>OU342741.1:127999447-129412278 GCA_910589775.1 Avena eriantha | reverse complement strand
ATGGATGCAGAGTATGGCGTGTTCGGCGATGGGAGCGACTACACCGATGAGTACACACCGTCACCGCCCATGGTAGCACCAAGCTGACGGTCCGTCCACACAAATGCGTCAGTGGAGGTCGCCAAGTCATCGCAATGTACGAGCAGTGGCTACAGGAGCCGATGGATAGTACAAGATCGTTGGCCTTGACCTCAAGTATGCCGGAGATAGGAAGAGGATGGCGCTTTGGCAGCTGCCATGCGCAACCACTTCCTCCTATATCACGTATGTAGGGCCAAATTGTATGCCTGGATCTTCACGAGTTCCTACTCAGGAGGGAGATCTACTTCGCCAGCATAGACATCAAGAACGACACTCCGAAGCTAGAACAGGATCTCCTCATTCATGTCGTCAATCACGTCGATCTCCAACGTTTGTGGAGGTACCCGTATGGCGGTACAGGGAAAGCCGTCATGGCTAGACTCGCTTCCAACATCATTGACTGTGATTACGCCGGCATGAAAATCGAGTTCCTGAAGCACCTACGCGAGCGATGGGAGTGGAGGCACCTGGATTACGATGCGATCAAGTATGCAGCTAGGGACGCGTATGTCTGCTACGAGATGGTCAATAGGATTTTGCGGGTGGGTGAGTGTGCTGTTTACCACTACTAGTTTTGCATTTCATTCCTAGTTTTATCTCGCCTGTATTTTATCTCGCATGTAGTTTCGAAGCATTCTGTGTGTAAGAACCAAGCTCGTATGATCCCTATGCTATTAGCTACTTAACCTGTATGAATTACATTCCCCCTTTTGTATGCATGCGCCAACTTCATTCTTACAAATTCTGTCTATGCCATTTGCATGCGGCAGAATCTAGGACTGACATGCATAAGGCGTGATACAATCATAAGACATAACCAACCCAGATTATAGCAAAGGATACTGTCATTATCCAGATTATAGTTTGACAAAGGTAATACGCAGCATTTCGTAATTTCTCACATAGTGTAATTATGAAATAACATGTTTTCATAAACACAACAATTACATGCACTAGTAGTCTACATCCCAGCCTGTTGGAGAAGGCAACCGATCCAGGATGCCTTCGGTCGCTTGCCCCGGTTTTGTAGATTCATCTACACTCTGGCATCTGGGGCAAACAACCTGCCTTGGTGGGTGGTTCAATGATGCGATGCCTAGAACGAGATTTTACAATCTGGCGGTACAGCTCGTGGCTAACATACCCGTCAATTGCAGCGTACTTCAGATTAGGTTCAGATAGTGGCTTATCCTCCGAGTAATCGTGGCCCTAAACGCCTCCACGAACATCTCGGCAATATGTCCTTCATGTCAGCGTACCACGGGTCGATGAGTTCGGAGGCAAGAGCGGCCATCCTGGTCTTGCCGCCCTTCGTCCCTGGGATCCAGTATATTTTTGTTGGATGTCCACTCTGCACTCCTTTGGGATTCTAATGTTGACAGTCGGGCTTTCAAGAAGTTTACTGTCATTCATGATGTCAACACTAGTAAATGTTATGTGCTGGTTCACGAGAAGTCATGAAACAGATCCCTATTGCTTTCGCCCCACCTGCATGAAATGAATTCAGACAAATATATAGCAATAACTTTTGCAAACAGATGTTCAGAACAAAAGACAGTAAAGTCTACTAGATCCCGTCAGCCGCCTTCTCGCAAAAAGGCTGGTATACGAGGACATGCCCCTTAATGGAGAGTTGCAACCACGGCGATCCTATGGTGATCGCGGCTGTACTCGAGGTCGAGACCTACGAACCCTTTTTCTTCGAACTATAGCTAACTCGTGTAATTATTCAGAGTGTTCCTCACCGTCCGAGGGTCGGTGGTGTAGACGACATTGATCTTCTTCACGCCATGTACTTTGATGTCGAAGTGCGCAGTTTCTTGCCTGCCGTCGTTTCGGACGTCCGGAGCATCCATGACTACAGGCAAGAGGAAAGGATACGAGGAAGAGGGCGATGCGGTGGTGGAGGAAATGGATGAGGCCGTGGAGGAAAGACGATGAGGCCGTGGAGGAGGAAACGAGATGGATAAGTGAAAGATTGGAACCGCCCTTACCAATACTGGAATGGTGCATGACCGTTCGTAGTAGGGTGAAGGTGGAGAAAAACGGCGGTTTTACACACGTCGATGCTAGCACTTCCTAAAATTGTTCTGTCCACTTGCATGCGGTGGAATCAATTCAAACATAGGCTTGTTTGCGCGTGCCGACCTTCACTCACGACAGGCGGGCCGCACATTTCTCTTTACGATTTATTTTTCACTTCCTTAGACGGTTCCGGTGCCCGCCCTCAATAATTACGCCCCCTTCTTGTCTTCCACGCGACGCGAACCGGCGGCAGTGGTGGTTCCTTGCAGATTCACTCCCCACTCAAACAACTGCCCCCATCCCTATTCCAGCCCCTCTCGAATCCATCCACCTCCTTATCACAATGCCTCCCTTAATCTACCGAATTCCACTCCATTTGCCGCTATGGGTAGAGCTTGGGGTAGCAGCAGGCTGAAGCGAAAGGCATGCGACGATGACGCGGATCGCCAGGCCGACCGCTACCGTAACCGCGAGGATTGGGATGGCCCAATCTCAGCGCCATGAACGTGCACAGGATCGCCTCAGGGTTGGACATCATCTCAGTCAGCCCGCCTCGCTCGCTGCATCCCTGGCTACCGCGTGACGATGCGGAACATGGATGAACAACCGTTCAGCACGCCAGGCCTTATTTACCCCGATAATAGCAAATGACCAGACGACCGCGATGGCCACGTAACTTCCAGTATCTACTTATTCGTTCAGTCATATCGTTGATTCATATGTGCTGAACTCTCACGGAATCCTATGTTTCCTTTTGTTGAACATGTTGTGCATTCGCGGTTTGAACAAATCGAACCATTTAGACTATTCTGTACAGCGGAAGCTCTGCTCGTACCTGATATTCTGGTATTTTCGTAGTGACGCGCGGTCTTACTTTAGGTGATAGACGAGTTGTCAATTTCGATTTTGCAATGGAATGCCTTCCAGGTGATATTCTGTTTCCTAAATAAAAACAAATAGATTAGACGATTTAAGGATGTTATGCCTCGAGCTGTTTATGATCATCGTCAGAGTTTGTTCTGGGGGCTCTGCTACTACTACTCCGTATATTGAGTATCTTCATAGTGTAGGCGATATCTGAGGAGACACTCGTATTTAGATGATATTTTGTGTACTTTAATCTGAAGGCCCAGTTGTCAAATTGTATTTGCAATGGAATCTATGCTAGTTTATTGTACCAAATGACAACAAACTCTGCAGAATATTCATGCAAAACTGATGCTGTTGGATAAGTGGTCCGAATCAGTAGTGGTGAATATCAAGGAAAAGAAGAGACGAAAATGGAAGATGACTAGAACTGGGTGGGTGGCACGGCGAGTGGCTGGTCCTTTTATCCCAGGATGGCAGTACTTGGACTCTAAAAAATGCCTACAGATCGAAGAGACTGCAGTGCCATCTTTGAAGGGTGTCGGCATTACTGCATCAACAGCGGGTGGCCGCCGCCCATTTCCGAATTCGCTTACAGGTTGAACATGGCAGAACTTGACCTCGTGAAGGTACAGCTCCCACATAGACCGCGGGAGGAGGCATGGAAGAAATGGAAGTACGACCTCTTAGTGGTGTTCGATAAGGAAATCACATTCATTAGATGCCCAGAAGACAAGTAATGGACAGTCTTGCGCGACGACTTTCCTCCGTCCGGAGAAGTATGTCGATGCCGTCTTCACCTACGGCTACTCTTCTTCGTACAGACCGCAACGCATTTTATGCGGTCACTGAACCTAGAGGCGACGTGCATGTTTGGGAGCCGTCCATTTGGGGTGAGTCATGGTGTCATATAGCATGTAAACTCCCATTCACAAAATTCTGCTTACTGACTATTAGTAACACGCAAGTACCCACGCAGCCCACACAATCATTCCACTCCGGTCATCGAAGATGTAGTAGCAGATGTTGAACTTGGGACAACGGCCCTGGTTCCTAGCACCTCTCGGAGACAACACGGAACATGATGATGAACTCTTGTGGATTCATATCAGGGGAGCACTAAACGGCGTTGGTGATACAATAGAATATATGGGGACACAACTTTGTTCATACCCATCGCTGTGGTGTCACTTTTTTCTCGAGGTCCGCATGCCCATCCGAAGACCAATAGAGCAAGTCTAGAGCAGAGTCAACAATCTGAAGGGACAATCTATGTTTCTTGTGATCAACTACCCTTTCTTTGCCGGAGCCCCTGGAGCTGTTGAACCTGTAATTGCTCAGGCAGCCCTGGCCCCTAATGCTGCTTCTAGTGGTGGTGGTGTTGGTGGTGGTGGAGCTCACGAAGAACTACTGCTGCTGCTGCTCCTGGTGAAGCTGACGAAATACTTGGTGATGCTGCTGCTGGTGAAGCTGACGAAATACTTGCTAATGCTGCTGCTGGTGAAGCTGACGAAATACCTGCTGAGGCTGCTGCCGGAGTCCAGGAAGAACATGTTGGTGTTGTTGCTGAGGTGCCAGCACTTCCAGTGTTGATAGCAGACTATGTGTTTGCTGCACACTCACGCTCCTATCATGTTGACACTCTAGATTCGACCTGGAGCCGAATCCACATCGGGGGAGGGGGCCTACAATTGGCTCATCAGTGGGTCGTACTATTTGAAGGAGAATGAAAGATGTCCAAACGCAGCATTGTGGTTCGTTCCAACGATACCACCAGCTCCAGGGACCTAGTGCTCATACTAGCAGATCCGATGAACCATTTGTCTTTATCTTTATCATTAGTTACGTTGATGTGTGTAAAGACTAAGATGTGCTTATTTGTGTAAGGCTAAGTTAGGCCCAACTGCGTAATTTTCAGTGAAGCCCAGTTTTTCTTTCCACGCCCATAACAACAGAATTGCAGCATAGAACATACAAATATAATGTGCATCCAGGAATTTTTGTTCAGGATAACAACCACTTCAAGCAAATGATACATCGTGTACGCATTTGAATGCATCACTAGAATGTGTCACCTATTGATGATTGATGAATGGATCTAGCTTTTCTGCGCGTATTTGCATTGAATCGCTCATTGATTTGTTCATATATTTTTGGCAATGGCTGATGAACTCCACTCTCTTGGTAACTTGCTTCGTCAGCGAGCACTTTGATGCGATGCAAAGTACAGAACATGGTCGTCATCGTCACTCCATCGGGTTCATATGTTCCTCATGGTCACGCAGCATTTTTCAATCAAATTCTAAAAATCAATAGATGTACATTTGTTAGAGTATGCAATGGCCACGGTACATACATGTTTTTCTACACACAGAAGAAAACTTGATGCATTTTCACCTTGTTGGCGTTGTGCCGAACTGGTTGATGTGGCTTTGGGGTTCAGAGAGGAAGGCGTCGTGGCTGGTGCATGTGCGACCACGACGACGACGAGCTCGGATTCTGGAGGAGGCCAAGAGGGCCTAGCATGGTCGGCATGGTGACAGATCTCACCCGGGAATGAATTCCCGTCCCCACGTCGTGCCAATAGTGCTGTCATGGTGAGGGTGAGCTCCGATTCGGGATGGGGAGGAGAACGGGCCGAGCAGGTACGTCAAAGTCCTACCTCCGTGTCATGGCCGCGACCACAGATTGCCTCCCCGAAGGAAGAAGAAGACATGTAAAGGATGCATGCGCCAACACTGCAAGCCTACATGGCAGCGACGACGACAGCGACATAACGGTGAAAGCTGACAGGGGGGGCCCAACTTGACGGCTGTGAGCCAGATTTTTTGTATTGAAACGTAAAGTTTAATTCATGCCGAAAAAGACCCTCTGAGTATTTGGCACACCAACTATAGCCATCGCGGCTGATTTCAGGGAACTCGGGTACCGCGTTACCTGGCCACCCCAACTTTCAGGCCGCAAAATGATATTCTCGCTGATGATGATGCTGGTGGTGATGATGATGATGATGATACCGATGAAGTCCAGCTTGATGGTGGTGTTGGTGGCGACGATCTCCCCTTTGCGGGAAGGAATTCCCCTGGCAAAAATCTGTCTGCCAGAAAGATCTTTCTCTCTCGGTGTTTTTGCCCCGCAGAGGCGGCGGAATCTTTCTGTGGTCCCTTCCCAGGTATTAGGGTTCCGTGGAGATAATATACGCTAGAGGGAGAGCTCGAGGTGGGCCAGGGCGGCCACACCACCTGGTGGTGTGCCTAGGCTGGCCCGCGCCAGGGGGTGGTGTGGGCCCCTGTGGCCCATCTCCACTCCTCCTTCTGGATTCCTTCGTCTTCTGAAAAATAGGATTTTCTATATATTTTCACGGATTTTCTGATCTTCGCGAATTTTTCCTCCAAACATCACCTTTTCCATCAGAATCCTGACTGTAGTGGTCCATGCTCCAAAAGTCATCAACCATGGAAAAATAGATTAAATTACATAAGTAAGACCTCTTAAAATGAAATATATCAATGAATATCAGTGAATTATTGTTGGGTCCGCAGCATAGAAAACAAAAAATTCCTACGATGAGAACTATACGCCAAGATCTATCTACTAGATACAGAGAAACAGGTGGACATACATCCATCAAGAACTTACCCTCGAAGACAACGAGTTTTGTTAACGAGTAGGAACTCATGGTGATGTAGTCGTACACTTGCCGATCTGAAGATCGTGTGGAGTCCGAGCACCGCAATCAGCAGCGCATCCATCCTTGCACACATGCTCAAGCCACCGGACAACCTCCACCTCCTCGCTCCAGAGATGCAACTCCTTCGAGATAAAATGCAACTCCTTCCAGACAAAATGCCAGCGAGAAGATGTATCTCGCTAATCCGAGACCATGGGGGAATAATTCTAGAGGGGGAGAGAGATCCTTCACGAGGAGGTTGAGGAAAGGAGGAAGAGGGGGGCCTTTTATAGGAGGAGGGGGGTGCCCCTCCCCATGGCCGCGCATCATGGGGGTGACTCCTCACCTTCCCCATTCATGTGGTGGTAACCCCTCCACATAAAATGCCTCTTCACATTCCATTTACTTCTTCATTACTTGTCTAATTATTAAAATTCTCTGAAGTTATAATGCATCTCTCATTTACTCTCTCATTTAAAACTCTTTTATTAAATTTATTCAGAATTTTGTTAATTACTTTAATTAACAAACATTCACATAAAACCCCTGGCAACATTTCAATATCACATGCAGAACCACTTTCTGCAATGTCACCCGAAACAATTCCGGTTTCTATCGAAACAATTCCTGCGCATTGCAATTCTTTCGTCTGAAACATATGTGCTCCAAAATGGTGTCCAGTAACTCTTAAGTGTGTCCCCTATGTTTCGCGAATAATGCAGACATGATTGAGACTCCTCTCAGATCAATAATCAGTCGGGACCTGGAGATCCATACTGACTCCTACATATCAACGATGACTTCTATGATCGTGAGAACCTTAATGCTAGTAACTTAATCCCTTTATCTCATATATAATACATGTACGAGATTTGATCATCGGTATCCAAATACCTAGTCTGATCTCGTTACCGACATGCACTTTTTTCTCGTTCCCGTGATATAACATTCTAGTGATCACATCACTTGCTTGCAAGCTATATTAATGTGATATAACCGAGAGGGCCCAGAGTATATCTATCTGTCATCGGTATTGACAAATTCCACTCTTGATCCATGAGCCTCAACATAACACCTTCGTAGCACTGAACCCATCTTTATAGTCACCCTATAACGGTGTTGACGTTTGATGTTATCAAGATACTCTTCTGGTGTTAGCAATTAACATGATCTCATGGTCTAGGATAAAGATTACTTGGTATGATGTTATAGCAATATAAACATAATTACTTGATCGTAATGCTATACTTCGGATGAATGTTCATCACATCATTTCACAAATGATGTGACCTTTGTTATTAACAACATCCATTGTCTATGATTGGAAACCTTGATCATCTTGTTAATCAATAAGCTAGTCTATAAGAGATGCATAACTAGGAACCCCTTTTGTTTATTAACACCCATGTATTGACGTTTCCGATCAATACAATTTTAGCATGCAAAATAAACATCTATTATATACGAGGAATACAAAATGACGACTTTATTATTGCCTCTCAGGGCATATTTCCTTCAGTCTCCCACTTGCACTAGAGACAATAATCTAGTTCACATAGTGATAAATCTAACACCCATGGAGTACGATCATAGAGACAGTGGCAAGTCAGTCAGAGACATCATAGATCGAACCATATACTATAAAGTACGATTACGACGTTCCAACACACCATTATGTTGTGGTGTTCTGGCAGGCATGAGTTGTGAAACTATTCCACACTCTTTCATGTGTGTGCTAAACTCGTAACTTAGATACTCACCTCCACGGTCAGACCGCAGAAATTTGATCTTTCTGTTACGATGATTTTCCACTTTATTTGAAATTCTTTGAACTTTTCAAAGGTTTCAGACTTGTGTTTTCCTCAAATAGATATACCCGTATCTACTCAAATCATCCGTGAAAGCAACAAAATAATGATATCCACCTCGCGCCGACACACTCATTGGTCCACACACATCAGTATTTATGATTTCCAATAAATCTGTCGCCCATTCCATTGAACCGGAAAACGACGTTCTAGTCATCTTGCCCATAAGGCATGCCTCACATGTATCAAATGATTCAAAATCAAGTGATTCCAAAGTCCATCAGAATGGAGTTTCTTCATGCGTTTAACGCCAATATGACCTAGACGGCAGTGCCACATATATGTAGACATATCATTATCAAGTTTAATCCTTTTAGCATCAACATTATGAATATGCGTAATACTACTATCGATATCCAATAGAAATAAACCATTCAACACAGGTGCATGACCATAAAAGATATCATTCTTATAAATCGAACAACCATTGTTTTCAGATTTAAAGGAATAACCACTTTGCATCAAACACGATCCGGATACAATGTTCATGCTCAGTGTAGGCACCAAATAACAATTATTCAGGTTTATAACTAATCCCGATGGCATATGGAGAGGTAGCGTCCCGACGCGATCACATCAACTCTTGATCCATTGCCGACCCGCATCATGACCTCATCCCTTTCTAGTTGTCGCTTGTTCCGTAGCCCCTGAACCGAGTTACATATATTAGCAACCAATCCCGTATCAATTACCCAGGTGTACTGCGAGTACTAGTCAAGTACACATCAATAACATGTATATCAAATATACCTTTGTTTGCCTTGCCGGCTTTCTTGCCCGCAAATACTTGGGGCAATTGCGCTTCAAATGGCCAGTCCCCTAGCAATATTAACACTCGGTGTCAGACTTAGGGCTAGCTCGGGGTCTCTTTTCAGGTGTGGCAACAGATTTGCCACCCTTCTCACCCTTGTGCTTGCCTTTCTTGTCATTCTTGAAACCGGTGGTCTTATTGATCATCAACACTTGATGTTTTTCCTAATCTCCACTTCTACAGTCTTAAGCATTGAAAGAAGCTCGGGAAGAGACTTCTTCATGCCCTGCACATTATAGTTCATCACGAAGCTCTTGTAGCTAGGTGGCAGACACTGGAGAACACGATGTATACCTAAGTCAATGGGAATCGTTATTCCCAAGGACACAAGCTTATCAGCGTAGCCAGACATTTTGAGTACATGCTCACTAACGGAGCTGTTCTCCTCCATCATGCAGCTAAAGAACTTTTCAGAAGGATTATAACTCTATATGGCAGCATGGGTATCGAAAATCATTTTCAATTCTCCCATGGTATCAAAGGCATTGCCATTTTCGAAATGCTTTCGAAGTTCTGGCTCTAGCCCATACAGTATGCCGCAATGAACTAAGTTGTGGTCCTCCTGACGAGTCACATAGACATTATTTTCCTCGTCAAGGGCATCCGGAGATGGTGGGGGGCCTAGCGGCTCCTCTAGCACATATTGCGTTTGTGCAGCAGTGAGGAGAATCCTCAAATTCATAGCCCAGTTTGTGAAGTTGATACCATTCGCAGCAAGTTTTCTCTTCTCTCTCCATGAACACATTGAAATTAAAAGTAGGTGGTGCCATCTACAATAGAATTTTTCAAGTTTATTTAGGCTAAGTTTATGATAGAGTGAGTTCAACTAATCCTAATTACTAATGAACTCCCACTCAAAAACGACATCCCTCGTGTCCTTTTGGTGATTACATGAACCAAATCCACTACACCAAGTCCGATCATCACGTGAGTTGATGTAGCTTCAAGGCGAGCATCTATATGGGCATCATATCAACTATATGACTCATGCTTAACCTTTCGGTCCATGTTCCGAGGCCATGTCTGTACATGCTAGGCTCGCCAAGTAAGAACCTTAGTATTCGCGTGTGTAAAACTGTCTTACACCTGTTCCTATGAAAGCATAGAGTCGAGTAGACCCGATCATCACGTGATGTCTCAAAACACGATCCACAGAACGGTGCATACTTAAGGAAGAACACATTTTATCTTGATATTTAAATGAGGGATCCTCTTACAATGCTACAAAAAGCGCCAAACTAGCAGTATAAGATGCTAACGTCCAATGTGTAAAGTGAGATGATATGTTCCATGCATTTGATCTCAATCATTTGCATCGTGGTATGCTCTCTATCATTCCTTTGTGTGTAAGGCCAAGGTCTATGGAAATTACACGTTGATTGTTGTAAGAGTATCTATCATACATCTACTTACCAAACCATATCAAGACACTAGCCCAGCAACAATCTAAACTAGAAGCCTCTAATTTATCAATTGCAAGTTTTACGTGGCTTAGGGCTTTCAGAGATAGAACCGGTCTTACATACGAACATGAACCACAACGAGGATAACCAAGTTATTAGCAACTCGTTGTAAATCAGATATTGACTATAGTAGGAGAGACAGACACCCGCCAGCCACTTATGCAAAACAAGTTGCATGTCAGTCGTGGAACCGGTCTCATGTATGTTGACATGTAAGGTTGGTCTGGGCCGCTTCATCCCACCATGCCACCAATATCCAAATACATAGAAGATGCACTAACATGATCAGCATCGCCCACATATAAACATATGTGTACTACCCGTGCAAAGCACCTACGCATAGATCAGGCTCTGATACCACTGTTGGGTCCACAACATAGAAAACAAAAAATTTCCTACGATGAGAACTATACGCCAAGATCTATCTACTAGATACAGAGCAATGGGTGGTTATACATCCATCGAGAACTTACCCTCGAAGACAATGAGTTTTGTTAACGAGTAGGAACTCGTGGTTGATGTTGTCGTACACTTGTCGATCTCAAGACCGTGTGGAAGTCCGAGCGCCACAAATCAGTAGCGCATCCGTCCTCGCACACACGTTCAAGCCACTGGACAACCTGCACCTCCTTGCTCCAGCGATGCAGCAGAAGAAGCAACTCCTTCTAGACGAAATGCCACCGGGAACATGTATCTCGCTAATCCAAGACCATGGGGGAATAAATTCTAGAGGGGGAGAGAGATCCTTACACGAGGAGGTGTGAGGAAGAAGGAGGAAGAGGGGCCTTTATAGGACGAGGGGGGTGCCCCTCCATGGCCGGCGCCTCATGGGGGGCGACCCCTCACCTCCCCCATTCATCTGGTGGTAAACCCTCCACATTAAAATGCCTCTTCACATTCCTTTTAAAGTCTCCACCTTAAATGCATTAAAATTCTCTAAGTTTAATGCTGTCCTCATTTAAATAAAACTCTTTTATTAAATTTATTCAGAATTTGTTAATTACTTAATTAACAAACATTCACATCAAACCCCTTGCAACATTCAATATCATATGCAGAACCACTTTCTGCAGTTTCACCCGAAACAATTCCGGTTGCTATCGAAACAATTCCTGCGCTTTGCAATTCTTCGTCTGAAACATATGTTCTCCAAAATGGTGTCCGGTAACTCTTAAGTGCGTCACCCTATGGTTCGCGAATAATGCAGACATGAATTGAGACTCCTCTCAGATCAATAATCAGAAGCGGGACATGGAGATCCATATTGACTCCGGCATATTCAACGATGACTTCTATGATCGTGAGAACCTTTAAACGCTAGTAACTTAATCCCTTTGTCTCATGATATAATACATGTCCGAGATTCGATCATCAGTATCCAAATACTAGTTTGGTCTCGTTACTGACATGCACTCTTTTCTCTGTTCCCGTGATATAACATTCTAGTGATCACATCACTTGCTTGCAAGCTATCTTAATGTGATTTCACCAAGAGGGCCCAGAGTATATCTATCTATCATCGGATTGACAAATTCCACTCTTGATCCATGAGCCTCAACATAAACACCTTCGTAGCACTAAACCCATATTTATAGTCACCCTGTTACGGTGTGACATTTGATGTTATCAAGATACTCTTCTAGTGTTAGCAATTAACATGATCTCATGGTCTAAGGATAAAGATTACTTGGTATGATGTTATAGCAATATAAACATATGACTTGATCGTAATGCTATACTTCGGATGAATGTTGATCACATCATTTCACAATTTTGTGACCTTGTTATTAACAACATCCATTGTCCTATGATCAGGAAACCTTGATCATATTGTTAATCAACAAGCTAGTCTGTAAGAGAGGCATAACTAGGAACCCCTTTTGTTTATTAAACACACATGTATTGACATTTCCGATCAATACAATTATAGCATGCAAAATAAACATCTATCATATACGAGGAATACAAAATAACAACTTATTATTGCCTCTCAGGGCATATTTCCTTCAGTCTCCCACTTGCACTAGAGACAATAATCTAGTTCACATAGTGATAAATCTAACACCCATGGAGTTCTGGTGTTGATCATGTTTTTCCCTAGGGAGAACTTTAGTCAACGGATCTACTACATTTAGGTCCGTCTATACTTTACAAATCTTTATATCTCCATGCTTGACATGCTCGCGGATGGAGTGAAACCGGCGCTTAATATGCTTTGAATTCTTGTGAGACCTCGGTTCCTTGGCGTTGGCTATGGCTCCATTGTTGTCACAATAGATCACCATTGGGTCCAATGCACTAGGAACCACACCTAGTTCCGTTATGAACTCCTTCATCCAAACCGCTTCCTGCGCAGCTTCTGAAGTAGCAACATATTCCGCCTCTGTCGTTGATCCAGCCACCACAGTTGTTTGGAACTCCACCAACCAATTGCTGCTCCGTTCAAGAGAAATACGTATCCGGATTGAGACTGAGAGTCATCCGGATCGGTGTCAAAGCTAGCATCGACATAACACTTAGCGACTAGCTCTTCTTCACCTCCGTATACAAGAAACATATCCTTGGTTCTTCTCAAGTACTTAAGGATATTCTTGACCGCTACCCCAGTGTTCCGAACCTGGATCAGATTGGTACCTACTAGTCAAACTAATAGCATGTGCCACACCCGGTCGTGTACATAGCATGGCATACCTTATAGAGCCTATCGCCGAGGGCATAGGGGATCTTATCCATTATCTCTCTTTCTTCCGCCGTAGCCGGACTTTGAGTCTTGCTCAATGTCTTGCCTTGCAACATAGGTAAGAACGCATTCTTACTTCCGTCCATATTAAACTTCTTTAATATCTTATCAAGGTATGTACTCTGCGATAGCCCAATTAGGCGCCTTGATCTATCTCTATAGGTTTTAATGCCTAATATATATGACGCTTCACCAAGGTCTTTCATCGAAAATTTGCTGTTTAGATAACTTTTAAACACTATTTAAAAGATCTATATCACTTCCAATCAATAATAGGTCATCCACATTGCTCCCATACATTTTCTTGTAAATACAAGCCTCTCCATAAGTTTGGACAAATCCAAACTCTTTGATCACCTCATCAAAGCGGAGATTCCAACTCCGGGATGCTTGCTTCAGTCCATAGATGGATCGCTGAAGTTTGCATACCTTATAAACATCCTTAGGATTGAAAAAACCCTTAGGTTGTATCATATACAACTCTTCTTCAATATTTCCATTGAGGAACATAGTTTTGACATCCATCTGCCATATTTCATAATCGAAATATGCAGCAATTGCTAACATAATCCTAACCGACTTAAGCATCGCTACGGGAGAGAATGTCTCATCGTAGTCAACTCCTTGAATTTGTTGAAACCCCTTTGCGACAAGTCGAGCCTTATAGATGGTCACATTACCATCACCATCATTTTTTCTTTTGAAAATCCATTTATTCTCAACGGCCTTTCGATCGTGACGTAAGTCCACCAAGGTCCAAACCTGGTTTTCGTACATGGATTCCATCTCGGATTTCATGGCTTCTAGCCATTTGTTGGAATCCGGGCTCATCATCGCTTGTTCATACATCGCAGGGTTATCCATTTCATCAACCATGAAATTCACAACAGGATTGCCGTACAGTTCAAGAACTGCACGTGTCCTACTTGACCTGCGAGGTTCGGTAGTGTCCTCTTTCGGAGTTTCATGATCAATATCATTAGCTCTCTCTTCATTAGGTGAAGTCAACTCTGAAATAATTTTCGGTGCTGTGCTACTCGCGATTCATGAAGAGAAGGTTCAATAACCTCTTCGAGTTCTACCTTCCAACTACTCACACCTTTCACGAGAAACTCCTTCTCAAGAAAGGATCCATTCTTGGCAACAAAAACCTTGCCCTCAGATCTATGACAGAAGGTATACCCAATCGTTTCCTTAGGGTATCCTATGAAGACGCATTTTTTCTGCTTTGGGTTCGAGTTTATCCGGCTGAAGATTCTTCACATAAACATCACATCCCCAAACTTTAAGAAATGACAACTTAGGTTTGTTTCCAAACCATAATTCATATAGTGTCGTTTCAACGGATTTAGATGGTGCCCTATTTAAAGTGAATGCAGCAGTTTCCAGTGCATAACCCCAAAATGACAGTGGCAAGTTAGCAAGTCAGTCAGAGACATCATAGATCGAACCATATACTATAAAGTACGATTACGACGTTCCGACACACCATTATGTTGTGGTGTTCTGGCAGGCGTGAGTTGTGAAACAATTCCACACTCTTTCATGTGTGTGCTAAACTCGTAACTTAAATACTCACCTCCACGGTACAACCGCAGAAATTTGATCTTTCTATTACGATGATTTTCCACTTCATTCTGAAATTCTTTGAAGTTTTCAAAGGTTTTAGACTTGTGTTTCATCAAATAGATATACCCGTATCTACTCAAATCATCCGTGAAAGTAACAAAATAACGATATCCACCTCGCGCCAACACACTCATTGGTCCACACATATCAGTATTGTAGCACCCCAATTGTCTAACAATTGTAATGCTACTTGTCCTAGTAAGATATTGGCTACCTCATATATATTATTGTTGCCTCATAATGATATCATGCTCATGTCATCATGCCACCTTGCATTTGAGCATCATATAAAACCCTTTTCTTTTGGCTCTTCTCTCACATGCATTATTAATTGTATTTGCCTCTTGACATTGTATTTGGTTATTAATATATTGTCCAATGCCCAATTTGAGTTGGGGGCATATCTTTTATTTCCATTCCACCACATTTCTTTCCACCACTTTATAATTCCACCATCCTACTAGACCCTGAGCTTGTTGCCTTTATTTTGGATCTTCTCTAGCTCATGTGCAATAGGGTGGATCTAGTCCATGAAATTCTTGTGCTTGGTTTTATCTCCACTTCTTGGATATGCATAGAGTAATGCCATAATATTCATATTGTTTTCACAAATAATCAATGGCATTATTATTTTTGCATGGGCCATGCACTAGTCTTCATTACCTTCCTCTCCTTTGGTTTTTCTTTGGTCTTGTTGGTTCCTATCTTTGTGGAAAACACCTTCTACCACTCCACCATTCTCATATCCTCTCCCACATTCTTTTCTTTTAATTTATTTTCTACATGCATGATCATATGAGCTTTTCTTTTTCCACCTAATTTCTTTTCTTCCTCTTCCTTTCTTGTTTCCATTCCTTCTAGCTCAAGTTAGTCCAAGCCCCATGATCTTTCTTGAGATGTCCTCATAAACAAAATTAACAACTAGACACCTAATAATAATCTAAACCTAGTTTTCTCTTCATTATTCTTTTAACCCTATTTCTTCTAAACCCTAACCTACTCCCAACTCTCTCTCTCTCTTACTCTCCCTCTCTCTCTAACCTACTGAGTACCACCTGGCCACCCTCTCCCTGGCCCACACCCAGCCACCCAACCCTAGCCCATGCCTAACCCGAGCTCCACCTAACCCTAGCCCGATCTACTTCCTCTTCTCTCTCTCTTTCTCTCCCGGCTCGACCTAGCCCCACCTGGCTGTCCCTCCCTCTCGACCAAGCCCCACCTGCAGCCACAGGACCAGCCCCAGCCGGCCGAGCACGGTGCTTGAGGGAGAAAAGGAGTGAAAGGTGGCACGAGGCCACCTTATCTCTGTCGTGCCCCGCCTGCCTTCCTCCTTCCTCTCCCTCCTTTTCCTCCTCCCTCACGCCTCTCCTGGCTCGCCTAGATCTGGCCCGAGTCGCCCCTCCTCTCCTCCTTCTTCCTCCCCGACGTCTACCACCTGCCGTCGGTCTCCGCCAGGTCCACCTCGTCCTCGTCGTTCCCGACGTGCAGCTCGACCTGGAGGTGGCCTGGGAGACCGAGAACGCTCCACTACGACGCCCCGCAACCGCCGACGCGGACGAGAAGCTCCCCAGCGCCGCCAGTACCTCGCCGCTCCCCGAAACCCTAATTCATCGGAGCGCCAGCAACCTCGACGCCTCGCCGTTCCTCGCGCCGATCCGAGCCCACCGCTGAGCCCGCGGTGAGCATCCCCTCCTCCCTGACATGGTCCGCCTTGCCGCACCGCCCTAACGTCGCCGTGCGTTTCGTCGAACACCCACCGCGCGCCAGAGCTCGCCGGCATCTGCAGATTTTCCGCGCCGAACATCCCCTTATCTATATCGCGTCCACCTCCCTGTTAGCTTCCCTAGCCCGCCGCACCGGTCAGCCCCCTCAGCGCGCACACCCGCGGCCCGGGATCGAATCCCCGCTCCGCGCCGCGCTCGCACCTGCCGCCAGACGCGAGAGGAAGAAAAACAGTAACCGGGCCATGGTCGATTTTCAAAAAGCCCCCCACCTTTTTGATTCCTGCGACCCGCGCTCCTTTCAGCCCCACCAGTCAGCCACGCCAGCACGTTTGCAGAACACCCCTCGGCTTTTTCCGGCCGCAACCCGTGCTCCAGCCCCAGCCCCACCTGTCAGCCCCTGTCTCACTCACCGCTGACACGCGGGCCTGCGCTAGTTGGCCCACCCCGCAGTCACAGTGGCTAGGCGAGCCCGCGGTGACAAAAGTTTTTCCCGCGCGTGGTCCAGTCAGCACAAAGGCCCACCTGTCAGTGTCTGGGGTCGATTCCGCCTGACTAACAGAAGTATTTTCCCTGAGTCTGTTTTAAATTTAATCTTTTCCAAATTGATTTAAATTCAAATTCTTTTCAGATTCAAATAATTTTTAAAATACAAACCCAAATATTACATGTAATATATGTTTTGGAATCAGAAAAATGTGAGGAATTCAAATATGCCCTTCAAAATATATTTTGAACACTTTAAATTTCGAGATGACTAAAATTACAAGAAAATGCCCTTTTCCTTATTTAATTAATAACTTTTGTTTTATAACTCCAAATTTGATAAATAATATGTCTAAATCGATCAGCGCGACGAGCCCGCTCTATTTATGCAGTCCTTGTTCTGAATTGAAGCATGCATCATGTTGTCATTTAATATCTGAACTGTTTATGACAATAAAACTTGGTCAAATGAATAATAAAATGTTTTATTTCTTGTATCCACACCTCACCTTTGCCATGCTACTTTAATGCCATGTAATTGTGTATCATTCATCATGGCATGCTTGGTTGCTGGTTGCATTTCAATTCATATGCTTGTGCACTTTATTTATGTTGGCTCTTGTTTGTTTGGTTCTTCTTCGAATAGACGCCCAGCAGGAGAATTACCAGGAATCCCAGGAGTATTACCCAGATCCATCTCTCGCTTCAACTAAGCTGCCAGGCAAGCACTACCACATGCTTGCATACATACAGTACCTATTGCCTCTATCTTATTCTTGCATCATTGAGTCGCGATTGCATTAAATTGAATCCCAAGTACTGCATAGCCTTTATTTTTAAACCACACCAAGCTTGTTCCGGTCCCATGAGCCATTACTACAGGAGTTGTTTGAGCCATGCGAGTCGTAGAAAAGCATGAGTAGGGTATGTGAGTGTCTGAGGAATAACGAGGTACCTAAACAACATAACCTGAGTAGTAATGGGATAACTAATGAAGAGGCACCGGTGAGCAATATCTGCTATTTGGTTTTTCATGCTCACTTGTGTCCCGTAGGACCCCGAGTACTTGATTCCTGTTCCTTGACTATTCGCACTATCCACATCCGGGAGGCCTTATGGACCCCCCTGAGCCAGAGCTTGATTCATTCTTATTTCTTGGGGCCACAATTAGTGTGGGGCTTTATTACTATTCTGTACCTATGCCATGTGACTGCTTTATTTAAGATTGTGCGAGGAGCACCTGTATTGTTTTGGATCGGGACACGTTTTCGCTGTATCGACAAGCCCAGTCATATTTTCGGGTTCCCAGTCGTTTACCGCCGTCCACACAAACCTTGGGTCCGTCTCGGAGCCGGCCAACTTCGTTGCGGGTAACTTAATGGGGTGGCCCCCTGAAATGTTTCTGAATCCTGTGATTGCTTTGTCGTGAATGCCTCGTTGGGTTTTGAGTTGGTTTTTCCGAGGTTGACCGAGTGTGTGTTGCTATTCGTGCACCCCTGCAGGGTAAATCTTTCTGAAAGCCGTGTCCGCGGTTATGGACGACTTGGAGCACAGTTTCTCGATCATAGACAAGTATAACTAAAGTAACGCTTTTAAATTGACTAAGTACTTGACTAGTAAATAGTGCAATACTCATGGAATGGTTAACAAAACTGCCAACGGATGATGGGGGTTGTTCGTCCGCTTCCTCGTTGGTAAGCGAGGAGGAGGATGGATCTGTTAATTATACTGTTATAACTGTTGTTCTTAATTCACGGACTTCCGTCTATCATTGGTTAGGCAGGAGGTTAGCGAGTCTCTATAGAATTGTTAGGTATTATCTTTTGCTGCAATTGCGTCACCCTAGGTTGTGTCCCCTTTAGTGGCATAAAGACTTGCTGAGTACCCCTAGGGTCTCACACGATAAATTGTTTGATTCAGATGAACAGGTGTACCTGCAAGATGGATACTGGGTGGAAGAGACAGATGATGTTGGCAACGATCATTCGGTGTAGAGATTCCGGGAACGGGGATCCGTGTGATCTGTGGGCGGGATGTGTTTATTTATGGGGCATCTTATGCCAATTTGCTTCTTATCCGTACTCGGATCTTGTTTTCCGCTTCCGCCTGATACTCTGATGTGTGATGTATGAGGAGCTATCCTAAATTATTATATCTATCTAGGACATTTGGATCTTGCCGTATGGCGTTGCAATATTTCTATTTCTTTTAGATGGAATGGTTCTGAGGACTGTTGTATGTGGCTTGCATACATACTCACTTGTGTATGTACTTGATCCCTTCGCCTGCCGATTACGCCGCTCGTTCTTGTCCCGTTGTTTGAAAGTGGTTAGGACGGCCGAAAGGTCTACCGTGAGTGGCCCTGGGCCACGCCGTACTATTTTAACCACTTTCGTTCATCCAGGCATTAACTAAGAGCGTAATTCACTGAGGTAGTTACAAGTATTTATGATTTCCAATAAATCTGTCGCCCGTTCCATTGAACCAAAAAACGGCGTTCTAGTCATCTTGCCCATAAGGCATGGCTCACATGTATCAAATGATTCAAAATCAAGTGATTCCAGAAGTCCATCAGAATGGAGTTTCTTCATGCGTTTAACGCCAATATGACCTAGACGGCAGTGCCACATATATGTAGACATATCATTATCAAGTTTAAACCTTTTAGCATCAACATTATGAATATGCGTAATACTACTATCGAGATCCAATAGAAATAAACCATTCAACATAGGCGCATGACCATAAAAGATATCATTCTTATAAATCGAACAACCATTGTTTTCAGATTTAAAGGAATAACCACTTTGCATCAAACACGATCCGGATACAATGTTCATGCTCAGTGCAGGCACCAAATAACAATTATTCAGATTTATAACTAATCCCGATGGCATATGGAGAGGTAGCGTCCCGACGGCGATCACATCAACTCTTGATCCATTGCCGACCTGCATCATGACCTCATCCCTTGCTAGTTATCGCTTGTTCCGTAGCCCCTGAACCGAGTTACATATATTAGCAACCGATCCCGTATCCAATACCCAGGTGCTACTGCGAGTACTAGTCAAGTACACATCAATAACATATATATCGCACATACCTTTGTTTGCCTTGCCGGCCTTCTTGCTCGCCAAATACTTGGGGCAATTGTGCTTCCAATGGCCAGTCCCCTTGCAATAGTAACACTCGGTGTCAGACTTAGGGCCAGCTTGGGGTCTCTTTTCAGGTGTGGAAACATATTTTCCACCCTTCATGCCCTTCTCATTGCCTTTCTTGTCCTTCTTGAAACCGGTGGTCTTATTGATCATCAACACTTGATGTTCTTTCCTAATCTCCACTTCTTGAGTCTTAAGCATTGACAGAAGATCGGGAAGAGACTTCTTCATGCCCTACATATTATAGTTCATCATGAAGCTCTTGTAGCTAGGTGGCAGAGATTGGAGAACACGATGTATGCCTAAGTCAATGGGAATCGTTATTCCCAAGGACACAAGCTTATCGGCGTACCTAGACATTTTGAGTACATGCTCACTAACGGAGTTGTTCTCCTCCATCATGCAGCTAAAATCTTTTTAGAAGCATTATAATTCTCTACGGCAGCATGGGTATCGAAAATCATTTTCAATTCTCCCATGGTATCAAAGGAATTGCCATTTTCAAAATGCTTTCGAAGTTCTGGCTCTAGCCCATATAGTATGCCGCAATGAACTAAGTTCTGGTCCTCCTGACGAGTCACATAGACATTATATTCCTCATCAGGGGCATCAGGAGCTGGTGGGGGGCCTAGCGACGCCTCTAGCACATATTGCTTTTGTGCAGCAGTAAGGAGAATCCTCAAATTCATAGCCCAGTTGGTGAAGTTGCTACCATTCGCATCAAGTTTCTCTTTCTCCATGAACACATTGAAATTAAAAGCAGGTGGTGCCATCTACAACAAAATTTGTAAAGTTTATTTAGACTAAGTTTATGATAGAGTGCGTTCAACTAATCTAAATTACTAATGAACTCCCACTCAAAAATGACATCCCTCGTATCCTTTTGGTGATTACATGAACCAAATCCACTACACCAAGTCCGATCATCACGTGAGTTGATGTAGCTTCAAAGGTGAGCATCTATATGGGCATCATATCAACTATATGACTCATGCTTAACCTTTCGGTCCGTGTTCCGTGGCCACGTCTGTACATGCTAGGCTCGCCAAGTAAGAACCTTAGTATTCGCGTGTGTAAAACTGTCTTACACCCGTTCCTATGAAAGTGTAGAGTCGAGTACACCCGATCATCACGTGATGTCTCGAAACACGATCCACAGAAGAGTGCATACTTAAGAAAGAACACATTTTATCTTGATATTTAAATGAGGGATCACTTTGCAATGCTACAAAAATCGCCAAACTAGCAGTATAAGATGCTAACATCTAATGTGTAAAGTGAGATGATATGGTCCATGCATTTGATCTCAATCATTTGCATCGTGGTATGATCTCTATCATTCCTTTGTGTGTAAGGCCAAGGTCTATGGAACTTACACGTTGATTGTGTTGTAAGAGTATCTATCATAC
The DNA here is from genome assembly GCA_910589775.1 of Avena eriantha. Taxonomy (NCBI): domain Eukaryota; kingdom Viridiplantae; phylum Streptophyta; class Magnoliopsida; order Poales; family Poaceae; genus Avena; species Avena eriantha. The sequence continues at coordinate 129,390,350 of OU342741.1, read as the reverse complement.
ATCTACTTAGAACAATACCATATCAAGACACTAGCCCAGCAACGATCTAAACAAGACGCCTCTAATTTATCAATTGCATGTTTTACGTGGCATAGGGCTTTCGGAGATAGAACCGGTCTTACCTACGAACATGAACCACAACGAGGATAACCAAGTTATTAGCAACTCGTTGTAAATCATATATTGAATATAGTAGGATGGACAGACACCCGCCAGCCACTTATGCAAAACAAGTTGCATGTCAGTCGTGGAACCGATCTCATGTAAGATGACATGTAAGGTTGGTCCGGGCCGCTTCATCCCACTATGCCACCAATATCCAAAATACATAGAAGATGCAATAACATGATCATCATCGCCCACATATAAACATATGTGTACTATCCGTGCAAAGAACCTACGCATAGATCAGGCTCTGATACCACTGTTGGGTCCGCAGGATAGAAAACAAAAAAATTCCTATGATGAGAACTATACACCAAGATCTATCTACTAGATACAGAGCAACGGGTGGACATACATCCATCGAGAACTTACCCTCGAAGACAACGAGTTTTGTTAATGACTAGGAACTCGTGGTTGATGTAGTCGTACACTTCCGATCTCAAGATCATGTGGAAGTCTGAGCGCCGCAAATCATCAGCGCATCCGTCCTCGCACACACGTTAAAGCCACCGGACAACCTCCACCTCCTCGCTCCAGCGATGCAGCGGAACCAGCAACTCCTTCCAGACAAAATGCCACCGGGAACATGTATCTCGCTAATCCGAGGCCATGGAGGAATAATTCTAGAGGGGGAGAGAGATCCTTCACGAGGAGGTGTGAGGAAGAAGGAGGAAGAGGGGGGCCTTTTATAGGAGGAGGGCGTGCCCCTCCCCATGGCCGGTGCCTCATGGGGGGTGACCCCTCACCTCCCCCATTCATTTGGTGGTAACCCCTCCACATTAAAATGCCTCTTCACATTCCCTTTTAAAGTCTCCACTTTAAATGCATTAAAATTCTCTAAGCTTACTGCTGTCTCATTTAATAAAACTCTTTCATTAAATTTATTCCAAATTTTGTTAATTACTTTAATTAACAAACATTCACATAAAACCTCTTGCAACATTTCAATATCACATGCAGAACCACTTTCTACAATTTCACCCAAAACAATTCCAGTTTCTATCGAAACAATTCCTGCGCTTTGCAATTCTTTCGTCTGAAACATATGTGCTCCAAAATGGTGTCTGGTAACTCTTAAGTGTGTCACCCTACGGTTCGCGAATAATGCAGACATGAGTGAGACTCCTCTCAGATCAATAATCAGAAGCGGGACCTGGAGATCCATACTAACTCCTGCATATTCAACGATGACTTTTGTGATTGTGAGAACCTTTAACGCTAGTAACTTAATCCCTTTGTCTCATGATATAATACATGTCCGAGATTCGATCATCGGTATCCAAATACCTAGTTTGATCTCGTTACCGACATGCACTCTTTTCCCATTCCCGTGATATAACATTCTAGTGATCACATCACTTGCTTGCAAGCTATCTTGATGTGCTATCACCGAGAGGGCCCAGATTATATCTATCCGTCATCGGGATTGACAAATTCCACTCTTGATCCATGAGCCTCAACATAACACCTTCGTAGCATTGAACCCATCTTTATAGTCACCCTGTTGTGGTGTGACGTTTGATGTTATCAAGATACTCTTTTGGTGTTTGCACTTAACATGATCTCATGGTCTAAGGATAAAGATTACTTCGTATGATGTTATAGCAATATAAACATAATGACTTGATCATAATGCTATACTTCGGATGAATGTTCATCACATCATTTTAGAAATGTTGTGACCTTGTTATTAACAACATCTAATGTCTATGATCAGGAAACCTTGATCATCTTATTAATCAACAAGCTAGTCTATAAGAGAGGCATAACTAGGAACTCTTTTTGTTTATTAAACACACATGTATTGACGTTTCCAATCAATACAATTATAGAATGCAAAATAAACATCTATCATATACGAGAAATACATAATAACAGGGCATATTTCCTTCAATTATGTCATAGAATAGTGATGCAAAATGGACGTATAAACTCCCCCCAAGCTTAGACTTTGCTTGTCCCCAAGCGAAACTTAGCTCAATAAGCATGGCCTCAGGTTTATGGAGTGAAGAGTCGATAAAAGAATACGGACAAGAAGCATCACATTCATCAATACATAAGTCATAATAGAAGACAACTCACTATTATATAACTTAACTTGCAATAAGTAAAGGAAACACAATAAAGATACATAAAGTGAATCATAATTGGTAATGGCAAACTTAGCTCTTGGTCGAAGAATAGTTGACAATTTGCTAGAGTTCTAAAATAACTGATTTTCAATAATAGCTTTCAACGTAGTAAACACCTAGATAAGAGCAATGTGCAAAACAAGGATCACAAGAAACATGATTGAATAAATCATCATATGAATGAATGAAACAGAACAACTCAAAATACTTGTTGAGGTAGAAGGGAATAGATTTACTGACTCAACTAAAAAGTAAAAAAAGCCCCTTCGCAGAGGGAAGCAGGGATTTCAAGTTTCATAAAGAGCTCCCAAAAATTATGGTACTTACTAGCTTTCAGCTCTCATTGCCACTATCATAGGCATCTTTAGGTGATTAAGGTTAAAGTGACACAACTAAGAGGATATGCTTGACAAGTTATAAGTTGAAATCTCATGCCCCTTACTTACGAGTACCGAACCTCATGCTATTCAACTTTAGTCACAAGTAAGCTCTTGTCATTGTAAATACATATGTATCATAGAGAACCGCCAACGGGGTACCCCTTGCACATGACACATGAGCTATCCCATAATCAAAATGACAAGGCAAGTAGACAATGAGCATCTCAGCGATCTTTTTATTTGCTATTTGCATAGGTTTTTATTGAGGATGCTTCATAGAGTGCTCATTATGGTTATGTTGCAAGTTTCCACCATGATTAGGCATGGCTTAGGCTAGCGGCCCAGGCGTTTCTCTAACACATACAAACTCCATGATCTTACAAGTTCCACTTTTATTTCACACCGCCGGGATCCATAGGAAAAAGAATCATGATATCAACGAGGTACAAAGTACCAGTGCAATGTTGAAAGTGTTCCCCATGATGCATGGTTCTGCTAACTTCAACTCATAAAGCGCAAGCATATACGCAACAAAGATGGACACAATGGTTCAGGTTTATTAACTCCAAGAAAGTAAAGTGTGCCATCAAGTTCGTGAGAGCTTTAATCACTAATTTTCTCATAACAAGTTTAACTTGGAAGATAGATAAAAACTAGAATTTACTTGGAATAGCAATAATGCTAATAGGTAGGTATGGTGGACACAAATGGCATAGGTTTTGGTTTAAGTATTGGATGCAGGAGAAGAATTCCCTCTCAGTATAGGTTTTTGGCTAGCAAGGCTGGGTAGCAAGTATAAGAGTTGAAGGAAACAAACAAACTTACAAGTGATAAAGACAAATATGTAATCTTCCTTGGAAGCACAAAAGATCTTAACCAGAGAATACTAAACTTATGAGCAAATCAAGAAAGAAAGATGATGAATTTATATTTCTTTAGAGTACTTTTGTCTTTTCATTCCACTGTCAAAAATAATGTTGCTATGGACCAAGCCAGGTTTGCCAAAACCAACTAAATTAACTCAATGATCCACTAGTGATACCAATACTAACAAAAAGGTCAATCATATAACCACGAATTGAAAACTAATATAAGATATGCAAAAGAGTAAATGATAGAACTTCTCATTAATATTCCATAACGGCAACTCACAACAAGGGATACATATCTAATGAGAGAGGCGACACTTCCATAATGCAAACCATCCTACATGATAACTTCTCTATTCATGACATGACTCTACTAAAAAGGTAAAAAGATAGAAGATAGTAATGTGATACTGCGACACTCCCCCAAGCTTGGAACAAACCAAGGGGATGCCAAACCGTATGACAAATTACTCCTTCAGTGGTGGTGGTATTCTCTTGTCATCATCCGACTTCCAGGGTAAGGGCTCCCAATCAACAAAGGACATCGTGGTCTCCAGCATCCTGAAACTTGCAGCAGCACTTATGCGTTTATATCTAACCTCGTACTCACAGTTTTGATTTTGAACGTCGTAGAGCTGTGCTTGCAGTTTGTTTGTTGTTTGGCGGAGTGAGAGGACTTCATCCTTGAGCTCGGCAGTTTCCTTTTGGTGCTCAGCGATGAGTTCGGAACAAATCTTATGGATGATATCCACTTTGTGTTCCGCCATCTTCTTGTACCTAAAGACTTCTTGCTCTAATCCTTCCATCCTGTCTTCTAGACTTCCTTCACCTTTAGGGCATTGAACCTCCTTTATCCGTACCTCTCCATCTTCAAGCAACAATTCCTTGGGATGCATCTTCAACTCTCTCATGTAGGGGTTGATGATATCCGTAGAGGAGTCTTCCTTGCCTGACCCAAAGGAAGACATTGTGGCTCCAACTCTAGGACTTTACCTGTTAGAAATATATCGAAACAAAAACACGACGAGAACACGATATACAAACCTCGGGGGATTATATATTACGAAGTTTCACAACAAAAGGAAGGTATTGGGAGAAAACGGGTTGCAGACAGAGTCCGAAGTGGCCACACCACCTGGTGGTGCGGCCAGGGGTGGGCCCGCACCACAGGGTGGTGTGAGCCACCCTGGCTCCGTTTCCATCCCTCTTTCACTTTGTAGCTTTCCTAGTTGGATAAAAACTGCAAAAATATAATTGGACAGATCTTTCGCGGAAATTTTCTTACCAGAACTGTTACCAATTCGAAAACGGGCTCTTTGCAGGTCTCTGAATTTGGTTTTTGCTAAATTTTTCCAGAGTTATAACTTGAAAAGCATCATCATCTTCATTATAAGAATCTCCAGCAATGTAGTGCTTAAGTCGCTGCCCATTCACCACTTGTGTAGTGTTATCTTTTAATGAAGAAATCTTTATTGCTCCTAAATGGTACACTTCTTCAATAACGAAAGGTCCTTCCCGTGTTGACAGTAGCTTCCATGCAAAAAAATATGAGACGAGACCTATACAATAGCACTTTCTCACCAACATGGAATTCTCTCTTAAGTATTCTCTTGTCATGCCATTTTTTAACTTTTTCCTTAAAGAGTCTAGCATTCTCATAAACTTCACTCCTCCATTCATCCAAAGAACTTAAGTCAAATAATATTTTTTCACCAGCAAACTTACAATCTCTATTAAGTTCTTTAACTGTCCAATAAGCTTTGTGTTCTAATTCTAAAGGTAGGTGACAAGATTTCCCATAAACCAATTTTATAAGGAGACATCCCCATAGGGTTTTTATAGGCAGTCCTATAAGCCCATAAAGCATCATTCAACTTTTTAGCCTAGTTTTTTCTAGATCTATTAACAGTCTTTTGCAAGAAGGATTTAATTTCTCTATTTGATAACTCTACTTGCCCACTAGTTTGGGGGTGATAAGCTGAAGCTATTCTATGATTAACATCATATTTAGCAAGGGTATTTCTAAAACCACCATGAATGAAAAGAGAACCTCCATCAGTCATGATATACCTAGGCACTCCAAACCTAGGAAAGATAACATCCTTAAGCATTTTTAGAGAGGTCTCCCCGTCAGCACTCTTCGTAGGTATGGCTTCTACCCACTTAGTAACATAATCAACGGCAACAAGAATGTGAGTATACCCATTAGAGGGAGGAAAATGACCCATAAAGTCAAATCCCTAGCAATCAAAAGGTTCAATAACTAGAGAGTAGTTCATAGGCATTTCATTGCGTCTAGAAATATTACCAACACACTAACACTCATCACAAGATAAAACGAATTTTCTTGCATCTTTAAAAAGGATAGGCCAGTAGAAACCTGATTGTAGCACCTTTTGCACAGTTCTATCTCCCGCATGATGTCCTCCATAAGCACTACCATGACATTTCCGCAATATCTTCTTTTGTTCATATTTTGGAACACATCTTCGCATAATACCATCCACTCCTTCTTTATATAAATGTGGGTCATCCCATAAATAATGCCTCAAATCGTAAAAGAACTTCCTTCTTTGCTGCGCTGTGAAAGTTGGAGGCAAACACTTGGAGACAATAAAGTTGGCATAGTTAACATACCAAGGTCTTCCCCGTGAGCTTACCCCTATTATGGCCAACTGTTCATTCGGGAAACTATCATTAACAGGCATAGGATCAAAAGAGATATTTTCCAACCGAGATAAATTATTAGCAATAGGATTTTCAGCACCTTTCCTATCTACAATATGTAGATCAAACTCTTGTAAAAGCAGCACCCATCTCATAAGCCTAGGCTTAGCATCCTTCTTCATCATAAGGTACTTAATAGCAGCATGATCAGTATGAATGGTGACTTTTGAGTCTACAATATAAGGTCTAAACTTATCACAAGCAAAAACGACAGCTAGGAATTTGTTTTCAGTAGTAGCATAATTCTTTTGAGCAGCGTCAAGAGTTTTAATAGCATAATGAATAACATTTAACTTTTTATCAATTCGTTGCCCAAGGACAACACCTACAGCAAAATCACTAGCATCACACATTATTTCAAAGGGTAAACTCCAATCAGGTGGTTGAATGATAAGGAGCTATAGTTAAAGCCTTCTTAAGAGTTTCAAATGCTTCCTTACAATCATCATCAAAAACAAAGGGTACATCTTTTTGAAGAAGATTAGTGAGGTGTTTTGATATCTTAGAGAAATCTTTAATAAACCTTCTATAGAAACCAGCATGACCAAGGATACTACGAATACCTTTGATGTCTCTTGGGTAGGGCATTTTCTCAATTGCCTCAACCTTAGCTCTATCCACCTCTATGCCTCTTCCGAAACCTTATGACCAAGGACAATCTCTTCATTAGCCATGAAGTGGCACTTCTCCCAATTAAGAACAAGATTAGTCTCTTCATACCTTTGTAGAAATTTATCAAGGTTGTGTAGAAAATTATCAAAAGAAGTTCCATAGACGGTGAAGTCATCCATGAAAACTTACACAATTTACTCACAAAAACCATGAAAAATATCAGACATGCATCTTTGAAAAGTAGCAGGAGCATTACATAAACGAAAAGGCATACGTCTATAAGCATAGGTTCCGTAAGGGCATGTAAAAGTATTTTTTCTTGATCTTATTGTTTAACAGCAATTTGAGAGAAACCAGAATATCCATCAAGAAAACAAAAGTGGGTCTTTTTAGATAACCTTTCTAACATTTGATCGATAAAAGGAAGTGGGTAATGATCTTTCTTAGTAACATTGTTAACTTTCTTGAAATCAATGCACATTCTATAGCCTACTACTATTCTTTGGGGAATAAGCTCATCATTGTCATTAGGAACAACGGTAATTCCTCCTTTTTTAGGAATACAATGAACATGACTAACCCATTCATTATCAGCAATAGGGTAAATAGTAGCAGCATCAAGGAGTTTCAATACCTCATTTCTTACCACTTCCTTCATCTTATGATTTAGACGACGTTGGTGCTCTATTACTAGCTTTGCATCTGGTTCTATATTCATAGCATGCTGACATATAGTAGGAGAAATCCCTTTTAAATCATCCAGAGTATAGCCCATAGCCCCTCGGTGTTTCTTCAAAACCTCCAATAATCGTTCCTCTTACTTCCCTGAAAGTTTAGAGCTAATAATAACAGGATATATCTTTTTATCATCAATGTAAGCATATTTAAGATCATTAGGGAGAGGTTTTAGATCGAATACCGGATCCTTTTTAGGTCGCAATGTGGTACCTAAGTCTTCTATAGGCAAGTTATGCTTAAGCATCTTAGGTTGACGACGGAGAATCTCGCCAATCTCATTTCTTTCTTCCATGAAGATCTCACTTTCGGTGTCTTCCATAAATTGCTGCAAAGCATTGTTAGGAGCAAGAGAAATAGAAGAAAGTTTTTCAACTCTAAAATCCTCATTATGGGTTTCATATTCACAAGGTTCTTTAGTAAATTTCAAAAAATTAAACTCATAAGATTCCCCATCAAACTTAGTCAAGATTTTCTCCCTTTTGCAATCTAGAATAGGTCCACAAGTACTCAAGAAAGGTCTACCAAAAATGATGGGATAAGTTTTACTAGCAGCTGAACCAAGTACTAGAAAATCAGCAGGATATTTAATCTTACCACAAAGAACTTCTACATCCCGCACAATACAAATTGGAGAGATGGTCTCTCTATTAGCAAGGTGAATAACCACATCAATCTCTTCCAATTCGCAGGGACTGATTTCATGCATAATTTCTTTATCAAGCTCATAAGGAATAGCACTTGAACTTGCACCAATATCACATAAACCATAATAGCAATGATCACCAATTCTAACAAAAAGCACAGGGACACTAGCCTTTTTAGCTTTATTAGGATGTGAGACAATATTAGAAGCATCCTCACAAAAGACTATGTGTCCATCTTCTATACTTTTAGTGACAAGGCCTTTCACAATTGCTACAACTGGTTCAATGTTTATTTGGTCATCAGGTTTTACAGTTCTCTTTGCACTATTAGTGATTACACTAGTTATCATAGGATGATACTTCACCTTATCTGGGAAGGGTATTTTCTCGATATAAGGTTCAGGAAAGATGTGATCAATAGTGCAAAACTCAGTACTCCCAATAGGAACACAGTCAACAATATCTTTATAAGGTGCATGGTACTTGCTCCATCCCTATTTTGGGATTTCAATATAAGAAGCAAAAGCCTTAAAACAATTTGTAATAACTTGTAAATCAAGACCATAAGCATTACTAATATTTTGAAAGTCACCAGTTCCCATAAAATATTCAATGCATTCATAATCATAATTTATACCTGACTTTCTACCTTTGTCATTCTCCCAAGCTTCAGCATTATCTTGAATACGGTCCAAAAGATCCCATTTAGATTCTTCTTCCATGCAAGTGAATGATCCAGCACAAGAAGCATCCAATAAATCCTTATCATGTAGAGGGAGCCTTGCATAAAAGTTATTGATAATAATATTGTTGGGGAGCTCATGAATGGGACATTTGAGCATTAGTAACTTCAATCTGCCCCAAGCTTGAGTTGTACTCTCTCCATCAAGAGGCCAAAAGTTGTATATTTGATTCCGATCTTTATGAATCTCACTAGGAGGATAAAACTTTGAATAAAAGAGAGGCACTAGTTCCTCCCATTCAAGAGCTTGACCATTCTTCAGTAGCTTATACCATTCCTCAGCTCTTCCTATCAGTGATAATGAGAATAACTTCTTCTTAACTTGATCTGTATTAATACCTGCACACTTGAACAACCCACATAATTTGTGTATAAAGAGTAAATGATCACCGAGATGGACAGTTCCATCCCCAACATAGTAGTTATCCATAACACGATCAATAATTCTTGTAGGTATTTTAAAAGTATCATTCTCAGCAGGTGGTGGTTCATCTACTACCTTAGCAGTGGTAGTAGCATTATGAAATAAGAAACTTAGCGAATTAACCATAATGGAAATAAAGCAACTAACAGAAATAAACAATACTCACAGTAGAAGTTTCCTTTACCAGTTCCACATTCCAATAGCACTTCACTCCCCGGCAACGGCGCTAAAAAATAGTCTTGATGACCCACAAGTATAGGGGGTGTATCGCAGTATTTTTGATAAGTAAGAGTGTCAAACCCCACGAGGAGCAGAAGGTGCTGGCTAGTGGTATGGATCAAGTATTCTCTACAAATACTTAGCAAACGGATTTTTAGGGGTTTTTGATAATGCAAGTAAATAAAGTACGAGTAAATAAAAGACAGTAAGAATAAATGCAGCAAGTGGCCCAATCCTTTATTCAGCAAAGTACAAGCCGGTTGTATTACTTAAGATGACCAAACGTTCTCGAGGACACACGGGAAGACTGTCATGTGCTTTCGCTTCATACAGTTGATTAATCTTCTTTAGCTTGCTAAGTGTTGTGTGGGTGAACCTGTGCTAATGTACGGACCTTCCTAGGACTAATACATACTTGTGATTATACCCCTTGCAAACATCCGTAAGTACAAGAAAGTAATTAAGGTAGAAACCAAACCACAACTTTAAACTCTAAGACCCTAACGTCCCTTGTGCAATGGTTTCCTAACAGGGGTTCAGGTTTCTGTCACTCCGGCAACCCCTACGATTAGTAGCCAAATACGCAATGCATTCCCCTAGGCCCATATAGGTGAAGTGTCATGTAGTTGGCGTTCACATGACACCACTAGAAGAAGTACACCACAACTTAAATATCAAACTATTGAATCTTCCTCAACACAACTCCACTACTAACAACATGACTTCTCCCATGTCCTCAAGAACAAAACGAACTACTCACAAGACATCATATGGATCATCATCAGAGATGAAATAATGATGTGTAACAATCTGAACATAAACAATAATTCAATGGTTCACTCAATAGCATCAACTACAAGGAATAATCAACACCGGGAAAGTTTCCCATAAGAACTATGCAAGATTCAACCCAATTGTTACAACAATATGGAGATGGTGATGAGGGTGCTGATGATGATGATGGTGGTGATGATGATGATGATGATCCCGATGAAGTCCAGCTTGATGGTGGTGTTGATGGCGACAATCTCCCCTCTCCGGGAAGGAATTCCCCAGCAAAATCTGTCTGCCGGAGAGATCTTTCTCTCTCGGTGTTTTCGCACCCCGTAGAGGCGGCGGAATCTTTGTGTGGTCCCTCCCGTAGGTATTAGGGTTCCGTGGAGATAATATATGCCAGAGGGGAGAGCTGGAGGTGGGCCAGGTGGGTGGTGCGGCGTAGGCTGGCCCGCGCCAGGTGGTGGTGTGGGCCCCCTATGGCCCATATCCACTCCTCCTTCTGGCTTGCTTCGTCTTCTGGAAAAATAGGATTTTCCATATATTTTCCTGGATTTTCTGATCTTCACAAATTCTACCTCCAAACAGCACCTTTTCCATCAGAATCCTGACTGCAGCAGTCCATGCTCCAAAAGTCATCGACCATGCAAAAACAGATGAAATTACATAAGTAACACCTCTTAATTTGAAATATATCAATGAATAATAGTGAATTATGCCATATAATAGTGATGCAACATAGACGTATCAAAAGGTATGATGAGCACAGTGTAAGTTTTCCCTCAGTTATGAAACCAAGGTTATCAATCCAGTAGGAGCAAGGAAACACCCCAAAGGTGTAGCTAGCTGAACTTTGGCAGGGCGCACTACCGGTGCTAGCAGCAACGTCGAGACCTGCACAACACAACCACATAACTCTGTCCCCAACTTGCGATGAGGTTGTCAATCTCACCGGTTTTGCTGAAAACAAAGGATTAAACGTATCGAGTGGAAGAAAGTAATAGTTTGCAGAAAGTAAACACAAAGCAGTAAACAGTTGATTGTAGATTGATAGTAAAAGAAAGGACCGAGGTCCATAGTTCACTAGAGGTGACTCTCCTTAAGATAAATAACATGTTGGGTGAACAAATTACAGCGGGGCAATTAACAAACATCGAGAAAGCATACAAGCATATACTACTCATCTTGACTACTTTGAGATTCGATTGGGCATTACAACATTATGCATAGACCGCCATCCAACTGCATCTATGACTAATAATCCACCTTCAGGTTATCATCCAAACCCCCTCTAGTATTAAGTTGCAAGCAACAGATAATTGCTTTACGAATTGCATGTAAAGTAAACAATACGATTGTTCTATGAACAAAGAATTGTTGTTTTCTCCCTAGTAGCAACAACACATCTAGTATCTTAGATATTTCTGTCACTTCCCCAGATTACTAGAGGCATGAACCCACTATCGAGCATAAATACTAACTCTTGGAGTTGATAGCATTTACTTGGCCAAGATAGCTACTAACAACGGAAAGCATGCAAGATCACAAATAACAAAGACATGACAGAATCAATAATCAATCTTAAATAGGATCTCAATATAAATCGGATCCCCGCAAACACAACATGCAAAATTACAAATAGATGATCTTGATCCTGAACGGAGCTCACAAGATCTAAACATGATAGCACAAAGGAGGAGAACCAGCCATCTAGCTACTACATAGACCTGTAGTCTAGAGATGAACTACTCACCCATCACACCAGAGGCTTGCATGATGATGAAGAAGGCCTCCAGGGAGAATTCCCCTCTCCGGTTGGGTGCCGGGAAGAGATTCAGATCCCTCCCGATCTAGGGATGGAGATGACGGTGGAATTTTGATTGGCTACTTAGGGTTTCTGTATCATAGGCAACTTATAGGAGGAAGGAGAGGCCGAGGGGGTGCCTGGGGCAGCAAGACCACCCCCTGGTGCGGGCTATGATGTGCTGCGCGTCTAGGTGGTGTGGCCAGGCCCAGCCCCTCTCCGTCTCGTATTCTGGCTCTAGGTGTCCCTCGGTGAAAAAGTGACTTTGACTTTTGTCTCGTCCAATTCCAAGAATATTCATTTTCTGACTTTCCTGGAACCAAAAACAGCAAAAAACGGGCAACTGGCACTATGGCTCTTGTTAATAGGTTAGTCTAAGAAATCATGTGAAAAGGACTCCAAAGTGTGGACAAAACACAAGAAAGTAGATAAAACCAAGCATGGAACATCAAAAATTATGGATACGTTAGCAACGTATCACACGTTTACATTCATTATATTGCTTCCACTAAGATGTCTGTTTCATTTGCTTCTGCTTAACCCACTATTCCTAACCATTTGCTGTTATTACGCCATGAATAGGTGTAGTTCACACTAGAAATCGTAGAATGAATGGCCTAGGAGAAATTTTTAGGAGGCTCTTATCCTCATTATGACCTACCATTTAGTGGGCTTTATATTTACCTTATCAACTAGCAAATCCATAAGGGTTCCATTTGATTAGGCATCTGAATTGGTACCTGAATCCGACCCTATAATCTCCTAAGTATCTATTGCTTTTGTATCACTTCATGCTACATCTGTGAGACTGGAACCTTTTTGTGTTTACTATTCGCTGCACCATTATGCAGAGGACCCACACTAAATTATGGAGACCACTAGTCCAATTACTTGATGCAGCGGACATCATCGATGAACATACCTGTAACCAGATCGGTAACCCTGAGACTCTACATAGAGATACTGTAAGGATGCCCCCCTTTTTTTAAGGTTTAAGTCCCTTGGTGACATGCCATTGGCTCTAGTTGAGTTGTTATTTTTGTCAGAGGCACTAGGGCGATTATAACAAGGCTAGAAATGCAATAGAATCCAATATAATAGAAACGGAAGGATCATAAAGAACCTCCCACTTCAAATCTCACTCTGGTACCTACACATATATGGATATTTTAATACGAGGCACATGATAGTACACTTTGTCTTTGGGCAGACAATCAAAAAAATTAAACATTCTAACTATTCGATAGATTGTTTGACCATTTCTCTAAAATGATTTGGCTAGTCTACTAGAGGCACGTGTCTGCATGAGGTCCTTGTGTTGAGTGCTTACATTGCTATAACAAACCAAATAATCTTTTGAAAATCTTTGAGAATGAACATGGTAGTTTTGTTTCTTTCTATGATGTTGTAACTTCTTCTATCTTAGTTTCAGCCTTCATCAAGTAAGTCATTTCACAGGGCAGAAGTGATAGTTGCACACTATGTCATCCCTCTATGAAGTCAATTGTTCCAGTTACCAGAAGAAAGAGATGTATGATGCCCTGCCATTACTAATTTCATTCTTCCTTTTAGCAAAAAGGACTAATTTGAAATTCATTGGTTTTTGTTTTCCTTGGTAATTATGTTATATGACGTTTCTTTTTGTTTTAGGTTGAAAATGTAAATATGAAGGCGGAATAGAAAACAACTACCTCAAGTGTAGATCTCTTTGGACAAAGTAGCGGTGAGAGTGCATATTGCTCACGTAGGTACACGATCTCGACTGCTCCATACATTCCAGCAGAAAGAGTTTTTGGTGCTGCACTCCAAGATGCACTTGATGTAGTTGGATAGGAAGCCAACAGAACAGATGCAGTAGCCTCCATAGAAAGGAAGGAGTTATCTGAGTTGAAAAACAAGCAAGCTTTGACGGAGAATCTACTTAATAATATCCTCAAAAGTCTCGAGGTAATCCCGCTGCTACATGTGAGGTGGCGCGAGCTCCCTAAAAGGAACATTTTTGAAACTAAGATTATATTCTTTATCAGCTATGTTGTACTCCGATGATGCTTTACAAGCTACTGAATTTTTCAGGACTGTAATAATTTACTAATTTTCCAGTTATAAGTTTTTTTCCACAGTTCCAGAATTTATTTAGCATTTTAGAGAACTTGTGTTCTTTGTTTATCCACCTTTATGTCCTGGCAATGGATCTAAGTTGGATAGGCTTAAACAGTAGCAGGCCCACAACATTTTATCAGTCCTTGATGGGCCACCAATCAATAGTGGCGGGCCTACACGGAGGCCATTATATGTAGAATCTGACAGCAAAAGAACAGAATAGTAAAAGGCAGAATAGTGAAAGGCTAGAACAGTGAAAGGCTAGAACAGTGAAAGGCCAGAATAGTGAAAGGACAGAACAGTGAAAGGCCAGAATAGTGAAAGGCCAGAATAGTAACAGGTCAGAAACAATAACAAGGCCATAACTTTGGCAGGCCAAAAACTTCGTAGCCTGTTTATGGGACTGAATAGTAGAAGGGTAGAACAGTGAATGTCTAGAACCATAAAGGGTCGTACTTGTCAAGGTCCGTAAGGGCCCATGATGGGTGCAAGAAAAGTGACGGGCGGACAGAAGGCCTTAATAGTAACGGACAGACTTGGCCAAGGCTGAGAATGGGCCACACAGTATTGGACCAAGGTGGGCCTTCTATAGACTGAAATAGTGTAGGGCCTGAAAGTTCACGGGCCGCAGATGTCAACACTAGTTGGCCCATTTCAAACAGTGCTAGACGAAACAGTAACTGGCCTTCTTCTTATCGGGCTCTCCTCATGGGCTGGCCCACTTAATATTTAGCAGGCCTAGTCTAGGCCTGGCTTCTGCCATGGTTTCTCTGACCGTTAATGGCGGTAATAGGGTGTTAACGATGTTCACCATGTGGCATCTTGCATGACGTCAGCAGTCAAGGGGGTTGGCGAATAGATCTACAACGGAACAAGTTTTCGTGGCTGAAGGGTGCAATCCGCCATGGTCAGGAAAAAAACCGTGGTAGATTCTTTTGTGACGGGGCTTTTACCATGATGGGAATCCATCGTAGAAGACTTTTTAGCCATGAAAAATAGGCTTTCAATCACAAAGATCGTCTGTTGTAATAGCCAACTTTTCTTGTAGTGACTCATCATGTTCAAGAAGACCTTTTGAGAGAGGAGAAGAAATAAGGTAATCTTCGATCTTTTATTTTACTAACACATGGCCAAAGAGGTATTTCTGGTCGTTATGAAGTCTATTTGCTGTTATTTTGTCCTCTGCTAAGATGTGTAAAGCCGCATAACAACCACTGGTACGGCCGGAAGGCCCCATACCGTGCGCCTGTACAACATCAAGGCTTTGGAAAATAGAAACGCTGATTTTTTCCAAAGGACATAGTGGAGGTAACGACCATTGTACAGTCGAACATGGCTGTACCGCCTGCTCGTATCGTACGCTCGATTAAAACATCAGATTTCAAGCAAATGTACTCACCGCATGACGACCAGTAGTATGTGTGCGCGCGACCATACCGTGCGTCTGTAACGAGTGTATAATCAGAAGGGATTCATCGACCCCAAGGTTTCTCACTCGGTATAGGCGGGTTCCATCTGTACCGCTGATACGTCGTAAACATATGGATAATTTTTGATGTTCCATACTTGTTTTATATCTACTTTCTTATGTTTTGTTCACACTTTGAGGTATTTTTATACATTTTATGGAACTAACCTATTAACAAGATGCCACGGTGCCAGTTGCCTATTTTCTGTTTTTTTTGTTTTCAGAAAAGCTATTAAGGAAATATTCTCGGAATTGGATGGGACAAAAGCCAAAGTCAATATTTTACCCGAAGTAACACGGAGTCCAGAGGGGATAAGAAGTGGCGCACCAGGGCGGCCACACCTGGTGGCAGCACGGCCAGCCCTAGGGCGCGCCACCAGGGGGTGTAGGGCCCCCTGGTACTCCACCTACCTTGCCCATTCGCCTATAAAAGCTTCCCGAGACGAAAACCCTATGTACCCGATCAAAATTCCACGAAAAAGTCTGTAGCCGCTGGCATCTCCAGCCCTAGATAGGGAAGGATCGAAAGCTCTTCCTGACACCCTGATGGGGGGAGATATCATCCTGGAGGCCTTCTTCATCACCATGCCTGCCTCCTGGTGTGATCCATGAGTAGTTCGTCCTTGGACTACGGGTCCATGTAGTAGGTAGATGGTTGGTTCTCCTCCTTTGTGCTATCATGTTTAGATCTTGTGAGCTCCGTTCATGATCAAGATCATCTATTTGTAATCTTACATATTGTGTTTGCGGGGATCCGATGGATATTGAGATGCTATTTCAGATTGATTATTGATTCTATCATGTCTATGTTATTTGTGATCTTGCATGCTCTCCGTTGTTTGTAACTATCTTGGACAAGTAGATGCTTGCAACTCCAAGAGGGAGTATTTATGCTAGATAGTGGGTTCGCGCCTCTAGTAATCTGGGGAAGTGATAGAAACCTGTAAATTTGTAGATGTGCTGTTGCTACTAGGGAGAAAACAACAATCCTTTGTCCATTGGACAATCGTATTGTTTACTTTACACACTTTGCTTAATGCAATTATCTGTTGCTTGCAACTTAATACTGGAAGGCGTTCGGACGATAACCTGAAGGTTTATTATTAGTCATAGATGCAGTTGGATTACGGTCTATGTATTATGTTGTAATGCCCAATCAAATCTCATAGGAGTCAAGATGTCTAGTATATGCATTGTATGCTTTCTCGAATCTGTCAATTGCCCCGCTGTAATTTGTTCATCCAACATGCTATTTATCTTAAGGAGAATCACCTCTAGTGAACTATGGACCCCAGTCCAGTCTTTTACCATTGATATACCATCTACTATTTCTGTTTACTATTTACTTTCCGCAAGAAATTACTATCTTCCCCACTATACGTTTAATGCTTTGTTTTCAGCAAAACCAGTGAGATTGACAACCTCATTGTAAGTTGGGGAAAATTTTGTGGTTGTGTTGTGCAGGATTCCAAGTTGCTAGCAACACCTTGGAGTTGTTTCCTTGCTCCTACTGGTTCGATAACCTTGGGTTCATAACTGAGGGAAAACTTGTTGCTGCGCTCATCATACCTTCCTCTATTGGTTCCTAACGAGCTCTACATTTTGAGCCATCAAGAACTTATTCTGGCACCGTTGCCAGGTAGTTAAGGACGGCTTCACACAGACTGAATTATTCCTCAATAAATCTGCTGGATTCTGCTACTAGAGGCACCTTTATGACCATTACTTTGGGTGCTGCAACAAAGCTCCTTGATAATATGATGGTAAACTATTCTGAATGGCACACTGAGAGAGCTCCACAAGGTAAGAAGGTCAATTCTGTTGAAGGAACCTCCTCCTTGAGTGATAAAATTGATGTTATTATGTCTATGCTTGTTGATGGAAAAGCTCATATTGATCCAAATCATGTTCCCTTAGCCTCTTTGGTTGCTCAAGAAGAGAAAGTAGATGTGAACTTCATTAGAATAATAATTTTAACAACAATTCCTATAGGAATAATTTTGGTAGTAACAATTATAGGCCATATCCTCCCAATAATGGTAATGCTTATGGTAATTCCTACAACAACAATAGAAGTGCACCCTACTAACTTGAAGTCATGCTTAAGGATTTTATTAATAAACAAACTGCTTTCAATAAAATGGTTGAGGAAAAACTTTATGCTTTCTCTGAAGCACAATCTTCTTTGATTAATAAAATGGCTGCTTATCCTAAAACTATGGAAAACCCCTTTGCTGCTACTAATGCCATACAAGTTAGAATTGATGAAAATGTTAGACTGTTAGCTGAATTGCATGCCATCTGGGAAAGAGAAGATGAAATTGCTAGAAATAATAGCATATGCACTATTACCACAACCAATGTTGATGCTAACAAACCACATGAAGTCCCCATTCCTTCTGCAACAAAGCCTAAAACCAATGGAAACTTTTCTAATAAAAATGCTAAAATTCGTCAAAATATGGGAAACGGTTCTACTTCCTTGGATGGTAATTTTGATTTTGATCTTGATGGTTGCAATATCTTTGAAGTGATTAAGTTCCTTAAAAAACATACTAGAAATCGTAATGCTAGTGTTATGAATATGGCCTTTACAAAACACATTACAGATGCTCTCATAAAAATTAAAGAAGAAAAGTTGAAACATAAAGCTTCTATTCCTAGGAAATTAGAAGATGGTTGGGAACCCATCATTAATATGAAAGTGAATGATTTTGATCTCAAAGCTTTATGTGATCTTGATACTAGTGTCTCTATTATGCCTAGAAGGATTTATGAAATGCTTGATTTTGCCACCATTGGAAGATTGTTATTTAGATGTCCAACTTGATGATAATGCTAAAAAGAAACTCATGGGGAGTATTAATGATGTTCTCATTATGGCTAACAATACCTATGTCCCCGTTGACTTCTATGTTTTGGATGCTGAATGCAATGCTTCTTGTCCTATTACCTTGGGAAGATCTTTTCTTAGCACAGTTGGTGCTATTATTGATATGAAGAAAGGCACCATTAAATATCAACTCCCACTCAAGACAGGTATAGAATACTTCCCTAAGAATAGAAATAAAATACCTTTTTCCTCTCCTATTAAAACAAAATTTAGTCTTAATCCATCTTCATTCGAAAATAGTTGAATCTTGCTTCCTATGCCTAACTCAAAGGTGTTAAAGAAAAGCACTATTGGGAGATAAGCCAAATTTCTATTCAGTAAGTTTTTTTAGTCTTGGAAGTTATAACCTCTGTAATAACCTCTCCTTATCCTTTTTGTGTGGTTTTTGTGCCAAGAATAACCTCTAATGAGAGAGAATTAAGACTTGAGAAAGTTGCTGTCCCGAAACAGATTTTTGTGCTTCACTGTAAAAAATCGTGAAAAATCTATGAACGTCAGATTGAGCTGTAATTTTTTGTTCTTATGCCCCAGGTTTTTATCTAACTTTCGTTAGCTCAGCACTTTTCGATTTTAGCAACAGAAGGTCTTAGAAAAAATTCGTTTTTACTTGCTGGTCTGTTTTGACAGATTTCTGCCATTATTTGCATTTGCCTCTTAATCTCTTTCTCTATGAGTTCTCTTTAATCACTTGAGCTTTTTGAAGGAATTGCTACAGTATCTTGTGTTTTAATGGAAGTTTTACTTGTGATGAAACTAAACCAAAGGACCTATTATCTTGAATACACTAATGTTGCTAATGAGGAATGTGTGAAGTTTTGTATGAAGGAAATTTTCAAGTGGAGGGGAAGAATAATATGATAAGATCAAGTATGGACAAAAGCTCAAGATTAGGGATGCCACCCGTGTCACCCCAAGAAATACTCAAGAAGTACAAGCGTGAAAGCTTGGGGATGCCCATGGCATCCCCTTCTTCATCAATAAAATCTCAGGTTTTCTGCCAAAACACTTCATTTTTATTGTTTCATGCACAATTGTGTTGTTCTTGGAGCGTCTTCTTTTTTGCTTTTAGTTTTCATTTTTTTAGTTTGCTTAAATAAATTCAATGGACCCGTGCATTCATATGATATTTCAAATAAGTTGATTGGTGACTGGAAAAGAGTAGGAACGTTCATGCTTATAAGTGGTACAAAAGGAGTTTTGTTTTGCCTATGGCCTAGACTTTATCATGCCATGTTTGATATTGCTTTGACTTTATTCTTAGTAATTATTGTTGTATCATGACTTGTTCCAAACAATTGAGATTGCTTAATGTGCCTTGAAAGAATCATGTGTTGTTTTAGCATACAAAAGCATAATATTGTGGTATTCTCCTTCGATGCTTTATTTGGGTTGACTTGGCACATGCTTACACCATGTTAAGACTATGAACCAGTCACCTTAGCCTCTATGATCATTTATTTTTTTACTTGTAAAATCACTTTATACTTTAATTAATAATGTTTTGTCGCTTTGCATGATTATGGCCATTAGTGCTCTCTTAGTTGGTCGCTCCTAGTCTTTTGCTAGCCTCCACATGTACCAAGTATGAGTTCCACTCATGCATCCAACCCCCAAGAAAACCAAGTTATTCCATAGAGTCCACTATAAATTCCTATGCATGGTGTTTTACACTATTCCAAGTATATTCATGTTTTTATCTACCTTCCAAATTAAACTTGTTGTGCGAAAATTAGTGATTAAAGTTCTCACGAACTTGATGGCACACTTTACTTTCTTGGAGTTAATAAACTTGAACCATTGTGTCCATCTATGTAGCGTATATGCTTTCACTTTATAAGTTGAGAATTAGCATAACCATGTACCATGGGGAACGCTTGCAACATTGCACTTATTAATTAGTTGATATCATGTTCTTTTGTTTATGGATCCCGGAGGTGTGAAATAAAGGGGGAACTTGTAAGCTCATGGAGTTTGTATGTGTGTTAGAGAAACGCCTGGGCGGCAAGCCTAAGCCATGCCTAATCATGGTCGAAACTTGCAGCATAACCATAGTGAGCATTCTGTGAAGCATCCTCAATAAAAACCTATGCAAATAGCAAATAAAAAGATCGCTGAGATGCTCATTGTCTGTTGCCTTGTCATTTTGATATGGGATAGCTCCTGTATCATGTGGCAAGGGGTACCCCATTGGCGGTTCTCAATGATACACATGTACTTACAATGACAATAACTCACTTGTGACTAAAGTTGAGTAGCATGAGGTTCGGTACTTGATACGTTGCTAATGTATCCATAATTTTTGATGTTCCATGCTTCATTTTATCTACTTTCTTATGTTGTATCCACACTTTGGAGTACTTTCTATACACTTTCTTGGACTAACCTATTAACAAGAGCCATAGTGCTAGCTGCCTGTTTTCTGCTGTTTTTTGTTCCAGGAAAGTCAAAAAATGAATATTCTTGGAATTGGATGGGACAAAAGCCAAAGTCAGTTTTTCACCGAGGGACACCCGCAGCCAGAATACGAGACGGAGTGGGACAAGGGTGCCGCCACACCACCTGGCCACGCGGCCTAGCCTGGCCCGCGCTAGGTGCTGGTCTGGCCACCCTAGGCACCCCCTCGACCTCTCCTTCTGACTATAAGATGCCTCCGATACAGAAACCCTAAGGACCCAATCAAAATTCCATGAAAGAGTCTATAGCCACCGTCATGTCGATCCCTAGATTGGTAGGAATCTGAAGCTCTTCCCAGGCACCCTGCTGGAGGGGAGAATTCACCCTAGAGGCGTTCTTCATCATCATGCAAGCCTCCGGTGTGATGCGTGAGTAGTTCATCCTTGGACTACGGGTCCATGTAGTAGATAGATGGCTGGTTCTCCTCCTTTGTGCTATCATGCTTAGATCTTGTGAGCTCCATTCATGATTAAGACCCTCTATTTGTAATTCCTACATGTTGTGTTTGCGGGGATCTGATGGATATTGAGATGCTATTTCAGATTGATTATTGATTCTATCATATCTTTGTTATTTGTGGTCTTGCATGCTTTCCGTTGTTAGTAGCTATCTTGGCCAAGTAGATGCTAGCAACTCCAAGAGTTAGTATTTATGCTCGATAGTGGGTTCATGCCTCTAGTAATCTGGGGAAGTGACAGAAATCTCTAAGGTACTAGATGTGCTGTTGCTACTAGGGAGAAAACAACAATCCTTTGTTCATAGAACAATCATATTGTTTACTTTACACGCAATTCGTAATGCAATCATCTATTGCTTGCAACTTAATACATGAGGGGGTTCGGATGATAACCTGAAGGTGGATTATTAGTCATAGATGCAGTTGGATGGCGGTCTATGTATAATGTTGTAATGCCCAATCAAGTCTCAAAGGAGTCAAGATGAGTAGTATATGCATATTGCTTTCTCGATGTTTGTTAATTGCCCCGCTGTAATTTGTTCACCCAACATGTCATCTATCTTAAGGAGAGCCACCACTAGTGAACTATGGACCCCGGTCCTTTCTTTTACCATTAATCTACAATCAACTGTTTGCTCCTTTGTGTTTACTTTCTGCAAACTATTACTTTCTTCCACTCGATAAGTTTAATCCTCTATTTTTAGCAAAACCGGCGACATTGACAACCTCATCGCAAGTTGGGTGCAAAGTTCTGTGGTTGTGTTGTGCAGGTCTCCACGTTGCTACTAACGCCGGTAGTGCGCCCTGCAAAAGTCCAGCTAGCAACACCTTTGGGGTGTTTCTTAGCTCCTACTGGATTGATAACCTTGGTTTCATAACTGAGGGAAAACTTGTTGTTGTGCTCATCATACCTTCCTCTTGGGGTTCCCCAACGAGCTCGATATATTTTGGGCCATCAAGCATATTTTCTGACGCCGTTGCCGGGGAGTCAAGGATATCTTCACAAGGGGAGTCCCTCATAACCAATCTCTTTACTTTCTTATTTTTGTTTTGCTTAGTTTACTTTTTGCTTTGTTTTCTTGTTTCTTTATCAAAAACACAAAAAAATTAGTTTTACTAGTTTGCTTTCTTTATTAAAAACACAAAAAAATTAAGTCTTTCTATAGTTGTTACCTCCTCCTTAGTTCACCATGTTGATCCCTAAATTCACCCTGAAAGACCTTTCAATAGGTAGTGGCTCTATAATTGGAAAAGATAATATTGAAGAATTCTTTAATCATGTTAGTAAGCATGAGGATATTGAGGATAGATCCCTTGCAGAACTTGCTCCAAATTATGAAATTGCTGCAACTTCTTTAGTTCTTAAAAGAGAGATTTTATTCTGGAAACTTTGCTTAAGGAATTCTATGATGTTGCCAAGGAAGCTAGAAAAGTGTTTGAACATTTTAATATGCTAGGCTCATGCGTAGATGTTGTTGGTACACGAGAAAAGCTGAACAAAACCGAACCTAATGGGGAGGAAATTAAGATACCAATACCTTTTAAACTTGTAGCAATGCATGAAGCCATGGAAAATAATCTTGATTGGATTGTTCCTGAAAGCCCGTTTGATGAAAATAGTGAACCCAAGAGCGTTGAGATAGGATCCTCTAGAACTTATTTTGATGAGATACCTCGCCTGGTTGATGATATTTATGGTATTAATCTTAATGCTTCTTCATTTCATAACACTTGATTCTTTTTCTTGCTTCTTATGCCTAACTTAAAGGCATTAAAGAAAAGTACTTATTAGGAGATAACCCAAAAGTTTTAGATGAGTCTTGGAAGTTACTACTTCTCTAATAAACGCTCCTAATCCTTTTTATTTGCTTTTTCTGCCAAGAGCAACCTCTAATGAGAGAGAAGTAATGATTGGGAAACTTGCTGTCCCGAAACAGATTTATGTGCTTCACCATAAAAATTCATGTAAAATATTTGTACGCCTTTTGAAGCGTGAATTGTGTTGCTACTGCCTCAGGCTGTTATCTAACTTTCGTTAGTTCAACACATTTTGATTTGAGCAACAGAAGGTCTTAGAAAAATTTGTATTTACCTACTGGTCTGTTTTGACAGATTTCTGCCATTATTTGCATATGCTTCTTGTTGGTTCCTTTTTGAGTTCTTGTGGGGAATTGAGATTTTTGAGGGAAGTGCTACAGTAGCGTGTGTTTTAATGTAAGTTTTATTGGTGTTGGAACTGAACCTAACGACCTATTATCTTGAGTGCACTAATGTTGCTAATAAAGATTGTGTGAATGTTTTGTATGAAGGAAAAATTGCAGGTGTATGCAAGGAATGAGTAATGAGATGAAGGATGGACTAAATCTCAAGCTAGGGGATGCCACGCGTGTCACCCCAAAAATTTACAAGAAGTGCAAGCGTCAAAGCTTGGGGATGCCTAAGACATCCCCTTCTTCATCAATAAAAATTCCAGGTTTCTTCCAAACACTTCATTTTTATTGTTTCATGCACAGTTGTGTTGTTCTTGGAGAATCTTCTTTTTCGGTTTCGTTTTGATTATTCGTTTGCTTTGTTTTCTTAGTTTTCTGAATAAATTGGTTGGACCCCCTCTTTCATACATTGGTTTTCAAATAGTTTGGTTTGGATTGGAAAAGAGTAGGAAAGTTCATGCTTAAGTGGTAAAGAGAGCTTGTTTTTGACTGTGGCCTATGCTTTGTCATGCCATGCTTCATATTGTTTTGTCTTTAGGCTTAGTATTATTTTATGTAGCATGACATGTTATAAACAATCGAGATTGCTTAATGTGCCTTTGAAGAATCATGCGTTGTTTTAGCATATTAAAGCATAGTATTGTGGTATTCTCCTTTGATACTTTATTTGGGTTGACTTGGCGCAAGCTCACACCATGTTATGATTATCCCAAGTCACCATAGCCTTGATGATCCGTTAGTTTTCAACTTGTAGTATGCTTTGATTAATGATGTTTTGTCGCTCTGCATGATTATGGCCATTATTGCTCTCTTAGTTGGTCGCTCCCCGTCTGCTAGCCTCCACAACCAAGTATGAGTTCCACTCATGCATCCAAAACCTAAAACCAAGTTATTCCAAAGAGTCCACCATACCTACCTATTAGCATATGATATTCCAAGTATATTCATGCTTTTGTTTACCTTCCGAATTAAACTAGTTATGAGAAAGTTAGTGATTAATGTTCTCACGAACTTGATGGCACACTTTAATTTTCTTGCCCTTAATAAACTTGAACCATTGTGACGTTTATTTTGTACATGCTTGCACTTATTTGTTGGGGATTAGCAAAACCATGCTGTCATGGGGAACGCTTTCAATATTGCACTTCTACTTTGTACCTAGTTGATATCATGCTCTTTTCTCTATGGATGTCGTCGGTGTGAAATGAAAGGGGAGCTTGTAAGTCCACGGAGTTATGTATGTGTGTTAGAGAAACTCCTAGGCCGCTGGTCTAATCCATGTTGTCATGGTGGAAACCTGCAGCATAACCATAATGAGCTGTCTATGAAGCATTCTTCTTATAAAAAAGAGTCAGATATTGAAAAAAAGAGAAAAAAAATAAAAAAAAGAGATATGAGAAAAGAGGAAAGAGGAAAGAGAGAAAAAAGCACCATATTCCCATGGTAAATAAGAAGATTGCTGAGATGCTCGTTGTCTGCTTGCCTTGTCATTTTGATATGGGGATTCTTCCGTATCAGCGGGCAAGGGGTACCCCGTTGGCGGTTCTCTATGATACACATGTACTTACGATGACAAGAACTTACCGGTGACTAAACTTGAGTAGCATGAGGAGTGGCCCTCGTATTCAAGGGACATGAGATTTCCAACTTATACTTCATCAGGCATATGCACCATAGTTTGTTCACTTTAACCTTAATCACTTCAAGATGCTTATGATAGGGGCAATGAGAGCTGAAAGCTAACAAGTACCATAATTTTTGGAAGCTCTTGATGAGACTTGAATCCCTACTTCCTTCTATGAAGGCCTTTCTTTTACTTTTATGTTGAGTCTCCACCTTCTATCTTTATGCACCTACTTTGAGAGCATAGTGGCCATTCTTATTTCTATGTGCATTGTCCCAAGACTCATTGCTTTATGCATATCTTTGATATTGCTTGTTTTAAACTATTTGTATCTAGTCACTCTTATGAACTTAGAAGGTGTCCTATGCAATTATGTTTGCTACTCTATGAGGGACAAGCTGAATGCCACTATGCTATGTTTTCTTTATGTGAATCAAACAAACGTCTTGCAAAGCATTGTTATTCATGAATATTTTGTTTGTGCCTTTTCATCTTGCAACTTAGTTGCTATGCCTTATTGTTAGAACTTTGTCTTTCATGTTATGATTGAAGTACTATGATCCTAGCTATCAATGTTTTATAAATACTTTGATCAAGTTTATGATGGTGCATGTCACCTCAAAAATTATTCTTTCTTTTTATTACTTACCTACTCGAGAACGAGCAGGAGTTAAGCTTGGGGATGTTGATACGTTGCTAACGTATCCATAATTTTTCATATTCCATGCTTGGTTTTATCTACTTTCTTATGTTTTGTCCAGACTTTGGAGTACTTTCTATAAACTTTCTTGGACTAACCTATTAACAAGAGCCACAGTGCCAGCTGCCTGTTTTCTGCTGTTTTTGGTTCTAGGAAAGTCAGAAAATGAATATTCTCGGAATTGGACGGGACAAAAGCCAAAGTCAGTTTGTCACCGAGGGACACCCGGAGCCAGAATACAAGACGGAGTGGGGCCAGGGGCCGCCACACCACCTGGCCGTGTGGCCCAGCCTAGAGTTCCATCTCCACGAAAGAGTCTGTAGCTGCCGTCATCTCCATCCCTAGATCGGGAGGGATCTGAAGCTCTTCCCGGCACCCTGTCGGAGGGGAGAATTCAGCCTAGGAGGCCTTCTTCATCATCATGCAAGCCTCCGGTGTGATGCATGAGTAGTTCATCCTTGGACTACGGGTCCATGTAGTAGCTAGATGGCTGGTTCTCCTCCTTTGTGCTATCATATTTAGATCTTGCAAGCTCCGTTCATGATCAAGATCATCTATTTGTAATTCCTACACGTTGTGTTTGCGGGGATCCGATGGACACTGAGATGCTATTTCAGATTGATTATTGATTCTATCATGTCTTTGTTATTTGTGATCTTGCATGCTTTCCGTTGTTAGTAGCTATCTTGGCCAAGTAGATGCTAGCAACTCCAAGAGTTAGTATTTATGCTCGATAGTGTGTTCATGCCTCTAGTAATCTGGGGAAGTGATAGAAATCTCTAAGGTACTAGATGTGTTGTTGCTACTAGGGAGAAAACAACAATCCTCTGTTCATAGAACAATCGTATTGTTTACTTTACATGCATTTCGTAATGCAATTTTTTGTTGCTTGCAACATAATACTGGAGGGGTTCGGATGATAACCTGAAGGTGTATTATTAGTCATAGATGTAGTTGGATGGAGGTCTATGTATAATGTTGTAATGCCCAATCAAGTCTCAAAGGAGTCAAGATGAGTAGTATATGCATATTGATTTCTCGATGTTTGTCAATTGCCCCACTGTAATTTGTTCACCCAACATGTCATCTATCTTAAGGAGAGCCACCACTAATGAACTATGGACCCCGGTCCTTTCTTTTACCAGTAATCTACAATCAACTGTTTATTTAGTCATGCGTCACCACTACAATGCCGGTGAAAAGCTGGCCGGCTAACTTGCCGTCTTTGGATCCATGTAGTTACAAAGTGTTAGAACAATATCATCATTTGTGGCACAAGACCATTTATAGAAGTGACTAGAACAACTTTTTTTACGAAACCTCGTGAGAGGGCGGGAGCTCCCGCATTGCATTAAAGAAGAAGAAGAGTTGGTCCAGTTAATAAGAGAAACCGGACCCAAAGACCGTGCAAGCCGCTGGTTAAATCGAAAAGCCTGGCAAAACCACTACACACGGCTAGAACATCTGAACAAAATTAAACAGAGTTGGTATAAATGATTATTACGAGGCACATGTGTTGATGATGATGCCATTTCCGCATGTGCGATGTAGGCTTGATCCATTTTATGATTTCGTGCTGAACCTGGTAAACAGACAAATAAGGTGGTCTTTCCGAAAATGTGAAACAAAAATTTCCATCGTATCTCGGTCAGTTTTACTTTTTCGTTATTTCGTAATTGTCAGGGTATGATATCCTTTAGCTTCATAGTGACAAGTCAAGCAGCCGCTATGATGATGGTGTGGATGCCCTCTGGCTTCTAGTAGCACTGTCCAGGCACGGTATAGTGAGGCTCCATCCTTCCCACTGCTTTTGTGCCATCTGCGGTCGGGCTTACCTTTAACAATATATCTGACTTTTGTCTTTTGTTTCCTGTTAAGCCTAAGAGGTCAACCAATATTCTTCCCCTTGATCAGTTAGGTTTAAATTCAATCCTTTCATAGGAATAATACACCAAAGTGAGATGTTAAAACAACCAATAAAATACCGTTGGTTCTCGACACTTATGGCACACCGGCCTATCTTGAAATGGATGACATTTTACTTGATGGGAGTAGTTCTTATAGTGGTCTCTTTATTCCTAGAATCATAAGACTTCTAATAAACCCCTGCCGATAACATGCTCACAAAAATACTAGTTGGTAAGCCTTTCGTTAGCGGATCCGCAAGCATACGAGTAGTACTTATATGATTAACCACTACAAAAATAAACCCCATACCTGACCGATTTTTGGGTGGCATAAACGAAAAGAACCGGACAAAACTTGGTTACCCAGCGGATGAGCTGCCGTGGCACCATTTTGTTGTGGTGGCCAATTATACACCTTGATAGGTCCAATACCGGCAGAAAATTTCACCATGGTACGTGGGAAGGTGCAACGACGTATAATAATGCCCTGATACATCAAACTAGGCATAATTGACTACACTGCAGATTGGACTTACGTTTACATTGGTTCCCACATCGAATACTAGTCAATCACGTGACCCTAGCGTGGAAAACACATCTCACTAACTTGTGCGGCTCACCACCGCCTAGGCTCGCGCATATATTACACCCTCCACGCCTCCCCCGACGCACTCTCTGTTCTACTCCGTTCTACTCCGGCCAGTACTCTTCCAAAATCCCTCTCGGAGAATCTTCAGTGATTGGCAGCGGAGGGGAGATTCTCTAGGCGGACAGTGCGCGGAGTCAGCAAACGGAGATGGTGGAAAGGCGAGGCATCATCCCTCTCCATGTCAGTGCCATCGTAGATGCCAAGAATGGCAAACAGCTTTCTGTATCTCTTTGATTGGGTTTTTCTTCTTCTAGGTTGTTACGATCGATTTCTCTTTGTCTGATTGGGTTGTCTTCCTTCTGATTTTTGTTTTTATCGATCTCTCTCTATCTAATCAGTTGGGGTTTTCTCTTATCTTGTTTGGGGATTTTTTCCACCGATCGTGCCACAATGGATCGAATGTACGAATATCAAGGAATGGAGCG
The DNA here is from genome assembly GCA_910589775.1 of Avena eriantha. NCBI lineage: Eukaryota > Viridiplantae > Streptophyta > Magnoliopsida > Poales > Poaceae > Avena > Avena eriantha. Next base: position 129,361,233 of record OU342741.1, on the reverse strand, counting down.
GTCTCCATTCCAGCAGTGGGCTTTGTTGCGGGTGTAGCCCTGAATTGAAGCCGTGTCGCCACTTCGCATATGGTGGCATGGACATCGGCCACAAGTTCCTCGGGTGCCACTACAACACACTGATGTGCAAGTACATGAAATGGATCGATGATCTGCACACCAGGAGGATGCAAGAAGTGTTGTAGCACATGTGGAACCAATCCAAGGACGATGAGTACCCAATGACCACTCACGAATTCATTGATAGAATTGTAGTAGCGAGCGATCAAGCCAATACCACGGTCTAGGGTGAAGTGACCGGGACTGTGAACAAGTTGGCTCGCCTCATGACTTCGATGGAGTCACTTAGGAATAACTTAGAAGTAATTTTTAGACTTGAGTTGTGAGTAAGAACTATTGTTGGTGCAGATTAATAAATATATATTTCAGCACACTTTTCTTGTATATCTCTCTGACTGGGGTGTTCTTCTTATTGATAATTTGGTTTGATTGTAGTTATGGCACACTCGTGCAATTCTTAAGACAACAATTATGTTTGCCATGGATAGTTATACCGTTGCACAAAGATATTTTTCCTCGAAAAGTTAGTAGGGCCCATATATCAATAACTTCGAGCTTTCCCCGTGCGCTGTGAGCATTTTTGTAAAATTTCACTTATCCTGCCGCTCGCTCGATCCCCAATCTTTCCCCAAACAACAACCCTAGCTCACCTAGCACGAGCGCCACCCCACTCCACTGGCACACCCTCCCAGCGCCCCTTGGCCCCTCCGCATCAACACACGAGGAGAGCCTCCCCAAGGACTTCGCCCTTTCTGTACGACCCCAAGTTGTTTTTCTTTCTGTACTTTGATCGTTAGAAGCACACAAATGGACAATAGATGGATGAATTCATTTAGGAAGTCAACGGAATACGAACATGGTTTGGAAAGTTTTTTGGATTTCATGTTCTCCCGGTCAACAAATGTAGGAAAAATCCGTTGTCCTTGCTTTGCTTGTGTGAATCTGTATTGGCATGACCGTGCGACTGTTGTTGACCACTTGGTTGATCAGGTATTTATGCCGGGATATATGCACTGGGTTTTTCAGACTTAAGTACTGGAAGGACCTTCATGTACAACATAATCTGGATATAATGCATATTGAGAAAACGTCTTTGACAGCATTGCCAACACTTTGCTATATGTGACGGATACTCCAACAATGGCGAGTATGCGACTACTTTAGAAGGAGTATATAGAGGGCTTTTTGTGTAAAATAGTTTTGTCATCAAAACTAGGCACAATTCCAAGTGGGCTACACTATGAAAATTTATTGTACGACAATAGTGTCAATATAGTATTGGCTTAAGGTGTTAAAGTCTAACCAGAAGACTTAATTTATACAATGTCATCTCATTAGAGAATTAGTGATGCGTAGTGACGCATAGACATGCAAATACACAGAGCTAAAAGTGTAAGTTCTAGAGATTGGCTTTACCACAAGAAACACATGTGGATAACACCAGAATGCCATAAGGTGCTAAAATGTGTGAAGTAATAACTAGGTTATTGACTCTAGTGCAAGTGGGAGATTGAAAGAGATATGTCGTAGAGGCCAATAATAAAAATGTTTTTTTAACATATCTCATTAGTTCATAATAGTTTTGTATCATGATATAACTGTATTAAGTGGAAATATTAATACATGTGTGATATATAAACAAACTGGGTCCCTAGTATCCTCTAGACTAGTCTGTTGGGCAGCTGATGATCGAGGTTTCCCGATCTTGGACTTTACCATGTCAACTAACAATGAGGTCACTTATCAAGTGGTGGACAACACCCAACCCCTAGTATTGCAATATGATCCAGTCACATAGTTCAACATTGCAATATCTAGCAAAGCATAGTGATTTAATCCTTTGATCATGAGATCATATTGATCACTGTCTCCCGAGGCTATTTTGATCACATCAACCGTCATGGTCGTAACTGGGTGACTATAAAGGTGTGCGTTAGGTATTTCAGAGAAACTTTTGATGCATATGTATGAAGATCAGGATTTGCACATAACGAGTGACAGACAGATACCCTGGGCCCACTCGGTGAGATTACATCTACATGTTTACAAACATGTGACTAGGCCATGAGGATGTTATATCACAGGAACAAGTAAACGTGTTTGTCGGTAACAAGAGGGAATTAGGTATATAGATAGCAAAGATTAGATCTTTGACAAATAAGGTATCGTAGAGCAAAGGAAATGGGACTCGACATTCAAGGTTCAAGTGATTAAGTTAATCGTGGAATGCATGGGGATCATTATGTGTTTCCAGATACCGCTATTGGTCATTGATCGAAAAGTGTGTCGATTAGATCTATGTATTCCTGAGTCATAGGGTGTCACATGTAGAGGTATAAACGCTTAGGGATTGATCCAAGATCATCGGATAAAAGAGAGAGAACTCCGAAATAGTTCCGGAGTCATACCAAAAGTGTTTTGGGGATATCCGATGATGATCGGAGGGGTCCAATAGGTGTTTCAGAGTGATAGGTATTAAATAATTTGTATTTAATATTTTGGAATTTGGGGGCAACCCACCTAATTGGGCCTCACTAGAGGAGGCCCGAGAGGGGACCGCCGCCCTATAAAAGGAAAGAGGGGAGTCTGTGACCCTCGTGGGCCACCCTACACGTGGGGCCCATGTTAGGGGGCTGGTCGGTTGTCTCCTCCCACCTCATCCCGTTGGTTACTCCCAGCCCATGACTTTGAGGGAGGTAGTACCTTCCTTCGACCTATATAAAGAGGGGGAACCCCTCTCCCCATATCCATCCCATCAATTGGCATTTGCCTTTCTCTCTCTCTCTCTCTCCTCTCTCTCTCTCTCTCTCCCTCTCCCTCTCCCTTATGTGTGGTTCTGAAGATTCCAATTGCATACGGGGATTGGGGTTTCTCCACCATATTGTTGCTGTAAAATGCATACATGACCTTCGTAGTTTGTTAACATGTTTTCTCACATATTTGCATCATATATAATGTTATTTACCAGTTTTATATTGATTTTTGGGGATTTACCAATGATCCCCTTTATTTTGGTTATAACCCTACAGGGCAAAAAACCCTGTTTTCAATATTTTGATGTTTCAGGACCTATACGAAGTCAAATGGACCTATACGAGATTACCCCTCATTAATTGGTGCCGTCTGTGGGAAACTTGAACGCTGGAACCATGGATTCGGCGGAAATCTCCTTTTCAAGCAGCAACCCAACAAAAGAGGTTCCACACCCTGCCCACCCTTGTGATAGTACCTGCCGAATTCAACGGCGGATCTGATCTAATCATCAGAAGATTTCAATTACGAGTAGAAGACCCCCAAGAATCACACCCTTCGGCCCTGACTACATCAGAACTGTCGGTGGAAAAGACTTGCGCTTACAGCGATATCCAGGATCATCCATCGGATCCTCCATGGAGGCCACGACAGAAATCAAAGCATCTGAGGAAAACAAGCAAGATGAGATGGATCTGGGGGACCTTGATGGTCTTTACGACAATCTCCCTGTTAGATTAGACCCCCACTAACTCCACCACGTGGAACAAGCCTAGCAAACCATGAACCCGAAGAAAGAAGCAAAAGCATCGACTTCGGGATAAGGATGGCAGAAATCTACCCAGAACAGAAAAAAATGGATTTCACTGCTCCACCCGACAATGTCTCCCTCGGTTTAGATGAAGACGACATAGGCCCATACATGACACGCCACCAAGTGTACACGGTAAACGGAAATTTCTCGACACCACGCGATTCTAACGGTAACCCTATCCTCGATCCCAATGATATTTTATCATATGACAATGCAGGAAACCACAGCAACAAAGGGGACCATGGAAATGGTCAGAGAAACAGCGGATAACCACATAGTCCCAGGAGGAAGAGCGGAACCAAAAGGGGAAGAGAGGCGAACTCTTCGTCTACCAGCGGCAGCATGGCAAAAGGCTAGGGAAGCAATTTCAGGTGTAGTTCCAATGACAACCGACGCCTCACACGAAGATTTATTAGCATATCAATACCTGCTTCACCATAAGAAGAGAGACCTACTAAGGATGCTGAGGCAAATTGACGAAAGAAATAGGTTAGCCGACGAATCCAACCTACGACGGGCACAACTAAGCTCTACCCGAAGATCAGGGAGCAGTAATAGGAGGAGTAGCGCCAGGAAGGGGAACATCTCGATTACAGAACATCCCTGAAACAGAAAGAAACGAACTGATCCGGGACCTTGATCTATCGTTTATGTCAGTAGATCAAGCAGGAAACATCAAAGCAAAAATGACTCATGGAGCAATTGTGGCCACAAAAACATATCTGATCACAACTCAACCTGCACGCGATGATCCTTGTGCAGCTCTCCACCGCTCTACCATGATGAACCTCCACATGGTAGGAGCAACTCTCGCACAGGCAAAACAAGGAATTACGCATCAACCCGATAGATCCCCACGCCGTCGCAGCAGCCCTCGGCAAGCGGGACACACCCGGCAATCGCGGTCACCACATCGGGAACATCTTTCAGGACTGGAGCCGTGAAGCAACACATGAGACGAAAACTGCAGCCGAAGGGATCATGACGGTGACAATGAAGATGACTACGAGTTATGCGGAGCCAGTTGTTTCACTCAGTGGATTCTCAAAACCTTCCCAAGGACTTTAAACTTCCGCATGACCATCAAAAATAAGATGGACTCCAAGAACCCGAAGGTTGGCTAGCAGATTACCTGGCCACTGTCAAGTTATAGGGCGGCTGTACAGCCATCGCAATGCAAAGTTTACAATTACACCTTACCGGCGCTGCAAGGTCAGGGCTCAACAACTACCTGAAGACTCTATTCGTAGCTGGAACGATCTCGAAGACAAGTTCATCTGACACTTTCAGTCCACATTCAAGCAAGCCCGCGTCTCTATGGAAGTTACGGGCATGCAAACAGAACCCCAGAGAGTCAATAAGAGCATTTATATAGCGATGGAACATCATCAAAAATGCAGCCAAATCCATATCCGATGAAAGGGCCATTGATTCCTTCAATGACGACCTCCATCACCGAGAATTCATAGAAGAACTAGGGCGAATCAAACCCAAGACAATCTCATAGCCAACGGACATAGCAAATTGCTGGGCTGATGGAGAGGATGCGTTACATAACAAACGAACACGGTCACCCGAAGAAGACAGAGATAAGCGCAACAACGACAGGAGGCGATGAAACAATGACAGAAACTCAGGACCAAGTTACATCGTAGCCAGTTTTTTCGGGTCAATGAAATAATAGGAATGACGACTACAATAGCGGGTACCACCGCAACAGGGATGAAGGCGGAAGAAGCCAATCAACAGAGTGATATTAGCCATCAGCTCGGGACCCACCCATGTTCGCAATGCAAATACTAGAAGGGCCCTGTAATATGCACTTTTATGTCGACTCAATAGGGAAAAGACAATCCAACCATCCTCATGAAAGACTTCGGATGTTCTTAAAAATGCAAGATCTATGCAATGCAAAAGCGACCGAAGCAGCAAGATGAGGATACACATCCATGCCTGGCACACTGGCCATTGGTGCGCCATCTCCGCCAGGCAGGACAGCCTTAAAACACCACTAGTGAAAACACCCAATAGCCTAGGTCAAAGAGGGCAATGTCAATGATTCAAAAAGGGCGTCCATCGAATAGAATTCAGAAGCTAATCACAAGACAAGTAAACATGGCAGGGGTAGGCTCCACCAGTCATACCATGAGTATCTCCACTGGTTAGAAAAGGAAATCACATTCAGCAGAGCTGATCACCCACACTGAGTACCAAGACTGGGTCATTCGGCCTTGATACACAAATTGGTGGGTTCAACATGAGCAAGGTCTTCATGGACGCAGGAAGCAGCATAAACGTGATCTACGCCAAAACACTAAGGGCAATGAACTACCCCTTGGCAAATCTAGCACCAATAGAAACATCCTTCCACTGGCATAGTACCAGGTAAAGGCCGAAATTCCTTTAGGTAAAATTTTCCTTTATGTCATTTTTCGATCCAAAGAAAATTTCAGGTGGGAAAAACTCGAGTTTGAACTCATGGACTGACCATCGCAGTATCACACGATCCTAGGATGCCTGGCTTTCACATGATTTATGGCAGTCCTGCACTATGCATACTTAGTCATGAAGATGCTAGCACCAAAGGGAATCATAACAGTAAAAGGAAGTTTCACAACATCCGACAATTGCGATAGGGAGTTTAACAAATTTTCTGAATATTTCGGGATGGCAATAGAGTTCGAGCAGCTCAAAATGACAACAACCGTAGAACCTCTGGCACTAGCACGTGCCAATCCCTACCAGGTGTTTGACACTGCAAAAGACACAAAATAAGTACAGATCCACCCCACCGACCCGAAGAAAACGACATTTGTGGCTTCCAACCTTGGTCCTGCATAGGAAAGCGCGCTCATCGAGTTCCTCCGTGAGCACTGGGAAATATTTGCATGGCTACCTTCTAACATGCCGGGAATTCCCAGGGAACTCACTGAGGACGCATTTAATTTAGATCCAAAAGCAAAGCCGGTAAAGCAATCGCTTCGTCATTTCGCTGAACCAAAGCGCAAAGCTATCTTGAAAGAGCAACATCGCCTCACTGACGCTAACTTTATAAAGGAACTGAATAAAGTAGAATGGGTCGCAAACCCAGTATGCATCCCGAAGAAAAACACCAAAGAGATGCGGATGTGCATCAACTTCACTGCATTAAATAAGCATTGTCCAAAGGATCACTTCCCAGTGTCGTGAATCGATCAAATAATCGATGCAACTACAGGATGCGAACGTCTTTCCTTTTTGGATGCATATTCAGGATACCACCAGATTCAGATGAAGGAGGAAGATCAGGAGAAAACAACATTCATTACACCTTATGGTGGATTCGGTTACACAACAATGCCCTTCAGCCTCAAGAACGCCGGATCAACACATCAACGGATGTTGTAGAATTGCCTGGGAAGCCAAATTGGCACAAATGTGCAAGTATATATTGATGACGTGATAGTTACAACAAAGCAAGGACCATCGCTTATCAAGGATCTCGAAGTAACATTCAAAAATCTTGATAATTTTTGCATCAAATTAAACTCGAGAAAGTGTTCCTTTGGAGTCCCAGTAGGGCAACTCTTCGGATATCTGGTATCAGCAAGAGGAATTGAAGCCAATCCTGAGAAAATACAGGTGATCATTGACTTCTACATGATCTTACCACTATATAGTGTACGGAATACTTTGAATATTGACCATTGGATCAAGACTCGCGAATCCCAACATTCTAGCCGTTGGATTTTCTTTTTCATCTAGGCATCTTGAAGATTCTATTGATAATCTTCATTACGATGAATGCTATGCACAAAACTCACTTCTCCATCATTCTAGAATCGTCTCCCTCATTTCTCTAGACCATGTTACCAAAATTTTAAAGTTTTAGATAGCTAATAATCGTTGACGTACTTCTACATGATATACAAAGTACAAGAACCAAATATATATATACACCCATATTTTATAGATGTTGATCAAATTTATATTTTTTCTGCTTTACCTTGTAATAATCTCAGCACTATATAGTGTACAAATAACTTTGAATATTGACCATTGGATCAAGACTCGCGAATCCCAACATTTCCAGCCGTTGGATCTTCTTTTCCATTCTAGCATCTAGAAGATTCTATTTTTTTAACGGTCTAGAAGATTCTATTGATAGTCTTCATCACAATGAATGCCATGCACAAAACTCAAAACACACTTTCCTCATCATTCTAGAATCTTCTCCCTCGTTTCTCTAGACCATGTTACCAAAAAAAATTGTTTTAGATAGCTAATAATCGTTAACTTCTACATGATCTTATCTTAGCAATATATAGTGTACGAAAATCTTTGAATATTGACCATTGGATCAAGACTCGTGAATCCTATCATTTCGAGCCGTTGGATCTTCTTTTCCATTCAAGCATCTAGAAGATTCTATTGATAGTCTACATCATAATGAATGCTATGCACAAAACTCAAATAACACTTGTCATTCTAGAATATTCTCCCCCATTTCTCTAGACCAGCATGTTACCTAAATTTTAAAGTTTTATATAGCTAATAATCGTTGACCTCTACATGATATCCAATAGCTAGAAAATGCTAGGATTCGTGAATCTTGATCCAACGGTCAACATTCTAAGTTATTCGTACACTATATAGTGGTAAGATAAGATAAGATCATGTAGAAGTCAACGATTATTAGCTACCAGGGAGAAGATTCTAGTATGATGGACAAGTGTGTTTTGAGGTTTGTGCATAACATTCATTATCTGAAGACTATCAATAGAATCTTCTAGATGCTAGAATGGAAAAGAAGATTCAACAGCTTGAAATGTTGGGATTCATGAGTATTGATCCAACGGTCAATATTCAAAGTTATTCGTACACTATATAGTGGTAAGATATCTCTATCTCTACTACTATAATGGAGCAGTTTTGAATTGGGTCCACAGCACCAATCCTAACTGTTGGGCTGTTAGATCCAATAATGGTCCAGAGAAGTTGGATTCATGTTGAATAGTACCTAGAGCAAACTCCATCATGCCTATTCTAGAACCATCATGCCACCACCCCCAAAATTTCAAAGCACGGTAGGCTGTATTCTCTCTACTACTGTAGTGGAGCAGTTTTGAATTGGATCCATAGCACCAATCTTGACCGTTGGGCTGTTACATCCAATGGTTTAGAGCAACTGGTTTCCTGTTGAATATATAGTACAAACCTAGAGCAAACTCCACCATGTTCTAGAACCATCATGTCACCACCCCCAAAATGCATAAATTAAGTCTATTAATAATAACTATCTACACATATTGAGAATACAACCTACTATGCTATGAAATTTTGGGGATGGTGAAATGATGGTTCTAGAACATGGTGGAGTTTGCTCTAGGTACTATTTAACACGAATCTAGCTGCTTTGAACCATTACATCTAACAGCCCAACGGTCAGGATTGGTGCTATGGATCCAATTCAAAACTGCTCAATTTTAATAGTAGAGATAGTTTTATATAGTGATGATATGTCAGGCGTCTATTATCTGAGTGTCACGTGCAGGGCATGTGCAATTTACTAATAGAGGTAAGATACGAATAAATTTGAATGATGACCGTTGGATCAATACTCGTGAATCCTAATATTTCCAACCGTTGGATCTTCTTTTCCATTCGAGCATTTAAACGATTCTATAGATAGTCTTCAGCAGAATGAATGCTATGCACAAACCTTAAAACACACTTCTCCATCATACTCCTAGAATCCTCTCCCTCGTTTCTCTAGACCATGTCACCAAAAATTTCAAGTGTTAGGTACCTAATAATCTTTGACTTCTACATGATGATACAAAGTACAAGGACCAAATATACACCCATACTTTATATATGTTGATCAAATTTATATTTTTTTGTGCTTTACCTATTATAATTTTATATAATGATGATATGCCATATGTCTATTATCTGAGTCTCACGTGCATGGAACATGCAATTTACTAGTAACCATCCATTATTTACTTGCGATTCCTAGGTTCTTTGAGTTTTCAAGGTTCGTAGATAAATTAACCCAATTAAATTACACTACTATATCCGATTCAAATTAATATTCTCAGATTTGTCTAGATTCGGATATATGTATCTAGCACAGAAACATGACTAGATACATTTGAATCTAGATGAATCTATGAACATTAATATGGATCGGAGGGAGTCTGTCGAAATTAGGTCAAATTATATCGAACCACATGTGAGCTACCAATTGCTCTTTAAATTTCATAAAAATCTTTTGAAGTTGCCCACCAGATAGCCAATATATCGAGAACACGACCGGGAGTTTTCAAAGATTCAACTTCTTTCTAGACTTTGCATGCCGGCAAAGTTGACCTTGCTTTGGAAAAAGAGAGAGAAATAGGCAACAACAACAGGGGGACTCATGCATGGCGTCCTTTTTCTTGTATTACCTACCATGAAAAATAATAAACATGAGTTTTCACAACTTTTGGAGAAACCCGCTTCACAAAAATGGCTACCATGTATAAGTATGAATAGGTTTCAGGACGAGCAACCAAGCAAGGTCCTGGACATATCAACATCATAGTTTATGGTAATTTGGTAGTACTACAAGAAAGTAGATGTGTGCATCTTGGCATTGGTAAACAACTATGCCAATGCGAGTTTCCAAATACTAGGAAAAGTAACAACTCTACTAAGCGATGGAAATTATTTTCTATAAAGCAAAGTACTCCACCTCATTCTGTACTGCTACTCCAAAAGGTAGGAAGTGCGAGAGCAGCGAGAGGAGTGCCCTACACGTGAGACTCGGATAATTGACGTATGACATATCATTATTATATAAAATTATAATAGGTAAAGCAAGAAAACTTATAAATTAGATCAACGTACATAAAGTATGGGTGTATATTTGGTTCTTGTACTTTGTATCATCATGTAGAAGTCAAATATTATTAGCTACCCAAAACACTTGATTTTTTTTGGTAATATGGTCTAAAGAGACGAGGGAGAAGATTCTAGTATGATGGAGAAGTGTGTTTTGAGGTTTATGCATAGCATTCATTATGCTACAGACTATCTATACAATCTTCTAGATGCAATAATGGAAAAGAAGATCCAACGGTTGGAAATATTGGGATTTGTGAGTATTGAGATCCAACGGTCGGCATTCAAAGTTATTCGTACACTCTTATCTTACCAAGTACTATATCGTGTACGAATACAAATAACTTTGAATATTGACCGTTGGATCAAGACTCGCGAATCCGAATGACATTTCCAGCCGTTGGATCTTCTTTTCCATTATAGCATCTACAAGATTCTATTGATGGTCTTCAGCATAATTAATGCTATGCACAAACCTCAAAACACACTTCTCCATCATACTAGAATCTTATCACTCATTTCTCTAGGCCAATGTTACTACCAAAAATTTCAAGTGTTAGGTAGCTAATAATATTTGACTTCTACACATGATGATACAAAGTAGAAAAACCAAATATGCACCCATACTTTATATATGTTGATCAAATTTATATTTTTTTCCTTTACCTATTATAATTTTATAGAGTGATGATATGTCAGACGTCTCTTATCTAATTTGTCTCTAATTCAAATTAATGTTCTCAGATTTGTCTAGATTCGGGTATATGCATTTACCACAGAAACATGACTAGATACATTTGAATATAGATGAATCTACTAACATTAAATATGGATCGGAGGGAGTCTGTCAAAATTATGTCAAATTATTTCGAACCACATGTGAGATGCCAATTCCTCTTTAAATTCCACAAAAATCTTTTGAAGTTGCCCACCAGACAACCAATATATGGAGAACACGACCTAGAGTTTTCAAAGATTCAACTTCTTTCTAGACTTTAAATGCCGGCAAAGTTGACCCTACTTTGAAAAAAGAGAGAGATATAGGCCAAAAAACAGGGGGACTCATGCATGGAGTCCTTTTGCTTGTACTACCTGCCATGAAAAATAATAAACATGAGTTTTTCACAACTTTTGAAAAAAACCGCTTCACAAAAATGGCCTACCCACTTAATATTTAGCAGGCCTAGTCTGGGCCTGGCTTCTGCCACGGTTTCTTTGACCATTAACGGCGGTAATAGGGCGTTAACGATGTTCACCATGTGGCATCTTCCATGACGTCAGCAGTCAACGGGGTTGGCGAATAGATCTACAACGAACCAAGTTTTTGTGGCTGAAGGGTGTGATCCGCCATGGTCAGGAAAAAAACCGTGGTAGATTCTTTTGTGACGGGGCTTTTACCATGATGGGAATCCATCATAGAAGACTTTTTAGCCACGAAAAACAGGCTTTCAATCACGAAGATCGTCTATTGTAAGAGCCAATTTTTCTTGTAGTGACTCATCATGTTCAAGAAGATCTTTCGAGAGAGGAGAAGAAATAAGGTAATCCTCGATCTTTTATTTTACTAACACATGGCCAAAGAGGTATTGCTAGTTTTTATGAAGTCTATTTGCTATTATTTTGTCCTTTGATAAGATGTGTAAAGGCGCACAAAGGTACTAACCAAAATCTTTGAGTTTTCATCTTACTAGCCACATAACGACCACTGGTACCGCCGGAAGGCCCCGTACCGTGCGCCTGTACAACATCAAGGCTTTGGAAAATAGAAACTTTGATTTTTTGCCAAAGGACATAGTGGACGTAACGACCACTTGTACAATAGAACGTGGCTGTACCGCCTGCTCGTATCGTACCCTCGATTAAAACATCAGATTTCAAGCAAATGTACTCACCGCATGACGACCAGTAGTATGGGCGGGGGCGTCCATACCGTGTGTCTGTACTGAGTGCATAATCGGAAGGGATTCATCGACCCCAAGGTTTCTCACTCGGTACAGGCGGGTTCCATCTGTACCGCTGATATGTCGTAAACGTATCTATAATTTTTGATGTTCCATACTTGTTTTATATCTACTTCCTTATGTTTTGTTCACACTTTGAGGTATTTTTATACATTTTATGGAACTAACCTATTAACAAGATGCCACGGTGCCAGTTGCCTATTTTCTATTGTTTTTGGTTTTAGAAATGCTATTAAGGAAATATTCTCGGAATTGGACAGGACAAAAGCCAAAGTCAATATTTTACCCGAAGTAACACGGAGTTCAGAGGGGATAAGAAGTGGCGCACCAGGGCGTCCACACCTGGTCGCAGCACGGCTAGCCCTAGGGTGCGCCACCAGGGGGTGTGGGCCCCTGGTACTCCACCTACCTTGCCCCTTCGCCTATAAAAGCCTCCCGAGACAAAACCCTAAATACCCGATCAAAATTCCACGAAAGAGTCTGTAGCCGCTGGCATCTCCATCCCAAGATAGGGAGGGATCTAAAGCTCTTCCCGACACCCCGATCGGGGGAGAGATTATCCTGGAGGCCTTCTTCATCACCATGCCTACCTCCGGTGTGATGCGTGAGTAGTTCGACCTTGGACTATGGGTCCATGTAGTAACTAGATCATTGGTTCTCCTCCTTTGTGCTATCACTTTTAGATCTTGTGAGCTCCGTTCATGATGAAGATCATCTATTTGTAATCTTACATATTGTGTTTGCGGGGATCCGATGGATATTGAGATTCTATTTCAGATTGATTATTGATTCTATCATGTCTATGTTAATTTTGATCTTGCATGCTCTCCGTTGTTTGTAACTATCTTGGCCAAGTAGATGCTTGCAACTCCAAGAGGGAGTATTTATGCTAGACAGTGTGTTCGTGCCTCTAGTAATCTAGGGAAGTGATAGAAATCTGTAAAGTTGTAGATGTGTTGTTGCTACTAGGGAGAAAATAGCAATCCTTTGTCCATGTGACAATCCTATTGTTCACTTTACACACTTTGCTTAATGCAATTATCTGTTGCTTCCAACTTAATACTGGAAGGGGTTCGGACGATAACCTAAAGGTGGATTATTAGTCATAGATGCAGTTGGATTACAGTCTATGTATTATGTTGTAATGCCCAATCAAATCTCATAGGAGTCAAGATGTCTAGTATATGCATTGTATGCTTTCTCGAATCTGTCAATTGCCCCGCTGTAATTTGTTCACCCAACATGCTATTTATCTTAAGGAGAATCACCTCTAGTGAACTATGGACCCCAGTCCATTCTTTTACCATTGATATACCATCTACTATTTTTGTTTACTATTTACTTTTTGCAAGAAATTACTATCTTCCACACTATACGTTTAATGCTTTGTTTTTAGCAAAACCAGTGAAATTGACAACCTCATTGTAAGTTGGGGAAAAGTTTTGTGGTTGTGTTGTGCAGGATTCCAAGTTGCTAGCAACACCCTGGAGTTGTTTCCTTGCTCCTACTGGTTCGATAACCTTGGGTTCATAACTGAGGGAAAACTTGTTGCTCCGCTCATCATGCATTCCTCTATGGGTTCCTAACGAGCTCTACATTTTGAGCCATCAAGCACTTATTCTGGCACCGTTGCCAGGTAGTTAAGGACAACTTCACACGGACTGAATTATTCCTCAATAAATCTGCTAGATTCTGCTGCTAGAGGCACCTTTATGACCATTACTTTGGGTGCTGTGACAAAGCTCCTTGATAATATGATGGTAAACTATTCTGAATGGCACACTGAGAGAGCTCTACAAGGTAAGAAGGTCAATTCTATTGAAGGAACCTCCTCCTTGAGTGATAAAATTGATGTTATTATGTCTATGCTTGTTAATGGAAAAGCTCATATTGATCCAAATCATGTTCCCTTAGCCTCTTTGGTTGCTCAAGAAGAGCAAGTTGATGTGAACTTCATTAGAAATAATAATTTTAACAACAATGCCTATAGGAATAATTTTGGTAGTAACAATTATAGGCCATATCCTCCCAATAATGGTAATGCTTATGGAAACTCCTACAACAACAATAGAAGTGCACCCTCTGAACTTGAAGTCATGCTTAAGGATTTTATTAATAAACGAACTGCTTTCAATAAAATGGTTGAGGAAAAACTTTCAAATGCTGAAAAAATATATCATATTTGTCTGAAGCACAATCTTCTTTGCTTAATAAAATGGCAGCTAAACCTAAAACTATGGTAAACCCCTTTGCTGCTACTAATGCCATACAAGTTAGAATTGATGAAAATGTTAGACTGTCAGCTGAATTGCATGCCAAGTGGGAAAGAGAAGATGAAATTGCTATAAATATTCGCATATGCACTATTACCACCACCAATGTTGATGCTAGCAAACCACATGAAGTCCCCATTCCTTTCTGCAACAAAGCCTAAAACCAATGGAACCTTTTCTAATAAAAATGCTAAAATTCTTCAAAATATGGGAAACAGTTCTACTTCCTTGGATGGTAATTTTGATTTTGATCTTGATGGTTGCAATATCTCTAAGTGATTAAGTTCCTTAAAAAACTTTCTAGAAGTCGTAATACTAGTGCTATGAATATGGCCTTTACAAAACACATTACAGATGCTCTCATAAAAATTAAAGAAGAAAAGTTGAAACATAAAGCTTCTATTCCTAGGAAATTAGGAGATGGTTGGGAACCCATCATTAATATGAAGTGAATGATATTGATCTCAAAGCTTTATGTGATCTTGATACTAGTGTCTCTATTATGCCTAGAAGGATTTATGAAATGCTTGATTTGCCACCATTGGAAGATTGTTATTTAGATGTCCAACTTGATGATAATGCTAAAAAGAAACTCATAGGGAGTATTAATGATGTTCTCATTATGGTTAACAATACCTATGTCCCCGTTGATTTCTATGTTTTGGATGCTGAATGCAATGCTTCTTGTCCTATTACCTTGGGAAGACCTTTTCTTAGCACAGTTGGTGCTATTATTGATATGAAGAGAGGCACCATTAGATATCAACTCCCACTCATGAAAGGTATAGAATACTTCCCTAAGAAGAGAAATAAAATACCTTTTGCCTCTCCTATTAAAACAAAATTTAGTCTTAATGCACTTCATTCGAAAATACTTGAATCTTGCTTCCTATGCCTAGCACAAAGGTGTTAAAGAAAAGCACTATTGGGAGATAAGCCAAATTTCTATTCAGTAAGTTTTTTAGTCTTGGAGGTTATTACCTCTGTAATAACCTCTCCTTATCCCTTTTGTGTGGTTTTTGTGCCAAGAATAACCTCTAATGAGAGAGAAGTAAGACTTGAGAAAGTTGTTGTCCCGAAACAGATTTTTGTGCTTCACTGTAAAAAATCTTGAAAAATCTATGAACGTTAGATTGAGCTGTATTTTTTTGTTCTTATGCCCCAGGTTTTTATCTAACTTTCATTAGATCAGCACTATTCTATTTTAGCAACAGAAGGTCTTAGAAAATTTGGTTTTTACCTGCTGGTCTGCTTTGACAGATTTCTGCCATTATTTGCATTTGCCTCTTAATCTCTTTCTCTATGAGTCCTCTTTGATCACTTGAGCTTTTAGAAGGAATTGCTACAGTAGCTTGGGTTTTAATGGAAGTTTTACTTGTGATGAAACTAAACCAAAGGACCTATTATCTTGAATACACTAATGTTGCTAATGAGGAATGTGTGAAGTTTTGTATGAAGGAAATTTTCAAGTGTAGGGGAAGAATAATATGATAAGATCAAGTATGGACAAAAGCTCAAGATTAGGGATGCCACCCGTGTCACCCCAAGAAATACTCAAGAAGTACAAGCGTCAAAGCTTGGGGATGCCCAAGGCATCCCCTTCTTCATCAATAGAATCTCAGGTTTTCTGCCAAAACACTTCATTTTTATTGCTTCATGCACAATTGTGTTGTTCTGGAGCGTCTTCATTTTTTCTTTTAGTTTTCATGTTTTTTGGGTTTGCTTAAATAAATTGAATGGACCCGTGCATTCATATGATATTTCAAATAAGTTGATTGGTGATTGGAAAAGAGTAGGAAAGTTCATGCTTATATGTGGTACAAAAGGAGTTTTGTTTTGACTGTGGCCTAGACTTTATCATGCCATGTTTGATATTGCTTTGAATTTATGCTTAGTAATATTGCTGTAGCATGACTTGATTCCAAACAATTGAGATTGCTTAATGTGCCTTGAAAGAATCATGTGTTGTTTTAGCATACAAAAGCATAATATTGTGGTATTCTCCTTCAATGCTTTATTTGGGTTGACTTGGAACATGCTTACACCATGTTAAGACTATGAACCAGTCACCTTAGCCTCTATGATCATTTAGTTTTTTTACTTGTAAAATCACTTTATGCTTTAATTGATAATGTTTTGTCGCTTTGCATGATTATGGCCATTAGTGCCCTCTTAGTTGGTCGCTCCTAGTCTTTTGCTAGCCTCCACATGTACCAAGTATGAGTTCCACTCATGCATCCAACCCCCAAGAAAACCAAGTTATTCCATAGAGTCCACTATAAATTCCTATGGCATGGTGTTTTACACTATTCCAAGTATATTCATGTTTTTATCTACCTTCCAAATTAAACTTGTTATGTGAAAATTAGTGATTAATGCTCTCACGAACTTGATGGCACACTTTACTTTCTTGGAGTTAATAAACTTGAACCATTGTGTCCATCTATGTAGCGTATATGCTTGCACTTTATAAGTTGAGAATTAGCATAACCATGTACCATGGGGAACGCTTGCAACATTGCACTTATTAATTAGTTGATATCATGTTCTTTTGTTTATGGATCCCGGAGGTGTGAAATAAAGGGGGAACTTGTAAGCTCATGGAGTTTGTATGTGTGTTAGAGAAACGCCTGGGCGGCAAGCCTAAGCCATGCCTAATCATGGTCGAAACTTGCAGCATAACCATAGTGAGCATTATGTGAAGCATCCTCAATAAAAACCTATGCAAATAGCAAATAAAAAGATCGCTGAGATGCTCATTGTATGTTGCCTTGTCATTTTGATATGGGATAGCTCCTGTATCATGTGGCAAGGGGTACCCCATTGGCGGTTCTCCATGATACACATGTACTTACAATGACAAGAACTTACTTGTGACTAAAGTTGAGTAGCATGAGGTTCGGTACTTGATATGTTGCTAACGTATCCATAAGTTTTGATTTTCCATGCTTGGTTTTATCTAGTTTCTTATGTTTTATCCACACTTTGGAGTACTTTCTATACACTTTCTTGGACTAACCTATTAACAAGAGCCATAGTGCCAGCTGCCTGTTTTCTGCTGTTTTTTGGTTCCAGGAAAGTCAACAAATGAATATTCTTGGAATTGGACGGGACAAAAGCAAAGTCATATTTCCACCGAGGGACACCCGGAGCCAGAATACGAGACGGAGTGGGACAAGGGTGCTGCCACACCACCTGGCCGCGCGGCCTAGCCTGGCTCATGCCAGGGGGTTGTCTGGCCAACCTAGGCACCCCCTCGACCTCCCCTTCCGACTATAAGATGCCTCCGATACAAAAACCCTAAGGACCCAATCAAAATTCCATGAAAGAGTTTGTAGACACCGTCATGTCCATCCCTAGATTGGGAGGAATCTGAAGCTCTTCCCGGCACCCTGCTGGAGGGGAGAATTCACCCTAGAGGCGTTCTTCATCATCATGCAAGCCTCCTGGTGTGATGCGTGAGTAGTTCATCCTTGGACTACGGGTCCATGTAGTAGATAGATGGCTGGTTCTCCTCCTTTGTGCTATCATGCTTAGATCTTGTGAGCTCCATTCATGATTAAGACCCTCTATTTGTAATTCCTACATGTTGTGTTTGCGGGGATCTGATGGATATTGAGATGCTACTTTCAGATTGATTATTGATTCTATCATATCTTTGTTATTTGTGGTCTTGCATGCTTTCCGTTGTTAGTAGCTATCTTGGCCAAGTAGATGCTAGCAACTCCAAGAGTTAGTATTTATGCTCGATAGTGGGTTCATGCCTCTAGTAATCTGGGGAAGTGACAGAAATCTCTAAGGTACTAGATGTGTTGTTGCTACTAGGGAGAAAACAACAATCCTTTGTTCATAGAACAATCGTATTGTTTACTTTACAGGCAATTCATAATGCAATCATCTATGGCTTACAACTTAATACATGAGGGGGTTCGGATGATAACTGGAAGGTGGATTATAAGTCATAGATGCAGTTGGATGGCGGTCTATGTATAATGTTGTAATGCCAATCAAGTCTCAAAGGAGTCAAGATGAGTAGTATATGCATATTGCTTTCTCGATATTTGTCAATTGCCCCGCTGTAATATGTTCACCCAACATGTCATCTATCTTAAGGAGAGCCACCACTAGTGAACTATGGACCCCGGTCCTTTCTTTTACCATTAATATACAATCAACAGTTTACTATTTTGTGTTTACTTTCTGCAAACTATTACTTTCTTCCACTCGATACGTTTAATCCTTTGTTTTCAGCAAAACCGGCGAGATTGACAACCTCATCGCAAGTGGGAGGGCAAAGTTCTGTGGTTGTGTTGTGCAGGTCTCCACGTTGCTACTGACGCCGGTTGTGCGGCCTGCCAAAGTCCAGCTAGCAACACCTTTGGGGTGTTTCCTTGCTCCTACTTGGATTGATAACCTTGGTTTCATAACTGAGGGAAAACTTGCTGATGTGCTCATCATACCTTCCTCTTGGGTTCCCAACGAGCTCGATATATTTTGGGACATCTAGCATATTTTCTGGCGTTGTTGCCGGGGAGTCAAGGACATCTTCACAAGGGGAGTTCCCTCATAACCAATATCTTTACTTTGTTATTTTTGTTTTGCTTAGTTTACTTTTTGCTTTGTTTGCTTGTTTCTTTATCAAAAACACACAAAAATTAGTTTTACTAGTTTGCTTTCTTTATTAAAAACACAAAACTATTAAGTCTTTCTATAGTTGTTACCTCCTCCTTAGTTCACCATGTTGATCCCTAAATTCACCCTGAAAGACCTTTCAATAGGTAGTGGCTCTATAATTGGAAAAGATAATATTGAAGAATTCTTTAATCATGTTAGTAAGCATGAGGATATTGAGGATAGATCCCTTGCAGAACTTGCTCCAAATTATGAAATTGCTGCAACTTCTTTAGTTCACATGTTGGAAGCTAGGTTTGTTAACCTTAACCCCTTAATGCAAGTAATCTTTCTTAAACTTAAAGAAATTGATGACCCTTAAAAGAGAGGTTTTATTCTGGAAACTTTGCTTAAGGAATTCTATGATGTTGCCAAGGAAGCTAGAAAAGTGTTTGGACATTTTAATATGCTAGGCTCATCCATAGATGTTGTTGGTACACGAGAAAAGATGAGCAAAACTGAACCTAATGGGTAGGAAAGTAAGATACCAATGCCTTTTTAACTTGTAGCAATGCATGAAGCCATAGAAAAGAATCTTGATTGGATTGTTCCCAAAAGCCCTTTTGATGAAAATAGTGAACCCAAGAGCATTGGGAGAGGATCCTCTACAATTTATTTGGATGAGATACCTTGCCTTGTTGATGATATTTGTGGTATTAATCTTAATGCTTTTTCACTTGAGAACACTTGATTCTTTTTCTTGCTTCTTATGCCTAACTTAAAGGCGTTAAAGAAAAGTACTTATTAGGAGATAACCCAAAAGTTTTAGATGAGTCTTGGAAGTTATTACTTCTGTAATAACCGCTCCTTATCCTTTTTCTTTTCTTTTTGTGCCAAGAGCAACCTCTAATGAGAGAGAAGTAATGATTGGGAAAGTTGCTGCCTGAAACAGATTTATGTGCTTCACCATAAAAATTCGTGTAAAATATATGTACGTCCTTTTGAGGCGTGAATTGTGTTGCTACTGCCTCAGGTTGTTATCTAACTTTCGTTAGTTCAACACTTTTTGATTTGAGCAACAGAAGGTCTTCGAAAAAATTCGTCTTTACCTAATGGTCTGTTTTGACAGATTTCTGCCATTTTCTGCATTTGCTTCTTGTTGGTTCCTTTTTGAGTTCTTTTGGGGAATTGAGCTTTTTGACGGAACTGCTACAGTATCGTGTGTTTTAATGGAAGTTTATTTGGTGTTAGATCTGAACCTTAACGACCTATTATCTTGAGTGCACTAGTGTTGCTAATAAAGATTGTGTGAATGTTTTGTATGAAGGAAAAATTTCAGGTGTATGCAAGGAATGAGTAATGAGATGAAGGATGGACTAAAGCTCAAGCTAGGGGATGCCACGCATGTCACCCCAAGAAATATTCAAGAAGTACAAGCGTCAAAGCTTGGGGATGCCCAAGGAATCCCCTTCTTCATCAATAAAAATTCCAGGTTTCTTCCAAACACTTCATTTTTATTGTTTCATGCACAGTTGTGTTGTTCTTGGAGAGTCTTCTTTTTCGGTTTCGTTTTGGATTTTCGTTTTATTTGTTTTCTTAGTTTGCTGAATAAATTGGTTGGACCCCCTCTTTCATACATTGGTTTTCAAATAGTTTGGTCTGGATTGGAAAAGAGTAGGAAAGCTCATGCTTAAGTGGTAAAGAGCTTGTTTTGACTGTGGCCTATGCTTGTCATGCCATGCTTCATATTGTTTTGGCTTTAGGCTTAATATTATTTTATGTAGCATGGCATGTTATAAACAATCGATATTGCTTAATGTGCCTTTGAAGAATCATGCGTTGTATTAGCATATTAAAGCATAGTATTGTGGTATTCTCCTTTGATGCTTTATTTGGGTTGACTTGGCGCATGCTCACACCATGCTATGACTATCCCAAGTCACCATAGCCTTGATGATCCTTTAGCTTTCAACTTGTAGTATGCTTTGATTAATGATGTTTTGTCGCTCTGCATGATTATGGCCATTATTGCTCTCTTAGTTGGTCGCTCCCCGTCTTTTGCTAGCCTCCGCAACCAAGTATGAGTTCCACTCATGCATCCAAATCCTAAAACCAAGTTATTCCAAAGAGTCCACCATACCTAGCTATTAGCATATGATATTCCAAGTATATTCATGCTTTTGTTTACCTTCCGAATTTAACTTGTTATGAGAAATTTAGTGATTAATGCTCTCACGAGCTTGATGGCACACTTTAATTTCCTTGCCCTTAATAAACTTGAACCATTGTGACCTTTATTTTGTACATGCTTGCACTTATTTGTTGGGGATTAGCAAAACCATGCTGTCATGGGGAACGCTTTCAATATTGCACTTGTACTTTGTACCTAGTTGATATCATGCTCTTTTCTCTATGGATGTCGTCGGTGTGAAATGCAAGGGGAGCTTGTAAGTCCATGGAGTTATGTATGTGTGTTAGAGAAACGCCTAGGCCGCTAGTATAATCCATGTTGTCATGTTGTCTATGAAGCATTCTTCTTATAAAAAAGAGTCAGGTACTGAAAAAAAGAGAAAAAAGAAGAAAGAGATATGAGAAAAGAGGAAAGAGAGAAAAAAGCACCATATTCCCATTGTAAATAAGAAGATTGCTGAGATGCTCGTTGTCTGCTTGCCTTGTCATTTTGATATGGGGATTCTTCCGTATCATCGGGCAAGGGGTACCCCATTGGTGGTTCTCTATGATACACATGTATTTATGATGACAAGAACTTACCGGTGACAAAACTTGAGTAGCATGAGGAGCGGCCCTCGTATTCAAGGGACATGAGATTTCCAACTTATACTTCGTCAAGCATATGCACCATAGTTTGTTCACTTTAATCTTAATCACCTCAAGATGCTTATGATAGGGGTAATGAGAGCTGAAAGCTAACAAGTACCATAATTTTTGGAAGCTCTTTATGAGACTTGAATCCCTACTTCCTTCTATGAAGGCCTTTCTTTTACTTTTATGTTGAGTCTCCACCTTCTATCTTTATGCACCTACTTTGAGAGCATAGTGGCCATTCTTAGTTCTATGTGCATTGTCCCAAGACTCATTGGTTGATGCATAGCTTTGATATTGCTTGTTTTAAACTATTTGTATCTATCACTCTCATGAACTTAGAAGGTGTCCTATGCAATTATGTTTGCTACTCTATGAGGGACAAGCTGAATGCCACTATGCTATGTTTTATTTATGTGAATCAAACAAACGTCTTGCAAAGCATTGTTATTCATGAATATTTTGTTTGTGCCTTTTCATCTTGCAACTTAGTTGCTATTGATGTCTACGCACTTCTATTCTTGTAGACAGTTGTTGGGCCTCCAAGTGCAGACGTTTGTAGAACAGCAACAAGTTTTTCCTTAAGTGGATCACCCAAGGTTTATCGAACTCGGGGAGTAAGTGGTCAAAGGTATCCCCTCTCAAGCAACCCTGCAATCAAGATACAAGAAGGCTCTTGTGTCCCCAACACACCCAATACACTTGTCAGGTGTATAGGTGCACTAGTTCGGCGAAGAGATAGTGAAATACAAGTGGTATGGATAATTATAAGTGGTAACAGTGCTAGAAAATAGGTTGATCGCGTGGAAAAGACTAAAGGAAAACTGAAATAAAGATGTAAGCAAGCAAACATGTAGTAGATCTAATAGCAAACGGTGTTTCAATGTTTAGAAACAAGCCCTAGGGAAAATACTTTCACTACTGAACACTCTCATATAAATATATTCTTCTTTATGATACTACTCTTAACTACTCTCCAGTTGAACACTCAAATCGATGGTAGGGCTATAACGGCACACCTCAAAGTAAGCCTTTTTCCCATCTAGAAAACCCCACACTGTCACCTTGAGCACTAGATGGTTCCAACAAACACCACAATTTCATAAAGACATCCAACTCCAAATATAAATCATAACAAGTATTTGTAATCTCAAGCCTAAGTGCCACCATGGTGAGCACGCTGTGACTTTCACACGCATGGAGAGAGCAGAGATCTAATAAAGCACTTGAGTAGCAAGGTAGATCTAATTTATTACAAAGCTCATGACCAGAACAGGATCATGCATAGATAGAGAGATGAACACATAGCTACCGGTAGAACCCTTAGCCTCGAGAGAGAACTACTCCCTCCTCATCATGGGAATCAGCAATGGTGATGGAGCTAGTGGCGGAGATCAATGGAGATGGCTCCGGGGGCACTTCCCCATCCCGGCAGGGTGCCGGAACAGAGACTTTCTGTCCCCCGAATCTCCCCTTCGATGGCGGCGGCGCTGTAGAACTTTTCATGGATTTCTAATTGACAATTTAGGGTTTTGGTATCAGGAGGCTCTTATAGGCCAAAGGGCAAGGTCGGTGGGCGGCCAGGGGGCCCACACCATGCCCTGGCGCGACCTAGGTGGACCCGCACCATGGGGTGGTGTGGCCACCCTATGGCACCTCTCTGGCTCTCCTTTTGGGTCCTTGAATCCTCTAGGAAAATATCGACTTTGGCTTTTGTCCGGTCCAATTTCGAGAATATTGATTTTCTGACTTTCCTGGAACCAAAAACAGCAGAAAACAAGAAACTGGCACTGTGGCATCTTGTTAATAGGTTAGTCCAAGAAATCATATGAAAAGTACTCCAAAGTTGGAACAAAACAAAAGAAAGTATATAAAACCAAGCATGGAACATTAAAAATTATAGATACATTTGCAATGTATCAACATCCCCAAGCTTAACTCATGCTCGTCCTTGAGTAGGTAAGTGATAAAAAGAAAGAATAATAAGACAAAGAAACTATGTTGCAACATGAAAAAGGCACAAACAAAACATTCATGAATAACAATGCTTTGCAAGACGTTTGTTTGTTTCACATAAAGAAAACATAGCATAATAGTATTCAGCTTGTCCCTCATAGAGTAGCAAATATAAATGCATAGGACACCTTGAAAGTTCATAAGAGTGACTAGATACAATAGTTTAAAACAAGCAATAACAAGTTATGCATCAATCAACTAGTCTTGGGACAATGCACATAGAACTAAGAATGACCACTATGCTCTCAAAGTAGGTGCATAAAGATAGAAGGTGGAGACTCAATATAATAGTGGAAGAAAGGCCTTCATAGAAGGAAGTAGGGATTCAAGTTTCATAAAGAGCTTCCAAAAATTATGGTACATGTAGCTTTCAACTCTCATTACCCCTATCATAAGCATCTTGAAGTGGTTAAGGTTAAAGTGACACAACTAAGAGGATATGCTTGACAAGTTATAAGCTGAAATCTCATGCCCCTTACTTACAAAGACCGAACCTCATGCTACTCAACTTTAGTCACAAGTAAGCTCTTGTCATTGTAAGTACATATGTATCATAGATAACTGCCAATGGGGTACCCCTTGCACATGATACGGGAGCATTCCCATAATCAAAATGACAAGGCAAGCAGACAATGAGCATCTCAGCAATCTTTTTATTTGCTATTTGCATATGTTTTTATTGAGGATGCTTCATAGAGTGCTCATTATGGTGATGCTGCAAGTTTCCACCATGATTAGGCATGGCTTAGGCTAGCGGCCCAAGCGTTTCTCTAACACACATACAAACTCCATGATCTTACAAGTTCCACTTTTATTTCACACCGTCGGGATCCATAAGCAAAAGAACATGATATCAACGGGGTACAAAGTACAAGTGCAATGTTGAAAGCGTTCCCCATGATACATGGTTCTGCTAATTTCAACTTATAAAGCGCAAGCATATACGCAACAAAGAAGGACCCAATGGTTCAAGTTTATTAAATGCAAGAAAGTAAAGTGTGCCATCAAGTTCGTGAGAGCTTTAATCACTAGTTTTCTCATAACAAGTTTAATTTAGAAGGTAAAAAAAGCATGAATATAATTGGAATAGCATAAGCTAGTAGGTAGGTATGGTGGACTCTTTGGAATAACGTGGTTTAGGGAGTTGGATGCATGAGTGGAACTCATACTTTGTTGTGGAGGCTAGCAAAAGACTGGGAGCGACAAACTAAGAGAGCAATAATGGCCATAATCAAGCAGAGCGACAAAACATCATTGATCAAAGCATAAAGTGATACTAGAAGTTGAAAACTAAAGGATCATAAAGGCTATGGTGACTTGAGATAGTCATAACATGGTGTGAGCATGCGCCAAGTCAACCCAAATAAAGCATCAAAGGAGAATACCACTATACTATGCTTTAATATGCTAAAACAACGCATGATTCATCTAAGGCACATTAAGCAATCTCAATTGTTTATAACAAGTCATGCTACAACAAAGAATACTAAGCATAAAGCCTAAACAATATCAAGCATTTCATGAATAAGCATAGGCCACAGTCAAAAACAAGCTCTCTTTACCACTTAAGCATGAACTTTTCTACTCTTTTCCAATCGAAACCAAACTATTTAGAACAACTCACAAAGATGATAATAAATAAAGATCAGTGAGATTTTCTCACAAATCCACAAAGAAGAACTAAAAAATTCTAAGCTGAAAGCACGAGAAAACTAAGGCTAAACACGGTGCTAGCAAAAGAGAACACTCATAGAACAATAAGAATGAAAACTAGAGTGTTCTAGGCAATGAAAACGGAGCGTGTCTTTCTCCAAAAGAAGTGTGTTGGGATACAGCCAACTTATTCAAGCAAACTAAGCAAACCAAGCAAACTAAAAGTAAAAAAGAAAACAAAGACGCTCCAAGAACAACACAACTGTGCATGAAACAATAAAAATGAAGCGTTTGGAAGAAACCTGGGATTTTTATTGATGAAGAAGGGGATGCCTTGGGCATCCCCAAGCTTTGACGCTTGTACTTCTTGGATATTTCTTGGGGTAACACGCGTGGCATCCCCGAGTTTGAGCTTTAGTCCATCCTTCATCTCATTACTCATTCTTTCCATACACCTGAAATTTTTCCTTCATACAAAACTTCACACAATCTTCATTAGCAACATGAGTGTACTCAAGATAATAAGTCTTTAGGTTCAGTTCCAATACAAATAAACTTCCATTAAAACATACGCTACTGTAGTACTTCCCTAAAAAAGCTCTATTCCCCAAAATAACTCAAAAAGGAACAAACAAGAAGCAAATGCAGAAAATGGCAGAAATCTGTCAAAACAGAACAGCAGGTAAAGACGATTTTTTGCGAAGACCTTATGTTGCTCAAATCAAAAAGTGTTTAACTAACGAAAGTTAGATAACAACCTGGGGCAGAAGCACAAAAATTCACGCCTCAAAAGGACGTTCTGAGATTTTACACGAATTTTTACGGTGAAGCACAGAAATCTGTTTTGGGACAGCAACTTTCCCAATCATTACTTCTCTCTCATTAGAGGTTACTCTTGGCACAAAAAGCAAATAAAAAGGATAAGGAGCAGTTATTACAGAGGTAATAACTTCCAAGACCCATCTAAAACTTTTGGGTTATCTCCCAATAAGTACTTTTCTTTAACGCATTTAAGTTAGGCATGATAGTTTGAGAAGATGCACACATAAGAAATATAAATTGAAGTAAAAGAGAGCATCAAGAAGCAAATTCAAAACACATTTAAGTCTAACCCACTTCCTATGCATAGGAATCTTGTAAAGAAATAAGTCATGAAAGAACAAAGCAACAAGCATAGGAAAGTAAAACAAGTGCAACTTCAAGACTTTAAAGAAACAAGTAATGAAAGCACAAAGCAACAAGCATAGGAAAGCAAAACAAGTGCAACTTCAAGAATTTCAACATAAATTGAAGTAAAAGAGAGCATCAAGAAGAAAATTCAAAACACATTTAAGTCTAACCCACTTCCTATGCATAGGAATCTTGTAAAGTAACAAGTCATGAAAGCACAAAGCAACAAGCATAGGAAAGCAAAACAAGTGCAACTTCAAGACTTTCAACATAAAGAGGGGAAACTTAATATTATTGAGATACATAAAACCATGTTTCCCAGTCTCATAATAACTTTCAGTAGCATCATGAATAAAATTAACAATATAACTATCACAAGAAACATTCTTATCATGATCCACATGCATATAATCATTATTACTCTCCACATGAGCATAGTCATTCTTATTAATCATAGTGGGAGAAAATTCTACAAAATAGCTATCACTATTATTCTCATCACCATAATCATCAAATATAGGATGCATATTGTAATCATAATTGATTTTCTCCTCAATAGTAGGTGGACTGAAAATAACATACCCATCATTGTAATCATCATATATTGGAGGCATAGTATCATCATAGTAAATTTTCTCCTCTAAAGATGGGGGACTAAAAAGATCATTTTCATCAAGACTAGCTTCCCCAAGCTTTGACTTTTCCATAGCATTAGCAAAAATGGTGTCCAAAGAATTCATACTAATAACATTGCTATTAGCATGCAAATAAAGTTCCATAGGTTTTTAAATTTTCTCTTCAAACACTTCATATCCTAACTCAAGATAAATACTATAAAGCTCTCTAATTTTGTTGTTGTTTTCCATTAAGCCTAACAAGTGAAAACAAGAAACAAAAAAACAAAATTGCAGAATCTGAAGGGAATAACTTCGAGCACTCACACCAGAAAATAGACGTTTGCCGTCGGAGGTTCTTCTTCTTTAATCCTCCGGTGTGAATACCTTTTACCTTTCCTCCCCGGCAACGGCGCCAAAAAATAGGCATTTGCCGTGGGAGCTTCTTCTTCTTTAATCCTCCAGTGTGAATACCTTTTACCTTTCCTCCCCGGCAACGGCGCCAGAAAATAGCTTGATGTCTACGCACTTCTATTCTTGTAGACAGTTGTTGGGCCTCCAAGTGCAGACGTTTGTAGAACAGCAACAAGTTTTTCCTTAAGTGGATCACCCAAGGTTTATCGAACTTGGGGAGTAAGTGGTCAAAGGTATCCCCTCTCAAGCAACCCTGCAATCAAGATACAAGAAGGCTCTTGTGTCCCCAACACACCCAATATACTTGTCAGGTGTATAGGTGCACTAGTTCGGCGAAGAGATAGTGAAATACAAGTGGTATGGATAATTATAAGTGGTAACGGTGCTAGAAAATAGGTTGATCGCGTGGAAAAGACTAAAGGAAAACTGAAATAAAGATGTAAGCAAGCAAACATGTAGTAGATCTAATAGCAAACGGTGTTTCAATGTTTAGAAACAAGCCCTAGGGAACATACTTTCACTACTGAACACTCTCATATAAATATATTCTTCTTTATGATACTACTCTTAACTACTCTCCAGTTGAACACTCAAATCGATGGTAGGGCTATAACGGCACACCTCAAAGTAAGCCTTTTTCCCATCTAGAAAACCCCACACTGTCACCTTGAGCACTAGATGGTTCCAACAAACACCACAATTTCATAAAGACATCCAACTCCAAATATAACTCATAACAAGTATTTGTAATCTCAAGCCTAAGTGCCACCATGGTGAGCACGCTGTCCCTTTCACACGCATGGAGAGAGCAGAGATCTAATAAAGCACTTGAGTAGCAAGGTAGATCTAATTGATTACAAAGCTCATGACCAGAACAGGATCATGCATAGATAGAGAGATGAACATATAGCTACCGGTAGAACCCTTAGCCTCGAGAGAGAACTACTCCCTCCTCATCATGGGAATCAGCAATGCTGATGGAGCTGGTGGCGGAGATCAATGGAGATGGCTCCGGGGGCACTTCCCCATCCCGGCAGGGTGCCGGAACAGAGACTTTCTGTCCCCCAAATCTCCCCTTCGATGGCGGCGGCGCTGCGGAACTTTTCGTGGATTTCTGATTGACGATTTAGGGTTTTGGTATCGGGAGGCTCTTATAGGCCAGAGGGCAAGGTCGGTGGGCGGCCAGGGGGCCCACACCATGCCCTGGCGCGGCCTAGGTGGACCCGCCCCATGGGGTGGTGTGGCCACCATGTGGCCCCTCTCTGGCTCTCCTTCTGGCTCCGTGAATCTTCCGGGAAAATATCGACTTTGGCTTTTGTCCGGTACAATTCTGAGAATATTGATTTTCTCACTTTCCTGGAACCAAAAACAGCAGAAAATAGGCAACTGGCACTGTGGCATCTTGTTAATAGGTTAGTCCAAGAAATCATATGAAAAGTACTCCAAAGTTGGAACAAAACACAAGAAAGTAGATAAAACCAAGCATGGAACATCACAAATTATAGATATATTTGCAATGTATCAGTTATGCCTTATTGTTAGAACTTTGTCTTTCATGTTATGATTGAAGTACTATGATCCGAGCTATCAATGTTTTACAAATACTTTGATAAATTTTATGATGGTGCATGTCACCTCAAAAATTATTCTTTCTTTTTATCACTTACCTACTCAAGGACGAGTGATGGCTCAATGCACAGCGCCAGAAAAGTGCTGGTGCTTGGTTGATGTAGAGCTTGTTGGGAACCCCAAGAGGAAGGTATGATGAGCACATCAGTAAGTTTCCCTCAGTAATGAAACCAATGTTTAATCGAACCAGTAGGAGCAAGGAAACACCCCAAAGGTGTTGCTAGCTGAGCCTTGGCAGGGCGCACTACCAGTGCTAGTAGCAACGTGGAGACCTACACAACACAAACACAGAACTTTGTCCCCAACTTGCGATGAGGTTGTCAATCTCACCATGTTTTGTGGAAAACAAAGGATTAAACGTATCGAATGGAAGGACGTAAAAGTTTGCAGAAAGTAAACACAAAGCTGTAAAAGATTGTAGATTGAATGTAAAGAAAAAGGACCGGGATACATAGTTCACTAGAGGTGTCTCTCCTTAAGATAGATAACATGATGGGTGCACAAATTACAGCGGGGCAATTTACAAACACCCAGAAAGCAATACATGCATATACGAATCATCTTGACTCCTTTGAGACTTGATTGGGCATTATAACATTATACATAGACCGCCATCCAACTACATCTATGACTAATAATCCACCTTCAGGTTATCATCCGAACCCCCTCCAGTATTAAGTTGCAAGCAACATATTATTGCTTTACGAACTACGTGTAAAGTAAACAATACGATTGTTCTATGAACAAAGGATTGTTGCTTTCTCCCTAGTAGCAACAACACATCTAGTACCTTAGAAATTTATGTCACTTACCCAGATTACTAGAGTCATGAACCCACTATCGAGCATCAATACTAACTCTTGGAGTTGCTAGCATCTACTTGGCCAAGATATCTATTAACAACGAAAGCATGCAAGATCACAAATAACAAAGACATGATAGAATCAATAATCAATCTGAAATAGCATCTCAATATCCATCGGATCCCCGCAAACACAACATGCAGAATTTAAAATAGATGACCTTGATCATGAATGGAGGTCACAAGATCTAAATATGAAAGCACAAAGGAGGAGAACCAGCCATCTAGCTACTACATGGATCCGTAATCCAAGGATGAACTACTCACGCATCACACCGGAGGCTTGCATGGTGATGAAGAAGGCCTCAAGGGTGAATTCCCCTCTCCGGCAGGGTGCCGAGAAGAGCTTCAGATCCCTCCCAGTCTAGGGATGGAGATGACGGCGGCTACAGACTCTTTCGTGGATTTTTTGATCGGGTACTTAGGGTTTTCGTCCCGAGGGTAATATATAGGAGGAAGGAGAGGCCGAGGGGGTGTCGAGAGCGGCCACACCACCCCCTGGCGCGGGCCAGGCCTGGCCGCGCGGCCAGGTGGTGTGGTAGCCCCCTGGCCCCTTTTCGTCTCGTATTCTGGCACTTGATGACATCCGGAAAAATAGGCACTTTGGCTTTTGTCCCGTCCAATTTCGAGAATATTCATTTTCTGACTTTCCTGGAACCAAAAAACAGCAGAAAACAAGCAGCTGGCACTGTGGCTCATGTTAATAGGTTAGTCAAAGAAATCATATGAAAAATACTCAAAAGTTGGAACAAAACACAAGAAAGTGGATAAAACCAAGCATGGAACATGAAAAATTATAGATACATTTGCAATGTATCAACATCCCCAAGCTTAACTCCTGCTTGTCCTCGAGTAGGTAAGTGATAAAGAGAAAGAATAATTTTTGAGGTTACATGCACCATCAAAGACTTGATCAAAGTATTTGCAGAACATTCAAAGCTAGGATCATAGTACTTCAATCATAGCATGAAAGACAAAGTTCTAGCAATAGTCAAAGAAACTATGATGCAACACGAAAAGGCACAAACAAAAGATTCGTGAATAACAATGCTTTGCATGATGTTTGTTTGTTTCACATAAAGAAAACATAGCATAATAGTATTCAGCTTGTCCCTCAATAGAGTAGCAAATATAAATGCATAGGACACCTTCAAAGTTCATAAGAGTGACTAGATACAATAATTTAAAACAAGCAATATCAAAGTATGCATCAATCAACTAGTCTTGGGATAATGCACATAGAACTAAGAATGTCCACTATGCTCTCAAAGTAAGTACATAAAGATAGAAGGTGGAGACTCAATGTAATGGTGGAAGAAAAGCCTTTGTAAAAGGAACTAGGGATTCAAGTCTCATAAAGAGCTTCCAAAAATTATGGTACTTGTAGCTTTAAGCTCTCATTGCCTCTATCATAAGCATCTTGAAGTGGTTAAGGTTAAAGTCACACAACTAAGAGGATATGCTTGACAAGTTATAAACCGAAATCTCATGCCCCTTACTTACGAAGACCGATCATCATGCTACTCAACTTCAGTCATGAGTAAGCTCTTGTCATTGTAAGTACACGTGTATCATTAAGAACCGCCAACGGGGTTCCCCTTGCACATAATACGGGAGCATTCCCATAATCAAAATGACAAGGCAAGCAGACAATGAGCATCTCAGCGATCTTTTTATTTGCTATTTGCATAGGTTTTTATTGAGGATGCTTCATAGAGTGCTCATTATGGTGATGCTGCAAGTTTCCACCATGATTAGGCATGGCTTAGGCTAGCGACCCAGGCTTTTTTCTAACACACATACAACCTCCATGATCTTACAAGTTCCACTTTTATTTCACACCACCGGGATCCATAAGCAAAATAACATGATATCAACGGGGTACAAAGTACAAGTGCAATGTTGAAAGCGTTCCCCATGGTACATGGTTCTGCTAATTTCAAGTTATAAAGCGCAAGCATACACGCAACAAAGAAGGACCCAGTGGTTCAAGTTTATTAGATGCAAAAAGTAAAGTGTGCCATCAAGTTCGTGAGAGCTTTAATCACTAGTTTCTCATAACAAGTTTAATTTGGAAGGTAAACAAAAGCATGAATATACTTGGAATAGCATAAGCTAATAGGTAGGTATGGTGGAATCTTTGTAAAAACTTGGTTTAGGGAGTTGGATGCATAAGTGGAACTCATACTTGGTTGTGGAGGCTAGCAAAAGACTGGGAGCGACAAACTAAGAGAACAATAATGGCCATAATCATGCAGAGCGCCAAAACATCATTGATCAAAGCATAAAGTGATACTACAAGTTGAAAACTAAAGGATCATAAAGGCTATGGTGACTTGAGATAGTCATAACATGGTGTGAGCATGTGCCAAGTCAACCCAAATAAAGCATCAAAGGAGAATACCACTATACTATGCTTTAATATGCTAAAACAACGCATGATTCATCCAAGGCACATTAAGCAATATTAATTGTTTATAACAAGTCATGCTACAACAAAGAATACTAAGCATAAAGCCAAAACAATATCAAGCATGGCATGACAAAGTATAGGCCACAGTCAAAAACGAGCTCGTTTTACCACATAAGCATGAACTTTCCTACTCTTTTCCAAACCAAACCAAACTATTTGCAAACCAATGTATGAAAGAGGGGGTCCAACCAATTTATTCAGAAAACTAAAAAAACAAAAGCAAATGAAAACGAAAAAGAAGACGCTCCAAGAACAACACAACTGTGCATGAAACAATAAAAATGAAGCGTTTGGAAGAAACCTGGGATTTTTATTGATGAAGAAGGGGATGCCTTGGGCATCCCCAAGCTTTGACACTTGTACTTCTTGGATATTTATTGGGGTGACACGTGTGGCATCCCCAAGCTTGAGCTTTAGTCCATTCTTCATCTCATTACTCATTCCTTCCATACACCTGAAATTTTTCCTTCATACAAAACTTCACACAATCTTTATTAGCAACATTAGTGCACTCAATATAAAAGGTCTTAAGGTTCAGATCTAACACCAAATAAACTTCCATTAGAACACTAGCTACTGTAGCAGTTCCGTCAAAAAGCTCAATTCCCCAAAAGAACTCAAAAAGGAACCAACAAGAAGCAAATGCAGAAAATGGCAGAAATCTGTCAAAACAGACCATTAGGTAAAGACGAATTTTTTCGAAGACCTTCTGTTGCTCAAATCAAAAAGTGTTGAACTAACGAAAGTTATATAACAACCTGGTTCAGAAGCACAAAAATTCACGCCTCAAAAAGACATTCAGAGATTTTACACGAATGTTTATGGTGAAGCACAGAAATCTGTTTCGGGACAGCAACTTTCCCAATCATTACTTCTCTCTCATTAGAGGTTACTCTTGGCACAAAAAGCAAATAAAAAGGATAAGGAGAGGTTATTACAGAGGTAATAACTTGCAAGACTCATCTAAAACTTTTGGGTTATCTCCTAATAAGTACTTTTCTTTAACGCCTTTAAGTTAGGCATAAGAAGCAAAGAAAGAATCAAGTGTTCTCAAATGAAGAAGCATTAAGACCAAATTTTGTTTTCATAGGAGAAGCAAAAGAAATATTCTCTATTTTTAAGAAAGTGTTCTATACCTTTCTTGAGTGGGGGTTGATATTTAATGGTGCCTTCTTTCATATCAATGATGGCACCAACAGTTCTAAGAAAAGGTCTTCCCAAAGTAATAGGACAAGAAGCATTGTATTCAACATCCAAAACATAGAAATGAACAGGGACATAGGAATTATTAACCATAATAAGAACATCATTAAGACTCCCCATGAGTTTCTTTTTAGCATTATCATCAAGTGGGACATTCAAATAAGAATCTTCAAGTGGAGGCAAATCAAGCATTTCATAAATCCTTCTAGGCATAATAGAAACACTACTATCAAGATCACATAAATCTTTGAAATCAAAGTCATTCACTTTCATATTAATGATGGGTTCCCAACCATCTTCTTGTTTTATAGGAATAGAAGCTTTATGTTTCATCTTTTCTTCTTTAATATTTATGAGAGCATCAGTAATGTGTTTTGTAAAGGCCATGTTCATTGCACTAGCATTAGGACTTTTAGAAAGCTTTTGTAGGAACTTAATAACTTCAGAGATGTTGCAACCATCAAGATCAAAACTAAATTTATCATCTAAAGTAGTAGAACTATTACTAGCCTCAACACTAGTCGTTGTAATAGTAGAAACACTAATGTTTCTATCAATTTCATCTTCTCTTTCCCACTTAGCATGTAATTTAGCTAATAGTCTAACATTTTCATCAATTCTTACTTGTATAGCATTAGTAGCTGCAAAGGGATTCTCATTAGTTTTAGGTTTAGCAGCCATTTTATTCAAAGAAGATTGAGCTTCAGCCAAAGATGCTATATTTCTTTCAGCATTAGAGAGTTTTTCCTCAATAGTTTTATTGAAAGCAGATTGTTTACTAATAAACTTTTTAAGCATAACTTCAAGTTTGGAGGGAGCACTCTTATTATTGTTGTAAGAATTTCCATAAGCATTACCATTGTTGGGAGCATATGGCTTATAATTGTTGTTACCAAAGTTGTTCCTATAAGCATTATTACCATAAGCATTGTTGCCAAAATTGTTATTTCTTATGAAGTTCACATCAACTTGCTCTTCTTGAGCAACCAAAGAGGCTAAAGGAACATTATTTGGATCAATATGGGATTTCCCATTAGCAAGCATAGACATAATAATATCAATCATATCACTCAAGGAAGAGGTTTCCTCAACAGAATTTACCTTCTTACCTTGTGGAGCTCTCTCAGTATGCCATTTAGAATAATTAACCATCATATTGTCCAGAAGTTTTGTTGCAGCACCCAAAGTGATGGTCATAAAGGTACCTCCAGTAGCAGAATCCAATAGGTTCCTTGAAGAATAGTTCAATCCTGCATAAAAAGTTTGGATGATCATCCAAGCAGTTAGTCCATGAGTGGGACAATTCTTAACCAAAGATTTCATTCTTTCCCAAGCTTGAGGAACATGCTCATTATCAAGTTGTTTAAACTTCATTATTTCACTTCTCATGGATATAATCTTAGCAGGAGGATAGTATTTTCCAATAAAAGCATCTTTGTGCTTAGTCCAAGAATCAATAATATTCCTAGTTAAGGAATTCAACCATTCTTTAGCTTTTCCTCTCAAAGAGAAAGGAAACAATTTCAGCTTAATAATATTGCCATCTATATCCCTATGCTTTTGCATCTCACAAAGTTCAACAAAGTGATTTAGATGGGAAGCAGCATCTTCATTACCAATACCAGAAAATTGTTCTCTCATAACAAGATTGAGCAAAGCAGGTTTTATCTCAAAGAAAGTATTTTTAGCCACAGGTGGAGAAATAGGTGTGCTCATAAAATCATTGTTGTTGCTGCTAGTGAAGTCACACCACTTAGTGTTTTCAAGAGTAGTCATTTTTTTTGGGTTTTCAAATAAGAAAGCAAACAAGTAAAACTATTTTTTGTGTGTTTTTGAATAAGAAAACAAGCAAACAAAGCAAAAAGAATACTAAGCAAAACAAAAACAACAAAGTAAAGAGATTGGTTATGAGGGACTCCCCTTGTGAAGATGTCCTTGACTCCCTGCCAACGGCGCCAGAAAAATGCTTGATGGCTCAATGCACGGCGCCAGAAAAGTGCTGGTGCGTGGTTGATGTAGAGCTCGTTGGGAACCCCAAGAGGAAGGTATGATGAGCACAGCAGCAAGTTTCCCTCAGTAATGAAACCAAGGATTAATAAAACTAGTAGGAGCAAGGAAACACCCCAACAGTGTTGCTAGTTGAGCCTTGGCAGGGCGCACTACCAGTGCTAGTAGCAACGTGGAGACCTGCACAACACAACCACAGAACTTTGTCCCCAACTTGCGATGAGGTTGTCAATCTCACCGTGTTTTGTGGAAAACAAAGGATTAAACGTATTAAATGGAAGGAAGTAAAAGTTTGCAGAAAGTAAATAACAAAGCAGTAAAAGATTTTAGATTGAATGTAAAGAAAAAGGACCAGGATCTATAGTTCACTAGAGATGGCTCTCCTTAAGATAGATAACATGCTGGGTGAACAAATTACAATGGGGAAATTGACAAACACCCAGAAAGCAATACATGCATATACTAATCATCTTGACTCCTTTGAGACTTGATTGGGCTTTACAACATTATACATACACCGCCATCCAACTGCATCTATGACTAATAATCCACCTTCAGTTTATCATCCGAACCCCCTCCAGTATTAAGTTGCAAGCAACAGATTATTGCTTTACGAACTACGTGTAAAGTAAACAATACGATTGTTCTATGAACAAAGGATTGTTGTTTTCTCCCTAGTAGCAACATCACATCTAGTACCTTAGAGATTTATGTCACTTCCCCAGATTACCAGAGGCATGAACCCACTATCGAGCATAAATACTAACTCTTGGAGTTGCTATCATCTACTTGGCCGAGATACCTACTAACAACGGAAAGCATGCAAGATCACAAATAACAAAGACATGATAGAATCAATAATCAATCTAAAATAGCATCTCAATATCCATCGGATCCTCACAAACACAACATGCAGAATTAGAAATAGATGATCTTGATCATGAACGGAGCTCACAGGATCTAAACATGAAAGCACAAAGGAGGAGAACCAGCCATCTAGCTACTACATGGATCCCTGGTCCAAGGATGAACTACTCACGCATCACACCGGAGGCTTTCATGGTGATGAAGAAGGCCTCCAGGGTGAATTCTCCTCTCCGGCAGGGTGCCGGGAAGAGCTTCAGATCCCTCCCGATCTAGGGATGGAGATGACGGCGGCTACAGACTCTTTCGTGGATTTTTTGATCGGGTACTTAGGGTTTTTGTCCCGAGGGCAATATATAGGCGGAAGGAGAGGCCGAGGGGGTGCCAGGAGCGGCCACACCACCCCCTAGCGCGGGCCAGGCCTGCCGTGCGGCCAGGTGGTGTGATGTCCCCCTGGCCCCTCTCCGTCTCGTATTCTGGCACTTGATGACATCCGGAAAAATAGGCACTTTGGCTTTTGTCCCGTCCAATTCCGAGAATATTCATTTTCTGACTTTCCTGGAACCAAAAACACCAGAAAACAGGCAGCTGGCACTATGGCTCTTGTTAATAGGTTAGTCCAAGAAAACATATGAAAAGTACTCCAAAGTTGGAACAAAACACAAGAAAGTGGATAAAACCAAGCATGGAACATCAAAAATTATAGATACATTTGCAATGTATGAACGAGCAGGAGTTAAGCTTGGGGATGTTGATACGTTGCTAACGTATCCATAATTTTTGATGTTCCATTCTTGGTTTTACCTACTTTCTTATGTTTTTTCCACACTTTGGAGTACTTTCTATACACCTTCTTGGACTAACCTATTAACAAGAGCCAAAGTGCCATCTGCCTATTTTCTGTTGTTTTTGGTTCTAGGAAAGTCAGAAAATGAATATTCTCGGAATTGGACGGGACAAAAGCCAAAGTCAGTTTTCCACCGAGGGACACCCGGAGCCAGAATAGAAGACGGAGTGGGGCCAGGGGCCGCCACACCACCTGGCCATGTGGCCCAGCCTGGCCCGCGCTAGGGGGTGCTCTGGCCGCCGTAGGCACCCTCTCGGCCTCCCCTTCCGACTATAAGATGCCTCCGATACAAAAACCCTAAGGACCCGATCAAAATTCCACGAAAGAGTCTGTAGCCATCGTCATCTCCATCCCTAGATCGGGAGGGATCTGAAGCTCTTCCTGGCACCCTGCTGGAGGGGAGAATTCACCCTGGAGGCCTTTTTCATCATCATGCAAGCCTCCGGTGTGATGCGTGAGTAGTTCATCCTAGGACTACGGGTCCATGTAGTAGCTAGATGGCTGGTTCTCCTCCTTTGTGCTATCATGTTTACATCTTGTGAGCTCCGTTCATGATCAAGATCATCTATTTGTAATTCCTACATGTTGTGTTTGCGGGAATCCGATGGATATTGAGATGCTATTTCAGATTGATTATTGATTATATCATGTATTTGTTATTTGTGATCTTGCATGCTTTCCGTTGTTAGTAGCTATCTTGGCCAAGTAGATGCTAGCAACTCCAAGAGTTTGTATTTATGCTCGATAGTGGGTTCATGCCTCTAGTAATCTGGGGAAGTGATAGTAATCTCTAAGGTACTAGATGTGTTGTTGCTACTAGGGAGAAAACAACAATCCTTTGTTCATAGAACAATCATATTGTTTACTTTACACGCAATTCGTAATGCAATTATCTATTTCTTGCAACTTAATACTGGAGGGGTTCGGATGATAACCTGAAGGTGGATTATTAGTCATAGATGTAGTTGGATGGCGGTCTATGTATAATGTTGTAATGCCCAATCAAGTCTCAAAGGAGTCAATATGAGTAGTATATGCATATTGCTTTCTCGATGTTTGTCAATCGCCCCGCTGTAATTTGTTCACCCAACATGTCATCTATCTTAAGGAGAGCCACCACTAGTGAACTATGGACCCCGGTCCATTATTGCTTTGTGTTTACTTTCTGCAAACTATTACTTTCTTCCACTCGATACATTTAATCCTTTGTTTTCAGCAAAACTGATGAGATTGACAACCTCATCGCAAGTTGGGGGTGAAGTTCTGTGGTTGTGTTGTGTAGGTCTCCACCTTGCTGTTGACGTCGGTAGTGCTCCCTTCCAAAGTCTAGCTAGCAACACCTTTGGGGTGTTTCCTTGCTCCTACTGGATTGATAACCTTGGTTTCATAACTGAGGGAAAACTTTCTTCTATTCTCATCATACCTTCCACTCGCGGTTGCCCAACGAGCTCGATATATTTTGGGCCATCAGTACTCGTAGGCAAGGGGCATGAGATTTTCGACTTATAACTTGTCAAGCATATCCTCATATTTGTTCACATTAACCTTAATCACCTAAAAGATGCTTAGGATAGGGGAAATGAGAGATGAAAGCTAATAAGTACCATAATTTTTGGAAGCTCTTTATGAAAATTGAAATCCCTGCTTCCCTCTTATGAAGGGACATTCTTTGTACTTTTATGTTGAGTCTCCATCTTCTATCTTTATGCACCAATTGAGAGAGCATAGTGATCATTCTTAGTTTAATGTGCATTGTTTGAAAACTTGTTGATTGATTCATAATTGTGATATTGCTTGTTCTTAAATTATTTGTATCTAGTCACCCTTACGCACTTTGAAGGTGTCATATGCATTTATGTTTTGCTATACTATGAGGGACAAGCTGAATACCATTCTTATTATATTTTCTATATGTGAAACAAACAAACATATTTTAATGCATTGTTATTCATGAATCTTTTGTTTGTACCTTTTCATGTTGCAACATAGTTGCTATGTCTTCTTGTCAGAACTCTATCTTTTATGTTCATGTTGGAGTACTATGATCCCAGCTATCAATGTTTTACAAATACCTTGATCAAGATTATGATGGTGCATGTCACCTAAAAAATTATTCTTTTTATCACTTACCTACTTGAGGACGAGCAGGAGTTAAGCTTGGGGATGCTTGATACGTCGTAAATGTATCTATAATTTTTGATGTTCCATGCTTGTTTTATATCTACTTTCTTATGTTTTGTTCACACTTTGAGGTATTTTTATACATTTTCTGGAACTAACCTATTAACAAGATGCCACAGTGCTAGTTGCCTGTTTTCTGCTGTTTTTGGTTTCAGAAAAGCTAAGGAAATATTCTCGGACCTGGAAGGGACAAAATCCAAAGTCAATATTTTACAGCAACACGGAGTCCGGAGGGGAGACGAAGTGGCGCACTAGGGCAGCCACACCTGGTGGCGGTGCGTCCAGCCCTAGGGCATGCCACCAGGCGATGTGGGCCCCCTGGTACTCCACTGACCTTGCGCCTTCGCCTATAGAAGCCTCCCGTGACGAAAACCCTAAGTACCCGATCAAAATTCCACAAAAGAGTCTCTAGCCTCCGCCATCTCCATCCCTATATCGGGAGGGATTTTAAGCTCTCCCGGCACCCTGCCGGAGGGGAGAGATCATCCTGGAGGCCTCCTTCATCACCATGCCAACCTCCGGTGTGGTGGGTGAGTAGTTCATCCTTGGACTACGGGTCCATGTAGTAGCTAGATGGTTGGTTCTCCTCCTTTGTGCTATGATGTTTAGATCTTGTGAGCTCCATTCATGATCAAGATCATCTATTTGTAATCTTACATGTTCTGTTTGCGGGGATCCGATGGATATTGAGATGCTATTTCAGATTGATTATTGATTCTATCATGTCTATGTTATTTGTGATCTTGCGTGCTCTCCATTGTTTGTAACTATCTTGGCCAAGTAGATGCTTGCAACTCCAAGAGGGAGTATTTATGCTCGATAGTGGGTTCATGCCTCTAGTAATCTGGGGAAGTGACAGAAATCTCTAAGGTTGTAGATGTGCTATTGCTACTAGGGAGAAAACATCAATCCTTTGTCAATGGCACAATCGTATTGTTTACTTTACACACTTTTCTTAATGCAATTATTTGTTGCTTGCAACTTAATACTGGAAGGGGTTTGGACGATAACCTGAAGGTGGATTATTAGTCATAGATGCAGTTGGATTACGGTCTATGTATTATGTTGTAATGCCCAATCAAATCTCATAGGAGAGTCAAGATGTCCAGTATATGCATTGTATGCTTTCTCGAATCTGTCAATTGCCCCGCTATAATTTGTGGATCCAACATGCTATTTATCTGAAGGAGAATCACCTCTAGTGAACTATGGACCCCAGTCCATTCTTTTACCATTGATATACCATCTACTATTTCTGTTTACTATTTACTTTTTGCAAGCAATTACTATCTTCCACACTATACGTTTAATTCTATGTTTTCAGCAAAACCAGTGAGATTGACAACCTCATTGTAAGTTGGGGCAAAGTTCAGTGGTTGCGTTGTGCAGGATTCCAAGTTGCTAGGAACACCTTGGAGTTGTTTCCTTGCTCCTACTGGTTGGATAACCTTGGTTTCACAACTGAGGGAAAACTTGTTGTTGTGGTCATCATACCTTCCTCTTGGGGTTCCCAACGAGCTCTACATTTTGTGCCATCAATCGCCCGCCCATACAACATACAGCCGACATATCACCCAGGAGGAGGAAAACCTAAAATTCCCAAACACAAACTTTTCTCTTTCTTCTACCTCCAAACTTCAAACCACCTCCATTGGATCTTCAATTTTATTCAATATTTTTTTGATTCCTCGCACCCAATCGATCTAAGGTATGTTTCTCCTCCAATCCCCAACTTATTTGCAACAAAACTCTTCTCAATCTTTCACCATTATCAATATAGACTTAGGTTTTGTTCTTGAGCTAATCTTGATATTGAGCATGCTTAGTATTGTTTTTAGAGGAGTTTCTTTTGTAACAAGTGTAGAGTATCATTTATTCTATGTTTCTATTGGACTAAAAAAATTCATTAGGAATTTTTATTTATTTTGTTTTAGATGAACACGAGGAGCCATACATGTGTGATGGTTGTGGAACCTCCCACACCACCCATTGATACGTTGACCACTGAGTCACTTGGTATCAAGTTCACTGAGGAGTTTTAGATGAACCATTTTGACCGTCTCAAGCTTCGAGATATCACGTCCACCAAGTGGGTGTGTCCCTATATCCTGAACCAATTTGGCATTCATGCTAATTTCGATTTACTTTGCAACAATGTTGGTTTGTATGACTTTGTCTTTCAGGATGTCGCCACATACCGCCGCTTGACGCTTGAGTTTCTCAGCACCTTGACGCATACGGTGTTCTCTCACTATTGTTCCAAGGAGCAAATGCCTAGAGTTGATCGCATCAACTTCCGTCTTATGAACTATGAGTGCTCCTTGACACTCGACCAATGGGCTCACTGCTTTGGGTTTTCCAACAACAAAACCGACATATGCTCCCCCACCTTTGTTTAAATCCTGCACCTTGGGAGTACTTTAATAGAATGAGAATTCATGGAAACACACCCAAGGGAAATCAAATTGATCATCCTGCTATTCGCTATTTGTTTTATGTTATTTCTAACACCTTGTAGCCACATGGTGAGTTTACTAGAGTCAATAACGAGGACATGATGATCCTCGCTAAAAGCTACTATTATTAACCGTAACTTAATGCCAAATTTGGACGCCCTTCTTGTGTTTTACCTTAAGCATCAAGCTCTACAATCTAGAGGACCCATATGCGGAGGAGTCATAATCGTTCTTGCACGTGCACTTCACATCAACCTAGGTAACATCCAACCATTGACAGGAAGTCACCATCTCGGTTTTTCTACTTTCAGAGCTTGTGGTATGATTTCTAGAACTAATGGTAGATACCTCCTTCATATACCTGGAGCGGATTACTTGATCCTAGCTCTGTTGCCTAATGGTCTATTGTCTATCGAGAATGGACGTTTGCGTTATGATGCGCAGGTTGACGCAGGTCAAGAAATACCCATGGGAGAGGACGGAGAAGATGAAGAAGTAGGACAAGGACCCGAACAAGATGTGCAGCCACCAAACTACTACACAACCTATGATGATATCTATGCTCTCGAAGGAAATATCCAAAACATGAACAACCTCTCCATCAACCTTTGAGATGCTAATGCTAACCTCACCACCCACTTCAATGATTGGAGCAGCCAATGGAACATGAGAGATTATCCACCACAATGAGCAACAAAAGGGGTTGAAAAAGCCTAAGCTTGGGAATGTATTCCCCTAACAATTTTATTTGTGTAATAATGAGGTTGTACTCCAGCTCCTTGAGAGCTTTGAAACACTCGTGTTGGATTGCTCCAACACTTTGCTTTTTTCCTTTGCTTTTGTTTTTATTTTTCTTTTGTTTTTCGTTTTTTTTCCTTCCTTAGTTCCTTGCTTCTTCGCAAGTTCTTTACTATTCTTTAATCCCTATCCTCAAAAATACAAAAATATTTTTCTATTTTTCCTTTTTTCATGAACATGGATTCGCACTTTTCCTCTTTGCTTTAATATTATTATGGGAATAATCATACTTGAGTTTCGAAGGAACACATCCCTATAAGGAAGAGAATTATGAAGTCACTCATGAGAGGTATGTCCTATTTCTCCCACTTTTGAAGTTTGTGTTGTTTATTTTAGTTGGTTGATCTGCTAAGATGCCATGCTAGTGGGACTAATTCAACATAGTTAGAGTAAATATTTTTATTGGTATGGATGATTAGTTGTGGAAGCTTTCCCCCTCGGTCTTTTAGCTAACCGAGTCTTTCCTTGGAAATAATATTTCCAAACAAGTATAACAAGAAAAGTCTGAAATTTTTGAGTTGTTTGATGAATGATTGTCTTTAGAGTTTACCTTTCAAGATACTTAAACCCATAGATGTTTTGATAGACTTGACGGCACTCTTGAAAGGAGTTGTTTGATTGAAATGAAGTCTAGCGGTAATTGTGATGCATGACAAAGCTAACCTTGTGGATCAAACCGTGGTACTAGTTAAAAAATTATATGTTTCTCATGCACACCTTGTGGATCAACTCTGCTAGCATATGAACGATCTATGGTATAAACCCGAATGTCTGCTATGAGTTGATGACATGAGTGGTATATGTGTTAATATATGTGCAAAAGTACTAGCACTCTCAAAGGTTGTGCAAGAACTTGTAAAAGAAACACGCAATGATCCTTGAAGAAGGAAGGGATATATATATATGAAGATCCACATAACAAGTCCTTGGCATGGTCTCATTACTACTTTATGAATTTTCTTGAAAGATAATGATTGGATTATAAGTGTTTTGATAGCCTTGATTTACTGATATGGGCGTCAATAAGACACTTCACTATTATGCTACTTAGGCCATGAAATCTCTTACTCAATTAAGCTATTAAAACATCCTAGTGTTCCTTGGCAAGCTGAGAGTTAACTAGAAGAATTGGATTGATTATTACCCTTCTAGTTACTTATACTTATATTAAACTTTACTTTGATTGTATTGACTTACCAAAGCATGTATCGTATTCTTGTCATCTCTCTAACTTTTATAAGACTTTCAAACGGATGAAGTGATGGATGCATATGACTACCAATCATAAGTGAATTCTTATTCTTGTTGTTTCAAGTTTAAACGTTGAATTCCTTATAGTTCTTTTGTTTCTTCTTGCTCGAGGGCGATCAAGGTTTGAGCTTTGGGGAGGTTGATGGCTCCAAAAATAGCCATCTTCCACCATGTTTAAACATTGTTTTTAGTAAATAAATTGACAAGAAACTCTCTATCCTTGCTACTAATGAATAATAATTGCAAAGATATGCAAACCATTACTTTGATCTGTGTTGTGCAGGAAATCATGCTTTTTTATGCGAAATCTGGAGTCATAATGAAGGTTTTGAGGAAGTCCACACGACCAAGTAATTCTGGAGCAAATACCATGCGTCTATAG
Organism: Avena eriantha; assembly: GCA_910589775.1. NCBI lineage: Eukaryota > Viridiplantae > Streptophyta > Magnoliopsida > Poales > Poaceae > Avena > Avena eriantha. Next base: position 129,316,253 of record OU342741.1, on the reverse strand, counting down.
CCGTAACGACCACTGGTACAGGCAGAGCCTATACCATGCGGCAATGGCTTCATCTCGTCAAATTCTAAAACTTTCATGAAGACACCTATATATTTTGAGGCCTCAGCTGTCGTGCAGAGGGCCACCATTCTTAGATTGCATCACAACACCACCAAAGGAGATCCACACCATAGTTCATCCCTTCCATCTTCCATCCCCTCCATTATCCATAGCCATTACTTATTACTTGAGATCTCCTTGTGATTCGGTGACCATTGTAAGAATATTTGATTTCAATCTAAGTATTTTGCACAATTTTTTCTATTCTTCATCTTATTGTTATGAGTGAGTAGTCCCCACGGGTTGCAGGATGGGGAGAAACCTCGCAGCGATTATGTGCATCTAATCTATGGGAGCATTGTGCATTGTTTGAAAGAGAGATATGTGTCTTTTGTTTTTTGTCTCATGTCTCAATCTTTGTACTTGTAGGTACCCAAGACCCTAGAGATTTATAAAGGCTTGAGGTGAGATACTTGGCTCGCAGTGATCTCATAGTAAACCCAATGAAAGAAAGGGTTGTACGGTCTTCTCTTAGCGACCCATTCGGGATCATAGCAACATCACCACTTAATGCTTTGATCTGTGTTTTACACTTAATAATCGTTTGTAGCCTGGTGCTTCGTGGTGCACTCGGTTGGATCAAAAGACTATTGCTATGCATGTTTCCTCTCAGGGGCTCTAGTATATTAGGATGTGTTGCCCACACGAGATCATCTATATTGAAACATTACACATGACTATGCTTATTATTATTATCTTTTATCCCATATGATCTGCAGCTGTAGGTGGATCTTCAACCCAGGACTATATCCATCCATTGATTCAACCCACGATAAAGTAAACTAGATTGGTCCAGTAAATGAAGGTAAAACAAAGAAGCAAAGTCTTGTAGACGTGTCCTTTTTATTTCCTTTTAGCGTTGTTTCCCAAGGTTCGATTGAACCTAGGTCTTCTAGCGAAAAAGACTATTATACTACATCTATAATCTGGATCGAAGGTATCAGAGACCAAACATGGGCAAGACCGGCTATGCCCACTACTCTGATGGTGTGTCCATCATCGCAGTGAGTGAGACATGCGGGGTGATCCCGCTTGGACTCACGCGCTACATGAGCAGCGCACAACCTTATCTAGCTGTGCCCACTGCACCGCTGGCGCATCCATCATTACAGTAGGCGAGACACGCAGGGTGATCCCACCTGTACCCACGTGCTACGCAAACAACACGCAACCTTATCTAACTATGCCCACTACTCCGATGGCGCGTTCCATCATGGAACTTGGCGAGACGCGCGGGGTGATCCCGCCTAGACTCATGCGTTGCCTAAGCAGCACATAGCCTTATTTCTGGAGCATCTTACGGGTAGAACCTTCGAAGATGGTATTCATGCAAGTGATCGATATTCCACGATTTCATCTTCGGTCTCCAGGTAGACTGCTCTGGGCCTGGAGACTTGTACTACCCAGTAAGGGCCCTCCCACTTTGGTTGTAACTTGTTACTGCCCTTCTTGGGGCGAGCCTAGTGAAGGACCAAGTCATCTTCTTGGATGGTTCGAGGCCAGACCTGGTGACTATGATAGCACCACAAGCTCTGCTCATGATGAGCTATCCGGACAACCGCTAGGTTGCGAGCCTCTTCAAGGAAGTTGATGTCGTTGATGCGGCATTCCCCCCTAGGTGGCCTCATGGCAAGCTTGCACCCGGGGAGATCTGTAGTGCAGCTCGGTGGGCAGCACGTCCTTGGCTCCATAGACCAAGGAGAAAGGGGTTTCTCCCGTGGCCCTGCTCAGGGTGGTCTGAATCAACCAGAGAATGGTCGGGATCTGTTTGATCCAGCCCTGCCCACTGAATTTGAATCGATTGAATGTCTAGGTCTTGAGCCCGGTAGCACCTCCATATTGAGGTGCTCTGCTTGCCCGTTGATCCAAGGGTGGGCCACTGAGGCGAAACAGACCTTGGTGCCGAGGGTGTCACAATAGGTGAGGAAAGCGTTGCTTGTGAACTATGATCAGTTGTTGGTGATGATCCGGTGGGGCACGCCGAAGCGGCGCACGATGCCCTGGATGAACTTGACGGCGGCATTAGCAGTGATGGCATGCACAGACTCCACTTTAGGCCAGTTTGTGAAATTGTTGATGGAGACGAATAGGTATTGGTACCCCCCACCTGTGGAGGGGTCCCATGATGTCTAGCCCCTACATGGCAAATGTACATGATAGGGGTATAGTTTGAAGAGCTTGAGTTGGTTGGTGTATTTCTTTTGCATGGAACTAGCGGGCGTCGGAGGTTCTGACCAAGTACTCGGTGTCTGATAGTGCTGTTGGCTAGTAGAACCCTTGATAGAACGCTTTCCCTGCCAAAGCCCAGGAGGCGAGGTGACTCGAGCACTCTACCTCTTGGATCTCAGCGAGGAGCTTGCGCCCTTCTTCCTAAGAAATGCAGCGGAGCAAGATGTCGGATTCACGCTACCCATAGAGGTCTCCGTCCATTAAGGTATACATCTTGGCTTATCGGAATACTTTCTCGGCATCGGGGTGGTTGGTGGGGAGCTCCTAGGTCTGTAGGTACCTTAGTACGTATAAAGCACAGGGTAGCCTAGGCATCTCCTCTATCAGGTCATCGCTCTTGCCGGGAAGGATTCCCGAGTCTTCGTTCCCGGGGACACATAGCTCAGCACCCGAAGATTCACATATGAGGGGTGTGGCCAAGGGATATCCCCGGGATTTCTTGTAGGTTTGCTTGCTTTCTGCATCTTTGTTCCTGAGGGCACACAGCTCCGCACCCATCACTTCGCATACGATGGGTGTGGCCGAGGGCTCTCCCCGGGAATCTTCGCAGGATCAATGAGTTCCACTGTCTTGGCTCCCGGGGGCACACAACTCTGCAGCCATCACTTCGCATAGGATCAGTGTGGCCGAGGGCTCACCCGAGGTCTTCTTATCGTTGGCGTATTCACTGCCGAGGGCACACAACTCCACACTCATCGCTTCGCATACGATGGGTGTGGCCGAGGGCTCACCCTGGTGTCTTGTACTTATTATGGTGTTCTTTCTCTTGGAGGAACACAGCTCCGCACCCATCGCTTCACATACAACAGGTGTGGCCAAGGGCTTGCCCTGGGATTCTTCATTGGTTGGCCGGATCCTCACACATCCGCCCCCGAGGGCAAACAGCTATGCAACCATCGCTTCACATATGATGGGTGTGGCTGAGGGCTCACCCCGAGGGTTCTTGCCGACTTAATCTCGAGGGATCTTGACAGAGGACTTTAGAAGCTGTTCCACCATGACTTTTGGGGGGTACGCATTCCCTAGATGGCACGATCTTCAAGAGCTCGTTGGCCACAGTATTCGAGCTGCGAGGGATGTGCTCCATCTGGAGTCCATCAAAGTGCCGCTCCAGCTTTCTAACTTCCTCCATGTAGGGCGCCATTCACGGAGAGTCATAATCTTTATTGATTTGATTAATGACAAGCTGAGAGTCCCCGCGGACAATCAGATGCTTGATCCCCAGATCTTTCATGATCCAGAGGCCAGCAAGAAGGCCTTTGTACTCTGTGGTGTTGTTGGTCCAATGTTCTCCGTGGTAGAGCATTTGGACCATGTACTTTGGCTGGTCTCCCGTCGGTGACACGAGGAGCACGCCAGCCCCCGAGCCGCCGAGGGAGTATGAACCATCAAAGTACATGATCTAGTCATGCTTGTCCATATTTCTCGTCCTCGAGAGTCGTCGTCCATTTGGTGATGAACTCGTCTAGGGCTGCACTTTTGATGGTCTAGATATGGGCGAAGTGGAGGTCGAAGCCGGATAGCTCCATGTCCCACTCCGCCACCCATCCGATAGCTTCTAGGTTGCGTATCATGCGCTCTAGTGAGTGTTTGCTAACTATAGTGATATGTTGGGCCTCAAAGTAGTGACGAACTTCCTTGATGCGATTAGGATACCGAGAAGGAGCTTCTGTAAGGTAGGGTAGCGAACTTAGGCATGACGCAGCACATTGCTGACAAAATACACGGGACGATTCACCATACGCTTTTTCAGGGGCTCCCGTTAGTCCTCATCACTCGAGTTGCAGGGCCTGGTAGGGGGCGCTTTTGGGCAACCAGGGTCGCTTCCTAACTCCCAGAGTTCAGGAGGTGTTCCTGGCTCGGTCCTTAAACTGGGTCCCTTAGTGATGACTTCCGAGTCATCTCCCTCCATGGGCTCTGCCTTGCCGAGATTAGGAAGAGGCGCTTCCGGGCATCAAAGTTCGCTTGCCAACTTAGAGAGTTCGGGAGGTGTGCCTGGCTCGGTCTGCTGACAAGGTCCCTTGGTGATGACACGTGCGTCATCTTCTTCCCTCTCTGCAACCAGCACTAAAATGACCACATGGGTAGTGGCAGCGATGTACAGTAGCATGCTTCCCGGATTTAGGATCCATGAGGACCGGAGGGGAGGAGAGGTAGCATTTTATATCTTGGAATACACCCTCTTCCTCCAGTGTATATTTTATCGGCCCAGTCTTCCTCAGTAGTTTTAAGAAGGGGAGGTGACATGGGTATGATTACTCGGGTGCTTATGTTTGGTTACCCTAGCTGCATGAAGGCTCGCGGCACATGAAGACCAAAGAAGAAGGCCCAGGAAGCATCCTACAAGAGTCATAGTTTTTCTAGATAAGGAAATAGAAACCGACATTGTATTGGTGTTATAATCATAGATATGTAACCTATCCGTATACGGCTTTGGGACCCAATATATTATATATAGGATGTGAGGAGCCAGCGGAGAGGTACCGAGAAACACCCAAGCAATCTGTAATAGCATTGTCCATCGATAATTAGACGACTTCGACTCCCTTGTTTGTCGGACATCCGACGAAATCCCTAGCATTCTCTTTTCCTCGAAACCCTAAGTCCATATACATGGGCATTTCCAAGGTTACCCCTCATCAATTGGCGCCATCTGTGGAAACCTGAACATTGGAGTCATGGATTCGGCGGACCCCCTCTCATCAAGCAGTAATCCGATAGAAATGGAACCAAGCCCGCCCACCCCTGTCTCGGTTCACACCGACTTCAAGGGCAGATCCGATCTTATCATAAGAAGTTTCCACTTTCGCATGGAGGAACCTGAAGAACCGCGCCTCTTGGTTACGATTTCGTTGGGACCATTGGTCGAAAAAGTTGCGCCCACGGTGATACCCACATCTTCCATAGGGTCATCCGCAGAAATCACAGCCCAGTCAGAAAAGGATGAAGAAAACTCTGAGAACGCAGTAGATATGGGGGGTCTAGATGGTCTCTATGACGATCTCTCTCTCGGATCATACTCCTAGCTAACACCACCACGTGGATCAAACCTAGCAAACACTAAACCCTAAGAAAGCCGCGAAAGTAGCGACTTTGGAATCAGGATGGCTGAAATCTACCCAGAACAGAAATGGCTGGACTTCACTAATCCCTAGAACAGTGTCTCCCTCAGATCCGACAACGATGTCACTTGTTCATACATAACTCACCACCGAGTGTGCGTGATCACCGACGACGCCTCAACTCAGCGCGACTCCAACAGTAACCCTATCCTTCACCCCAATGATATTTCATTGGATGACAATGCAGGTAATCATGTAAAAGAAGGAGACCATGGAAATGAAGGAGATCCAACAAACAACCGCATAATCCCAAGAGGAGGAGAACCACGTAGAGGCGAGTGACAAACTCTCCGGCTACCAGCCAAAGCATGGCAAAAAGCAAGGGAAGCAAATTCGGGTGCGGTCCCAATGACAGCTGAGGCCACGCACGAAGATCTACTGGCCTACCAATACCTGCTCCATCACAAGAAAAGGGATCTATTAAGGATGTAAAGGAAACTTGACGAGATAAAAAGGCTAGCTGATGAGTCCAGTCTTCTACGGGCTCAGCTAAGTTCTACTAGAGGATCAGGAAGTGTAACTGCATGAGCACAACCAAGAAGAGGAGCCTCACGACTACAAAATATCCCGGAAGCCGAAAGAAATGAACTGACACGAGACCTCGATCTGTCGTTCATGTCAGTAAATCCAATAGGGCACATCAAAGCAAAAACAACTTATGCCGCAATTGTAGCTGCACAAACATATCTGATCACAACTCAACCCGCACCTGACGATCCCCGTGTAGCTCTCCATCGCTCCGCTCTCATGAACCTAGGTATGGTGGGCGCATCTCTTGCATAAGCGGAAGAAGGAATCACATGACAACTCGACGGATTCCCATGCCATTGCAGCATCCCTCGGAAGGTGGAGCATACGCGACGATCGCGGTCGCCACATCAGGTACTTTTCAGGCTCTAAGCCACGAAACAATGCAAGAGACGACATCATGAAGCATAGGCTTAATAGATCTAGGAAAGAGCGCAGCAACCGAAGGTATTATGACGGTGAAAGCGAGGACGAGTATGAACTAGGTGGATCCAGTTGCTTTACCCGAGGGGTTTGCAAGACTAGTACCCAAGGACTTCAAACTCCCTCATGATTGCCAGAAGTATGACGGTCTCCAGGAACCTGAAGCTTGGTTGGAAAATTATTTGGCCACCGTCAAGCTATAGGGTGGTTCCAAGGCCACCACAATGCAAATCCTTCAGCTACACCTAACCGGTGCCGCCTGATCCTGGCTAAGGCAGCTACCCTAAGAATCCATCAGCAGTTGAACGATCTCGAAGACAAGTTCATCCGAAACTTCCACTCCTTGTTCAAGCGACTTGCATCCTTGGAGCAATTATGAGTGTCTAAGCAGAAGTCCGGAGAATCAATACGAGCCTTCATCCAGTGGTGGAACATCATCAAAAATTCGGCTGAGGCTATATCCGACGAAAGGGCAATTGACGCCTTCAACGACGGCCTTCGCCAATGAGAATTCATAGAAGAGATGGGATGGGTCAAGCCCAAAACAATTTCATAGCTGATGGACATGGCAAATCGTTGGGCTAATAGAGAAGACGCGGTACACAATAAGCGAGCCCGTTCACCCGAAGAAGACAGATACATGCGCAACAATGATAGAATACGTCGAAGCAACGATGGATACAGTGGGCCAAGCTATGTCATAGCTAGTTTCTTAGGAGGGAACAATTGAAGAAACGACGACCACAATAGCGGGTACTGCAGCAACAGAGACGATGTTGGAGGAATCCCACCACCGAAGTGATACGAACCAAGAGCTCGGGAGCCACCAATGTACCCAATGCAAATGTTGTAGGGACCCTAGAATATGCACTTCTACGCCGATTAAACAGGCAAAAGGCGATCAAACCATCTCATGAAGGATTGCCAGACTTTTTTAAAAAGTAGGAAGTTTTTAATGCAAAGGTGATGGCTATGAAATATATCCATCTACATCCACATTTAAACCAGGTATTATTCATATTTTTGATGAAATATCTCTCTAAACCCTACCACTAATGCCTAACGATCAAAGGGGTATGCAATCCTTTCTTTCTATTTTTCCTGCGCAGATAATGACGTTTGATGATGGCAATTGATGTCTACGCACTTCTATTCTTGTAGACAGTTGTTGGGCCTCCAAGTGCAGAGGTTTGTAGAACAGCAGCAAGTTTTCCCTTAAGTGGATCACCCAAGGTTTATCGAACTCAGGGAGGAAGTGGTCAAAGGTATCCCCTCTCAAGCAATCCTACAATCTACAAGAAGTCTCTTGTGTCCCCAACACACCCAACACACTTGTCAGGTGTATAGGTGCACTAGTTCGGCGAAGATATAGTGAAATACAAGTGGTATAGATAATTATAAGTGATAACGGTGATAGAAAATAGCTTGATGGAGTGGAAAAGACTAAAGGCAAACTGAAATAAAGATGGAAGCAAGCAAACATGTAACATATCTAATAGCAAACAGTGTTTCAGTGCTTAGAAACAAGGCCTAGGGATCATACTTTCACTAGTGAACACTCTCTCATAAATATCCTCTCTTTATGATACTGCTCTTAACTACCCTCCGGTTGGACACTCTAATCGATGGTAGGGCTATAACAGCACACCTCAAAGTAAGTATTTCCCATCTAGAAAACCCCACACTGTCACCTTGAGCACTAGATGATTCCAACAAACACCACAATTGCATAAGGACATCCAACTCCAAATATAACTCATAACAAGTATTTGTAATCTCTAGCCTAAGTGCCACCATGGTGTGCACACTATCAACTTCACACACATGGGGAGAGCAGAGATCTATTAAAGCACTTGAGTAGCAAGGTAGATCTATAGATTACAAGCTCATGATCTAAAAAAGATCAGCATAGAGAGAGAGAGATGAACACATAGCTACCGGTAGAACCCTTAGCCTCGAGAGAGAACTAATCCCTCATCATCATGGGAATCAACAATGGTGATGGAGATGGTGGTGGAGATCGATGAAGATGGCTCCGGGGGCACTTCCCCGTCTTGGTAGGGTGCTGGAACAGAGACTTTCTGTCCCCCAAATCTCCCCTTCGGTGGCGACGGTGCTGCGGAAATTTTCGCGGATTTCTGATTGACCATCTAGGGTTTTTGCCTCGGGAGGAATATATAGGCGAAGGAGGCAAGGTCAGTGGCCAGCCAGGGGGCCCACACCATGCCCTGGCGCGGCCTAGGGGTACCCGCGCCTGGGGGTGTGGCCACCCTGTGGCCCCTCTCCGACTCTCCTTCTGGCTCCATGAGTCTTCCGGGAAAATAGGCACTTTGGATTTTGTCCCGTCCAATTCCGAGAATATTCATTTTCTGACTTTCCTGGAACCAAAAACAGCAGAAAACAGGCAACTGGCACTATGGCATCTTGTTAATAGGTTAGTCCAAGAAATCATAGGAAAAGTACTCCAAAGTTGGAACAAAACACAAGAAAGTAGATAAAACCAAGCATGGAACATAAAAAATTATAGATACATTTGCAATGTATCAACATCCCCAAGCTTAACTCCTGCTCGTCCTCGAGTAGGTAAGTGATAAAAAGAAAGAATAATTTTTGAGGTGACATGCACCATCATAAACTTGATCAAAGTATTTATAAAACAATGATAGTTGGGATCAAAGTACTTCAACATAGCATGAAAGATAAAGTTCTAGCAATAAGACATAGAAACTATGTTGCAACATGAAAAGGCACAAACAAAAGATTCATGAATAACAATGCTTTGTAAGACGTTTGTTTGTTTCGCATAATGAAAACATAGCATAGTGGCATTAAGCTTGTCCCTCATAGAGTAGCAAACATAAATACATAGGACACCTTCAAAGTTCATAAGAGTGACTAGATACAAATAATTTAGAACAAGCAATATCAAAGCTATGCATCAATCAACAAGTCTTGGGACAATGCACATAGAACTAAGAATGGCCACTATGCTCTCAAAGTAAGTGCATAAAGATAGAAGCTGGAGACTCAATATATAAGTGGAAGAAAGGCCTTCATAGAAGGAAGTAGGGATTCTAGTCTCATAAAGAGCTTCCAAAAATTATGGTACTTAATAGCTTTCAGCTCTCATTGCCCCTATCATAAGCATCTTAAAGTGATTAAGGTTAAAGTGAACAAACTATGGAGTATATGCTTGACAAAGTATAAGTTGGAAATCTCATGTCCCTTGAATACGAGGGCCGCTCCTCATGCTAATCAAGTTTAGTCACCGGTAAGTTCTTGTCATCGTAAGTACATGTGTATCATAGAGAACCACCAACGGGGTACCCCTTGCCCGATGATATGGAAGAATCCCCATATCAAAATGACAAGGCAAGCAAACAACAAGCATCTCAGCAATCTTCTTATTTACCATGGGAATATGTTGCTTTTTCTCTCTTTCCTCTTTTCATAATCTATTTTTTTCTTTTTCTCTTTTTTCTTAATATAGGACTCTTTTTTTTATAAGAAGAATGCTTCATAGACAGCTCATTATGGTTATGCTGCAGGTTTCCACCATGTCAGCATGGATTAGACCAGCGGCCCAGGCGTTTCTCTAACACATATACATAACTCCATGGACTTACAAGCTCCCCTTTCATTTCACACCGACGACATCCATAGACAAAAGAGCATGATATCAACTAGGTACAAAGTACCAGTGCAATGTTGAAAGCGTTCCCCATGACATCATGGTTCTGCTAATCCCCAAAAAATAAGTGCAAGCATATACAACATAGACGACACAATGGTTCAAGATTATTAAGGGCAAGAAAAGTAAAGTGTGCCATCAAGTTCGTGAGAGCTTTAATCACTAGTTTTCTCATAACAAGTTTAATTTGGAAGGTAAACAAAAGCATGAATATACTTGGAATAGCATATGCTAGTAGGTAGGTATGGTGGACTCTTTGGAATAACTTGGTTTTAGGAGTTGGATGCATGAGTGGAACTCATACTTGGTTACGGAGGCTAGCAAAAGACTAGGAGCGACCAACTAAGAGAGCAATAATGGCCATAATCATGCAGAGCGACAAAACATCATTAATCAAAGCATAAAGTGATACTACAAGTTGAAAACTAAAGTATCATAAAGTCTATGGTGACTTGGGATAGTCATAACATGGTGTGAGCATGTGACAAGTCAATCCAAATAAAGCATCAAAGGAGAATACCACTATACTATGCTTTAATATGCTAAAACAAGGCATGATTCATCCAAGGCACATTAAGCAATCACAATTGTTTATAACAAGTCATGCTACAGCAAAGAATACTAAGCATAAAGCCGAAACAATATTGAGCATGGCATGAAAAAGCATAGGCCACAGTCAAGCACAAGCTCCTTTTACCACTTAAGCATGAACTTTTCCTACTCTTTTCCAATCCAAACCAAACTATTTGAAAACCAATGCATGAAAGAGGGGATCCAACCAATTTATTCAGCAAACTAAGAAAACAAAGCAAACGAAAAACCAAAAACAAACGAAAAAGAAGACGCTCCAAGAACAACACAATTGTGCATGAAACAATAAAAATGAAGTGTTTGGAAGAAATTTGGAATTTTTATTGATAAAGAAGGGGGGGTGCCTTGGGTATCCCCAAGCTTTGATGCTTGTACTTCTTGGATATTTATTGGGGTGACATGTATGGCATCCCCAAGCTTGAGCTTTAGTCCATCTTTCATCTCATTACTCATTCCTTCCATACACCTGAAATTTTTCCTTCATACAAAACTTCAGACAATCTTTATTAGCAACATTAGTGCACTCAAGATAATAGGTCTTAAGGTTCAGTTCTAACACCAAATAAACTTCCATTAGAACACTAGCTATTGAATTACTTCCCTCAAAAAGCTCAATTCCCCAAAAGAACTCAAAAAGGAACCAACAAGAAGCAAATGCAGAAAATGGCAGAAATCTGTCAAAACAGACCAGAGGGTAAAGACGAATTTTTGAAGACCTTCTGTTGCTCAAATCAAAAAGTGTTGAGCTAACGAAAGTTAGATAACAACCTGGGGCAGAAGCACAAAAATTCACGCCTCAAAAGGACGTTCAGAGATTTTACACGATTTTTACGGTGAAGCACAGAAATCTGTTTCGGGACAGCAACTTTTCCAATCATTACTTCTCTCTCATTAGAGGTTACTCTTGGCACAAAAAGCAAATAAAAAGATAAGGAGCGGTTATTACTGAAATAATAACTTCCAAGACATATCTAAAACTTTTGGGTTATCTCCCAATAAGTACTTTTCTTTAACGCCTTTAAGTTAGGCATGATAGTTTGAGAAGATGCTCACATAAGAAATATAAATTGAAGTCAAAGAGAGCATCAAGAAGTAAATTCAAAGCACATTTAAGCCTAACCCACTTCCTATGCATAGGAATCTTGTAAAGAAACAAGTCATGAAAGCACAAAGTAACAAGCATAGGAAAGCAAAACAAGTGCAACTTCAAGACTTTCAACATAAAGAGGGGAAATTTAATATTATTGAGATGCATAAGACCATGTTTCCCTCTCTCATAATAACTTTCAGTAGCCACATGAATAAAATTAACAATATAACTATCACATAAAACATTATTATCATGAGCCACATGCATATAATATTTATTACTCTCCGCATAAGCATAGTCATTCTTATTAATTGTAGTGGGAGAAAATTCAACAAAATAGCTATTATTATTATTATCATCACCATAATCATCAAATATAGGAGGCATATTGTAATAATTAATTTTTTCCTCAATAGTAGGTGGACTGAAAATATCATATTCATCATATATTGGAGGTTTGGTATCATCATAAGCAATAGAATAGCTATCTTCCAAAGCTGGGGAACTAAAAAGATCATTTTCATAAAAACTAGCTTCCCTAAGCTTAGACTTTTCCATAGCATTAGCAATAATGGTGTCCAAAGAATTCATACTAACAACATTGCTATTAGCATGCAAATAAAGTTCCATAGGTTTTTAAATTTTCTCTTCAAACACTTCATGTCCTAACTCAAGATAAATACTATAAAGCTCTATAATTTTTTTGTTGTTTTCCATTAAACCTAACTAGTCAAAACAAGAAACAAAAAGACAAAATTGCAGAATCTAAAGGAAATAACTTCGAGCACTCACACCAGAGGATGTGAGTACCTTTTACCTTACCTCCCCGGCAACGGCGCTACAAAATAGGCGTTTGCCGTGGGAGGTTCTTCTTCTTTAATCCTCTGGTGTGAATACCTTTTACCTTACCTCCCCGATAACGGCGCTAGAAAATAGCGATGTCTACGCAGTTCTATTCTTTTGACAGTTGTTTGGCCTCCAAGTCCAGAGGTTTGTAGAACAGCAGCAAGTTTTCCCGTAAGTGGATCACCCAAGGTTTATCGAACTCAGGGAGGAAGTGGTCATAGGTATTCCCTCTCAAGCAATCCTGCAATCAAGATACTAGAAGTCTCTTGTGTCCCCAACACACCCAATACACTTGTCAAGTGTATAGGTGCACTAGTTCGGCGAAGAGATAGTGAAATACAAGTGGTATAGATAATTATAAGTGGTAACGGTGATAGAAAATAGCTTGATGGCGTGGAAAAGACTAAAGGCAGACTGAAATAAAGATGGAAGCAAGCATACATGTAACAGATCTAATAGCAAACAGTTTTTCAGTGCTTAGAAACAAGGCCTAGGGATCATACTTTCACTAGTGAACACTCTCATAAATATCCTCTCTTTATGATACTACTCTTAACTACTCTCTGGTTGGACACTCTAATCGATGGTAGGGCTATAACAGCACACCTCAAAGTAACTCTTTCCCATCTAGAAAACCCCACACTGTCATCTTGAGCACTAGATGGTTCCAACAAACACCACAATTTCATAAAGACATCCAACTCCAAATATAACTCATAACAAGTATTTGTAATCTCTAGCCTAAGTGCCACCATGGTGTGCATACTGTCAACTTCACACACATGGGGAGAGCAAAGATCTATTAAACCACTTGAGTAGCAAGGTAGATCTATAGATTACAAGCTCATGATCTCAAAAAGATCATGCATAGAGAGAGAGATGAACACATAGCTACGAGTAGAACCCTTAGCCTCGAGAGAGAACTACTCCCTCATCATAATGGGAATCAACAATGGTGATGGAGATGTGGTGGAGATCGATGAAGATGGCTCTGGGGGCACTTCCCTGTCCCGGCAGGGTGCCGGAACAGAGACTTTCTGTACCCGAATCTCCCCTTTGGTGGCGGCAGCGCTGCGGAACTTTTCATGGATTTCTGATTGACCATCTAGGGTTTTGCCTCGGGAGGAATATATAGACGAAGGAGGCAAGGTCGGTGGCCAGCCATGGGGACCAGACCATGCCCTGGAGCGGCCTGGGGGTACCCGTGCTTGGGGGGTGGCCACCCTGCGGCCGTTCTTCGAATGTCCTTCTGGCTCCGTGAGTCTTTCGGGAAAATAGGAACTTTGGCTTTTGTCCCGTCCAATTCCGAGAATATTCATTTTCTGACTTTCCTAGAACCAAAAACAGCAGAAAACAGGCAACTGGCACTATGGCATCTTGTTAATAGGTTAGTCCAAGAAATCATATGAAAAGTACTCCAAAGTTGGAACAAAACACAAGAAAGTAGATAAAACCAAGCATGGAACATCAAAATTTATAGATACATTTGCAATATATCAGCAATCACAACATTAAAGTCAAAGATACGAGATTTCCAATAACCCAAAGAAACCAGGGGTCGTTAAGTGGAAGCTAGAGCCTTAACGACCTACTATACGGCCAGAATTTTATTCCCGCCGTATAGTTATGGCCGTATAGTTGCCATCGACGGCGCTAGGTAAAACAGAACAACTTTCGTGAAGGGACACCTATATAAAGAGGCTTCAGGCGAGGAGAAAGAGGTGACCCCCAGAAGCGCAGAAACCTGCATCCACAACACCGAAGATCCGCCGGAGGAATAGACTTAGATCTAATCTCCAAACCCTTCTCCACCACCATAGCCATATTCCACCACTTGTAATAGTAGATATCATCTTCAATTGGCGACATTGTAAGAATATTTGCTATTAATCTCATGATTTCCATTGCAATGTTTATGATTGTTGATTTCATCTCTATGTGTGAGTAATTCTCTTTGGGCTAAGGGCTTCGGCCTAGCCATGTAGCTTTTGTGCATGTTATTTATCATAGATGGGATCATGTATTAGTTTGTATGACATGATGATTATTGTATCCTCTCTTGCCTCAATCCAAGGACTTGTCAGGTACCTAAGACCTCGAGGATTGAGCCAGGTATAGGGACTATGAGTAATGACTAATCTGCAGGTTGGGAACCCCAGTGACAGAAGGGGTAGTATAGCTGTATGTGAGGGATTTACTTGGGATTAATGGTGACATCACTATGCATATAATTATTTCTCTTTCTTATGTGGATGAGACTAGTAGGTTATTGCTATAAGCGGTTGCGGAGGAAATAGCAATTATGGATGCACTACTCACATATAATTATCTTGCTCAAACAATTACATGCATACTTTATTATTATCTTTTATTCCCATCAGATGTTTTGCACAACTACAGGTAAAACCGAAAGCCCTAGGCCCTCTCTCCATCATCGACAACAACAAAAGACAACAAAGTCTTGGTCCAGTCAAACACAAAAAGAATTCTAAAACTCCCGAAGGTTCACTAAAGTAACTTACTATGCTTTCTGCTTCCTGAGGATTCGATAACCTAGGTCTACTAGGGAAAAGAGCTATACTACATCCGTAATCCGGATCGAAGGTATCAAAAGGCAATCAAAGCAGCAAGCCGAGGATATGCCACTGCACCTGGCGCATTAGCCTTGGTGCACCACCACCACCGCCAGTACATCCTCCAGCAGGGCAGCTGCAAAACACAACAAATCAAGGAGATGAGTACCCCAAGTCCAAGGGTGCAATGTCAATGATTTAGAAAGGGAGACCATCTAACAGGACATAGAAGCTGATCACAAGACAAGTAAATATGGAAATAACAGTGCAACCACCTACACCCGAGTATCTCCACTAGTCAGAGCAAGAAATCATGTTTAGCAGAGCTGATCATCCACTTCAGGTGTCACGACTAGGTCAGTCAGCCTTAATAGTGGAGGCACAAATTGGCGGGTTCGACATGAGCAAGGTTTTCTTGGATGCAGGAAGCAGCATCAATCTAATTTATGCCAAAACCATGTAGGCAATGAATTGGTCCCTGACAAATCTAGAACCCATGGATACAACATTCCACGGGATAGTTCTAGGCAAAGCCAAGATTCCTCTAGGCAAAGTCTATCTTGACATAGTCTTCGGATCAAGGAACAACTTCAGGCGCGAAAAAACTCAAATTTGAGGTTATGGACTGGCCATCACAATACCACGCGATCCTGGGACGCCAAGCTTTCACTAGGTTCATGGCAGTACCCCATTATGTATATCTGGTACTCAAAATGTTAGCCCCCAATGGAATCATAACCGTAATAGGAAGCTTCACTCATTTGGATAATTGCGACCGAGAGTTCAACAAAATATCAGAATATTTCAGGATGGAAGTAGCATTTGGCAACTAAAAAATGCGGACACAGAGCTATTACTCGAAGGACATGTCCTCATCGAACATACTCCATAAAATTAGGCGTACCACGCAAACCCAAAGGAAGCCTATCCAGCCTCCAACATTAGTCCTGCATAGGAAGGCGCGCTCGTCGGTTCACCCCCTGAGAATTAGGAGACTCTTTTGGACTCAATCAAAATGCAAGAAATCCCTAAGAAACCCGATGAGCACTCAGTCAAATCGCACACAATAGCCAATGTACGGTCCACCCGACAAATCAGGGCCGCTGAACAATAGGCCCCTTGCCTCACCAACTCATGGCACATCACAGAGATAACAAAGGCAACATGGGTGACTAGCCCAATACTCGTCCTGAAGAAAAGCACAGGACTTCACGTGTGCATTGACTTTCCAATCCAAGGCGATCTAGCAAAACACATCCTTTTCTCTCTAGTTCACCACGGAGAAGGTGTGCCTCTAGTAGAAAGGTTAAAAACCCACTTGAACCAATAAGGAATGCAACAAGATAGTAATGGAGTACCTTAAGATAGAAGCCACGGGTCCTAGGATGTTCTTTTACCTTTATGCATTTTATATCCAATAAGGCCAACAGCAAGACGAGCATGCTAAATATGTATCCTCTATGATTTAACAATAAATAAAGATAAGTTCCCAAAACTAGGTCTCAAGCTTTCTGTTGTTATACTCAACCCACCTGATATTCGGGGGCTTCGCCAAAGCATACCACATAAAAATGTTCGC
Organism: Avena eriantha; assembly: GCA_910589775.1. NCBI lineage: Eukaryota > Viridiplantae > Streptophyta > Magnoliopsida > Poales > Poaceae > Avena > Avena eriantha. The sequence continues at coordinate 129,299,482 of OU342741.1, read as the reverse complement.
CTCCAATGTAAGGCGTTGTTGACCTAAATAGTTGACTCAGCCTCGAGGCGTCAGGAAAACGAAAAGGTCTCGGGCGATAAACAAAATCTCGTATATATTTATGACCTTTTTTCTAAAAACAAAGGCAACATACATTACTCCGCAAATACAAACACATACAATGTACACGCAGAAAAAATTCAGATGGCAAAGTTTAGTAAGAAATCTTCGTCTTCCTCTAGGCACCTCTAGAATATCCAAAGGGCAGGCCTGTGGGTAGCCGCGTAATGAGGCGCCATACTAACCAACCCACCGCCAACAGGGGAAGGTAGTCCTAGCGACATGGCATCTAAATTCAACAGAGGATGATGCACGTGCACCCAAGAAAGTTCAAGTTTAGCACCCGCTATGAGCTACAACTGCACAAAGTGGCAAATACTTTCACCTTGCTGAAACTCCGCCATCAGATCATCCAAGCTCTAGGGCTGAGGATCCCGGGGAAACATAGCATTATACACAATAGCCAGAGATCTATGGAAACACTCAACGAATTGCTCGACCTCCGACACACAATCATGCAGCAAGGCCACCGCATATGCGCGGCGATGATCAGTCCAGAAATCAGTATCGGTACCTTGAGAGGTGACCACTAGAGCATTCATTCGACTACGCAGGTGTTGATTTTCCTCCCTCTCGCATAGTCGAATACCTAGATGTCGTGGAAATGGCCACGGCAGTCGCTACCACTGGCAGCGATTGAGTGTTTCATGAGGAAGCGTTGGCGGCCATCTGCGGTGAGAGATGGGGACGGATGCACACGGGTTTACCTAGGTTCGCCCCATCGGAGGGTAAAGACCTACTCCTGCTAGATTAGATTATGGGAGAGCGAGTTACAGGGGTGGCGAGCTCGGCGGCTAGGCAGCGAGTCGCTTGAGGGGATGTGTGATGGAACGTAAGTATCTAGGATACCCTAGGGAGGTTTATATATGAGGCACCTCGCTAGTGTTTCAAAGTTATCACCGAACAAGATAAGGATCCGGAGATGTTGAACTAATCCGACTGGGCTTCTGTTACACTCCTGGGCCTCCAGTCGCCAGTCGCTGGGATGTTTCTTCCTTTGTAGTCCAGTCGCCGTCTTTCGGGCGCACTTGCAGGCCCTTTGGCCCAATCGGAGTGTCCTGCTGGGCATACCCCCTTCGGCATATCCCCATCACTAGAGAAAACAAAAAAGATCAATTCCCATGACTGGGCAAGAAACGCTCAGAAGCCTTAGGGAAAATCCTACATAGCATCTTTTTGCTCGCTCTAGAAATTTCCTCCAAGAAATATGCTTCATGATCCAGGGCCTTGCGCATCTTTGACTGGGACACGTCTACTGTTGCTTGAAATACCCAAAGATTACCCTCGAGCCTCTTCACCTGCTCAATTTTTTGCATACAACGGCGGATCGACCACATGAACAATGGCAGTCTTGAATGTGCCCACCCCGAATGAAGATGGATGCACATCCGAAGCCTGAGTGGACATAGACGGAGCTGCGAGTCACAAAATATCTGGCAGGGCAGACGAAAAATACAGGAGTTTTGGTACAAGAAGGGAAACTTTCACACACAATAAACATATACAACATATCTTTCTCAGGAAAAGGAGTGGTTAAACAAAAGGAGCCAAGTTCATTATAGGGGAGAATAAAAACAAAGACACCTACGACTACAAACTAAACTACAGGGCAGTTTTCGCTGCAAACAAGGTGGCACTAGTAGATGGAGTGTCATCCAAAGAAGGAATGATTGGGGCGGCACTCGCCGAAGGAGCGCCGGCCAAAGAGTGGGCAGTGGATTTTGTCGGCCCTACACCTGCCCAGAAGCAGCCGAGAATACTTCTTGGCCTTCTTAATGAAAGGTTTTAAATCAATTGCCTGGCCATTGTTGGTGACTAGAACATAGGAGCTAACCTTCTACCAGTCAGCCTTCTCGTTGTGCGCCATTGCCAAATCCATGGAGGTCTCAGCACCGCTCTTCTACTACATCACGCTGTAGCCTACTAGCATTTTTGGATCAGCACTAAAAATATCAACAAGATCATTCAAATCCATCGGCACCTCCTTGGCTGGAAAAATCTTGGCATGGAGACTCCTGAAGGCACGACATGAATGAATTAGAAGATTGTGCCCACGGACACTGTTGGCTTCCAAAGTACCAACAACATCCAATAAGGGGTCAACCCTCGTGTCCTCATCCAGCACCAGAGACTGACCCGTGAGGTCTATGATACAGAGACTTATAAGATCAAAGGAAAACATCAGAGACAAGACACAAATTATCTTTTGAAGACAAGAAAACTCACGAGTCAAAACAAGTGTTGAGGGTTTCCAATCGCTTCCGAAGATTTTCATCTTGTTTGGCAAGAGCAACTGTTTGTTTCTCCCTCTCTTTGACGTCAGCCTTGGCCTTATACTTGGCCTCCTCTAGAGCCATCTCAGTGACCCGCAATTTGTCCTCCATATCATCGGCACGCTTTATCGCCTCATCCTAGATAGCCCTAGACTCTTTGGCAGTGGCTGGACAATCGCAAGGGGGCATAGAGTTAATAGAAGTAAAAAATACAAATTTCTCATGGACGAAGGAAACAGACCTTTGGTTTCTTTAGCTTCGTTGCGGATCTTGATAAACTGAGAGGCCATATCAACCATCTCACACATCAAAGGGTGTCAATACAAAGAGCGAGAAGTTAGAAAAATAAGAGCAAGGATGGAGCCATGACAAAAGTACTTACATCCTGCATGTCAACCTCGACAGGATTTTCGGATATCACCACACCCTTGCCCGCAAGTCTTATTATTTTTTGTGGTGGTGGCTCCGGCAAAGTGGAAATATCCTTGTGGATCGTTTTTCCGATAGGAGATGTATGCATTTCCTTCGAATCCGCTGATGGTTCAGGAGATTTAACCGGAGGAGGAGCAACAGAAGTACCAAGAGGGGACATGGGAGGGTCTTCCTCCTCATCACCACTACAAAAGCAAAACAAGAACTCTATAAAACTACCATCATCAAGAATCAAGAACGGACAAGCAATACTTACAAGAAAACATCCTGCATAAAATGGAATAGGTTCATCTATGGTAGAGCCGACGATACAGGAGCATCGCACAACAGCTTTGAGCCAGTCGAATCATCTGAATCATCTGAGTCAAAAATCTCTAGACCGAGCCAAAGCCGCAGACTAGGTACAAGATGAAGATTCAGCAACAGATGCCTCCATTTCTTCATCGGTAGCAGTCCCAGCCCTAGTAAAATCTTCAGATAGAGAGGGGCTGGCTAGAAGCTCTCCACTTTCAGGAAGAGGAGGAAGTGCAGAGAGGTGATCATAATCCTACACCATCAAGTGATATATAAGCGAGAAAGTACGGCGACATGAAAAGAAAAGTAAAAATCAATGGAAACTTACATCCGGGAGACGATTCTCCTTGCCAAAGGGCGCTACCCTACAATCTGAAGGAACTGGGCTTTTCTAGGTCAGCATCATGAAGCAACGAACCCTCTTCTCATACATCTTAGTAGTGAGATCATCTGGAGAAATACGCATAGGGTCCTTCTTGCTGATGTAAGCCCACATACCGGATAACCTTGCTTGAAGAGGCTGAATATGCACCCGAAGAAAATATGTCACGATCTGTAACCCCGACAACTCCTTGCCAATCTCAGTGTGCAACTTTTCTATTCGTGCTAGCAAGGGTTTCATCTCTATCATTTCTTCGGGAGTGGGGCGCTGATCCCATGAATCAAGCCTTCGGCAGATCCTTTTTGGGTAAAAACGGGCCAACCCGAAGGTCTGGCCCCCGCTTTTCTGGTCCTTAATGTAAAACCATTTGGTTTTCTACCCCTGGACATAATCCAAAATTTTGAAGTTGAGATAATCAACATCGGATCGAACAGAGAAAATGGCGCCACCAACATCATGAACAAGAATATCGGTGGCATTACGGCGGACATAGAAGAAATACTTCCACAGGCCCCAATGGGGATGAATCTTGAGGAAGCACTCACAAAGGGTGATAAAACAAGCAACATGGAGAATGGAATTGGGCATGAGCTGGTAAAGCTGCACGTCATAAACAAAGAGAAGACCGTGGAGGAACTCATGAATAGGAAGGGAGAGGCCATGATACAGAAAAGAAAGGAACATTGCCCGCCAGCCATATTTGGTGGTTGGGGCAGCCTCGTCCCCTAGGAGCTTGTAGGAGCCTCCTCGAGGATACTATTGCTGTGTGCCTCGCACAGATCCCACGGAGTACACTTTGTGGGAGACCATCCGGGGACTCTCCTCTTCGTGGTCTTGGCGGTGGCAGTGGAAGTTCCGACCTTGATTTTCCCCATGGTGGCTGGAGAGCGACGCAGGTGCAGCACAAGGAAGAAGGAATAGGCGAAAGCAGCAAAGACAGGGGCGACGCAAGGAAGAATAAGCAGGTGGCAAAGGAAAGTAGTAAAATAGTAAAAGGCTTCTCCCCCCGTTTATAAATAGAATAAGCACAAATCTTAGCCATTTAATAAAAACAACGAAGCGTCAAAACACACAGGATGATGATGCGTGGCACGGTCTCACAAAAGGATAAACATAATGGGAAGTTATTACCACGGTAAACATGGAGGAAATCTCCACGATGCCTCGATCTTCGCGCATAAAGGGGGTGTGTGGTCAAAAAATCTCCGCTGACATGCCGCTCAAGCATCATCATTACTGCAGTATGGGCCCACAACTGAAACGTCCCATCAGGTTTTGTTTCTCGGAAGCCACGGTGTAACAACTTCGTCAGCAATGATGTCATAAAAGAGTAGTGGCAAAACTTCGGCTCTATTTAAGAAGGACCTGATAAAGTAATTATAAAGACCTGAGTTGAAGTAAATTCCTCAACTAAAAATTTTGAGCCTACAATCAAATACAAGTATTTGACTGTAGCCTCGGGGGTTAATCCCATCAAGAGCACTAGCCATACACCCGAGAAAAATGACACAACAGTTCTAGATAAATAACTGAAAATAAAGGTTTTCCTTAGATTATTAGAAGCTTCAAGCCTATGTCCCAATACAGGCATCTGAACATAGCCTCGGGCGATACTTCCATCGGGAGAACTGACCGTGCACCCGATAGAAACCTGAGTTTATACGCGCCAAAGAAAGATTATCCTCGTGTGTAGAACACACCCGATAAAACTTAAAGCTCCAAAAAAAACTTGTGAGTATTACATCAGTGTATTCTCAAAAGGTTATTCCTATCAGGAGTGTTTATAGATATCAACCAGAAAAAGCAACAAACTGACAAACTTCAGCAATTCCAACAGCCAAACAAGGTAGTCGATAAAATCACACAAAAATCTCAGATCGCCCCCGACATGATAAAAACTCTGAATGTTGTGTCCATGACACAAAGGTAATACCCCGGGATTTGTCCTGTGTGGCCTGGTAATCACACAATAATGCGCTTTGCCAGTAAAATATTTGTATCAACGATACAACTGATATAATAGAACTAGAATTCAGTATTCGGTAAGACCTTAATGGCTCAAACTAGATTACGCTAGCAAAATTACGAGTTCAAGCCAGGGGACTTGAATTTGATGTAGGTATGCGGTGTTTTTTCCTAGGAGCAATTAACGGATTCCTGATCCATCGGATGCATCAGGCCTATTGTACCAAATCCCTACAAAATAGAAAAATAAAACAAAATAAAATATCTCATAAAACTTCGATCATAAATACTGAAAATATCTTTGAGACTCAACCCGAATCTATGGTTCGGATGGAGTCTTGGGGGCTAATGATATGGGTCTGATTACTCTGGTGCTTATGTTTGGTTACCCTAGATGCATGAAGGCTTGTAGCACTCTGGGTAAAACAACTACTAGAAAATCGCGTGTTGTTTTTATTTTTTGCATCATCAAGACCGCATGCTCATGTCATCATGCCACATTGCATTCGAGCATCGTCATGTCATCATGCATTTGTTTGTATAAAACTATTTTCTAAATGCCTATCTTTCTTTCCTAAATAATTCTCCCCTTGTTTTCAACTAGAAACCCTGGTCTCTTCCGGATCTTATAATTGTCTATGAACTATTTACAAAAGTCTTTTAAATTAAAATAAATAAATAAATAAACAAACAAAATATTGTGTACTAGGGAGGCAGCCCAGGCTGTAGGCTAGGCCACCTACTACCCAGCAAAACCAAACGCCGACCCTAGAACTAAACCGGCCAGGCACAAAGGCGCAGCCGGCTGGACCTAACCCTACCCAAACCCTAACTACCAGCCAGACTCCACCTCGCCGCCGCCACCCACCTGCAGCGACGCACATAGCACACACCGCGCCACCTTCCCTGGACACGAAACCCACGTGTTGCACGCTCGACCAGATATGCGCACATCCGATGTGACCACGCCCTGACCTTGCCCCGCTCCCTCGCCTGGCCCACTATCCCACCGCGTCGCCAGCGCACGCGAGACCCGACCCGGTCACGTCGCCCGCCCCGTTCCCGCACCTGCTCGCCTGATCGACACGCCCACACGAGACACCCACCCCACCCACCATCTCACCCCGGCCCCACCATCTCGTTGTCGCCGCACGCGACCCAGCGCCCGCACCCTCGCGTTGCACGATCCCCATACCCTAGTGTCCTCGACCTCGATCCCCACCAAGCACGCCACCAACTGCCGCCACCTGCGCCTCCTCGCCCGCGTCCCTGACCGCCCGAGTGCCGCCGTGCCACCCCCTAGTTAACGCACTTCCTCCGCCATCGGTCAACATGGCCCTCCCTAGCTCGTCCGCCGACCATCGCCTCTACCGCTCGAGTTGACCTCACCGGAGCCGCTGACCTCCTCTCCACGTCGACCTGGCCTTTCCCTGTCGCCAGCTCCTCCCCACCGGCGCCTCCTTCTTCTGCAGTGTCGTCCGCCGCCCCACCAGCGAGCATCACCACCACCTCCTTGTCGCCCTCGTCTCCGTTCGGCGGTCGTCTTCCTCACCTTCCTTTCCGGCCTCTGTCACCTCGGCTCGCGGGATCCTAGCTCCTTCCTCCTCCCGGCCATCAACCTCCACGTCTCTCTTGGCAAGCTCGTCGTTGCTATATGAGGAGGTCCCCATTCGCGAGCTCACATCTTACTCTGCGCTATCTCTCTGCTGCACATGAACAACATTTATTCCTCACGTACATCCCTGTTTTTGTGCAGTAGAAGTTAGTCGCGGCTTCTCAATCACTCCTGCAAAGCGTTGCCGATATGCTATTTGTATTTTGGTGTCCCCAATGTTGCCATGAAGACAACTGATGCCTCTTCATGATTCAAGTCCTCCGCGTCTGCCTGCACCTTGTGGTAGTGGTGTGTTGGCCGCTTGGTGAAACCGTTGTCGCTCCTTCATGTTACCAAGGTTTCTCTATTCACAAAGATCCACGGATCCGAAGACCGTTCCTGCGGAACCCAAACCCTTGGCACGGCAAGACATTCTCCTTCTCGGATCCGATGGTCGAGACCGTAAAGACCGATCCTGGCGAGACCAAACCCGAACCACATTGAACCAAGAGCGCGGCACGCCAATGTGTGACCCCCTTTTTTGATACCCCTATTTTGATGAATATAATATACTTGTTGCATCAATTGTTCATGATTGCATACATCTTTGTGTGGTTTGGGGGCATTATGCTGATTCACCTAATAATTAAATATGGAGCCCATATCCGGGCTTTTCCAGTCTTATATTGCCTCCATTTAAATTTGTGTAGCGAATCGATGCCATGTTTTGCCTTGTTAAGACAACATTTAAATTGCAAGGTATCTAAATAACTTGAACCTTCAAATGATTGTCGGAACCCGATTTCTCTTAATATTGCATAGTTGCATCGCACTCTTGCCATGTCATGCATCATACATATATCATGCCGGATCTTTTGCCGTAGTATTAAATAGTGTATCCGTTGTTTATTTTAGTGCTTTGCTTCTTCACGGATTAGGCCGTTGAGTGGATGCGAGTATCGACAAGTTCTTCAGATAATGTATCTTTGGCTATGTTTCTAGGCAAGCAATCTCCCCCTTTCTACCTATTTTGCGTTTATAATCTTTACTTCCTCCTGTTGATCTATTGATATCCTTTGTTGCAATGCTTTAGTTTTCGTGCACCATTTATATTCCCTGCAGCCTCTATATTTCCTTGGACACATCCTATTGCCTTTTGTTTGATAGACAGTCGGCCTTGTGAGTCGTAGTTGCTTGCTTAGGTGCTGTTTCACGTTGTTGTCGTTCCACCGTTGTTGGTAGGTTGGCACATGTTTAATGCAGGAGATGATCATGACTTTAATTACAACTTGATATTAAAATGCTGGGAATAGATATAACTAATGTAGATGCACCGGTGGGCAATAGATAATATTTGTTTCTTCCACGCTCACTTGTGTCCTGTAGGCCCTGAGTACTTGATACATGTTCCTTGACTATTTACACTATCCACATATGGGAGAACCTATGGATCCCCCTTTGCCTGATCTTGATTCACACTTTATTTCTTGGGGCCATAAACTAGTTTGGGGCTTTATTACTATCATGTACTTATGCCATGCTTTACTACTTTATTTGCGATTGTGCGTGGAGCACCTGTACTATTTTGGAACATGGAATGTTTTCGCGGTATCGACAAGCCAGTCACACTTTCGGGTTCCTAGTCGATTATAGCCATTGACACAAACCCTGGGTTTGTCTCGGAGCCGGCCAACTTTGTTGCGGGTAGCCTAGTAGGGTAGCCCTCTGAAATGATTTTTGAATCCTGTGAATGCTTTGTCGTGAGGCCTCGTTGCATTTTATTTGGTTCTTCCCAAGGTTGATCATGTGTGTGTTGCTATTTGTGCACCCCTAGAGGGTAAACCATTCTAAAGTTGTGTTCGCGGTTATGGATGACTTGGAGCACAATATCTCGATCATAGACAACTATAACTAAAGTAGTGCTATAAATTTGACTATGGAATGACTAGTAATCAGCTATACTATAATGGAATGAGTAAATAAAAGTGCCAACAACTCTTGGATTTGGGATGTCTCCTGCTAATGGTATCTGACTAGTAAATATTGCAACTACAACGGAATGGTTAACTAAAACTGCCCACTGCTTATGATATCAGGATGACTTGTGTTATCTATATCTGACTAGTAAGTGCTGCAACTATAATGGAATGAATAAAACTGCCAACTGCGTGAGTTCCTCGGTTTGACTTCCTCGTGTGGTCTCGAGGGGGAAATACCAGGATGGGTATGATTTGTGTTATTATCAGGTTGATTCCACATAGGTCTTTCTTATCTCTCTCCAATAGCCGACAGTTGTATCGAGTCTCTCTAGGTTGTTTAGTGCATGTTGCGCTGCCGCTATAGTCCACCATACCTATGTAGGCGAGAGCCACCAAATTCTAGACTCGCCATGTACTGGCCTCAGTACTGACAGCTCTCTTTTTCCTTTTCCCTTTGTCGGCACCCCATTTGTTGTAGCAGGTTTGAGATTGACGTCGTTAGAAGGGTTACCCTTCCGGCTTGGCCTGGGCAGGGTTATGGACGCCATTGGTTATTCTTAAGCGCTCTTCCCAATTTGCTTCTTATTCGTAGTCGGATGTTGTATCATTTTCAAGGTGATTTAGATCTTTGTACTATATATCTGTATTCTTGACTCAATGAGTCATTGTTGTATATATATATATATGTTCTGTGGGTTCCATCGTGAACTATATGTTCTGGTGGGCATCTTTGAATCGTTTCTATGCGGGTTTGGCGGGAATCGCTAAAACTTGCATAGGGCCTATTCGAGGATGTTACAAAGTGGTATCACAGCCCAGCAGTTGCGATACCCCATTGGTCCAGCCTATAGGATAACCTAGCTAACGTTCGATGTAGAGTGTCAAAACTATTTTGCAAAATCAGTTGTCTAGATCTGATTAGTTCTGTTTTTACTCCTTACCTCTTTGTTATTCTCCTCTTACCTTCGCGTTTTTTGAATCTACTCTTATCTTTTCTTTGAGTCCAGGATTTCTCGTGGTTGGGTTTCCATAGTACCTTTAGGGTTTCGCTTCCTTCCTTTTATAACGATGGTGCTACAATCATCTAATCTGCATCTCGTTTGTTGTACCCTTTATACAATCTTTGGTCCTTGAACTCCTTATCTGTATCTGCACCTTGACGGATATCGTATCATTGAAAAACATTATGAGAAGGTGATACATTGCAAAAGTATCTATAGTTTTTGATGTTCCACGCATAGTTTTATCCACTTTCTTGTGTTTTGTTCCAACTTTGGAGTACTTTTCATATGATTTCTTGGACTAACCTATTAACAAGAGCCGCAGTGTGAGCTGCCTGTTTTCTGCTGTTTTTGGTTCCAGGAAAGTCAGAAAATGAATATTCTCGGAATTGGATGGGACAAAAGCCAAAGTGCCTATTTTTTCCGGATGTCATCAAGTGCCAGAATACGAGACAGAGAGGGGCCAGGGGGCGACCACACCACCTGGCCGCGCGGCCAGGCCTGGCCCACGCCAGGTGGTGTGGCCGCTCCCGGCACCCCCTCGGCCTCCCCTTCCGACTATAAGATGCCCTCGGGATGAAAAACCTAAGTGCCCGATCAAAAATCCACGAAAGAGTCTGTAGCCTCCGTCATCTCCATCCCTAGATCGGGAGGGATCTAAAGCTCTTCCCGGCACCCTGCCGGAGAGGGGAATTCACCCTAGAGGCCTTCTTCATCACCATGCAAGCCTCCGGTGTGATGTGTGAGTAGTTCATCCTTGGACTACGGATCATGTAGTAGCTAGATGGCTGGTTCTCCTCCTTGGTGCTTTCATGTTTAGATCTTGTGAGCTCCGTTCATGATCAAGATCATCTATTTGTAATTCTGCATGTTGTGTTTGCGGGGATCCGATGGATATTGAGATGCTATTTCGGATTGATTATTGATTATATCATGTCTTTGTTATTTGTGATCTTGCATGCTTTCCGTTGTTAGTAGCTATCTTGGCCAAGTAGATGCTAGCAACTCCAAGAGTTAGTATTTATACTCGATAGTGGGTTCATGCCTCTGGTAATCTGGGGAAGTGACATAAATCTCTAAGGTACTAGATGTGTTGTTACTACTAGGGACAAAACAACAATCATTTTTCATAGAACAATCGTATTGTTTACTTTACACGCATTCGTAAAGCAATAATCTGTTGCTTGCAACTTAATACTAGAGGGGGTTCGGATGATAACCTGAAGGTGGATTATTAGTCATAGATGCAGTTGGTTGGCGGTCTATGTATAATGTAGTAATGCCCAATCAAGTCTCAAAGGAGTCAAGATGATTATTATATGCATGTATTGCTTTCTCGGTGCTTGTCAATTGCCCCGATGTAATTTGTTCACCCAGCATGTTATCTATCTTAAGGAGAGCTGCCTCTAGTGAACTATGGATCCCGATCCTTTTTCTTTACATACAATCTACAAACTGTTTACTTCTTTGTGTTTACTTTCTGCAAACTTTTACTTCCTTCCATTCGGTACGTTTAATCCTTTGTTTTCCGCAAAACACGGTGAGATTGACAACCTCATTGCAAGTTGGGGACAAAGTTTTGTGGTTGTGTTGTGCAGGTCTCCATGTTGCTACTAGCACCGGTAGTGCGCCTTGCCAAAGCTCAGCTAGTAACACCTTTGGGGTGTTTCCTTGGTCCTACTGGTTCGAGTAAACCTTGGTTTCATAACTGAGGGAAACTAGCTGCTGTGCTCATCATACCTTCCTCTTGGGGTTCCCAACAAGCTCTACATGAACACCGCCATCAAGCACTTCTTTGGGCGTCGTGCATTGAGCCATCAAGCGATTTTCTAGCGCCGTTGCCGGGGAGTCAACGACATCTTCACAAGGGGAGTCCCTCATAACCAATCTCTTTACTTTGTTGCTTTTTTTTACTTAGTTTCATTTTGCTTTGTTTTCTTGTTTTGTTCTTCAAAAACACAAAAAAATTATTTTTACTAGTTTGCTTTCTTATTTTAAAACCCAAAAAAATGACTACTCTTGAATACACTAAGTTGTGTGACTTCACTAGCACCAACAACAATGATTTTATGAGCACACCTATTGCTCCACATGTTCTTGAAGCTACTTTCTTTGAGATAAAACCTGCTTTGCTCAATCTTGTTATGAGAGAACAATTTTCTGGTATTGGTAATGAAGATGTTGCTTCCCATCTAAATAACTTTGTTGAACTTTGTGAGATGCAAAAGCATAGGGATATAGATGGTGATATTATTAAGTTGAAATGGTTTCCTTTCTCTTTGAGAGGAAAAGCTAAAGAATGGTTGAATTCCTTAACTAGGAATAGTATTGATTCTTGGACTAAGTGCAAAGATGCTTTTATTGGAAAATACTATCGTCCTACTAAGATTATATCCATGAGAAGTGAAATAATGAAGTTTAAAGAACTTGATAATGAGATGTTGCTCAAGCTTGGGAAATAATGAAATCTTTGTTTAAGAATTGTCCCACTCATGGACTTTCTGCTTGGATGATCATCCAAACTTTTTATGCAGGATTGAACTATTCTTCAAGGAACCTATTGGATTGTGCTGTTGGAGGTACCTTTATGACCATCACTTTGGGTGCTGCAACAAAACTTCTGGACAATATGATGATTAATTATTCTGGACAATATGATGGTTAATTTACAAACTGTTTACTTCTTTGTGTTTACTTTCTACAAACTTTTACTTCTTTCCATTTGAAACGTTCAATCCTTTCTTTTCCAAAAACACGGTGAGATTGACAACCTCATCGCAAGTTGGGGATAAAGTTCTGTTGTTGTGTTGTGCAGGTCTCCATGTTGCTACTAGCACCGGTAGTGTGCCCTTCCAAAGCTCAGCTAGTAACACCTTTGGGGTGTTTCCTTGCTCCTACTGGTTCGATTAAACCTTGGTTTCATAACTGAGGGAAACTTGCTGCTGTGCTCATCATACCTTCCTCTTGGGGTTCCCAACGAGCTCTACATCAACACTGCCATCAAGCATTTTTCTGGGCGCAGTGCATTGAGCCATCAGAAGGATGAGCATTGGTGAAGTTGGAGTATACCTTGAACATGTGTTGTTCATGCCAATGGAACCATTGCAGAACCTAATCATAGTGTCTTTTCGTACGATTTTCTTTGTATCTTCCGGCGTTTCCAGCGCAACGACATCATCTGTGATAGGTCCGACGAAGAGCCTGTATCACTCCTTTGTTCTCTGCACATCGCTTCTCGAGATCTTCAGTCTAATTTCGAGAGTTTGGTTGCACGATTTTCCTATTCATGTACGGAGTTAATCGTTTGGGTACGGGATGGACTGGTCACCCTACACGACTCTCACTGTTCACTCTTGTACATCAAATTGGTGGATCAATGTGACTTTTACTCCTTTCATGGAAGTTAGAGGTGACCTTACCTTTTGGGACCTTTAACTTCGTCCTTTGTTTATCCGGAGCATTCTCTAGATGGACGTGAACAATGACCCCATGGTGGTGGTGTCACCGATTTCAAGATGGACAAAGAATATTTGTTAGTGGTGTCGCGAGGACCTACACAAAGTGAGAAGATTCAGATCGTCGGCCTTCTTCCCCGTACCATGAGGCGGATCTCGAGGGCGAGATCCATTGTTAGTGGTGTCGAATTGTAGCACCCCGGGTAAAACCACTACTAGAAAATCGCGTGTTGTTTTTATTTTCTACATCATCATGACCGCATGCTCATGTCATCATGCCACATTACATTTGAGCATCGTCATGTCATCATGCATTTGTTTTTCTAAAACTATTTTCTAAATGCCTATCTTTGTTTTCTAAATAATTCTCCCCTTGTTTTCAACTAGATAGCCCGGTCTCTTCCGGATCTTATAATTGTCTATTAACTATTTACAAAAGACTTTTAAATTAAAATAAATAAATAAACAAACAAAATATTGTGTATCGGGGTGAAACCAAACGCGGACCCTAGACCTAAATGGGCCAGGCACAAAGGCCCAGCTGGCTGGACCTAACCCTACCCAAACCCTAACTACCAGCTAGACTCCACCCCGCCGCCACCACTGATACGTCCATTTTGCATCACTATTCTATGTCATAATTCACTGTTATTCATTGATATATTTCGTATTGAGAGGTGATAGTTGTCGTGGTTGTGTCACGGCAGATGCCATGGATAGGCTAAAGGTGGGGACAATATGCACTAGAGGAATCTAGGGAGGGATAGTGTGGTGATTCCACACATAGATTCTTTGTATTCAGTAGGTTTCCAAGATTTACAAGTGCTCCTTGAGCTGTATAGGGGAGAGGAGGAAGAAGAAACTCTCTTACTCTCACCACTAGCTAGCTCTCAGGAACCAACTACCCAAGTCCAAAACAGTCAAGAATCAACCCCTTGTACAGATGCCCTAGCCCTCCTTATATAGGGGCAGCTAGGTCTCCAATTAGGGCATACCTGGAGGCATATTCCGGGGAATATCCCAAAATAGCAAACCGAACAGGTTACTTTTTGCCATCGTAAGCCATGAAGAGGCTATGTGAGCCTCTGTGGCGCCAACGTCATCCGACATAGGCAGCGTTACCCTTGTCGGCCACGCCTCGGTGGTCCTTCCCTCTCTCCGCTTCGCTCATGCTCCAGCGTACAGTGGCCACCTTTTGACCAGCAAGGTACCTTCCTTCTCTTGCAAGCCTGATATAACCCAGATCATGCCTGGTTAATCCGGCCACACGGGTACCTGCATACAATTTACAGAAATCCTGCCGGCATACGACATACGTCGACCGGGACTCAGTTAGGTGGACATCCTCCGGTCCGGGTTACTCCGTGATTCGGCCTGCCTAGAGGTGACTCAGCCAGCATTTGCTTGGACCTTGTCGTACCTCGGCTAACTCGGCCTTTATACCCCGGCGTGACCCTACCCGGGGGTATCCCTCCCAACATTAGTCCCCGAAGCTGGTGCGGTCTTAGCAGCTCCAGCTACTAAGGCCACAGCAGGTTTCAATTTTACCGAGCCTTTTGATCCCTTTTCCGAGTTACCTCATATCCCGGATTTCATTGGCTAGCTTCTCCCTTGGCACATTCCGAGTTTTCACTCGCTGGCCGGGTTACCCTTTAGTTTTCCGGGTTATCCTTCCTTCTCTTGTACACTATCCCACGTGAAGGGTAATCATTATCTTGCCACATTTTAAGGGCCTACGCCAGTTACTGCTGCAGTTAATGTCAGGTGTTACTGTTGCACACGTCACTTCGCGTCTGTCTCCTCATAAAATGTATCATCACGTCGCGTCGTGGGATCCCCTGCGCCTTGTGGCCCTTCCTGTGGCTCGCCTCTGATTGGCTGATCCGGATAATACATGGCCACACCGTGTGGCCCTGGTGCACCGCACGATCCCACTACCCTCGCTGGGGCGTGGTTAAATAGGGGAGGGGCGCGCCCCTTGGTCTTTCCCCATCTCGTGCCCCTCTACCTCTTCTTCTTCTTCTTCTTCTTCTTCTTCTTCTTCCTAGCGCCAGCGCCGCCGCATCTTCTCAGCAGCGGCGAAACCACAGCGTGCCTTTTTGCACCAGCATCACCGCCGCTCCCGCGCAGCTCCACCGCCATGGGTCCGCGCCAATCTAAGCCACTGACCCCCACCTCCGTTAGGGCCAGTGAGGACAGTGACCTAGAAATGATAGAAAAAGAGCTCGCCGTTGCCGAGGAAGAAATGGAGGAGGGGGCGGAGAACGCAGAGCGCGGTGCCTGGGCTAGTTCCTGGGTGTGCCAGGACAACCTAGACTGGCTATACCACACACGCCGCATCCCCGAGGGCGTGGTTGCCCGCCTCGCTTCCGAGGAGCTCGCACCCTCACCCAATCTCGGTGTGTTCGTGGTGTTCCTCTCCCATTTCTAACGCGGGTTCGGCCTCCCCATCAGCGATTTTTTCCATGATTTCCTTGATATCTATGAACTTCAACCGCACCACCTTCCGGCGAATGCCATCACATCCCTTTCTTCCTTCGCCTCCACCATAGAGGGGTATGTCGGATTGTGGCCCACTAAAGAGCTCTGGATCCGTTTCTTCAGTCTACAAAGGAACGTGATTCCGAATAAAGCGCTTGATCCGGAGGACAAACATCTGTCTCAGTTCGGTGTTGCCTCCATTTGTCCCCGGAAACAATCCGTCTTTCCCTGGGTCACGGGGTTAGATTCTTGCAAGGGCTGGGCCCGAACCTTCTTCTATGTCAGAAATGGCACGAATGAAGATCTCATCCGGCTGCGCCCCTATGCTCCGGGTCCTCCAAATCTGGATCTGTGGGACCGGGTTTCCAAGAAACCCACCGTACTGGAAAATCAAGTCAACAAGCGGTTCAAGGAGCTGAAGGATGCGGGGCTGCGCAATGAGGACGCGATGATCACATATGTCTGCAGCCGGATCTCCCCTCTCCATAAGCGAACACACAAGCTTTGCCACATGAGCTGGCGACTTTACCCCAACCGGACTTCCTCATTTGAATTGAGTAACACCGAGATATTCCGCCGGGTCAAGGCCCTCTTCACGACCGTCAAATACTTCTCCGCTGATTGGGAGTGGGGGATTGAGCATTTCTGCCGGGACAGGCTTCCTCCTACGGTAAATCTCGCGACTCAATCTTTTTCCGAGTTATACCATATGTCGGAATTTGTTCTTTTTTTGATCCCTTTGCATTTTCTTCTTAGTTGTTTCTTCAACAAACCCTCGAGGATGGCACCGAGCCTTCTCTCAAATGGGCGAAGGATCGAGATGCCCCGGACGAGGAGGAGCCGGATCAAGAAATGTTCCTGCCATTCCCTGATGCGACCAAGCGACCTACCGGTAACTTCTCTTCCTTAAGAGATTGGCCTGATGATGAAGATGATTCCAATGTTGAGGTGATGGAAGCATTTGACGCCGTAACCCTTTCTTACGCCTTTCCGACTTTAGGTAACCCGGCTGGGCAGATCCACGAAGATCCTCCCCTTGCCACGGGTGAGCCGGTCCCAACCGCGTCAAAGAAACGGGCGGCCGCATCTACTGCTTCTTCCAGACCTTCTAAGCCAACCAAGAGGTGAAAGAAGTCCGCCGACAAAACCGCCACCAAGCATACAACTAAGGCCATAACTCGGAGGGCTCAGAAGCCCAAGGAGCCATTGACTTCTGATGAGTAAGTCACCTTTCTCTCTGTCCAATTCTTTGCTTCGTGCTTTTCTTCTGTTGTAACTTATTATTCGTCATTTGATTCGGTAGGGCTGCTGTGGAGGTTCCCCAGAGCGGATCTAGCATCGCTTCGCCCCTCCGGCATAGCCCATCTCCCCCCCCCCCCCCCCGTGGCAACGATACATGCCCGCTGAGCCCTATTCAGGAGGGTTCAGCGGCTGCTCCGGGTTCTAGCCCACCTCGTCTAGAGGAGGGCAACCTTGGTGCAGGGGGAAGTGGCGCTGCCGAGGCAGCAGATGCTCCTAGCTCCACTTCGGCTCCTGCGTGACCTGCTACCTCCGAGGTACCAATAGCACCCCCGCCAAGACAAGCACCAGCACAAGCACCAGCGCAAGTACCAACAACAACATCACAAGTACCAGCAGCAGCACTAACTCCCTCTGCCTCGTTCGAGTCTTCCAAGACTCGGCGAGAAGGCCAGGTTAGCACCAAGGCTGCGCCCAAGACCAAATCCGCAGCTCAAACCTCAACCTCTCAGCAGCAGCCTAAGGCGAAGAAAACTTCTGACGCCGCCAGGGCAGCATCTATCGAGGCTGGACAGCGTACACTCACTCCCATGCTTCCGAAGAAAACTCCGCCGAACAAAGATGTCTCCCTGGGCCAACTAGCACGCAACTTGCATTGCACACCAGCCCCGCTGCTGCCCAATTTGAAAGGAGGGAAGCCCATGCCAAGGGTTTGATTGCACCCCATATGCTTAGCGGAGAGCGCTATCCTCCGGCCTTGATTGAGTTCGTCAATAACTGGAACAAGGCGGAGTTTGTCCATAACGACGATCTCCCGGAGAAATTTGGGTCTGTCGAGTTTGCCGCACAGATGAACACAGCCGCCAAGGCTATCAACCTTGTCGGCCGGATGATGGAGGTACGCTACCTTGTCTTTTCTTTAACATGTACTAAACATTAGTAATATAACCATTAGTCCCCGAGCCTCCGGGGGAGTAACTTGTTACTCGGATGGATGCTCCTTAGAGAGCTAGCGTAGCTCCTTAGTAACTTCAGATATGCACACACCTAGAGCCGGGTTAAGTTCCACTTGGCTCGGATTTTGTACACTTCGGATATGCACACACCTAGAGCCGGGTTAATTTCCACTTGGCCCGGATTTTTGTACACTTCGAATATGCACACACCTAGAGCCGGGTTAAGTTCCACTTGGCCCGAATTTTGTACACTTCGAATATGCACACACCTAGAGCCGGGTTAAGTTCCACTTGGCCCGGATCTTGTACACTTCGAATATGCACATGATCAAGTAAACTTTGCTTTTCTCAGGTTACCACCAATCGCCGGAGCGCTGAGTTCCAGCGCCTCTTGGACACACATAAGGCGCAGCGCTCGAAACATTCTACACTTCTCGCCGAGTTTGAGAAAAGGGGTAAGTTTTCTCATTGGCTTTTTTCCCATCTTTCTTTGTCTTTTCCTGCCGAACTAATCTGTTATTCGGATTGAGCAGCCGAAGTAGAAGCTGAAAACACCATTATGAGGAAGAACTTGGATCACATAAAAGGTAAGTCAGTTTTGCTTAATCTTCTTCTGTGCTCTCTCTCTCCGTTCCTTCTTGGATCGGCAGATATTCATACCTCGGCTTTGCCGGGTCAACAAACTGTTTCAGCATCTCTTGAAGATAGTGTGCCTGATATGATGCTGCATTTTCTCGAACAAGCAGGGCAGCATCAGGCCGAACATAAGAAGAAGGATGATGAGCTCGCCCTCCTCCGGACCAAAGATGATGAAATTGCAAAGCTCAAGGCAGAAATGAAAAAGCTCAAGGCACTCCACAAAACTGAGATGGAGAAAGTTGGCCAAGACTTCACCAAGGAACAGGAACGTCTCAACCGCCAAATTGCCAAAGATCAAGAACTGCTGAAGGAGGTCGACGTTAGGCTTGACTCGGCAAATGCTGAACTTGTGCAACTTCAGGAGAGACGTGATAACTGCACCAAGGAGCTGACCCGGATCCATAGCCATATTTCTCGTAAGTTCTTTTCCTTCAGCCGACATGAATCTTTCTAGGTCAACTTCCTTTACTTATTTCACTTGTCTCATTTTCAGGCAAATTTTCAGAGGGTGATGCTATTGCGGCTGCTGCAGTTTCCAAGTTCCGCCAGCAGAGGGGTACCCCAACTGGTCCTAATGCTGAAGATATTCGCTATGACATGGAGGACCTGCTAGTCCGCTTATCTTCTCGATCGAGATTGTGAAGAACTACGGTTAGGGTCTCCTAGATGCAGCAGTTCGGATTTTCAATGCCCTTTGGCCTGGTGAAGATACTCCGGAGGGATCCACTGCTCTAATTAACAAGTTAATGGAGTGCGAGACCTAGCTTGACCTCTGGAGGGAATCCGCCGGACGCGCCGGAGCTGAAACCGTCCTCCACTATGTGCTCACATGGTATGAGAAAATAAATCTGAATCTTCTAGAGCGCATGCGCACCAGATCAAGGTGGTCCAATGATCCGGATTGGATATCTCGGCGTAAGGCTTACGCCCATAGCCTCATTTAGTTTGCCCCCATCCATCAATGGAACGAGGGACCAAGATTTCTCGAAGCTGTTGATGACGAATATGTCGAAGATGGTTCGGGTGATGAGGAAGAGGATGAAGCCTCGGACGTCGAAGAAAATGAAGATGATGTTGAAGCCGAGGCCGGAGTTCCACCTGCTGGCGCTGAGTTACCTCCTCCTGCTGCTCCTTGATCACCAACAAACACTTTGAAGTTTATTAGATCCTCGGTATGCCGGGTGCAGATGTATTAAGCACACAAATTATATTTTGCTACTAAGTTGCTCGTGCCAGATTAACTTGGGTGTAGTCCCCGAGTTTCATTTTCTTGTTTCTCCAATTTCCTGGCTTGGCTCGTGTCTACCTTGATTCGTTTTTATGACTTACGAGCCTGAGTTTCAAAAATTGACTTAACAATACTTGGAAACTTTAGGACTAGCTCAAAATAATTCAGCATAGTAAAAACAAGGTAAACATAAAGTTAGTCCAAATAACAAATGTCGGCTCGATTATGTTCTTTTCCTTAGTCGTTTTTTGTGTGCTACGCAATTCCAAACTTGTTCTCTTGCTTGCCATAAAGCCAAATATTGTCGGACAGCAGCAAGTCGAAGAGTTGAGTTTTTGATGCTCACACACTACTAATCCGGCTTAGGCCGAAGCAACTTAAACCAGCCGATATAAAAATAAATAACAAGTATAGAAGACAACCAATATTATTAAGGCAGTCCCCAAGTTACTGCTCGAGGTGCCACGATTTCATTGATAAACTCAGTGCCGGCATACATACCGACGTATGAGAGACTCAGATACACACACTTCTTTGCTAAGTGTAGAACGGACGCAGTACAGCTACATTCCATGGACACTTAGATTCCTCGCCAGACCTGTACGCCTTGTTCTTCTCCTGTGGTTTTGCATCGATGAGATAATACGAGTCATTGTGCAATGCTTTGCTCACAATGAATGGCCCTTCCCATGGGGGATAACTTGTGCATGCCAGCAGTACGTTGTACCAACCGGAGTACTAGATCACCTTCCCAGAAGACTCAGGGGTTAACTTGCTGGCTATGATAGCGTCATCGATTTTGCTGATATATGGCAGATCTGGACAATGCCAATTCTCTCGCTTCTTCCAGTAGATCAACATCATTTTGCTAGGCTTCTCACACTTCGGCTTCTATGTATTGGGTGACCCTAGGCGAATCATGCTCTATGTCGGCTGGTAATACAGCTTCTGCCCCATATACTAGAAAGAATGGTGTATAGCCTGTTGATCGATTCGGAGTTGTTCTTAAACTCCATAGTACCGCTGGTAGTTCTTCTAGCCAGCACCCCGCTGATCTTTGCAGCGGCTCAATGAGCCAGGGTTTTATCCTAGATAATACTAATCCGTTGGATCTCTCCACTTGTCTGTTCGATGCGGGGTGGGCTACCGAGGCAATGTCCAGCCGGATCTTTTTATCTCGGCAGAATCACGCAAATGCTCCTTCAGCAAAATTGGTGCCATTATCTGTTACGATACTTTGAGGATAGCCATATCTCAGAATGATATCTTTGAGGAATGTCACGGTTGTGGCTCTATCACATTTTTATCGGTTTTACCTCAATCCACTTTGTAAATTTGTCAACCATAACCAAGATATGAGTCATATTCCCTCTCGCTGGTTTGAACGGCCAACCATATCCAAACACCATATGGCAAATGGCCAGGTAATTGGTATAGTCTTGAGCTGTAACATCCCAAATTTTTGCAATTACAGATGTTACTAGAAGCATGCATCATATCATTGCATCATGGCATCGCATAATAAAAACTGCTTAGATATTCCCTCTTAAACCCCATAGTCATGTATAGACTAAAAGGGGGTAAAACCTTTTTGAACCACCAAAACCCTTGCAAAAGTGTTATTTTATAGTCCTACTCTAACCCTCTTCTTTTTACAAAATTTTAGAGACAAATTTCACAAAATTTGGAGTCCGTTTGCGAAAGTTATGCAACTCTTGGTGAAACAGAAATAAATAAAAGATTAAAAAAAAATCTAACCTAGGCGGGCCAGCCGAAGCCAGCCCGCTTTCTATTCACCGCGCACGCCCGCGAGCGAGAGGCACTTACCGCGAACGCCTGGCTGGGCCGGCCCACGCCGCCGTTAGTCGCCAGCCCGCCCCCGCGCCTGCAGCCGCCGACAGGCGGGCCCCACTCGTCAGCCGCCTCCTCCTCCGAGTCCGGCTCGAGCACGCCGCCGTCTCCGCGTCAGCGCCAACCACCTCCGATGAATTCGGAACGAATCCGTAGCCCCCGCGCCAAGAAAACTCGCCATAAATACCCCTAGCACGCCTCCCCAAAAACCCTAGTTTTTCTTTCACTAACCGCCACCGAACCGCCGCCAATCTCTTGCCGGATCTCCGCCGGACTTCACCGCCTCCAGCCGCCGCCCGCCCCCACCTCGAGAAGGAACAGCCGACGCCGCCCCCGGGAACGTGACCACGGCGAGGAGCCAGTCGCCGTCGTCTATTTCGCCGGGCTGGAGAAGCACCGCCGCGCTACTGACACTTTGCCGCCATCCATCGTCGCCACTGCGGTAAGCCCCGCCCCCTCCGACCCTCGGATCTAGATCCAACGACCCCAATCGATCGAGCCGGTACCGGCGAATCGCGCCGCGCCACGTGGCACCGGCCACGTCATCACCGCGTCGTCACCGTGTCGGCGTCACACGCGCCTCGCTGGCCAATCCCAGGCCGCCACGTGTCGCCGCGTCGCTAGCCACCTTTTTGTTTTTCTTTTAAAATAGGTAGAAATTACTCCAATCTTGTAAAATCCATAGTAATTCGAGTATTAGTCCAAAAATTGCGTATAATATACCGTTGGATTCATATTTTCGAGTAGAACACAGATCTGCAATAATATTGCTGTTTTATGACAGCAATCTTGCCGTAGTATTTAAAGTTTAGATTATAGTATTTTAATTCTAGAAATTTATCCGTAGCTCCGTTTTAGTTGGTTCTTGTTGCGTTGGCTTTGTTTCGACAAGACCTTCTGTAGAATATTGTCATATCATGCTTCGGGTGTTCAGATCTGTCTCGAGATAGATTGGAGTTGTAGATCTAGTTTTGAGTTTGGTTATTTAGGGTTTATCCCAAAATACTTAAAATCTGTGGGGAATTAATTCTAATGATATCCCCAACTCAACAACACCCCTTTTTAAAACACTTGGTCGAAATCGAATCCATCCTTGCATATTACCATGTTGCATGCATGCATATTCGACTTCGTGACTAGTTTTGTGCAAATTGTGATTGGATCCATGTTTGTTTCGTTAGATTGCTCGGAGTGCGCTGAGGAGTACTGTTGTGTAGATTGCTGCTCGGATCAAGGCAAGTTACATCACTTGTTCATGTTTATGTCCCAGTTTTGACTATGCATGTTTTACTCTTCAAATTCTGTAGTATGCATGTGTAGGATTTTGGTAGATTTTTTTTTGAACTATTTTCGCAAGTGCGGTTTTGTAGTATGCCATGAGTAGCTCTATGCTTAGGAATTCTTCCATCCCAATAGGTTATCCTGTTTTTCTAAGTTATGTTTGCTATGCTATATACTAGTATATATCAAGTACCGTTGGGAGGGTTCGAAAGACTCAAACATTTTCTAAGTACGAGAGCTCTCTCGAGCGAACTTTTCTTCTTCAAAACCCCTTCAAAATGAAACTAAGTTTTATTCTGGGAGGAATGGTTGTCGGGACAACGAGTGGATATTTGGTGGAGGACGGCCGCCCAGGAATGAAAGAAGTCTGCCATGTTTCAGAATTCAGAAGCTTCCCATGCAACCACAATACATATGGGCTTTGTCTTGGCTTAGTACTTAATGGGAAACCTCACCGGGGTACCAACATTTGGAGGTTCTTGGCACGGTTGGATCCAGCTGGTAGAGGGGCTACTAAGGGAAGGCTTCTCCATGGTCTTGTCTATAAAAGGACTTGATCGTGGATTGTGGGGAAAGTGCACAACCTCTCGAGAGTATTGCAATCTGATCGACCAGCCGTGTTCACGGAAATAGAACAACTTTGAGCATCTGAAGGATGGAGCCTCTGAAAGATCTTCCTCTCTCTTTTCCAAACTTAATGTTTTATAAACCCCAAGGCGTGAGTAATATCGCCATTGGGTGGGATGTTGGGAAGTTAGCGCGTAATATCCAAGTGTTAGGTTGATTTGGGCACTTGGTGAGTAATATCCACGTGTTCCATTCGACCCTATACTATTCATCAAAGTTTACAAAGTAGGGAAAACTTTCTTCCTCTTTTCTGATTACATTGATAAATTCGGCTTTACGCAAATGAACCCCAGAGCCTACTCTTAGCCTTGCATGTAGAGATAGTCTTACTCTTTCCTTGGTGTAATTTGCCAATACATTCAAAGTATTGACCCAACTTGTTGGTTGCACGTCTTATGTGTAGAATCCGAAGATTGAAAGGTGCGTAGGGATCGCGGGTCTTCACGCAGCTAGCCTGAGGCGTTGATGGACTCAAGTTTTACTTAGTTTCCGCTGTTTTATTTGAGCTAGCTATGAGCTATGCAAGTTGTAATAATTATACTCTGGATTATTCAAGTAATAAAGACTTGTGTTTTACATGATATTCATCGACTGTGAAGTGCTAGCTATTGATCTAGGGACTAGCATGTTAATCATAGGGACTTAGGATCCCTAACGATCCGATGTCGCATCATGAGCTCCGACATTGGCAGATGTGTCTTGGTTGCGTACCTCTGACAACCATTGCATTTTCTTACTAGATATTCTGCTTGTTCCAAGGCACTTGGCCAATAGAACCCATGCCAGAAAGCTTTTGCTACCAACGCTCTGGATGAGTCGTGATCTCCGCATTCCCCTTGATGTATATCTCGGAGGATGTCAAGCCCTTCTTATGGGTCTACACATCGTTGCAGGACGTTTGTCAAACTCCTCGTGTATACTTCGGCATTGATAATTGTGTATGCCTTTGCGCGCCTCTGAATTTGTCTGGAAAGCACCTCTTCACTGGGCAAAGTTCCATCCTTCAGGAATTGAAATATGGGCAGTGTCCAAGCTGGTATAGCTCGCACCGGAAACACACCCTCGTCTATTTCCATTTGATCCATCGACATAACCTCGGTAGGGTCGCACTGCACAGTCCCCGGGTTCTGTGAAGCAGTCCCCGGGTTTCCTGAACCACTTCCCACGTCAATGTCCATGGGTACAGCTCCGGACTCCGAATCTACCGGGATGTAGATTGAGTCGGTTTCTGGGGACGGCCTGATAGATGGTTTTCTGAGGTATTCGAGTGCTACACCCGGTGGAATCGCTTGTCGTGTTGATCCGATCTTAGACAATACGTCGGCAGCCTCGTTTTCCAGCCAAGGTACATGGTGAAACTCGCATCCCTCGAAGTATCCTGATATCTTTTGCACATGGAATCTGTACAATGCCATGTTTGGATCAAGAGCGTCCCATTGCCCCGAGACTTGCTGAACTACCAAATACGAGTCGCCAAAGCATTGGATCCGACGTATTCCAATTTATTTTGCCACTTTGAGCCCATGCACAAGTGCTTCATATTCGGCGACATTGTTTGATGCTGTGAAATGGATCTGTAGCACATACTTCAACAGGTCATTCTTTGGTGAGGTGAGTACAACTCCGGCGCCTAACCCGGTATTTGTTTTTGATCCATCAAAATGCATTCTCCAGTAGTTCGGATTTGGTAATGGTGGCTCATATTGCATTTCAGCCCAATCTATGAAAAAATTGGCCACAACCTGAGACTTGATCGCATCTCGCCTATCGTCCTGTGGAGCATAAGGGGCTAGCTCAATTGCCCATTTTGCGATCCGGCCGCTCTCATCCTTGTTGCTCATTATCTCAGATATGGGGGCTTCACATATCACTTTTATTGGGTGTTCTTCAAAGTAATGTTTTAGCTTCTTTGCTGCCATATACACACCATACGCCATTTTCTAATAGTGAGGATAGTTTTGCTTTGATGCAGATAATACCTCGCTCAGGTAATAGACTGGCCTTTGCACTGACTTACCCTCTTCATCGTGCTCTACCACCACCACTGCACTTACAACTCGGTTGGTTGCGGCTATATAGAGCGACATTGGCTCTTTTGATAGTGCAGAGGCTAACACTAGCGCAGTGGCTAACATTTTCTTTAATTGGATGAAGGCTTCATTGGCATGCGGCGTCCATACGAACTTGTCCTCTTTTTCCATTAGTTGATAGAGAGGCAATGCCTTTTCTCCCATCCGACATATAAACCGACTTAAAGATGCCAGGCAACCAGTGAACTTCTGGACATCGTTAAGGCACTTCGGCAGTTCCATTCGCTCTATGGCTCGGATTTTAGTTGGGTTAACCTCGATACCTCGGCTGGATACAAGAAATCTGAGTAATTTTCCAGCCGGGACATCGAAGGTACATTTCTCTGGGTTGAGCTTCATTCGGAATCTTCTTAGGTTCGCGAACGTTTGCCTGATATCATCAAGGAGCGTTTTGCTTTCCTTGGTTTTTATAACAACATCATCCACATACACTTGCACATTCCGGCTGATTTGGTCGTGTAAACATTTTTGCATACATATTTGGTACATTGCCCCTGCATTACGTAAACCAAAAGGCATAGTGTGATAGCAATAAGCCCCATACAGGGTGATAAACGCAGTCTTTATTTGATCATTCAGGTTCAGAGGTATCTGGTGGAAACCAGAATATGCATCTATGAATGACAACAGTTCACACCCAGCAGTAGAATCTATGACTTGATCTATCCTTAGCAGTGGGAATGGATCTTTTGGGCACGCCTTATTCAGGTTCGTGTAATCGATGCACATATGCCAAACCACTGCCACATTTGGATCATCCTTCTTCTTTTCCACCAGTACCGGATTAGATAGCTAATCCGGGTAAAGCAGTTCCATGATAAATCCAGCTGCTAGGAGCCGAGCAATCTCATCTCCAATGACGTTTCCCCTATCTTCGGCGAAGCGGCGGAGAGGTTGCTTCACCGGCTTTGCTCCGGGTCTCACATTCAAAGAGTGCTCGGCCAACTCCCTTGGAACACCTTGCATGTCCTGTGTAGACCAAGCAAAAATATCCCGATTCTCATGGAGGAAGTTGACGAGCTCGCTTTCCTATTTGTCATTTAACCTAGCACCAATCGTTACGGTGCGCTCTGGGAACATATCATCAACGGGCACCTTCTTTGTATCTTTGGTTGCTTGAAATGAGACACTTCCATGCGGGTTACTCAACGCCGGCATGTACTGTTGTGCGGATTGAGCCAATGCCGCCACTTCCTAGATCTTTCTCTTCTCTTGTGTGATCACGAGTGACTCGGCCAGGTTAGACCCGGCTGACGCACACTCAATGGAACATCGCAAATCTCCTGCTATGGTAATTACTCCATTTGGCCCGGGCAACTTCATCTTTAGGTAACTGATGTGACAACTTGCCATGAATTTGTTTAGGGATGGCCTGCTGAGTAACGCGTGATACGCACTTTCTAGGTTCACCACCTCAGTTCAGCAGTTATCTCTTGTGCCAAATAGCACGTCTACCCGGACCTTGCCAATGGGTTCATAGGAAATGCCTGGAACAATACCATGGAAAGTTCTTCTCGTGGCCTGGAGCATGTTCTCTGAGATACCCAACTTGCGCATTGTATCCATGTACATAATATTGATGCTGCTGCCATTGTCAGTCAGCACCTTGGAAAATCTCACATTGATATTTGGCCCGATGAACGTTGGGTCCAGCACTAACACATACGAACCAGGGCTTGGCATAAGCTTGGGATTATCCTTGATACTCCATGTAATTTCCTGATCTGACCAAGGCATATACCTCGTCACTGCCGGCATAACTGCATTCAGTTCCATATGTCGGCGCTGCAAACTCTTTCTATCTTTTTCCTCTGTGGTAAACACACAGTAACTCTGGTGATGCTCTCTGTATTCATTTCTCCCCTCATTGCCGGGATACCTTTGATCTGGCTGATGCTGATTTTACACCTGATGCACTGCATCCCTTCTCTCATGGTTCTCATACCTCGGCGAAGGTGGTGGCAACATTAACTGTTGCGTGTTTGCTCCGGAGAGTAATTGTTGCCGGGGTAACTCCTGCCAAGGTTGATCGTTCTGAGGTGCCTGAGCATTCCCCAAACCACTTTGTTCTATCTTCCTCATCCACTCACATTGCCGAGTCATATGACCAGCTGGGTTACTCGGATTTGGCGTGTGAAATTTACACGGCTGATCCAGCATTGCCTCGTATGTATACCTCGGCCGATCTTTCTTTTCTTGCCACTATCTCTTCTGCTCTAGCATCCAAGTTTTCTTGCCATCATTTCTTGGGGTCCATTGTTGCCCTCCAGTTTTCTGATGCTGATTACTCCCTACTCCGGATTGATCTTGATTTACAGCAGCAACTTGTTGTGAACTGTACCTGTAATCCGGTCTATCATCTCTTCTCTTACCCCGGTAATCATTCCGCCGGGATGACCCGGCTCCATCTCGCTGGTAGTAGTCCTTATTTGACTCGTTTGACACAAGCCTAGGTTGAGTCGGATCACCCAAGGCATATGAATCAGCGATCCGGATCGTCTCTGCCAGTGTAGTTGGCATATCCTCATTTGACTTGTTTGACAGAAGCCTATGTTATTTCATCTGTTTTTGCATGGTTGATGACTTTTGGAGCATGGACCGCTGCAGTCAGGATTCTAATGGAAAAGGTGTTATTTGGAGGAAAAATTCGCGAAGATCAGAAAATCCGGGAAAATATACAGAAAATCCTATTTTTTTAGAAGACGAAGGAAGCCAGAAGGGGGGCTTGAGATGGGCCACAGGGGGCTCACACCACCCCCTGGCGCGGGCCACCCTGGGCCGCGCCACCAGGTGGTGTGGCCACCCTGGTCCACCCCTGGCACTCCCCTCTGGCGTATATTATCCTCCCAAAACCCTAAGACTCGGGGAGCGACCACCGAAAGATTTTGCCGCCTCTGCGGGGCGGAAAACACCGAGAGAGAAAGATCTCTCCGGCAGACAGATTTCTGCGAGGGGAATTTCTTCCCGGAGAGGGGAGATCGTCGCCATCAACACCACCATCAAGCTGGACTTCATCAGGATCATCATCATCATCACCACCATCAGCACCCTCATCACCATCTCCATATTGCTGTAACAATTGGGTTGAATCTTGCATAGTTCATAGGGGGAACTTTCCCAGTGTTGATTACTCTTTGTAGTTGATGCTATTGAGTGAACCATTGAATTAATGTTTATGTTCAGATTGTTATACATCATTATTCCATCTCTGATCATGATCCATATGATGTCTTGTGAGTAGTTTGTTTTGTTCTTCAGGACATGGGAGAAGTCATGTTGCTAGTAGTAGAGTTGTGTTGAGAGAGATTCAATTGTTTGATATTTAAGTTGTGGTGTACTTCTTCTAGTGGTGACATGTGAATGTCGACTACATGACACTTCACCTATATGGGCCTAGGGGAATGCATTGTGTATTTGGCTACTAATCGTATGGGTTGCCGGAGTGACAGAAACCTGAACCCTCGCTAGGAAACCATTGCACAAGGGACGTAAGGCTCTTAGAGTTTAAAGTTGTGGTTAGGTTTTTATCTTAATTACTTTCTTGTACTTATGGATGTTTGCAAGGGGTATAATCACAAGTATGTATTAGTCCTAGGAAGGTCGGTACATTAGCACAGGTTCACACACACGACACTTAGCAAGCTAAAGAAGATTAATCAACTATATGAAGCGAAAGCACTTGACAGTCTTCCCATGTGTCCTCGAGAACGTTTGGTCATCTCAAGTAATACAACCGGCTTGTCCTTTGCTGCATAAATATAGCATCCCAGAAAAATCCCTAACTAGAAAATTGCTTGTTATTTTATTTTTCTGTATCATCATGACATCATAACGCATCATCATGTTCATCATGCCACATTGCATGGAACATATAATTAAACTGCTGCATTTAAACTATCTCACTTTTTTTTGGTTCTTGATATTTGTGTCTCTCTCTCTCTATATATATTTACCCTCTCTTATTTTTCCTATTTATAGTTGGTGCCACGGACATGGAACCAAAATATCCAACTTCTTCTTGCTTGAGTCTTGTAAAATGCCCAAATTAAGTTGGGGGCATCATCTCTTATTTCTTTGCATTCTATCTTTTTCGTATCATGCTATCCTTTTGATCTTTCCAATTCTACCACATCTGTATGTGTCCATGTGGGTTCTATTTCTACTCGTGCCACTTATTTGATCTCATCTACATCTACGCAAGCCCTTGTTCTATTTTTTTCTACTTCCTGTATTTCTTAATTCCACCTATGCCTTGTCTAGCTAGCCTAATCTGCACGGGTGAGCACCAACACCATCTAAACCAGACTCTCCTTTCTCTGATCTGTGCCCGGCCGCATATTCTAGACTCCACCAGCCAAGCCAACTACCTAACCGGACCCAACATTGTGCCATCTAAAACTAAAACTAGCCGAGCCTGAAACTACCTTGAACCCAACCCACATCGAGTCTAAACCTACCGTGCCTTGTTTCTCTTCTTTCCAGCGAGCACGTTGTGCTCATGACCCTCTCGCACATGCCCATCGTGTGATCTGTCCTGCTTCTCTTCCCGGCCTCATAAAGCAAGTATCAAAGCATCCTCCCTATTTTTCTCCTTCTTCCTCTAGATACAGCCGCCGCTCTCCTTCCTCTCTGGCTCTCCCCATAAACCCAAGACGAGGGCATCTGCATCACCTTCGTCGACCAAGTCGTCGCCATGGACGCCGCAAGGTTCAGCTGATCGCGGGAACCGACCTAGTACATCTTCCGTGTCCACTTCGCTGCAGCTTTGGAGCCGGAACTGTCCAGGAGCGAGGCCCCCCTTCAAGCTCTTCTCAGTGCAGTCCGATTTTGGACGTCTCCGACTATTTTGTCTCCCGGCCGCCTCCGTCGACCTCGGGCACCAGGGACTATGCCAGCCCCTCCCGGTGAGCTCCTCTATCAAACCCGGCTCTTCCTCTACCTGTTCCTGAGTGGTGTGTGTTGATCTGCGGCTGTCCGATGACGAGTTTCAGAATACAGGCATCAGCTTCGTCAGATATGAAAATCCCTCGATTTGGTTCTTTTTGGTTCACGCGTCCAACCTACCAATTAATCTTCTAGTAGTTTAGTGGCTCCTGGTCCTGTCTTGTCCGTGTCCGTGAGGACTCAAGATCAATTCCCAGCTCAACACCTTTTTTCTAAAATAAGAATATCCTATTTAGCTCTTTAGCTGTTCAACTTTTTGCCATCGAGTGAGAGGCTGCTGTCAGCTTGACAGTTTCCACACCCAGCAAAGTTCGTCGGCTCTTTTGATACTCTGTCAAGCTTCCCAAATATGCAAAACCGCAGCAGTAGCCTTGTGGCAGCGTCCCCTGTTGAAATCCTAGGCCAACCAAATTCAAATCCTATCTTTGTTGTTTTCCCTTTTATCTTTGTCTGAACCTGAAGACCAGAGACAACTTCAGTTTTTGAGCTGCTAGCTCTGTTGGTTGATTCAAATTATACTACATCCTATATCCTCGATCCACGTTTTATGAGACCTAGGATCCATTCTGAGAACCTTCTTTATTTTATTCCCGTTTTGTATTTTTGTCCTAAAATCTAGTTGGATCTGATTCCTAAGCTAACGAGCCTCAATATTTTTCTACAACACTAGTTAGTCCCAATTTCTTTTGCCTTTTGTTTCTCTGGTTAATAAAATCCAACGATTTTTGGTCAATTTAAAAATCTATCTTAAACAGGTGCTACGTTTTGTGGGATATCAAAAAACAAGAGTTTAGATTGTCACATGCATACTATTTTGGAACACTCTAAAACTGTTCCATCGAATCATTGTTTTTGTTAAACAATAAAATAGCTTACGCAAGTAAATTCATCTTACTTTTGGTATATCTTTCCTCTTATAATCTAAAATCTTGCACGAGATATATCCATTGTGCTTAAAACAAAGTGAGGAATAGTAATATGACCTCTGTATGCATGCATCCTCCATGAATCATATAGTTAATGTAACGTTTATGCAAGAAAATATTAAGTAAAAGTTGGTCATTTTAATTTAATATTGCAATGTTCTGTTTGTTGCCCCCTTAAACCTGATTCATTAATCATCTTGCACTTTCATACCATGCCATGTCATTCGTGCTAAGGAACATTTAATCTTGATGGGTAGATAAATAACTTGAACTTCTAATTAAATTTCGGAATTTCGATTCCTCTTAATATTGTCTAATTGCATCGCATCTTTGCCATGTCATGCATCATATCATCAACATGTTGATTCTTCTGCCATAGTATTAAATAGTACACCCGGTGTTTCTTTTAGTGCTTTGGTTCTTCACGGATTGGGCCGATGCGTTGATGCGAGAGTTGACAAGTTCTTCGGATAATGTATCTTTGGCAGTGTTTCCCAGGCGAGCATTCTCCCCCTTTCTACCTATTTTGCATTTATAGTCTTTATCTCCTCCTGTTGCTCTATTGCTATCTATGTCGCGATGCTTTAGTGTTCCGTACCAGATATATCCCTTGCACTTAGCAAGCTAAAGAAGATTAATCAACTATATGAAGCGAAAGCACTTGACAGTCTTCCCATGTGTCCTCGAGAATGTTTGGTCATCTTAAGTAATACAATCGGCTTGTCCTTTGCTGCATAAATGTAGCATCCTGGAAAAATCCCTAACTAGAAAATTGCTTGTTATTTTTTTTCTGTATCATCATGACATCATAACACATCATCATGTTCATCATGCCACATTGCATGGAACATATAATTAAACTGTTGCATTTAAACTATCTAACTTTTGTTTGGTTCTTGATATTTGTGTCTCTCTCTCTATATATATTTACCCTCTCTTATTTTTCCTATTTATAGTTGGTGCCACGGACATGGAACCATAATATCCAACTTCTTCTTGCTTGAGTCTTGTAAAATGCCCAAATTAAGTTGGGGGCATCATCTCTTATTTCTTTCCATTCTATCTTTTTGGTATCATGCTATACTTTTGATCTTTCCAATTCTACCACATCTGTATGTGTCCATGTGGGTTCTATTTCTAATCGTGCCACTTATTTGATCTCATCTACATCTACGCAAGCCCTTGTTTTATTTTTTTCTACTTCCTGTATTTCTTAATTCCACCTATGCTATCTCTCTTGTCTAGCTAGCCTAATCTACACGGGTGAGCACCAACACCATCTAAACCAGACTCTCCTTTCTCTGATCTGTGCCCGGCCGCATATTCTAGACTCCACCGGCCAAGCCAACCACCTAACCGGACCCAACATTGTGCCATCTAAAACTAAAACTAGCCGAGCCTGAAACTACCTTGAACCCAACCCACAGCGAGTCTAAACCTAGCGTGCCCTGTTTCTCTTCTTTCCAGCGAGCACGTTGTGCTCACGACCCTCTCGCGCATGCCCATCGTGTGATCTGTCCGGCTTCTCTTCCCGGCCTCATAAAGCAAGCATCAAAGCATCCTCCCTATTTTTCTCCTTCTTCCTCTAGATACAGCCGCCGCTCTCCTTCCTCTCTAGCTCTCCCCATCAACCCAAGACGAGGGCATCTGCATCACCTTCGTCGACCAAGTCGTCGCCATGGACGCCGCAAGGTTCAGATGATCGCGGGAACCGACCTAGTACATCTTCCGTGTCCATTTCGATGCAGCTTTGGAGCCGTAACTATCCAGGAGCGAGGCCCCCCTTCAAGCTCTTCTCAATGCAGTCCGCTTTTGGACGTCTCCGACTATTTTGTCTTCCGGACGCCTCCGTCGACCTCGGGCACCAGGGACTATGCCAGCCCCTCCCGGTGAGCTCCTCTATCAAACCCGGCTCTTCGTATACCTGTTCCCGAGCGGTGCGTGTTGATCTGCCGCTGTCCGATGACGAGTTTCAGAATACAGGCATCAGCTTCGTCAGATATGAAAATCCCTCGATCTGGTTCTTTTTGGTTCATGCGTCCAACCTACCAATTAATCTTCTACTAGTTTAGTGGCTCCTGATCCTGTCTGTTCCGTGTCCGTGAGGACTCAAGATCAATTCCCAGCTCAACACCTTTTTTTCTAAAATAAGAATATCCTATTTAGCTCTTTAGCTGTTCAACTTTTTGCCATCGAGTAAGAGGCTGCTGTCAGTTTGATAGTTTCCACACCCAACAAAGTTCGTCCGCTCTTTTGATACTCTGTCATGCTTCCCAAATATGCAAAACCGCAGCAGTAGCCTTGTGGCAGCGTCCCCTGATGAAATCCTAGTCCAACCAAGTTCAAATCCTATCTTTGTTGTTTTCCCTTTTATCTTTGTCTGAACCTGAAGACCAGAGACAGCTTCAGTTTTTTAGCTGCTAGCTATGTTGGTTGATTCAAATTATACTACATCCTATATCCTCATCCACGTTTTATGAGACCTGGGATCCATTCTGAGAACCTTCTTTATTTTATTCCCGTTTTGTATTTTTGTCCTAAAACCTAGTTGGATCTGATTCTTAAGCTAACGAGGCTCAATATTTTTCTACAACACTAGTTAGTCCCAAATTCTTTTGCCTTTTGTTTCTCTGGTTAATAAAATCCAACGATTTTTGGTCAATTTAAAAATCTATCTTAAACAGGTGCTACGTTTTGTAGGATAACAAAAAAACAAGAGTTTAGATTGTCACATGCATACTATTTTGGAACACTCTAAAACTGTTCCATCGAATCATTGTTTTTGTTAAACAATAAAATAGCTTATGCAAGTAATTTCATCTTACTTTTGGTATATCTTTCCTCTTATAATCTCAAATCTTCCACGAGATATATCCTTTGTGCTTAAAACAAAGTGAGGAATAGTAATATGACCTCCACATGCATGCATCCTCCATGAATCATATAGTTAATGTAACGTTTATGCAAGAAAATATTAAGTAAAAGTTGGTCATTTTAATTTAATATTGCAATGTTCTGTTTGTTGGCCCCTTAAACCTGATTCATTATTCATCTTGCACTTTCATACCATGCCATGTCTTCCGTGCTAAGGAACATTTAATCTTGATGGGTATATAAATAAATTGAACTTCTAATTAAATTTCGGAATTTCCATTCCTCTTAATATTGCCTAATTGCATCGCATCTTTGCCATGTCATGCATCATATCATCAACATGTTGATTCTTCTGCCGTAGTATTAAATAGTACACCCGGTGTTTCTTTTAGTGCTTTGGTTCTTCACGGATTAGGCCGATGAGTTGATGCGAGAGTCGACAAGTTCTTCGGATAATCTATCTTCGGCAGTGTTTCCCATGCGAGCATTCTCCCCCTTTCTACCTATTTTGCATTTATAGTCTTTATTTCCTCCTGTTGCTCTATTGCTATCTGTGTCGCGATGCTTTAGTGTTCCGTACCAGATATATCCCTTGCAGCCTTTATATTGACTTGGTCATATCCTATTGCCCGTTGTTTGATAGATAGTCAGTCTTGCGAGTCGTAGTCGCTTGCTCATGTGCTGGTTCGCGTCGTTGTTGTTCCACCGTTGACGGAAGGTTGGCTTATGCTTAATGGTGGAGATGCTTTACGGTGGAGTTCATCATGACTTTAAATACAACTATTAAATTGTTGGAATAACTAATGAAAGAGGCACCGGTGGGCAATATCTGTTATTTGGTTTTTCTTGTCCACTTGTGTCCCGTACGCCCCAACTACTTGATACATGTTCCTTGACTATTCGCACTATCCACATCCGGGAGACCCTATGGATCCCCGTTAGCCAGAGCTTAATTCATTTCTTATTTCTTGGAGCCACAAACTAATTTGGGGTTTTATTACTATCCTGTACTTATGCCATGTTTTACTGCTTTATTTACGAGGGTGCGTGGAGCACCTGTACTGTTTAGGACCAACCGTGCCACGTTTCCGCTGTATCGACAAGCCCAGTCACACTTTCGGGTTCCCAGTCGTTTACAGTCGTCGACACACACCCTGGGTCCGTCGCGGAGCCGGCCGACTTCGTAACGGGTAGCTTATTGGGGTTGGCCCCCTGAAATCTTTTATGAATCATGTGATTGCTTTGTCGTGAAAGCCTCGTTGGGTTTTGATTTGGTTTTTCCGAGGTTGATCATGTGTGTGTTGCTATTTGTGCACCCCTACAGGGTAAATCTTTCTGAAAGCCGTGTCCGCGGTTATGGACGACTTGGAGCACAGTATCTCGATCATAGACAAGCATAACTAAAGTAGTGCTATAAATTTGACTTAATGTGTGACTAGTAATCAGCTTCACTACAATGGAATGGATAATAAAAGTGCCAACAACTGGTGGAACTGGGGTGTATCGTGTCATGTTATACCTACCTAGTACATATCGCAACTCCAATGGAATGAAATAAAAGTGCCAACAACTGCTGGGTTTGAGATGTCACATGCTAATTGTATCTGACTAGTAAGTACTACAACTACAACTGAATGGTTAACTAAAACTGCCCACTACTTATGCTATCAGGAAGACTCATGCTATCTATATCTGACTAGTAAGTGTTGCAACTATAATGGAATGAATAAAACTGCCAACTGTGTGAGTTCCTCGGTTTTACTTCCTCGTGTGGTCTCGAGGGGGAAACACCAGGATGGGTATGACTTGTGTTAGTATAAGGTTGGTCCCGAATAGGTCTCTCTTATTCCTCTCTAATAGCCGATAGTTGTATCGAGTCTCTATAGGTTGTTTAGTGCATGCTTCGATGCCGCTTCAGTCCACCATACCTATGTAGGCGAGAGCCACCGAATTCTAGCCTCGCCATGTACTGGCCTCAGTACTAACCACTCCTCTTTTTCATTCGCCCTTTGTCGGCACCCCCTTTTGTTTTAGCAGGTTTGCGATCAACGTTGTTAGCAGGGTTGCCCTTCCGGCTTGGCCTGGGCAGGGTTATGGACGCCATTGGTTATTCTTCAGAGCTCTTAGCCCCATTTGCATCTTAGCCCCATTTCTGTTAGTTGCTTTATTTTCGTTATGGATAATTCGCTGAGTTTCTTATTTGGTAATGCTACTACCACTACTAAGGTAGTAGATAATCCACCACCTGCTGAGAATGATGTTTTTAAAATACCTACAAGAATAATTGATCGTGTTATGGATAACTACTATGTTGGGGATGGAACTGTCCATCCCAGTGATCATTTACTCTTTATACACGAATTATGCGGGTTGTTCAAGTGTGCAGGTGTTACTATAGATCAAGTTAAGAAGAAGTTATTCTCATTATCACTGAAAGGAAGAGCCGAGGAATGGTATAAGCTGCCGAAGAATGGTCAAGCTCTGGAATGGGGCAAATAGTGCCTCTCTTTTATTCAAAGTTTTATCCTCCTAGTGAGATTCATAAAGATTGGAATCAAATATACAACTTTTTGCCTCTTGATGGAGAGAGTACAACTCAAGCTTGGGGGAGATAGAAGTTACTAATGCTCAAATGTCCCATTCATGAGCTCCCCAACAATATTATTATCAATAACTTTTATGCAAGGCTCCATCTACATGACAAGGATTTATTGGATGCTTCTTGTGCTGGATCATTCACTCGCATGGAAGAAGAAGCTAAATGGGATCTTCTGGACCGTATTCTAGACAATGCTGAAGCTTGGGAGAATGACAAAGGTAGAAAATTAGGTATAAATTATGATTATGAATGCATTGAATCTTTTATGGGAACTGATGACTTTCAAAATATTAATAATACTTATGGTCTTGATTTACAAGTTATTACAAATTGCTTTCA
This sequence comes from Avena eriantha, assembly GCA_910589775.1. NCBI lineage: Eukaryota > Viridiplantae > Streptophyta > Magnoliopsida > Poales > Poaceae > Avena > Avena eriantha. The sequence continues at coordinate 129,261,934 of OU342741.1, read as the reverse complement.
GGCTTTTGCTTCTTATATTGAAATCCCAAAAAGGGGATGGAGCAAGTACCATGCACCTTATAAAGATATCGTTAACTGTGTTCTTGTTGGGAGTACTGAGTTTTACACTATTGATCACATCTTACCTGAACTTTATATCGAGAAACCCTTCCCGGATAAGGTAAAGGACCGTCCTATGATAACTAGTGTAATCACTAAAAGTGCAAAGAGAATTGTAAAACCTGATGAACAAATAAACATTCAACCTGTTGTAGCAATTGTGAAAGACCTTGTCACTAAAAGCGTAGAGGATGGACACATAGTCTTTTTTGAGGATGCTTCTAACATTGTTTCACATCCTAATAGAACTAAAAAAGCTAGTGTCCCTGTGCTTTCTGTTAGAATTGGTGATCATTTCTATTATGGTTTATGTTATATTGGTGCAAGTTCCGGTGCTATTCCTTATGAGCTTTACAGAGAAATTATGCATGAAATCAGTCCCTGCGAATTGGAAGAGACTGATGTGGTTATTCACCATGCTAATAGCGAGACCATCTCTCCAATTGGTATTGTACGAGATGTGGAAGTTCTTTGTGGTAAGATTAAGTACCCTACTGATTTTCTAGTACTTGGTTCAGCTGGTAGTAAAACTTATCCTATTATTTTTGGTAGACATTTCTTGAGTACTTGTGGAGCTATTATAGATTGCAAAAGGGAGAAAATCTTGACTAAGTTTGATGGGGAATCTTATGATTTTAATTTCTCGAAATTCACTAAAGAACCTTGTGAAGAGGAAACCCATAATGAGGATTTTAGAGTTGAACAACTTGCTTCTATTTCTCTTGCTCCTAACAATGCCTTGCAGCAATTTATGGAAGATCATGAAAGTGAAATCTTCATGGAAGAAAGGAATGAGATTTACCAGATTCTCCGTAATCAGCCTAAGATGCTTAAGCATAACTTGCATGTAGAAGACTTGGGTACCACGTTGCCACCTAAAAAGGATCCGGTTTTTGATCTAAAACCTCTCCCTGATGATCTTAAATATGCTTATATTGATGATAAAAAGATATATCCTGTTATTATTAGCTCTAAACTTTCAGGGAAGGAAGAAGAAAGGTTATTGGAGGTTTTGAAGAAACACCGAGGAGCTATGGGCTATACTTTGGATGATTTAAAAGGGATTTCACCTACTATATGTCAGCATTCTATCAATATAGAACTAGATGCAAAACCAGTAGTAGAGCACCAACGACGTTTGAATCCTAAGATGAAGTTAGCGGTAAGAAATGAGGTATTGAAACTCCTTGATGCTGGTATTATTTACCCTATTGCTGATAGTGAATGGGTTAGTCCTGTTCATTGTGTTCCTAAAAAAGGAGGTATTACCGTTGTTCCTAATGATAACGATGAGCTTATTCCCCAAAGAATAGTAGTAGGCTATAGGATGTGCATTGATTTTAGGAAAGTCAACAAAGTTACTAAGAAAGATCACTACCCGCTTCCTTTTATTGAGCAAATGTTCGAAAGATTGTCTAAAAAGACCCATTTTTGTTTTCTTGATGGTTATTCTGGTTTCTATCAAATTGTTGTTAAACAACAAGACCAAGAAAAAACTACGTTTACTTGCCCTTACGATACTTATGCTTATAAACGTATGCCTTTTGGTTTATGTAATGCTCCTGCTACTTTTCAAAGATGCATGTCTACTATCTTTCATGGCTTTTGTGAGGAAATTGGGGAAGTGTTCATGGATGACTTTTCTGTCTATGGAACTTCTTATGATAATTGTCTGCACAACCTTGATAAAGTTTTGCAGACGTGTGACGAAACTAATCTTGTTCTTAATTGGGAGAAATGCCACTTCATGGTTAATGAAGGGATTGTCCTTGGGCATAAAGTTTCTGAAAGAGGCATAGAAGTTGATAGAGCTAAGGTTGAGGCAATTGAGAAGATGCCATGTCCAAGAGACATCAAAGGTATTCGTAGTATCCTTGGTCATGCTAGTTTCTATAGAACGTTTATTAAAGATTTTTCTAGGATATCAAAACCCCTCACTAATCTTCTTCAAAAAGTTGTACCCTTTGTTTTTGATGATGATTGTAAGGAAGCTTTTGAAACTCTTAAGAAGGCTTTAACCACAGCTCCTATCGTTCAACCACCTGATTGGAGTTTACCTTTAGAAATAATGTGTGATGCTAGTGATTTTGCTGTAGGTGCTGTCCTTGGGCAGCGAATTGATAAAAAGCTAAACGTTATTCATTATGCTAGTAAGACTCTAGACGCTGCTCAAAGGAATTATGCTACTACTGAAAAGGAATTTCTAGCTGTCGTTCTTGCTTGTGATAAGTTTAGACCCTATATTGTAGACTCAAAAGTCACCATTCATACTGATCATGCTGCTATTAAGTACCTTATGACGAAGAAGGACGCTAAGCCTAGGATTATTAGATGGGTGCTGCTTTTACAAGAGTTCGATCTACATATAGTAGACAGCAAAGGTGCTAAAAACCCTGTAGCTGATAATTTATCTCGATTAGAAAACATCTCTTTTGACCCTATGCCTGTTAATGATAGTTTCCCAAATGAACAGTTAGCTGCAGTAGGGGTAAGCTCGCGAGGGAGCCCTTGGTACGTTGATTATGCTAACTTTATTGTCTCCAAGTATTTGCCTTCAACTTTTACAGCTTAGCAAAGAAGGAAGTTCTTCTATGATTTGAGGCATTTTGGGATGACCCACACTTATACAAAGAAGGACTGGATGGTATTATGCGTAGATGTGTTCCAGAATATGAAGAAAAGGAGATATTGCGTAAATGTCATGGTAGTGCTTATGGAGGACATCATGCAGGAGATAGAACTACACAAAAGGTGCTACAATCAGGTTTCTACTGGCCTACCCTTTTTAAAGATGCAAGAAAATTTGTTTTATCTTGTGATGAATGTTGGCGTGTTGGTAATATTTCTAGACGCAATGAAATGCCTATGAACTACTCTCTAGTTATTGAACCCTTTGATTGCTGGGGATTTGACTTTATGGGTCCTTTCCCTCCTCGAAAGGTTATACTCATATTCTTGCTGTCGTTGATTATGTTACTAAGTGGGTAGAAGCCATTCCTACGAAGATTGCTGACGGGGAGACTTCTCTAAAAATGCTTAAGGATGTTATATTTCCTAGGTTTCGAGTGCCCAGGTATCTCATGACTGACGGGGGTTCTCATTTCATTCATCGTGGTATTAGAAAGACCCTTGCTAAATATGATGTTAATCATAGAATTGCTTCAGCTTATCACCCCCAAACTAGCGGGCAAGTATAGTTATCAAATAGAGAAATTAAATCCATTTTGCAAAAGACTGTTAATAGATCTAGAAAAAACTGGGCTAAAAAGTTGAATGATGCTTTATGGGCATATAGAACTGCCTACAAAAATCCCATGGGATGTCTCCTTATAAAATGGTTTATGGGAAAGCTTGTCACCTACCTTTAGAATTAGAACACAAAGCTTACTCGGCAGTTAAAGAACTAAATAGAGATTGTAAGCTTGCTGGTGAGAAAAGATTATTTGACTTAAGTTCTTTAGATGAATGGAGGAGTGAAGCCTATGAAAATGCTAGGCTCTTTTAGGAAAAAGTTAAAAGATGGCATGAGAAGCGAATACTTAAGAGAGAATTTCATGTTGGTGAGAAAGTTCTATTGTATAGGTCTCGCCTCAGATTTTTTGCAGGAAAGCTACTGTCAAAATGGGAAGGACCTTTCATTATTGAAGAAGTATACCGTTCAGGAGCAATAAAAATTTCTTATTTAAAAGATAATACTACACAAGTAGTGAATGGGCAGCGACTCAAGCATTATATTGCTGGGGATTCTTACAATGAAGATGTTGATGCCTTTCAAGTTATAACTCCGGAAAAATTTATCAAGGACCAAATTCAGAAACCTGCAGAGTCCGCTTCCAAATAGGTGAAAGTTCTGGTAAGAAAAGTTCCGCAAAAACACTATCCAACTATATTTTTGCAGTTTTTAGTCAATAAGGAAAGCTGGGAAGCGAAAGACGGACGGAAACTGAGCCAGGGTTGCTCACACCACCCTATGGCACGGGCCCACCCCAGGCCGTGCCACCAGGTGGTGTGGCCACCCCAGACTCCGTCTCCGACCCGTTTTCTCCCAGTTCCTTCCTTTTGTCATGAAACTTCATAATATATAATCCCCCGGATCGCCCGAGGTTCGTATATCATGTTTTCGTCGTGTTTTCGTTTCGATCTGTTTCTAACAAGTAGAGTCCCAAATTTGGAGCTACAATGTCTTCCTCTGGATCAGCCAAGGAAGATTCGTTAGGGGATATCATCAACCCATACATGAGAGAGTTGAAGATTCATCCCAAGGAGTTGTTGCTTGAAGATGGGGAGCTCCAGATAAAAGAGGTTCGAGGCCCTAAAGGTGAAGGAAGTCTGGAGGACAGGATGAAAGCACTGGAGCAAGAAGTCTTTAGGTACAAGAAGATGGCGGAACGCGAAGTGGATATCATCCATAAGATTTGTTCCGAACTCATCGCCGAGTGTTGGGGGATACCCCCGGGTAGGGTCACGCCAGGGTATAAAGGCCTAGTTAACCGAGGCACGGCAAGGTCAAAGCAAGTGCTGGCTGAGTCACCTCAAGGCAGGCCGAATCACGGAGTAACCCGGACCAGGGGACATCCACCTAACTTGGTCTAAACCGACTTAGGTTGTATGTCGGTAAGATGTATCTAACTTGTATGTAGGAACAGGTGTGGCCGGATCAACTATATGGGATCCAGGTCACATCAAGCTTGTAAGAGAAGGAAGGTATCTCGCTGGTCAAAGGTGACCACTGTACGCAGAGCGTGAGCGAAGCGGACAGAGGCAGGACCACCGAGGCGTGGCCGACAAAGGTGACGAAGCCTATGTCGGACGACGCAGGCGCCGCAGAGGCTCACGTAGCCTCTGCATGGATGACGTGGGGTTAAAGTGACCCGGTCAGCTTATTATTTTGGGAAGAGGCATATTCCCTGGAATATGCCTCCATGTATGCCCTCAGTGGAGACCTAGGCACTCCTATCTAAGGGGAGCTAGGGCTTCTATAGAAGGGGTTGATCTTAAGTGGGTCAAGTTTTACTTGGTTCCTGAGGGGTAGCTAGTGGTGAGGGTAAGAGAGTTCCTTCTTCCTCCTCTCTCCAATACAGCTCAAGGAGCATTTGTAATATGTGAAGGTGAATCAAACACAAAGCTACCGTGTGTGGAATCACCACACTATCCCTCCCTGGATTCTCCTAGTGCATTTAGTCCCCACCTTTAGCCTATCCATGGCATCTGTCATGACACCACCACGACAGTTGGCGCCTCCCGTGGGGCTAGCAGCGCTAGCAGGAGTGAAGATCCGGACGGGAAACCTCATCGGCACCGGTGAACGCGTCGTCTCCGGGCTCGTTCAGCGCTTTGGAGCGCTGGATTTCGTCAGCGACAATGCTGGCTGCTTCGGCAAGCATCCTCTGCCGCGCAACGGCCTCTTCGTCAAGCTCGGCGCGCACAAGATCTATGTTGTTGTCGATGTGTCATTGATGTCTACGCACTTTCATTCTTGTAGACAGTGATTGGGCCTCCAAGTGCACAGGTTTGTAGAACAGCAGCAAGTTTTCCCTTAAGTGGATCACCCAAGGTTTATCGAACTCAGGGAGGAAGTGGTCAAAGGTATCCCTCTCAAGCAACCCTGCAATCAAGATACAAGAAGTCTCTTGTGTCCCCAACACACCTAATACACTTGTCAGGTGTATAGGTGCACTAGTTCGGCGAAGAGATAGTGAAATACAAGTGGTAATGGTGATAGGAAATAACTTGATGGCGTGGAAAAGAATAAAGGCAAACTGAAATAAAGATGGAAGCAAGCAAACATGTAACAGATCTAGTTGGAAACGGTGTATCAATGCTTATAAACAAGGCCTAGGGATCATAGTTTCACTATTGAACACTCTCATATATATATATTATCTTTATGATACTACTCTTAACTACTCTCCGGTTGGACAATCTAATCGATGGTAGGGCTATAACAACACTCCTCAAAGTAAGCCTTCCCCATCTAGAAAACCCCACACTATCACCTTGAGTACTAGATGAGTCCAACAAACACCACAATTTCATAAAGACATCCAACTCCAAATATAACTCATAACAAGTATTTGAAATCTCTAGCCTAAGTGCCACCATGGTGAGAACGCTGTCACTTTCACATACATGGGGAGAGCAGAGATTCATTAAAGCACTTGAGTAGAAGAATAGATCTATAGATTACAAGCTCATGATCTCAATAAGATCACGCATAGAGAGAGAGATGAACACATAGCTACCAGTAGAACCCTGAGCCTCGAGAGAGAACTACTCCCTCCTCATCATGGGAAGCAGCAACGGTGATGGAGATGGTGGTGGAGATCGATGGAGATGGCTCCAGGGGCACTTCCCCGTCCCGGCAGGGTGCCGGAACAGAAACTTTCTGTCCCCCGAATCTCCTCTTCGGTGGCGGCGGCGCTGCGGAACTTTTCGTGGCTGGAGGCTTGACGACTTAGGGTTTTGGTATCGGGAGGCTTCTTATAGGCCAGAGGGCAAGGTCGGTGGAGTGCCAGGGGGCCCACACCACCTGGTGGCGCGGGTAGGGCTAGCCCGCGCCTGGGGGTGTGGCCAGGCCCTAGCCCTCCTCTGTCTCGTATTTTGGCTCCGTGAGTCTTCCGGTAAAATAGGAACTTTGGCTTTTGTCCCGTCCAATTCCGAGAATATTGATTTTCTGACTTTCCTGGAACCAAAAATAGCAGAAAACAGGCAACTAGCACTGTGGGATCTTGTTAATAGTTTAGTCCAAGAAATCATATGAAAAGTACTCCAAACTTGGAACAAAACATAAGAAAGTAGATAAAACCAAGCATGGAACATCAAAAATTATAGATACATTTGCAATGTATCAACATCCCCAAGCTTAACTCCTGCTCGTCCTCGAGTAGGTAAGTGATAAAAAGAAAGAATAATTTTTGAGGTGACATGCACCATCAAAGACTTGATCAAAGTATTTGCAAAACATTCAAAGCTGGGATCATAGTACTTCAATCATAGCATGAAAGACAAAGTTCTAGCAATAACCAAAGAAACTATGATGCAACATGAAAAGGCACAAACAAAAGATTTATGAATAACAAAGCTTTGCAAGACATTTGTTTGTTTCACATAAAGAAAACATAGCATAATAGTATTCAGCTTGTCCCTCAATAGAGTAGAAAATATAAATGCATAGGACACCTTCAAAGTTCATAAGAGTGACTAGATACAATAGTTTCAAACAAGCAATAACAAGTTATGCATCAATCAACTAGTCTTGGGACAATGCACATAGAACTAAGAATGGCCACTATGCTCTCAAAGTAGGTCCATAAGGATAGAAGGTGGAGACTCAATATAATGGTGGAAGAAAAGCCTTTTGTAAAAGGAAGTAGGGATTCAAGTCTCATAAAGAGCTTCCAAAAATTATGGTACGTATAGCTTTCAGCTCTCATTGCACCTATCATAAGCATCTTGAAGTGATTAAGGTTAAAGTGAACAAACTATGGTGTACATGCTTGACGAAGTATAAGTCAGAAATCTCATGTCCCTTGTATATGAGGGTCGCTCCTCATGCTACTCAAGTTTAGTCACCGGTAAGTTCTTGTCATTGTAAGTATATGTGTATCATAGAGAACCACCAACGGGGTACCCCTTGCCCGATGATACGGAAGAATCCCTATATCAAAATGACAAGGCAAGCAGACAACAAGCATCTCAGCATTCTTCTTATTTACCATGGGAATATGGTGCTTTTTTCTCTCTTTCCTCTTTTCATAATCTCTTTTTTTCTTTTTCTCTTTTTTCTCAATATAGGACTCTTTTTTATAAGAAGAATGCTTCATAGACAGCTCATTATGGTTACGCTGCTGGTTTCCACCATGTCAGCATGGATTAGACCAGCGGCCCAGGCGTTTCTCTAACACATATACATAACTCCATGGACTTACAAGCTCCCCTTTCATTTCACACCAACGACATCCATATACAAAATAGCATGATATCAACTAGGTACAAGTACCAAGTGCAATGTTGAAAGCGTTCCCCATGAAAGCATGGTTCTGCTAATCTCCAACAAATAAGTGCAAGCATATACAACATAGAAGACACAATGGTTCAAGTTTATTAAGAGCAAGTAAAGTAAAGTGTGCCATCAAGTTCGTGAGAGATTTAATCACTAGTTTTCTCGTAGCAAGTGGAAGGTAAACAAAAGCATGAATATACTTGGAATAGCATGAGCTAATAGGTAGGTATGGTGGACTCTTTGGAATAACTTGGTTTAGGGAGTTGGATGCATGAGTGGAACTCATACTTGGTTGTGGAGGCTAGCAAAAGACTGGGAGCGACAAACTAAGAGAGCAATAATGGCCATAATCATGCAGAGCGACAAAACATCATTGATCAAAGCATAAAGTGATACTACAAGTTGAAAACTAAAGGATCATAATGGCTATGGTGACTTGAGATAGTCATAACATGGTGTGAGCATGCACGAAGTCAACCCAAATAAAGCATCAAAGGAGAATACCACTATACTATGTTTTAATATGCTAAAACAATGCATGATTCATCCAAGGCACATTAAGCAATCTCAATTGTTTATAAAAATTCATGCTACAACAAGGAATACTAAGCATAAATCCAAAACAATATCAAGCATGGCAAGACAAAGCATAGGCCACAGTCAAAAACGAGCTCTTTTTACCACATAAGCATGAACTTTCCTACTCTTTTCCAATCCAAACCAAACTATTTGCAAACCAATGTATGAAAGAGGGGGTCCAGCCAATTAATTCAGAAAACTAAGAAAACCAAGCAAATGAAAAACCAAAATGAAAACGAAAAAGAAGACGCTCCAAGAACAACACAACTATGCATGAAACAATAAAAATGAAGTGTTTGGAAGAAACCTGGGATTTTTATTGATAAAGAAGGGGATGCCTTGGGCATACCCAAGCTTTGATGCTTGTACTTCTTAGATATTTCTTGGGGTGACACGCGTGGCATCCCCAAGCTTGAGATTTAGTCCATCCTTCATCTCATTACTCATTCCTTCCATACACCTGAAATTTTTCCTTCATACAAAACTTCACACAATCTTAATTAGCAACATTAGTGTACTCAAGATAAATAAGTCTTAAGGTTCAGTTCTAACACCAAATAAACCTCCATTGGAACACTAGCTACTGTAGAAATTCCCTAAAAAAGCTCAATTCCCCAAAAGAACTCAAGAAGGAACCAACAAGAAGCAAATGCAGAAAATGGCAGAAATCTGTCAAAACAGACCAGCAGGTAAAGAAGAATTTTTTCGAAGACCTTATGTTGCTCAAATCAAAAAGTGTTGAACTAACTAAAGTTAGATAACAACCTGGGTCAGAAGCACAAATAATTACAGCTCAATCAGATATACAGATCTCTATCACGAATTTTTACGGTGAAGCACAAAAATCTGTTTCGGGATAGCAACTTTCCCAATTATTACTTCACTCTCATTAGAGGTTACTCTCGGCACAAAAAGCAAAGAAAAAGGATAAGGAACGGTTATTACAGAGGTAATAACTTCCAAGACTCATCTAAAATTTTTGGGTTATCTCCCAATAAGTACTTTTCTTTAACGCCTTTAAGTTAGGCTTGATAGTTTGCGAAGATGCTCACATAAGAAATATGGATTGAAATAAAAGAGAGCATCAAGAAGAAAATTCAAAACACATTTAAGTCTAACCCACTTCCTCTGCTTAGGAATCTTGTAAATAAACAAGTCATGAAAGCACAAAGCAACAAGCATAGGAAAGCAAAACAAGTGCAACTTCAAAAATTTCAACATAAAGAGGGGAAACTTAATATTATTGAGATGCATAGAACCATGTTTCCCTCTCTCATAATAACTTTCAGTAGCAACATGAATAAAATTAAAAATATAACTATCACATAAAATATTCTTATCATGAACCACATGCATAAAAGAATTATTACTCTCCACATAAGCATAGTCATTCTTATTAATTGTGGTTGGAGAAAATTCAACAAAATAGCTATCATTATTATTCTCATCACCATAATCATCAAATATATGAGGCATATTGTAATCATAATTAATTTTCTCCTCAATAGTAGGTGGACTGAAAATATCATATTCATCATTGTAATCATCATAAATTGGAGGTATAGTATCTTCATAAGCAATAGAATAGTTATCTTCCAAAGTGTGCTCATTTGTAAACATATCATCATTGGAAGGATCATGGATAGCACTAATAGTATAGAAATTATTAATATCATCATTTTCAGAATTGGTACCAAAGAGATTTTCAATATCAAAAGAAGTGTGCTTTTCCCAATCATGATCACTACTATAGGTAACAGGCATAGGAACATCATCGAGTTCAGACTCATCAAAAACTATAATAGGAGCTACATGCTTAGGGGAAAATACCGTTTCTTCCCTCCTTTTACTCCTCCTTTTCTTCTTTATCTTCTTCTCTTTAGGAGGGAGAGGCTTGAAAGGAAGCTTCTCCATATACCCTGTTTCATTGTTAGAGACAATAGAAGAAACTTTGGAGGATTCCTTCTTTTCATTAATAAGATCAAAACACATATTAGTCCTATCATATTTTGGTAAAATCTCATCTTCTATAATATTTTGTATGTAAGTATTTGTGTGACAATTATCAACACAATACAGATGACAACCATGCAGGACAGTATTCATATTAAAAGCACCCATATCTACCAAAGAGGTTTTTCTTGATAACTCTTCACACCCCAAAAATAATGTAAGTTCTCATGCTGATTAGGAGTGATCATGTCGTCACAATACAAACTTGCAGTACTCATTGGATTAGAAGGGATATTATTATGGCATGAGCATTGGAAATTGAAATGACCCACTTCAAAGCAAAGTTCACAAATAAAAGGATAGAGGGCACAAACTTTTTTACCAAGATCATTTAGAGCCCTATACCACATTCTAGTTTTTTCATTCCTGTGGTGATACAATATTCTTCTTCAACTTGATTACTCTCACAAGGTCTATGTATCCCACAAAAATTAACATGCTTATAAGAAATAGTGCTTTCAGAGGTTTGAGCATGTTTATTGCTATCATTAACAACAATTTCATTTTCCATGCAAGTGTCTTTAAAAGGCTCATGATACATGTCCCACTTTCCTTTAGGAGCATTAATATGAGAAGCAAAGGTTTTAAAACTATCAATAAGAATTTGAGGATCAAGACCATATTTAGCACTAAGCTCTTGAAAATTAGCAGTTTCAACAAAAGACTTAATGCAATCATACTCATAGTTTATACCTGGTTCTTTACCTTTGTTGTTATCCCAATCTTCGGTATTGCTTTGAATTGTTTCAAGAAGATCCAACTTAGCTTTGACCTCCTTACTTGTGAAGGATCCCCCTAAACAAGTATCTAGATAGTCCTTGTAATGTTCTGAAAGCCTTGCATAGAAATTATTAATAACAATATTACGGGGGAGCTCATGAATGCGACATTTGAGCATTGGTGACTTCAACCTCCCCCATGCTTGGGCGATACTTTCTCCATCATGAGGATGAAAATTATAAATGTAATTCCTATCTTTATGAATTTCATGAGGAGGATAAAATTTAGAGTAAAAGAGAGATTCAAATTCCTTCCACTCCAAATGATGAGGATCATCTAGTAGCTCATACCACTCCCTTGCTTTGCCCTTAAGTGAAAAAGAGAATAACTTCTTCTTGACGTGATCTGTTGTAATACTTGCACACTTGAACAACCCACATAATTCGTGTATAAAGAGCAAATGATCACCGGGATGGATAGGTCCATCTCCAAAATAGTAGTTATCCATAATACGATCAATAATTTTTATAGGTATTGTAAAAGGGATGCTTTCAGTATGTGGATTTAAAATATCACAAGTATCATTAGAATTGCCACATATGGGAGATAAAGTATCATCAAAGAAATTTTTCTTCCTTAAAACTGGGGAACTAAAGAGATCATTTTCATAAGAACCAACTTCCCCAAGCTTAGACGTTTCCATAGCATTAGTAACAAAGGTGTTCAAAAGATTCATACTAATAACATTGCTATTAGCATGAAAAGAAAGTTCCATGGGTTTTTTAATTTTCTTTTCAGACAATTCAAGTTCTAACTTAGGAAAAATACTAAAAACCTCTCTAATTTTGTTGTTGTTTTCCATTAAGCCTAACTAGTGAAAACAAGAAACAAAAAGACAAAATTGCATAATCTAAAGGAAATAACTTCGAGCACTCACACCGGAGGATGTGAGTACCTTTTACCTTACCTCCCGGCAACGGCGCCAGAAAATAGCTTGATGTCTACGCACTTCTATTCTTGTAGACAGTTGTTAGGCCTCCAAGTGCACAGGTTTGTAGAACAACAGCAAGTTTTCCCTTAAGTGGATCACCCAAGGTTTATCGAACTCATGGAGGAAGTGGTCAAAGGTATCCCTCTCAAGCAACCCCGCAATCAAGATACAAGAAGTCTCTTGTGTCCCCAACACACCTAATACACTTGTCAGGTGTATAGGTGCACTAGTTCGGCGAAGAGATAGTGAAATAAAAGTGGTAATGGTGATAGAAAATAACTTGATGGCATGGAAAAGACCAAAGGCAAACTGAAATAAAGATGGAAGCAAGCAAACATGTATAGATCTAGTTGGAAATGGTGTATCAATGTTTAGAAACAAGGCCTAGGGATCATACTTTCACTAGTGAACACTCTCATATAAATATATTATCTTAATGATACTACTCTTAACTACTCTCCGGTTGGACACTCTAATCGATGGTAGGGCTATAACAGCACTCCTCAAAGTAAGCCTTCCCCATCTAGGAAACCCCACACTGTCACCTTGAGTACTAGATGAGTCCAACAAACACCACAATTTCATAAAGACATCCAACTCCAAATATAACTCATAACAAGTATTTGAAATCTCTAGCCTAAGTGCCACCATGGTGAGCATGCTGTCACTTTCACACACATGGGGAGAGTAGAGATTCATTAAAGCACTTGAGTAGCAGAATAGATCTATAGATTACAAGCTCATGATCTCAATAAGATCACGCATAGAGAGAGAGATGAACACATAGCTACCGGTAGAACCCTTATCCTCGAGAGAGAACTACTCCCTCCTCAACATGGGAATCAGCAAGGCGATAGAGATGGTGGTGGAGATCGATGGAGATGGCTCCGGGGGCACTTCCCTGTCCCGGCAGGGTGCCGGAACAGAGACTTTCTGTCCCCCGAATCTCTCCTTCGGTGGCGGCGGCGCTGCAGAACTTTTCGTGGCTGGAGGCTTGACGACTTAGGGTTTTGGTATCGGAAGGCTTCTTATAGGCCAGAGGGCAAGGTCGGTGGAGTGCCAGGGGGCCCACAACACCTGGTGGCGCGGGTAGGGCTAGCCTGCGCCTGGGGTGGCTAGGCCCTGGCCCTCCTCCGTCTCGTATTCTGGCTTCATGAGTCTTCCGGTAAAATAGGAACTTTGGCTTTTGTCCCGTCCAATTCCGAAAATATTGATTTTCTAACTTTCCTGGAACCAAAAACAGCAGAAAACAGGCAACTGGCACTGTGGCATCTTGTTAATAAGTTAGTCCAAGAAATCATATGAAAAGTACTCCAAAGTTGGAACAAAACATAAGAAAGTAGATAAAACCAAGCATGGAACATCAAAAATTATAGATACATTTGCAATGTATCAGTCATGCGTTCATCCGCGGCACGTCGTGGAAGGAGGCGAGCCACCCCTCAGTGTGGCTCGCGGGGCGCGTATCACTCGCTCCCCGTACCACGCTGAGGTGATGATGACCGTGCCTGGCGCTGGCGCAAGCAAGGATCCTGCACCAGATCCGGAGGTAACACCTAAGGCACCGAGGAAAAGTAGTGGTCCTCCGCTAGAGAGGCCTAAGAATGTGCTGCAGCAGGTAATGGATAGCTTGGCAAACCCAGTAGCAGCAGCAGTAGATCCGGCTCAGGAACAGGCCGAGCTAGAGGAAACTAGGCAAAAAATACTAGAGGGTGTGAAAAATATAGCCGCGGCTCAGTAGTCATTGAACATGACACTGCGTGAGTACGCAAAGGCAAATAAGGTTGATGCAGTAAAAGTGAAGGGGAGAAACCTCATGAGTGAAATGAACAGAGAGGGTGATACTAGGATTGGGGAATCAGAAAACTGTTTGTCAGTGGGGCTGCCGAAGTATAGTACCCCGGCAAAGAACCTCATAGCAGCGGATGCAGCTACATCCGAGTTAGAAGGTCCAACGGGTGAAGCCCGTCAAAGACAGTAGGATAGATTCAATGAGTTGGTTCAGATCGCGAACAGGCAAAACAAGGAGTTGCTCAGGGCTAACCCGGAGAGAGCTGGGGCCTCCAAGATCGTTCATTTGGTGGTGGGTAACCTGGAGAAATCCGCTGGAGCCGCATCGTCTCCTCATGGTGGTCCTAGGAGAGAGGAGGTTGTAACTTCGGCTAGGAGTAATAAGCAGATAGTCCCATATGACCCGGCAAGGGCAGGGCAAGGAAAAGAAGTGCAGAGAAATGAGGATCGAAGAAGTGTGAGCCGAGGTGAAGCTGGCCGAGGTAACCACAACCAAGGCAACGCCGGTCAAGGGAATGATGTAAACGGCAATGCCGGACAGCGTAATTCGGTAGGTGCAGGTCAACCGCAGCAGCGGAATATACCACGGCAAGAGCGCAGTGCCGGCCAAGTTATGCAACAGAGAGCAGCTCCACAGGAGCAAGATAGATACAATGACGGTGATTCGGAGATGGTGAACGCTGGCTATCACGTGATAGGGTCAAGGTTGGGAAGCAGAAACTTGATGCCTGATGATGCCAGGTTAAAACTGGATCGGTTGTATAGGTCGGAGCAAATTGAATGTCAAGGTCCTCCGGGTCCAGCTTGTTTTGGGCCTCGGATCATGAAGGAACCTCTGATACCTAACTTCCAGTTACCTAGAGGCACAAAGACGTATGACGGCAGCACTAAGCCGGAGGATTGGTTGATTAACTATGCAACTTCAGTGAAAATTGCCACGGGCAACTTGAGATGGGCTGTGAGATATGTACCACAGATGCTGGAGGGGCCAGAAAGGGTATGGTTGAACAATTTTCCACCCGGAAGTATTAACTGTTGGATCGATTTTGAGGAGATGTTTATTAGCAACTTCTCAAGTACGTATCAAAGGTCCAACAGGCCACATACCCTAGCAATGTGCAGGCAGAGACCAAATGAGACAGACCGGGAGTTCTTAACCTGTTGGTGCACTGTGCGAAACTCGTGTGAAGGTGTGATTGAGTCACAGGCCATAGCTTGGTTTGCACAAGGATGCAGATATGCAAGCAAGCTATGGCAAAGGTTGCAAAGAGATATGCCAACCACCTTGGCATAAACAATCCGGATTGCTGATTCATATGCCTTGGGTGATCCGACACAACCTAGGCTCACCTCAAACGAGTCAAGCGAGGAGTATTGTCAGCGAGATGGGGTTGGGTCATCTCGAAGAAATGATTAACAAGGTAAAAGAAGGGATGACAGACCGGATTATCGGTATAGTTCGCAACAAGTTGCAGCTGTGAATCAGGATCAACCCGGAGCAGGAAGCAGTCAATGTCAAAAAACTGGAGGAAAGCAATGGACACCAAGGAATGATGGAAAGAAAACTTGGACACCAGAGCAGAAAAAATAGTGGCAAGAAAAGAAGGACCATCCAAGGCACACCTATAAAGCAATGCTGGATCAGCCGTGTAAATTTCACACACCAAATCCGAGTAACCCAGCGGGTCACACAACCAGGAAGTGTGCATGGATGCAAAAGATAGAACAAAGTGGTGCGGGGAATGCTCAGGCACCTCGGAATGATCAACCTCGGCAGGGGTTACCCCAGCAGCAATTGCTCTCCAGAGCGAACACGCAACAGCTAATGTTGCCTCCCCCTCCGCCGAGGTATGACAACCATGAGAGAAGGGATGCAGTGCACCAGGTGGAGAACCAAAACCAACAGGATCAGAGGTACCCCGGAAACGAGGGGAGGAATGAGTACAGAGAGCATCATCAGAGTTACTGTGTGTTCACTACGGAAGAGACAGACAGAAAGAGCTTGCAGCGCCGACATATGGAGGTCAATGCAGTAATGCCGGCCGTGACGAGGTATATGCCTTGGTCAGATCAGGAGATTACCTGGAGCATCACGGATCATCCGAAGCTCATGCCAAGTCCTGGTTCATATGCACTGGTGTTGGATCCAACATTCATTGGGCCTAACATCAATGTGAGGTTCTCAAAGGTGCTGATTGATAATGGCAGTAGCGTCAACATCATGTATGTGGACACGATGCGCAAGTTGGGTATCTCGGAGAATATGCTCCAAGCTACAAGGACAACTTTCCATGGCATTGTGCCATGCATTTCTTGTGAGCCCATAGGCAAGGTCCGGGTTGACGTGTTGTTCGGCACAAGAGATAACTGCCGGACTGAGAATTTGGAGTTCGAAGTTGTAAATTTGGAGAGTGCATATCACGCGTTGCTCGGCAGGCCAGCTCTAAACAAATTTATGGCAAGTTGTCAGATTAGTTACTTGAAGATGAAGCTGCCTGGGCAAAATGGTGTAATTACCATAGCTGGGGATTTCTGACGTTTCATAGAGTGTGCATCTGCCAGATCTAACCTGGCCGAGCCACTCGTGATTGTGCAAGAAAAGAGAAAGATCCAAGAAGTGGCGGCATTGGCTCAGTCCACGCAGCAGTATGTGCAGGCGCTGAGTAACCCGCATGGTAGTGTCTCATTCCAAGCGACAAAAGATACCAAGAAGGTGGCTGTTGATGATATGTTCCCTGAGCGCACCATAACAATTGGTGTCAGGTTAAATGACAAATAGGAAAGCGAGCTCGTCAACTTCCTCCGTGAGAATCGGGATATTTTTTCTTGGTCCACACAGGACTTGCAAGGTGTTCTGAGGGAGTTGGCCGAGCACTCTTTGAATGTCAGACCCGGAGCAAAGCCGGTGAAGCAACCTCTCCGCCGCTTCACCGAAGACAGGAGAAACGTCATAGGTGATGAGATAGCTCGGTTGTTGGCTGCAGGATTTATCATGGAAGTGCTTTACCCGGATTGGCTATCTAATCTGGTGCTGGTGGAGAAGAAGAAGGATGACCCGAACATGGCAGTGGTTTGGCGTATGTGTATCGATTACACGAACCTAAATAAGGCGTGTCCAAAAGATCCATTCCCACTGCCAAGGATAGACCAAGTCATAGATTCCACTGCTGGATGTGAGTTGTTGTCGTTCATTGATGCATATTATGGTTTCCACCAGATACCTCTGAACCCAAGTGATCAAATAAAGACTGCGTTTATCACCCCGTATGGGGCTTATTTCTATCGCACCATGCCTTTTGGTTTACGTAATGCAGGGGCAACGTATCAAAGATGTATGCAAAAATGTTTGCATGACCAAATTGGTCAAAATGTGCAGGTGTATGTGGATGATGTTATGATAAAGACCAAGGAAAGCAAAACGCTCCTTGACGATATCAGGCAGACGTTTGCGAACCTAAGGAGGTTCTGAATGAAGCTTAACCCGGAGAAATGTACCTTCGGTGTCCCGGCTGGAAAATTACTCGGATTTCTTGTCTCCAGCCGAGGTATCAAGGTCAATCCAACTAAAATCCGGGCCATAGAGCGAATGGAACTGCCGAAGTGTCTTAACGATGTCTAGAAGTTCACTAGTTGCCTGGCATCCTTATGTCGGTTTGTATGTCGGTTCGGAGAAAAGGCACTGCCACTCTATCAACTCATGAAAAAGTCGGACAAGTTCATTTGGACACCGCAGGCCAATGAAGCCTTTATCCAACTAAAGAAGATGTTAGCCACTGCACCAGTGTTAGCCTCTCCACTATCAAAGGAGCCAATGTTGCTCTATATAGCCGCAACCAACTGAGTTGTAAGTGCAGTAATTGTGGTAGAGCGCGATGAAGAGGGTAAGTCAGTGCCAAGGCCAGTATATTATCTGAGCGAGGTATTATCAGCCTCAAAAGGTGGCATATGGTGTGTATATGGCAGCTAAGAAGCTGAAGCACTATTTCGAGGAACACCCAATCAAGGTAATATGTGAAGCCCCCATATCCGAGATAATGAGGAATAGGGATGCAAGTGGTAGGATTGCAAAATGGGCAATTGAGCTAGCTCCTTATGCGCCACAATATGACAGAAGAGAAGCGATCAAATCTCAGGCTGTGGCGGACATTTTTGTGGGTTGGGCCGAGGTGCAATATGAGCCACCATTGCCAGATCCAAACTACTGGAAAATGCACTTTGACAGGTCAAAAACAAAAACCGGGTTAGGTGCCGGAGTTGTGCTTACCTCACCAAAGAAGGACTAGCTAAAATATGTGCTACAAATCCACTTCACTGCATCAAACAATGTTGCAGAATATGAGGCACTTGTACATGGGCTCAATGTGGCGAAGGAGATTGGAATACATCGGATCCAATGCTTCAGTGACTCGGATCTCGTAGTCCAGCAAGTCTCCGGACAATGGGATGCCTTGGATGCAAACATGGCATTGTACAGATTTCATGCGCAGAAGATATCTGGTTACTTTGAGGGATGCGAATTTCACCATATACCCTAGTTGGAAAATGAGGCTGCCGACGTATTGTCGAAGCTCGGATCAACCCGACAAGCAATTCCACCATGCGTAGCATTGGAGCACCTCAGAAAACCATCTATCAGGCCATCCCCGGAGTCCGACTCAATTTTTATCCCGGCAAATCCGGAATCAGAGGTTGTGCCCATGGACATTGATGTGGGGAGCGGTTCGCGAAACTCGGGGACTGCCTTGGTAAACCCGGGGACTGCTTTGGCAAACCCGGGGACTGCCTCGACAAACCCGGGGACTGCACAGCGTGATCCGGTAGAAGTTATGCCGGTGGATCAGATGGAAATTGATGAGGATGTGTTCCCAGTGAAAGCAGTACCAGCTTGGGCACAGCCCATATTACAATTCCTAAAAGATTGAACCTTACCCACTGAGGAGGTACTTTCTAGGCAAACTCAGAGGAGAGCAAAAGCATACACAATCATCAATGCCGAGCTATACAAAATGAGTGTGACTAATGTCCTCCAGCGATGTGTTGACCCGGAGGAAGGACTTGACATCAGATATACATCAAGGGGAATGTGAGAATCATGCCTCGTACAGAGCCTTGGTAGCAAAAGCTTTCCGCCATGGGTTTTACTGGCCAAGTGCCTTGGAACAACCAGAAGATCTGGTGAGAAAATGCAATGGCTGTCAGAGATATGCGACAAAGACACATATGCCAACGTCGGAGCTCAAGACCATACCAATTACATGGCCATTTGCCGTATGGTGCTTGGATATGGTTGGCCCGTTTAAACCAGCAAGAGGGAACATGACCCACATATTGGTCATGGTTAACAAATTTACGAAATGGATTGAAGTGAAGCCAATAAGAAAATGTGATGGAGCTACTGCCGTAACTTTCATCAAAGACATCATCTTGAGATACGGTTATCCTCACAGTATCATAACGGATAATGGCACAAATTTTGCTGAAGGAGCATTTGCACATTTTTGCCGGGATAAGAAGATCCGGCTGGATGTTGCCTCGGTAGCCCACCCCGCATCAAACGGGCAAGTGGAAAGATCCAACGGGTTGGTGTTATCTGGGATAAAACCCCGGCTCATTGAGCCGCTGCAAAGATCAGCGGGGTGCTGGATAGAAGAACAACCAGTAGTACTGTAGAGTTTAAGAACAACTCCGAATCAATCAACAGGCTATACGCCATTCTTTCTAGTATATGGGGCAGAAGTTGTATTACCAGCCGACATAGAGCATGACTCGCCTAGGGTCACCCAATACATAGAAGCCGAAGTGCAAGAAGCCCGGCAAAATGATGTTGATCTGCTGGAAGAAGCGAGAGAATTGGCATTGTCCAGATCCGCCATATATCAGCAAAACCTCCGACGCTATCATAGCCGGAAAGTAAGCCCTCGAGTTTTCCGGGAAGGCGATTTGGTACTCCGGTTGGTACAACGTACTGTTGGCATGCATAAATTATCCCCCCCATGGGAAGGGCCATTCATTGTGAGCAAAGCATTGCACAATGATTCTTATTATCTTACCGATGCAAAACCACAGGAGAAGAACAAGGCGGCCAGGTCCGACGAGGAATCCAAATGTCCATGGAATGTAGCTCTACTTCGTCCTTTCTACACTTAGCAGAGAAGTGTATGTATCCGAGTCTCTCATATGTCGATATGTATGCCGGTAATGAGATTATCAATGGAATCTTGGCACCTCGAGCAGTAACTCAGGGACTGCCTTAATAATATTGGTTGTCTTCTGTATCTTCTATTTATATGTCGGCTGGCATAAGTTGCTTCTACTTAAACCGGATTAGTAGTGTGTGAGCACCAAAATGTAACTCTTTGACTTGCTGTTGTCCAACAAGATTTGGCTTCATGGCAAGCAAGAGAACAAGTTTGGAATTGCGTAGCACATGAAAAACAACTAAGGAAAGAAACTTAATCGAGCCGACGTTTGTTTCTCGGACTAACCCTGTGCTTACTTTAAAATTATTACGCTCAATTATTTTGAGCTAATCCTAAAGTTTCCAAGTATTGTTAGATTCAATTTTTGAAACTCGAACTCGTAAGTCATAAACCGAACAAAGGTGGACACGAGCCAAGCCAAGAAATTGGGGGAACAAGAAAATGAAACTCGGGGACTACGCCCAAGTTAATCCGGCATAAAAACTTAGTAGCAAAATATAACTGATGTGCTTAGATACAATTGCACCAGGCATACCGGGGATCTGATAAATTTCAAAGTTTTTTCGATCAAGGAGCAGCAGGAGGGGGTAATTTGGCGCCAGCAGGTGCAGCTCCAGCCTTGGATTCAGCTTCATCTTGATCTTCTTCGACGTCCGAGGCTTCGCTCTCATCATCTTCACCCGAACCATCTTCGACGTATTCGTCGTCAACGATATCGAGAAAGCTTGGTCCCTCATTCCATTGATGGATGGGGGCATATTGAATGAGGTTATGGGCGCAAGCCTTGCGACGAGCTACACAATCCACATCGGTGGACCACCTTGACCCGGTGTGCATGCGCTCAAGAAGATCGAGATTGATTTTCTCGTACCATGTGAGCACATAGTGGAGAACGGTCTCAGCTCCGGCACGTCCGGCGGATTCCCTCCAGAGGTCTAGCTGGGTCTCGCACTCCATCAGCTTGTTAATTAGGGCAGCGGAACCCTCCGGAGTATCTTCGCCAGGCCAAAGGGCATTGAAAACCTGGACTGATGCGCTTAGAATATCCGTGTCGTGGTTCTTCATGATTTCAACTCTAGAGGACAAGCCAACAAGCAGGTCCTCCAGATCAAGAGGAATGGCGCCCGAACCAGATGGAGTACCTCTCTGCTGGCGGAACTTGGTAACAGCACTAGATGCAATGGCACCACCCTCTGGAAACTTGTCTGAAAATATGACAAGTGAAATAAGTACAAGAGGTTAACCCGGAGAGATTCATGTCGGATGAAGGAAAATAACTTACGTGAAATATGGCTGTGGATCCGGGTCAACTCCTTGGTACAGTCATCACGCCTTTTTATGAAGTTGCACAAGTTCAGTATTCGCTGACTCAAGCTTGACGTCGGCCTCCTTCAGCAATTCTTGGTCCTTGGCAATCTGGAGGTTGAGGCGCTCGCGCTCTTCAGTAAAGTCCTAGCCAGCTTTTTGAAGTTCGGATTGGTGCTACGCTTTCAACTTCTTCATATCTGCCTTGAGCTTGGCAATCTCATCATCTTTGGTTCGGAGGAGGGAAAGCTCATCATCTTTCTTTTTGAGTTTGGCCTGATGCTGTCCTGCTTGTTCGAGAAAATGCAGCATCATATCAAGCACGGGCACACTATCTTCAAGAGATTCTAAAATAGTTTGTTGACCCGGCAAAGCCGAGGTATGAATGTTTGCTGAGCCACGGAGAAAATGAGATAGAGAGCATAACAAAGTTGAGCAAAAATGACTTACCCTTTATCTAGTCTAAGTTTTTCCTCATGAGGATATTCTCAGCCTCCACACCAGCTGCGAAATCCGAATGAGGAATTAGTTTGGCGGAAAAAGATGAAGAGAAATTGAAAATTACCAAGGAGAAAACTTACCCCTTTTATCGTGTTCGGCGAGCAGCGCACTATGCTTGGCGCGCAGCATCTTGTGAGTATCAAGGAGACGCTGAAATTCAGCGCTCCGACGATTGGTGGTCACCTGAAAGAGCAAAAATGGATAGCTTAGTCTTGTGCATATTCGAAATGTACAAAATCCGGGCCAAGTGGAACTTAACCCGGCTCTAGGTGTGTGCATATTCGAAGTGTACAAAATCCGGGCCAAGTGGAACTTAACCCGGCTCTAGGTGTGTGCATATTCAAAGTGTACAAAATCCGGTCCAAGTGGAACTTAACCCGGCTCTAGGTGTGTGCATATTCGAAGTGTACAAAATCCGGGCCAAGTGGAACTTAACACGGCTCTAGGTGTGTGCATATTCGAAGTGAACAAAATCCGGGCCAAGTGGAACTTAACTCGGCTCTAGGTGTGTGCATATTCGAAGTGTACAAAATCTGGGCCAAGTGGAACTTAACTCGGCTCTAGGTGTGTGCATATTCGAAGTGTACAAAATCCAGGCCAAGTGGGACTTAACCCGGCTCTAGGTGTGTGCATATTCAAAGTTATGAAGGAGCTACGTTAATTCTCTAAGGAGCATCCGGCCGAGTAACAAGTTACTCCCTCGGAGGCTCGGGGACTAATGGTTATATCACTAATGTCTACTACATGTTAAGGAAAAGACGAAGTGACATACCTCCATCATCTGACCTGCAAGATTAATTGCCTTGGTGGCAGTATTCATCTGCGCAGCAAATTCGGCGGGACCGAACTTCTCCGGGAGACCGTCGTTGTAGACGAACTCCGCCTTGTTCCAGATATTTACAAACTCGATAAAGGTCAGAGGGTATCGTTCGCCGCTAAGCATGTGGGGTGGAACTAGACCCTTGGCATGAGCTTCCCTCCCCTCAACCTAGGCAAGGGCCAGACTGGTGTGCAAAGCAAGTTGCGTATCAGCTGGCTCGGCAGGGGCGTCCTTCGGCGGGGGAGTCTTTTTTGGGAGCATGGACGCAAGTGTGCGCTGTCCAGTCTCAAGGGACGTTGCCCTGGTGGTGTCAGGAGCCTTCTTGCCCTTAGGTTGCTGCTATGAGGCGGAAGTTGCTGCAGCGGGTTTGCTCTTGGGAGCTGCCTTGGTTCTTCCCTTGGTGCTGCTGGTCTCTTCTCGCCGAGCCTTGGAAGACTCGGACGAGGTGGAGGGGCTTGGTGCTGCTGCTGTTGCTTTTGTTGTTGCTGCTGCTGCTGGAGCTGATGATGGTGCTGGTGCTGATTTCTGTTTCGAAGGAGGTGCTGAAGGTAACTCGAATGAAGCTGGTTGCGACGGAGCCGAAGTGGTGGTTGTTGATGCCTTGGCAGAGCCAGTCTCCCCCGCTCCGGGGTTGCCCCCTCTTGACGAGGTGGGCCGGAACCCGGAGCAGCCGCTGAACCCTCCGGAATGGGGCTCAACAGGCGTGAATCATCGCCACGAGGGGGAGAAGGGCTGTGTCGGAGCAGCGAGGCAATGTCGGATCCACTATGTGGGACCTCCACCGCGGCCCTGCCGAATCAAACAATGTATGATGAGAAACTATAATAAAAGAAGAACAAGTGAATAGCAAAGGGAGAAGAGGCTTACTCATCCGAGGTCAGGGGCTCTTTGGGCTTCCGAGCCCTCCGAGTTGTGGCCTTGGTTGCGGGCTTGGTGGCAGTTTTGTCACCAGACTTCTTTCGCCTTTTAGCTAGCTGAGAAGGTCCGGAGGAGGATGCAGAGGCAGCTCCCCTTTTCTTCTTCGACGCGACCAGGACAAGATCACCCACGACAAGGGGAGGATCTTCATGGATCTGCCCACCAGGGTTAGCTGATGCCGGAAAAGCATAAGAAAGGGGGACAGCGTCAAATGCCTCCATCACCTCAACGTCCGAATCATCTTCATCATGGGGCCAATCTCTAATGGAAGAGAGTTTACCGGTGGGTCGCTTGGTCGCATCTGCCATAGGCAGGAACATCTCCTGATCCGGTTCCTCCTCGTCTGAGGAATCGCGATCGGGCGCCCATTTGAGAGAAGGCTCGGTGCCATCCTCGACGTTTGCTGAAGAAACATCTAAGGGAAATAAAAGGCAACAAGATTAAACCTACAACAACGACCGACATGCAATTTAATTCGAAAGAGTTTGGGGCACGAGACTTACCACAGGAGGAAGCCTATCTCGGCAAAAATGTTCAATCCCCCACGTCCACTCAAAAGAGAAGTCCTTGTGAGTGGTGAAAAGGGCCTTGACTCGGCGGTAGATTTCGGTGTTGCTTAGCTCGAATGAAGAGGTCCGGTTGGGGTCGCGGCCCCAGCTCATATGATAGAGCTTATGTGTGCATTTATGGAGGGGGGAGATCCGGTTGCGAACAAATGTGATCATGGCATCCTCATTGCGCAATCCGAGATCCTTCAGCTCCTTGAACCTCTTGTTGACTTGGTTCGCCAAGACAGTGGGCTTCTTGGGGACCTTGTCCCATAAATCCGGGTTTGGAGGACCTGGAGTATAGGGGCGCAGCCGGATCAAATCTTCGGGCGTGCTGTTCCGGACGTAGAAGAACGTTCGGGCCCATCCCTTGCAAGAGTCAAGCCCCGTGACTTAGGGGAAGATGGACTGCTTCTGGGGAGAGATTGACGCAGCACCGAACTGCGTGAGCTGTTTGTCCTCCAGATCTAGCTCTACATTCGGAATCACGTTCCGGCGAAGGCCAAAGAACCGGATCCAGAGCTCCTTCATGGGCCATAGTCCGACATAACCTTCGATGGTGGAGGCAAAGGCGGAGAGAGAGGTGATGGAATTAGTCGGAAGATGGTGCGGCTGAAGCTCGTATGTCTTTAGCCAGTCGTGGAAAAAGTCACTGACTGGGAGACCAAATCCGCGTTGGAAATGAGAAAGGAACACCACATACTCACTCGGATTGGGTGTGGGGGCAAGCTTAGCGGAAGCAAGGCGTGCGGCGACGCCCTTCGGGATGCGCCTGGTGCGGTAGAGCCAATCCAGTTCATCCTGGCAGACCCAGGATCCGGCCCATGCAACGCGGTCGGCGTTCGCCGCGTCTTCTTCCATCTCCTGCTCTACGACGGTGAGTTCCTCCTCAGTCATCTCAAGGTCACTCCCCTCACTTGCGCTAGCGGCGGTGGGAGGCAGAGGCCTAGACTGGCGGGGACCCGTGGCGGAGGAGATGCGCGGAGGTGGCGGTGACGCTGGAGCGCGTGGAAGAAGTACGGCAGCGGTGCTGCTGCTCAGATGCGGTGGTGGCGGCGCTGTCGATGGAGAAGATAAGGAAGAAGCAGAGGAAGAGGGGCACGAAAGTGGGGGAAAGAACCCAGGGGGCGCACCCCTCCCCTATTTAACCACTCCCTTAAGGGGGTAGTGGGATCGTATTTTGCGGGCGGGCCACACCGTGTGGCCGTGTATGATCCGGATTGACCAATCAGTGATGAGCCACAGGAAGGGCCACAGGGCGCGGCGGATCCCGCGACGCGACGTTATGATACAGTTAACAAGGAGGCAGGCACGACGTGACATGCGCCACAGTAACTTCTGACAATAACTACGACGGTTACTGTAGCAGGCCCTTAAAATGAGGCAAAGTAATGATTAGCCTCCACGTGGGGAAGCGTACAAGAGAAGGAAGAATGACCCGGATGAGTACGAGGTAACCCGGCCAGCAAGTAAAAACTTGTAATGAGCCAAGGGAAAATAAACCTATGGAATCCGGATCATGAGGTAACTCGGAGAAGATGCAAGAGGCTCAGTAAAATTGAACCTACTGTGGCCTTAGCGGCTAAGGCAGCTAAGACCGCACCAGCTTCGGGGACTAATGTTGGGTGGATACCCCCGGGTAGGGTCACGTAGGGGTATAAAGGCCTAGTTAGTCGAGGCACGGCAAGGTTAAAGCAAGTGCTGGCCGAGTCACCTCAAGGCAGGCCGGATCACAGAGTAACCTGGACCAGGGGAGGTCCACCTAACTTGGTCTCAACCGACTTAGGTTGTATGTCGATAAGATGTATCTAACTTGTATGCAGGAACAGGTGTGGCCGGATCAGCTATGTGGGATCCGGGTCATATCAAGCTTGCAAGAGAAGGAAGGTATCTCGCTGGTGCAAGGTGACCACTGTACGCAGAGCGTGAGCGAAGCGGACAGAGGCAGGACCACCGAGGCGTGGCCGACAAAGGTGACGAAGCCTATGTCGGATGACGCAGGCGCCGCAGAGGCTCACGTAGCCTCTGCATGGATGATGCAGGGTTAAATTGACCCGGTCGGCTTACTATTTGGGGAAGAGGCATATTCCCTGGAATATGCCTCCACGTATTCCCTAAGTGGAGACCTAGGCACTCCTATATAAGGGGAGCTAGGGCTTCTGTAGAAGGGGTTGATCTTAAGTGGGTCGAGTTTTACTTGGTTCCTGAGGGGTAGCTAGCGGTGCGAGTAAAAGAGTTCCTTCTTCCTCCTCTCTCCAATACAGCTCAAGGAGCATTTTTAATCTGTGAAGGTGAATCAAACACAAAGCTACTGTGTGTGGAATCACCACACTATCCCTCCCTGGATTCCCCTAGTGCATTTAGTCCCCACCTTTAGCCTATCCATGGCATCTGCCGTGACACCACCACGACACCGAGCACCAAAAGGAGACTGCTAAACTCAAGGATGAAGTCCTCTCACTCTGCCAAACAACCAATGAACTGCAAGCACAGCTCTACTCTACGGCGTTCAAAATCAAAACTATGAGTATCAGGTTATGTTTAAACGCATAAGTGCTGCTGCAAGTTTCAGGATGCTGGAAACCACGATGTCCTTTGTTGATGGGAAACCCTTACCCTGGAAGTCAAACGATGATGAGAGAATACCACCACCACCGAAGGAGTAATTCATCATCAGGTTTGGCATCCCCTTGGTTTGTTCCAAGCTTGGGGGAGTGCCACGGTTTCACATCACTATCTTCTATCTTTTTACCTTTTTAGTAGAGTCATATCATGAATAGAGAAGTTATTATGTAGGATGGTTTGCATTTTGGAAGTGTCCCCTCTCTCGTTAGATATGTATCCCTTGGTGTGAGTTGCCGTTATGGAATATTAATGAGAAGTTCTATCATTTACTCTTTTGCATAGCTTATATTAGTTTTCAATTCGTGGTTATATGATTGATCTTGTTGTTAGTATTGGTATCACTTTGGGATCATTGAGTTAATTTAGTTGGTTTTGGCAAACCTAGATCGGTCAGTAGCACACTATTTTTGAGAGTTGAAAGAAAAGATAAAAGTACTCTAAAGAAATATAATTTCATCATCTTTCTTTCTTGATTTGCTCATAAGTCTAGTATTCTCTAGATAAGATCTTTTGTGCTTCCAAGGAAGATTGCATGTTTGTCTTTATCGCTTGTATGTTTGTTTGTTTCCTTCAACTCTTATACTTGCTACCCAGCCTTGCTAGCCAAAAACCTGTACTGAGAGGGAATTCTTCTCATGCATCCACTCCTTAAAACCAAAACCTTTGCCATTCGTGTCCACCATACCTACCTATTAGCATTATTGCTATTCCAAGTAAATTCTTGTTTTATCTACCTCCCAAATTAAACTTGTTATGTGAAAATTAGTGATTAAAGCTCTCACGAACTTGATGGCACACTTTACTTTCTTGCATTTAATAAACTTGAACCATTGTGCTCACCTATGTTGCGTATATGCTTGCGCTTTGTAAGTTGTGAATTAGCAGAACCATGTTGTCATGGGGAACGCTTTCAATATTGCAGTGGTACTTTGTACCTAGTTGATATCATGTTCTTTTGTCTATGGATGTCGTCGGTGTGAAATTAAAGGGGAGCTTGTAAGTCCATGGAGTTATGCATGTGTGTTAGAGAAACGCCTGGGCCGCTGGTCTAATCCATGCTAACATGGTGGAAACCTACAGCTTAACCATAACGAGCATTGATGACCCACAAGTATAGGGGGTGTATCGCAGTATTTTCGAGGGAAGTGAAACCCAATTTATTGATTCGACACAAGGGGAGCCAAAGAATATTTATAAGCCTTAACAACTGAGTTGTCAATTCAGCTGCACCTGGAAACAATCTTGCTCACAGAAGTTTATCAGTAGCAATAGTTTTGTAGTAGGAATAGCAAAGTAGCAGCAGCACTAAAGTAAACACAGTAGTAACAATAGCAGTAAACAGTAGGATTCGAGTGCGGTAGGCATAGGGATGGATGGACGGGCGTTGCATGGACAAGACAATTCACATAGCAATCAGAACATAGGGTAATTGCAGATAAATAAGATAAAGCATCCAAGTACTAGATAATCCTAGGCATGTGTTCCATATATAGTCATATGTGCTTGCAATGAGAACTTGCACAACATCTTTTGTCCTGCCAGCCCGTTTGTAGCGGGGCCTCAAGGGAACTACTGGCAATTAAGGTGCTCCTTTTAATAGAGCACCGGAGCAAAGCAGTAACACTCAGTGAACACATGTGATCCTCACATGCCATTCCCTCCGGTTATCCCGATTTCTGTCACTTCGGGGCCATTGGTTTTGGATAACAACGTGTGTATACAACTTGCAGATAAGACCAAAAACAATACTATCATAATGAATTAATAACATGTTCAGATCTTAAATCATGGCAGTTGGGCCCTAGTGACAAGCATTAAGCATAACAAGTCGCAACAAAGTCATAAAGCACTAATAGAAGATACTAGGCACCATGCCCTAACAATCTAATGCCATTACATGAACGATCTCATCCAATCCCTACCATCCCCATAGCCTATAGTGGGGGATTACTCACTCATAGATGGGGGAAACATGGATGGTCGATGGAGAAGCGATGGTGATGAGGATGGCGATGATCTCCTCCAATTCCCTGTCCCGGCAAGGTGCCAGAACAGAGTTTCTGGTGATGTTTCGTGGAATCTAGTGGTGGCAGCGTAGCGGAACTCCTTCTGGAAAAACGTCAACCCCCCCCCCCTGAGTTTTTAGGTCAGAACGCTTCTTATAGGCGAAGAGGGAGACCGAGGGGGTGCCTGGGCCGGCTAGACCATGCCCTGGCACGGCCTGGGGGCACCCGCGCCTGGGGGTGTTGTCAGGCCCTGGCCCTCCTCCGTCTCGTATTCTGGCTCCGTGAGTCTTCTGAAAAAATAGGCACTTTCTCTTTTGTCCCGTCCAATTCCGAGAATATTCATTTTCTGACTTTCCTGGAACCAAAAACAGTAGAAAATAGGCAGCTGGCATTGTGGCTCTTGTTAATAGGTTAGTCCAAGAAATCATATGAGAAGTACTCCAAAGTGTGGACAAAACACAAGAAAGTGGATAAAACTAAGCATGGAACATCAAAAATTATGGATACATTTGCAATGTATCAAGCATCTACGAAGCATTCTTCTTATAAAAAAGAGATAGAGATTGAGAAAAAGAGAAAAGAAAAAAAGAGATATTATGAAAAGATAAAAGAGATAAAAAAGCACCATATTCC
The DNA here is from genome assembly GCA_910589775.1 of Avena eriantha. Classification (NCBI taxonomy): domain Eukaryota; kingdom Viridiplantae; phylum Streptophyta; class Magnoliopsida; order Poales; family Poaceae; genus Avena; species Avena eriantha. The sequence goes on along the minus strand of OU342741.1, from coordinate 129,232,183 downwards.
CATGGTAAATAAGAAGATTGATGAGATGCTTGTTGTTTGCTTGCCTTGTCATTTTGATATGGGGATTCTTCGGTATCATCGGGCAAGGGGTACCCCGTTGGCGGTTCTCTATGATACACATATGCTTACGATGACAAGAACTTACCGGTGACTAAACTTGAGTAGCATGAGGAGGGGCCCTCGTATTCAAGGGACATGAGATTCTCAACTTACAACTTGTCAATGCATATCCTCATATTTGATCACTTTAACCTTAATCACCTAAAGATGCCTATGATAGGGGCAATGAGAGCTGAAAGCTAGTAAGTATCAGAATTTTTGGGAGCTCTTTATGAGACTTCCAATCCCTGCTTCTCTCTGCGAAGGGCCTTTCTTTTACTTTTTAGTTGAGTCAGTAAACCTACTCCCTTCTATCTCAGCAAGTATTTTGAGTTGTTGTGTTTCATTCATTCATATGATGATTTATTCAATCATGTTTCTTATGTTCCTTGTTTTGCATATTGCTCTTATCTTGATGTTTACTACTTTAAAAGCTATCATTGAAAACCAGTTATTTGTGAACTCCATCAAATTATCAACTATTCTTCGACCAAGAGCTAAGTTTCCCATTACAAATTATGATTTACTTTATGTATCTTTATTGTGTTTCCTTTACTCATTGCAAGTTGAGTTATATAATAGTGAGTTGGCTTCTATTATGATCTATGTATTGATGAATGTGATGCTTCTTGTCTGTATTCTTTTATCGACTCTTCACTCCATAAACCTGAGGCCATGTTTATTGAGCTCAGTTTCGCTTGGGGACAAGCGAAGTCTAAGCTTGGGTGTAGTTGATACATCCATTTTGCATCACTATTCTATGTCATAATTCACTGTTATTCATTGATATATTTCGTATTGAGAGGTCATACTTATGTTATTTCATCTGTTTTTGCATGGTTGATGACTTTTGGAGCATGGACCGCTGCAGTCAGGATTCTCATGGAAAAGGTGTTGTTGGAGGCAAAATTCACGAAGATCAGAAAATCCGGGAAAATATACAGAAAATCCTATTTTTCCAGAAGACGACGGAAGCCAAAAGGGGGGCTAGAGATGGGCCACAGGGGGCCCACACCACCCCCTGGCGCGGGCCACCCTAGGCCACACCACCAGATGGTGTGGCCACCCTGGTCCACCCCTGGCACTCCCCTCTGGCGTATATTATCCTCCGAAACCCTAAGACTCGGGGAGCGACCACAGAAAGATTCTGCCGCCTCTGCGGGGCGGAAAACACCGAGAGAGAAAGATCTCTTCGACAGACAGATTTCTACCAGGGGAATTTCTTCCCGGAGAGGGGAGATCGTCGCCATCAACACCACCATCAAGCTGGAGTTCATCGGGATCATCATCACCATCAGCACCCTCATCACCATCTCCATATTGCTGTAACAATTGGGTTGAATCTTGCATAGTTCATAGGGGGAACTTTCCCGGTGTTGATTACTCTTTGTAGTTGATGCTATTGAGTGAACCATTGAATTATTGTTTATGTTCAGATTGTTATACATCATTATTCCATCTCTGATCATGATCCATATGATGTCTTGTGAGTATTTCGTTTTGTTCTTGAGGACATGGGAGAAGTCATGTTGTTAGTAGTGGAGTTGTGTTGAGAGAGATTCAATAGTTTGATATTTAAGTTGTGGTGTACTTCTTCTAGTGGTGACATGTGAACGTCGACTACATGACACTTCACCTATATGGGCCAGGGGAATGCATTGTGTATTTGGCTACTAATCGTATGGGTTGCCGGAGTGACAGAAACCTGGACCCTCGCTAGGAAACCATTGCACAAGGGACGTAAGGGTCTTAGAGTTTAATGCTGTGGTTAGGTTTTTACCTTAATTACTTTCTTGTACTTACGGATGTTTGCAAGGGGTATAATCACAAGTCTGTATTAGTCCTAGGAAGGTCGGTACATTGGCACAGGTTCACACACACGACACTTAGCAAGCTAAAGAAGATTAATCAACTATATGAAGCGAAAGCACTTGACAGTCTTCCCATGTGTCCTCGAGAACGTTTGGTCATCTTAAGTAATACAACCGGCTTGTCCTTTCCTGCATAAAGGATTGGGCCACTTGCTGCATTTATTCCTACTGTCTTTTATTTACTCGTACTTCGTTTACTTGCTTTATCAAAAACCCCTAAAAATCTGTTTGCTAAGTATTTGCAGAGAATTCCTGATCCATAACACTAGCTAGCACCTTCTTCTCCTTGTTGGGTTCGACACTCTTACTTATAAAAAATACTACGATACACCCTCTATGCTTGTGGGTCATCAGCCACCCACCCGCAGCGACGCACACAGCACACACCACACCACCTACCCTGGACACGAAACCCGTGTGCTGCACGCTTGACCAGACACGCGCATGTCAGACGTGACCACACCCTGACCTCACCCTGCTCCCCCGCCTAGCCCACCATCCCACCGCGTCACCAGCACGCGCGAGCCACGACCCGGTCACGTCACCCGTCCCGTTCCTGCACCTGCCCGCGTGATCGACACGCCCACGCGAGACACCCTAATATGTTGCTAATGTATCTACAATTTTTTATGTTCCATGCTTGTTTATATATGTACTTTCATATGTTTTGCACACTTTGGAGTATTTTTATACACTTTCTTGGACTAACCTATTAACAAGATGCCACGGTGCTAGTTGCCTGTTTTCTGCTGTTTTTGGTTCCAGGAAAGTCAGAAAATGAATATTCTCGGAATTGGACCGGACAAAAGGCAAAGTCAATATTTCACCGAGGGGGACACAGAGCCAGAATACGAGACGGAGAGGGCCCAGAATCCGGCCACACCACTGGGCCACACGGCCAAGCCTGGCCCACGCCAGAGGGTGGTGTGGCCGCCTAGGGCACCCCCTCGGCCTCCCCTTTCGCCTATAAGATGCCTCCGATATAGAAACCCTAAGTACCCGATCAAAATTCCACGAAAGAGTCTGTAGCCGCCGTCATCTCCATCCCTAGATCAGGAGGGATCTGAAGCTCTTCCCGGCACCCTGCCGAAGGGGAGAATTCACCCTGGAGGCCTTCTTCATCACCATGCATGCCTCCGATGTAACGCGTGAGTAGTTCATCCCTGGACTACGGGTCCATGTGGTAGCTAGATGGTTGGTTCTTCTCCTTTGTGCTATCATGTTTAGATCTTGTGAGCCCCGTTCATGATCAAGATCATCTATTTGCAATCCTACATGTTGTGGTTGCGAGGATCCAATGGATATTGAGATGCTATATCAGATTGATTATTGATTCTATCATGTCTTTGATATTTGTGATCTTGCATGCTCTCCGTTGTTAGTAGATATCTTGGCCGAGTAGATGCTAGCAACTCCAAGAGGGAGTATTTATGCTCGATAGTGTGTTCATGCCTCTAGGAATATGGGGAAGTGACAGAAATCTCTAAGGTACTAGATGTGATGTTGCTACTAGGGAGAAAACAACAATCATTTGTTCATAAAACAATCATATAGTTTACTTTACATGCAATGCTTAATGCAATTATCTGTTGCTTGCAACTTAATAGTAGAGGGGGTTCGCATGATAACCTGAAGGTGGATTATTAGTCATAGATGTAGTTGGATTGCGGTCTATGTATAATGTTGTAATGCCCAATCAAATATCATAGGAGTCAATTTGATTAGTATATGCATGGATGCTTTCTCGATGTTTGTCAATTGCCCCGCTGTAATTTGTTCACACAACATGTCATCTATCTTAAGGAGAATCACCACTAGTGAACTATGGATCCCGGTCCTTTTTTTTACTATCAATCTACAACTATTTACTGCTTTCTGTTTACTTTCTGCAAGCTATTACTATCTTCTACACAATACGTTTAATCCTTTGTTTTCAGCAAAACCGGTGAGATTGACAACCTCACTATAAGTTGGGGGAAAAGTTTATGGTTGTGTTGTGCTGGATTCCAAGTTGGAAACAACACCTTGGAGGTGTTTCCTTGCTCCTACTGGTTCGATAACCTTGGTTTCATAACTGAGGGACAACTTGATGATGTGCTCATCATACCTTCCTCTTAGGGTTCCCTAACGAGCTTGATATATTTTGGGCCATCAAGCTATTTTTCTGGCGCTGTTGCCGGGGAGTCAAGGACATCTTCACAAGGGGAGTCCCTCATAACCAATCTCTTTACTTTGTTTTATTTGTTTTGCTTAGTTTATTTCTGTTTTGTTTGCTCGTTCTTGATCAAAAACACACAAAAATTAGTTGTACTAGTTTGCTTTCTTTATTAAAAGTACAAAATAAAAGTCTTTCTATAGTTGCTACCTCTTTCTTAGCTCATCATGTTGATCCCTAAGTTCACCCTAAAATACCTTTCAATAGGTAGTGGCTCTATAATTGAAAAAGATAATATTGAAGAATTCTTTAATCATGTTAGTAAGCATGAGGATATTGAGGATAGATCCCTTGCAGAACTTGCTCCAAATTATGAAATTGTTGCATCTTCTTTAGTTCACATGTTGGAAGCTAGGTTTTCTAACCTTAAGCCCTTAATGCAAGTAACATTTCTTAAACTTAAAGAAATTGAGGACCCTGAAAAGAGAGATTTTATTCTGGAAACTTTGCTTAAAGAATTCTATGATGTTGCAAAGGAAGCTAGAAAAGTCTTTGAACATTTAATATGCTAGGCTCATATGGAGATGTTATTGGTACACGAGAAAATACGAACAAAACCGAACCTAATGGGGAGGAAATTAAGATACCAATACCTTTTAAACGTGTAGCAATGCATGAAGCCATAGAAAGGAATCCTGATTGGATTGTTCCTGAAAACCCGTTTGATGAAAATAGTGAACCCAAGAGAATTGAGAGAGGATCCTCTAGATCTTATTTGGATGAGATACCTTGCCTTGTTGAAGATATTTCTGGTATCAATCTTAATGCTTCTTCATTTGAGAATACTTGATTCTTTTCTTGCTTCTTATGGCTAACTTAAGGGCGTTAAAGAAAAGTACTTATTGGGAGATAACCCAAAAGTTTTAGATGAGTCTTGGAAGTTATTATCTCTGTAATAACCTCTCCTTATCCTTTTTATTTGATTTTTTTGCCAAGAGTAACCTCTAATGAGAGAGAAGTAATGCTTGGGAAACTTGCTGTCCCGAAACAGATTTTTGTGCTTCGCTGTAAAAATTCGTGTAAAATCTCTGAGCGCCGGTTGGAGCTGTGCATTTTTGTGCTTCTGCCCCATGTTGTTATCCAACTTTAGTTAGTTTAACACTTTTCGATTTGAGTAACATAAGGCCTTCGAAAAAATTGGTTTTTACCAGCTGGTCTGTTTTGACAGATTTCTGCCATTATTTGCATTTGCTTCTTGTTGATTCCTTTTTGGGTTATTTTTGGGGAATTGAGCTTTTTGAGGGAATTTCTACAGTAGCTTGTGTTTTAATGGAATTTTTATTGGTGTTGAAACTGAACCCAAAGACTTATTATCTTGAGTACACTAATGTTGCTAATAAAGATTGTGTGAAGTTTTGTATGCAGGAAAATTTTCAGGTGTAACGAAAGAATGATGTAATGAGATGAAAAATGGACTAAAGCTCAAGCTTGGGGATGCCACCCGTGTCACCCCAATAAATATCCAAGAAGTACAAGCGTCAAAGCTTGGGGATGCCCAAGGCACCCCCTCCTTCATCAATAAAAGTCTCAGGTTCTTCCAAACACATCATTTTTACTGTTTCATGCACAGTTGTGTTGTTCTTAGAGCGTCTTTGTTTTTGTTTTTGGTTTTCGTTTGGTTGGTTTTCTTAGTTTGCTTGAATAAATTGTTTGGAACCCCTCATTCATACATTAGTTTTCAAATAGGTTGGTTTGGATTGGAAAAGAGTAGGAAAAGTTCATGCTTGAGTGGTAAAAAGGAGCTTGTTTTTTACTGTGGCCTATGCTTTGTCATGTCATGCTTGATATTGTTTTGGCTTTATGCTTAGTGTTTTTTTCTGTATCATGGCATGTTATAAACAATTGAGATTGCTTAATGTGCCTTGAAAGAATCATGCGTCGTTTTAGCATATTAAAGCATAGTATTGTGGCATTCTCCTTTGATGCTTTATTTGGGTTGAATTGGCGCATGCTCACACCATGTTAAGACTATCCCAATTCATCATAGCCTCTATGATCCTTTAGTTTTCGACTTGTAATATCACTTTATGCTTTAATTAATGATGTTTTGTCGCTTTGCATGATTATGGCCATTATTACTCTCTTAGTTGATTGCTCCGAGTCTTTTGCTAGCCTCCATAACCAAGTATGAGTTCCACTCATGCGTCCAGCTCCATATAAAACCAAGTTATTCTAAAGAGTCCACCATACCCACCTATTAGCATTTGCTATTCCAAGTATATCCATGTTTTTATCTACCTTCCGAATTAAACTTGTTATGAGAAAACTAGTGATTAAAGCTCTCACAAACTTGAACCATTGTGTCATCTATGTTGTATATGCTTGCGCTTATATGTTGGGGATTAGCAGAACCATGCTGTCATGGGGAATGCTTTCAATATTGCACTTGTACATTGTATCTAGTTGATACCATGCTCTTTTGTCTATGGATGTCATCGATGTGAAATGAAAGGGGAGCTTGTAAGTCCATGGAGTTATGTATGTGTGTTAGAGAAACGCCTGGGCCGCTGGTCTAATCCATGCCTAATCATGGTGGAAACCTGCAACGTAACCATAATGAGCAATCTATGAAGCATTCTTCTTATAAAAAAGAGACAGAGATTGAGAAAATGAGAAAAAGAAAAAAATGAGAAAAGAGGAAAGAGAGAAAAGGCACCATTTTCCCATGGTAAATAAGAAGATTGCTGAGATGCTCGTTATCTGCTTGCCTTGTCATTTTGATATGGGGATTCTTTCGTATCATCGGGAAGGAGGTAGCCCATTGGCGGTTCTCTATGATACACGTGTACTTACTATGACAAGAACTTACCGGTAACTAAACTTGAGTAGCATGAGGAGCGGGCCTCATATTCAAGGGACATGAGATTTCCAACTTATACTTTGTCAAGCATATACTCCATAGTTTTTTCACTTTAACCTTAATCACTTCAAGATGCTTATGATAGGGGCAATGAGAGCTGAAAGCTAATAAGTACCATAATTTTTGGAAGCTCTTTATGAGAATTGAATCCCTGCTTCCTTCTATGAAGGCCTTTCTTTTACTTTTATATTGAGTCTCCATCTTCTATCTTTATGCACCTATTGAAAGAGCATAGTGGTCATTCTTAGTTTAATGTGCATTGTCCCAAGACTTGTTGATTGATGCATAACTTTGATATTGCTTGTTCTGAAACTATTTGTATCTAGTCACCCTTATGAACTTTGAAGGTGTCTTATGCATTTATGTTTTGCTACTCTATGAGGGACAAGCTGAATACCATTCTCATTATGTTTTCTTTATGTAAAACAAACAAACGTCTTGCAAAGCATTGTTATTCATGAATCTTTTGTTTGTGCCTTTTCATGTTACAACATATTTTCTAAGTCTTATTGTTAGAACTATATCTTTCATGCTATGTTGAAGTACTATGATCCCAGCTATCAATGTTTTACAAATACTTTGATCAAGTTTATGATGGTGCATGTCACCTCAAAAATTATTCTTTCTTTTTATCACTTACCTATTCGAGGACGAGCAGGAGTTAAGCTTGGGGATGTTGATACGTTGCTAATGTATCTATAATTTTTGATGTTCCATGTTTGTTTTATATCTACTTTCTTACGTTTTGTCCACACTTTGGAGTATTTTTATACACTTTCTTGGACTAACCTATTAACAAGATGCCACAGTGCTAGCTGCCTGTTTTCTGCTGTTTTTTGTTCTAGGAAAGTCAGAAAATGAATATTCTCAGAATTGGACGGGACAAAATCCAAAGTCAATATTTCACCGAGGGGGACACGGAACCAGAATACGAGACGGAGAGGGGCCAGAGGCCGGCCACACCACCTGGCCGCGCGGCCAGGCCTGGCCCACACCAGGGGTGGTGTGGCCGCCTAGGGCACCCGCTCGGCCTCCCCTTTTGCCTATAAGATGTCTCCGATACAGAAACCCTAAGTACCCGATCAAAATTCCATGAAAGAGTCTGTAGCCGCCGTCATCTCCATCCCTAGATCAGGAGGGATCTGAAGCTCTTCCTGGCACCCTGTCATAGGGGAGAATTCACCCTGGAGGCCTTCTTCATCACCATGCATGCCTCAGGTGTAACGCTTGAGTAGTTCATCCCGGGACTATGGGTCCATGTAGTAGCTAGATGGTTGGTTCTTCTCCTTTGTGCTATCATGTTTAGATCTTGTGAGCTCCATTCATGATCAAGATCACCTATTTGCAATCCTACATGTTGTGTTTGCGGGGATCCAATGGATATTGAGATGCTATATCAGATTGATTATTGATTCTATCATGTCTTTGTTATTTGTGATCTTGCATGCTCTCTGTTGTTAGTGGGTTCATGCCTCTAGGAATCTGGGGAAGTGACAGAAATCTCTAAGGTACTAGATGAGATGTTGCTACTAGGGAGAAAACAACAATCCTTTGTTCATAGAACAATCGTATTGTTTACTTTACATGCAATGCTTAATGCAATTATCTGTTGCTTGCAACTTAATACTAGAGGGCATTCAGATGATAACCTGAAGGTGGATTATTAGTCATAGATGCAGTTGGATTACGATCTATGTATAATGTTGTAATGCCCAATCAAATATCATAGGAGTCAAGATGATTAGTATATGCATGGATGCTTTCTTGGTGTTTGTCAATTTCCCCCTTGTAATTTGTTCACCGAACATGTCATCTATCTTAAGGAGAATCACCACTAGTGAACTATGGACCCCGGTCCTATCTTTTACTATCAATCTACAACTATTTACTGTTTTCTGTTTACTTTCTGCAAGCTATTACTATCTTCCACACAATATGTTTAATCCTTTGTTTTCAGCAAAACCAGTGAGATTAACAACCTCACTGTAAGTTGGGGCAAAGTTATGTGGTTGTGTTGTGCAGGATTTCAAGTTGGAAAAACACCTTGGAGGTGTTTCCTTGCTCCTAATGGTTCGATAACCTTGGTTTCATAGCTGAGGGAAGACTTGCTGCTATGCTCATCATACCTTCCTCTTGGGGTTCTCCAATGAGCTCGATATATTTTGGGCCATCACACCCACCCCGCACACCATCTCACCCCGGCCCCACCATCGCGCTATCGCTGCACACGCAACCCAGCGCCCGCACCCTCATGCTGCACAATCCCTGTACCCCGGTGTCCCCGACCTCGATCCCCACCAAGCACGCCACCAACCGCATGTGCCTCCTCGCCCGCGTCCCCGACCGCCTGAGCGCTGCCATGGCACCCCCTGGTTAACACGCTTCCTCCGCCGTCGGTCGACGCGGCCCTCCCTAGCTCGTCCACCGACCATCGCCTCTGCCACTCGAGTTGACCTCATCGGAGCCGCTGGCCTCCTCTACACGTCATCCTGGCCTTCCCCTGTCGCCAGCTCCTCCCCACATGCGCCTCCTTCCCGCGTAGTGTCGTCCACCACCCCGCCAGCGAGCATCACCGCCGCCTCCTTGTCGCCCTCGTATCTGTCTGGCGGTCATCTTCCTCAGCTTCCTCTCCGGCCTCCGTCATCTTGGCTCGCGGGAGCCTGGCTCCTTCCTCCTCCCGGCCATCGACTTCTGCATCTCGCTCGGCAAGCTCGTCGTCTCTCTACGAGGAGGTCCCCATTCGTGATCTCCCGGCCTTACTCTGCGCTATGTCTCTGCTGCATAGGAACAACATTTATTCCTCACATACATCCCTATTTTGGTGTAGTAGTAGTTAGTTGCGGTTTCTCAATCGCTCCTGCTAAGCGTTGCTGATGTGGTGTTTGAATTTTGGTGTCCCCAATGTTGCCATGAAGACAACTGATGCCTCTGCATGATTCAAGTCTTGCGCGTCTTCCTGCACCTTGTGGTAGTGGTGTGTTGGCCACCTGGTGAAGCCGTTGTCGCTCCTTCATGTTACCAAGGTTTCTCTATTCGCCAAGATCCGCGGATTCGAAGACCGTTCCCGTGGAACCCGAACCCTCGGCATGCCAAGAAATTCTCCTTCTCAGATCCGATGGCTGAGACCCTGAAGACCGATCCCGGCGAGACCAAACCCGAACCACATCGAACCAAGAGCACCACACGCCAATGTGTGACCCCCTTTTTCTGAGACCCCTATTTTGATGAATATAATATACTTGTTGCATCAATTGTTCATGATTGCATACATATTTGTGTGGTTTGGGGGCATTATGCCGATTCACCTAATAATTAAATATGGAGCTCATATTCGGGCTTTTCTAGTCTTATATTGCCTCCATTTAAATTTGTGTAGAGAATCGATGCCGTGTTTTGCCTTTTTAAGACAACATTTAAATTGCAGGGTATCTAAATAACTTGAACCTTCTAATGATTACCGGAACCCGATTCCTCTTAATATTGCATAGTTGCATCGCAATCTTGCCATGTCATGCATAATACATATATCATGCCGGATCTTTTGCTGTAGTATTAAATAGTGTATCCGTTGTTTCTTTTAGTGCTTTTCTTCTTAACGGATTTGTTGTTGAGTGGATGCGAGTATCGACAAGTTCTTCAGATAATGTATCTTCGGCTATGTTTCCAGGCGAGCAATCTCCCCCTTTCTACCTATTTTGCATTTATAATCTTTACTTCCTCTTGTTGATCTATTGCTATCCTTGTTGTGATGATTTAGTTTCCATGCACCATTTATATTCCCTGCAGCCTCTATATTGCCTTGGACACATCCTATTGCCTGTTGTTTGATAGATAGTCGGCCTTGCGAGTCGTAGTTGCTAGCTCAGGTGTTGTTTCACGTCGTTGTTATTCCATACTTGTTGGAAGGTTGGCACATGTTTAATGCTGGGGATGATCATGACTTTAATTACAATTTTATATTAAAATGCTGGGAATAGATATAACTAATGCAGAGGCACCGGTGGGCAATAGATAATATTTGGTTCTTCCATGCTCACTTGTGCCTCGTAGGCCCCGAGTACTTGATACCTGTTCCTTGACCATTCGCACTATCCACATATGGGAGACCCTATGGATCCCCCATTGCCTGAGCTTGATTCACACTTTATTTCTTGGGGCCACAAACTAGTTTGGGGCTTTATTACTATCATGTACTTATGTCATGCTTTACTGTTTTATTTATGATTGTACATGGAGCACCTGTACTGTTTTGGAACGTGGAATGTTTTCGCAGTAGCGACAAGCCCAGTCACACTTTCGGGTTCCCAGTCGTTTACAGTCATTAACACAAACCCTGGGTCCGTCTCGGAGCCGGCCAACTTCGTTGCGGGTAGCTTCGTGGGGTGCCCCCTGAAATGATTTATGAATCCTATGAATGATTTTCTGAGAGGCCTCGTTGTGTTTTATTTTGTTCTTCCTGAGGTTGATCGTGTGTGTGTTGCTATTTGTGCACCCCTCCAGGGTAAAACTTTCTGAAAGCCGTGTCCGCGGTTATGGACGACTTGGAGCACAGTATCTCGATCATAGACAACTATAACTAAAGTAGTGCTATAAATTTGACTATGGAACGACAAGTAATCAGCTACACTATAATGGAATGAGTAAATAAAAGTGCCAACAACTCCTAGATTTGGGATGTCTCCTGCTAATGGTATCTGACTAGTAAATATTGCAACTACAACAGAATGGTTAACTAAAACTGCCCACTGCTTATGATATCAAGATGACTCGTGCTATCTATATGTGACTAGTAAGTGCTGCAACTATAATGGAATGAATAAAACTGCCAACTGTGTGAGTTCCTCGATTTGACTTCCTTGTTTGGTCTCGAGGGGGAAATACCAGGACGGGTATGATTGGTGTTATTATCAGGTTGATTCCACATAGGTCTTTCTTATCTCTCTCCAATAGCCGACAGTTGTATCGAGTCTCTATAGGTTGTTTAGTGCATGCTGCGCTGCCGCTACAGTCCCATACCTATGTAGGCGACAGCTGCCAAATTCTAGACTCGCTGTGTACTGGCCTCAGTACTGACCGCTCTCTTTTCCCTTTGCCCTTTGTCGGCACCCCTTTTGTTGTAGCAGGTTTGAGATCGACGTTGTTAGCAGGGTTACCCTTCTGGCTTGGCCTAGGCAGGGTTATGGACGCCATTGGTTATTCTTCGGGGCTCTTAGCCCAATTTGCTTCTTATCCATACTCGGATGTTGTATCGTTTTCAAGGTGATTTGGATCTTTGTATTGTATATCTGTATTCTTGACTCAATGAGTCGTTGTTGTATATATATGTTCTGTGTAATGATATTGTGTAATGATATTACTTTGTTTTTCACCCACACGCAAGTGCCTAGTGGGCATCTTTGAATCGTTTCTACGCGGGTTTGGTGGGAATCCCTAATAATTTCATAGGGCCGATTCGAGGGAGTTACAAAGTGGTATCAGAGCCCAGCAGTTGCGATACCCCACTGGTCCAGCCTGTAGGATAACCTAGCTAACGACCGATGTAGAGTGTCAAAACTATTTTGCAAAATCAATTGTCTAGATCTAATTAGTTCTGTTTTTACTCCTTACCTCTATGTTATTCTCCTCTTACCTTCGCGTGTTTTGAATCTACTCTTATCTTTTCTTCGAGTCCAGGATTTCTCGTGGTTGGGTTTCCATCGTACCTTTTTCCTTCCTTTTATAACGGTGGCGCTACAATCATCTAATATGCATCTCGTTTGTTGTACCCTTTATCCAATCTTTGGTCCTTGAACTCTTTATCTATATCTGCACCTTGACGGATATCCGTATCGTTGAAAAACATTATGAGAAGGATGAGCATTTGTGAAGTTGGAGTATACCTTGAACATGTGTTGTTCATGCCAATGGAACCATCGCAGAACCTAATCATAGTGTCATTTCGTACAATTTTCTTTGTATCTTCCAGGGTTTCTAGCACAACGACATCATCTGCGACAGAGCCTGCATCACTCCTTTGTTCTCCGCACATCGCTTCTCGAGATCTTCAGTCTAATTTCGAGAGTTGGGTTGCACGATTTTCCTATTCATGTATGGAGTTAATCGTTTGGGTATAGGATGGACTGATCACCCTACCCGACTCTCACTGTTCACTCTTGTACATCGAATTGGTGGATCAATGTGACTTTTACTCCTTTTCATGGAAGTTAGAGGTGACCTTACCTTTTGGGACCTTTAACTTCGTCCTTTGTTTATCCAGAGCGTTCTCTCGATGAACATGAACAACGACCCCTTGTTGGTGGTGTCGCTGATTTCAAGATGGATCAAGAATCTTTGTTAGTGGTGTCGCGAGGACCCACACGGAGTGAGAAGATTCAGATCTTCGGCCTTCTTGCTTGTACCATGAGGCGGATCTCGAGGGCGAGATCCATTGTTAGTGGTGTCAAATTGTAGCACCCCGGGTAAAACCATGATGTCTACGCACTTCTATTCTTGTAGACAGTTGTTCGGCCTCCAAGTGTAGAGGTTTGTAGAACAACAGCAAGTTTCCTTTAAGTGGATCACCCAAGGTTTATTGAACTCAGGAAGGAAGTGGTCAAAGGTATCCCTCTCAAGCAACCCTGCAATCAAGATACAAGAAGTCTCTTGTGTCCCCAACACACCCAATACACTTGCCAGGTGTATAGGTGCACTAGTTCGACAAAGATATAGTGAAATACAAGTGGTATGGATAATTATAAGTGGTAACGGTGCCAGAAAATAGCTTGATGGGTAGGAAGATACTAAAGGCAATCTGAAATAAAGATGGAAGCAAGCAAACATGTAACAGATCTAGTTAAAAATAGTGTTCCAATGCTTAGGAACAAGGCCTAGGGATCATACTTTCACTAGTGAACACTCTCATATAAATATCTTCTCTTCATGATACTACTCTGAACTACTCTCCGGTTGGACACTCTAATCCATGGTAGGGTTATGACAGCACTCCTCAAAGTCCTCTTTCCCCATCTAGATAACCCCACACTATAACCTTGAGCGCTAGATGGTTCCAACAAACACCATGATGTCTACGCACTTCTATTCTTGTAGACAGTTGTTGGGCCTCCAAGTAAAGAGGTTTGTAGAACAGCAGCAAGTTTTCCCTTAAGTGGATCATCCAAGGTTTATCGAACTCAAGGAGGAAGTGGTCAAAGGTATTCCCTCTCAAGCAACCCTGCAATCAAGATACAAGAAGTCTCTTGTGTCCCCAACACACCCAATACACTTGTCAGGTCTATAGGTGCACTAGTTCGGTGAAGAGATAGTGAAACACAAGTGGTATGGATAATTATAAGTGGTAATGGTGATAGAAAAAAACTTAATGGCGTGGAAAAGACTAAAGGCAAACTGAAATAAAGATGGAAGCAAGCAAACATGTAACAGACTTAGTAGCAAACGAAGTATCAATGCTTAGAAGCAAGGCCTAGGGATCATACTTTCACTAGTGAACACTCTCATATAAATATATTCTCTTCATGATACTACTCTTAACTACTCTCTGGTTGGACACTCTAATCGATGGTAGGGCTATAATAGCACACCTCAAAGTAAGCCTTTCCCATCTAGAAAACCCCACACTATCACCTTGAGTACTAGATGAGTCCAACAAACACCACAATATCATAAAGACATCCAACTCCAAATATAACTCATAACAAGTATTTGTAATCTCTAGCCTAAGTGCCACCATGGTGAGCACGCTGTCACTTTCACACACATGGGGAGAGCAGAGATCTATTAAAGCACTTGAGTAGCAAGGTAGATCTACTTGATTACAAAGCTCATGATCATAATATGATCATGCATAGAGAGAGAGATGAATACATAGCTACCGGTAGAACCCTTAGCCTCGAGAGAGAACTACTCCCTCCACATCATGGGAATCAGCAATGGTGATGGAGATGGCGGTGGAGATCAATGGAGATGGCTCCGGGGGCACTTGCCCGTCCCGGCAGGGTGCCGGAACAGAGACTTCCTATCCCTCGAATCTCCCCTTCGGTGGCGGTGGCGCTGCGGAACTTTTCAGGGCTGGAGGCTTGACTATTTAGGGTTTTCGCATCGGGAGGCTTCTTATAGGCGAAGAGGCAAGGTCGGTGGGTGGCCAGGGGGCCCACACCACCTGGTGGCACGGCCAGGGCTAGCCCGTGCCACCACATGGTGTGGCCAGGCCCTCCTCCGTCTTGTATTCTGGCTCCGTGAGTCTTCCGGTAATATATCAAATTTGGCTTTTGTCCCGTCCAATTCCGAGAATATTCATTTTCTGACTTTCTGGAACCAAAAACAGCATAAAACAGGCAACTAGCATTGTGGCTCCTATTAATAGGTTAGTCCAAGAAATCATATGAAAAGTACTCCAAAGTTGGAACAAAACATAAGAAAGTAGATAAAACCAAGCATGGAACATCAAAAATTATAAATACATTTGCAATGTATCAACATCCCCAAGCTTAACTCCTGTTCGTCCTCGAGTAGGTAAGTGATAAAAGGAAAGAATAATTTTTGAGGTGACATGCACCATCATAAACTTGATCAAAGTATTTGTAAAACATTCAAAGTTGGGATCATAGTACTTCAATCATAGCATGAAAGACAAAGTTCTAGCAATAAGACAAACAAACTATGATGCAACATGAAAAGGCACAAACAAAAGATTCATGAATAACAATGCTTTGCAAGACGTTTGTTTGTTTCACATAAAGAAAACATATCATAATAGTATTCATCTTGTCCTTCATAGAGTAGCAAATATAAATGCATAGGACACCTTCAAAGTTCATAAGAGTGACTAGATACAAATAGTTTAAGACAAGCAATATCAAGTTTTGCATCAATCAACAAGTCTTGGGATGCACATAGAACTAAGAATGGCCACTATGCTCTCAAAGTAAGTGCATAAAGGTAGAAGGTGGAGACTCAATATATAAGTGGAAGAAAGGCCTTCATAGAAGGAAGTAGGGATTCAAGTCTCATAAAGAGCTTCCAAAAATTATGGTACTTGTAGCTTTCAGCTCTCATTGCCCCTGTCATAAGCATCTTGAAGTGGTTAAGGTTAAAGTGACACAACTAAGAGGATATGCTTGACAAGTTATAAACCGAAAGCTCATGCCCCTTACTTACGAAGACCGAACCTCATGCTACTCAACTTTACTCACGAGTAAGATCTTGTCATTGTAAGTACATATGTATCATAAAGAACTGCCAACGGGGTACCCCTTGCACATGATACAGGAGCTATCCCATAATCAAAATGACAAGGCAAGCAGACAATGAGCATCTCAGCGATCTTTTTATTTGCTATTTGCATAGGTTTTTATTGAGGATGCTTCATAGAGTGCTCATTATGGTGATACTGCAAGTTTCCACCATGATTAGGCATGGCTTAGGCTAGCGGCCCAGCTGTTTCTCTAACACACATACAAACTCCATGATCTTACAAGTTCCACTTTTATTTCACACCGCCGGGATCCGTAAGCAAAAGAACATGATATCAACCTGGTACAAAGTACAAGTGCAATGCTGAGAGGGTTCCCCATGGTACATGGTTCTGCTGATTTCAACTTA
This sequence comes from Avena eriantha, assembly GCA_910589775.1. NCBI lineage: Eukaryota > Viridiplantae > Streptophyta > Magnoliopsida > Poales > Poaceae > Avena > Avena eriantha. The sequence goes on along the minus strand of OU342741.1, from coordinate 129,215,541 downwards.
TAAAGCGCAAGCATATACGCACCAACGAAGGACCCAATGGTTCAAGTTTATTAGATGCAAAAAAGTAAAGTGTGCCATCAAGTTCGTGAGAGCTTTAATCACTAGTTTTCTCATAACAAGTTTAATTTGGAAGGTAAACAAAAGCATGAATATACTTGGAATAGCATAAGCTAGTTGGTAGGTATGGTGGACTATTTGGAATAACTTTGTTTAGGGAGTTGGATGCATGAGTGGAACTCATACTTTGTTGTGGAGGCTAGCAAAAGACTGGGAGCGACAAACTAAGAGAGCAATAATGGCCATAATCATGCAAAGCGACAAAACATCATTGATCAAAGCATAAAGTGATACTACAAGTTGAAAACTAAAGGATCATAAAGGCTATGGTGACTTGAGATAGTCATAACATGGTGTGAGCATGTGCCAAGTCAACCCAAATAAAGCATCAAAGGAGAATACCACTATACTATGCTTTAATATGCTAAAACAACGCATGATTCATCCAAGGCACATTAAGCAATCTCAATTATTTATAACAAGTCATGCTACAGCAAAGAAAAGTAAGCATAAATCCAAAACAATATCAAGCATGGCATGACAAAGCATAGGCCACAGTCAAAAACAAGCTATTTTTACCACATAAGTATGAACTTTCCTACTCTTTTCCAAACCAAACCAAACTATTTGCAAACCAATGTATGAAAGAGGGGGTCCAACCAATTTATTCGGAAAACTAAGCAAACCAAGGAAAATTAAAACCAAAACGAAAACGAAAAAGAAGACGCTCCAAGAAAAACACAATTGTGCATGAAACAATAAAAATGAAGCGTTTGGAAGAAACCTGAGATTTTTATTGATGAAGAAGGGAATGCCTTAGGCATACCCAAGCTTTGATGCTTGTACTTCTTAGATATTTCTTGGGGTGTCATGCGTGGCATCCCCAAGCTTGATCTTTAGTCCATCCTTCATCTCATTACTCATTCCTTCCATACACCTGAAAATTTTCCTTCATACAAAACTTCACACAATCTCATTAGCAACATTACTGCACTCAAGATAAATAAGTCTTAAGGTTCAGTTATAACACTAAATAAACTTCCATTAGAAAACTAGCTACTGTATCACTTCCCTCAAAAAGCTCAATTCCCCAAAAGAACTCAAAAAGGAACCCACAAGAAGCAAATGCAGAAAATGGCAGAAATCTGTCAAACAGACCAGCAGGTAAATACGAATTTTTTCGAAGACCTTCTGTTGCTCGAATCAACACATGTTGAACTAACGAAAGTTTGATAACAACTGTGGGCATAAGCACAAAACATGACAGCTTAATCCGACATACAGAGCTCTCTCATGAATTTTTACGGTGAAGCTCAAAAATCTGTTTCGGGTCAGCAACTTTCCCAATCATTACTTCACTCTCATTAGAGGTTACCCTTGGCACAAAAAGCAAATAAAAAGGATAAGTAGAGGTTATTAAATAGGTAATAACTTCCAAGACTCATCTAAAACTTTTGGGTTATCTCCCAATAAGTACTTTTCTTTAACGCCTTTAAGTTAGGCATAAGAAGCAAAGAAAGAATCAAGTATTCTCAAATGAAGAATCATTAAGACCCAATTTTGTTTTCATAGGAGAAGCAAAAGAAATCTTTTCTCTCTTTTTACGGAAGTGTTCTATACCTTTCTTGCGTGGGAGTTGATATTTAATGGTGCCTTCTTTCATATCAATGATGGCACCAACAGTTCTCAGAAAAGGTCTTCCCAAAGTAATAGGACAAGACGCATTGTATTCAACATCCAAAACATAGAAATCAACGGGGACAAAGGAATCGTTAACCATAATAATAACATCATTAAGACTCCCAATGAGTTTCTTTTTAGCATTAGCATCAAGTGGGACATGCAAATAACAATCTTCAAGAAGAGGCAAATCAAGCATATCATAAATCCTTCTAGGCATAATAGAAACACTACTATCAAGATCACACAAAGATTTGAAATCAAAGTCATTCACTTTCATATTAATGATGGGTTCCCAACCATCTTCTTGCTTTATAGGAATAGAAGCTTTATGTTTCATATTTTCTTCTTTAATCTTTATGAGAGGATCAGTAATGTGTTTTGTAAAAGCCATGTTCATAGCACTAGCATTAGGACTTTTAGCAAGCTTTTGTAGGAACTTAATAACTTCAGAGATATTGCAACCATCAAGATCAAAATCAACTTTATCATCTAAAGTAGTAGAACTATTACTAGCCTCAACACTAGTGGTGGTGATAGTAGAAACACTAATGTTTCTAGCAATTTCATCTTCTCTTTCCCACTTAGCATGTAATTCAGCTAATAGTCTAACATTTTCATCAATTCTTACTTGTATAGCATTAGTAGATGCAAAGGGATTATCATTAGTTTCAGGTTTAGCAGCCATTTTATTAATCAATGAAGATTGAGCTTCAAACAAAGATGATATATTTCTTTCAGCATTAGAGACTTTCAATTGTAAACTAGGAATTTCCCTATTTAGACTCTCAAGTTGATGGCTAATGTTCTTCAAAATGATAGATTGTTCCTCCATAGTTTTAGTAAATAGTTTATTTTGCTCATATTGCATTAGCATGAAGTTTTTAGTGGCTCTTTCAACTTCTAAAATTCTTCCTTCACTAAGTAATTCAGGTTTACCATTATAGCCATAAGTATTACTAGGAGGGTAGGGCCTATAATTGTTGTTACATAAATTGTTCCTATAAGCATTATTACCATAAACATTGTTGCCAAAATTGTTATTTCTTATGAAGTTCACATCAACTTGCTCTTCTTGAGACACCAAAGAGGCTAAAGGAACATTATTTGGATCAATATGGGCTTTCCCATTAACAAGCATAGACATAACAATATCAATCTTATCACTCAAGGAGGAGGTTTCCTCAACAGAATTTACCTTCTTACCTTGTGGATCTCTCTCAGTATGCCATTCAGAATAATTAACCATCATATTGTCCAGAAGTTTTGTTGCAGCACCCAAAGTGATGGTCATAAAGGTACCTCCAGCAGCTGAATCCTATAGGTTCCTTGAAGAAAAGTTCAATCCTGCATAAAAAGTTTGGATGATCATCCAAGCAGTCAATCCATGAGTGGGACAATTCTTTACCAAAGATTTCATTCTTTCCCAAGCTTGAGCAACATGCTCATTATCAAGTTGTTTAAACTTCATTATTTCACTTCTCATGGATATAATCTTAGCAGGAGGATAGTATTTTCCAATAAAAGCATCTTTGCATTTAGTCCAAGAATCAATACTATTCCAAGTTAAGGAATTCAACCATTCTTTAGCTTTTCCTATCAAAGAGAAAGGAAACAATTTCAGTTTAATAATATCACCATCTATATCCCTATGCTTTTGCATCTCGCAAAGTTCAACAAAGTTATTTAGATGGGAAGCAGCATCTTCATTACCAATACCAAAAAATTGCTCTCTCATAACAAGATTGAGTAAAGCAGGTTTTATCTCAAAGAAAGTACTTTCAGCCACAGGTGGAGCAATAGGTGTGCTCATAAAATCATTGTTGTTGGTGCTAGTGAAGTCACACAACTTAGTGTTTTCAAGAGTAGTCATTTTTTGGGTTTTCAAATAAGAAACCAAACTTGCAAAACTATTTTTTTGTGTTTTTGATAAAGAAACAAGCAAACAAAGCAAAAAGAAGACTAAGCAAAACAAAACAACAAAATAAAGAGATTGGTTATGAGGTGCTCCCCTTGTGAAGATTTCCTTGACTCCCCGGCAACGGCGCTAGAAAATAGCTTGATGTCTACGCACTTCTATTCTTGTAGACAGTTGTTGGGCCTCCAAGTGCAGAGGTTTGTAGAACAGCAGCAAGTTTTCCCTTAAGTGGATCACCCAAGGTTTATCGAACTCAGGGAGGAAGTGGTCAAAGGTATTCCCTCTCAAGCAACCCTGCAATCAAGATACAAGAAGTATCTTGTGTCCCCAACACACCCAATACACTTGTCAGGTGTATAGGTGCACTAGTTCGGCGAAGAGATAGTGAAACACAAGTGGTATGGACAATTATAAGTGGTAATGGTGATAGAAAATAACTTGATGGCATGGAAAAGACTAAAGGCAAACTGAAATATAGATGGAACCAAGCAAACATGTAACAGATCTAGTAGCAAACGAAGTATCAATGCTTAGAAGAAAGGCCTAGGGATCATACTTTCATTAGTGAACACTCTCATATAAATATATTCTTATCATGATACTACTCTTAACTACTCTCCGGTTGGACACTCTAATCGATGGTAGGGCTATAATAGCACACCTCAAAGTAAGCCTTTCCCATCTAGAAAACCTCACACTGTCACCTTGAGTACTAGATGAGTCCAACAAACACCACAATTTTATAAAGACATCCAACTCCAAATATAACTCATAACAAGTATTTGTAATCTCTAGCCTAAGTGCCACCATGGTGAGCACGCTGTTAGTTTCACACACATGGGGACAGCAGAGATCTATTAAAGCACTTGAGTAGCAAGGTAGATCTACTTGATTATAAAGCTCATGATCATAATATGATCATTCATAGAGAGAGATGATACCGGTAGAACCCTTAACCTCGAGAGAGAACTACTCACTCCTCATCATGGGAATCAGCAATGGTGATGGAGATGGCGGTGGAGATCGATGGAGATGGCTTCGGGGGCACTTCCCCGTCCTGATAGGGTGCCGAAACAGAGACTTCCTGTCCCCCGAATCTCCCCTTCGGTGGCGGCGGCGCTGTGGAACTTTTCGTGGCTGGAGGCTTGACTATTTAGGGTTTTCGCATCGGGAGGCTTCTTATAGGCGAAGAGGCAAGGTCGGTGGGTGGCCAGGGGGCCCACACCACTTGGTGGCGCGGCCAGGGCTAGCCCGCGCCACCACATGGTGTGGCCAGGCCCTGGCCCTCCTCCGTCTCGTATTCTGGCTCCGTGAGTCTTCCGGTAAAATATAAACTTTGGCTTTTGTCCTGTCCAATTCCGAGAATATTCATTTTCTGACTTTCTGGAACCAAAAACAGCAGAAATTAGGCAACTGCCACTGTGGCTCTTGTTAATAGGTTAGTCCAAGAAATCATATGAAAAGTACTCCAAAGTTGGAACGAAACATAAGAAAGTAGATAAAACCAAGCATGGAACATCAAAAATTATAGATACATTTGCAATGTATCACACCACAATTTCATAGAGACATCCAACTCCAAATATAACTCATAACAAGTATTTGTAATCTCTAGCCGAAGTGCCACCATGGTGTGCACGCTATCACTTTCACACACGTGGGGAGAGCCATAGATCTATTAAAGCACTTGAGTAGCAAGGTAGATCTACTTGATTACAAAGCTCATGATCACAATATGATCATTCATAGAGAGAGAGATCAACACATATCTACCGGTAGAACCCTTAGCCTCGAGGAAGAACTACTCCGTCCTCATCATTGGAATCAGCAACGGCGATGGAGATGGTGGTGGAGATCGATGGAGATGGCTCCGGGGGCACTTCCCTGTCCCGGCAGGGTGCCGGAACAGAGACTTCCTGTCTCCCAAATCTCCCCTTCAGTGGCGGCGGTGCTACGGAACTTTTCGTGGCTAGAGGCTGGATTCTTTAGGGTTTCTGCATCAGGAGGCTTCTTATAGGCGAAGAGGCAAGGTCGGTGGGCGCCCGAGGGGCCCACACCACCTGGTGGCACGGCCAGGGGGACCTGTGCCACCCTATGGTGTGGTCAGGCCCTGGCCCCTCTCCGTCTTGTCTTCTGGCTCCGTGAGTCTTCTGGTAAAATATCGACTTTGGCTTTTGTCCCGTCCAATTCCAAGAATATTCATTTTCTGACTTTTCTGGAACCAAAAACAGCAGAAAATAGGCAACTAGCACTGTGGCATCTTGTTAATAGGTTAGTCCTAGAAAGTGTATAAAATACTCCAAAGTATGGATGAAACATAAGAAAGTAGATATAAAACAATCATGGAACATCAAAAATTATAGATACGTTTGCAACGTATCAACATCCCCAAGCTTAACTCCTTCTCGTCCTCGAGTAGGTAAGTGATAAAAAAGAATAATTTTTGAGGTGACATGCACCATCACAATCTTGATCAAGGTATTTGCAAAGCATGAAAGCTAGAATCAAAGTACTCTAAACATGAGCATGAAAGATGAAGTTCTAACAATAAGACATAGTAACTATGCATGCAACATGAAAGGATGCAAACAAAGATCATGAATAACAATGCATTGAAAGCCGTTTGTTTGTTTCACATATAGAAACCATAGCATAGTGGCATTCAGCTTGTCCCTCATGGAGTAGCAAAACTTAAATGCAAAGGACACCTTCAAAGTTCATAAGGGTGACTAGATACAAATAGTTCAAGAACAAGCAATATCAAAGTTATGAATCAATCAACAAGTTTTGGGACAATGCACATTAAACTAAGAATGGCCACTATGCTCTCTCAATAGGTGCATAAAGATAGAAGATGGACACTCAACATAAAAGTAAAAGAAAGGCCTTTATAGAAGGAAGCAGGGATTCAAGCCTCATAAAGAGCTTCCAAAATTTATGCTACTTATTAGCGTTTAGCTCTCATTGCACCTATCATAAGCATATTGAAGTGATTAAGGTTAAACTGAACAAACTAGGGAGTATATGTTAGACAAAGTATAAGTTGGCAATCTCATGTCCCTTGAAAACAAGGGCCGCTCCTCATACTATTCAAGTTTAGTTAGCGGTAAGTTCTTGTCGTAGTAAGCACATGTGTATCATAGAGAACCACCAATGGGGTACCCCTTGCCCGATGATACGGAAGAATCCCCATATCAAAATGAAAAGGCAAGCAGACAATAAGCATCTCAGCATCTTCTTATTTACCATGGGAAAATGGTGCTTTTTCTCTCTTTCATCTTTTCTCGTCTCTTTTTTCTCATTTTCTCAATCTCTATCTTTTTTTATAAGAATTCTTCATAGATTGCTCATTATGGTTACAATGCAGGTTTCCAGCATGATTAGGCATGGACTAGACCAGCTGCCCAGGCATTTCTCTAACACACATACATAACTCCAGGGACTTACAAGCTCCCCTTTCATTTCACACCGACGACATCCGTAAACAAAAGAGCATGATATCAATTGGGTACAATGTACAAGTGCAATGTTGAAAGCGTTCCCCGTGACATCATGGTTCTGCTAATCCGCAACGTATAAGTGCAAGAATATACAACATAGATGACACAATGGTTCAAGTTTATTAGGCGCAAGAAAAGTAAAGTGTGCCATCAAGTTCGTGTGAGCTTTAATCACTAATTTTCACATAACAAGTTTAATTCGGAAGGTAGATAAAAACATGAATATACTTGGAATAGCAAATGCTAATAGGTCGGTATGGTGGACTCTTTGGAATAACTTGGTTTTATTTTGAGTTGGATGCATAAGTGGAACTCGTACTTGCTATGGAGGCTAGCAAAAGACTGGGAGCGACCAACTAAGAGAGCAATAATGGCCATAATCATGCAAAGCGACAAAATATTATTAATTAAAGCATAAAGAGATATTACAAGACGAAAACTAAATGATCATAGAGGCTATGGTGACTTGGTATAGTCTTAACATGGTGTGAGCATGCGCCAAGTCAATCCAAATAAAGCATTAAAGGAGAATACCACAATATTATGCTTTAATATGCTAAAACAACGCATGATTCTTTCAAGGCACATTAAGTAATCTCAATTGTGTATAACATGTCATGCTACAGTAAAAATCACTAAGCAAAAAGCCAAAACAATATCAAGCATGACATGATAAAGTCTAAGCCACAGTCAAAACAAGATCCTTTAGTACCACTTATAAGCATGAAACTTCCTACTCTTTTCCATCACCAATCAAAAACTAAATCTAAACGCAGTGCTAGCAAAGTAGAACACTCACAGAACAATAAGTGTGAAAACTAGAGTGTTCTGGGCAATAAATAATGGGGTGTGTCTCTCCAAAAGAAGTGCTGGGATCCAACCAACTTATTTAAGCAAACCAAACAAAATAAAACTAAAACAAAACTAAGACACTCCAAGAACAACACAATTGTGCATGAAACAATAAAAATGGTGTTTGGAAGAAACCTGAGATTTTTATTGATGAAGAAGGGGATGCCTTGGGCATCCCCAAGCTTTGACGTTTATACTTCTTGAATATTTCTTGGGATGACACAGGGTGGCATCCCCAAGCTTGAGCTTTTGTCCATTCTTCATCTCATTACATTATTCTTTCCCTACACCTGAAAATTTCCTTCATACAAAACTTCACACGATCTTCATTAGCAACATTAGTGCAATTAAAATATAATAAACCTTTGGGTTTTAGTTTTAAAACAGAAAAACTTTCATTAAAAACACAAGCTACTGTAGCAATTCCCTCAAAAATCTCAATTCGCCAAAAAGAACCCCAAAAGAAATCGATAAAGAGGCAAATGCAAATAATGGCAGAAATCTGTCAAAACAGACCAGCAGGTGAAAACCGATTTTTTTGAAGACCTTCTGTTGCTCAAATTGAAAAGTGTTGAACTAACGAAAGTTATCTAACAACCTGGGGGGTTTATTAAGAAAATTACAGCTCAATCCGACATACAGAGGTTTTTCACGAATTTTTACAGTGAAGCACAAAAATCTGTTTCGGGACAGCACTTCCCCAAATCATACCTCCCTCTCATTAGAGTTATTCTTGGCACACAAATCAAATAAAAAAGGATAAGTAGAGGTTATTATAGAAGTAATAACTTTCAAGACTCAAGAAAACTATTGGGTTATCTCCCAAGAAGTACTTTTCTTTAACGCCTTTAAGTTAGGCACGATAGTTTGAGAAGCTGCTCACATAAGAAATATGAATTGAAGTAAAAGAGAGCATCAAGAAGCAAATTCAAAGCACATTTAAGTCTAACCCACTTCCTATGCATAGGAATATTGTAAAGAAACAAGTCATGAAAGCAAAAAGCAACAAGCATAGTAAAGCAAAACAAGTGCAACCTCAAGACTTTCAACATAAAGAGGGGAAACTTAATATTATTGAGATGGATAAAACCATGTTTCCCTCTCTCTTAATAACTTTCAGTAGCATCATGAATAAAATTAACAATATAACTATCACATAAAACATTCTTATCATGAGCCACATGCATATAATAATTATTACTCTCCGCTAAGCATAGTCCTAACTCAAGATAAATACTATAAAGCTCTCTAATTTTGTTGTTGTTTTTCTATTAAGCCTAACTAGTGAAAACAAAAAATAAAAAGACAAAATTGCAGAATCTAAAGGAAATAACTTCGAGCACTCACACCGGAGGATGTGAGTACCTTTCACCTTACCTCCCCGGCAACAGCGCTAGAAAATAGCTTGATGTCTACGCACTTCTATTCTTGTAGACAGTTGTTGGGCCTCCAAGTGCAGAGGTTTGAAGAACAGTAGAAAGTTTCCCTTAAGTGGATCACCCAAGGTTTATCGAACTCAGGAAGTAAGTAATCAAATGTATCCCTCTCAGGCAACCCTGCAATCAAGATACAAGAAGTCTCTTGTGTCCCCAACACACCCAATACACTTGTCAGGTGTATAGGTGCACTAGCTCGGCAAAGAGATAGTGAAATACAAGTGGTATGGATAATTACAAGTGGTAACGGTGCCAGAAAATAGCTTGACGGGTAGGAAGAGACTAAAGGCAATCTGAAATAAAGATGAAAGCAAGCAAACATGTAACAAATCTAGTTCCAAACGGTGTTTCAATGCTTCGAAACAAGGCCTAGGGATCATACTTTCACTAGTGAACACTCTCATATAAATATCTTCTCTTCATGATACTACTCTGAACTACTCTCCGGTTGGACACTCTAATCCATGGTAGGGCTATAACAGCACTCCTCAAAGTCCGCTTTCCCCATCTAGATAACCCCACACTGTCACCTTGAGCGCTAGATGGTTCCAACAAACACCACAATTTCATAGAGACATCCAACTCCAAATATAAATCATAACAAGTATTTGTAATCTCTAGCCTAAGTGCCACCATGGTGTGCACGCTATCACTTTCACACACATGGGGAGAGCCAGAGATCTATTAAAGCACTTGAGTAGCAAGGTAGATCTACTTGATTACAAAACTCATGATCACAATATGATCATGCATAGAGAGAGAGAGATGAACACATAGCTACCGGTAGAACCCTTATCCTCGAGGAAGAAATACTCCCTCCTCGTCATGGGAATCAGCAACGACGATGGAGATGGTGGTGGAGATCAATGGAGATGGCTCCGAGGGCACTTCCCCGTCCCGGCAGGGTGCCACAACAGAGACTTTATGTCCCCCGAATCTCCCCTTTGGTGGCGGCGATGCTGCGGAACTTTTCGTGGCTGGAGGCTGGATTCTTTAGGGTTTGTGTATCGGGAGGCTTCTTATAGGCGAAGAGGCAAGCTTGGTGGGCGCCTGATACGTCCAAAACGTACCTACTTTCCCGAACACATTTGCTATTGTTTCTCCTCTAAACTTGTGTGATTTGGATGCAACTGACGCGGACCGATGCTGTTTTCAGCCGAATTGCCTTGGTGTCTACTTTTTGTGCAGAAAATCAACTATCAGGAAAAATCCCAGAAAATATGCCAAAAATCCTATTTCACCCGAGGACCCCAGGAGCCAGAATACGAGACGGAGAAGAGCCAGGGGTGGCCACACCACCTGGTGGCACGGGCCAGGCTGCGCTAGGGGGTGGTGTGGGCCCCCAGGCACCCCCTCCGTCTCCCTCTTCGCCTATAAGAATCCTTCTGACCTAAAAACTCCGGGGGTTCTACGTTTTTCCACAAGGAGTTCCGCTCCGCTGCCACCACCAGATTCCACGAAACAGCACCAGAAACTCTGTTCTGGCACCCTGCCGGTACGGGGAATTGGAGGAGATCATCGCCATCATCATCACCATCGCTTCTCCATTCGACCATCCATGTTTCCCCCATCTATGAGTGAGTAATCCCCCGCTATAGGCTATGGGGATGGTAGGGATTGGATGAGATCGTTCATGTAATGGCATCGGATTGTTAGGACATGGTGCCTAGTATCTTTTATTAGTGCATTATGACTTTGTTGCGACTTGTTATGCTTAATGCTTGTCACTAGGGCCCGAGTGCCATGATTTTAGATCTGAACATGTTATTGATTCATTATGATAGTATTTATTATGGTCTTATCTGCAAGTTGTATACACACGTTGTTGTTCGGAACCGATGGCCCTGAAGAGACAGAAATCGGGATAACTGGAGCGAATGGCTTTGACGTGAGGATCACATGTGTTCACGGAGTGTTAATGCTTTGCTCCGGTGCTCTATTAAAAGGAGCACCTTAATTGCCAGTAGTTCCCTTGAGGCCCCGCTGCAAACGGGCTGGCAGGACAAAAGATGTTGTGCAAGTTCTCATTGCGAGCACGTATGACTATATATGGGACACATGCCTAGGATTATCTAGTACTTGGGTGCTTTATCTTATTTATCTGCAATTGCCCTATGTTCTGATTGCTATGTGAATTGTCTTGTCCATGCAACGCCCGTCCATCCATCCCTATGCCTACCGCACTCAAATCCTACTATTTACTGCTATTGTTACTACTGTCTTTACTTTACTACTACTGCCACTTTACTATTCCTACTACAAAACTGATGCTACTGATAAACTGTTGTGAGCAAGATTGTTTCCAGGTGCAGCTGAATTGACAACTCAGTTGTTAAGGCTTATAAATATTCTTTGGCTCCCCTTGTGTCGAATCAATAAATTGGGTTTCACTTCCCTCGAAAATACTGCGATACACCCCCTGTACTTGTGGGTCATCAAGACTATTTTCTGGCGCCATTGCTGGGGAGCATAGCTTTATTTATCAAGTTCACTTGGATTCTCTATTGTTTGCTGCTATCCCTCCATCATGGGTAAGTCTCGTGATGGCAAGTTTCCTATTTTACCATCCACTACAAGAAGAGGTATGGTTCTAAACACCTTTATTGCTCTTGATTCACCATCTGTTATGAGTAAGCTCGTTACACCACCACATACACATGCTACACACACTGCTACTACTTCTGAATCTGAAACTTATGATGCTTATGATGCTGCTTCTACTGTGCTTGATAAGAGTGGTTCATTAGGTCATTTCCTAGATGCTACGATTGCTAGAACTATAGTTGGAAATACTGAAACTCCTAATGAAGACACTACTACACCTGTTAGTTCACCCAAGTCTAGTGAAAGTTATGATATTGAAGATGGTTATGTTGAGATGACCGATGAATTTATAAAAGAATGTAAAAGCACCCATGATAGGAGTGCTGCTAAGAGTCTCCTTGAGAGGCGTACTATTAGAACCAAATTGTCTCCTATTGCTAAGTTTGCTGCTTCTCCCATAAACATCATAGATGAAGATTATGATTTCTCTCTCGATCTATCTTACATAGCTGTTATCGAGAAAGAACCTTTTTGTGGGACTAAGAATGAAAATATGGTAGCACATATGAATGAACTTTCTACCATGAGTGGCTTGTTTTCTGATGATATTAAGATGTGTACTTACTTTGTTGCTAAGATTTTCCCCTTTTCACCGAAAGGAGAAGCTAAAACTTGGTTTAGTAATTTACCTCCTGGATCTATTGATAGCCCTGATTGCTTGATTAGTACTTTCCTGCAGAAATATTTTCCTCCTAGTGTTAGACATGCTATTTTGCAGGAACTTTTTGATTTTAAACAAGGAGAAAAGGAGGTATTTCCTGAATCTTGGGCAAGGTTTTGTGCTTTTATTCATGCACAAGCTGGAAGTCCATTACCTAAGAATGAGCTTCTTGATATATATTATAATGGACTAACCGAGGAATCTAGGACATACCTGGATAGTTGTGCTGATTGTGTTTTCAGGAATAGGACTCCTAAGGAAGCTGAGGAATTAATGGCTAAAATAAGTAAGAATTATGAAGATTAGACTCCTCCTGAACAAGCTATACCTAAAGTAATTGTACCTGGACCAACTATTCATGTGCCTATTCCAACATCAAAGAAGAGGGGAGTTATTGAATTAAATGATGAAGTTATGAAGGAAGCTAAGAAATGTCTTAAGGAGAAGGGAATTAAAGCTGCAGATGTCAAGAATTTACCTCCTATAGAAGAATTATGTAAGCCTATTCCCTACTCACCTACTATTGAGGTACAGTCTCTCCAACACTTTGATGAAGGTGATATCCCTTACTCTAAACCTCCTGATACATGCTTAGAAGAATTCGATATCTTTATTGTTAAGCAAGATAATTTTAATAAAAGGGTGCAAAATCATCTAATGGAAAACACTAGAGCTATTGTTGAGTTGAAAGATATTGTGGAAAGAACCTCTAATGATGTTAAAATGATTGTTAAACACTTTCAAATGGTTCAAACTCAAATAGATCAACTCGTTGAAGTGCAAAACGACTTGCTAGTTAATGCTGCTAAAGAAAAACATGCTTATGAAATTAGAACTAGAAGTGGGGCCACTACCCAGGATCCTCTATATCCTGAGGGGCATCCCAAAATAATTGAGCAGGATTCTCAACAAGCTAAAAATAGTGGTTCTACTCGTAAGAAAAGGAAAAAGAAACATAAGACTATTGTAGAACCCTCTAAACCTGCTTTAGATCCTAATAGTATATCTATCTCTGATGCTAAAACTGAAAGTAGTAATGAAGAAAATGAAGCTCCCAATGAAGCGAAAGTTGAGGAAGAACCTGAAAACCACACTAAGAATACTAAATACACCAAAGAAGATTTTATTGCTAAAAAACATGGTAGTGAAAGAGAACCTTGGGTCCAAAAACCTATGCCTTTCCCTGATAAGAAACACAAGTCAAAGGAGGATGAACATTATAATAAGTTCTGTGAGTGGATGAAACCTTTATTCTTGCAAATTCCTTTGACAGATGCTATTAAATTGCCTCCTTACTCAAAGTATATGAAGGATATTGTCTCGGATAAAACGAAGATCCCTAATGAAGAAATTTCTACTTTGCTTGCTAATTATTCCTTTACTGGTAAGGTTCCTGAGAAACTTGGAGACCCAGGGATTCCAACTATCCCTTGCTCTATTAAGAACAGCTATGTGATACATTGCAAATGTATCTATAATTTTTGATGTTCCATGCTTAGTTTTATCCACTTTCTTGTGTTTTGTTCCAACTTTGGAGTACTTTTCATATGATTACTTGGACTAACCTATTAACAAGAGCCACAGTGCCAGCTGCCTGTTTTCTGCTATTTTTGGTTCCAGGAAAGTCAGAAAATGAATATTCTCGGAATTGGACGGGACAAAAGCCAAAGTGCCTATTTTTCCGGAAGTCATCAAGTGCCAGAATACGAGATGGAGAGGGGCCACCACACCACCTGGCCAGGCGGCCCAGCCTGGCCCGCGCCAGGGGGTGGTGTGGCCGCTCTCGGCACCCCCTCGGCCTCTCCTTCCACTATATATTTCTCTCGGGACGAAAACCCTAAGTACCCGATCAAAAATCCACGAAAGAGTCTGTAGCCGCCGCCATCTCCATACGTAGATCGGGAGGGATTAGAAGCTCTTCCCAGCACCCTGCCAGAGAGGGGAATTCACCCTGGAGGCCTTCTTCATCACCATGCAAGCCTCCGGTGTGATGCGTGAGTAGTTCATCCTTGGACTACGGATCCATGTAGTACCTAGATGGCTGGTTCTCCTCCTTTGTGCTTTCAAGTCTAGATCTTGTGAGCTCTGTTTATGATCAAGATGATCTATTTGTAATTCTACATGTTGTGTTTATGGGGAACCGATGGATATTGAGATGATATTTCAGATTGATTATTGATTCTATCATGTCTTTGTTATTTGTGATCTTGCATGCTTTCCGTTGTTAGTAGCTATCTTGGCCAAGTAGATGCTAGCAACTCCAAGAGTTAGTATTTATGCTCGATAGTGGGTTCATGCCTCTGGTAATTTGGGAAGTGACAGAAATCTCTAAGGTACTAGATGTGATGTTGCTACTAGGGAGAAAACAACAATCCTTTATTCATAGAACAATCGTATTGTTTACTTTACATGCAGTTCGTAAAGCAATAATCTGTTGCTTGCAACTTAATACTGGAGGGGGTTCGGATGATAACCTGAAGGTGGATTATTAGTCATAGATGCAGTTGGATGGCGGTCTATGTATTATGTTGTAATGCCCAATCAAGTCTCAACGGAGTCAAGATGATTAGTATATGCATGTATTGATTTCTCAATGTTTGTCAATTGCCTCGTTGTAATTTGTTCACCCAGCATGTTATCTATCTTAAGGAGAGCCACCTCTAGTGAACTATGGATCCCGGTCCTTTTCTTTACATACAATCTACAAACTATTTACTTCTTTGTGTTTACTTTCTACAAACTTTTACTTCTTTCCATTCGATACGTTTAATCATTTGTTTTCCGCAAAACACGGTGAGATTGACAACCTCATTGCAACTTGGGCACAAAGTTCTGTGGTTGTGTTGGGTAGGTCTCCACGTTGCTACTAAGACCGGTAGTGCGCCCTGCCAAAGCTCAGCTAGTAACACCTTTGGGGTGTTTCCTTGCTCCTACTGGTTCGATTAAACCTTGGTTTCATAACTGAGGGAAACTTGATGTTGTGCTCATCATACCTTCCTCTTGGGGTTCCCAACGAGCTCTACATCAACACCACCATCAAGCATTTTTCTGGGCGCCGTGCATTGAGCCATCAAGCATTTTTCTAGTGCCGTTGCCAGGGAGTCAAGGACATCTTCACAAGGGGAGTCCCTCATAACCAATCTCTTTACTTTGTTATTTTTGTTTTGCTTAGTTCCTTTTTGCTTTGTTTGCTTGTTTTCTTTATTCAAAAACACACACAAAAATAGTTTTACTAGTTTGCTTTCTTATTTGAAAACCCAAAAAAATGACTACTCTTGAAAACACTAAGTTGTGTGACTTCACTAGCACCAACAACAATGATTTTATGAGCACACCTATTGCTCCACCTGTGCCTAAAAATACTTTCTTTGAGAGAAAACCTGCTTTGCTCAATCTTGTTATGAGAGAACAATTTTCTGGTATTGGTAATGAAGATGCTGCTTCCCATCTAAATAACTTTGTTGAACTTTGTGAGATGCAAAAGCATAGGGATATAGATGGTGATATTATTATGCTGAAAGTTTCCTTTCTCTTTGAGAGGAAAAGCTAAAGAATGGATGAATTCCTTAACTAGGAATAGTATTGATTCTTGGACTAAATGCAAAGATGCTTTTATCAGAAAATACTATCCTCCTGCTAAGATTATATCTATGAGAAGTGAAATAATGAAGTTTAAACAACTTGATAATGAACATGTTGCTCAAGCTTGGGAAAGAATGAAATCTTTGGTAAAGAATTGTCCCACTCATGGACTGACTGCTTGGATGATTGATACATTGCAAATGTATCTATAATTTTTGATGTTCCATGCTTGGTTTTATCCACTTTCTTGTGTTTTGTTCCAACTTTGGAGTACTTTTCATATGATTTCTTGGACTAACCTATTAACAAGAGCCATAGTGCCAGCTGCCTGTTTTCTGCTGTTTTTGGTTCCAGGAAAGTCAGAAAATGAATATTCTCGGAATTGGATGGGACAAAAGCCAAAGTGCCTATTTTTCTGGAAGTGATGAAGTGCCATAATACGAGACGGAGAAGGGCCAGGGAGCCACCAGACCACCTGGCCGCGCGGCCAGGCCTAGCCCGCGCCAGGGGGAGGTGTGGCCACTCCCGGCACGCCCTCGGCCTCTCCTTCCCCCTATATATTACCCTCGGGACGAAAACCCTAAGGACCCGATCAAAAATCCACGAGTCTGTAGCCGCCCTCATCTCCATCCCTAGATCAGGAGGGATCTGAAGCTCTTCCCGGCACCCTGTCGGAGATGAGAATTCACCCTGGAGGCCTTCTTCATCACCATGCAAGCCTCCGGTGTGATGCGTGAGTAGTTCATCCTTGGACTACGGATCCATGTAGTAGCTAGATGGCTGGTTCTCCTCCTTTGTGCTTTCATGTTTAGATCTTGTGAGCTCCGTTCATGATCAAGATCATCTATTTGTAATTCATACATGTTGTGTTTGCGGGGATCCGATGGATATTGAGATGCTATTTCAGATTGATTATTGATTCTATCATATTTTTTTTATTTGAGATCTTGCATGCTTTCCATTGTTAGAAGCTATCTTGGCCAAGTAGATGCTAGCAACTCCAAGAGTTAGTATTTATGCTCGATAGTGGGTTCATGCATCTGGTAATCTGGGGAAGTGACAGAAATCTCTAAGGTACTAGATGTTCTGTTGCTACTAGGGAGAAAACAACAATCCTTTGTTCATAGAACAATCGTATTGTTTGCTTTACACGCAGTTCGTAAAGCAATAATCTGTTGCTTGCAACTTAATACTGGAGGGGGTTCGGATGATAACCTGAAGGTGGATTATTAGTCATAGATGCAGTTGGATGGCGGTCTATGTATTATCTTGTAATGCCCAATCAAGTCTCAGAGGAGTCAAGATGATTAGTATATGCATGTATTGCTTTCTCGGTGTTTGTCAATTGCCCCGCTGTAATTTGTTCACCCAGCATGTTATCTATCTTAAGGAGAGCCACCTCTAGTGAACTATGGATCCCGGTCCTTTGTCTTTACATACAATCTACAATCTTTTACTGCTTTGTGTTTACTTTCTGCAAACTTTTACTTCTTTCCATTCAATTACGTTTAATTCTTTGTTTTCCGCAAAACACGGTGAGATTGACAACCTCATCGCAAGTTGGGGATTCTGTGGTTGTGTTGTGTAGGTCTCCACGTTGCTACTAGCACCGGTAGTGCGCCCTGCCAAAGCTCAGCTAGTAACAACTTTGGGGTGTTTCCTTGCTCCTACTGGTTCGATTAAACCTTGGTTTCATAACTGAGGTAAAACATACTGTTGTGCTCATCATACCTTCCTCTTGGGGTTCCCAACGAGCTCTATATCGATCGACGAGCACATCAAGATCTTTTTTGGCGCCGTTGCCAGGGAGTCAAGGACATCTTCAGAAGGGGCGTCCCTCATAACCAATCTCTTTACTTTGTTGTTTTTGTTTTGCTTAGTTTCTTTTGCTTTGTTTGCTTGTTTTGTTATTCAAAAATCCAAAAAAAATAGTTTTACAAGTTTGCTTTCTTATTTGAAAACCCAAAAAAAATGACTACTCTTGAAAACACTAAGTTGTGTTACTTCACTAGCACCAACAACAATGATTTTATGAGCACTCCTATTGCTCCACCTGTGGCTGAAAATACTTTCTTTGAGATAAAACCTGCTTTACTCAATCTTGTTATGAGAGAGCAATTTTCTGGTATTGGTAATGAAGATGCTGCTTCACATCTAAATAACTTTGTTGAACTTTGTGAGATGCAAAAGCATAGGGATATAGATGGTGATATTATTAAACTAAAATTGTTTCCTTTTTCTTTGAGAGGAAAAGCTAAAGAATGGTTGAATTCCTTAACTAGGAATAGTATTGATTCTTGGACTAAGTGCAAAAATGCTTTTATTGGAAAATACTATCCTCCTGCTAAGATTATATCCATGAGAAGTGAAATAATGAAGTTTAAACAACTTGATAATGAGCATGTTGCTCAAGCTTGGGAAAGAATGAAACCTTTGGTAAAGAATTGTCCCACTCATGGACTGACTGCTTGGATGATCATCCAAACTTTTTATGCAGGATTGAACTATTCTTCAAGGAACCTATTGGATTCAGCTGCTGGAGGTACCTTTATGACCATCACTTTGGGTGCTGCAACAAAACCTCTGGACAATATGATGGTTAATTATTCTAAATGGCATACTGAGAGAGCTCCATAAGGTAAGAAGGTAAATTTTGTTGAGGAAACCTCCTCCATGAGTGATAAAATTGATATTATTATGTCTATGCTTGTTAATGGGAAAGCCCATATTGATCCAAATAATGTTCCTTTAGCCTCTTTGGTTGCTCAAGAAGAGCAAGTTGATGTGAACTTCATAAGAAATAACAACTTTGGCAACAATGCTTATGGTAATAATGCTTATAGGAACAATTTTGGTAACAACAATTATAGGCCCTACCCTCCTAATAATACTTATGGCTATAATGGTAAACCTGGATTACCTAGAGAAGGAAGAATTTTAAAAGTTGAAAGAGCCACTAAGAACTTCATGCAAATGCAATATGAGCAAAATAAACTATTTACTAAAACTATGGAGGAACAATCTATCATTTTGAAGAACATTAGCCATCAACTTGAGAGTCTAAATAGGGAAATTACTAGTTTACAATTGAAACTCTCTAATGCTGAAAGAAATATATCATCTTTGTCTGAAGCTCAATCTTCATTGATTAATAAAATGGATGCTAAACCTGAAACTAATGATAATCCCTTTGCAGCTACTAATGACATACATGTAAGAATTGATGAAAATGTTAGACTATTAGCTGAATTACATGCTAAGTGGGAAAGAGAAGATGAAATTGCTAGAAACGTTAGTGTTTCTACTATCACCACCACTAGTGTTGAGGCTCGTAATAGTTATACTACTTTAGATGATAAAGTTGATTTTGATCTTTATGGTTGCAATATCTCTGAAGTTATTAAGTTCCTACAAAAGCTTGCTAAAAGTCCTAATGCTAGTGCTATGAACATGGCTTTTACAAAACACATTACTGAAGCTCTCATAAAGATTAAAGAAGAAAAGATAAAACATAAAGCTTCTATTCCTATAAAGCAAGAAGATGGTTGGGAACCCATCATTAATATGAAAGTGAATGAATTTGATTTCAAAGCTTTGTGTGATCTTCATAGTAGTGTTTCTATTATGCCTAGAAGGATTTATGATATGCTTGATTTGCCTCCTCTTGAAGATTGTTAGTTGAATGTCCCACTTGATGCTAATGCTAAAAAGGAACTGATGGGGAGTCTTAATGGTGTTCTTATTATGGTTAACGATTCCTATGTCCCCATTGATTTCTATGTTTTGGATGTTGAATACAATTCTTCTTGTCCTAGTACTTTGGAAAGACCTTTTCTTAGAACTGTTGGTGCCATCATTGATATGAAAGAAGGCACCATTAAATATCAACTCCCACTCAAGAAAGGTATAGAACACTTCCCTAAAAATAGAGAAAAGATTTCTTTTGCTTCTCCTATGAAAACAAAATTTGGTCTTAATGCTTCTTCATTTGAGAACACTTGATTCTTTCTTTGCTTCTTATGCCTAACTTAAAGGCGTTAAAGAAAAGTACTTATTGGGAGATAACCCAAAAGTTTTAGGTGAGTCTTAGAAGTTAGTACCTCTGTAATAACCGCTCCATATCCTTTTTATTTGCTTTTTGTGCCAAAAGTAACCTCTAATGAGAGTGAAGTAATGATTGGGAAAGTTGCTGTCCCGAAACAGATTTTTGTGCTTCACCGAAAAAAATTCGTGAGAGAACTCTGTATGTCCGATTGAGCTATAGTTTTTTGTGCTTCTGCCCCAGGTTTTTATCTAACTTTCTTTAGTTCAACACTTTTTGATTTGAGCAACAGAAGGTCTTCTAAAAAATTCTTCTTTACCTGTTGGTCTGTTTTGACAGATTTCTGCCATTTTCTGCATTTGTTTCTTGTTGGTTCCTTCTTGAGTTCTTTTGGGGAATTGAGCATTTTGAGGGAAGTGCTACAGTAGCTAGTGTTCTAATGGAAGTTTATTTGGTGTTAGAACTGAAACTTCAGACTTATTTATCTTGAGTGCAGTAATGTTGCTAATAAAGATTGTGTAAAGTTTTGTATGAAGGAAAAATTCAGGTGTATGGAAGGAATGAGTAATGAGATGAAGGATGGACTAAAGCTCAAGCTTGGGGATGCCATGCGTGTCACCCCAAGAAATATCCAAGAAGTACAAGCGTCAAATCTTGGGGATTCCCAAGGCATCCCCTTCTTCATCAATAAAAATCTCAGGTTTCTTCCAAACGCTTCATTTTTATTGTTTCATGCACAGTTGTGTTTTTCTTGGAGCGTCTTCTTTTTCGTTTTTGTTTTGGTTTTCGTTTGCTTGGTTTTCTTAGTTTTCTGAATAAATTGGTTGGACCCCCTCTTTCATACTTTGGTTTGCAAATATTTTGGTTTAGTTTGGAAATGAGTAGGAAAGTTCATACTTATGTGGTAAAAAGAGCTCGTTTTTGACTATGGCCTATGCTTTGTGATGTCATGCTTGATATTGTTTTGGCTTTATGCTTAGTATTCTTTGTTGTAGCATGACTTGTTATAAACAATTGAGATTGCTTAATGTGCCTTGGATGAATCATGCGTTGTTTTAGCATATTAAAGAATAGTATAGTGATATTCTTCTTTGATGCTTTATTTGGGTTGACTTGGCGCATGCTCACACCATGTTATGACTATCCAAAGTCCCCATAGCCTTTATGATCCTTTAGTTTTCAACTTGTAGTATCACTTTATGCTTTGATCAATGATTTTTTGTCACTCTGCATGATTATGGCCATTATTGCTCTCTTAGTTTGTCGCTCTCAGTCTTTTGCTAGCCTCCACAACAAAGTATGAGTTCCACTCATGCATCCAACTCCCTAAACCAAGTTATTCCAAAGAGTCCACCATACCTACCTACTAGCTTATGCTATTCCAAGTACATTCATGCTTTTGTTTACCTTCCACTTGTTATGAGAAAACTAGTGATTAAAGCTCTCACGAACTTGATGGCACACTTTACTTTACTTGCCCTTAATAAACTTGAACCATTGTGTCTTCTATGTTGTATATGCTTGCAATTATTTGTTGGGAATTAGCAGAACCATGCTTTCATGGGGAACGCTTTCAACATTGCACTTGGTACTTGTACCTAGTTGATATCATGCTCTTTTGTATAGATGTCGTCGGTGTGAAATGAAAGGAGACCTTGTAAGTCCATGGAGTTATGTATATTTGTTAGAGAAACGCCTGGGCCACTGGTCTAATCCATGCTGACATGGTGGAAACCTGTAGCGTAACCATAATGAGCTGTCTATGAAGCATTCTTCTTATAAAAAAAGAGTCCTATATTGTGAAAAAAAAAGATACTATGAAAAGAGGAAAGAGAGAAAAAAGCACCATATTCCCATGGTAAATAAGAAGAATGTTGAGATGCTCGTTGTCTGCTTGCCTTGTCATTTTGATATGGGGATTCTTCCGTATCATCGGGCAAGGGGTACCCCGTTGGCTGTTCTCAATGATACACATGTACTTACAATGACAAGAACTTACCGGTGACTAAACTTGAGTAGCATGAGGAGGGGCCCTCGTATACAAGGGACATGAGATTTCTGACTTATACTTCGTCAAGCATGTACACCATAGTTTGTTCACTTTAACCTTAATCACTTCAAGATGCTTATGATAGGGGCAATGAGATCTGAAAGCTATAAGTACCATAATTTTTGGAAGCTCTTTGTGAGACTTTAATCCCTACTTCCTTTTACAAAAGGCCTTTCTACCACCATTACATTGAGTCTCCACCTTCTATCTTTATGCACCTACTTTGAGAGCATAGTGGCCATTCTTAGTTCTATGTGCATTGTCCCAAGACTAGTTGATTGATGCACAACTTGTTATTGCTTGTTTTAAACTATTGTATCTAGTCACTCTTATGAACTTTGAAGGCGTCCTATGCATTTATATTTGCTACTCTATTGAGGTACAAGCTGAATACTATTATGCTATGTTTTCTTTATGTGAAACAAATAAACGTCTTGCAAAGCAATGTTATTCGTGAATCTTTTGTTTGTGCCTTTTCATATTGCAACATAGTTTCTTTGCTTATTTCTAGAACTTTGTCTTTAATGTTATTATTGAAGTACTATGATCCTATCTTTGAATGTTTTGCAAATACTTTGATCAAGTCTTTGATGGTGCATGTCACCTCAAAAATTATTCTTTCTTTTTATCAATTACCTTGTTGGTAATATGCCCTAGAGACAAATAGTAGTAAGGACTATTATCATATTTCATATAGTTTATGATTAATTTTTATATCATGCTATAACTGTATTGAGTGGAAACATCAATACACGTGTGATATACAAACAACCAGGGGTTCCTAGTGAAACTCTAGTCACTGGTTCATTGGTCAATGGATGATCAAGTTTCCTGATCATGTGGCATTTATGCCAGTTGGAAATGAGGTCATATCATTCGGAGAATGACATGATGAACCAATACCCAACCTAAACATCGTGACCCGATCATGTCATGAAGTTCAAGTTACGATGATTAGAAATGGATCCTCGTAGACTATTCCTTAGACCGTGAGGCTATATCAATCACTGTCTCCCGAGAGTTCTTAGATAGCATCAAACGCCATCTGGTAAAACAGTGGTTATAAAGGTATGTTCAGGTATTCAGAGGAAACCGTAGAGGCAATATATATCAAGAGCGGGATTTGTCCGTCCATGTGATGGAAAGATACTCAAGGGCACACTCGGAGAAGTTATATACAATAGCTACGCAGCGTGTGATTAGATCACGGGGATATCACTTGTCGGAACGAGTCAAGTAGCATTGTTCAGTAACGATATTGAACACGACATGGTGATGTCAATGATCAGATCTCGGGCAATGCAAGTATCGAATGACAAAGGGAATAAGACACGACTGTTCCGGTTCAAACGACGAAAGATCTTCGTGGAACGCATAGGGGTCACATGGCCATCCAGGTCCCTCTGTCGATCATTGGTGCGGGAGTGTCCCGACCATGTCTGGAGTGTTCCTGAACCGTGGGGTATCACGCTTAAGGGCTTGATGATGCTTAGAGAGCATTTATAGGATCGGTAGAATCGCCGAAGAAAAGAAGGGAGAAAATCGGAAGGGTTTCGGTAAATCTGGAGGATGTCCGGAGTGGAGGTGGAAGGTGTTCCATGGCCACGGAGATTAAATAATATGTGAAGGAATGTTAAATATTGATTTAATCATTTATTCATAATTAATTAATAAAGAGAAAATCAATTAAAAAGGTCAATGGCTTAATGGGCCAATTCCGGAGGGAGAGGGCCCATTAGGGGAAAGGAGAGAGGGAGAAGGGGCAAAGGGGAGGCCGGCTGGGCCTAGCCCCCCCCCCCCTCCGCGTGGGGCCCACTAGGTGGCCGGCAGCCACCTCCTCCTCCCCCTCCTCTCCTTTAGTCCCACCCCGGGACTTTGAGGGAGGTAGTACCTCCCCTCCCCCTATATATAGTGGGGTATTTGGCCTAGAAAAATACACCAATAATCAATAAAGGTCTCCCCACTTTTGGGAGGACCTCCAATTGATATTTTCTCTCTCCCCCTCTCTCTCGTGACCGTGGTCCCAAGTCTGGATTGCGGGAGCGAGAGACATCTTCACTGCGGAGCGCCGTCGCGCTGCGGGATTTAGATCCGGGAGCTCTGCTTCCGCAACTGTTGCTGGATCGGGGAAGCGGGAGTCATAGTTAGGCACCGGACATGTGTAACTCCCCGTGAGTTGTCACACATGAGGCACTCAAGTCGTTGGAGCCAGAAGGAGCGCAAGGACTTCATCACGATCTTGAGGTCGACTTCGGCTCGTCTACATCAACCACGCTCTCCTGAGCGTTGCCATCGCTTTTCGGTCTTCAAGGGTAAGTTCATGAAAATCCCCTCCCGTTACTGTATTACTAATAGATAGGTCCTGGCAGCTTCAGGGGTTCTGGGGCATAGAGTAAAATTTATTGTTTTTATGCGCGGAACCCCTTCAGTGGTATCAGAGCTAGATCTATGCGTAGTAATGCTAGTACGGGTAGAACACACGAGATGTAGCGTGTGGGCGTTGATCTTTTAGTTGTTACCCTCCCATGTGTACTTGTGTATACCGCAGTAATGCTTGATGAAGCGGCCCCCAACCGACTTTACGCGTTCATTCGTGAGACTGGTCCACACTTGACATACGGCTTGTACCGTATAAAGTGGCTTAGGGGGGTGTCTGACTCTCTCGCATTAGTTGGTATACCATTTGCAACGGAGGGCCCCAAAAGGGGTGTAGTATAGACAACTACTTGATCAGCGTTGGGCTGAAAGTTCGTAGGTAAGAAAGGTTCTTGTGCGAAAGCCCATTCATCCACGTAAAACGTGCAAAGACAAAGTAGAGGCGTCTAACTTTGTTTTGCAGGAGGGCGTTGCTTTGTGATACGGTTGTGGCAAAGGTAAAGTGATTACCTTTTGTTATGTAGTAGTAGATAGTCACAGAGGTGACGAACTACCACGCCGGAATGACACCGGTACCCTGGTGTCTACGGTGCCGGAACCCTGGTGCCGGAACCCGGCGATGGCGGATGGAGATCACGACGTGGAGGACCATATCACATAGCATTTACATTCAATGTTATTGTTTGTATGTCTTATTGTGTGCTAGTATTAGATACTCGACGGTAGCCTAATAAGATGATCCCTGTTAAAATAACCAACGATTGTGTTCCCCCTTAGTGTGCACCACCAAGAAAGTTCTTCGGTATGAGGCAGGCCGTGATGATCGGGTGTCAGACATATCTACGTTCACATACAGTGGGTGTAAGCCATGTTGCACAGCGAAAACACTAAGGTTGAGTTGGCGAGCCTAGCATGTACAGACATGGCCTCGGAACGCGGATGGTCGAAAGATCGAGCACGAGTCGCATGAATGATGTGACCGCCGTTTAGCGTCCACCCTTGAACCCACATTGATGGCCGTGATGATCAGGAGAGATGTGGCTGATAGGGGTCGTGTTATCACTAGGAACCCTCACTGGGGATAGGTGTTTCTGAGTGGAGTTATTATTAACTCATTTAATTATAAACTTAGTCTAAATTCCTTTTGCAATTATAAATGTAGAAAATGGTTCTTCCCGAGATTACCTTTCCTATAGATGATTGGTTAAAAGGAGAAAAGCTCAAGTTAGATGGATCCAAATTTTCTGCATGGGTCATACGCCTGTTTGATTTCCTTTGGGAGAATAATGTAGCTGACTACATGACCTGCGAGATGTATCTGGAGCCACCCTATTCTCATGAGACCCAGGAGCAGCGAGATATGCGTTATCGTCGCCGTGTGATGGCCACATTCATATCAGTGACCATGCGCCTCGGAATGGAGGATGGGTTATGGCCAATGGTGGGGAGTCTCAAGCCCCGGATGGTCATGACACATCTGAGAGCACATTTTGTGGAACAAGTGCACATGTGGGAGTATGAGCTGATGGGGGACTTCCTCTCCATAAAGATGGAGGAGGGCTCTTCAATGGATGAGCACTTATTACGCCTCTACGATGCGTACATGAGTCTGGCATACTACCCGAACAACTGGTTCTCAAGCTCATTTGCGATGGGAGTTGTGCTACGGTCGCTTCCTCCAAGCTTCCAAGCACAAGTCAGGATCTACATTATGAGAGGCGACACAGAAACACTGGATTTCCTTGAGGTCATATCACATTTCAGAAATGTGGTAGATGAACCCAACATCGCTAGAGTCGTCAACGACAAAGGTATATATTTGATATACAGTTTTATAAATGTTATAATCTTGCAAACACATTGCAGTGTTAAGTATATCTGACACTTGTTCTGTTTTAATGAAAACAGGTCCTTCTGCATAGAGGTGCTTGCTGGAGAGGAGGTGACGTTGCGTGTTGATGGCGAGCATGATGATGATGGCCGACGACACTCTCCCTCAACATTTATCATTTAGTTTGTGTTTTAGGATGATTTTGTAATCAAGAGATTGTGAACTTCTTTAGTGTGTCTCACACTTCGTGAGATGGTTATTCATATAAGTTTGTAACAAACAGTTGTTCTACTTTTATGAATGATTTCTATTCGTGTTCATATCTTGTTTGGTTATGTGTGAATTATTCTTGTTGTTTGAAACTAATTGATAATGTATGAACATTTGTAAAACATTAAAATGCCTTGTTTAAAAATACCCAACTTAATGATATTTCATTAAATGAATGAAACCAATGTTTAAATTCAAAGTTATGTGATCATATGTGAAAGTCATTCGATTTCTTCTCACATATAAATCATGCCTAAGTTCGGCAAAATAACTTGAACACCGTGTATTACTTGAATACAAAGTGTTTAAAGAATTGTTAAAAGTAAATACATATTCGATGTATTGTCTTTTAACAAAAATGGTAATTATCATTAATTGATTGTTTAAATGTGTAAAGTAGTTTACCAAAGAAACATGAATATGAAACTATTTGATTTGATCGAAGTGTTTCATCAACAAAAGGGGTATAAATATAAAAGAGAATCAAATTGCTATGATTTGATCGATAGTAATGAAGTTCAAATTTATAAGAATGGCATAAAAGAAATTGTGGAATGCAAAGTGTTTTGAAACGTCAAAATACAAAGCATCACAATGTGATATTAGATATCAAAGGGGGTTAAATAGAAGGCACCAAGTAAATCGTTGTAGTGTAGATGTAGAGACCATTAGTTTAGAAATAGTTAGCACTCAATTAGAATTGGTAAACCATTTGAATTCGTGAAAGTTTTGCGGTTATTCGATATAACCAAAACAATAGCGAATAAGTCCTTGTAGAGTATTCATTGGAAACTTTGAATATGAAACCCATAGCTCAAACCAAAAGGAAAGAAAGATTCGTATTGCTTGAATTTTGGTGCATTCTTGAGAAAGCTCACTTGTAGTGATGTTTCTCAATTATGGAGCAAATGGAAATTAGTGTAAATACCAATGAGGATTCAAAACCCTGCATCAGAGTGTTGAGAAGCGCAACGGACAATGTTCCTGAACGATTCTCTTCACAGAAGGAAAGAATCAATGATTTTGATCATTGTGTTTTTCCCTCCACTGTTGTTTTTCACTATATGAAGTAGGATTCAAAATGTAAATCCATATCTTGTATGGATCACTTGTCATGATTTTTGGAATATGACATACCTACGAACTACAAAGGAAATAATGGTAAACTAAATTATGATAAATCCTAAAAGCAAAATTCCCTTGAGATTACAAAGCAATCCGTTGCTGAATCTCACAAGTAAAGGGGTTACTTGGAATTTTCCCAAATGACTGCAAAGCCATAGTAGGGAAAAGGGGTGAATAACAAAAGCACAATTTGTCAAGTATTGGATGAATTCAAATGAATTTGATTCAAGTGTGCTAAATGTCTAGTGGATTTAAAACTAGTAAAAGTACTAGTATCTCATAGTAAATCTCCAAGTTTGATATTTGATCAAAGTATTTTGAAGTTGTTCAAAGTAGTAAGGAGATATGCAATTTGCATAAAATTGAGTGGGAGCTATGAAAGTCTTCCTGAAACAATATGTGATTGACATATTTTAAGTGGGAGCAATATAAGCCTCGAATTCAAATATGTAGGAACATATTTTGAGTGGGAGCTTATAGGAGTAATTCTTAAATATGTTAAGGATGAAAATGCAAATACTTATAAATAATGATTTATAAGATGTAGAAGTTGATAATAGGTGTATTATGATATTATGTAGTATTCCTTAAGGGATTCTGAAAGGGGTTTCGGAATAGAAGATAATTAAGGAACTGGTCCTTAATAACTCAAATTAGGAATAGTGTTAAGTTTAGCATCAATGGTTGAAAGAAAGAAAAGGATGATCGTCATCTACTATGTTAAGACATAGGCTCTATCTTAGTAAACCATGATGACAACTTAGCATAATATGTGATCCAATAAGGAACGTTTGAAAGTGATTAAGTTCGAATCACAGAATGTTGAGCTAAGTTTTTCCGGAGTGTCTAGTAGAGAACTGTGGACATATTTTCCAAATCCATAAAGGATGACATATCTTAAAGCATAAAGAGTTATGTTATAAGGGAATATGTTGTAAACTCCTGTAGATACCAATCAAAGTCAAATAGGAAGCGAGGTGAACAAAACATCGAAAGTTGCAGAGAGTGCACGGGAGTTTCGATGAATACATTTATAATAATAGATAAGGGTACCATCTAAAGTGTTGTATAA
The DNA here is from genome assembly GCA_910589775.1 of Avena eriantha. Classification (NCBI taxonomy): domain Eukaryota; kingdom Viridiplantae; phylum Streptophyta; class Magnoliopsida; order Poales; family Poaceae; genus Avena; species Avena eriantha. The sequence goes on along the minus strand of OU342741.1, from coordinate 129,186,485 downwards.
TGTTATGGCGGGTCTAGTTTGCTTTTAACGTAGAATGATGTGTCCCAGGGAACAGGGCCCATGAGAAAGCCCTCGAGGTTGATCTAACGTCACTGTAGGCTCCTGGAATCAGGCCTCGCTCTACTGCCATAGCGACGATGCATACACACAGATGCTATCATGTGATGATAAAGTATTAATGTCAATCAAGGTGACATTAGTAAGTTGCAAAGGATTTGGGACTGTAAAGTACAGACCCAAGACTCAACCTCTTCCATGAGCAAGCATGTTCAGGGTACCGGATACTTGGTGCCAATGATTGAGCACAAAATGCAGCTAGTGTATTTGTACTCTAGTGCAAGTGGGAGACTGTTGGAAATATGCCCTAGAGACAAATAGTAGTAAGGACTATTATCATATTTCATATAGTTTATGATTAAGTTTTATATCATGATATAACTGTATTGAGTGGAAACATCAATACACGTGTGATATACAAACAACCAGGGGTTCCTAGTGAAACTCTAGTCACTGGTTCATTGGTCAACGGATGATCAAGTTTCCTGATCATGTGGCATTTATGCCAGTTGGAAATGAGTTCATCTCATTCGGAGAATGAGATGATGAACCAATACCCAACCTAAACATCATGACCCGATCATGTCACGAAGTTCAAGTTACGATGGTTAGAAATGGATCCTCGTAGACTATTCCTTAGACCGTGAAGCTATATCAATCACTGTCTCCCGAGAGTGCTTAGATAGCATCAAACGCCATCTGGTAAAACGATGGTTATCAAGGTGTGTTCAGGTATTCAGAGGAAACCGTAGAGGCAATATATGTCAAGAGCGGGATTTGTCCGTCCATGTGATGGAAAGATACTCAAGGGCCCACTGGGAGAAGTTATATACAATAGCTACGCAGCGTGTGATTAGATCACGGGGATATCACTTGTCGGAATGAGTCAAGTAGCATTGTTCAGTAACAAGATTGAACACGACATGGTGATGTCAATGATCAGATCTCGGGCAATGCAAGTATCGAATGATAAAGGGAATAAGACACGACTGTCCCGGTTCAAACGACGAAAGATCTTCGTGGAACGCACAGGGGTCACATGGCCATCCAGGTCCCTCTATCGATCATTGGTGCGGGAGTGTCCCGACCATGTCTAGAGTGTTCCCGAACCATGGGGTATCACGCTTAAGGGCTTGATGATGCTTAGAGAGCATTTATAGGATCGATAGAATCGCCGAAGAAAAGAAGGGAGAAAACCGGAAGGGTTTCGGTAAATCCGGAGGATGTCCGGAGTGGAGGTGGAAGGTGTTCCATGGCCACGGAGATTAAATAATATGTGAATAAATGTTAAATATTGATTTAATCATTTATTCATAATTATTTAATAAAGAGAAAATCAATTAAAAAGGTCAAAAGCTTAATGGGCCAATTCCGGAGGGAGAGGGCCCATTAGGGGAAAGGAGAGAGGGAGAAGGGGCAACAAAGGGGAGGCCGGCTGGGCCTAGCCCCCCCCCCCCCCCCCCCCCCCGCGCGGGGCCCACTAGGTGGTCGGCGGCCACCTCATCCTCCCCCTCCTCTCCTTTAGTCCCATCCCGGGACTTTGAGGGAGGTAGTACCTCCCCTCCCCCTATATATAGTAGGGTATTTGGCCTAGAAAAATACACCAATAATCAATAAAGGTCTCCCCACTTTTGGGAGGACCTCCAATTGATATTTTCTCTCTCCCCCTCTCTCTCTCGTGACCGTGGTCCCAAGTCTGGACTGCGGGACCGAGAGACATCTTCACCGCGGAGCGCCGTCGCGCTGCGGGATTTGGATCCGGGAGCTCTACTTCCGCAACGGCTACTGGATCGGGGAAGCGGGAGTCATCGTTAGGCACCGGACGTGTGTAACTCCCCGCGAGTTGTCACACTTGAGGCACTCAAGTCGTTGGAGCCAGAAGGAGCGCAAGGACTTCATCACGATCTTGAGGTCGACTTCGGCTCGTCTACATCAACCACGCTCTCCTGAGCGTTGCCAATGCTTTTCGGTCTTCAAGGGTAAGTTCGCGAAAAGCACCTCCCGTTACTGTATTACTAATAGATAGGTCCTGGCAGCTTCAGGGGTTCAGGGGCGTAGAGTAAAATTTATTGTTTTTATGCGCGGAACCCCTTCAGTGGTATCAGAGCTAGATCTATGCGTAGTAATGCTAGTACGGGTAGAACACACGAGATGTAGCGTGTGGGCGTTGATCTTTTAGTTGTTACCCTCCCATGTGTACTTGTGTATACCGCAGTAATGCTTGATGAAGCGGCCAGGACTTGTGTATACTCGTATTGGTAATGATAGGGATGATGGGGATGCTCACCCATCCACTTTTCCTTGTTTTACTTTCCTACAAGTTGCGGTTATTCTTGATGATTTCTTGCTACTAATTGAGAGGGTTAGTTTGACCTCATATATGCAAGATGAGAGTGAGCAATACGCTATGCTCACCAAAACTTTTGTTGAGAGCTTCATGTTTACTAACAAATCTTATCAGTCGACTGTCTCTTTTAAAATTTATAATCTGCCCCTCACCATGCCTTTGGAGAGATTTTGCAGTATTGTAGGTGTACGCATGACAGGGACCGTGAAGAAAATTCAAGGATGACCCGCTGATTTGTTGGAGCTTTACCGAGGGGTGACCAATGATGATGACCGCGTGGCGCAACATGGAAAGATAAGAAATATCCAACTCCCCACTCTTAGATACTTTGCATATTATCTTGCTACTAGTGTACTGGGTAGGGAGAACACAAGTAATATCTCCAACTATCATTTAGCATTCCTTGCTGATGCGCTTAACAATGATACTCAGTACAATCTTGGCTCGCTTATTGCTCGCCGCCTAGCTGCTAGGGGGCCTATCTATGGGGGCATCATTGCCTCGCGTATAGTCAATGCATTAGGTCTTTTAGTGGATCCCAATGATGATATACTGGCACCATAGAGGCTTGACCTTGTTGCTATGAAAACTCATCACTTTGTCACTGCTACTTCTGATTTGAACGGTCTAGTATATAGGATGCTTTTCACTGACGGGGATGAAAGGGAGATCCTTTTGCCACAGCCTTCTTTGTTTAGTGTTCATAGGAGACCGTGGTCGCGCTCCAAGGAGGAGGTGGACGAGCAGCTTCGCTTGCTAGGTTTCCACAAGCAGCACCAGGAGGATGTGCCCTCCTATGATTACTCCGCACATTACGGAGGGATGTACTCGAGCTCGCACCAGGACGAGGGGACCTCTTCGTCGTACCACGGTGACACTTCATCCTGGCCAGCTTGGGATTGATACCCACTTAGGCCAAAAGCCTAAGCTTGGGGGGAGGTACGCTGACACCGCACTCATCTCCATATCATGTTGCATCGGTACTTTGTATATTCATGTTTCGTTCTCTTTTTAGTTTTCGTTTTCTTTGCTTTTGCTTTCTAAAACACAAAAAGACCAAAAATATTTCTGGTGTTTCTCTTTGGTTTGCTTCTTTTTCTTTTTGCCTTGGTTTGTTTTTCCCTTTTGCTTTGTTTGAACTATTCAAAAAAACCAAAAAGATTTTGCTTTGCTTGTTTTCCTCTTTGGTTCTTGTTTTTAAAAATCGAAAAAAAAAACAAAAATATTTGTCGTTCTTCTTTGGCTTTGTGAGTTTGTTGTAGGGTTCAGCAGTCCTCAGTGCGATTTGGTTTCATATTATTATTCAAGCCACACAAGTGAAGAGAAATAATGAGGATTAATGACAACTTGAGGTGTGGTAAGAGGCTGGTAACGAACTCTATTTGTTTTCATTTTTGTACATATACTCATCATTGTGGGCTTGCTTAGCCTATTCATGTAGGGTGTATGTTATCTTTGGATGCTTAGTAGTTCTTGCTTTCTTATGATTAGCTCCAGCTCGCTAATAGTTTGTAGCATGTTTTATGAATGTTTGCTTGCATTATTCTATTCATAACTTGGTATGACACCGTGGTATCCTCCTGTGAATGTTTCATTTGAATTGACTTGGCACATGCTCATGCATGCACATGACTGTAATAATCAGTTAAGCCTTGATGAATTATTTTGCCTTGAGGATCTTGAATCACTTTCATGCCATGATTAGTCCTATTTTGTTGCAAGCATGATTATGACAGCTATTGCTCCCTTGTTTGTCGCTCCCTCGCTATTGCTAGCCTTCACTTACACTGAGTATGTTTTACTCAAGTTTCCAACTCCCTAAACCAAATATTTCCAAAGTGTCCACCATACCTACCCATTAGCATCATTTGCTACTTCCGTGCATATTCATTATCCTTGTTTTCTTCCAAATAAAATGTTTGCTTGTTATGAGAAAGTTATTTAGAAAAGCTCTCACGAACTTGATGGCACACTTTATTTTCTTGCACTTAATAAACCTGAACCATAGCGCCCTTCTTTGTTGTCTATATGCTTGCGCTTTATAAGTTGAAGTTAGCAGAACCATGTTTCATGGGGAACATTTTCAACATTTCGTTGGTACTTAGTACCTCGTTGATATCATGTTCTTTTACTTATGGATCCCGGCGGTGTGAAATAAAAGTGGAACTTGTAAGATCATGGAGTTTGTATGTATGTTAGAGAAACACCTGGGCCGCTAGCCTAAGCCATGCCTAATCATGGTGGAAACTTGCAGCATAACCGTAATGAGCATTCTATGAAGCATCCTCAGTAAAAATCTATGCACATAGTAAATAAAAAGATCGCTGAGATGCTCATTGTCTGCTTGCCTTGTTATTTTGATTATGGGACAGCTCACGTGTCATGTGCAAGGGGTACCCGTTGGCAGTTCTCTATGATACGTATATACTTACAATGACAAGAGCTTACTTGTGACTAAAGTTGAGTAGCATGAGGATCGGTCTTCGTAAGTAAGGGGAATGAGGCTTCGATTTATAACTTGTCAAGCATATCCTCTTAGTTGTGTCACTTTAACCTTAACCATTTAAAGATGCTTAGGATAGGGGCAACGAGAGCTCAAAGCTAACAAGTACCATACTTTCAGCATTTGGAAGCCTTCCAAATTATTCAAAACCTTTTCTTTTACTTGTTGAGTCTCCACGCATTCTCCGAGCACCTTCTTGAGAGCATAGTTTTCATTCTTTGTGCTTGTCCCATTACTTGATTATTTGTGTTATGCCTTTGATGCGTGTATCTTTGATATCTTTACTTCTAGTCATCACTTGAACTTCAGAGGTGCCTTGACATTCATAATCAAAGGCAATCGAGATACCACTCTATCATACCTTTTTATGAGAATTGTAATGTTGCTTATGTTTATGCTTCATGCTACTTATTATTTTTGAGTTGGAATCTCTTCATAGCTTGCAATGACTATTAAGTAAACTTAGTTGCATACTCCTTATTATGAATTGTCTAAGTAGTTGATCACATGCTGAGAATATTTACATCATATGAAGCAAATGTGTTCGTGAAAGTTCATTTATCGCACTCAGTTTTCAACTAAATTGCTTGAGGACAAGCAATAAGCACTGTTTACTGCTATTGTTACTGCTTACCGCACTTGAATCCCACTATTTACTGCTATTGTTACTGTTGTCTTTACTTTACTACTGCTGCTACTTTACTATTCCTACTACAAAACTGTTGCTACTGATAAACTGCTGTGAGCAAGATTGTTTCCAGGTGCAGCTGAATTGACAACTCAGTTGTTAAGGCTTATAAATATACCTTGGCTCCCCTTGTGTCGAATCAATAAATTGGGTTTCACTTCCCTCGAAAATACTGCGATACACCCCCTATACTTGTGGGTCATCAGCACCCGAGGGGCCCACACCACCTGGTGGCGCGGCCAGGTGGACCCGTGCCGCCCTATGGTGTGGCCAGCCCCTAGCCCCTCTCTGTCTCGTCTTATGGCTCAGTGAGTCTTCTGGTAAAATATCGACTTTGGCTTTTGTCCCGTCCAATTCCGGAAATATTCATTTTCTGACTTTTCTGGAACCAAAAACAGCAGAAAACAAGCAACTGGCACTGTGGCATCTTGTTAATAGGTTAGTCCCAGAAAATGTATAAAAATACTCCAAAGTATAGAGAAAACATAAAAAAGTAGATATAAGACAAGCACAGAACATCAAAAATTATAGATATGTTTGCAGCGTATCAAACCACTACTAGAAAATTGCGCGTTGTTTTTAATTTCTACATCATCATGACCGCATGCTAATGTCATCATGCCACATTGCATTTGAGCATCGTCATGTCATCATGCATTTGTTTGTCTAAAACTATTTTCTAAATACCTATCTTTGTTTTCTAAATAATTCTCCCCTTGTTTTCAACTAGAAACCCCGATCTCTTTCGGATCTTATAATTGTCTATAAACTATTTACAAAAGTCATTTAAATTAAAATAAATAAACAAACAAACAAAATACTGTGTACCGGGGAGGCAGCCCAGCCTGTAGGCCAGGCCACGTACTACCCGGAAAAACCAAATGCGGACCCTAGACCTAAACCGGCCAGGATCAAAGCCCCAGCCCGCTAGACCTAACCCTACCCAAACCCAAACTACCAGCCAGACTCCACCCCGCCGCCGCCACCCACCCGCCGCGACACGCACAGCACTCACCACACCACCTGCCCTGGACACGAAAACCGCGTGCTGCACGCTCGACCAGACACATGCACGTCGGACGTGACCACGCCCCGACCTCGCCCCGCTCCCCCGCCTAGCCCACCATCCCACCGCGTCGCCAGCGCGCGCGAGCCCCGACCCGGTCATGTCACCCACCATGTTCCCGCACCTGCCCGTGTGATCGAAACGCCCACGTGAGACACCCACCCCGCACACCATCTCACCCCGGCCCCACCATCTTGCTGTCGCCGCACGCGACCCAGCGCCCGCACCCTCGCGCTGCACGATCCCCGTACCCCGGTGTCCCCGACCTCGATCCCCACCAAGCACGCCACCAACCGCCGTCGCCTGCACCTCCTCGCCCCTGTCCCCGACCACCGAGCGCCACCGTGACACCCCCTGGTTAACGCGCTTCCTTCACCGTCGGTCGACGCGGCCCTCCCTAGCTCGTCTGCCGACCACCGCCTCTACCGCTCGAGTTGACTTCGCCGGAGCCACTGGCCTCCTCTACGAGCCGTCTTGGCCTTTCCCTATCGCCATCTCCTCCCCACCTGCGCCTCCTCCTCACGCAGTGTCATCCACCGCCCCGCCAGTGAGCATCACCGCCACCTCCTTGACGCCCTCGTCTCCGTCCGGCGGTCATCTTCTTCACCTTCCTCTCCGGCCTCCGTCACCTCGGCTCGTGGGAGCCTGGCTCCTTCCTCCTCCCGGCCATCGACCTCCACGTCCCGCTCACCAAGCTCGTCTCGCTCTACGAGGAGGTCCCCATTCACGAGCTCCCGGCCTTACTCTGTGATATCTCTCTACTACACAGGAACAACATTTATTCCTCACGTACATCCCTGTTTTGGTGCAGTAGCAGTTAGTCGCGGCTTCTCAATCGCTCTTGCTAAGCGTTGCCGATGTGGTGTTTGCATTTTGGTGTCCCCAATGTTGCCATGAAGACAACTGATGCCTCTGCATGATTCAAATCCTCCGCGTCTTCCTGCACCTTGTGGTAGTGGTGTGTTGGCCGCCTGGTGAAGCCGTTGTCGCTCCTTCATGTCACCAAGGTTTCTCTGTTCGCTAGGATCCGCAGATCCGAAGACTGTTCTTGTGGAACCCGAACCCTCGGCATGCCAAGACATTCTCCTTCTCGGATCCGATGGCCGAGACCCTGAAGACCGATCCCGGCGAGACCAAACCCGAACCACATCGAACTAAGAGCGTCGCATGCCAATGTGTGACCCCCTTTTTCCGAGACCCCTATTTTGATGAATATAATATACTTGTTGCATCAATTGTTCATGATTGCATACATCTTTGTGTGGTTTGGGGGCATTATGCGGATTCACCTAATAATTAAATATGAATCTCATATCCGGGCTTTTCTAGTCTTATATTGTCTCCATTTAAATTTTTGTAGCGAATCGATGCCATGTTTTGCCTTGTTAAGACAACATTTAAATTGCAGGGTATCTAAATAACTTGAACCTTCTAATGATTGTCGAAACCCGATTCCGCTTAATATTGCATAGTTGCATCGCACTCTTGCCATGTCATGCATCATACATATATCATGTCGGATCTTTTGCCGTAGTATTAAATAGTGTATCCATTGTTTCTTTTAGTGCTTTGCTTCTTCATGGATTAGGCTGTTGAGTGGATGCGAGTATCGACAAGTTCTTCGGATAATGTATCTTCGGCTATGTTTCCAGGTGAGCAATCTCCCCCTTTCTACCTATTTTGCATATATAATCTTTATTTCCTCCTATTACTCTATTGTTATCCTTGTTGTGATGCTTTAGTTTCTGTGCACCATTTATATTCCATGCAACCTCTATATTGCCTTGGACACATCCTATTGCCTGTTGTTTGATAGACAGTCGGTCTTGCGAGTCGTAGTTGCTTGCTCAGGTGTTGTTTCACGGCGTTGTCATTCCACAGTTGTTGGAAGGTTGGCACATGTTTAATGCTAGAGATGATCATGACTTTAATTACAACTTGATATTAAAATGCTGGGAATAGATATAACTAATGCAGAGGCACCGGTGGGCAATAGATAATATTTGGTTCTTCCACACTCACTTGTGTCCCATAGGTCCCGAGTACTTGATGCATGTTCCTTGACTATTCGCACTATCCACATACGGGAGACCCTATGGATCCCCCTTTGCCTGAGCTGGATTCACACTTTATTTCTTGGGGCCACAAACTAGTTAGGGGCTTTATTACTATCATGTACTTATGCCATGCTTTACTGCTTTATTTACGATTGTGCGTGGAGCACCTATACTATTTTGGAACATGGAATGTTTTCGCGGTATCGACAAGCCCAGTCACACTTTCGGGTTCCCAGTCGTTTACAACCATTGACACAAACCCTGGGTATGTCTCGGAGCCGGCCAACTTTGTTGCGGGTAGCTTAGTGGGGTGGCCCCTGAAATGATTTATGAATCCTGTGAATGCTTTGTCGTGAGGCCTCGTTGTGATTTAGTTGGTTCTTCCCGAGGTTGATTGTGTGTGTGTTGCTATTTGTGCACCCCTACAGGGTAAAACTTTCTGAAAGCCGTGTTCACGGTTATGGACAACTTGGAGCACAGTATCTCGATCATAGACAACTATAACTAAAGTAGTTCTATAAATATGACTATGGAATGACTAGTAATCAGCTACACTATAATGGAATGAGTAAATAAAAGTTCCAAAAACTCCTGGATTTGGGATGTCTCCTGCTAATGGTATCTGACTAGTAAATATTGCAACTACAACGGAATGGTTAACTAAAACTGCCCACTCCTTATGATATCAGGATGACTCGTGCTATCTATATCTGACTAGTAAGTGTTGCAACTATAATGGAATGAATAAAACTGCCAACTGCGTGAGTTCCTCGGTTTGACTTCCTCGTTTGGTCTCGAGGGGGAAATACCAGGATGGGTATGATTGGTGTCATTATCAGGTTGATTCCACATAGGTCTTTCTTATCTCTCTCCAATAGCCGACAGTTGTATCGAGTCTCTATAGGTTGTTTTGTGCATGTTGCGATGCCGCTACAGTCCACCATACCTATGTAGGCAAGAGCCGCAGAATTCTAGACTCGCCATGTACTGGCCTCAGTACTGACCGCTCTCTTTTTCCTTTGCCCTTTGTCGGCACCCCTTTTGTTGTAGCAGGTTTGAGATCGACGTCATTAGCAGGGTTACCCTTTCGGCTTGGCATGGGCACGGTTATGGACGCCATTGGTTATTCTTCAGGGCACTTAGCCCAATTTGCTTCTTATCCGTACTAGGATGTTGTATCGTTTTCAAGGTGATTTCGATCTCTGTACTGTATATCTGTATTCTTGACTCAATGAGTCGCTGTTGTATATATATGTTCTGTGGCTTCCATCGTGAACTATTGTGTAGTGATATTACTTCGTTTTCCACCCGCACGCAAGTGCCTGGTGGGCATCTTTAAATCGTTTCTATGCGGGTTTGGCGGGAATCGCTAAAACTTGCATATGGCCGATTTGAGGGTGTTACAAGGCTCAAGGCCCATGAAGACCAAAGAAGAAGGCCCGGGAAGCATCTGACGAGAGTCATAGTTTTGGTAGATAAGGAAATAGAAACCAATATCGTATTGGTATTGTAATCATAGATATGTAACCTATCCGTATACGGCTTTGGTACCTAGTCTAATATATATAGGTTGGGAGGAGCCAGCGGAGAGGTACCGAGAAACACCCAAGCAATCTATAATAGCATTATCCATCAATAATTAGACGACTTTGACTCCCTTGTTTGTCTGACATCCGACGAAATCCCAAACATTTTGTTTTCCTCGAAACCCTAAGTCCATAACCATGGGCATTGCCAAGGTTACCCCTTGTCAGGAGGGCCCGCTCTCCCAGCTAGGATATGAAGCGTCTGAGGGCAGTGACACACCCATTTAGACGTTGGACATCCTTGATCTACTTAGGAGCTTCCATCTAGTCGATGGCCTTGATCTTGTCGGGGTAGTGTAGCACCCCGGTAAAATCACTACTACAAAATCGCTGTGTTTTTGTTTTGTGCATCATCATGACCGCATGCTCATGTCATCATGCCACATTGCATTTGTCGTCATGTCATCATGCATCTTTTGCCAAAAACTATTTTATAAAAGCCCACCTTTGTTTTCTATACACCCCTTCTTTATTTCAAACGATAAACCCCGGTCCTTCCGGATATTTTGTTTTGTCTAAAATCCATTTATAAAAGTCTTTATAAAATATATATAATATTTTTGTGGGGGGGCGGGCAGCCAACGGCTAGGCCTGAAGGCCCAACCGGAGGCCACCCAGCCCACAGCCACCAAACCCTAGCCTAACTCGCACCATCCCACCCACTCCCTGCCGCCGCCAACCACCCCTGCGGTTCACCGCACATAGCGACCGCACCCTCACGCTCGCTCACACACGCACGCAAGCGCGCTACACGCCACCGTAGCGAGCGCATGCCCTGGCCCCACCTCCTGTATCGCACATGCCCCAGCCCCGCACACGGGATCCCGATCCCGCACGTGATCCCCTCACCCCGCTCCCTCGTTCCATCCATCAACCCCGAGCAGAGCCCTGCGAGCTCCTCCTCGTTGCCCTCGGACTCGCAAGCTTCGCCGCAACCTGCAACCACCGCCCTGCTTGCCAGCGAGCCCATCTCCCCGCCGCAGGTGCGTCTGCCACCAGCCCATCGCCATGGCCCCTCTCACCCTCGCCCTCCTCTCTTCCTCGCTAGTTCCCCGAGCCCATGCCCTCCGCCGTCTGTAGCTAGCTCGGCCCCGCGCCGCCTCACCCCTTCCTCGCGCCCCGATTCCCCTCGCCTGGCGCCGCCGCCTCCTTGGGCTAGCCACGCCACCGTCTCCGGCCGCGTTGACCTTCCCCGCCGCCAGCTCTGCTGCGCCGTCTTCCCCTTCCCGCATGGCCAAGCAGCGCTGCCCCTCTTCATCCGTGGACCCGCATGCGTCTTCCCACCCCGAGACGAGCCTAGGCGTCGCCCACCGCACGTCCTCGATTGGTTTGGTTTGGCAGTGAGTTCCTATACTTAATCATGAAGGTGTGATGTGACAGCTATTTTTGCTCCCTGCTTTCACCAACCTTGATGCATCTAGGTGCTGCTACTTGTGTTGGAAACAGTGTGGTGTCGCGGTACTATGAAGAGCTGAAGATGAGAGGATTGCCTGTGGTGATGTTTAGAAGATGGTGATGCTCCAAAGAAGAGTCGAAGAGCCATGTTCCGCTACACAATCCCAAGATCTCCGGAGCATGAACCCCTCGGAACACCAAGTTTTCCGACCTCGGACCTGAAGACCGATCCCGTCGAGACCGAACTCGAACCACATCGAACCAAGATCGCCGAACACCAATGTGTGATTCTGATCCGAGCCCCCTATTTTTATAAATTGCCATCTATATATCTGGTTGCATTAAATCATTCATGTCGCATACATTCTTTGGGGGTTGTGGGGTACTTTGTCGATTCACCTCATAATTAAATATGGAGACTATATGCGGGCTATATTTGTCTCATATCGCCTCCATTTAAATTTGCATAGCGAACCGATGACATGCTTTGCATTGATAAATCAACATTTAAATTGCGGGGTAGCTAAACAACATGAACCACATAATTAATTGTCGGGATCTCGGTTCCACTTAATATTGCCTAATTGCATCGCATCTTTGCCATGTCATGCATCATACATGCATCATGCCTGATCTTCTGCCGTAGTGTTAAATAGTGTATCTGGTGTTTCTTCTAGTGCTTTGCTTCTTCACGGATTAGGCCATTGAGCGGATGCGAGTGTCGACCTAATCTCGAGATAAACCTTCACAGTGTTTCCCAGGTGAGCAATCTCCCCCTTTCTACCTATTCTGCATTTATAGTCTTTACTTCCTCATGTTGATCTATTGCTATCCGTGTTGTGATGCTTTAGTTTTTGTGCACCCTTTATATTCCTTGCAGCCTCTATATTGCCTTGGACACATTCTATTGCATGTTGTTTGATAGATAGTTAGCCTTGCGAGTCGTAGTTGCTTGCTCAGGTGCTTCTTCGCATTGTTGTCGCTCCACTGTTGTTGGAAGGTTGGCACATGTTTCATGGTGGAGATGATCATGACTTTAAATACAACTTGATTAAAATGCTGGGAATAGTTATAACTAATGCAGAGGCATCGGTGGGCAATAGCAAATATTTGGTTTTTAACCGCTCACTTGTGTCCCGTAGGCCCCGAGTACTTGGTACCTGTTCCTTGACTATCGCACTATCCGCATGTCGGACCATGAATCCCCTTAGCCAGAGCTTGATTCATTTCTTATTTCTTGGGGCCACAAAGTAGTTTGGGGCTTTATTACTATCCTGTACTTATGCCATGCTTTACTTATTTATTTACGATTGTGGGTGGAGCACCTGTACTATTTTGGAACGTGGAATGTTTTCGCGGTATCGACGAGCACAGTCACACTTTCGGGTTCCCAGTCGTTTACAGCCATTATCACAAACCCTGGGTCCGTCTCGGAGCCGGCCAACTTCGTTCTGGGTAGCTTAGTGGGGTGGCCCCCTGAAATGATTTATGAATCCTGTGAATGCTTTGTCATGAGGCCTCGTTGTGTTTTATTTGGTTCTTCCCGAGGTTGATCGTGTGTGTGTATTGCTATTTGTGCACCCCTACAGGGTAAATCTTTCTGAAAGTTGTGTCCACGGTTATGGACGACTTGGAGCATAGTATCTCGAGCATAGACAAGCATAACTAAAGTAGTGCTATAAATTTGACTTTTACATGTCTAGTAATCAGTTTCGCTACAACGGAATGAGAAAATAAAAGTGCCAACAACTGGTGGTATTGGGGTGCATCATGTCATATTATACCTGCCTAGTAAGTATTGCAACTGCAACGGAACGGTTAACTAAAACTGCCCACTACTTATGCTATCAAGATGACTCATGCTATCTATATCTGACTAGTAAATGCTGCAACTACAATGGAATGAATAAAAATGCCAACTATGTGAGTTCCTTGGTTTGACTTCCTCGTTTGGTCTCGAGTGGGAAATACCAGGATGGGTATGATTGGTGTTAGTATTAGGTTGGTCTCGAATAGGTGTTTCTTATCCCTCTCTAATAGCTGACAGTTGAATTGAGTCTCTATAGGTTGTTTAGTGCATGTTGCGCTGCCGCTTCAGTCCACCATACCTATGTAGGCGAGAGCCACCGAATTCTAGCCTCGCCGTGTACTGGCCTCAGTACTGACCGCTCCCTTTTTCTTTTGCCCTTTGTCGGCACCCCTTTTTGTTTAACAGGTATAAGTTCGACGTCGTTAGTAGGGTTACCCTTCCGGCTTGGCCTGGGCAGGGTTATGGACGCCATTGGTTATTCTGTAGGGCTCTTAGCCCCATTTGCATCTTATCCGTACTTGGATGTTGTGTCGTTTTTAAGGTGATTTGGATCTTTGTATTGTATATCTGTATTCTTGACTCATGGAGTCGTTATTGTATATACATGTGCTATGGGTTCCATCGTGAGCTATTATGTAATGGTATTACTTCGTTTTCCACCCGCATGCAAGTGCCTGGTGGGCGTCCTTGAATCGTTTCTATGCGGGTTTTGCGGGAAGCACTAAAATCTGCATAGGGCCAATTCGAGGGTGTTACAGGTTGGCTTTGATCCCCTGGTGCAAAACCAGGAAACCGAGGAGCTTCCCCAAGGAGACCCCAAAAACGCATTTCTAAGGGTTGAGCTTGAGGTTGATCTTGCGCAGGTTGTTGAACATTTTGTCCAAATCCCCGAGCAAGGTTCTATGATTCTTGGTTTTCACCACAATGTCGTCGATGTAGGCTTCCGCATTACGGCCGATCTGAGCCCTGAGACATGCTCACATGGCGCGTTGGAACGTGGCCCCAACATTATTTAGCCCAAAAGGCCCGTAGGTGTAGCAAAAGCAGCCCTCCGGGGTGATAAACATCCTATTCTCTTTGTCTTCCTTGGACATCTTGATTTGATGGTACCTGGAGAAAGTGTCGAGGAATCACAAGACCTCGCATCCCATGGTGGAATCGATGATCTGGTTGACTCGCGACAACAGGAATAGATCATTCAGGCAGGCCTTATTCAGGGTTGTAAAGTCGATACACATCCTCTTATTGTTGTTGTGACGTTTGGGCACTAAGACGGGGTTCACGACCCACATTGGGTGCCACACTTCTCGGATGACCTGAGCGGCCTTCAGCTTCCGAACCTCCAAGATGGTGAAGTCTTTCTTGTCACGGGTTTTGATGTGGAACCTTCTGCTTCACTAGGTAGGCTCCCGGGCTCGCTGCTAGACGGTGCTCGATCACCTCCCTCAGAACCACGGGTAAACCCGCGGGTTCCTAGGAGAACACATCAGTGTTCTCCCGGAGGAAGGCAACAAGCACGCTTTCCTATTTGTCAGTGAGGCAGGCTCCAATGGTGATAGAGTAGCCTCCCCCTTCGAGTAGAAGGACCTTCTTGGTGAGTCTGTGGTCCTCAGTTAGGCGCCTCTTTTGCATGACCGAAGCGCCCAACACGTCGAGGTCTTGCGATCCCTAGGAAACCGCTACCGTGGTCTCTCGGTATGACTACTCTATGAAAAAGACCGTGTCCCGAGGGTCGGCCTTGACGGTGATGACCCCCTTTGTACCCAGGATCTTCATGGTGTTGTAGGAATAGTGGGTGACCGCCATGAACTTAGCCAGGGCTGGCCTCCCCAATATGCCATTGTAAGGAACAAGGATATCCGCAACATCGAACGTGATGTTCTCTGTGTGGAAGTTCTTGGGTGTCCCAAACATGATAGGCAAGGTGACCTGACCCAACCGTTCGGTCACCCTTAGGTTGATCCCGTGGAATGCCCCCGTTGGGGAGAAGTGTTCCGTGGGGATCTGGAGTTGCTTCATGAGTTGGGAGGACATGATGTTTAATCCTGCACCTCCATCCACTAGTATCTTGGTGACCTTGACATTGCTGATGGTCGAGGATACCACCAGAGGAAAGATTCTCATGCCTATGCATCGGTCGGGGTGATCCTTAGCATTGAAGGTAACCAATACAACTAACCACTTTAGAGGGCGCTAAGCATCCACACTTGGGTGCACAGCGCACACCTCCCGGGAAAGCTGTTTGACGGCACTTTCCGAGGGGAATGCCGAGGCGCCCTCGTGTAAGCATAGGACGTCTCATGGTCAAAAATTTGCCTGGGCACGTTTGCGCAGAGACTCGCGTCAGGCATCCGCTCTAGGTCTAGCTGGGAAACAAGCAATTTGCAAGTTTCCCCGCCTGAAAGTTCTAGATCGCTTCCCCCTAGTCGCCACGATGGCCAGGGGAACGATCTCCGCGGGGCGAGGTCCCGTCGAACAGTGAAGCCGCATGATGTATCCCACGAGGTCTACGATCCGAACAAGCCAAGATCCCACCCTAAGGCGATCTCTAATTGCTGCTGTTCGGAAACGGAGGAGGCCGCCCCAATATGCCATTGTAAGGAAGAAGGATATCCGCAACATCGAACGTGATGTTCTCCGTGTGGAAGTTCTTGGGTGTCCCAAACATGATAGGCAAGGTGACCTGACCCAACAGTTCGGTCGCCCCCAGGTTGATCCCGTGGAATACCCCCGTTGGGGAGAGGTGTTTCGTCGGGATCTGGAGTTGCTTCATGAGTTGGGAGGACATGATGTTTAATCCTGCACCTCCATCCACTAGTATCTTGGTGACCTTGACATTGCTGATGGTTGAGGACACCACCAGAGGCAAGATTCCCATGCCTGTGCATCGGTCGGGGTGATCCTTAGCATTGAAGGTAACCAATACAACTAACCACTTTAGAGGGCGCTAAGCATCCACACTTGGGTGCACAGCGCACACCTCCCGGGAAAGCTGTTTGACGGCACTTTCCGAGGGGAATGCTGAGGCGCCCTCGTGTAAGCATAGGACGTCTCATGGTCAAACATTTGCCTAGGCGTGTTTGCACGGAGACTCGCGTCAGGCATCCGCTCTAGGTCTAGCTGGGAAACAAGCAAGTTGCAAGTTTTCCCGCCTGAAAGTTCTAGATCGCTTCCCCCTAGTCGCCACGATGGCTAGGGGAACGATCTCGGCGGGGCGAGGGTCCCGTCGAACGGTGAAGCCGCATGATGTAGCCCATGAGGTCTACGATCTGAACAAGCCAAGATCCCACCCTAAGGCGATCTCCGATTGCCGCTGTTGGCCACCACACCATGCCCTGGCGCGGCCAAGCCCAGCCCGCACCTGGGGGTGGTGTGGCTAGGCCCTGGCCCTCCTCCGTCTCGTATTCTGGCTCCGTGAGTCTTCTGGAAAAATAGGCACTTTGGCTTTTGTCCCGTCCAATTCCGAGAATATTCATTTTCTGACTTTCCTGGAACCAAAAACAACAGAAAACAGGCAGCTGGCACTGTGGCTCTTATTAATAGGTTAGTCCAAGAAATCATATGAAAAGTACTCCAAAGTGTGGACAAAACACAAGAAAGTGGATAAAACCAAGCATGGAGCATCAAAAATTATAGATACATTTGCAATGTATCAACATCCCCAAGCTTAACTCATGCTCGTCCTCGAGTAGGTAAGTGAGAAAAGGAAAGAATGATTTTTGAGGTGACATGCACCATCAAAGACTTGATCAAAGTATTTGTAAAACATTCAAAGCTGGGATCATAGTACTTCAATCATAACATGAAAGACAAAGTTCTAGCAATAAGGCAAAGAAACTAAGATGCAACATGAAAAGGCACAAACAAAAGGTTCATGAATAACAATGCTTTGCAAGACGTTTGTTTGTTTCACATAAAGAAAACATAGCATAGTGGCATTCAGCTTGTCCCTCATAGAGTAGCAAACATAAATGCATAGGACACCTTCAAAGTTCACAAGAGTGACTAGATGCAAATAGTTTAAAACAAGCAATATCAAGGTATGCATCAATCAAAAAGTCTTGGGACAATGCACATAGAACTAAGAATGGCCACTATGCTCTCAAGAAAGTGCTCATAGAATGTGTGGAGACTCAACAAGGAAATGAAAAGGTTTTGAATAGTTTGAAAGGCTTCCAAATGCTGAAAGTATGGTACTCATTAGCTTTGAGCTCTCATTGCCCCTATCATAAGCATCTTTAATGTGGTTAAGGTGAAAGTGAGGTCCCATATGAGTTATATGCTTGACAGACTATAAACTGAAAATCCCAAGTCCCTTGAGTACGAGGGTCGCTCCTCATGCTACTCAACTTTAGTTACCGGTAAGTTCTTGTCATCGTAAGTATGTGCGTATCATGGAGAACCGCCAATGGGGTACCCCTTGCCCGATGATACGGAAGAATCCCCATATCAAAATGACAAGGCAAGCAGACAATGAGTATCTCAGCAATCTTCTTATTTACCATGGGAAAATGGTGCTTTTTTCTCTCTTTCCTCTTTTCATAAATCTCTTTTTTTTCTTTTTCTCAATAGCTATCTTTCTCTTTTTTTATAAGAAGAATGCTTCATAGATATCATTATGGTTACGCTGCAGGTTTCCACCATGTCAGCATGGATTAGACCAGCGGCCCAGGCGTTTCTATAACACACATACATAACTCCATGGACTTATAAGCTCCACTTTTATTTCACACCGACGACATCCGCAAACAAAAGAGCAAGGTATCAACAGGGTATATATTTATAAGTGTTGAAAGCGTTCCCCATGACAGCACGGTTCTGCTAATCCCCAGCCTATAATTAGCAAGCATATAACTTTCATGGAGAGTTCACAATGGTTTAGGTTTATAAAGTGCAGGAAATAAAGTATGCCATCAAGTTCGTGAGAGCTTTACTAACTAACTTTCTCAAAACAAGCAAACATTTTATTCGGAAGAAAACAAGGCATATTGAATATGCATGGAAGTAGCAAATGATGCTAATAGGTAGGTATGGTGGACACTTTGGCAATATTTGGTTTAAGGGAGTTGGAAACATGAGTAAAACACTCAGTGTAAGTGAAGGCTAGCAATAGTAAGGGAGCGACAAACGAGAGAGCAATAATGGCCATAATCATGCAGAGCGACAAAACATCATTGATCAAAGCATAAAGTGATACTACAAGTTGAAAACTAAAGGATCATAAAGGCTTATGGTGACTTGGGATAGTCATAACATGGTGTGAGCATGTGCCAAGTTAACCCAAATAAAGCATCAAAGGAGAATACCACTATACTATGCTTTAATATGCTAAAACAATGCATAATTCATCCAAGGCACATTAAGCAATATCAATTGTTTATAACAAGCCATGCTACAGCAAAGAATACTAAGCATAAATAAAAAACAATATCAACCATGGCATGACAAAGCATAGGCCATAGTCAAAAACAAGCTCTCATTACCACTTAAGCATGAGCTTTCCTACTCTTTTCCAAACCAAACCAAACCATTTGAACACCAATGTATGAAAGAGGAGGTCCAACCAATTTATTCAGCAAACTAAGAAAACCACGCAAACTAAAACCAAAACGAAAAAAGAAAAAGAAGACGCTCTAAGAACAACACAACTGTGCATGAAATAATAAAAATGAAGTGGTTGGAAGAAACCTGAGATTTTTATTGATGAAGAAGGGGATGCCTTGGGCATCCCCAAGCTTTGAGGCTTGTACTTCTTGGATATTTCTTGGGGTGACACGCGTGGAATACCCAAGCTTGAGATTTAGTCAATCCTTCATCTCATTACTCATTCCTTCCATATACCTGAATTTTTTCCTTCATACAAAACTTCACACAATCTTTATTAGCAACATTAGTGCACTCAAGATAATAGGTCTTAAGGTTCAGTTATAACACCAAATAAACTTCCATTAGAACACTAGATACTGTAGCACTTCCCTCAAAAAGCTCAATTCCCCAAAAGAACTCAAGAAGGAACTAACAAGAAGCAAATGCAGAAAATGGCAAAAATCTATCAAAACAAACCAGCAGGTAAAGACAAATTTTTTCGAAGACCTTCTGTTGCTCAAATCAACAGGCGTTGAACTAACTAAAGTTAGATAACAACCTGGGGCAAAAGCACAAAGCATTATAGCTCAATCCGACATACAGAGCTCTCTCACAAATTTTTACGGTGAAGCACATAAATCTGTTTCGGAATAGCAACTTTCCCAATCATCACTTCACTCTCATTAGAGCTTACTCTTGGCACAAAAAGCAAATAAAAAGGATAAGGAGCGGTTATTACAGAGGTAATAACTTCCAAGACTCATCTAAAACTTTTGGGTTATCTCCCAATAAGTACTTTTCTTTAATGCCTTTAAGTTAGGCATAAGAAGCAAAAACTAAAATGGATAGAATAGAAGTAAGCGAAGATAATCATGGTGAAAACATTGTTTTGTTCAATGAAATCATTTGGTTAACAAGGTTGATCAGGTCTTGTTACCAAAACAATTCCATATGAGACAAAACTTTGTATCCCACTAATGATTATGTTACCTCAACCTTGATAGCAATGGTCCCAATCATAATAGTTTCAAATTTTTCTCTTCATATGGGACAATATATTTCTACAACTTGAATGCGCTCAACATGTTCAATTGAATTCAAACCATAAGTCCGTTCAATCTTCTTGAGGAAATAGACAATGTATTCATTGAAGGTCACCTTTCCTTGATTACAATTAATAACAGCTCCTGCAGTATTTAAGAAAAGGTCTCCCAAGAATAATAGACATATTATCAACTTCATGCATAAAAGTTTGAGAGGATGCTCTCATAAGAAATATGAGTTGAAGTAAAAGAGAGCATCAAGGAGCAAATCCAAAACACATTTAAGTATAACCCACTTCCTATGCATAGGAATCGTGTATGCAAATAAATTTGCAAAGAATAAAGTGACAGGCATAGGAAGATAAAACAAGAGGAACTTCAAAACTTTCAGGACATAGAGAGGTGTTTCAATACCATGAAAACTTCTACAACCATATTTTCCTCTCTCATAATAATTTTCAGTATCCTCATGAATAAACTCAACAATATAACTATCACATAAAGCATGTTTTTCATGATCTACAAGCACTAGAGCTTCATCATAAACATTATCAAGAGAAACCTCAGGAACATAACAATCATTCTCCTTTAGTAAGCAAGGGGGAAAATCAAATAATGTCAGGGATAAAGAGTTACTCTCATTAGAAGGTAGGCATGGGTAGCTAATCCATTCTTCCCCCTTTTGTTCATCACTCTCCTCCTCTTTTTCATCTAATGAGATTTCAGGTTCATCAATTTCTTCTTCCATAGGATCCTGCAAGGCATTAGTCTCTTCCATTTGTGGAAAGCATCTATTAAAATATTCAAGAATATAGCAACTTTCATCCTTGTAATTATCAAAGCAAAATTTAAGTATACCATACACCTCATATTTGTAAGGTGAATCATCAATATTTTCAAGCAAACTAGCAAGTTCAAAAGCACCCTTCCAAGCAATAAATTCTTCAATTTGTTCCGCATCATAAAAGTCATAAATTCCTTTAGCATAGGAAGATATGGTATCATTATCACTATACTCACATTCAAAAGGGAGGTGTTTATACCTCTTTCTGCAACAAGACTCATCACAGCAATAAGTAACATTATAAGTAGAGCACACGTTCCTAGCAATGGTATATAATCTATCAATTTGTTCCCATAAGTATTTCCCTTTTTGTGACAAGCGGTGTTCCTTATAATAATATTTTTGATCTTCCGTGAACCCACCTTGCCAATAAGCTTCAGTTTCAAAGAAACCAACCATTGACAACAAGCATGATAAAGAAAGACAATAACAGACCAACGAAAATAACAACTAGAGTAGGAACTAATTTTTTTGTATTTTTTTTTTGATAAAGACACAAGCAAACAAGGAGAAAGATAAACTTAGCTTGAACAATAGCGGTTCCAAGTGGACTTTCTAAATAAAGCTATGCTCCCCGGCAACGGCGCCAGAAAATAGTCTTGATGACCCACAAGTATAGGGGTGTTTCGCAGTATTTTCGAGGGAAGTGAAACCCAATTTATTGATTCGACACAAGGGGAGCCAAAGAATACTTATAAGCCTTAACAACTGAGTTGTCAATTCAGCTGCACCTGGAAACAATCTTGCTCATAGACAGTTTTGTAGTAGGAATAGCAGAGTAGCAACAGTAGTAAAACAAAGACGGTAGTAACGAAAGCAGTAAACAGTGGGATTCGAGTGCGGTAGGCATAGGGACGGATGGATGGGCGTTGCATGGACAAGACAATTCACATAGCAATCAGAACATAGGGCAATTGCAGATAGATAAGATAAAGCACCCAAGTACTAGACAATCCTAGGCATGTGTTCCATATATAGTCATACGTGCTCGCAATGAGAACTTGCACAACATCTTTTATCCTGCCATCCCGTTTGCAGCGGGGCCTCTAGGGAACTACTGGCAATTAAGGTGCTCCTTTTAATAGAGCACTGGAGCAAAGCATTAACACTCCGTGAACACATGTGATCCTCACATCAAAGCCTTTCCCTTCCGGTTATCCTGATTTCTGTCACTTCGGGGCCATAGGTTCCGGACAACAACGTGTGTATACGACTTGTAGATAAAACCAGAAACAATACTATCATAATGAATCAATAATAAGTTCAGATCTGAAATCATGGCACTCGGGCCCTAGTGACAAGCATTAAGCACAACAAGTCGCAACAAAGTCATAAAGCACTAATAAAAGATACTAGGCACTATGCCCTAACAATCTGATGCCATTACATGAACGATCTCATCCAATCCCTACCATCCCCATAGCCTACAGCGGGGGATTACTCACTCATAGATGGGGAAACAGGATGGTCGATGGAGAAGCGATGGTGATGATGATGGCGATGATCTCCTCCAATTCCCCGTCCCAGTAGGGTGCCAGAACGGAGTTTCTGGTAATGTTTCGTGGAATCTGGTGGTGGCGGCGGAGCAGAACTCCTTCTGGAAAAACATCAAACCCCCTTGAGTTCTTAGGTCAGAAGGCTTCTCATAGGCAAAGAGGGAGACCGAGGGGGTGCCTGGGACCACCACACCATGCCCTGGCGCGGCCATGCCTAGCCCGCGCCTGGGGTGGTGTGGCCAGGCCCTGGCCCTCCTCCGTCTCGTATTCTGGCTCCGTGAGTCTTCTGGAAAAATAGGCACTTTGGCTTTTGTCCTGTCCAATTCCGAGAATATTTATTTTCTGACTTTCCTGGAACCAAAAACGGCAGAAAACAGGCAGCTGGCAGTGTGGCTCTTGTTAATAGGTTAGTCCAAGAAATCATTTGAAATGTACTCCAAAGTGTGGACAAAACACAAGAAAGTGGATAAAACCAAGCATGGAGCATCAAAAATTATAGATACATTTGCAATGTATCAACACCGCATGCCAACTATCTTTGTCTTCGGGAATCCTTTCGAGCTAGGAGGCGGATCTACGGACCTACTCGGGGAGAGCTCCCTGGACCTCCCGGTTGGGCACTCCACGGGACGCCCAGCCTGGAGCTCACGGTTTCGTGACCCATGGAGAGCACGGAACCGACAATTAGAGTTTAGAAATTGAAATAGTAAACACGCAATTAAAAGGAACATCAAAAGATTCGTGGAAACAACACCATATGAGATATGGCAAGTTTGAGTTTCTAGAGATTTCGATAGTTCGAAATCGTTTTGAATAAGTAAATCTTTGTGGTGTATTCTTAGGAAACTATGACTATAAATTCTAGACTTAAAACCAAAGAAGACAAATTTTGTATTGCCTTAATGTGGTACTTCTTTGAGAAAATGTTTTCTTATGGAAGTGTTAGTGGGAAAATATAAGTATAAGAAAAAGGTTTGACCTAACCACTGAATTGCTGTGTGGGTAGAACAGAACATGTTCCAGGAGACAAATTCCACAAATAGAGGGTAAACTAATAATGATATGATCATAAATGTTTCATCTAATACTTTATAAAAGTAGGAATCAAGAATTTGTTCTGTCGCTTGTAGAATTTCATTCTTAATTCACTTGCCTTCTTATAGAAATAAGACATACCTACGAACTACAAAAAAGATTGATGGACCTAAGTACAAGAAATAACTTAGAGTCATGAAATCCAAATTAAGTTGCATTTGAGATTACAAAGTAAAAGTTACTTGATCTCATTATTGAATGGTATTTACTTAATCCTTCCCACTAAACTTCAAAGTCAAAAGGAATGGAATGAAACTTAAAAGGAGGACATAAAAGCTCAATTTGTCACAAAAATTGTTTTTGACAAATTCAAGGGTTGACTACAAATATGTAGCGAGGCTTAATGTCCATTAGATTTTAGTCAACAATTAGTCCAATTTGGAAATTGGTAAAGGACTGGTCAAAACTGTAAGTCTTGAGAATTTTGAAGAAAAGGTTGTAACTAGTACAATGGGCAGATTTTGACCAATCATGAGATTACCGATGTCTTGTAACAGAAAATTCTCGATTTGATGAAAGATCAAAGAATTTTGGATGTGCTAAGGTTATCGAGAAAATCTATAAATTGAGTGGGAGCTAAGAAGTTCCAAGTCGAATATGTGGATGACATATTTGAGTGGGAGATGAGTGTATCCTAGCATATCAAATATTCATGATATATTTGAGTGGGAGCGTAACAATGTTCTTAAATATGTAATTGACATATTAAGGAATAATGTGTTTGGTATTAGAAATGATTAAATCATTAGATGGATGGAATTTAAATTACAATAAACATGGAGGATCTATGTGAATAGATCAGGATGTTTAATAAACATTAAATGTCAAAATACTTCAAGTATTCTGAAGGAAGTTCGGAATGTCCTAAGTTGAGATTCTGGAACAGTTCAGAATGGATTCAAGTGAAGAATTGATTCTTACTTGAATAATTAGGAGAAGTATTGAGTGGAGACTCGATATTCATGACAATGGTTAATTAGAAAGAAAGATGCATTACATCACCTGTGCCTTGTCCATAGTTTTTCTAGATAAACCCATATTACATATACTTGACATAATGTGACCAAAGTTTATAAATATAAGAACAGGTTCCTGAGTGATCAGAGTTGATCACTGAACCAGAATTAAGTTTAGCACAAAGGAAGCATGGTCAGGGATCATAGTTGAAAATATTACACTTTCATCAAAGAATATATAGATACAAACGTATTAGAATACTTCAGAATCAACAAGAATGGTTTTGGTTTAAATAAAGTTTGAATTTCTACTAAGTGTGCTTTATAGATACATATGACATCTTGAAAGTTCAATTGACTGATAGATCGTCATTGTAAACTAGAAAACAAAAGTCTCACTTTGTCACCAAAACAAAATGCTATTAATCTCAAATAGGTGACATTAATGATTTGCAAAAGAAGACCTTAGGAATCTGGTAAAACAGATTTAGGGAGAAAGTCCTCCATGAGAAAGCATGATCAATAAACACATATATGATATGGTATATGATTAGTAGCAATGCAACTAGATGATTTGTACTCTAGTGCAAGTGGGATACTGAAGGATATATGCCCTAGAGGAAAATAATAAAGGTGTTTATTATCATATCTCATTAGTTCATAATATTTTTATATCATGCTATAATTGTATCAAGAGGAAACACTGATACATGTGTGATATATAAACAAACCAGAAGTCACTAGTAGCCTCTATTCAACTAGTTCATTGGGTAGCTGATAATCAAGGTTTCTTCATCATGGTGCATTTATGCCGACTGACAATGAAGTCATATCATCTAGAATGGTGTGATGGACATTACGCACCAATTATTGTTGCAACATGATCATGTCAGATAGTTCATAGTTGCAATTGTCTAAAACTAATTGTCTTAATCCTTAGACCGTGAGATCATATTAATCACTATCACCCGAGGATTGCTTTGACTGCATCAACCGTCATGTTCGTTAAATGGGTGACCATAAAGGTGTATGTTGGGTATTCCAGAGG
Organism: Avena eriantha; assembly: GCA_910589775.1. Taxonomy (NCBI): domain Eukaryota; kingdom Viridiplantae; phylum Streptophyta; class Magnoliopsida; order Poales; family Poaceae; genus Avena; species Avena eriantha. The sequence goes on along the minus strand of OU342741.1, from coordinate 129,160,908 downwards.
GGCATGTTGAGGCCTATGTGTCAAGATCAGGATTTGTTCACCTGTGTGACGGGTAGATACACTGGGCCCACTCGGTGAGTTACATCCATAAGATGCACAACGTATGACTAAGTCATGGGGATGGAATTTCACATGAACGAGTAAAACAGTACTCGTTGGAAATGATATTGAACAAGGTATCATGATACCGGTGATCAGATCTCGGACAAGTAAGTAGCGAAGTAACAATGGAATTGGATATGAAGTTTATGGTTCGACACGACGCAGTCTCATGGAATGCATGGGGGTCATTATGGGCATCTCGGTCTCTCTATTGATCATTGATTCGATATCGTCTCAATCAAGACTGTGCCATTTCCGAACCGTAGGGGTAACAAACTTAAGGGAATTACAAGGCTTAGAGATATTCCTGTAATATGGAATCGTAAAAGAGAGAGAAATCGGAATCATTCCAAAGTTGTTCGGATGATGGAGAAAGAAAAAAAGAAAAACGACCGAAAGGTGTTTTAGATAAATGGAAATTTATAATATGCATTTACTATATTTTAATTATGAATTAATATATATTAAATTAATATTTATAGGGAAACTTCCTTAATAGGGACAAAACCTAGAGGGAATCGGCCCAGGAGGAAGCTACCTAGAACGTGTGGGCCAGGTGGCCCACACAGGCAGATGGGTGGGTGGGGCTGGGCACCACGCGGCTGGCAGTTAGCTAGCCACCGCCACGGGCTGCAGCCACCCAGCCCACCCGAGTAGGCACATGAGCGGACAGGCGACATGCACCACTAGGCTGCGAGCTGGCCCCACCTGGGCCGCTGCCTCCACTCCACCTTGCCTCCTTGGGCCGATGTGCGTTGGCAGGCCGCGCGGGTGGGTCGACGGCCCACCCGGGCCAATGTTGTTGCCATTGCAAGCTGGGCCGTGCTCGGGCAACTAGCCCACCTGACCAACGCTAGTACATTGTGCTACTGCAAGCTGCTACCACTACTGGGACGCTGCGGCTTGGCCCAGCCGACTTGCTGCTTGCCCCTACCTATTTTCCTTTGCCTTTTAATAGTCCCACATGGGAGAGCCTTTGGGAAAGGTACGCCCCTTCCACCTATATAAAGGGGTGCCCATGGGTGGGATTAAACACAACAATTGAGATATTTCTCTAAGGTAGTTTCCTTAGAGAACTCTCCCTTCTCTCTCGTTGCCTTTGCGGTGGCACGGTCCCGGAGAAGGATTGTACATGCAAATACAACACCATTGTGGCACGTTGTTGTGCTACATACATTCCGGCCAGGAGATCTACTTTCGCAACCTCGACATAGGTCAGAGCCCGGGAGTCGTCGCCTTGCATTGCATGTGTGCGAAACCTCGGGGGTGCTGCCATTAGTGGCATCGCATCATTGTACGAGGACCTGGACATGGGGTGACGTGCGAGGAGCTGTGCAACCTTGAGGTCGGACGGGTACGACTACATCATCCATGTTCCTATATAAGCGTTATATGTTTATGGCTATAAGGGTATGTTACCGAAGTCTTCCTTTGTTACTGCATTACTTCCTAGATAGATCTTGGCTAGGTGTGTTCCTGCGTAGTAAATTTTTTTCTGCCACAAAACCCCTTCAGAAATGCACACTTTGTCAGGTTAAGCTTGATGTAGCATCTGTCAAGGTTGTCGAAAGTTTCTCGGAGATCATCGATGAATGTCGCCTCCTTCTTCGTTGTGATGACAACATCGTCAATGTAGACCTGCATGTTCCTACCAATTTTCTCTCCAAGACAATTTTGCATCATCTGCGAGTATGTGGCACCCACATTTTTCAGCCCGAAGAGCATCATCTCATAGTATAATATGTTGTAGGGTGTGATGAAAGATGTTTTATCATGGTCTTCAACCTTTATATTGATTTGGTTGTAACTAGAATAAGCATCCAAAAAGGAAAGACACTCGCACCTCGTGGTCTAGTCGATGATCTGGTCGATTCATGGGAGCGAGAAGTGATCCTTTGGACAATGTTTGTTTAGTGCGGTGAAGTGACACAATTGCAGAGTATGTCAGTGTTTTTCTTTGGGACCATCACTGGATTGGCTACCCAGGTTGATTTCTTGATTTCCCTGATGAAGTCGGCTTTGAGGAGCCGATATAGTTCTCTGCCTATGCTGGCCTTGCGATTTAGCTCCACGAAATGAGAGAGTAGTTGTCTTAATGGATTGCCATCAGGATATATGTTTGGTGCATGCTTGTCAAGTTCCCCGTGAATACCTGGCATGTCCGCTAGACACCAGGCGAATATTTCCCAACTCTCACGGAGGAACTCAACGAGCGTGCTTTCCTATGTGGGGACAAGGTGGGTTGCCACAAAGGTTGTTTTCTTCGGGTTTGTAGGGTGGACCTGTACTTCTCACGTGTCCTTGGTGGAGTCAAAAGCTTGGCCAGGTAGTGCACTCTTTGTCTCTGGCTACACATCATGATCGATGGAAATTTTGAGCTGAGCAAACTATTTCCATCCTCAAAGACTCAGAGGTTTTTTTGAATTCCCGGTCGCATTTAACCGAGCGAGAGAATCTTCCTTTCACGGTTATAATTTCGTTGGGTCATGGCATCTTCATTATCAGATAAGTGTAGTGCGGGACCGCCACGAACAACACGAATATGGGTCGTTCGAGGATTGCGTGATACTACGATGGCCAATGCATCACCTCGAAGTCAATCTTCTCCTGCCTGAAATTGTCACGTGAGCCGAAGACGACGTCAAGTGCGATTTTTCCCACAAGAATCTCAGCTTTCGAAGGAACTATGTCACAGAAGAAGGTATCCAAGGGTGCAAGGTTCGTCAGGGGGACATTCATTGCTCGTAGTGTTTTTGCATAGATGAGGTTGATGCCACTTCCTGCATCCATGAAGAACTTGCTCTTGTCGAATCCAACAATTTGAGCATCACCGGACGGGTACAATTACTTGGTTGTGGGACCTAGAGAGGGTGATCATCTCTTCTAAAAGTTATCTCTTGCTCGTACTAGTTGAGGTACTCAGGTGTCGATGGAGGCGCCCTAATTGCCAAGTTCACTTGTCGGGTGATTAGCTTATGTATCATGTTGGATGGGCATCCCATATGAATCATGTGCATGGGTCCCCTAGAAAATATGTACTCGTTGTTTCTGTACCTATTTGCTACGGGTTGCTCCTGAACCACTACGGCTTGGGGTGCTGGCAACACTAGTGGTGGTGCACCAATAGCCAAAGTTCTAGATACGGTGTTGAACCCTTGGTTTGTTGCTTCATGATGTCTGGTGTTGTAAGCCCCTTTAGTTGTAAAAAGGTACTTCAATCCTTCATTAAATGACTTGACCTTTGCCTTCCCTCTGAATCGGTGTAGTAGTGCATGTTGTAGGGTCCCTCGAGCATTTGTATTGGCGACTGCCCGGAAACCCGGGGTACTCGTGGTCGATATTGTTGAGTTGGCCTGCTGGGTCCAGCCTCATCCTGATTGTTGCTTCGGTATACGTTGTTGTGGTAACCCTCTTTGTGGTTGTCCTCATTGGCAAAACCAAATGCAACTTGACTAGGTATGTGCGGGTGGGCGGCGGCGCGACAGGCGGGTGGGTGTCATCGGATTGAGGACAAGTACGCGATGAGGGGGTCCTCGAGGCGTGCGGAAGAGAGGGGTGTGAGATGTACAGTATTTCGGGACGGTGAGCACAGAAGTTTACCCAGGTTTGAATCCGCCAGCTTTGGACGAATCCTACTCCTGCTAGCAATCCAGTAATACGGCAGAGCCGGAATATGGGTTACAAGGGTTTCGCCTGTGCGAGTTGAGATTGTAGACTATTGTGTTGTAAGGTGTTCGCCCTAAAGGCTCTCCCTAGGATGGCTTATATAGATATCCGGCCTAGGGTTTATAGGAGAGATCAATCCGGCTACAACTAAGAGTTGGTTACAGAGTACATCTTGAACTACAAGTAACATTATGGGCCTAAGTCGGTAAGTCTTCTGGGCCTTTCCATAGCCGGATTGGACTCTGTCTTCTCCCTCTCTGACTGGGCCGCCCGTGAAACAAAGCTCTAACCCGAAGTGGCCACCCTGGTCAGCGAGGAACTGTGAGGATACCCAGAAAGTATATCCCCAATAGCAGTCCCCGGAGGCCTCCAAGATCCAAAGTCGGATTTTATCATCGTCTAGCTTGATCTTCGACTTGCAGAATCTTGAAGGATTCCTGAAACTTCACATCAAAAAATACGATCCGGGTCTTAAAAGTAAGTCGGACCTTTCAATAGGTTACTCGGATTTTCTAGCTCGCGTTTAAACTAAGCCGGAACTCGGTCTCTAACGCCACCTGACACAAGCATGGTCAAGCCACGTCATCTGATAGACGTTCCTTCAGCACGACCGTTGGTGGGTCCGCGGTTCGCAGAACCGAGGCGCCGTTTCAATGTGTGCATGGAGATCGAGGCGATGCAATCATCGCGTGGGCCCTTCCCAGTTCTTTCCACGACGCGTGGCGGTTACACTGTAGCTTTTACACGAATCTTGGCGCAGGTAGGTGGATATAAGGGGTTCGGCTTTCTTCTTCTCCTTTCCACCAGTCCTTTGTTGTTCCTTTCCTCCCAATCCCCCTACACGCTCAGAGCCTCCTCGCCCTCCCCCCACAGAGCTCCTAGCGCTGCCCCTTTTAGGTCACTTTCTCACCGGAGAAAAAATGGCTTCATCATCTTCTTCCTCTGGTTTGGCGGCGGCAGCGGCGGCAGCGTTGGCGAAAGCAGCTACAGAGAAGGAGAGCTTCCGAGGAATCTGGATCTCCTGCGCCCTTGACGAGGACGGCCTCAAGAACGTGGAGAAGGACGGTCTTCTCGCCGCCGGCGACTGGCGGACCGGCTCCGGCGAAACCGTCCCCAACCCGCGTGAGGGCGAGCGTGTCCACTTCGGCACCCATCTGGACCGAGGTCTGTCTTTTCCTCCCTCGAAGTTCTTCTCCGAGGTGATAGATCACTATGGAGTTCAACTCCACAATCTTCCTCCCAATTCTCTTCTAGAAATGAGCGCATATGATGCACTTTTTGCGAGGGCTTTCTCGGCATTAGGCCGAGTTTGCTTATCTTCCGGTATTATTTTCCTGTCCGGAGAAATTCCATCACTGCCAGTGTTCCTTACATCATCGGCACCATTAGCTTTTCTGTTAGACGAGACCGGGCATATCCCAAAATTTCTGCTAGTGACTCGGTCAAACAATGGCCAGCCACTTTTTTCTACCATAGGGATATTCCGGCTCCCAGCAAAGCTACTACTTTGTCGGCTTTTGTTGACGGTGCCGCCACAGCCCAGCCTTCCTGGGACGAGGCTGCTCCGGCTCTCGCCGATGATCTGATCCTCGCTAAGAGGCGGATCGAATATCTGATCAAACACATGGGTCTGAAGGGATCCGACTTGGTCCAGTGTTGGGTCTCATGTCGGATCCAGCCACTTCAGTACCACGGGGATAGACTGATGCACTCCATCACGTCTTCCAAAAAAGACTCCCTCCGCATCAGCCCCAAATCCTACACCACTCAAGGCTACATCAGCCAGATCAAGTGGCTGATCAAGGAGTGGATCGAGAGGAGGATTTCGGAGATTTCTCTAGATATGTACACAGCGGAAAACCCCGTGGTGCCAGTAAGCTTCCATCAATACACCTTTTATGTGTTCCAATCTCTAAGTTATATACTACAGTGCTGATATGCTTTCTTGTTTTCAGCTTGCTGACCTCCCCGAGTTGGAGCTTGCTCCACTCGAAGGATATCCTCCTGAGTTTTCTCAGGAGACTGAAGTGGTCCCATTGCCGGACCTTGCGCTCAAGAAGCGCAAAGCTCCGACAGTGGATGTTGGCACAAAGGAAGTGCTTGTTGTGAAGAGGTAACTTTCATTCACAATTTCCGCCTTTGTACCTTTCTCGAATTTCTTCCTGAGATGTAATGTTTCCGACTTTACTACATTCTCAGAGCAAAGCCTCTCATCAAGGGTAAGGGAAAGGGATTCCTGTGAAGCCCCTGTGACAGACGAATCTCACCATAGCTTCTCTTGCCGTGGCTCCTCCAACTCCTGCCCCTCAACCTTCTGCAACTCCGGCGATCATTCCTTCTCCGGTGGTCGCAGAAGATCCGGCTCCTCCAACGGAGCCTGCGATCCTTGGGTAGCAGACTGACGTCACCGTGGGTGCGTCAACTCAAGATAAGGGTGAACCCTCTTCAAGTAATGATCCCTCGGCTGAAGTCTTTGCCGAAAACCTCCTCAGCAATCCGGGACTTGCCAAGTTTGGCCTATCCCGGAAATCTGTAGAGGAAATCCAGCGGCTGGCCAGGCAAGTCCTGGACAAAAGCCATCTATCCCCCGAGCAGGAAGCGCAAGAAGCAGAGGACGTCAAGTTCTCTGACCTTCTCGCTCAAGTCCGCCTTCATGACGAGAGGATCAGGACTGGCGAGCTTCCAACAGCCTCAGTAATCCCTCTTACCCTCGCCGAGAAGGTGGCAGTTGAAGTGAACGCGGTTTTAGACAAACTCACCCGCGAGCAATATGTAAGTCGGAATTCCAACTCTTGTTTTTACATTATGTTATATCATATCCTCTAGCCCCCAAGCATGAAGTAGGATATAGAATCCGAGTTTATGCTTCATTAGGATGCCAAATAATGAACTAGTGTAGCCCCCAAGGATCGTGCTGATATTTAGCAAAAAATATTAGCCCGAGTCTTAAGTAGCTTTCTGACTTTGGGTATTCTGACTTACAGAAAGTATGTTCCTATAACCAGGAATTATTATCCAATGTCTGTGATAAGCGGAGAGAGATCAAAGCTCTCCAGCTTAAAAATGCTAAGCTCAAGGTAGCCAAGGATGAAGCCAAAGGTAAACATTTCGAGATTCAAACCTTGTCTTTTGCTTTTTCAATGTCGAATTTTTCCGAACTGTTGTTCTTTTTGACTTACAGTGTTGGTGAAACAATCCATCGCTATGATTGAAGAGGCCGGGAACCTCAAGACCCTAGTGGTGGAGAACAAGGGACTTCGCCAAGAGCTGGATAAGCTCAAGGCGGATCATGAAACGAGCATAGCTCAAGTCCTGGAATCCTCCTCCATGGCCACTGAAGAGCGCGATCGCAAGATTGCCGCTCAAGATAAAGTTATCTCAGACCTCAAGAATGAGCTTGGCAGAGAGAAGGACATCTCCCAGGCGCTCCGGGCTGAACTCCAGAGTCTCCGAGAGGAGAAGGCCAAGATTGACGACGTCATTCTTGGTATGTTTCCCCTCTCTGACTTGTATTTTCTTCGACTTCTACCATTGTCGGTTTTGTTTCTTAACTTTTTTTGTGTATAGGTCCTCTGAACTTGACGGACTCTTCCTCGTCCGAGCCCCGCACCCACTGGCTTACCCAAGTCGGTGATCTTCTTCATGACTACCGCCAGTCCCTTGAGAACATTGGCGAGTCCCTCAGGATTCCGGACATGCCAAGCATGTCAGATTTTCAGGTGCGGGAGAAGGCCAAGGAGATGTCGCAGCTTGTTCGGGACTGGAACATGTCCTACGCACGGACTGCTGCGCAGAACGCTCTCACCATGGTCATGAGCCACCATGGAAACATGGAGATATGGCAAGTGACCAGAGGGTACTGCAAGGTAGACGAAGACGGCCAGGAGCAAGACCTTCAAGCCATCATGCACTCCTGCGCCGGATATGGGTGCCACATAGATGATCTTACCAACTACGAGATCCCCTTCTTCACTCGCGTAGCTACTCCGCCACCTCCTCCAGAAGAAGCCGAAGAAGTTTCCGATGATGAACGGACCACCTCGGATCCGGACATCTCGGCACGATATCAAGGCGGAGTAACCAGCGAGCCAACAGCTCCTTCATCTCCTCCTGCATCATAGACCACAAACTTATGTATTATGCTGTGAAAGAACATGATGCGTTTGTAAATATTAAGTACTATTGACTTTTGCTAGTGCTAAGCTTTTAATCTATTCAGCACTTTTTGGCTTTTGAAATTTTTGTGTGCCTGAAATGTTCACATAAGCACTTGAAATTTTCCGTCTCTACTTATCGTTTATCTGGATTTCCGCCTTGTCCCTTTCTTGAGTCGGCTAAACCTTCAGCCGAAAATTTTGCCGAGCAACGGAGCTCAATTGCTAAACCAGTTTAAACTCGGAAACAAAGCCGGCTTTCAGTACCAACAATTCACTACTCGGAAAATACCCGCATCCAGCAATCAGACAAATAACCCAAGTAAAGACTAGAATTTTTAGAGTTATACCCGAAGGTAGCAGTTTTAGAATCAGAAATCTAAACCAGAACGAACATGAGCATAAAGTACTTTCAAGCATTCTAGGATTTTCGACTATAACATGATCATTAGGAAATAAGATGGTAAAAACTTCTCAGAAAAACTTTGAGGTAACCAAAACTTTTATTTCTCATAGAACATGTACATATGTATGATTACAAAGAAGGATAAACTAAGAATAAAAGGGACGTAACTGAGCAATATTCCACGGTTTGTCTAACTCATCCGGATTTGTACTGCCTCCAGCTCTCTTTCTCTTCTTAGTAGCAGGTCTTTCTTTGACTGGCCTCATGTTAGTTAAGTAGTACGATCCATTGTGCAATACTCGACTAACTAAAAAGGGCCCTTCCCATACTGGGGAAAGTTTGTGCTTTCTTTGTTGCACAAGCCGGAGAACCAAATCACCTTTATTGAAAGATCTAGTTCGGACTCTCTGGCTATGATACTTGCGTAACTTTTGCTGATAGGCTGTAGATCTCATTTCAGCAACGACGCGAACTTGTTCGACTAAGTCGAGATCATTTTGTTGAGAAATCTCGGCATCCTCTTCGATATACGCGGCCACTCTAGGAGAAGTATGAATTAAATCGCTAGGAAGAACTGCTTCTGCACCATAGACCAAGAAGAAAGGTGTGTATCATGTTGACCTATTCGGAGTTGTTCGTAAACTCCAAATTACAGAGGGTAATTCCTCTGCCCAAGCCCCCGCAGCACGTCATAGTGGTGCTTCGAGTCTTGGTTTCAAGCCTTGTAGAATTAAACCATTTGCTCTTTCGACTTGTCCGTTAGCCTGTGGATGTGCGACTGACGCAATGTCAAGCCGGATATTTTGCTCATCGCAGAATTCAGCCAATTCTCCCATGGAAAAGTTACTCCCATTGTTCGTGATAATACTATGCGGATAACCATACCAGATTATAACATCCTCGACAAATCTTTTGGCTGTTGCTCCATCACAACTAGTGACAGGTTTAGCCTCGATCCACTTTGTGAATTTGTCCACCATCACTAAGAGGTGAGTGAATCCACTTGGGGCTCGTTTAAAAGGTCCTACCATATCAAGCCCCCAGACCGCAAAGGGCCATGTTATAGGTATTGTTCGCAGCTGATCAGCCGGAACATGAGCTTGCTTGGCATACTTTTGGCAGCCTTTGCATGTCTTGACTAATCGTTCGGCATCTGCCTGAGCTATAAGCCAGAAAAATCCATGTCGAAAAGCTTTTGCCACTAAAGATTTGGCTGCAGCGTGGTGACCACACTCGCCTTCGTGGATTTCCCTTAAGATTTCCACTCCTTCTTCCAGAGATACACGGCGCTGAAAAACCCCAGAAACACTCCATTTATGGAGCTCACCTTTAACAATAGTATAGGCTTTTGCTCGTCGGATGAATCCGGCTAACTCGAGTCGTGCTAGTTCCTTAGCTATTTCCTTACGCTTTTCATCACCAAACCGTTGTAAGGACTGTTTGACGGGTTTAGCGTTTGGGTTTACATTTAGAGAGTGCTCGGCAAGTTCCCTAGGTACTCCGGTCATGTCAGATGGCTGCCATGCGAACATATCTTGATTTGCTTGGAGGAACTTGACGAGCGCGCTTTCCTATGCGCTACTTAGGCCTACGCCTATCTGGGTCACCTTGGAGGGGTCATCATCCTTCAATGGCGTCGTCTTCGTCTCTTTTGATGCTTTGAACTCCGAATTTGGCTTTGTGACCTCCTTCGTTGCGGGCATCTCGGACGGATCTATGCTCTTCTTGATCTCCTGGTACTCCTGGGCGTGCAGCACGAATTCGGCAAAGGCGGCATTTCCATCTTCGCACTCTCGTGCCTTCTTCGGGTCTCCCCTGATGGTGATCACGTTGTTGGGACCTGGAATTTTCATCATATTGTAAATGTAACATGGACGAGCCATAAAAGCCCAGTAAGCCGGACGTCTGAATATAGCATGGTATGCGCTCTTGAACGGGACTACTTTGAAGGAAAGTGCCTCCGTCCGATAATTCTTTGGAGTTCCAAAAGTATCATCCAAAGTGATCTCTCCCAGGGAATTAGCTTGTCTTCCTGGGACAACTCCGTGAAAGATCACAGAGCTATGGTTCAGCTGTGTTTCTGAGATCTTCATCCAGCGTAGCATTTTGACATAGAGAATATTGATGCTGCTAGCCCCGTCCATGAGGGTCTTGGAGAAACCATAACCGTCAATAAGTGGATTGACGATTAAGGCGTATTTTCCTCGCATGTGTAGTTTAGTCGGATGATCAGCACGGTCAAACGTGGTTGCCACTTCCGACCAGTCCAGATACTGAGGGACAGCCGGAACTGTTGCATTGAGCTCGTGGAGAACTGCTTTCTTGACCTTTGCTGGTTGAGATCCGAGGAAGGTGACGTAAGTGTCCTTCTTGGTGGGAAAAGTCTTCTTCCCTTCCGGCTTGGGATTTGAAGCATCAGCTTCCTCCATGTCGGAATCTTCCTTGGTCTCCTTGTCTTTTTCGGGGTTTTTCTTTCCTTTCTTCCGTTTAGCTTTGTAGCCCGCGGTATCATCTCTCTTGATGTCGTCATTAAAACGACATTCAGCGTTGGTGTGGGACGAGCCCCCATTGGCGTCTAAGTGATGCACACATGGGTTATTAGCAATGTTGGCCCAAGTGCAGGTTTTGCCTAGTTGTTGCTCTCCTCTGCCTTGGACCCTTGATGTCCCACGGCCACGCCCGTGGCCTCCGCCACGTCCTCCTCGTCCTCCAGACCCGGAAACAGTAGTGACCACTGCTGTATCCACGTTGGGTTTTTCTTCCGAGGTATTTTTGCGCTTCTGAGCTTGTTGCTTTGGTTGTTTTGCCGACTGAGGCACAGCCAGGACATTGAGTAATCCCTCTGCATCGTCGTCAGCATCTGCATACTTGCTCGCTGTTTCTATCATCTCTCCCAGATCAGTAACCTTGTCACACTTCAAGCGATGGCGCAGTAAACCAATTGGGAGACCTAGGATGAAAGCTTCAATCGCAGTTTGATCGTTTACTCCTTCGCAGGAGTTCTTTGTGTTGATCCATCATCCGAGATAATCCCGGCAAGTTTCTCCGGCTTTCTGGGTGCAACGCTGTAGGTCTCCAACCGTGTAGGGCCTCCGATATGTGCCTTCGAAATTCCGAAAGAACACACTTTGCAAGTCATACCAGTTGTGGATGGTGTTTGCCGGAAGTTCATTGAGCCATGATCGTGCCGTCTTCCGCAAAATAAGTGGGAGATATCGGGTTGCGACCAGGCTGTTTCCGCCTTTAGCGATGCAGCAAGCTTGGAAGAAATCATGTAACCAGGTGTCTGCCGAGCAATGCCGTCGTAGGCTTGGATATGTCTTGAGATAGCAAATCCTTCCGGGAATTTTGTAGCTCTGATGTGTGGTCCGAAGCACTTTGGGCCCACGTACACGTCATCATTTTCATAGCGTCGAGCCTCTATGTTGGAGTTGATCCTGTGCCTTGCGTCGTTCGGGGATAGAGATCGTCCCGAATGTCGGTTGCGGCTGCGGTGCCCTGGAGCCGAACTTCCGCTTCTGCCACCACCTCCTCCGCCATGTCGTCCTCCTTGACCTCCTTGGGGGCCATTGTGATAACTGGGCGGTGGAGAGGGTGGTGCAGCTGGATAGGTTTCGGCTGATCGTCGGCCTCCGTCCGGAGCGTCATTATTCCGGTTCCAGGGAGGTTCTTGACTATGACGAGCCCCCTGCCGGCTTGTTCCAGCGTGGTTTCCGTCGTTCCTTCGTCCGTTGTTCCCACCATGGTGAGGCTCAGCCGGACGGCTCTCATGTCTAGGAGGTGGCATTCTCTGACAATCCTCCTCCCGACGTTTCTCCTTATCTTCTCCCTTTCGATCGTTGAATTCTCGTTGGGGAGGATTCCTCGGATTCAGTGCAGCGATCGCGACTTTCTCGGCTACTGGAGCAACATTGCTCTAGTTATGTGTAGCTCTGCGATGCTGTCCCGATGATCCGGTTCTTGAATAATGTCTTCCCTGCGTTCGGGGTGATGGTACTGCGCCCGAACATAATGGATCTTAAGTCAGCCCATGCCGGATCTGTGCGACATTGGTCAGAATCCGAGACCAGTTTTTGACTTCCGGACAGGGCGACCTTCTGCTACTCCAGTCCCTTGTTGAGTAGCTTGATACCCAAGCGTATCTCCTCTGGCCCTGGATTAGCTGATAGAATTTCACAAGCTGCCACGGTATTTTGCACTGGTGTTGGGTATACCCAATCTCCGTTGCTATCCTTCCGTGGCTTCCCCATCTCATCTCCGAAAAGGACGGCACGGACACGTGGGAATTGGTTGTCATCTATGTGACGCTTCCGTGTCTTCTGATGTAGACGGGACATGTACTCCTTGTTTGACATGCGCTTCTTCTCCACCTCGATGTTTTTGGCTTCATCAAGGAGTTGTTGACGACGCGCTTCTAGGGCCTGGGCCCTTTCGTCCAGCTCATCTGCAGTAAGTTCTGCAGCTGTAGGGATAGGTGTGGTTAAAGCGGCATCATTGAGTTTACGCGCACCTTCAGTGATCACGTGTCCATCCACCGATGCTTCTTTTTTCGGCTCGTCTAGGATAAGTGCTCCATCTGAGTCTTCTTCGTATTCCTCGACGATTACCTCCTCTGTGAGGGGGTCTTTTGCCGGGGTCTTGTTCTTCTTGTTCTTCTTCTTTGCCTTCTTGGCAGCGCCGGTAGCAAAAACGGCTTTGGGTCCGTTTCTCGGAGTCAAGCTCTGATCGGTACTTTCAGACATCTGGACTTCGGGATTATCTCCGACGTTCATGTCATCCTACGCTTTGGGAGAGTGTTACCCGGATGCTTCATCCATGGCATCTCCTTCTTCTGCAGCTTTGGAGTTGTACTCCTCTTCATATTCCGCAGAGAACTTTCGGAAATCTGCCGACGTCATGGATTCATCCGAGGATGCGGGAACGCTGGCGTTTGTTCCAATTGCCTCTAGCACCGAGTCGGTGTTTTCTCTAGCATCGGCAGAGCCGGATCCGGATCCGACATACCCGACGAAGTGCGATGCGTGCTTCCTGAGGTACCTGCGGCTTTCACGATCAGCCATATCGAAACTTTTAATGGTTTCGAGGATTACATCTGCGCTAGTGCCTTGTAGTATCATACGTCTTAGTGTGTACCTGAGGAAAGGCCTGTCTGTCCCGGCATCGTCAGAGCCGGAATCAGTGTCGTTGATATGCTCCTCCTGGATTTCGACTTCCATGGGTGGGTCGATCTGGGATCCGGCTTCTCCAGGGAGATCCACTCCAGATTCAACTTAGACCGTGAGGTCTTCTTCAAGCTCGGATTTCTCCACTATCTCCGCAACTGGTGCGGGCTGGGTGGGATTAGGGTTTTCTGAGATCCGGAACTCTGCCGCCTCTGCGGACAAAGGGGACCCAGAAGATTCTTCTGCTTCTATCATCACCGCTAGGGTGGGTTGGGCAGGTTCAGCGAAACCGATGTAAACATCGATCTCGCCAAAAGACATGATTGTATAAGCAGTCACGGTCTCCCTAGCCGGAATCCAAGTCTCGTCAAGAACGATGAGAGGGACGTTGCTGGCGTAGAGGATGCGACCGACGGTGATGGTCTCACCGATTCCGATTCTTGCAGATTCCACTCGGAACGCGGATCCGAAGCTCACTTGCCCCACGGTGGGCGCCAACTGTCGTCGGATTGAGGACAAGTACGCCATGAGGGGGTCCTCGAGGCGTGCGGAAGAGAGGGGTGTGAGACGTACGGTATTCCGGGACGGTGAGCACACAAGTTTACCCAGGTTCGAATCCGCCAGCTTTGGACGAATCCTACTCCTGCTAGCAATCCAGTAATACGGCAGAGCCGGAATATGGGTTACAAGGGTTTTGCCTGTGCGAGTTGAGATTGTAGACTATTGTGTTGTAAGGTGTTCACCCTAAAGGCTCTCCCTAGGACGGCTTATATAGATATCCGGCCTAGGGTTTACAGGAGAGATCAATCCGGCTACGACTAAGAGTTGGTTACAGAGTACATCTTGAACTACAAGTAACATTATGGGCCTAAGTCGGTAAGTCTTCTGGGCCTTCCCGTAGCCGGATTGGACTCCGTCTTCTCTCTCTCTGACTAGGCCGCCCGTGAAGCAAAGCTCTAACCCGAAGTGGGCCACCCTAGTCAGTGAGGAACTGTGAGGATACCCAGAAAGTATATCCCCAACAGTGGGTGGCATGGGAGACGAAAGCGACGGTGGCGGTTTTGGAGGAGGGGGTTGATTGGGGGAGAGGGGTGCCTATTGGGGGAAGGGATCAATTAGGGAGTGTGGGAGCAGTATAAGGCCCAATTACCTCCAGCGTACACACATAGCGGTGTGCCAGTGGTACGAGAATACCGTTGGTGCACCACTATGCATGTGCGAATAGTATGGATGGGTGTGGGGTTGGGGTCAGGTCTGGATGGGCCCGGCTTTACCCCCGACACACTGAGGTGCTGGTGCGCTAGCCGTACCTTCCTCAGCACCAGTGTACCGCACAGTCGCTATGCGTGGTACGTCGGCGGTAAGTATCACCAACGCACTAGGGTTTTGATCTATCGGCAGTACACGTACTGGATATAAGCTATTTCCTAGTAGTGAATCTAGTTTTACTCTGATGTAAATGTACAAGAAACATGTAATTTTATATGTATGAGCTTCTCGAGATCCACTATGTCAACTTATGCTTTTTAGCCTTGAGCGTGTATAGACTTCTCGGTTTATAGGGTCGTGTAGTTGTTATTATCCCGGACCGATGTCAGGGCGTGAAAATCATCGCCTGATCTATCGGCTAGAGAAATGACGCCGACCAATTCATCGCGTTGGGGCAACCTTTCTCTATGTTGTGGACCTTCCTCTATCATGTCGGCCTCACCTTAGTGCCATACGAGGGGCCTCTGAAGATTCTCTCTACCGCGATGCAGTCTCGCGCCACCATGCCTCTTCTCTCACGAGGGTCGGGACTAGGTTCCCATTTGAATGTGGCGCGCATGACATCGAGGCTGAAAACTCACGAGCCATGGCACGAGCTCCCACTCTGGCACCGTGGCATCTCCACTGTCGGCGCCCCTCCGGCCATCTGTGCAATGCCCAAGGATGTAGACGACTCGTCCGGCGATGACGACGATACCTCCCGTGAAGACTAGGACCCCTGTGTGAAGCAATGTCGCCACATCCGCCTACAGGAGCAAGCGGATCTGGACGAGGCTTAGCGTCGCTCCCGTGTAGAAGCCCTCTGGATCGTCGACTACTCGAGCGATAATGAGGAGTAAAATCTCATCGGCACGGCCACATGGTAGGAGCCCTAATGAGTTTAGTATTGTATCCCAGGGAGCTATAGTAGTTTCTACGGTTCTTCTAAATGTAGTTTAGGCTTAAAAAAATTTAGAACTATCGGGATTCTTTTGGTTGTAATGATGTTCAAATGATGAACTATGTATGATTCTGATGAACTTGTTTGTCGATCAGTGGTGCTAATTCCTTTTTTATATAAATTATGCAGTTTATGTTGTCATTTCTGTTTGGTAAATGATAGGCATCACCTGGGGGTCAAACGAAACGATCCCCAGGGTCATCGCTCGCTTTCAGACGCGGAGGGCCCACCCATGATAGGTGTCCTGATAAGGGGTTACCTCAAGGGTGGCCCGATCTTCATGGATCTTGTGGTCAAATTGATGGGAAAGAGAGGGGAAAGGGAGAAGGTAGCAGAAGCGGACACACACCTCACGAAGAACACGATGAATACACGCAAAACTCACATGATACAAGGACAATTTCTCTCGCCGGTGGCCATCGGTCGGATAGAATCCTCGCAAGAAAAGATCGGTCAAGGTGCTCCCTTCGATTCCAAGCGGAGAGGGAAGAACACCTTAGAGAGGGTCTTGACAACTACACTCACGCACTCGCAAACGTAGTCCTTGTACAATGATGGATGCGCGATGCAAACTCCAATGAGGTTGGTGATGATAGTCGGGCCCCTTTGGTAAAGGGGATGAGACAAAACTAGATATTCCACAAAGGGGTTGTCTTTAGTCTATCATCTATGCCTAAGGATACATGAGGAGGTGGGGGATCTATATATAGGGCAGCCACATAACAAGGGGTAGTTTGGGGATAAATCTAGGGTTTGGAATGGACTAGAGGGGTTCATGGTCCAAGGGCCTAGCTGTTGGCACATAGGCCCATCCACTTACGCCGGAGACTCTGGGGTGCTAGGTCCAGAGACTCCAAGGGTGGCTAGAGACTCCGGGGTCGACGTCGCTCTCCGAGGTAGACTCTGGGGTGGCGGACAAAGAGCTCGAGGCAGGCGGCCGGAGTCCTATCCAGAGTCCTAGGGCCGGAGACTCTGATGTAGAGGGTCGGAGACTCCGGGGTGGCCGAAGACTCTGGTGTGGTCGTTGCTCTCTGGGTGAAAGGGCATGTATGCCCCCATGTGTGGTTTTGGTAATTAATGACAATCTCTATGGACTAATGTGTAAATTGAGTTTCACTTGTAGGTTTGTCCATTAGCATCACTTGGACCATGTGTTGGGTTCAAGGTTGAATAAGAAGAAGAAGAACAAGATCAAGTATGTCTTGAAGAAGAAGAAGAAGAAGAATAAGGAGATGGAGTTCCTTATGGCCATATTCAAGACATCATCAAGAAATGAAGTGCAAGCTCAAGATGCACCATCTATAGAATATCTCATGCTTGAAGCTTTCCATCCTCGGCGATCATGGAGTGATGAAGACAAGTTCAAAGAAGAGGTTTTCCCCTTGAGTATGGGGGAGCATTTCACAAGTCTTCATCAAACAAGAGCAAGCAAGAGCAATCAAGAAAGGCGTTCCATCTTGAGGAGGACAAGATGGTCTACATCAAGCTCAAGTGGAATGCTCAAGGAAAAGGTATGATCTTGATAGGTTTTCTATTTTACCGGATTCTTGTAATGTTGGGAGACCGGATTTAGGATAGATAGCCGTACTATCAAGAGGGGCTCTCGAGTGGGTGACTCGTTCATATCTTTCAGAGAGAGATCAAACCTTTGCATACATAGCATAATTTTTCTTGGTTGTTCTTTGGTACTTGTCCATGAGAGGATCTAGAGCTTGTGGTTATCTTCATAACAAGCTCTAGTTCATCAAAAACGGATTTCCCTTGCATATCTTATTGCATTTTTGATCTTGCGGTTTTTCCAGCTCCACACCTTGGGAGATATATCATATATCTTTTTATTGGATTCTACATGTCGTTATCTTTCTAACAAAATTGGTTTCATCTCATTTGTAGTTTGGATGCGAAAGTTATTGCAGTTTTGACTCTAAAGTTTCCCTGGCCGGAAGTACCAGCCAGGCATCGGTAGTTCCGCCCGTAGTTTCTAGCAGGGCTGGCCTGGCAGTAGTACCGGCTCAAGTTCCAGTTAAATTCTGCTCGCGTTCAGTAACTCTCTGTTTGAGAGTGATCTATTTGACAGAACTAACACCGGAAGTTGGTCCGGTAGTACCTGTCCGAAGTTTCGGTCATCCCTTACAGGAACTTCCGGCCAGCTTTACCTGGCCACCTCTCTTGAGAGGTACTACCTCTAGGCCCCAGTAGTTCCGGTCAAGACCTCGCGGCCGAGTATTTCCGGCGCTAGTTCCGGTCCAAGTTCCACCTGCACTCGAATTCTATTCAGTATACTTCTGTTCCGAGGTATTATATTTGTCAGAACTTGGGCCAGAACTTCTGCCGGTAGTACCGGCCAGGCTCGGCTTTTCTCTCGCACCGATGTTTGTGACTGTTGGCTAGGTGCCAGCGGTAGTACCGGCTGCCCACTGGTACTACCAACCATGGTCATAAAATCCCAAACGGTTAGATCTGGGAGCCCTTTAAAAGGGATCCTCTTCCCCTTCGTGGGCACTAGTTCTTTTGGTCTGTTTTTCACTCTCTCTCTCTCTCCTCCGTTATTGACCTTGAAGAGCTTGGCCTCTCCCCTTTCCCTTCACATGATTCTTGCATCTTTTTGAGGGATTTGAGAGAGGAGATCTAGATCTACAACACCCACCAAACCAAATCCCTTCTTTGTGAAAGAATCCTTGGGATCTAGATCTTGGAGAGTTTTATGTTCTCCTCTTGTGTTCTTCCTCTCTTATTCCCCCAATATCTTTTGTAGATTTGGTGGAATTTTAGAGTGAAGGACTTGCCTCTTGCATTTGGTGCATATGCTTGAGTTCTCCTCGGAGTTTCGACGATTTCAAGCTCTTGGGCTTGTTTCTCTTGGGTTCTTGGAACCCTAGACGGTTGTGTGGAGTTGTGGTGTGTTCTTGGGGGCCCCAATTGAGTTGTGGAGATTCCCCAAACTTGTTGGCCTATTGTAGCATTGTGGAGCCTTTGTGGCATTTCTTGGGAGCCCTCCAATTGAGTTGTGGAGATTGCCCCAAGCTTGTATGGGTTCGGTGACCGCCCTCAAGTGTCCCATAGTGGAACGTGAGTAGGCCTTTGTGGCGAGCTCACGGGAGAATAGGGTGAGCCTTTCGTGGCATCGGTGAGTTGAGTGCCTTCGCATCTTGGGGTGAGGCCTTATGTGGCGTTGGGTTAGCATCGAGCCACCACATCTCGAGGTGAGCCATTTGTGACGTTCAAAGTACATTGCGCCACTGCACCTCTCTAACGGAGACGTAGCTTCTTTGGAAGTGAACTTCGGGAAACAAACCATTGTCTCCGCGTCCATCAGTTATCTTTCAATCTAGCCCTTTACTTATGCAATTTACATTGTGATAGCCATCGTGCTTGAAGTATTATATCTTGCTATCACTTTGTTGCTTGTCTTGCTTAGCATAGATTATTGGTGCACTTAGTTGAACCTAGTTGATATAGGTTTTGGCTTGATAAATTAAACGTTAAGTTTTATTCCACATTATTAGAGCCTAAACCGTAATAATTTTAAAATGCCTATTCACCCCCGATCTAGGCGACGTCCATTTCCCTTTCACTGGGCTTGTCTCTAGAGGGGTGTACTGGGGGCACCTGGGGAGAGTCCGGAGACTCCGGGGTTGGAGGCCGGAGACTCCGGGCTTGAGGGTCGGAGACTCCGGGGCTTCAGCGGCTGCTTCTTCCGTCTCCTCTTCCAAGCCTACGTCTTGCCGGGCTTGGTGCTCCGGTCTTCCTCCCTTGCCTCCGTATTTATCGGTGTGAACCTATCATGATAATGGGATGGAGTATGAAGTAGTATACCATTCAATAGGTTAGGAAGTTGGTTCGCATAGAGGAATGGATTCACCTTTGGAGTCCATGATGACTTGGCATAAGTTGGAGACCTTGATGTGGTAACAATCGTAGGTCGGGCTACATCACATCCCCTCTTCTCTTTTGTCTTCTTCCTTATCTCTTCCTGACTCCTCTACGCCCCATGGGAACATCATGTCGGTTCAGCCATCACCACCGGTTCCTTCGTGCGTGCGCCGTCGCCGAGCTCCAGCTCCTCCTTTAGACGCAAGCTTGAGGGCCGACATGGCCACACGGCCATGCCCCTGCTGGTCCTCTTTGCCACATCCCGTCAACAGCGGTGCTATGAGGCTCTAGCGCATGTTCCCCACCCTCAGCGACCCTCAAGGACAACGGACGGTGATGCCGCTCGACCATGCCTCCCACCGCTCCCTATCTTTTCTCCCATCTCCGCGCACATGCCATGGTTGAGAGCTTGGCACTATCAGATGGTTGTGCTGCCCTGCACCGGCGGTGGCATCCATCTCCGCATGCATGCACTACCATGACCAGCGCCGCAACCCCCTAGGATCCTAGAGTAGCAGTGGGGCATGGTGTTACCAGCGTTGAACCGTGGTACTAGGCTAGCATGTCAATGCTGCTACCATAGCACGACGACGCTGCTACATTGGTTGGGTGACTCTGCTACAATTGCACGACAACGCTGCTCATCAGTAGAACTCGCCGGAGGCTTTTTTTATCTATGATGCTACCTGATAGCATTGTTTTGCTACAATAGTACTTTGGTTTTGCTATAATAATGTAAATTTTCTACTACGAGACATCCAATGATGTCTCCAGCGAAATCAGTTTTGCTACTACAACAGTAGATTTGTTTTGCTACAATTTCATAATTTGTTTGCTACATACGTTTCGTGCTTTTGCTACAATTTTACAAAATGTTTGCTACAATGTCTTCAGCGAAATCAGTTTTGCTATATTAGGACAAAAAATTGCTTTAAATTCTTCGACGATGTCTTAGACGAAATAGGATTTGCTATAATAGCACAATTTATTTGCTATAACCGTTCTACCATAGTGTAAAGGTTTTGCTATGATGTCTCTAGCAAGAGTCTAGACGTTGTCTCTCGCACTATCGGTTTTTGTACATTAGCACAAATATTTTGCTATATAGCATCGATAAAACTCTGACGAGATCTGTCTTTTTATTTTCTATATCTCATGGATGAAACATTTCTAACAAAACGAGACTTTTTTCAGAAAAAAGGAATATAGGCGTTTTTGGAACACGTGTCAGATGTCCACTCGGGATCGGAAGTTTTTATCCGGAACGTGGTAGTACTATCCTTTCTATAGCTGCTCTTATATTAGATCACGTATATTTGGTCTTGCGGAGCTGGACCAATCGGTCGTCGATGTGAGATTGTATTTTATATCTTGTACGATCGTTTTATAAACATAAATACATAAACGTATGCCTATACAATGCGGCGTTGCCCACCTGAATTTAATGAGCGCGGAGACGGATGGTGAGACGAGACGTTGTGTACGGATGGAACACATCGTGCGCAGAGTAGGAATGTAGGATACACGAGCACATTTTGTCAGCAGCTGGACCCCCATTACCGCGTTTTTTAATATTGTCTCTGCCTATACAATGGGATGAGGAAGCAATGCTCTTGCAATCGACATGAGATGGTGTGTATCCGGGTGGATTTTGGAGGGTGGAAAAGTATGATAAAATAAGGAGGCAGCTGCTGGAGTCACAGCCTCATCAGTGAGCTAGCCCCAGTTAGATTTGCGACAAGTAAATAACGAAAAAAAAATCACAGTAAGGGGACACAGATTTAACGTAGAAAACCCTCTCCAACAAAGAGAGGGAAAAAACCACGGGCACCAGCCAGCGAAAACTTCACTATAACGGAGAGTGTTTACACAACGCCAGGGATTTTACAGATGCAACGTATCCCAGCCGGCGGCTTATAAGAAGTATATATAGCGGTGGTAACCTAGGTTATCAACGATCCGTACCGCGGGGGACTGTCACCCCCGCACCCCCCACAGGCGTCCCTGTTGGGCACGGAGTGGGCGACGGGCCTCGCTTCGCTCCGTCAGAAGTTGGCCTCTACTTTGTAGAATTTGGATCAACATATAACAAACTCCACCTTGAGACAAATTCCTTCTTGTAGCATCAACGGTAAACATCTCCCTGAACAAACAAAGAAAACACTTTCGGCGCCAATAGCTACTTGGGCTAAGCAGTTATACCAACTAAGCTTGAGCATAGCTCAAACTCAGCAACAGGAACAGGCTTTGTCATCATATCAGCAGGATTATCATGAATGCTTATCTTGCATACCTTCAGTGTACCTTGTGCAACAACATCACGAACATAATGGTACTTGATATCAATATGCTTTGTTCTCTCATGGAACATCTGATCCTTAGTAAGGTAAATAGCACTTTGACTGTCACAGAACAGGTTAATGCAAGAATCATCCTGACAAAGCTCAGCATACAAACCTTTCAACCAAACAGACTCTTTGCAAGCTTCAGCAACAACCATATATTCTGCTTCGGTTGTAGATAAAGCAACAACTGGTTGCAGCGTTGCCTTCCAACTCACGGCACATCCACCTACTGTGAACACATAACCTGTGAGGGACCTCCTCTTATCCAAGTCGGTAGCAAAATCTGAATCCACATAGCCTGCGAGTCCCTCATCAGTCTTGCCAAACTTCAAGCAAGCGTTGAATGTGCCACGGAGGTACCTGAAAATCCACTGAATAACTTTTCAATGTTCTTTACCAGGATTAGCCATGTAACGACTCACCAAACTCATAGCATATGATAAATCAGGGCGAGAACAAACCATGTCATACATCAAGGAACCAACAGCACTAGAATAAGTAACTCGAGACATGTACTCAATATCTTCATCAGAACTAGGACATTGCAATGCTGACAATTTAAAGTGAGGAGCAACAGGAGTACTAACTGACTTTGCATCATGCATATTAAAATGTTGAAGAACTTTCTCAACGTAACTTTGCTGACTAAGAAACAACAACCTAGATTTTCTGTCCCGTTTAATTTCCATACCTAGGATTTTCTTGGCAGCACCAAGATCTTTCATCTCAAATTCACTACTTAGGTGTGCCTTCAAAGTAGTGATTTTTTTCATGCTCTTGGCAGCAATTAACATATCATCAACATATAACAGCAAGTAAATAGGTGACCCATTAACAAACTTTATATAAACACAGCTATCAAACTGAGATCTCTTAAAACCTTGTGAGATCATAAATGAATCAAACCTTTTATACCACTGTCTTGGAGATTGCTTCAAATCATAAAGCGATCTCTTCAATTTGCACACAAAATCCTCTTTTCCAGGAACTATGAACCCTTCAAGTTGGTCCATGTAAATCTCCTCCTCCCGCTCACCATGTAGAAAAGCAGTCTTTACATCTAGCTGCTCAAGCTCAAGATCATGCATAGCAACAATACCAAAGAAAGTACGAATAGAGCTATGTTTCACAACCGGAGAGAAAACATCATTATAGTCAATACCTGGAATCTGGCTAAAACCTTTTGCTACTAACCTTGCCTTAAACCTTGGAGGCTCATTAGGAGACAAACCTTCCTTTCTCTTGTATATCCACTTACAGCGGACAACCTTCTTATATTTAGGCAAGCGCACAACTTTCCATGTGCCATTCTTATCAAGCGATTGAATCTCTTCTTGCATAGCAGAAACCCACTTCTCGCGGTCAATGGATGCAATAGCCTCATTGTATGTAGCAGGTTCAGTATCATGCTCCACCTGTTCAGCACAACTCAAAGCATAATGAGCAAGATTACACTCTTCAATTAAACGAAGAGGTGGAACTATGTTACGCCTCGGTCTATCAGCAGCAATAGATTCCTGTGGCTGCTGCAATATAGTAGGTGAGTGCTGAACAACATCATCATCAATATTTTCCTCATGAGTATCATCAACAACAGCATTATTATCAACAGTTTTCTGCAGGTGCTCCACCTGCACACGAACTCCCTCCTCTCCAATAGCAACAGGAGAGGGATCTGATGGCAAGTTGTCATGATACATAACGGATTCATTGAAAACAACATTCCTACTCAACAAAATCCTTTTAGTTTCAGGATTCCATAGTTTATATGCCTTAACTCTTGAACCATAACTAAGGAATATGCACTTAACAGCTCTAGGCTCTAACTTTCCATTATCAACATGAGCATAAGTTGTGCAACCAAAAACTCTCAACTGTGAATAATTAGCAGGCGAACCTGACCATACCTCAATGGGAGTTTTCTTCTCAAGTGGAATAGAAGGTGACATGTTGATGAGGTAGCACGCTGTGTTGGCTGCTTCAGCCCAGAAACGTCTATGCATACCTGCATTGGACAACATACAGCGATCCCTCGAGATGATGGTTCTGTTCATGCGCTCAGCCACGCCATTCTGCTGAGGAGTGTAAGGGATGGTGTGGTGCCTGATCATACCATCGTTACTGCAAAACTCCTGAAACTCATTAGAACAGAATTCCATACCATTATCAGTACGTAGTACCTTTACCTTCTTTTCAGTTTGCTTTTCTACCATAACTTTCCACTTCTTAAAAGCATCAAAAACATCAGATTTGTGTTTCAGAAAATATGGCCACACTTTTCTTGAGTAGTCATCAATAATAGTAAGCATGTAATTAGCACCACCAATAGAAGTCTTACGGGAAGGTCCCCATACATCAGCATGCACATAATCTAATATGCCTTTGGTGGTATGAATGGAAGCATTGAATTTAACTCTTTTATGCTTACCAAAAACGCAGTGCTCACAGAACTCAAACTTACCTAAGTTGCAACCATCAATCAGCTCTCTCTTAACCAATTATGTCATGCCATGTTCGCTCATATGCCCAAGACGCATATGACATAGATTTGTTTTACCACAATCATCAGAATCATTAGCAGTAACAGCAGCAGCAATACCAGGCAAAGTGCTACTTCTAAGAACATATAACTTAGCAGAATTCATATCACCTATCATGTGAATAAGAGAGCCTTTCGATATCTTTAACAACCTACGCCCGCCGGCGTACTTGTATCCATCAACGTCCATGGTACTCAGGGAGATCAAATTTCTGGCCATGCTTGGTATGTGCTTCACCTCATTCAACGTACGCGTCATGCCATCATGTGTCTTGATCTTAACAGATCCAACTCTGACAATATGGCATGGGTTGTCATTCCCCACACGTACAAAATCTCCAGTTTGCACAGGCTCATATGAACTGAACCAATCTTTGTTACAGCAAATATGAAACGGACATGCAGTATCAAGAATCCATTCATCATCACGAGATGCACAAGCAGCAAAAACGGCTAAACATTCACCCTCAGAACTATCACCAGAAACAACAGCAGCCTTACCATTACCTTGATCCTTATCTTTTGGTTGGTAAGTACCGTTCCTTTTCTCCTTATTCTGCAGCTTCCAACAATCATCAATAACATGATTAGATTTCTTACAATACCTGTAGAACTTGTCCTTTCCCTTGGACTTCGAACGACTTCTGCCGTCTTTGCTCTTATCTCGGTTGCCATAGTTGTTAAATCTTTGCTCGGTCCTGCCACGAACCTGCAGAGCTTTAGCCTTGGAAGACGCCCCATCTGCCTGCACCATAGATTTCATCTTTTCCCTCTGTTTGAGGGCATCTTGCACTTCATCAAGGGTTATCTTATCACGGCTCAACAACATTGTATCACAAAAGTGAGTATAAGAACTAGGCAACGAGCATAAGAGTAATAGAGCTAGATCCTCATCATCATATTTTACTTCCATAGATTGCAAATCAGAAATAATCTCTCTGAAAAGAGATAAGTGATTCATTACCTATCCACCTTCCTGCAATCTATGCGAGAACAACTTCATCTTCACATGCATCTTACTAGTTAGATCCTTTGACATGCAGATCGATTCCAGTTTCCCCCAAAGGACAACAGCAGATTTCTCTGTCAAGACTTCCTGCAAAATATTATTGGATAGATGAAGTTGAATCATAGACAAAGCCTTACAGTCCTTCCACTTCTCTTTGTCAGACCAGCTCTTACCATCCTTTTCCCCGAATCCATCCAGCGCATCATCCAGATCTGAAGTTTGGGCGAGAATCGCCCGCATCTTCACCTGCCACAAGCAGAATCTTGTGGAGTAGTCCAGCTGCGGTAGATCGAACTTCAATGACGACATGTCGCAAACCCTAGATTAGAACCTGGGGCTCTGATACCACTTGTTAGATTTGCGACAAGTAAATAACGAAGAACGAAAATAAAATCATAGCAAGGGGACACAGATTTAACGTGGAAAACCCTCTCCAACAAAGAGAGGGGAAAAACCACGGGCGCTAGCCAGTAAAAACTTCACTATAATGGAGAGTGTTTACACAACGCTGGGGATTTCATAGATGTAACGTATCCCAGCCGGCGGCTTACAAGAAGTATATATAGCGGTGGTAACCTAGGTCATCAACGATCCGTACCGCGGGGGACTATCGCCCCCCGCACCCCCCACAGGCGTCCCTATTGGGCACGGAGTGGGCCAACTTCAGACTCCGCTCCGCATCGGCCCAAGCCTCCGGCGACGATCCTCGCTTCGCTCCGTCAGAAGTTGGCCTCTACTTTGTAGAATTTGGATCAACATATAATAGCCCCCCATTACTTCCCCTTGAAGCCATCGAAGGAGAGCTCAGAAAGAAAAAGAAAAAGATCTGCGTTCCTGTCATCGAGAATCGGGGCAGATAACCAGTGTAAGTTATTCGATCCTGCCACGGGTAGAACTAGATCTAGCTAGGTGCTTTCGCTACATTCTGATCTCCTCAACCTCCTGCCAACATTTACTTTTTGTTGTTCCTCTGTGTTTTATCCAAGTTTGCTCAAGAGTTTCCCTGATGAACTGTGGTTGAAAATCGTTAGATCTATCTATTTCCCTGTTTCCTTTGTTAACTTTTTTTCACGAAAACGCAAAAAGCTTTGTGTTTTGATTTATTGATCTAGCCTAAGGAAGTAACTGGCGCAACCCCCGCGCTCCAGCCTCAGCCCACAACTTAGCCTCTGCTTTTATCGTGTCGACTAGGGCTGCCACCGAGGGGGACTCACTATTGAAGATGATTGCGTTCCTATGCTTCCAAATCCACCACGCCGTGAGCATGATCACCGACGAGGTTCCTTTGCCTATCTAACGTGGGACGGATCGCACCACCAGCTTCCACCACTCCGCGAAGGGGCCTTCAACAACCGGGGGCCCAGTAGTAGATCGGATCCAAGACAGAACCTCATGCCAGATGGTCCTAGAAAACGGACATCCGGTGAGGATATGAGACATGGTCTCCACAACCTGGTCACAAAGCGCGCATGTCGGCCGATGGGGCCGCTGCCCGCGCTCTAGCCTCTCCCCCGTCCAACACATGTCCTGGCAGGCGAGCCAGAGGAAGAACTTCACCCTGGGTGGCGCCCACAATTTCTAGATCAACTGCCATTGGCCCGAGACTATAGACCCCTGAAAGAGGGCATAGTAGCAGGATTTGGAGGAATACTGGCCATCCGTCGTCCAATTCCAGACCAGCCTGTCTGGCTCATCCCCTAGGTGCATGCCCTGCAGCTTAATCCAGAGTTGGACGTACTGCCATAGAGCCAGGGGGTTCACCGCACCCGAGATGTCAGAGATCCAGCTACGGTCAACAACCGCCTGCTGCACCGTCCGAATCTTCCTGCGTCGTCGTGGGATTAGCGCTAGGAGGTCCGGTGCTATCTCCCCAATTGACTTCCCATCCACCCATCTATATGTCCAAAAGAGCGCAGTCGTCCCCTCGCCCACCACCATAGTGGTGGAGGCGAAGAAGATCTCGCGCTCACTCTTGGTGAACTGCATATCAAGCCTGCGCCAGGGTCGCAAGGGATCAGTATATGCTCTCCACATCCATCGGGTCCTGAGGCTAGTGGCCGTGCGGGCCAAGTCCGGGATCCCTAGACCTCCGTAATAGAGAGGCCTGCACACCCTCGCCTAATTGACATGGAAGTGCCCACCTTGAGCCTCCTTCCTGCCCACCCAAAGGAACCCACGTAAGATCTTATTCACCTGCCTGAGCGCCTTCTTGTTAAGAGAGAGCAATATCAGCTGGCGGAGCGGGATCGCCACGAGGACCACACGGATCAGGGTAAGATGCCCCGCTTTAGGCATCATAGAGGCCTTCCACGTGGGCAGCTTATCCACGATATGGTCGATGACTGGCTGAAAGGCTTCAGCAGGTAGTCGACGGATGCCCAGCGGTATGCCAAGGTACTTGACGGGGAAGGGCGCCACCTGGCACCCCATCACCGTCGCCGCAACATTGGCCACCTCCTCCGAGCATGCAATCAGGGAGACCAAACATTTCGCGAAGTTAGTGCGTAGACCAGAGGCCTGACCAAACGTGTCGAGGATACCCTGGATCGTGCGCAACTCATCCTCATCCGGGTGGAAGAAGATAACCACATCATCCGCATAGAGCGAGACCGAGGTCGTCAGCTCACGGTGCGCAAGGCGCTTCAGCACCCCCCACTCCTTAGCTCTAGCCAGCACCCTACTGAGTGTATTCATCATGAGGACGAAGAGAGTAGGGGCGAGGGGATCCCCTGCCTTAGACCTCTCTGGTGCCAAATGGGGGGTCCTGGCTTGCCATTGAGCATCACCCTAGTGCTCGCTATAGACAGCAGAATAGCGATAATCTCGCAAAACCTCTGACCGGCCCCCACCTTACAGAGAACCTGAAACAGGAGTCCCCAGGAGACTGAGTCGAAGGCCTTAGCTATGTCCAGCTTCAGCATCACCCTGGGTTCCTTTTCCCGATGAAGGAACCTCGATGTCTGCTGAACCAACATAAAGTTGTCGTGGATGTTGCGCTTCTAAATGAAAGCGCACTGGTTGCGATCCACCAGCGACTCCATCCTCAGGGCTACCCTGTTAGCCAAAACTTTCGCTGCCAGCTTAGCGAAAATATGAATTAGGCTAATGGGTTTATAGTCCCCTAGCGCGCTCGTGTCAGGACGCTTGGGCAGCAGTATACACAGGGCTTGGTTGAGGCCCTGAAAACCACGCCCATTCATCGTGAAAATCTTGGCGAACGCTACCATGAAATCATCCTTCACCGTGCCCCAACAATTCTGCAGGAAGTTTGATGTGAATCCATCCGGGCCCGGTGCCTTCCCACGGGGGAGGTCCTTCACCACCCCCCAAATCTCCTCCTCAGTGAACGGGGCCTCGAGCTCAGTCAGGTTCATCAAGGGCAGGCCCAGGAAGTCTAGGTCGAGCGAGTACTCGCAGTCCAGAGCAGTGCCCAGGAGTCCCTGGAAGTGGTTGAAAGAGGCTTCAGCCATGGCCGCATGGTCTGAGATGACCGTGTCGTCAACCTACAAACTATGGATCACGTTCTTCTGTCTCCGATATGAGGCATGCTGGTGGAAGAACGAAGTGTTTGCATCACCCTCAGGTAGCCAAGCGATCTTGGCATGCTGTCGCACCATCATGCGCTCTAGGGAGTCCAACCCTAGGTAGGTCTGCTTGAGGAGTGCCCTGAGGCGGCGCTCGTCCAGAGAGAGCTTCCTAGACTCCCTAGCCAGGTTGAGCCACAGGACTACCTCCTGCGCTATCATCAGCCGCAGTTTGATGCACCCAACCTTCTTATCACTCCAGCTCATGAGGTGTCGTGCCGTATGTTTCAGCTTGGCCGTGAGCCTCCTGAAGGGGTCTGGGTCCCCATCAATCTCCCCCCAGGCATCCTGGACCACCTCGCTGAAGCCCTCAAGCTTCATCTAGTAGCGCTCGAACTGGAAGCGCTTCCTACCTACCTTCTGCGTGGTGCAGTCGAGAAGTAAGGGGATATGGTCAGCAATCACTGAAGCCAGGCAACGTAGGGAGCAACCATTGTACAGCTCCTCCCACCCTGCAGTGACACATGCCCTGTCTAGCCTCACGAGGGTGGGGTTCGCCCTCTCGTTCGACCAGGTGTACCGGCGCCCATGTAGGTAAACTTCTTTGAGTTCACAGACATTCAGGAATCGCCTGAACCTCCCCATCATCCTTCTATCTAGGTTGTTGTTCTTAGCTTCATCCTTGTAAATCAGGTTGAAGTCCTCGCAGAGTGCCTAGGGGCCTGGCCGTGTGGAGCGTAGAGTTCATAGCTCGGAAAGGAAGGCGGCCTTCTCGGCCTCTTCCTGCGTCCTGTACACACAGGTCAACCACCACCCCGGTCCCCCGTAAGGCGGGTTCACCCTCGCAGTGACACTGTTAGTGTCAACGTATGCGCTATCCAGCCGCACCTTGCTGATGTCCCAAGCCACTATGATACCCCCCTCGTGTCGGAAGCCGGCAAGCAGAAATAGTCCTCAAAGCCCGTGCCTAGGGTTTCCATTACAATCGAGCGAGAAATCACAGATAGTTTGGTCTCCTGCAAGCATACAATCGAAGCACATGTGGTGTCCACAACACTCCTAACACCCGTGCGCCGTGCTCGGCTATTGAGGCCTCGCACGTTGCACACCATGACCTTAGGTTCGTAAATCATTGGGGAGTGATTTGCACCCTAGGCCAGGGACAAACCCATGGTCACGCCACCACAAGAGGCCCACCCTGATGCCCCACCACAGGCGGGGAAGACCCCTAATCGTAGACAGCGACCACTCGTAGAGCTCCACCACCGCCTCAATCATCTCATCCGTCATAGGCAGCTCGTACATCTTGTGGTACGCTGCCAGAGCTGCCTCAGAAGGCGCTTCATCCCCGCTGATCAGCCCAAGTTTCCTCATCAGATTGCGGACGGCCTTCATCTCTGAGTTGATCCCACTCAGTTGCCCTGCGATCCTCGAGCTGTGCCGCGGCTAGAAGTTCATGTCAAGCAGTCGTCGTCGTACCGGGGGGGTGCAACAGAGCACCAGAACGGGACTTAGCCGCCTCCAGAAACTCCCCCAGAGTACGGGGCCTCCCGGCTACCAAGGGTCGTGCGACACCCACAGCGGTGGAACGAGACCGCGAGAAGGTAAGCGGTGGGTCAGCCAGCAAAGGTGACCGAATGGGAAGCATTCCGGTGGCTCCACGGGGTGGGGTAGAATCCACCTCGATCTCCTCATCCGTGACATCATCATCCGTGACGGGGTCGGGGGATCCATGGTGGGCCAGCGAGATCATGAACTGGCAGGGGTCGGCCTCCTCCAGAGCAGGTCTAGCGTCCGTCTCCGTGGGCCGGAAGGCGTCCAGGCCCAATAGACCCTCCCGAGCCGGGCCATGCGTTGCCCCCACTACCTCAGCAGCAAGCGCGGCTAGAACGGGTCCGTCTCCAGGTGCCACCGTCTCCGTGGAGACTATCGCATCACAGGGCTGCACCTCCTCCTCAGCTCCATTCGCATGCACCCGCGCAGGCGCCTCGGTGGCCACCGCATCCCTAGGCTCCGCTGTCGCCCTAGGCCCAACCGCTACCTGCTGCCCAGGCAACCGAGCGGCGGATAAGCATTGGGTTGGGCCGATAGTGGGCTGGTCGCTGGGGGTGACATAAGGGAGAGAACACGAGGTTTCTGGAAGGAGCACACCCGGCTCTCCTCGATCCTTGCAAACCGCCAACACCCCCACGTCCCCAACCACCCCCGCGTTCGAGTCGCAGCCCGGAACGACCGGCACAGTTGGCGCGTAGCCATCTGCCGCCTGGTCCACCCCCAACTCTTGGACCTTAGCGGCTGCACTGGCCAACTCTGTCGGGTGCCTTTGTTAACTTCAAGGCTTGTGTGGCATCTCATGGGATTTTCTCCTTGCTAAACTGCGTGTTCTTCCTCCCGATTTCTTCTAGCGATGTGGTTGCATGTTCTTGCGTGCTCTTCCTTGTGGGTAGCTCTTGAGTTTCCGATGTAGTACGAGCGTTGGATGAAGTTCCTTTGTTTTTTTAATTTTCCGTCTTCGCTGCTATGCTTGTGCTAGGGTGGTGGGTGGTGGCCGATACTGATGGAAGCTGGCGGAGCGCGATGTTGCGGCCACGCGCGGGCGAGGCACCATCTATGGCTGGTGCATGCCAAGCAGCCAGACGGTCCACGTCGGTGGTCTTTGGTCCATGACACTGCCCCGTTTCAGACCGACAGAGCTTGAAACGGCCAACCCGAATTAAATGACGCGCTTCGTGGGCCATCGCTATTGTTTCATACGCGACGTATACTCTCCTCTCTTACACGTGTGCTCTCCTTGTTGGACCAGCCGGCGAGATCATCTGGACCTAAGAGCCAAAATGAATATCCGACGTATACCCCCGTAGTTTTTTTTTGAAGTTTAGAGAGCTTTTATTCAAACAAAAGCATTCGTTGGGCAATCAGCCAAAAGGCTACTGATCAGGAAGCTTGGAGTCTCGGCTAACCAACTCTCGGTAACACACACGGTGCTAGCTCGCTTTGCACACATGTGCGCCGGGTAATTGGCAGTCCTTAATACATGTTGAATAGTAAAGGAAGTAAAACAAGTAGCTAGCTCTCCAATATCTAGTAGAAGTGGAGCCACAATTGATCTAGACTTGTGGCGATCGTTCCAGAGTTGAACTAACTCTAGGCAGTCCGTTTCTAGAATCACATGCGTGAATCCTCGAAGCTTGGCGAAGATGGCTCCCTCACGCAGGGATAAACTCTCTACAATGGGAGGGTCCGTAATCCCAGCAATGGCTTGCTCCACGCACCTAAAAGGCGGCAAGAGGACCTCGCGACCCATCCTGCCCCTTCCTTGCTCTCCGCGAGATTAACTGATCCATCAGTATTGATCTTTATGCATTCCCCCTCCGGCGGCCGCCATCCGTGTCCTGGCAAAATAACTTGTTGCCGAGGAAATTCCAAAAGCGCGAGAGCCTCTCTCGTAGTTTTTAGTGAAGTCACATGATCTATATGTTTCTCATCATGTTTCCACCGGTTACGTGAGTGCCAAATAGACCACATAACTGTGATAATTTTTGCTCTTTCCTCATTCGTAAACATCTGATCGCAAAGTATGTCCTTTGCCCAAGTCTGGGGGTGCAACCTTGGTAGAGTAAGATCTAGCCAAATTGATGCTTCCTCCCAGAAACGCCTAGCATGAGAGCATTTTATTAGTGCATGCATCAAATCCTCATCCATGGCCAAGCAAATACTGCATCTGCTTAATTCTTTTATGTGTCGATGTTTGAGAGTGCATTCGTCCGGCAGAATTCCGCGAAGTACCCGCCACCAGAACACTCTAAGTTTCGGCACAACCTTTAGCTTCCACAATGATGTCCACATCTGTTGTTCAGACTCCGAAGTACCCGTTGCCGTCCCTTCATCTAGAGCTGCACGCTCTTTTTGATTCACTAGAGCACGGTACGCCGATTTAACAGAATAAACACCTGATCTTTCAAGGTTCCAAGCATAGAAATCATCGCGTCCACCGGTCCTCAGAGGTATGTTGAGTATCGCCTCCGCATCTGGCGTGACAAATGCAGATCTGACCAGATCACTCCTCCAAGACCAAGTGTCTGGATCAATCAACTGACTGACTGTCTCTAACTCACTGACTTTTACCTCTTCAGTATCGTCCAATTTCAGCATAGGCAACATGGAAGTAGTTCCAGGGATCCATTTGTCTGTCCAAATAGAGATTGTAGTACCATCCCTTACTCTCTTGATCAGGCCTGTATCTAATGCTTTGCGGCCAGCAACTATGGCACACCATGTCGATGATGCAGATTTAGTGACTGAAGCGTCCGCAAACTCACAATTAGGAAAATATCTTCCTTTCAGAACCCTGGCACAAAGAGAGCTAGGTTGAGTCATAAAGCGCCAACCATGCTTCCCAAGAAGTGCCAAGTTAAAAAGATGAAGGTCACGAAAACCCATTCCACCTTTTATCTTCGGTGTTGTCAAATTGTCCCAAGAAACCCAGTGCATAGATCTTTTGTCCAGCGAGCTGCTCCACCAGAATTTTGCCATCGCTGAAGTCAAGCTCTTGCACACCTTTTTTGTCAAGAGAAAACACAACATGCTATATGTGGGAATAGCCTGAATGACAGATTTCAGTAGAATTTCCCTAGCTGCACATGCCAAAAATTTCTCCGACCAGCCTTGCATTTTACTTCTAGATCTCTCACCAATATGGTCAAACGTACCACTGGTAATCCTGCCTACCGCAGTCGGTAAGCCGAGGTACCTCTCAAAAAAAAGCTTCCACCGAGGTACCCATCAATTGCTTCATCATCTGCCTGGAGATATCAGGAGTATTGGAGCTGGAAAAAACGGCACTCTTATCTCTATTAACACACTGGCCAGAACACTCCCCATAAATCTGCAAAATATCATTTAATCTATTAGCGCTTTGAGGGTTTGCGTTGATAAAGATGAGACTGTCATCCGCAAATAACAAGTGATTAATCCAAGGTGATCGAAAACTCACCTTGATTCCTCGGTCCACATAATTACCTCCAAAGAACTTCAACAAGGAGGTAAACCCCTCAGCACAAAGAAGGAATAAATAGGGAGACATCGGGTCTCCTTGCCGCAGCCCCCGGGAGGGGGTAAAAAAGGGCAAAAGTTCACCGTTAACTCTAACAGAGAATCTGACCGAAGTGACACATTTCATGATCAGCCGTGTAAAAGTGATGCTAAACCCAAGTCTTAATAAAATTGCCTCCAAATAGTGCCACTCGACCTGATCATAGGCTTTCATCATGTCTAACTTCACTGCGCAAGTGAAGTTTTTACCTTTTTTCCTTCGTTTCATAGTATGTACACATTCATATGCTACCAAAACATTGTCAGTAATAAGGCGCCCAGGAACGAATGCACTTTGCTCTTCACTGATAATCTCATCAAGACAGCCTCTAACACGATTAGTAATAGCCTTAGCTGCCATCTTATAGAGAACAGGGCATAAGGATATAGGGCGATACTGTGAAATCATCTGTGGGTTACGCACCTTGGGAATCAAGGTGATTGAAGTATCATTGAGGCCCACATGGAGCTCGCCACCATTAAGAAAATCCAACACGGCTGGGACTATGTCATGCTGCACAAGATCCCAATGCCGTTGGAAGAAACTAGCAGTAAATCCATCGACCCTGGAGCTTTGGAAGGCAACATTTGGAATAGCGCCTCTCGTACCTCATCGGGGGCAAAAGGTTTATCAAGAAGAATATTCATCTCTGGTGTCACACGCACCGGTACATGTTCCATCAGCTCACTCATGTCATTGAAGCCTTGAGATGAATACAATTCCTGATAAAAGGTTTGAACAACATCTTTATCTTCCTCTTCGGTGCCACAGAACGTCCCATCTTGCTGTCTCAGACCAGCAATTTTGTTGATACGTTTACGTTGGGACGCCTGTGCATGAAAGTAAGCGGTATTGCGGTCACCCTCCCGGAGCCATTGGACGCGCGAACGCTGCCGCATCCAGATTTCCTCCTGTCGTAGAGCCTCCCGAAGTTGTTTCCCAATACTCTTCTCCTCTTGTGTTGATCCGCGACCAACAGATTGGCACCTTAGCTTGTCCAGCTTTCCTTGTAATTTTCGCACCGTCTTTGCTAAGCACCCAAACTCCTTTGCACCCCACGGTTCAAGGTCTTTTTGTAAGGAACTCAGCGAATCCATAATTCCTTGTAACCCATGGTTGCCACGATTTTTTTGCCAAGACTCGGACACAACTGTGTCATAGTCTAAGTGTGTCTGCCATACGTTTTCATACCGAAACTGCTTCGGTCTTCGCTTTCTCAGCAAATTCAAATCATCTCTGAATTACACAAGAACAAGGCAATGATCTGACTCGAGTGTACTAATGTGACGTACACGTACGTGTTCAAATCTCTGCACAAACTCGGCATTGGCAAGGGCTCTATCAATTCTCGCCTTGACATTAGCTAGCCCCGCCTGCTTGTTATCCCATGTGAATGGTACTCCCGTCCATCCAAGGTCTTGAAGAGCACAATCCTCCACCGCCTCGCGAAAAGCTCGCATCTGCCCCTCCGATCTAGGAGTTCTACTGAAGTGCCCTGCCCGCCCAAATGAGTTGTGCTAGTTTGAACTGCCGAGGGCTTGGGAACCAAGAGGCAGTTCGAGAGCTTCGTAGCTCGACGAGAC
The DNA here is from genome assembly GCA_910589775.1 of Avena eriantha. Lineage (NCBI taxonomy): Eukaryota > Viridiplantae > Streptophyta > Magnoliopsida > Poales > Poaceae > Avena > Avena eriantha. The sequence continues at coordinate 129,125,244 of OU342741.1, read as the reverse complement.
AGGAAGGGCCCGCTCTTCTCTTTGTCATGGAGACAAAGATAAGAGGGAAACATGTTGAAAGCCTGAAGAACACACTTGGTTTTGCAGGCTTTGCGGTGGACAGTCTCAGCGGTGGTGTTGGGTTGTTCTGGTCCAGGGATGTGATAGTTGAGATTGAGAGTTTTAGTCTTAATCATATAGATGCAATGATACAGAAAACCGATCGTTCTTCGCCGAAGTGGCGATTCACGGGTTTCTATGGGGAGCCAAGAGCTAAAAATAGACACCACAGTTGGCGCTTTCTTCGTACGTTGCATGCTGTTAATTGTGAAGCCTGACTCTGTTTGGGAGATTGTATACCCCTAGTGAATCTATATAGTACTAAAAGAGATCTGGATATACTTGTAGTACTACGATACGAGGGAGTAGAATGTATCTGCCGTGTGGGACCTACCGGCTGGTGAAGTACCTTTTTTTTGGGAAATGATACTGTTACCCCGGGGATCGTTTTTGATCCCCCGGGTCGCTCCTCGCGTTCATTGTGTCCCCGCGCGCTTCCCTGCGTCCCCGCTCGCTCGCCCGTGCCGCCGCCCAGTGCCGCCTGCTCGCCTGCGCCGCTGCTGCCGCGCCTCCTGCCGTGCTGCCGCGCCCACCCTCGCTAGAGTAGCCTCCCTGCACCGTCCTCCCTCATCCTCACCGGAGTAACCTCCCTGCACCGCGGCCCTCCCCTACCCTCGCCGGAGTCGCCGAATTCCGCAGTCATGGCCTGCGGCGACGGCTAGGCAACCTAGGACGTACAGGCTTGCTACAACTGTATTCGACGTTTGCTACTTATGTTGACCGGTCTTGCTATATGGTTGTTTGTCGGAGCTAGGGGCATTTTGCTAACTTAATATAATATTTACGCTACATATTCATTTTTGTTTTGCTACTTTCGCACAATTTTTTCGCTACAACCGCTCTATGATTTTGCTACGAGATATTTGGTGATAGATCTCCGGCGAGGTCTCCGACAAGATCGAATTTGCTACAATATGATTTTTTTTGCTACCACCGTTTTGCGGTTTTGCTACAATTGCATAATTTTTTTGCTACGCGGTTTCCGGTGATGTCTACCGGCAAAAGCCTCCGGCGAGTCTCCAGCGAGGTCGAATATGCTACACTAGCACAACTTTTTTGCTACACGGTCGCCGGCGACGTCTCCGACGAGGTCCAGTCTGTTTTTCTATTTTTTAGTAGCAAAAGTGGAATATTATGTAGCAAAAGCAGGTCAATATAGCAAAAGCGAGAATTAAATGGCACGTGTCAGCAGGAGGACCCGGGGCATCGGAAGTGGGTCATCGGAAGTTTTGATCCGGCGGGGGGGGGGGGGGGGGGGGGGTGGGGGGGCGTAGCAACCCTTTTTTTTTTCTTAGCAAGAAGAGTATACCTTTTCTTCCTCTGCTCTCCCGAAATCCCCCACTCGACGACAGCGGCGGCGCCCCCGCGAGCACGCGCCCAGCCTTTGCCGCATCGGCCCGCTCCACCGCCGGGCTCCTAGGGCAGGGGCGCTCCTGACTACCTTCCAGTTCACACCCTCGAATAACGGTTGCTGCGTGACCTCCGCCGAGCCACCGGTACGCGAGCCCCTGGTGAGGTACCTTGCGGCGGCGCAACCGGGAACCGTAGCTCGTCCGAGAATCGCAGCACGTCCTGCATCGCAGCAGCACTTCCGGGAGAAAATACAGGGAAAGAAATATTCAAGCGCCGCCGAGAAATCGGTCTTAGCCGTGCTTCGAGCGTCGGGGTCGAGAAGGGAAGCAAGACGAGCGGTCCTTCTGGATGGAGGCGGTGGTGCGGAAGGTGCAGCAGCGGGTGAGGAAGAAGCGGGAGGAAATGGAGCGGTGGGACGACCTCAACTCCAGCCTCCTCTCCCAGTTCTCCAACGCCGCCGCCATCATCGCCCGCCTTCCGGTACCATGGTTTCCTTACTCTTGTCTATGTTCTGCTAGCAGCTTCACTGATGCGTCACACACGATAAATTCCACAGCCGTAATGGGGTTTGAGAAATTTATTGACTGTTCCGCACAGCCCACTTTAAAATGGTTATACTAGCAAACTTTATTTGTTTGAGTTAGAAAAAACAGAACCAAATTTAGGTGATACCTGGTACTGCTACCTAATCTGCAAACTACACAATAGTGGCGCATATAACTTTAGTGACCAGTAGCAAGTTTGATGTACTCCCTCCGGTTCATATTAATGGCCTCAACTTTGTCTAGATACGAATGCATCTAGTCTACAAAGTTGAGGCCATTAATATGGACCGGGGGGAGTAGTTGATTCTCAGCTCTCTGGAGGAATTAAAATCTTACTCTATCACATGTGTAATTGTGTTGACAAGGTACTTGGAGATGCTAAAAATTATGGTGTCCTGCGGTGTGTGCCGAACATCAGGGAGGATCTCTTGGGGAAGCAGATGGAGAGCCTGGAGCTCATATTTGTTTCGATGAGGGAGATGCTGTAAGCTGTTGTTGCAACCAGTTTTTTGTTTTGGTGTGATTGTAGAAGCATATGGTAATAAATTGTTTCTAGTTGGGGCGGCTGACAATTCTGCTTCGATTTTTCAGGGTGGAGTTCAGTGGCATTGCCAGAGGTTTGAGCAAGGTGCTGCGTGATACTAATCAGATGGTGAGGGGTGGATCTGCACTCACGGCGAAGCAGTTGCAGTTACAAGTGGGAATTTTGCCAACTATTGCAGACTGCTTAGATGGACTACAAAAGTTGTCTGATATGCACCAGGCTGAGTAAGTACTAAATGAAAATTCGTTAAATGAACCTGATGTTATTTTTGGACATTCTCAAACGTTTTTGTTGTGAAAAACTAATGTGAAGCTTAACTCACTTGACCACATTCCTTTTGGTTGAATTGTGGTTATGGCATTAGTACCAATGTGTAAATTTGCCATCTCACAGATTGGGAACAGACCTACTTTGAAAGTGTTTCCCAGTCACCAATGCCATCATCTCTTATAACATTATGCTTTTGCTGTCGTCATACACTAAGCTGCCATATGCCTTTTTTTTTCTGGCAATACATTGATAGCATCTTAGTTTTTTTTTTCATAGCACGGTCATCTGAAACTATCTGCATTCTATTGCCAGGTATGCGGTAAAATCATCGATCATCTCATTGTTGACATGGAAGAGCAGGTAAGTGGGTATATTCTGACCACCATGTTCTCTTATCAGCTCCTTAGATTTGTTCATGTAATTTTGTATCTCTGTTAGTATACCCATGAATAATCAATACCCACCTCTCCCTCCCTTACAATTAGCCTCTGTTTGTTTACCCATGAATAATCAATACCCACCTCTCCATCCCTTAAAGTAGCTGCTTGCCACATCTCAGTCCTTACATTTTCATATTTCTTCATTGTCTTTTGGTGCTCTTTCCTTCAGTCCAGGTGACCTTGCTGCAATGCGTCAACTCATTATAGACCAACCAAACATACCAAAAGATGAAGGTTATGATTGAAACGATAGAACTGAAAATATGTTTTTAGGAACTATTTCACCTAATAACATATCTGACAATGAGACTATCTTGTTCATTTTGCAGTGCAATCTATTTTCGACATTATATTTGCAGATGAAATTTGTTGAGTGCAGTAATGTTGGACCCACTGGGATCTACCTGCCTATCCAGACAACATGAAGGCGGCCACACTTTCATTTTTAATGAGCCCAATGCCTGTAGCACCATGAGGATGCCGGAACTGATCGACAAAACCGTCTAGCTTGTAAGCCTGCAAGTAGGTCCTTAGTGCGTTTCCACATATTGGAAAATAGCGCTGTTCCGTCTCATGGTATGGTCCTGATATGAAACTACTGATCCTGCTGCAACTTGAGGGTAGTCTGCTGAAGGCGCCTCGGGAAATAGTTGGGTAGGAGTTTGCTGGGAAGCTGTAAGCTTGAGGAGGATTATGACTTGCCTTTGCGTGTTTGCCCAAATGTTCTCGTTTGCATGTAAGTATCATGCCTCCTGTACTGTGCGCATGTAACTTATCGAAAGTAAATGGACAATTTGTCTTGGGACTCTTTCATTACTTACAAGCTGCCATTTCAAAATCTGGCATATGATAGTTGGAGCTAGGTCATGATGTTAGGAGAAACAATAACGGATTCATTCTTAATTCATGAGACAATATCAATTCGCAGCTGGTGAATGAAAATGTAATCTTAAATATGATGGAATGCAAATTTGAAGTGCAAATCTGTCTAGTTTGTTTATTGATCAACTATATTGTTTTTCCTGGCAAAAAGCTCCACAAAATTTCTGGTTCAGGTTGTTGCCAAATTTCGGCACGCTCACTGTTTCGTGTCACATTCTATCTAGGATCTTTTCCTGTCAATGACGTGAGAATTTGGCTATTGTTCCAAAAGGTAGTCTTTTGGATTTCGGATCTGAATCGACCAGTGTGGTTTATCACAGCCGTCTAGATTTTGAATTGGACGGCCCACATTTGCAGCAATCACATGACACCGTAAGCGCCCTTTTCCGTCGTGTGCTTGGCTCCCCACCCGGCCTCCCATTCCCCACCCAATGTCCATCGCCCGCCGATCGCCGCCGCCAACCTCGGCGCCCTACTCCGGCCTCCTCGGCGCCCTCCACTGCAGCATAGCCGGAGGACAAGCCTCCACCGCTGTATCCCTCCTGCCCACCCTCTCCCGCGCCGGCCTACGCCCGCCCTTCCCGCTTCTCTCCTCGCTTGCGCGCCTCCTCCTGCTCCGCCGCGCCGCACCGCCGTTCCCCACTTTGGCAGGCCGCCTGCTGCTCTACATCCGCCTCGCCGGCCTCAAGCATCTGGTCGCTTCTTCCACCCCGCTCTCCAACCATCTCCTGTCTCTGCATCTTCTCCTCGGCCGTCCGCGCGACGCCTGTCGCCTGTTCGCTAGAATGCCCCGCCCCACCATCTACTCGTACAACGCCATGCTCACGGGGTACGCCCACCTCGCCCTTGCGGCACCGGCGGCAGAAATCTTCACTGCCATGCCACACCGTGACCTCACCTCCTACAATGCTGCTATGCTCGCGCTCGCGAGCGGTGGCGAAATGCGGGAAAGTGTGGCGCTGTACTCAGAGCTCAGGCGCATGTCTCCTTCCCTCGGGTACAGCCACGACACCTTCTCAGCGCTCCTGGTAGTGTGTGCTGGTCTCATGGACGGGGAGCTTGCCAGGCAACTCCATGCCCATTTTTCTCTTCTCGGGCTCTTGTCTGATATCAACATCGCCACTCCCCTGGTTGATGTTTACAGAAAATGTAGTTGCATTTCTGACGCACATAGGCTGTTCGACGAGATGCCTGCAAAAGACTTGCGCATGTGGACAGCAGTAGTTTGCGGCTATGCAGAGGATGGTCAGTTGACTCATGCTCGCCGGCTCTTTGATCAGATGCAAGAAAAGAGTATCCTTTCATGGAATGCTCTCATGGAGGGATATGTTCGTCATGGACAGGCAGTAGAAGCATTAAGTATTTTTCAGCAATTGATCAAAGATGGTTTTCATCCAGATCAGTTCACCTTCAGTAGTGCTCTGTCTGCTTGTGCAGCTATTGGTTCAATGGCACGTGGTAAGCAGATTCATGGCAGGTTGCTACAAACTGGTCTTGATCCAAATGTAGTCATTCTGAGCTCACTAATTTACATGTACTCAAAATGTGGTTACTTAACTGGTGCTAGGCAGATTTTCAATCTAACAGGTCGGGAGAGGAGGGATACTGTGTTGTGGAATGCGATGCTATCTGCTCTATGTCATCAAGGGCATGGACAGGATGCAGTAGGATTGCTTGTTCAGATGATCCGGGAGAAACTGAAGCCTGATGCTAACACATTCTTGCTAGTTTTGACAGTTTGTTGTCGTTGCGGCCTAGTTGACGAAGGCATGAATTTCTTTGAGTTGATGACTAAGAGATACAGGATTGTTCCAGGCGAAGGCCATTATGCATGTATGGTGGATTTGATCAGACACTCATCCCGTTCATGTGATGAAGTAGTTGAGTGGATCACAAGTTCTCCATTTGGTTCTAGCAAACAAGCTTTGGAAACTTTGGTTGAGAAATGTGCGATAAACGGGAACACCGAGTTGATGAGTAAAGTAGAGCAGCACCTGGCTGAATTGGACAGTCCAAAATAAACGGATGGTTGCTTTCTGAAGTTTGTTTTGTGAGGTTATCTGCCTCGTCGAAGAATGCTCAGGCAGGCAAGGACTTGTGATATGAACTTTTGTATGGTGAAAGCTATTTGTTCTCTTCATAGGAGGCATATTCATCGAGAACGGAGACAGGACAAGTGCATCCCGAGCAAGTACAGTATAGCAGTGGCATCAGAAATAATTGGTGCTGAAGGAACCAGTGGGCAGTGAACTCCATTGGATGTGGTAGGATTGAAGGAAGAGGAACGGTCATTCTGGAGCAAATAATGCAGTGCAGGTTGGCAACTTGGCATACCAAGTGATAGTGAAGAAGCGATTTCACAAATATTTTCAAGCAATCATCACTCTGTTATGTGACATGCCATTGGACACAAGCAGGAAGCTCAGTATTATTTTTCTACTGGCCTTCTTAAGATTTCTGCATTCACTTCAAATTTCGTATGTAACAATAATTCATCATCCATATTGTATCTGTGACTCTGTGTCTATGTCCAATTCTAGAAAATGCTGTGCAGGTACTCAAATTACAGAAAGAAGATGCAACTGTGTCTGGCTACCAACGTATCAGTACCATTTAGTTCTATTCAAAGGAATACATGGCAGATAAAACAAATAAACATTGGTTATTGATATAGTGGGTGTCTCGTTTAGGTGGCGGTTAGCTGTCTCGTTTCTGTACGGATTTGATTGTGTGTGTGTGTGTGCAACAAACGGATTCTGTCTTTTTTTTTGGGGGGGGGGGGGGGGGGGGGGGGGAGTTTATCTCTCTTCTGTAACACAGTGCTTCGGTGCTGCTTGTGGCTGTTAGTATGGTCATGCTGTTGATGCTGCAATAGTGGATGGTTAGGGCACTTGTATTATGCAGATTCATCGGCCAATTCGTGTGAGGGGCAAGACTTGCATTGAACTGATAGGGATACTGAATTTTTGCAGATACCCGCAGGAGATTGCAATAAGTTACCGTTTCTTGTTTTAAGCGAAGGAAATAAGCTGCTCCTCTCCCCATTGCTGGGGTTGCATAAAGAAGCTCCTTGCGCTTGTTCCTGTCCACATGGACTGGCACAGCCAATATATCGGCTGTGAATAAATGCCCTCTTGAGAAGTGGATACACATTGGATGCGAGGTGTGCTGCAAACATTAATGTTGTAACATGCCTTTTGCATTGCTGAATATCCTTGCATTGGTTCAGTAAGCACAATTATGCATTTAATGTTTTTCTGCACTTTTTTTTTAATGCACCCGTGTTTCACACTTTCACTTATATGCAGCATGCTGGCAGGCTCCAAATGGAAATCTTCCTTTTATGCTGTCAACAACTGCTTTATTTAAAATCTGTTTTTGTAAAACTATCCACCTGTCAGGTTACTGAAAAGGTTATGCATCTTCACATCGATGGCGATCTAGTTGCTGAGGCCCATCTTTGTTCGCTATCTAGCAAGCCAGACAATAAGGAGGATGCATACAAAATCTGCTTAGATGGAAATGATGACAAGGTTGAAGGCTATGTCTACAATATCAAAGTGCTATCTATGCTAGGAACCACACACGAACACTATGCAGAGGTGATGCACCTTAGCTGATGGCATGACATTATTTTTCTTCTGTAAAGATACAAACTAATGATATTTTCTTGCATAATGCACCATCTAAGTTATCTATTGATTACTCGTGCTGCAAATCGAGGAGGGTGATGGCGGCATTTGGTGTATTGTTGGTGGAAAGGTAAACCACACTCTGTCTCCTGACTAGTTATCATATTTTTTTCAACTATTTTTTCGCAGCAAAGAAATTTTCTGCGTTTTAGAGAAGTGTAACCTGTAAAAAATGTGAAGATAACCTGAGAGCTGCAGAAAATAATGCTAAACTTATCATTGATTTGTCACAAATCATATAATAAGTCGAAACAACCCTGAAATGTTATTGTAATTATTGATATTGATTGTTTCAGGCTTCTTGGCGGAGGAACTTCATTATGGAAGTAGTACTAACAAACGCTTTTGGTGAACTTGTGAATAAGGATACACAGGTTCTTGATTTATTCTTTCTTTACAGTTATTAAATATGCTTGTATAACTTTAGAAATTTATTCATCTTCTAGATTGTTGTTTCACTTGTATATGCCGACAATGGAGCAGTAGTCGAGAAATCAAGGGATGATGCTGAACCTCCCCTGCTGATTGCCTTTGCAGGACTTGAATACCCCGCTAAAAGCAGACCTCTTCCAATTCTCCGTGGGCGTGCACTATTTAAGCTCAAGATACCTCAGGTGTGATTCTCCATATGATGTGCTTTAGTACTACTAGAGATTACTTAAGTTTGATTATTGCTCTGTAGCAGCACTATAGTGAAGTAGATGCCGTATCTGTAACGCTGCAGCAATTGTGATGATGAAGTGGGCTGCCACTCAATTGTATAGCGTGTTGTGTATAATGCCTGCTTATGTACAAGAGTGTTTTGGGTTTCCATCTTGGTTAAACACTTTACAAAAGCCTTTTTTTGTACCCCAGTTTTCCAGCAGCAATGAGTACACATAAGATGGCTATTAATGCCCTAGGCCTTCATATTCTGTTCATCTCTCAGTTATCCAATTACTTTTGCAAAATTCACTTGAGTTGAAGGTGTAACAAAACGTTTGGCAACTTGAATATGAAATATATATGAGCCAAAAAGGAAAAAGGGATGAAAGGTTTATAGAAGCCGTTGTGTGGCCCAATGTAGCCCTGGAGCTTGCACATGCTCAGCAGTCACAGCAGTAGTTGCTCTGTAGAAGTGAAGCACCATCCTTTACCACAGCTGTACTGTAGCATGCTGTCGGAAACACCACCTTTGTCTCAATGAGCCTACATCTACAATTTTATGCTACAATTTTTCCTGGTTGATCTTGTCCGTGACATTTGATCTTGTTGTTCCAGCTATCTTCTATATGCGACAATAAGCTTTTCCGCATTTATTTCTCTACACTTCACGCGCAAAAATATCCTTTTCTGGAGGCATCTTCCAAACCAGTTCGTTGTATATCTCAAGGCCGCCCCAACCGTCCAATGGGTCCTGGAAAGCGGACAAGTTCTGCAACAGTTGATGAAATTCACTCAGTCAACAATCGCCAAGGGTTTGGTTGTGATGGCAAAGTAAACACTTGCTCACAGTCTCATGATCAAAGTTCAGTGACGTGTTTGCACCCGTCCAAGTTTCTCAAGGTAGAAGTTGATGGGATAGAGACTCACAAAATGGGAACCCAGGTATTGAATCTTGACTAGATTGCAGTGCTATGCTTAACAGACTTGGATTTTACAGTTACTGGTCTGTTTGCAGAGTGAGCAGGCCAGAAAGATGGTGGTGGAAGCACCAAGTGTCACAAGAACTGACTCTACATCATCTGACTTGACAGCATTGACGGGACAAGTTCTTGGAGTGGATCAGATAGGGATGAAGTTGAAACTTTTTCTGATGATATGGTCTTCAGATACTGTCTAGAAGGCACATATGAGCGGTCAACTTTTCTTAAAGGTGCAATTTCTTCTATCGATGTGGATGACTTGATATCACTTGCAAATCAGGTCTCTTTGTATACTGGAGGCTTCCCATCACAGGTAGTCTTATACCTTATGTTGTACAAGAAGGTTCCTCTCCCTCATCACTAACATCCATTTGCACTTCTGTTTTGAAGAAACCAAATAATAATGTCAAAGCAATTGCTCGAAGAGGATGCTGACACTTGGTGCATAATTTCAAAGAACAATGAGCGTACTCTTTGGTCATCTGCGGTTCCTGACATCGTGGCAAAATTTATGCACATCTCCCGTTCTGCAGATAGAGGTTTGTCAGAACAGGTAGACCCATTTTGCTTATGTATGAGGTTTCAATACCAATACCCTGTTAGTCGCTGAATTCTAACTCTCATCGAGGGAGAGGATGACACAAGGAGTTGGGGCAATTTTCTGGTTTCTATTTCTCACACAAACTCACACAAATGACTTGTTAGTCGCTGAATTCTAACTCTCATCGAGGGAGAGGATGACACAAGGAGTTGGGGCAATTTTCTGGTTTCTATTTCTCACACAAACTCACACAAATGCCATACCAACCTGAGGGGTTGGGGATACATACTTATAGGCTGCTAACCAGCCAAGAATATGCTAGATGCTAGTCTAAGATGCTAGTCTAAAGGCAGCAGTCAAGGATGCTCTATCTAACAACCAGTCCTTGATGCTCTATCTCTAACTGCTAGTCCTTGACACAAGGACCATGTGTGCTGTCCCACAAAGACCATAGGACAGAGACTTATCCATCATTCTCCCCCTAAGTCTTGTGCGTCGTCTTGTGGGAAGGCTGGACCATCCCAATCCTGGAGCAGAGTCCGACGAACGCGATCCGCCCAAGAGGCTTGGTGAGCAGATCTGCAAGCTGATCCTTGGTGTTGATGTAGCTCACCGTGATGCTCCCGTCATCCAAACAGCTTCGGATGAAGTGGTACCTCACCCGGATGTGTTTGCTCCGCTCGTGGAACACGGGGTTCCTCGCCAGGGCCAGAGCGGACTTGCTGTCCACCCTGAGCTCCACCGCTCTAGTGTCTCGACCGAGGAGATCACCAAGCAGTCGAGCGAGCCAGAGCGCCTGAGTGGAAGCGGTGGAGGCTGCTATGTACTCGGCCTCGCAGCTAGACATGGCCACCACCTGCTGCTTGACTGACTGCCAGCTCACAAGGCACTTGCCGAGGAAGAAGAGGATCCCGCTTGTGCTCTTGCTGGTGTCGATGTCGCCGGCGTGGTCGCTGTCGCTGTACCCGACGAAGTGTGCCGCCCCAGGGCACCTAGGGTAGTAGAGACCATGGTCGAGAGTCCCCGCAATGTAGCGGACGATCCTCTTCACGGCCTGCTGGTGCTCCGTCGTCGGTCGCTGCATGAACCGACTAACGTAGCCGACGGCGAATGCCAAGTCCGGCCGTGTGTGGGCGAGGTAGCGAAGGCTCCCCACAAGACGCCGGTACTGCGTAGCGTCCACCTCCTTCGTCGTGCTGTCGCGGCTGAGCTTCAGCCTCTCCTCCATCGGAGTGAGGGCTGGGTTGCAGTCGGTGAGCCCAGCTAGCTCAACGATGCGCTTGGCGTAGGCGGTCTGTCGAAGCGTGATCCCGGAGTCGTCCTGGTGCACCTCGATTCCCAGGTAGAAGGAGAGGGGCCCCAAGTCACTCATCTGGAAGGTGGCCTTCATCTCTTCCTTGAACGCCGCCACCTCCGCATCCTTGGTGCCGGTGATCACCAAGTCATCGACGTAGACGCCCACTAGCAGGGCATTTCCTCCATTGCCCCGCCGGTAGACGGCTGCCTCGTGCGGGCTTTGCTCGAAGCCCATCCCCTTTAGCGTGGAATCCAACTTGGCATTCCACGCCCTCGGTGCCTGCCGTAAGCCGTAAAGAGCCTTGCGCAGGCGGAGCACCTTGCCCTCCTTGCCGGGGATCGCAAATCCCGGCGGCTGGTGCACGTAGACCTCCTCCTTCAAGTCACCGTTAAGGAACGCCGACTTGACATCCATGTGATGGACACGCCAGCCCTCCTGGGCAGCCAGCGCAAGGAGGAGTCGCACGGACTCCATCCGTGCCACGGGAGCGAAGGCGTCGTCGAAGTCGACCCCCTCCTGCTGCACGAAACCTCGTGCCACCAAACGAGCCTTGTGCTTGACGATGGCGCCAGCTTCATCCCTCTTCAGCTTGAACACCCACTTAAGGGTGATCGCGCGGTGACCATGAGGGAGGTCAGCAAGCTCCCAGGTGCGGTTCTGCTCAACCGCATCCATCTCCAGCTGCATCGCGGCGCGCCATGCCGCGTCTCTCTTGGCCTCTGCAAAAGACCGAGGCTCGCCTTCATCACACGCAAGGTGCAACTGCGCCTCCAGGTCGTGTGGCACCAGTCCCGGCACCGGCTGGTCGCCGAGAAGGTTCTCCATCGTGCGGTACCGCAGCGGCTCGCCGTCGTAGTACGCGTCGATGCGCTCCTCGTCGTGAGGGAGCGGGGAAGCGAACTCCACCGGGCTGTGCTCGGCGTGAGCTGGTGGTGGAGTAGACGTCCCCGGAGGGGTGGCTGTCGGTGCTGGAGCACGAGGCGTCGCCGGCTGTGCTGGAGTCGACGAAGGACTCGTCGCAGCTGAAGTCGTGGTCGGAGAGCGTGGTGCTGTCGGGGTTGATGAAGACTCGGGGGCTGAGGTAGGCATGCTGGGCGAAGAAGAGCTACCTACTCCCCCAGCTCCCTCGAAGTGGATGTGCTCGACAATGAAGTCGTCATACGTGGGAGTCGAGTCGTCATCCACCACCTTGTCCCACGCCCATCCTCGCCCTTCGTTGAACACAATGTCTCGCGTCGTGCGCACACGCTGTGTCTTCGGGTCGAGGATGCGGTAGGCCTTCGAGCCCTCCGCGTAGCCGATGAACACTCCCGGAATGCTCCTGTCGTCGAGCTTGCCGATGTGGCCAAGCTCCTTGGCGAACGCGAGGCAGCCGAAGACCCGCAAGTGGGAGACCGCCGGCTTGCGCCCATGCCAAGCCTCGTACGGCGTCCTGCCGTCGAGCGCCTTGGTGGGCGAGCGGTTGAGGATGTAGACGGCCGTCACCACTGCCTCTCCCCAGAAGACAGCCGGCATCCCTCTCTGCTTGAGGAGGGACCGGGCCATCCCCACAACCATCTGGTTGCACCGCTCGACGACGCCGTTCTGCTGTGGACTGTACGGCGCGGAGTGGTGACGCTGAATGCCCTCATCAGCGCAGTACGACGCGAATTCAGCCGCTGTGAATTCGCCGCCGTTGTCGGTGCGCAGCACGCGCAGCTTGCGACCGCACTCCGCCTCTGCAACAGCCTGCACGCGCCTGATGGCGTCCGCAGCCTCTCCCTTGCTGCCGAGGACCATCACCCACATGTAGCGGGAGAGGTCGTCGACGAGCAGCAAGAAGTAGCGTCGTCCTCCCGGTGTGGCCGGTGTCACCGGGCCACACAAGTCCCCGTGCACGAGCTCGAGCCTCTCCTTGGCTCGGAAGCTCGCCCTCTGGGGAAAAAGGGGTCCGCCTATGCTTCGTCATCACACAGACGTCGCAGAACTGCTCCACATGGTCAAGGCACGGTAGGCCTCGCACCATCTCCATGGTACTGAGCCGCTTCAGAGCCTCGAAGTGAAGGTGCCCGAAGCGCTCGTGCCACTGCCACGCCTCGTCGTCCCGACGGGCGGCTAGACAGAGGGGTTGTGCCACCTGCATGTTGAGGACGTAGAGTCGATTCGCACCTCTAGTTACCTTGGCAAGAAGGCGACCATGGCGATCCCAGATGCGTAGGATCCCATGCTTGATCAGCACGCTCGAGCCGTTCTCATCCAGCTGTCCCAAGCTGATGATGGAGTTCCTCAATGCGGGAATGTAGTAGACACTGGTGAGCAGCCGGTGCTCTCCAGTCTTGGCGGTGAAGATGATGGAGCCGACGCCCTTAATCTCCACGGCGGAGGCATCCCCAAACTTGACGGAGCCTCGCACGCTGGGGTCGAGCTCGGCGAAGAACTCCCGTCGACCAGTCATGTGATGGGTAGCGCCAGTGTCTAGGCACCACCCGTCAGTCCTGTCGCCGCCGGAGCCATCGCCGAGGAGGGCGTGTGCCTTTGGCTCGTCAAGGTGGAGGAGAGCCGCCGCGGCTGGTGCCGCTGGAGTTAGCTCGATGCTTGCATGTGCCATGAACAGAGCCGGCTCCTCCTCCGCCCGTGCGAAGTTGGCCTGGCCGCGTCGTGGCTGTCGACAGTCCTTGGCCCAATGGCCAAGCTGGCCGCAGTTGCGGCAGCTGTCGTCTCGTGCCGGCTTCTGCTTGCCGGCGGCGCCGCCCTGGGCGTCTTTGCGCGCCTTGCGAGGCTTGCCGCGCTTGCGGCCGCCTGTCGTGGAAGAAGGCTCCCCCTTCTTCCTATCACCTTGGCAGGCATCCCACTGCTCCCGAGTGAGAAGTAGCTTCCCGCCAGTGGTGATGGACCCTGACTGAGGCTGTGGCTCGTCAGAGTCGACGACCTTGAGGCGACCTATCGCCTCCTCGATCGACATCGTGGAGAGGTCCAGCAGAGACTCGATCGAGCGAGCCATCTGCCTGTACTTCTCGGGAACGCAGCGAAAAAGCTTCTCGACAGCTTTCTCCTCGTTGTAGGTGTCCTCGCCGAACTGCACCATCTTCTGCAACAGAGTGTTGAGACGGAGAGCAAAGTCATCAACGTCCTCACCTGGCTTGAAGGCCAGGTTCTCCCACTCCTTGCGAAGTACTTGCAGTGTGGACTTGCGGGCGCGGTCGCTGCCTATGCGTGCCGCAGCGATGGCGTCCCAAGCCTCCTTGGCAGTCCGCTTGTTGGAAAGCGAGAACTGCATCTCGGGCGGGACTGCAGCGAGGAGGGCGTCCAGCGCCCGTCGATCTTCATGGTGATCGACGTTGGCATCCTGGACTGCCTCCCACATGTGCCGCACTTGGAGCCGGACCTTCATGACCGCGGCCCACTCGACGTAGTTGGTTTTGGTGAGGGTAGGCCACCCAACACCGGGACCAACGTCCCTGACCACAGTCCGGACCTCATGGAGGCCGCGGTCTTGGTCGTTTCGGCCGCCGTCGCCGCACGCGCCTCCTCCGGGAGCGCCACCGTCGTGCGTGCCTCCTCCGGGAGCGCCACCGCCGTGCGTGCCTCCTCCGGGAGCGCCACCGCCGTGCGCTTGGGCATGCTCGGTGGCCCACCGCGCTGTCCGCTCGCCGGCTGCGTCGTGGTTTCTGTCGACGCTGCCGTCGCCTGAAACGGAGCCGCTGATGCTGCCGCGCAGAGCCTGGACCTCCGCCGCTGCCTCACGTGCTGCATCCTCCGCTGCTGCTGCTTCCACTTCCGCTCTGGCTGCTGCCAGCCTCGACGCCCTTTCTGCCGCCGCGGCGGTTGCTGCCGCCACTCGCTCGCGCTCCTCTGCCGCGGCGAGCTCGGCCTCCTGCCGACGCCGCGTGCTCGAGGTTACCGAGTGCTGAGAGTGGCTTGCGGACATGGCTCGCCGCTGGGGAGCTGCTGGGTGGAGAGGGGGCTGCAACCGACGAGCTGCTGCTCGTCTGCACAGAGAGAGAGGAGTGAGCAGAGGCAGCCGGAGCTGCTGCTACTGCCGGGGAAGGAGATGAGCAGGAGATGCTCAGGCTACAAACTAACTTGGCTCTGATACCACTTGTTAGTCTCTGAATTCTAACTCTCATCGAGGGAGAGGATGACACAAGGAGTTGGGGCAATTTTCTGGTTTCTATTTCTCACACAAACTCACACAAATGACTTGTTAGTCGCTGAATTCTAACTCTTATCGAGGGAGAGGATGATACAAGGAGTTGGGGCAATTTTCTGGTTTCTATTTCTCACACAAACTCACACAAATGCCATACCAACCTGAGGGGTTGGGGATACATACTTATAGGCTGCTAACCAGCCAAGAATATGGTAGATGCTAGTCTAAGATGCTAGTCTAAAGGCAGCAGTCAAGGATGCTCTATCTAACAACCAGTCCTTGATGCTCTATCTCTAACTGCTAGTCCTTGACACAAGGACCATGTGTGCTGTCCCACAAAGACCATAGGACAGAGACTTATCCATCATACCCCTTATGTTTTTAGGGGAGGGGATATTAACTCATTAGGAGGTTTGGTTTGTAAATTTTGTGTGAGTAGCACAAGAACAGATGTTTGATTCCATTTTTTCCGATAAAGGGTGCTTTATTACTTAAAGAGTTTTAAGCATTACACTCAGCCTTTGCATAACTACGATGCACACAACCGAATTGGTGATTTACAATTTACAATTTTGTCCAAAGTCTCAAAACAAAAAAAAGGCGAATTACATATCAAAATGAGATGTTTGATTCCATACCACGTACTTATAGGATCTGGAAATTCTAAAGAGTACTTATAGGATCTGGAAATTCTAAAGAGAAATTGCTGGCTGCGGTGATGATCTTGGAAGGGACAAATTTGATAGGCTATGGTATTGGCTATACCCAGTGGCTGCTTCTCTGGCAAAAGATAAAGTCAACAACCGATGGGCTCACACGGCATCTGTATGGATAGAGGGATTGATTACAGCAGAGGAAGCTGAGAATGCGCTAAAAAGTTCCAGGAAACTGCTCAAGTAGCCGGGGACATTCATTCTCAGATTCCCCACTACACGAAGCTGGCCGCATCCAGATGCTTGAAGCCTTGTTGTCACCTATGTTGGCTCTGATAACTCCATTCATCAGACTTCTCTCCCTAAGATTTTAGGTGTGCTCTGATCAGTAACCTCATTCCGTGGTATTCTCATACCCAAGCTCGTCTTTGTTGTGCTGTTGCTGAAAGCCATTGATTTATTTACTGGGTACAGTGATGTTAGGGCTGGGAGCCTACAAGATTTGCTGCTGCAGGAGTCTGAATTCCTCCAGTTAGAGCAACGACAATAGTATAGCCAGCTGTTTGCTATAAGCCAAGTGCCATGTCATCTATAGCCAACGTAGAGCTAGCATGTACAATAGTGAGCTACAAAAATATACTATTTTAGCACTACATGACCCACCTTTCACTCTCTTAAAGTGCCTAGCAGCACGTGCTAGAGCTGGCTCTTGCATGAGAGCTCACGCTTCTCTCTCCTATTCTCTCTCTTCCAACTAGGCAAGAAAATAATATTTTAATTCTTATAGCCAGCTGACTAGGATTTATTGTACTTGCTCTTAGGCAGGCAAGCACACTGAACTTTACGCCCCCAACTCTTTATGAATAGTTAAGGCTTTCTCATTTTTTACTGAACTTGAGTGAAGGGTTGATCGCCTGCCTACTGCGATGAGAAATTAATCCAGTGTGCTATGAGAGCAAGTTCGTAGCCTGCGGCTGGCTATAAGAAAGTGCCATGTCATCTGTAACCAACCATATAGCCGACACATACAATAGTTAGTTACAAAGTCTAGTACTTAATCAATATTTGGTCCATATTTCACTCTCACAAAGCACCTAGGAGCACGTGCTAAAGCTGACTCTTGCATAAGAGTTAGCTTACATTCTCTCTCCTCTTTTATTTCCTCCACCTCATCCAAAATATATTATTTAAAATCTTATAGCCAGCTGACTGTATCTTATTGTACTTGCTCTGAGAGGCAATGCAACAAGGTGGAGCAATCTATTGTCGGAATAGTTCACGGCGTGCTTCCGAAAGCCAGCACCAAGGGCCGTACTGGGTTTCGTGTTAGGTTTTTCCCTGTACAAATTTGTAAATTTAGTGATTTAGCAAAAATAGGCGATCCTACTGTACAATTAGGCATCACGTATGGTTCATGTATGCAAGCTGACATTTTGGAGAGCAGATTATTTTTGCAAGTAGTTGCTAGCACATCACATTCTCATGCCGAAGTTGCTTTTCTTGATAAAATCCATGGATGTAGCACATGCTACTTAGAATTGCAAGAATAATGGCTACTAGATGACCTGGTGTGCTACAGGCGCCGAGGCCGAAAGCGGGGCAATATTTTAACCCTAGTTGAATCATCTAAATCTTTAATGTTTGTACTCAATATCGATTGTCTGGGGAATGGAAGGCCAGATAGCAAATAATCCCGTGGATGTGGATTATAATACCGTAATCTTGAACAGGAGCACATCCCCAGTACAAATATGGCCGAATGATTGTTTTAGTTAGGGAAGAAAGAATTTTGTTTCTGGGATGTATTTATATGGTTTTTCTTCTTTTATCAGCTGCTTATTGAAAATCCTTCTGCTTTTTATCCAATCCGTATTTCCTGGGACAAAAAATTCAATTCTGATGGGCTGAAGTTTCGGTACAGGACAACCGGTAGCGGTGCAATTGTAGCTGGGGCAGTTTCTTCGGAGAAATACTGAAGAGGAACGAGGGCAGCAAAGCTTTTCTTCGAGCGAGTGTAGTGAGCAAGTTCGACTCAGATTCCGGCAACTGATTTCAACAGATAAGCGTTAAAATATATAAGGTTGCTTGTAATATCACAGGTGAAACAAACCTAAAAGGGACTGCATAGCACTATACAAAGGTTTCATGTCCTCCATCTAAGGCACGACAGACATCAGGGTAAAAGCCATCTGAAACTTTTCACAGCACCCACACAGGCGGACCGTTTTGCCAGAAGAACACAAGTGTTCACAGTACATTAGAAGATACTAAGTGCGAACAACCAGCAAAATACAGTGTTCGAGAACCTAGCACCTACCAGAGCAAACTATTTACATCGGTACGTCTCCAATAGTAGTAAGACGCTTAATGCCTGCATCCAAGCGCGTAGGCAGAACCAGGGCACCTAGGATACTACAAAAACAATGAAACTGCTAGAGTGTTCCATACACAGCTTATATGCACCATAGGCTAACAGATATACTACCAGCTGCTGGACTAAACATACTACTTGTCCTAGAACATGGGCTAGGACAGTAGCTCTTCTACGGTCTGTTGTCATTCAGGTGGATAGGCGTCCTCGACAGCGGAGACATAGAACCTTGCCCAGCTTCTCTGAAAACAGTTGGGTGTCACACATACAACATGCTTATATTTCCAGTTGACAATAGCAGCTAGATCTGGTGGCGTATGTGTAATAGTTGTAGCCGCAGTGACTAAATCGGTACGGTTAGCATCAGCTCCCAGATTATTGAGTATAAGATGTCGTGCCAAAAGACCAACCATATTCCAGGCCAGCCTGTGCTGAATGTAAACCAATGGCCAACCTGGCCTGCCATGCTGATCTATGAACACCCATAAGAAGTATTAAACACCCGTCCTAGCTACTTCTTAGGTTCTTAGACAAGAATCAGCACAGATTTGAGGTGTTTAGGACAGTTTTAGCTGGCTGCTTTCCTGAAGTTTTCCTAGCATTATGAAAGCCGTAGATATTAATTACAGAAGTCGTAGTTGTCTGCTTATTTGAATGAACAAGGCAATGGATAACTAAATAATATTCAAAATTGCCTGCCACTTTTTAGTACTCCCTCCGACCCAAATTAGTTGACTTAGATTTGTCTAGATTCAATTGTATCTAGACATGATCTAGTATTAGATACATCTGTATCTTGATAAATCTGAGTCAACTAATTTGGGTCGGAGGGAGTAGAACAAAATAATTAACATAAATAGTCTACTTTAGAAAAAATGCGGTTGTGGGTCATGTGACCTGATCAGCTTCCACTATTTAGCAGGACACAAATTAAACACGCAGAGTTTAATTTCTACTCCCTCCGTGCCGTAATATAAGAAATTATTACAACCTGCTAACTCATACATTGGTTCTAATAGCATCTTATATTACAGGACAGAGGGAGTAGTTTACGATTTTTTATTTGTTTCAGTGTTCTTGAAACATGTCTGGAACTTGTAATGCTGACCAATAATATTTTCCAGATAAGCTTATATGGGCTGGCCATCTGCTATGCGCTGGCTCTGAATAATAGGAAGTGTCACAGTGACGTTATCCTGTTGATTTCGCTTGACAAGTTCATTTCTTTTAAAACTTCTGATACTTATATTAAGTTTATCAGCCATGATGATCTTTTGAAATATGAAAAAGGTCGTCCTAAGCTATGTCGACTGTTTTTTTAAAGTAAATAAGTACGAGCCATCCATTCCAGTTACTTCAGTTATAAGATTGCATCGCTGCCACAAATCCATGTCCTTCTTAAGTACGCACAAACAGGAAACAAGAAACAAACCTTGGCACAGGCAGGGAACGCGGCACCGACAAAGGATGAGCTTGCAAAATTCCTGAGTCATCTAGACCTGTAGAAAAGGAAGATGACAAGAAAGTAGCAAAATTTTCATATCTAAACAGCAGAATAGCAGCAAGACAACACGTAAAAAACATGATCCTCCACCTCCCAAAAATCGTCCACGTTTCTAGACCACTAACCATAACCGCAGAATAGCAGGAACGTAAAAAATCACCCGGGAGTGCGATAGGGAAAATGATTGTTTGCATGATAGATAGGCATTTTAGGCCACATGAGCATCATGAACCGGTCATGTTGATCAATGTCTTTCTTTCAGGTTCCCAATTTCTTTTGAAGGAGAAACAATTTTTTATGTGAGTACAAGAGCATTTAATAAAAAGGTAAAGTTCTTAAGATTCATATTGTAGCAGATTGATTGGAGTATCAATCCCTAAAACTTAAACCCAGTCCTGCAACAAGGTTTTCTCAACAAGGGAAACAGAGCACGTACAACTGCTTCTTCTTTGATGGATGGGTCTATATGCAGTTTGACGATCTGCTTGCAGGGTTCGGTATAAATGCCAGACCTTGCAGTACTCATGCTAGAGGAGGTTGGATCAAGGTAATGATCATGATTCAGTATTACCTTGTTGCGACCTTGGATCGTTAAGGATCCTAAGTCTCCTGTGATTAACATGCTAGTCCCTGGATCAAGTTAGCACTTCACAGTCGATGAATATCATGTAAAACACAAGTCATTATTACACGAATAATCCGGAGTATAATTATTACAACTTGCATAGCTTATAGCTAGCTCAAATAAAACAGCGGAAACTAAGAAGAACTTGAGTCCATCAACGCCTCAGGCTAGTTGCGTGAAGATCCGCGATCCCTACGCACCTTTCAATCATCGGATTCTGCACATAAGACGTGCAGCCAACAAGTTGGGTCAATACTTTGAATGTATTGGCATATTACACCAAGAAAAGAGTAAGACTATCACTACATGCAAGGCTAAGAGTAGGCTCTGGGGTTCGTTTGCGTAAAGCCAATTTTATCAATGTAATAGGAAAAGAGGAGGAAAGTTTTCCCTACTTTGTAAGCTTTGATAAGTAGTATAGGGTCGAATGGGACACGTGGATATTACTCACCAAGTGCCCAATCAACCTAGCACTTGGATATTACGCACCAAGTTTCCAAAATCCCACCCAATGGCGATATTACTCACGCCTTGGGGTTTATAAAACGTTAAGTTTGGAAAAGAGAGAGGAAGATCCTTTAGAGGCACCATCCTTCAGATGCTCAAAGTGTTCTTTTCCGTGAACACGGCTGATCGATTAGATTGCAATACTCTCGAGAGGTTGTTCACTTTCCCCACAATCCACGATCAAGTTCTTTTACAGACAAGACCATGTCGAAGCCTTCCCTTAGTAGCCCCTCTACCAGCTGGATCCAACCGTGCCAAGAACCTCCAAATGTTGGTACCCCGGTGAGGTTTCCCACTAAGTACTAAGCCAAGACAGAGCCCATATGTATTGTGGTTGCACGGGAAGCTTCTGGATTCTGAAACATGGCAGACTTCTTTGATTCCTGGGCGGCTGTCCTCCACCAAATATCCACTCGTTGACCCGACAACCATTCCGCCCAGAAGAAAACTTAGTTTTATTTTGAAGGGGGTGTTGGAGAAGAAAAGTTTGCTCGAGAGAGAGCTCTCGTACTTAGAAAATGTTTGAGTTTTTCGAACCCTCCCAACGGTACTTGATATATACAAGCATATAGCATAGCAAGCATAGCTTAGAAAAACATGATAACCTATTGGGATGGAAAATCCTAAGCATAGAGCTACTCATGGCATACTATAAAACCGCACTTGCGAAAATAGTTCTAAGAAAATCTACCAAAATCCTACACATGCATACTACAGAATTTGAAGAGTAAAACATGCATAGTCAAAACTGGGACATAAACATGAACAAGTGGTGTAACTTGCCTTGATCCGAGCAGCAATCTACACAACAGTACTCCTCAGCGCACTCCGAGCAATCTAACGAAACAAACATGGATCCAATCACAAATTGTACAAAACAAAGTCATGAAGTCGGACATGCATGCATGCAACATGGTAATATGCAAGGATGGATTCGATTTCGACCAAGGGTTTTAACCAGGGGTGTTGTTGAGTTGGGGATGTCATTACAATCGATTCCCCACAGATTTCAAATATTTGGGGTTAAACCCTAAATAACCAAGCTCAAAACTAGATCTACAACTCCAATCTACCTCGAGACAGATCTAAACACCCTAAGCATGATATGACAATTTTCTACAGAAGGTCTCGTTGATACAAAGCCAACGCAACAATAATCGACTAAAACGGAGCTACGGATAATTTTCTAGAATTAAAATACTCTAATCTAAACTTTAAATCCTACTACAAGATTGCTGTGGTAAAACAGCAATATTATTCTAGATCTGTGTTCTACTCAAAAATATGAATCCAACGGTATATTATACGCAATTTTTGGACTAATTCCCGAATTACTATGGATTTTACAAGATTAAAGTATTTTCTGCCTATTTAAAAGAAACCAGATCGGTGGCCAGCTGCGCAGCGCCAAGTGGCGTCCAGAGATTGGTCCAGCAGGCCGACGCGGGCTGACTCAGCGTGCTGACACGGGCTGCCACGTGGCGTGATGGGATTGGCCGGTACCCCTTCGGCCTGGCCATCTAATCTTAGGCGTTGGATTGGAAACGGACGGTTGGGGAGGGTGTGGCCGGCGGCTTACCGAGGCGGGCGGCGGCGAGGTCGACGGCGGACGGCGGTGGCGCGTCGGTGATGGTGCGGAGCTTCCCTGGCGTGACGGAGTGGTGGACGGCGTGCGGCTCCTCCTCGCGGATCCGTTCCCGAGATCGGCGTGGACCACCTCCTCCCCGGTAGACGGCTAACGGTGACTGGACTTCGCGGACTCCGGCGAAGCTCCGGCGAGCAATCGCGGTCGGCACGAGCTTCTGTTCAAGGGGAAAACGGCACAGACGATGCGGTCGTTAGAGAGGGAAGCAAGGAACAGAAAGAGGGAAGAAAAAGGGCCTCGGTTTCAAGGGGAGGCTCACCCTCCGACGTCACCGGCGGCAGAGCTCCGGCGATCTCGAAATCGGCAGCCCATGGGCGGTTCTCGAGAAAAAAATTTAGGGTTTAGAGGCGGTGGGGCTGGGGCTTTTATTTGCCAGAGACGTGGGGGAGGGGGCAGCGGAAATCGTTTCCGATTTTGCCGGGGAGTTCGAACCAGACGCGGCGGCGGCGTTGGGAGTTCGCTCCGATCTCGTCGGGGGTGACGACGCGGTGGGGGCCCGCTTGTCGGTGGTCGCGGCCGTGTGGTGCGGGCTGCTGGCGGCGTCTGGGCCGGCCCACGCGCTACGCGCCGCCTGCTCGGCCAGGTGTGGCGGTAAGTAGGCTACGGGCTGGCTTAGCCGGCCGTTAGGCTAGGATTCCCCTTTTTTTATACTTGTATTTATTTCTGTTTTACTAAAAATTGCTTAACTTTTGCAAACGGATTCCGATTTAAATGAAATTGGTCTCTAAAATTTTGTAAAAAGAAGAGGATTAGGATAGGATTATAAAATAACACTTTTGCAAAGGTTTAGGAGGATTGATATTGTTTTATCCTTTTAGTCTTTATATGACTATGGGATTTAGAAAGATATCTGATGCAGTTTTTATTATGTGATGCCATGATGCAATGATATGATGCATGCTTCTAGTAACATCTGTAATTGCAAAAAATTTGGGATGTTACATACCTATACAGACCCGCAGAGACTCATCAAATGTACTCTTTTGAGAAGATTTATCCAATGTAACGAAAGACGCTACAACCCTATGTAGTCCACCAGTTGATAACTCACATGAGAGAAATTAAAAAGCAAGAACTAATCCTGAAGAAATAGGATGATAACTATGGGCTTGTGAAGGTATATACTGCGTAAACCTCAATGGTTAATTTCTAAAGAAAAAACACTTCAAGATCTTCACCATTAGCGACTCAGAGGACTTGCTACATAACAAATACTTTTGAATAGCACTGATGAATTTAATGGTGTTACTTGCCAATCAATAGATCATGTCAAAACTGAATACCATATCCTAAGGCACTTAGAAATAGACAAATACTCCCTTTCTTTCAGCAACATTTTTGTGTCTCGATATTTTTCCTACAAAATTTGGTGAAAGTTATCCCAGCTTATTTATGTTACTAATGCTTGCAACTCCCAGATTTCAGTATTCAACCAACCATGTTGAGTTGTGTTGCTTATGTACACAAGAAGCTGTGGGACTAAGTGGCGAACAATAAATACCGTACTGGTCCTAGTAGAATCCACCTCAGTTATAAGCCATGTTGCTTTCCTGAGGAATCTAAAAGACCATGGGTTATTAACATGAATAATATGGTCTTTGCTTTCCAAGAAGTTTATTCAGTCACCCAATTCCTCTAAAAAAGGAGATATCTTCATAATTGTTTTCCACCAAACGGACCTCACAGAATCTGTTGGATGAGGAACTGAAATTTGGGTATAGTGTAAACCCATGGAGTATCTTTTTTGTATACAATTTGTCTAGAAACTTCATCAATGGTCCTTGATTTTGAACTTTGAGGTCCAACACGCCTAAGCTGCCTTTACTCTTTAGCTTGAATGTGGATATTCCTGTCATCTAAATTAGGAAAACCTGGATATCTGGAATATAATCATGTACACCACCGTCAGATACAAGGTTAAGTTACTGGAAGGCAAGAATTCAAATAATATATAATGCATGTGCTACTTCTCCAGGTATTTAGATGACGGACACCCTTTTGGAACCATATTAATGTATGTTTGCTAGGCTTGTCAGCTCATTGATCTTGATGCTAAATATATATTTGAAGTATTGATAAGGGTTGATGTAAAAACAAACGGTTGTATCCAGCTTGGACACCCACCTTTGGCCACTTATACAGGCCCTGAAATGATCACTTGTTACTGCAATGCAAAAGCTCACTATTAACAGAGTGAATGTTCACGACCTAAGATATTATATTAACATGCTACTAAGTTTTATACCAGATGTATATTCATGTTGTCTCACCAGACACCTCTTATCATGAATATATATATGAAACAGAGGTGAAACTGGGGAGGAGAACAATACAACTGTGGGCATGCACCCGACAATGGACACCATGATCTTGATGTTGTATGAAATTTATGATATATTTTGCCTCTAAATGAAGGAAATACAGTACATTCAGTCCAGACTCAGAATGATGCTTCAAATTTCTCTGGACATCATCTCTTTTTAGTTTATTAATATCCAGATCAGTAGAGACTTTTCGATTTCTGCCTTTGCCTTGCATCCTCCAAAATCTGAAGTGGTTATTTGATTAATTAGATTGGTTTGTGGTGCCTGTTGATTGTTTTATTTACCAACTTACTAAAGGCATCATGTCATTTCTCACCTTCCTCCTTTAAATATTGGTACACTTAAATATCAAATACTTAATATTTTCGTGTTGGTTTATTTCAAGAAACACCAATTGTGGATGGTGCAGGGACGGAGGGAAAGGGGGACGAGTCGGGGCAAGACCCCCCCTAACGATCCGCTCGCACCGTGCAAACGATCAACGAGATCGCTAGTTTTCTGTCCTTGGAGGCTACTCCTCCCCCCGTCTATGCGTAACACACCTGAGGGCTCGTTTGGCTGTGAGGGGAAGGAAAACCAGGGAAGCATATCCCTGGAGGGAATTTTAGGGTGCAGGTGGGATCCCCCACCACATGG
This sequence comes from Avena eriantha, assembly GCA_910589775.1. Lineage (NCBI taxonomy): Eukaryota > Viridiplantae > Streptophyta > Magnoliopsida > Poales > Poaceae > Avena > Avena eriantha. The sequence continues at coordinate 129,099,562 of OU342741.1, read as the reverse complement.
GGGAGATCTTCCATTTTCCGGTGGTAGTTTGGCAACAGGGGTAAAAAACCCTAGCACACAAGAGCTCCAAAGGGAACTATAATTTCAAAATAATTGCAGCTGAAAACGAGCTGCACCATTATAATTTTTACAGTGCACGTGATGAAAATATCAAAATATGGCAAGTTCTCAAATAGGTTACAATTTTTAGAACTACACCATTACAACTACTGGGCATTTTTTAGCTAGGAGAAACACAAGCTGCTGGGTTGTCCTGGATCTTATCTCAATGCCAAAAGTTCAGAATTCTCAATTTTTTAGTGTCCGAAGTGGCAATATTTCTGAAGAGCTAAGGCGACAATCAAGATTCGTGCTCTGGTCTTTCTGTACTCTGCATCGCTATCAGGTACCATAGCCCGACGTTTGCTGAATTACAAGAAAAGGAGAATATAATAGTGTTAGTGAAAGCTTTCAAACTACAGGAGTTTCAGTGCATTATTTTTCAATCAAAAGCATTAAACCAATATCCGTAGCAAGTTAGGTATATGGAGGATCTCAATAATTTAATCTTACAAATCTGCAGATTAATGTATGCATCAGTAATATAAAATCAGTAGGAAATAAAACAAAGATCAAGGTGCACATTCAGTTTTCACACCACATTATGAAGATCTGAGATAACACTGGTACATCATCACAGATGCAGATTTATGAAAAAAAACTAAATAGGCAAGCATGTAAAGAAGTGCATGTATATAACTTCAGTTTTAAGCAGAGAGTGGCAACCCACAGGATCAAAGAAGATAAATGAAAACTTTATATTGTAGCAGACATATCCTATATAGATGCAAGCTTAACTCCATTGTCCAGTGCTGACCGCTGTAGCATTATCTAGCACTAAACATCATCTCGTCTAGGAAGAATGTGAAGATTGAGGAGTACGTCGCTATGTTTCAGTAGGCTTCAGGTTTACTCTAAAACCCAAACCTTTTTTGGAACTAGACAGAAAAAGGGAGGAAATATTTGTTGTTGCACACTTTAAAATAGCAGGCAGTGCGAGCAAGTATAGAAGCTGTAGCATTAGCTAGCACTAAATCACAATGCAGTTCAGTGCAAACAATTTTTATGCCATCAACCTCCACATCTATATTAGCTACAGCCAGTGATGCATTACCGTGCAGCTTCACTACCTAGCCCATCTTACCTACAACTATTGAGTAAACCAAGAAAAAAGGGAGCTTGCTGAAACTAAACAGTAATGTATCAGCGGTGCCAATGGCAAGAATGAACATGCTGCGGTCTGATCTTAAAATACAATTTACTCAAACCATGGCAGGAGGCCAATATATGCACGAGGACAACTAAGATACAACTACAGTACTGCTTTTACATTTTCCAAATACGAGAATCCATGATCACACAAATACGAGAATCGAAGACGCTCTTTCCCAAGAGAATATATGTTGTTCAGGTTGGTGGCATTCAAACCAGATAAAGAAAATGCGAATCTTTTTCTAGAAAATAAAACCATCTACATCCTATATAATCATGCATCTTGCGAGTCAGCTGGGCTGGGCTGTTGCATTACCCGAGCTGTATATAGCCCTGGTCATTCTATTCCATTACCCGAGTATAGAGCACATATCACAGAACCATGCCATTACAGATTTTATTAGTGATAAAGTGCAAATTGTTCTGTGAGAAACTTCACTGAGAGTGCTAAGTGCTAGTACTACTACTCCTAGCGTGAACAACACATAGCCAAAGCAATTATTTCTCTCTATCCGCCAGGCCTTTGCAGATGTACTTCCACACCAATTCTTTCTCCTAGATGTTTTGTGTTGGCATCCGTTCTGTTGGTGTACTGTACGTACTGTACTTAACTAAGATTTTAACCAGAGTTGAATTCAGTTTGCAAAGTAACAAATACAGGAACACTTGCTTGCTACGTCGCCGTCTCTGTGAGCATGTGGAATTGGCTTTGCCCAGCAGCAGGAGAGCCACTAGCGCGCAGATCAATCAGTGAGCACCAGCTAGCGAAAGCAAACAAGGAGGAGAGGGACGAGAGGCTCACCTTTGCGGGAGGTCGATTGGGATGAAGCGGGTGGAGTCGAGGTCGACCTAGGAGTGCACTTGCCGGCAGGGATGGGCCGGCTCAGAGGTTCTTGCACCGTCGACCTTGCAGGAGCGGGCGGGAGCAGGCGGAGGCGGGAGATGACGGGATCCGACTAGACAGAGGGGGACGGCGGGGGACCGAGGAGGCAGAGGGTTGCCGGCAGGAGCGGCGGCGGCAGACTGCGGGGCGGCGACGTAGGTGAGTCGAACCCTAGCGTCGCCCGTCGCTCCTCTCCCTCTCGCGAGCGAGGCTTTCTTTCCCTACCTCCACACTAGCGACGATTTTACCCGGGGTGAGGACGCGGAAAGGGCCGATTTTCCCTGCTCGTGGCTAGCCAAACGACTCGGTGGGCTTCCCTGGGTCAACTCAGGCCCGCGTTTTATTTGGCCAGGGAAAAGGCGGGAACCCAGGCAACCAAACGAGCCTGAAGCGGTCCCTAAATTCCCTATTCCAAGCCCATTAAGTAACCATGGATCAAGCCACAAGTCAATAACTAGAACCAGTAACTAGAAGCCCATTCCAAAGACAAGGAATTATTAAGGGATACACGGGCACGATCAGAACACAGGCACGATCACAACAGATTGTTCGGTTCCTGGCTCTCTGTTGCATCGACGTCCGTTTTCCCTTAAAAAAGTGTTCTACGCCCGCCACCGAGAGCTCCAATCCTGAAGATCCCAGATCGCTCCATAAATTCACAAATGATTAGGGCATTGGGGAGTCGTTTAAGTGCCTGTTTCATTGTTCTCTATATAGAGCTTCGACTCGTGCCGCCTGCCACGAGACGACAGCTGGGAGATGCAGATGCGCAACGCTGTCTTAGCTTCTACTCCCTCCGTTTAAAAATATAAGACAATTTAGCTTTATAAAACAAATGTATCTAAATGTATTTTAGTGTATAGGTTCTCTCCGAATCTATACATAAAAGTTGTCTTCTTATATTTCTAGACGGAGGGAATAGTTTCTTTGTTCGCTTCAATTGTATTGCATGGTTTTGAATTTTTGGGATTTTGACTATGGTGATTGTATTGAGCATCAAATCCAAAGATACAACTGAACCGATTTGAAGATAATTTATCATTACTTTTCTAGTGAAATTGTGAACTGTTTTTCGCCAAACGAATTTAGCAGTCGTATAGAAGAACATAAAAATATGTTAACTCCATACTAAGAGAAGGTAAGACTTCGTCCCCCTATACTGAAATCCTGGCTCTATCCCTGGGTTGGTGATTGCACTACCGAGCACGATACTGCTCGCAGTTGCTGGACTTCTGAGGAAAAACAGGGCCCGACCACCATGGCAGCACGACAAGCTCTTAATTCAAACTCTTACATGATTATTTTCGTCCTGTAAACTTAAATTCATTAAACCACTTTGGTATGAAAATGTTTGTTCTTGTAATTGCAGGCTACTATATGTGAGATTCCTTGGCTGTGGGTGTGCCGTTCTCTGACACGCGCAATGTCCAGGCGAATGGGGGAAATGAGGTTGTTGAATAGAGTATATCAACGTCACGGTGATCACATCCAATGCACCGTACGACGTATGCGACATCTCGACCCCATTTTTTCTACGGCCGGGCGGCACCTAAGTTTGGTCTGAAGGACACAATGTATGAAGAACCATATCTCATGTTAAATGGCTACCTGGACTGTTTTCTTCAGGTACTAATTCTGCCTAAACAAGCTGGTCGTTTAAAACTTCAGTACACCATTCCCATATTACAGAGAAGTTCTTTATAAGTTCAGGTGACATGTTTTCTATGCTAGCACACATTGCCTCATGACATATACCAAGGTAAAGCAGTTTTACATGCATCCTCTAGCCATATCTACTTGCATTTACGTTCTGATTGCAGGTTTGCCGAAATTTCAGTTTGTAAAAGATGTGGCGTTAAAACACGTGTATGTTAGAAATGCAACCATCTCTTGAATTTATGGTGTTACCTAGTACTCCCTCCGTTTCAAAATATAAGATGTTTTAGCTTTTTGAATGAAGTGTATCTAGAGCCCTTTTAGTGTGTTCAAAATATAAGATGTTTTAGCTTTTTAATGAAATGTATCTAGAGCCCTTTTAGTGTGCTCTAGATACACTTCATTAAAAAGCTAAAACATCTTATATTTTGAAACGGTGGGAGTAGTAACAGCACAGTCCAGGAACGTCGCGGTGAGGGCGTCGTCCAGGTTCTTGGCGCGACGTGGGCAAGGGTGTCGTCGAGGTTCTCGGTGTGACGTGGCACGGGGCGAGGGCGTCGTCCAGGAACGCCGTGGTGAGGGCGTTGTCCAGGATCTCGGCGCGCCGTGGGTGACGTCGAGGGCGTCATCCAGGATCTCGCCGCGCCGTGGGAGACGGCGAGGGCGTCATCCAGCAACGCCACGACGGGGGCGTCATCCATGTTCTCGGCGCGATGCGACGTGACAAGGGCGACAACGAGGGCATCGTTCAGGATCTCGGCGTGCTGTGGGCGACGGAGGGCGTCATCCAGCAACACCGCGGCGAGGGCGTCATCCATGTTCTTGGCGTGATGCGACACGACAAGGGAGACAGCGAGGGCGTCGTCCAGGTGATCGGTGCGACGCAGGTGACAACGAGGGCCCAGGTTCTTGTCGTCGACCAGGATCTCGGTGAGGGCACAGTAAAAAAATTGCGGTGATGGCGAGCGGTGATCTGTTTCCTTGTTTTCGTTTCTCTAAACGATCACTTTTTTAACCGCACGATCGGGTGTTGATGACACGGGGATTTATTTCCTATTTGCTCTGAAGTCGGACGAGATAAGTGTTTTGTCCGTTATTATAAAATGCTAATAAAATGCTAATTGTACACGGGATCTGATTAGGCTTAGCGCAACCGTTAGATGAGCTATAGTGGGTCTGATTTTTTGTTTGTAGTCCGTCCGTTTAAGGTTTGCGGTGTACGACTTAGCGAAACTCTTGTTTGTGTCTTTATAAGTAGTAGAGATAGAGATACTTGTGTTCTTCTTCCGGTTTATAACCATCGTTTGAGTTCATGCCCATCTTCGACAAAAAAGAAACTACGGGGAAAGGAGGATATGGTGACTAATTCATAAAGCTAACTTGTGAAGGAAAGATCTAGAGCGAAGGCATGAAAAGAATGCAGTATGATATCTAGATTTGGTAACGAATGATCCATTAAGGACTGGAAAAATGATACTAGTACAATCTTAGAAATCGGAATGGAAATGTGTGTTACTAGGAGTACATCATTTCAGAATAGATCTTGTCAACAATAAGTCAATAACACATCGGAACTCATCATTCCCCAGAACCCAGAGTTATCTGTATGCTGCTTGTGAGTATTTGGATCAGTTACACAGTTCAACAAGAGAATAAACTAGTACTCCTTTCGATCCATATTATTGTTCTTAACTTTATTTAGATTCGGATGCATCTAGTCTAAATACTTAACTAGATACATCCAAATCTAGATAAAGTTGAAAATAATAATATGGACTGAAGGAAGTAGTAAAAAATTCCAAAAGCAACCGCAAATTTCCATCTCTGTGCTTGTCCCTCCAGCTCCAGGCTATGTATCCAGCATTCATCAGCGCCTGGACAAGTCCAGGGGAGATATGTAGGGGTCGTTGAAGAAGACGGTCTGCACCACCAAGCAAGTCCATCTCCGGGCGGGCTTCCTCCCTCTTCTGCTGGGTCTCCCGCCTGCGCAGTTCGATCGGCCTCTTCGAAACTCTTCGTGTAGTGTACTCAGGCCCGGCCCAAGGGGGGGCGGAAGGGGCAGCCGCCCTGGGCCCAAAATTTTCAGGGGCCTCCTGCAGGTATATCCTATGTAGTATATATAGAAGCCCACCTGAGAAAAAAAATATAGCTAGCAGTTGGGCTAACGGGCCCTAACAGTCAGGCGACACGAACGCAGACACCTGGAGTCCTAGACGGGACGAGATCGATATCGATCGTATTCCACCGGTCCACCCCACGCACGCAGACGCCTGCACGCCACGCAAACGCCGGGAATCGGAATCAGGCAGACTGGCAGAGGCAGTCTCGCTCTCGCCGTCTCGCGCAGGCACTCGCGGATCGGGAATTCGGTTTGGGCCAATCGGGATCAGGGCCATCAAAGGCACTCCGCCGATCAGGAACAGGGAATCGGGATCAGGATTCAGGCACGGCACTCTGCACTCTGGAGCAGTCTCGCATCGCACTCGCACCGCGCACGCACGTCCGCAGCCACTTGTCTGCGAGACGTGTCGCCTAGATCAGGCCGCTGCACTCGAATCTTGAAGTCTTCTAGTCTCAAGACATCACCGCAGTTCCTCTATCCTAATTTGCTAATGAAAATTTGATTAGTAATTGTCTAATTATTTTCAGCGTGGTTATGGCACCTAAAAAGGGCTTTATGCCACCAAAGAAATGCCCATCTGGTAGTACAAAAAGGAAACGGAGAAGAGAAACAAATGCGTTGATCGAATCACAAAGAGGAGCTCTTGACGAATTTTTGAAGAATAACACAAGCACTTCAAACAACCCAGACTCAAACAACCCAGATGAGTTGGCATTAGTTCTTGTGGAGAAGCAAACTAATGATGATCTGGAAGAAGAAAACATTGACATCAACATGGATGATAACAACGTGAGTGATTCTGAGCACGTATTTAATTCATCTCCTACACAACCGGTTAATGTTGATGCGGAACCTATTAGTGTGGATATTTATGACCCGGCAAATTGGGCTAGTCTTGATAACAAAGCAAGAGACACATTAGTGGAGAAGGGTCCTATCAGAGAAGAAAATATTCAGTTTCCGTTAGATCGCAAATTAAGACATTTTTCTTATGCCCATCACTCTAGAAAAACGAGCAATGGAGAGGTACGCGATCGCAAATGGTTAGTATATTCGAAACACGTTGACAAAGTGTTTTGTTTTTACTGTAAGTTGTTCAATCCTCTCAAGTGCAAGAGTGCACTAGGGCATGATGGGTTTAGAGATTGGAAACGCATCACGGAGAGGTTGCAAGAACATGAAGCTAGTGTAGAGCATATTACAAACATGAACTCTTGGAGTGAGTTGAGAACTAGATTGAGCAAACATGAGACAATAGATAAAGATATACAACACCAGATCACAAAGGAGAAGGAGTGCATAAGGCTAGTTTTGTTAAGAATAATTGCTATTGTGAAATATCTTGATAAACGCAATTTAGCATTTAGAGGATCTAGTGACCAGCTTTACAATGATCTTAATGGTAATTTCTTAGCTTGTGTTGAGATGGTTGCCGAGTTTGACTTGGTAATACAAGAACACATCAGACGCATTCAGAACAAAGAGATTCATCATCATTATCTTAGCCATAAAATTCAGAATGAGTTGATTTTTCTCATGGGTTCTAGCATTACAAGTTCTGTTATCAAGATTGTTAAAGAGGCCAAATATTTCTCAGTTATTCTTGATTGTACTCCAGATGTCAGTCACCAAGAACAAATGAGTTTATTGGTTCGATGTGTTCATATTATTGATGGCAACATTAAAATTGAGGAATTCTTTCTTGGTTTCTTGGTGGTGCATGACACATCTGGTGAAGGGCTTTTTGATGTATTGACTGAATCCATCAAGTCCCATGGTCTTAATATTGATGCATTAGAGGTCAAGGTTATGATAATGGCTCTAATATGAAAGGTAAAAACAAAGGGGTGCAAAGTCGATTGCTAAAAATAAACCGAAGAGCTTTATACATGCCATGTGCTTGTCATAGTCTTAATCTCACTTTGTGTGATATGGCTAAATCTTGTGGTAAAGCTGTTTCCTTTTTTGGAATTATGCGATGGATATATGTTCTATTTGCTGGGTCTACCAAACGATGGAGTTGTTTGCTTCGCCATGTGAAAGGTTTTACTGTGAAATCTTTGTCCAATACTCGTTGGGAGAGTAGGATCAAAAGTGTCAAGGCAATTAGAAATCAACCATATCAACTGAGTTGAGTGAAGATCGTGAAAATGAACCTAAGGATAGAACATATGCAAAAAAAAAATTTGAAGTACTTGGCAGCTTTGAGTTCATATTTGGTATGGTTATTTGGCACGAAATTTTATTTGCTGTAAATGGAGTGAGCAAGAAGTTGCAATCTCCATCCATGTGCATTGACTCTACCTTACAGCAAATTGAAGGTATACGTACTTACATTCAAAATTTTAGAAATGATGGGTTTGCTTCTTGTTTGATCATTGCAAAGGAAATTGCATCTGAAATGGGCGTAGAGCATCACTGCCAGTAAAGCGTAAATCTCAGAGGAAGAAGCACTTTGATGAAATTGACTATGATGAAGCAATCTTGCAAGCTGAGGATGCTTTTAAAATTAATTACTTTCTAGTCATGGTTGAAATGGCAATCACATCACTGAAAAGCAGGTTTGAAGAACTCCAATCTTTCCAAAGCATATTTGGGTTTTTAATGAGTTCGGTAGCATTGAAGTCATTGGATGGTTCTCATATAAAAGATCGTTGCACTAAACTTGCGCACACTTTATCTCTAGAAAGTGGTGCATGTGATGTTGAGTTAAACGATCTAATTTCTGAGTTAGGTGTCTTCCGGTATGCTTTGCCAAATAAATAAATGACTGGTTTGGAAATTTTTGAGTATGTCAGAGCAGCCGATTGCTATCCTAATATTTATATTGCTTATCGGATCTTATTTACTCTGCCTGTGACTGTTGCATCGGCTGAAAGGAGCTTTTCAAAGTTGAAATTGTTGAAGAACCATCGGAGGTCTACAATATCGCAAGAGAGGTTAAATGGTTTGGCTACTATATGCATCGAGAAGAAATTATTAGATGAGATTGATATTGATACCATCATCAATGACTTCGCATCTAGAAGTGTGAGAAGAAATTTCTAAGGTAATATGTAATTGCACTATTGGAGCAGCAAGTTTCAGACGCACTCTTTTCCTTACCAGGGTACCTAAGGGGACTAGAAGGTTTTTAATGAGGTGGCTTGCTTGCTCAAAATATTTGATATAAATATTAAAATAAGAGACTCTCTAAAAATTTTTTTATTGCATGTATGGTTTACATTATTTAAAAGTTCTATAACGGGGCCCAAAATTTTAGTTTCGCCCCGGGCCCCTGAAATCTTAGGACCGGGCCTGAGTGTACTCTTGCAGCGGCCGGCCGTCGACAGAAACAGTACTAGGAGGCATCACGATGATGGCGACCGGCAGCTGTTGCTGCACTTGCGTGGCGTAGGGATCCGGCCGCTCTCTTGTCTGACTGGACTCGGATCGCGTGCTCCCCCAGCGGCTTCTTCTCCACGTGGTATCTTGCTCGCGTTCGCGCTCGTTCATCTCTTGGCCGTGCGGTGATGGGCGTCTTCGCGGCGGGCCGCGAGATCGTGATCGTGATCACCACGCATGGCTGGTCTCGGCCTGCACGACAACGTAAGTAAAGGCCAACTTCCGATGGAGCGGAGCGAGGCCCGTCGCCGTAGGCTTGGATCGATGCGGATCGTTGATGACCTAGGTTATCACCGTTATATATACCTCTTGTAAGCCGCCTGAAAGAACATTTCATGTTTTCCTTTGTTTTGCGTGTTACATAACAATACTATGGAGACTTTTCATGTGTGCTAAGTGTGCAGGAAGTTTTGAGGGGGCCCGGTTAATCCGCCCCTCCAAGGGCCGGATAATCCGGCGTACCTCATCTCTCAAGGAAGCCAAGGCACGTTGCTCTGTGTCCAGTCGGATTTTCTCCCGGAAAATATGAACTGGGGCGGTTTTTCCTCCCCAGGCCGGATAATCCGGGTTTCGCAAGGGCCGGATAATCCGGCCCCCAGTTTTTGAGCAAAAGGAGCCAAGGCGCGTCGCTCGGTATTCGGTCGAATTTTCTCCCGTAAAATCCGAACTAGGGTGGTTTTTCTTCCCCAGGCCGGATAATCCGGCCTTCGCATAGGACCGGATAATCCGGCCCCCAAAAGATGATCAAGGGCAAGCTCGGCGCGTCTCACTGTGAGGGGGCGGATTTTCTGCCGGAGATTCCGAGTCTGGGCGGAGTTTCCCCAGACCGGATAATCCGGCCCCACTTGGGCCGGATAATCCGGCCCCCAAAGTGTGCAACGGCTGGTTTTTGGAAGGGGTTATAAGTACCCCTTCTTCCCCAACATACAGAACTCTTGATTCACTCGAATTTGACCAGACCTTGTGCAAGAGCTCTAAATCTCGATCTCCCACTTCAACCACCCGAAGGTCTTGATCTTTGGTGGAATTGAAGGAGGAGAAGTTCATCATCAACATCAAGAATCAAGCGCTTCAACTCCTCTCCATTCACTTGGAGAAATCCCTGATCTAGTATTCTTGTTAATACCTAGATCTTGTTATTGTATTTGACAACTTTGTTCTTGTGGCAGCTTGTTGTCATTTCGGGAGCCTCCAAGTTGTTGTGGAGTTGTTGCCCCGCTAGTTGTGTAAAGGCGCCGGTGCCCGCCTCGAAGGGTACCTATAATGGAAGGTGGATCAGGCATGTTGTGGCAAGATCCATCGGAGAACAGGGTGAGGCCTTTTGTGGCGTGGTGGTCTTAGTACCGCCCACCCCTCCAACGCAGACGTACTTCCCTTTACAAGGAAGGAACTGCGGTCAAACAAATCCTGTGTCTCCGCGTGCTTCACTTCGGTTCAATCGCTCCTCTTCCACTCGCTCTTTACTCGCTAGTAGATAGGTTTGCATATAGGAAAATTCCACACAGTAGTTTATCTAGAGAATTTACCTTTGTGCTAAGCCTAAAATTGAAAAAGAATTAAAAATTGGTGTAGCACCTATTCACCCCCCCCCCTCTAGGTGCCCATACGATCCATTTCAATTGGTATCAGAGCCCCGGCTCTTAATTCGGGCTTAACCGCCTAAGAGTAGTATGGGTACCAGGGATGATGGAAATGAGGCTGTGGATAAGGTCACAATGGATGATCTCAAGTCATTGGAAACAACCTTGTTGAAATCCTTTGAGGCTAAGATGGAAGAGATGAATCAAATGATTGCTCACCTTACATCATCCATAGCCCCATCTCCATCCTCCTCTGAGGCTCCCACACCATCATCTAAGGAAAAGGGTAACACCGGATCCAAGGATGATGATGTGGAAGGTGAAAAACTAAATGGCTCCACCTTCAAAAAGGGAAGTGGTAAGGAGGAATATAGTGAGGTTCGCCACATATATTCCCCCGACCCACCTATCCCTCATCCTCATATAAACAATAGGGGTGATCCACCCAAGCTCACTGCATCCTCTTTTAACCAATGGCAATTTCTAATGAAATCTCATGTTTGCAGCTCCTCTATTGAATTGTGGAGGATCATTGAAGAAGGTCTTCATATTGGAGATCAAACCAATCTAACAAGAAGGGAAGTTGTGGATAGCCAGTTGAACGCCACTGCTCTCCACATGATACAGCTGGGTGTGGGTCCCAAGGACATGCCACACATTGAACATCTCAACACAGCTAAAGAGGCGTCGGATGCTCTTACGGACCTTTTTGTTGGAAATGAAAGCATGAGAAGAAACCGGTATGATGCCCTTAGTAACGAAGCTGAGGGATTCTACATGTTGGATGGTGAAAACCATGAGGACATGTATTGAAGACTCAAGGGCATCGCAACAACATTTCGGAAGCATGGGGCCACTCACATTGATGATGCATGGATAAAAAGAAAGTATGTGAGTGCCTTAATGCCTTTCGAACCGACGGATTTGAAGAGCTTGCAAGGTAGACACAACTATCATCAAATGACATCCAATGAAGTCATGCAAGAAATGGCGTCATTCAAAGTGGCGGCAAAGAATGCTGAAGATGCCCGTGCTCGGGCCATTGGAATGCAAAAGGGTGTCAATGTGGCTCGCAAAGCCAATGTTGTTGAGCAAGAGGACGATGAAGGAGTTTTTGAGAGGGTATCCATGGATTGCCCCGATGAGGTCAAACGTGCTCATGGTGAGTACATGGCATTCTATGCAAGGAACTTTTGGAAGGACCCTGCCAAAGCCAAGTCTGAACTTGAGCGCAAGAATGGGTCAAATGGAAGAAGAGAAAGTGGCCCAAGATTGAGAACCTGCTTCAACTATGGAGATAGACCGCACTTTGTAGCCGAGTGTCCTTATCAAAATAGAGAAGACAATGGTGGCAGGCTCATTCTCAAAGAGAAATCGAAAGCTCCGAAGAAGAAGCCTTTGGCTAAGAAGAATGGCTCTTTCAAGAAGCAACCCAAGATGGTCCTTATAGCTCAAGAGGAATACTCCTCCGCAAGTAAAGATGAAGAGGATGATGATAGTTCCCGCGAAGTGGCTGCTATAGCCACCACATCGACTCCCTCCTCTCTCTTCGAATCACCGAACGAGAACGCCATCAACAACAACGCCACTTGTCTAATGGCAAGAGGATCTGAGGTATCAACTTCTAACTCCTCATTTCCTAAGACTAACATAATTTTGGATATGGACGATCATGACAGTCTTGAAATGAAAGAAGAAGGTATTGCCTTGGATACTTTTTTCACTAACCTAAAGGTGAGCACAAACTCCATTTTGATGCTCTTATGAGTCAACTTGCTCAAGCCGAAGATCTCCTTGAAGAAAAGGGCAGAATTGAAAGGGAAGATGCCTTGGAGATAGCCTCTTTGAAGAATGCCTTGGAAGAGGAAGAGGAAACTCGAGTTTCTTTGGAAGAAAGACTCGAATCCCTAGAGGAGTCACAAGAAGAAGCTGTAGCTCAGCTCATTAAAGAACGTGACCATGCTCTTGCCAAGGTAAAGAAACTAAAGAAAGAAAAGATTGATTTTGGGGATGTTCATGCTAGACTTTTGGAGAAGTTTGATGATCTTGAAAGTGCTCACAAGGCATTGAAGAGTGATCATTCTACTCTAAATGAGTCTCATGACCAGCTCCAAACTCAATTGAAACGGTATGATGTGCCAAGTACCTTCTCTTCATCCTTTGGAAAAGAAGATCTTGCAAGGAGTTCTCAACACAAAGGTAAAGGGGTTATTGATGAGATACTGTGAAGGCAAAGGACAAACAATGGTAAAGAAGGTCTTGGTTACATACCCAAGATAAAGAGCAAGAAAAACAAGAAGAAGAACAAGAACAAGACTGCTCAATCGAAGACTAGCAACATTACCAATGACAAGACTAATTATGATGGTTTTGCAGGGATCAACAATCCTAACTTCGAACTATACTGTGATTCTTATGGTGATGTTTATGCTAGTTATGTAGGGCCTTATGATTGTTACATTCCTTGGTCTATTTGGGTTCCCAAGACCCTTTTTACTAACATGAGAGGACCCATTGAAAAATGGGTACCTAAAACCAAGAAGTAATTTTCTTGCAGGGCTATGCTTCCGGTGGTTCTAAATGGGTACTCGATAGCGGTTGTACGAGTCATATGAGCGGAGGCAAGGAGATCATCACGGAGATGCGGCCAAACCTTGATCACATTACCGTCTCCTATGGTGACAAGTCAAAATCCGAGGTATTGGGTCTCGGCAAAGTTGTGGTGGCTCACGATATCTCTCCTGTGGACGTCATGCTTGTTGAGACCCTCGAGTATAACTTACTTTCAGTTCGTGCCCTTGGTAAGATGGGCTTTGCAGTTTACATTGATGCTGATTTAGTGGTACTCTTGTGGAGCAAGTCTCTAAAAGTCGCTTTCGTGGGATATGTCGAAAACGACCTATACGTGGTGGACTTTTCGGGGAAAACCACTACAGGTCTGATGTGTCTTTTCGGAAAGGCTGACGCGGGTTGGCTATGGCATCGCCGACTAGCCGACGTCAATATGAGAACTTTGCAGAGTCTCCACAAGGGTGGCCACATTCTTGGACTAAAAGAAAATGTCTCTTTTGCCAAAGATCATGTTTGCAGGGCGTGTGTTGAAGGGAAAATGTATGATTCTCCTCATCGAAGGAAAACTATTATCTCTTCAAAAAGGATTTTGGAGCTCCTTCATGTGGACCTTTTTGGACCTCCATCTCATGCAAGCCTCGGTGGGAAGAAGTATTGTCTAGTGATTGTTGATGATTACTCAAGATACACTTGGGTTTATTTCTTCAAGTTGAAGAGTGAAACTCAACAAACTGTCATCGACTTCGCCAACGAGGTTCAACGTCAACACAATGTCCCCATTCTGGATATAAGGAGTGATAACGGCTCGGAGTTCAAGAACTACACCTTAAATGAATTCCTAAGTGAAGAGGGGATAAGGCATCAATATTCCGCTGCGTACACCCCTCAACAAAATGGTGTAGCCGAGAGGAAGAATCGAACTCTAATGGACATGGCAAGATCAATGTTGGCCGAATTCGAATCTCCATATAATTTCTGGGCTGAAGCAATCTCTACTGCTTTTCATTCATCCAACCATTTATACCCCCGCAAGATTTTGGACAAGACTCTGTATGAAATACTTATCGGTAACAAGCCAAACATCTCATACTTTCGGGTATTCGGGTGTAAGTGTTTCTTTCTTATTAAAGGAGTTTGTTTATCTAAGTTTGAATCTAAGGCTCTAGAAGGTATTTTTGTTGGTTATGGTGCCGAATCCCACACTTATAGAGTCTACAATAAGCTATCCAGAACTGTTGTAGAATCTTGTAGTGTGGTGTTCGAGGAAAATGACGGTTCCCGTGCGGAACAAGTTGGTGTCTGTGAAGCAGATGTTTAAATACCCCAAGATGCCATAAGAAGAATGGGCGTGGGATTCTTCCGCCCCATTGAGGAACCCCTTGTGGCGGACCGGGAAGGACAATGCTCTACTCATATAGAGCCGTCATCTACACATACGCAACATGCTCCAACCACGGGGGCAACTTCTACACCATCTCCATCAACTGCTGAAGGTCAAAATGCTCCAGAAAGCTCTAGGCCGGAATTTCCGGTGGATACCGGATTATCCGGCCACCCCGCTCCAGCTGACCATGCAGCTCCTGGTGGTGAAGATATCAATACAAGCTCCAGGCCGGATTTTCCGGCTGACCCCGGATTATCCGGCTCCTCGCAAGTTCAAGAAAGTCCCAGGCTTCCTGATGAAGCTGCTGCAAGTTCTCCCAGGCTGGATTATCCGGCCTCTTCATCGGCCGGATTATCCGGCCCTGACTCTCTAGTTCTGCAGCCTCCTGTTATGGCTTCGGATTCACCTCAAGGGCATGCTTCTCCACCACCTGCTACTGATGTTCCGGCTACTGATAAAGGCGGAGAAAATGCTTCCAATGAAGACTCAAGTGATGAATCCCCTCCACCAAGAGACAACAAACTTATTGAACTTCATCACAAGGCTCGGGCTGATCATAACCTTGAGTTGAGGGGTCACACTCTCGACAAGGTTGTTGGTGATCTTCGACGAAGGGTGTCTACAAGAAGAGAATTGGCCAGTTTTGGTGAGCATCAAGCTCATATCTCCATGGTGGAACCTAAGAAGGTCTTTGAAGCTCTTGAAGACCCAGACTGGGTTGTTGCTATGCATGAAGAATTAAATAATTTCGAGCGCAACAAAGTATGGAAACTAGTGGAGAAACCCAAAGAGTGCCGCAATGTTATCGACACCAAGTGGATTTTCAAGAACAAGCAAGATGAGAATGGCATTGTTGTGAGGAACAAGGCAAGACTTGTGGCACAAGGTCACTCCCAAGTTGAGGGCATCGACTTCGGCGAGACCTATGCTCCTGTGGCTCGCCTAGAGTCCATCCGTATCCTACTTGCTTATGCTGCTCATAACAATTTTAAGTTGCAGGACGTCAAGAGTGCCTTCCTTAACGGTCCTCTACATGAGTTGGTATACGTAAAGAAACCCTCGGGGTTTGAGGATCCTAACTTCCCGAACCATGTTTACAAACTCGATAAGGCACTCTATGGCCTTAAACAAGGCCCACGTGCGTGGTATGAGCACCTTAAAGAGCTTTTGTTAGATCGTGGCTTCGAAGTTGGGCAAATCGACCCCACTCTTTTTAGTAAGAAGGTTAAGGGGGAGCTCTTCGTATGCCAACTATATGTAGACGATATCATTTTTGGTTCTACTAACAAAGCTTTTAACGATGAATTTTCAAAGCTTATGACTGACAGGTTTGAGATGTCTATGATGGGGGAATTACGGTTCTTTCTTGGATTCGACATCAAGCAACTTAGAGAAGGAACCTTTATTAATCAAGCAAAGTACATCCAAGACATGCTCAAGATATTCAAGATGACGCATCTAAATGGTGTCGCTACTCCGATGCAAACAAAGTGTCATCTCGAACTCAACCCTCACGGTAAAGATGTGGACCAAAAGGTATCCCGGTCCATGATCGGCTCTCTTTTTTACCTCTGCGCATCTAGACCCGATATTATGTTGAGTGTGGGAGTGTGTGCAAGGTATCAAGCAGCTCCTAAAGAAAGCCACTTAGTGGCGGTCAAGAGGATCTTTCGATATTTGGTTCATTCCCCCAACTTTGGTCTATGGTATCCCAAGGGCTCCAATTTCTCATTATGTGGTTATACTGACTCAGATTGGGCTGGTGATAAGGATGATCGGAAATCCACTTCTGGAGCTTGTCAATTCTTGGGAAGATCTCTTGTAGGTCCTCCAAGAAGCAGAACTGTATATCTCTCTCCACCGCTGAAGCTGAATATGTTGTTGCAGCCAGTGCTTGTACTCAATTATTGTGGATGAGGCAAACTTTAAAGGAATACGGTGTCAATTGTGACAAAGTGCCTCTTTTATGTGATAATGAAAGTTCTATCAAAATTACGTACAATCCAGTTCAGCACACAAGGACGAAGCATATTGAGATTTGGAATCATTTTATTCGTGACCATGTTGCTCGAGGCGATATTGATCTATCTTTTGTGAGCATGAAGAACCAACTGGCGGATATTTTTACAAAGCCACTTGATGAAGCTAGATTCTGCTATTTGAGGAATGAGCTAAATATCATTGATTCCGGGAGTTTGTGTTGATTACCCATGCACTCAGTCATACATCTCAATCCTTGTTTGGTCTAGGTGTGGGCATGGATATAGGGGGAGTGTGGTCCTAACTCATTGGGCTAACCCTCCCCCCATAATGCCAATAACAAGTTATATCATTTCTCTTAATATCATGTTGTGATATGTGAGCTTATTGATGAGTATTGGTCGTGAACCCAAGATATATCTTCGCGGTGTCACACCATACACTCCAACAAGGTGGCTTCGGCCACCGCCCTCTCCCTTGTCGAGAATTGGATCTTTTGGATGTTATTTGCTCTCTCATGTTCTTATGGGAATCACACTCAATCTTGGCTTTTATTTGATTTGGATTTTGCAATTTTGAGTGTCTAGTACCATCTCAGTTTGGCTTTCTTAATCCTAAGTCTTCCCTACCCCTAAGCCATAAATTCTTGCACACAAGTCCCTTGGACACCTTGTGGGGGTGTTGTTTGGGGACGCGCGGGCCTGGTTCTGTGTACAACTGAATCCCAGAAGGCCGGATAATCCGGCCCAAGTGTTGGCCGGATAATCCGGCCCTGGCGGATTCGATCTTAAAGGGCAAGACTCGGGGGGAAGGGCTCATATCAAGCAGCACTTCTCCCCCAGCCCTCTCCTTCTCCCCAGCCGCCGCCTGCCGCCCTTCACCCTCCCCGGAGCCTCTCCGGCCACCGGATTTTCCGGGCCTCCCCGAATCTTCTTCTCCGTGCCTCCGGGTACCTTCTCCTCCGTGTTCTTCCTCCAATGAGTGAGGGTAACTCCCTCTCTCCCCATCTTTGGCTAGATGTGTATCTTGTTGGGTGGAACGTTGTCTAGAAGGATGTGTTTTCGCATAGAACTCGTAGTCTTATAGTTTCTAGGCCCACTCTACTTTTTTTTGCATGCATTCTTGGTGAAATCAAAAATTTCTGCCAGGGCCGGATTATCCGCCCCTGGCCAGGCCGGATAATCCGGCCTGACAGATTCAATTCTGCTTCAGTTTCACTATGTGTATGCATTGAGTAGTTTTGTCCTATGAACTTTTTGACTACTTTTTCCATGCTCTCTCCTGGACTTGTGTGTATGCTTATCCCCTTGCTATCGCCCTTATTCTCCTCACAGGTGGTTCCGGTGTTTCCAAGACCTACAAGCGCCGTCCTCGCGCCAAGTACTTTCAGGACGACGGTCAAGGTAACCTAGTGGACGAAGTTGAATTGAGGAGAAGGAAGAACGAAGAGAGGCGAATGGCTGAACAATCCAAGAGGACGAGGACTATGATGAGTGATCCCATGGGGGGCTAGCATCGCTCTTCTCCCTTTTTGGTGTCTCGATGCCAAAGGGGGAGAAGTAGTTCTATTAGGTTGTCCGTGGATTTGCATGGGTCAGGCATAAGCACTTGCATTTTTTCGTTATTTCTTGCTTATGCCCATTTAGCGTTGAACTTTTAAACTCGTGGTTTGTGTTTTGTGGTTGAGACTTTATGTGGTTATCTGGATGATACCTATGGACTTCATATCATGGATTATGCTCATGGCTATATCTATTCATATCCTACTGCTGGAGGTTTATCACGGAAGGCGCGCACTCATAATGGTTATCCAATAATAATTGTGATTTTTGTCAAGGATGCCTATTCTCTACTTCGGTGGTATGTGCTTTTGCCCTTATGTCTATGGAATAGATTCACCTATTTGTGTGCATTTGTATTCCAATGCAAAACTCTATTATGCACACATTGAGGGGGAGTCTCTTTCATAGTTATCGCTGTTTGTCTTGTGTCTTTCTCCTGCAAATCCTGGTATTGTCATCTAACACCAAAAAGGGGGAGATTGAAAGAACATTTCATGTTTTCCTTTGTTTTGCATGTTAGATAACAATACTATGGAGACTTTTCATGTGTGCTAAGTGTGCAGGAAGTTTTGAGGGGGGCCGGATAATCCGCCCCTCCAAGGGCCGGATAATCTGGCCTACCTCATCTCTCAAGGAAGCCAAGGCGCGTCGCTCTGTGTCCAGTCGGATTTTCTCCCGGAAATTACGAACTGGGGCAGTTTTTCCTCCCCAGGCCGGATAATCCGGGTTTCGCAAGGGCCGGATAATCCGGCCCCCAGTTTTCGAGCAAAAGGAGCCAAGGCGCGTCGCTCGGTATCCGGTCGGATTTTCTCCCGGAAAATCCGAACTGGGGCGGTTTTTCTTCCCCAGGCCGGATAATCCGGCCTTCGCATAGGACCGGATAATCCGGCCCCCACAAGATGATCAAGGGCAAGCTCGGCGCGTCTCACTGTGAGGGGGCGGATTTTCTGCCGGAGATTCCAAGTCTGGGGCGGAGTTTCCCCAGACCGGATAATCCGGCCCCCACTTGGGCCGGATAATCCGGCCCCCAAAGTGTGCAACGGCTGGTTTTTGGAAGGGGGTATAAGTACCCCTTCTTCCCCAACGTACAGAACTCTTGATTCACTCGAATTTGACCAGACCTTGTGCAAGAGCTCTAAATCTCGATCTCCCACTTCAACCACCCGAAGGTCTTGATCTTTGGTGGAATTGAAGGAGGAGAAGTTCATCATCAACATCAAGAATCAAGTGCTTCAACTCCTCTCCATTCACTTGGAGAAATCCCTGATCTAGTATTCTTGTTAATACCTAGATCTTGTTATTGTATTTGACAACTTTGTTCTTGTGGCAGCTTGTTGTCATTTCGGGAGCCTCCAAGTTGTTGTGGAGTTGTTGCCCCGCTAGTTGTGTAAAGGCGCCGGTGCCCGCCTCGAAGGGTACCTATAATGGAAGGTGGATCAGGCATGTTGTGGCGAGATCCATCGGAGAACAAGGTGAGGCCTTTTGTGGCGTGGTGGTCTTAGTACCGCCCACCCCTCCAACGCAGACGTACTTCCCTTTACAAGGAAGGAACTACGGTCAAACAAATCATGTGTCTCCGCGTGCTTCACTTCGGTTCAATCGCTCCTCTTCCACTCGCTCTTTACTCGGTAGTAGATAGGTTTGCATATAGGGAAATTCCACACGGTAGTTTATCTAGAGAATTTACCTTTGTGCTAAGCCTAAAATTGAAAAAGAATTAAAAATTGGTGTAGCACCTATTCACCCCCCCTCTAGGTGCCCATACGATCCATTTCACCGCCGGCTAGGATAAGTTGCATCTGTGAAATCTTCGGCGTTGTATAAACACTCCCCATTATAGTAAAGTTCCGCTGGCTAGTGCCCGTGGTTTTCCCCTCTCTTTGTTGGAGAGGGTTTTCAACGTTAAATATGTGTCCCTCTTGCTGCGATTTTATTTTCGTTCTTCGTTATTTACTTGTCGCAAAGCTAACAGACCCGCCAGGCCAGGCCAGCGTTGGCGTTCTCCCTCTTCCTCTTACTCTTGCCATCTGGGGCTTGGATTCCTGGGATTCCTCGGCGCGGTCACGACGGTGCTTCAGCTTGTCACGCTGGCGGCGCTTGATGTAGGGCGAATGTACGTGGCCCCTCCTCGCATCGGCGGCGCCTCCGCTTCGTGTCCCTGCTGGCCGCTGCGTCCTCCTCCGGCCTGGCAACGCCATGGTCTTCCTTCTCTAGGATTTGGAGGGTCGAGACTGGAAATCTGGAGAGAGCGGCAGTGTCAGGCTTCCATCTGCCGAGGTGGTGTAGGGAGGTGAGGAGAGGAGAGGAGGTGCTCGACTGAGGAGATGGGTCTGCTTATATTGATGGGAGACGAGGCGGTTGCACTTGCACCGTTTTCATTTCGGGAAAGACGGAGGGTTTGGGTTAGCCGCCTCCATAGCAGGCAGAAGTTGAATCAGATCGAATGGCGGTTTGCACTTGCCGCCTTCGTTTCCTACTCGGGAAACACGACGGTTCGTGTGGGAGCAAACGCGATTCATCATTGTATCAGTTTGAATTCGTTTCTTCTTCCATTTTTAGATGTAAAACACGGTTTCAATCTTTTTGTAGAGAAAAAACGCGGTTTCATTTGTACTCGGCCTCTAGCGAACTCGATCTCACTGATCCGCAACCTGAGCACGGATCCGGTCTGGGGAGAGGAGAGGCAGCACCGCCCGTTGCGGTAACCGGCTATTTGAGGCGGTGGTGGGCTCTGTTGCGGAGAGAGGGGTGTGGGGCAACGATGGGCAAGAAGGAGACTGAATAGGAGAGAGGAGTGGGGTGGCAATGGGCGGTGGGCACACGGTCGCTTTGGGAGAGAAGAGAGAGAAGAAAGGGGCGTGCTATGCATCCCCGGGGATCAAAACTTCCGATCCCCCGGATCCTCCTGCTGACATGTGTCCTTTCTAAATCCCGCTTTTGCTACATTGTGTCCCGCTTTTGCTACATAATGCCCCGCTTTTGCTACATGTAGCAAAAAACGGTTCAGCCTAAAAAATAAAAAAACAGACTGGATCTTGCCGGAGATTTCGCCGGAGACGTTGCCGGCGACTGTGTAGCAAAAAGTTATGCTAGTGTAGCATATTCGACCTCGCCGGAGACTCGCCGGAGGCTTTCGCCAGTAGACCTTACCCAGAGACCATGTAGCAAAAACTTTACGCCATTGTAGCAAACGCACAAAAGGTATATAGCAAAAAAAATTATATTGTAGCTAATCCGACCTCGTCGGACACCTCGCCGGAGATCTCGCCGAAGACATTGTAGCAAAACACAAAGATACACTTGTAGCACCGCCGCCCATCCGGATGTAGCAAACCTCGACGCCGTAGGTAGCAACGGTGGTGGCAGTAGGTAGCACAACCGTCGGCCGTACGTAGCAAAACACCACGCTATTTGTAACACGACCGCCGCCGGCATGTAGCACGCTAACGACCCCATATAGCATACTTCAACGACTTACGTAGCAGCGCTGGTGATCTTCGGTAGCAACACCGGTGCCTTTGGGTAGCAACACCGCCGCACGGCTGAGCAACTTCGCCAGAGAGAGGCCATGGAGGGAAGGCGCCACGACCTCCTCAACATTGGCATGCACAGCACGGGCCAGCCGCGACGGGGAGGCGGGAGAGAGGAGGAAGCAGCGAGATCCGGCGGCGAGCGCCTCCATCATGGCAACTATCTCCGGCCAGCGGCGGCGCGTAGCAAGGAGGTGAGGGAAGGAGTTGTTCCGGCCCGCGGCGGCACGCAGTAGGGAGGTGGGCGGGAGCTGCTCCGGCCAGCGACGCGCAGTAGGGAGGTGGCGGCACGCAGCAGGGAGGCGGGGGAGGAGGCGCTTCGGCCGGCGGAGCGCCGGCGGCGGGCAGCAAGGAGGCGGGGAAGGAGGAGCTCCGGCCGCTGCAAGGCTGCGAGGTGATGGCGGCGTCGAGAGTCGAGTCGGGAGAAGAGAAAAGGAATAGGAAGAAGATGCGTCGTGTGGTGTGGGTCTAGAGACTTGCGGCCGGACGTTGCTAGTGATCCGGGGATGGATTAGTTCGATCCCCCGGGGGACTAGTATCATTTTCCGAGGAGAAAGAGGCGGTGGGCAGGACTCCAATCAACGCAGGCCCACACCCAGCGATAGAATGCACGAAAACTGCCCTCAGATAGCTCACAACTTAGCACGCTTAAGCTTTTAAATAATCTGCTGCCCGATTGTCAGATTGGAATGGACTACTTAATGTGTTTTTTGTCTAGGCTTGCGGCCCATATGTCGGCCCATGTATCTGTACATCTTGGGCATTCAAGGATACTGTACCGATGTGGATCGACAGGTTTTGTGAAGGGAAACGTGGATGGAGTTGTAGCCAGGAACAAAGTATCCTTGGGAGTGATTGCTGTTATTTTGGCCGTCAATTAATAAAGAGCAGTTATCATAAAAAAAGTATAGGAAATTATACTAACTCTGATCCAAATTACTTGTCACAACTCAGGTAACATTCCGAGTTACCAGTAAAAAAAACTCAAGTAAAATTCTGCCGAAATTTGCGATAAGTAATTTGGATGGGAGGCAGTGCCTTAAGTTTTTCAAACAAAGAATGCTCACATGCTATTTATTTGAAAATATTTTCAATGGATAACAATTTAATTGAAACATTAAAGTTTATAACCCTAGAAACCATGCTACTAAAAAGCAACAATATCTATATCATTTCATTTCATTTCCCTTGCAATAATTTTATCTATCTTTATAAATAGAAGGAAAAGATGATTTCTTGATTAGTTTTGGATCTAGAGGACTAGGAAAGTTCCCAAGGTATATTCTCTTGGTTATAATCTATTTCCATAAAAATCTCATTTCGGAAAATTCAAGACTCCATAACCGAATCATGAACAAAATCTGCCCTAAAACTAGTTCGAGTTAAAACTTAACTTAAAATAACTCAAAATCGCATGCAAATCTAGTGAACCTTTTCTTTTTGTCCTCTCTACTAGGCACATCTTTATTCGGTGATCTTAAGCACGCACGTTGAAAATCTTGCCAAAGATTTACAATGGAAGGACAATGGCATTTGATTCACCTCATTTTTTCTTCATACCCGACCAAACCTATACCATATCCTTGCACCAAGACACCACCTAGTAATCCTTGGATCCACATGGCAGCAACATATCCATCTTTTCCCTAATGGTTTGCGGGCATTGCCTCTCAAGCTACAACAGGAGACCGCACATTGCAACCAACGTAGAGTGCCACCTTGCTTATCCCGCTCACCCTGACATCCTCCATTGCTGACTTTACCCATTGTTAAAACCAGGTCTAGCCTTATGGTTGTTGTGCTTGTCCCTCACATTATGCCCATGTCGCTTACTAGCCCCGCTCGCCGCGACGATCTGAACAAAGTGTCGCTTTCCCTACATGCGTATTATCTTGCACACCCCTTTACTCACGATATCTCTCCCTCTCTCTTTCTCCTGCAACAGAGCACCTTGCAACCCCCAATCAAACACAATGCATGCATGATGGTTAGTAAACTCAGGCCCCTCAACGACAATAGCTTGCTCCATTGTCTTCTAGATCACTCCTAGAGCACCTCCTAAACACACTACACCCGTCTTGGACTCCGTTAAATTTGACCGAACCAATAAGAGAACTCGTGATACATACTCAGAGGTAGAGTAGGTGCACTAAGGCTACTCAATGTCCTAGTGGTCATGAACTTGTAGAGTCACACACTTGATGGATTAGAACCAACTCAGATAGGGTATGAGTGTGTATTGAGCATAAAGCGAGTCCTTCTAGGTTTTGAGTGTTCTAAGGTCGTCTGCATAAGTAGAAGTGTCAGATAATATTAAGACTGGTCTTCTATGTCGCGGGGGGGGGGGGGGGGGTACTGGAACCCCTCACTGGCACCACCTCCACAGCCAAGTCCCAAGTCAAGTGATCGGATCACGCGCCGTTTCTCCAGATATGTGTGGTAACTTGATCTTATCCTTCTTTAGTGGGTAGAAATTTTAATTTGTGCTACCCTAGTATACTCTACCTCAACAACATCTACCCTAGTATCCGCCTCCGTGACATGATGTCCTCCGGCATCACACACAAGGTATATGCATGTGAAATGGATCGTATGGGCACCTAGAGGGGGGGTTGAATAGATGCTACTTCAAATTTTAATGCCTTTTCAATTTTAGGCTTAACACAAAAGGTAAATTTTCTAGATAAACTATTAGGTAGAATTTCCCTATATGCAAACCTATCTACTAGCGAGTAAAGAGCAAGTGGAAGAGGAACGGGTGAACCGTAGTGAAGCACGCGGAGACACAGGATTTGTTTTACCGCAGTTCCTTCCTTTTTAAGGGAAGTACGTCTGTGTTGGAGGGGTGGGCGGTACTAAGACCACCACGCTGCAATAGGCCACTAGTGGAAAAAGGGCCTCTAGTCCCGGCCCGTAAGGGGCTTTAGTCCCGATCCTAGTAACCGGGACTGGAGGGGCGGACTAAAGGCCACCCCCACTAGTCTCGGACCACTTACCATCCGGGACCAATGGGTATCCATGTGGCCGTCTCTGCGGGCGCGGGGTGCCACCCATTAGTCCCGGTTCGTATTACGAACCAGGACAAATGGTTCTCTGCCGCGGTAGAATTTTAGGCACTTTCTCTGCCGCGGCAGAGAATTCAATTTCTATCCTTTTTTTCATTTCAAAATAGTTTTCTACGCTACCACATACCGTACATGTTCGTGCATACATAAGATAACTTCTCTTAAGATCGAGCATAAAAATATATACATGATAGTTACACATGGAGATCACAATTATCGGGACTAGATCCCGTCTATTCAATTACACGGTCGGGGATCATCGGCGCCTATTCACACTAAATTCTCCAGCGTCATCTATCATCTCGTTCATCAAGAATCCTGCCAGTTCTTCAACAATTGCTACTACGCGTTGCTCTGGTAGGATCTGATCCCGCATTTTCTCAAACTATATAAGAAAAGGAGATTAATATGAATATCAATCATGATAACAAAAAGTGACGGTAATAAAATAATGTTATGAATATATTGCTTACATCGACTCTATAATCATTCAGCTCACTGGTAAACGTGCGAATGAACTCGCAAACGTAGAATCCACATAGATTCGTCTTCGGTGGCTGCCTCACGCATTTTACGAGAATAGAATTCAATCAAAATAATAATCCAGCATCATAATTGTATTGAAACTAGAAGTAAAGAGATGCGCGTACTACTTACCGAGACCGGCTTAAACGTCAGCTTCTCACTGTCGTGGTGGTGTCACGGCAGATGCCATGTATAGGCAGAAGATGGGGACTAATACATGCTAGGGGAATCTAGGGAGGGATAGCGAAGTGATTCTCCACACAAGAACTTGTATTGATTTTCTTCCAAGGTTACAAGTGCTTCTAGAGCTGTATTGGCGAGAGGAGGAAGAAGAAGCTCTCTTACCTCACCCACAGACCTCACCTGAAACCCTAGACCTTAACAGAAATGTTCAGAGAATAAACTGCCAACCCCTTCTATAGAAGCCTTAGCCCCCCTTTTATAGGGGAGGCTCGGTTTTTGCCTAGGGCATACGTGGAGGCATATTCCTAAGAATATGCCTCCTCCCAAAGTGGTAAGCCGACCGGGGTGCTTTCCCCCCGCGTCAGCCACGCTTTAGCTACATGAGCCACGCCCCGCCCCTCGTCAGCTACGCTTTAGCTCGTCAGCTAACACGGGCGTCGTCACGCTTGTCGGCCACGCCCCGGTGGTCCAGTCCTTGCTTGCTTCGCTCAGGCAGTGCGTACCGGGGCTCCTTTTGACCAGCGAGATTCCTTCCTTCTCCTAGAAGGTTACTGCGATCCGGACGATGGTTCATCCGGCCACACCCTTTTCCTGCATACAGGTTAGACATATGCTTCCGACTCACCGCTTAAGTCGGATTAGGGCTTGTTAGGCGAACGCCCCCAGGTCCGGATTACCCCGTGACTCGGCCTGCCTTGAGGTGACCCGGCCAGTACTCGCTTTGACCCGGCCGGACCTCGGCTAACTCGGCCTTTCATACCACGGCGTGACCCTACCCGGGGGTATCCCCCCAACATTAGTCCCCAAAGCTGGTGCGGTCTTAGCCGCCTTGGCCGCCAAGGCCACACCAGGTTCCATCTCATGCTCTTGTCGTTGTTTGCCGAGTTACCTCTGTACCTCGGACGGCTTGGATTTACGTTCCCTTTACACGTTGCAAGTTTTCACTTGCCGGCCGGGTTACCACTTTAATTCGGACCTCATGGTTTTACTTTCCCTCTGCACATTCCAAGTTATCACTTGCTGGCCGGGTTACCACGGTTCCATCCGGGTCTTGTTTCCTTCTCTCGTACGCTAGCCCATGTGAAGGGTAATCATTGTGTTGTCTTATTTTAAGGGACGGTACAGTAATCGCCGCAGTAACCGTCAGTCATTACTGTGCGCGGGTCACGTCACGCCTACCCCCTCGTTTACCGCATCAGTGCGTCACGTCCCAGGATTCTTTCCGCCCTGAGGCCTTCCGTGTGGCTCCTTACTGATTGGTCCGGACGGGTAATACACGGCCACAGCGTGTGGCCGGTCCACAGGGCGTGATCCCACTCACCGCTTACGTGGGTGGCTAAATAGCGGAGGGGTGCGTTCCTTAGGATTTTTCCCCTCTGCACGCCTCTGCCTGCTGCTACTCTCCTTCGTCTTCCTCGCGACTGCGCCGCCGCCTGTACTGCCAAAAAACAGCGTCGCCGCCGCACTTCTCCGTTTCACCTCTACATCTCCATCACTGCGACGTCAATCTCCCGCTACGGGTCCTCGCCAATCCAAGCCGCTGTCCCCTGCCGCCTCCAGCGCCAGCGAGGGCTTCGAGGAGCAGATGACTGAAGAAGAGCTCGCCATTGCTGAGCAAGAGATGGAGGAGGACGCCGCCGCTGGGGACCGCGGCGCATGGGCCGGCTCCTGGGTCTGCCAGGACGATCTGGATTGGCTCTACCGGACCAGACGCCTCCCTGCCGGCGTCGCTGCTCGCCTCGCCTCCGCCGAGCTAGCTCCTTCGCCCAACCCCGGGGAGTTCGTTGTGTTCCTGTCTCATTTTCAGCGGGGCTTCGGACTCCCGGTGAGTGATTTTTTCCATGATTGGCTCAGCACCTACCAGCTCCAGCCGCACCATCTTCCGGCCAATGCCATTACTTCCCTCTCTGCTTTCGCCTCTACGATTGAAGGCTACGCCGGATTATGGCCCACAAAGGAGCTGTGGATCCGGTTTTTCGCCCTTCGCCGCAACGTTATCTCCGACATTCACGCTGACCCGGAGGACAAGCAGCTCACGCAGTTCGGAGCAGCCTCCATCTCACCCCGGAGGTTTTCTGTTTTCCCTCGGGTCACAGGGCTAGAATCCTGCAAAGGTTGGGTCTGGACGTTCTTTTATGTCCAGAACACAGGCACCGAAGATTTGATCCGGTTGCTTCCCTATACCCCGGGTCCGCCGAACCCGGATCTGTGGGACGCCATTCCGAACAAACCTACGGCCCTGGCCAACCAAGTGAGCAAGAGGTTCGCGGAGCTGAAGGAGCTCGGGTTGCGCAACGAGGATGCGATGATCACTTTCGTGCGCAACCGAATCTCCCCTCTCCAGAAGCGCACCCACAAGGTGTGCCATATGAGCTACGGCCGCGATCCCAACCGGACTTCATCTTTCGAGCTGAACAATACGGAGATCTTCCGCCGGGTTAAGGCTCTTTTCACCACTCAGAAGGATTTCTCCTCTGATTGGACTTGGGGGATTGAGCACTTCTGCCGTGACCGGCTTCCTCCCATGGTGAGTTTCATGTAGCATACTTACCCCAGACCAGTTACTTGTCTATTATTGTTGCATTTTTGATTCGCCTGTTTACTCTTTTCCTCAGCTATTCCTTCAGCAAACGCTCGAGGACGGCACTGATCCGACCCTTAAGTGGCAACCGGACTGGGAGACTTCGGACGTGGAGGAGCCGGACCAAGAGATGTTTCTCCCCATGACGGACGCCACGAAACGACCCACGGGTAACTTCTCTTCTGCCAGAGATTGGCCCGATGATGAAGATTACTCGGATAGCGAGATAATTGAACCGTTTGAGGCTGTCCCCCTCTCTTTTGCTTTTCCTCCATCAGCTCACGCCGGTGGCCATATCCACGAGGATCCTCCTCTCGCCATAGGCGAGCCAGTTCCGGTGGCGCCGAAGAAAAAGCGCGCGGCCTCCTCAAGCTCTTCCTCCGGACCTTCTGAGCCTGCTAAAAGGCGAAAGAAGGCCCCAGCACGAAGGGCTCGGAAACCCAGAGCAGCCGAAACCTCGGATGCGTAAGTCCTTCTTTCTTCTGTAACTCGTTCTTCCTTACTTCGTCGCAACTTTCCTTCTAACATTACCTGATCTCACAGGGCTCCGGTGGAGGTCCCTCAGAGTGGGTCCAGTATCTCATCGCCTCTCCGGGCTAGCCCCTCGCCTCGTCGCGACGACGAGCCACGTCCGCTGAGCCCCATTCCGGAAAGCTCTGCGGCCGCTCCGGATCAACCTGGGGCAGGGGAAACTGGCCCAACCAGAACAACGGCAGCCACTACCTCGGCGACGCCACAACCAGCAGCCTCCAAAGCTACTTCGACTCCAGCATCTGTTCCAGTACCAGCAGCCAAAACAGCACCAACTCCAGCCTCGTCAGCAGCACCAACCCCGGCAGCGAAAACATCAGCGCCGGCACCAAGTCCAGCAACGAAAGTAGCAGCGCCCAGTTCCTCTGCATCCTCCGAGTCCTCCCAACCTCGGCAGGGGAAAACCGCTGCTACGGCTTCTTCTTCCCAGCAAGCCAAGGGTAAGAAGACTCAAGACGTTACCAAGCCCAGCACTGCCGAGCCTGGGCAACGTACCCTTGAGTCCATGCTCCCCAAGAAGACATCAGCGGCAAAGGACGCGCCTGCCGAGCCAACTGAGTCTCAGCAGTTGGTTCTGCATACTAGCCCGGCCCTTGCCTTGGTGGAGAGGAAGGAAGCACACGCTAAGGGTTTGGTGACGCCACATATGCCCTCAGGCGAACGGTACCCCCCAAGCCTGATGGAGTTCGTCATGAACTGGAACAAGGCCGAGGTAATCCAGGAGTCCGATCAAGTGAATACCGCCGCCAAGGCCATTAACCTCGCTGGACGGATGATGGAGGTACGCCGTTTCTCCTTCGTAAATTGTAGATAATAACCATTAGTCCCCGAGCCTCCGGGGGAGTAACTTGTTACTCGGCCGGATGCTCTTTTATAGAACTAACGTAGCTCCATAATAACTTCGAACATGCACACACCTAGAGCCGGGTTAAGTTCCACTTGGCCCGGATTTTAGTACACTTCGAATATGCACACACCTAGAGCCGGGTTAAGTTCCACTTGGCCCGGATTTTAGTACACTTCGAACATGCACACACCTAGAGCCGGTTAAGTTCCACTTGGCCCGGATTTTAGTACACTTCGAATATGCACACACCTAGAGCCGGGTTAAGTTCCACTTGGCCCGGATTTTAGTACACTTCGAATATGCACACACCTAGAGCCGGGTTAAGTTCCACTTGGCTCGGATTTTAGTACACTTCGAACATGCACACACCTAGAGCCGGGTTAAGTTCCACTTGGCCCGGATTTTAGTACACTTCGAATATGCACACACCTAGAGCCGGGTTAAGTTCCACTTGGCCCGGATCTTAGTACACTTCGAACATGCACACACCTAGAGCCGGGTTGAGTTCCACTTGGCCCAGATCTTAGTACACTTCGAACATGCACACACCTGACTAATGTTTCTGTATCCTCTTCAGGTGACCACCAACCGCCGAAGTGCCGAATTCCAGCGCTTGTTGGATACACATAAAAATCTTCGCACGAAACAGGCTGCACTCATCGCTGAGTATGAGAAAAGGGGTAAATTTCTTTCTCACTCCTTTCCTCATTTTTCTTCCACTTCACTTGCCAAATGAATCTGATTGTTCGGTTTCCGCAGCTGGGGTGGAAGCTGAAAACAAAATCATGCGAAAGAACTTGGAGCAGATCAAGGGTACGTCTTTCTTATCTGTTCCTACTGTGCTTCTCATCCTTTTACCTCCTTGGCTCGGCAAATATTCATACCTCGGCTCTGCCGGGCCAACACACGGTTTCAGCATTGCTTGAAGAAAGTGTGCATGTGCCTGACATGATGCTGCATTTTCTCGAACAAGCAGGACAGCATCAAGACGAGCTGAAGAAAAAGGATGATGAGCTCGCCCTCCTCCGGACCAAAGATGACGACATAGCCAAGCTCAAAGCTGAAATGGCTAAAATGAAGGCGCAGCACCAAACCGAGGTGAAAAGGGTTGGCCAGGACTTCACCGAGGAACGCGAGCGCCTCCAACTTCAAAGTGCTAACGATCGCGAACTCCTCCAGGAAGCCGAGGTCAAATTTGGGTCGGCAAATGCTGAGCTCGAGCAGCTTCGGAAAAGGCGTGATGCTTGCATCAAGGAGCTGACCCGGATTTACAGTCACATCTCTCGTAACTTCTTTTCCTTTATCCGCCTTACTTCTCCGGGTTACGTCTCATGTCTTATTTTCTCAACTTTGTCCTTTGCCTTGTTTCCCAGGCCACTTTCCAGAGGGTACGACCATTGCACGTGCTGCTGTTGCTAATTTCCGCCGAGAGAGAGGTACTCCGGTCGCTGCTGAGGGTGAGCCCATTCCCTATGACACGGAGGACCTGTTGGTCAGCCTGTCATCTCGCGTGGAAATTATCAAGAACTACGGCCGGGACCTCCTCGATGTTTCAGTCCGGATCTTCCACGCCTTCTAGCCCGCCGATGACGCTCCGGAGAGAATCACGCAGCTCGCTGAAAAGCTTTCAGAAGTTGAGACCCAGCTTGACCTCTGGCGAGAATCCGCTGGCCGTGCTGCTGCCAATACCGTCCTTCACCACGTTTTGACGTGGTACGAAAAGATAGATCTCAGCCTCCTCACATGGCTGCACACGGGGTCCAAATGGACAGATGATCCGGAGTGGGTAGCTCGGCACCAGGCTTGCGCCCACAGCCTCATTGAATATGCCCCCATTCATGAATGGACCGAGGGTTTGAGCTTCCTGGAAGCCGCAGGCGAAGATGACTTGGGTGAATCGGAGGAGGACACAGCCTCGGATATCGAAGAGGGCGATGATGATGCCGAACTCCGTCCTGCTGCTCCTAAGTAAAAACACTTGAAAATTCGTGAGATCCCCGGTATGCTGGGTGGAATTGTATTCCAAATACATGTGATATTTTGCTACTGAGTACTTATGCCGGATTAACGTGGGCGTAGTCCCCAAGTTTCTTTTTCTTGTTCGTTCAATCTTTTGGCTCGGGTCGTGTCTACCTTGATTCGGTTTTACAACTTACAAATCCGAGCCTAAAAAATTGTCTTAACAATATTGGGAAACTTTTAGACTTAGCTCGAAAATAAATACGGGATTAGTCCGGAAAATAAACGTCGGCTCGAATAAATTCTTTTCCTTAGTCGTTTTTCATGTGCTACACAATTCCAAACTTATTCTCTTACTTGCCATGAAGCCAATTCTTGTTGGACAACAGCAAGTCGAAGAGTTGGGTTTTTGGTGCTCACACACTACTAATCCGAGCTAAGTAGAATAACCTATTCCAGCCGATGCACAAATAACAAAAGACAACAAATATTATTAAGGCAGTCCCCGAGTTACTGCTCGAGGTGCCAATATTTTATTGATAAACTCATTGCCGACGTACATACCGACATATAAGAAGACTCGGATACATACACTTCTCTGCTAAGTGTAGAAAGGACGAAGGAGAGCTACATTCCATGGATGTTTAGATTCCTCACCGGACCTGTCCGCCTTGTTCTTTTCCTGTGGCTTTGCATCTATAAGATAATAAGAATCATTGTGCAATGCTTTGCTCACGATGAATGGCCCTTCCCATGGGGGGGGATAGTTTATGCATTCCAGTAGTACGCTGTACCAACCGGAGCACCAGATCGCCTTTCCGGAAGACCCGGGGGCACACTTTCCGGCTATGATAGCGTCGGAGATTTTGCTGATATATGGCGGATCTGGACAGTGCCAGTTCTCTCGCTTCTTCCAGCATATCAACATCATTTTGCCGAGCTTCTTGCACTTCGGCTTCTGTGTATTGGGTGACTCTAGGCGAATCATGCTCTATGTCGGTTGGTAATACAGCTTCTGCCCCATATACCAGAAAAAACGGCGTATAGCCTGTTGATCGATTCGGAGTTGTTCTTAAACTCCACAGTACCGCTGGTAGTTCTTCTATCCAGCACCCCGCTGATCTTTGCAGCGGCTCAATGAGCCGGGGTTTTATCCCGGATAATACTAATCCGTTGGATCTTTCCACTTGCCCGTTCGATGCGGGGTGGGCTACCGAAGCTACGTCAAGTCGGATCCTCTTATCCCGGCAGAAACGAGCAAATTCTCCTTCCGCAAAATTTGTGCCATTATCAGTTATGATACTGTGTGGATAACCGTACCTCAAGATGATATCTTTGAGGAAAGTTACGGCCGTAGCTCATCACATTTTCTTATAGGCTTTACCTCGATCCACTTCGTAAACTTGTCCACCATCACCAAAATGTGAGTCATGTTTCCTCTTGCTGGTTTGAACGGGCCCACCATATCCAGGCACCATACGGCAAATGGCCAAGTGATTGGGATGGTCTTGAGTTCCGACATTGGCATATGCGTCTTTGTGGCGTACCTCTGACAACCATTACATTTTCTCACCAGATCTTCTGCTTGTTCTAAGGCGTTTGGCCAGTAGAACCCGTGTCGAAAAGCTTTCGCTACCAAGGCTCGGGATGAGGCGTGATGCCCGCACTCCCCCTGATGTATATCTCGGATGATTTCAAGCCCTTCGTCCGGGTCAACACATCGCTGGAGGACATTGGTCACACTTCTTTTGTATAATTCGGAATTGATGATCGTGTAAGCCTTTGCCCTCCTCTGTGTTTGCCTGGATAACACCTCCTCAGTGGGTAACGTTCCATCTTTCAGGAATTGAAATATAGGCAGTGCCCAAGCCGGTATTTGCCGCACGGGGAACACGTCCTCGTCTATCTCCATATGATCCACTGGCATAACTTCAACCGGATTACGCTGAGCAGTCCCCGGGTTTGCCGAAGCAGTCCTCGGGTTTCCCGAATCAGTCCCCGGGTTTGCCAAAGCAGTCCCCGGGTTTCGCGCACCACTTCCCGTGTCAATGTCCATGGGCACTGCTCCGGACTCTATGTCCTCCGGGACGTAGATGGACTCGGATTCCGGGAATGGCCTGATGGATGGCTTCTTGAGGTGCTCTAATGCTACACCCGGAGGAATTGCTTGTCTGGTTGACCCGAGCTTCGACAACATGTCGGCAGCCTCATTTTCCCCCCGGGGTACGTGATGAAATTCGCATCTCTCAAAGTAACCAGAAATCTTCTGTACGTGAAATCTGTATAGTGCCATGTTTGGATCAAGAGCGTCCCATACCCGGGACACTTGCTGCACCACTAAATCCGAGTCGCCAAAGCATATAATCCGACGTATACCAATTTCCTTTGCTACCTTGAGCCCATGCACAAGTGCTTCATACTTAGCGACATTATTTGATGCGGTGAAGTGGATCTGCAACACGTATTTCAACTGGTCCTTCTTTGGCGACGTGAGTACGACTCTGGCACCTAGCCCGGTTTTGGTTTTTGATCCGTCAAAGTGCATCCGCCAATAATTCGGATCTGGAAGTGGTGGTTCGTACTGTACCTCGGCCCAGTCCACGAAAAAGTCCGCCATAGCCTGAGACTTTATGGCTTCTCTTCGGTCATACTGCAGGGCGTAAGGAGCTAGCTCAATTGCCCATTTTGCAATTCTGCCGCTTGCATCCTTATTACTCATTATCTCGGATATAGGGGCCTCACATATGACCCGGATGGGATGCTCTTCAAAGTAGTGCTTCAATTTCTTGGCGGCCATGTACACGCCATACGCCACCTTTTGATAGTGTGGGTAGTTCTGCTTTGAGGTTGACAACACTTCACTCAAATAATACACCGACCTTTGCACTGACTTTCCTTCCTCATCACGCTCCGCCACTATCACTGCACTTACAACTCGGTTGGTTGCGGCTATATAGAGCAACATTGGCTCTTTTGATAGTGGGGAGGCTAGCACTGGCGCCGTGGCTAACATTTTCTTTAGGTGGGTAAATGCCTCATCCGCCTGCGGCGTCCAAATGAACTTATCCGACTTTTTCATGAGTTGATAGAGAGGCAATGCCTTTTCTCCTAACCGACATACAAACCGACTTAACGAGGCCAGGCAACCTGTAACTTCTGGACATCGTTAAGACACTTCGGCAGTTCCATTCGTTCAATGGCTCGTATCTTGGTTGGATTAACTTCGATACCTCGGCTGGAAACCAGAAAGCCGAGCAATTTTCTAGCCGGGACACCGAAGGTGCATTTTTCCGGATTAAGTTTCATCCAGAACCTCCTTAGGTTTGCGAACGTTTGCCTGATATCGTCAAGGAGCGTTTTGCTTTCCTTGGTCTTGATAACCACATCATCCACGTATACCTGTACATTTCGACCTATTTGGTCATGCAAACATTTTTGCATACATCTTTGGTACGTTGCACCTGCATTACGTAAACCAAACGGCATGGTGCGATAGTAATAAGCCCCATACGGGGTAATAAACGCAGTCTTTATTTGATCATCCGGATTCAAAGGTATCTGGTGGAAACCGGAGTAAGCATCGATGAATGACAACAGTTCACATCCCGTAGTTGAGTCTATGACCTGATCTATTCTTGGCAGCGGGAATGGATCTTTCGGACACGCCTTGTTCAGGTTCGTGTAGTCGATACACATGCGCCAAACCACTGCCACGTTCGGATCATCTTTCTTCTTTTCCACCAGCACCGGATTAGACAGCCAATCCGGGTAAAGAACTTCCATGATAAATCCGGCAGCTAGCAACCGAGCTATCTCATCCCCAATGACTTTTCTCCTATCTTCGGCGAAGCGGCGGAGAGGTTGCTTCATCGGCTTAGCTCCGGGTCTCACATTTAAAGAGTGCTCGACCAACTCCCTCCGAACACCTTGCAAGTCCTGTGTGGACCAAGCAAAAATGTCCCGATTCTCACGGAGGAAGCTGACGAGCTCGCTTTCCTATTTATCACTTAGCCCGGCACCAATTGTTACGGTGCGCTCTGGGAACATGTCATCCATAGGAACCTTCTTGGTATCTTTCGCGACCTGGAAGGAGACAGTTCCATGCGGGTTACTCAGCGCCGGCATACACTGTTGCGCGGACTGAGCCAACGCTGCCACCTCTTGAATTTTCCTTTTTTCCTGCGCGATCACAAGTGACTCGGCTAAGTTTGATCCGGCCGACGCACACTCCATGGAACATCGGAAGTCCCCAGCAATCGTAATTACTCCGTTTGGTCCGGGCAATTTCATTTTCAAATAGCTTATATGACAACTTGCCATGAACTTGTTCAGCGCTGGCCTTCCGAGCAATGCGTGATACGCGCTTTCCAAGTCCACTACTTCGAACTCCAGATTTTCAGTTCGGCAATTGTCCCTCGTGCCGAACAAGACGTCGACCCGGACCTTGCCTATGGGCTCGGAAGAAATGCCGGGCACAATGCCATGGAAAGTTGTCCTCATGGTCTGGAGCATGTTCTTCGAGATACCCAACTTGCGCATTGTGTCCGCGTACATGATGTTTATGCTACTGCCGTTGTCGATCAGTACCTTTGAGAATCTTACGTTAATGTTAGGCCCAATGAATGTAGGATCTAGCACCAACGCATACGAACCAGGGCTCGGCATGAGCTTGGGATGATCCCTAATGCTCCAGGTGATTTCCTGATCCGACCAAGGCATGTACCTCGTCACTGCCGGCATTACCGCATTCACCTCCTTATGCCTACGCCGCAAGCTTTTTCTATCAGTTTCTTCTGTGGTAAATACACAGTAGCTCTGCTGATGCTCCCTGTACTCGTTTCTCCCCTCATTTCCAGGGTGCCTCTGATCCGGCTGCTGCTGATTTTCTACTTGATGCACTGCATCCCTTCTTTCATTGTTATCATACCTCGGCGGAGGGGGAGGCAACATCAGCTGTTGCGCGTTCGCTCCGGAGAGCAATTGCTGCCGGGGTAATTCCTGCCGAGGCTGATCGTTCCGGGGTGCCTGAGCATTCCCCGAACCACCTTGATCGATCTTGCGCATCCACTCGCATTGCCTCGTCGTATGACCCGCTGGGCTGTTCGGATTTGGCGTGTGAAACTTACACGACTGATCCAACATTGACTCATAAGTATACCTCGGACGGTCTTTCCTTTCTTGCCATTGCTTCTTTTGCTCCGGTGTACAAGTTTTCTTCCATCGTTCCTTGGGGTCCACTGACCTCCAGTTTTCTGGCGCTGACTGCCCCCTGCTCCGGGTTGATCTTGACTCACGGCCGCTACTTGGTGCGAACCGTACCAATGGTCCGGTCGATCATCTCTCCTTTTTCCTCTGTAATCATTTCTCCGGGATGATCAGGATCCATCCCTCTGATAGTACTCGTCGCTTGACTCGTTTGAGGCGAGCCTTGGTTGGGTCGGGTCACCCAATGCATACGAATCTGCGATCCGGATCATCTCTGACAATGTTGCCGGCATTTTCCATTGCAATCTCATCCATAACTCGCTTCCATACCTGCACCCCTGTGCAAACCATGCTATGGCCTGTGATTCTATCACGCCCTCACACGAATTTCTCACGGTACACCACCGGGTCAAGAACTCCCGGTCTGTCTCGTTGGGTCGCTGTTTGCACATAGCTAGGGTCTGTGGCCTATTTGGCCTTTGATACGTACTCGAAAAATTGCTGATGAACATCTCCTCGAAATCAATCCAGCAGTTGATGCTTCCTGGCGGCAAATTGTTCAACCACATCCTTGCCGGGCCTTCCAACATCTGGGGTACATATCGTACGGCCCATCTCAGGTTGCCTGTGGCAATTTTTACAGCAGTAGCATAGTTTATCAGCCAATCCTCTGGCTTGGTACTACCATCATAGGTCTTGGTCCCCCTGGGCAACTGAAAGTTCAGGACTGGTGGCTCTTTCATGATCCGGGGTCCAAAACATGCTGGACCCGGTGGACCCTGACATTCTATCTGTTCCGACCTATATAGTCGATCCAGTTTCAACCTTGCATCGTCTGGCATCAAATCCCTGCTTCCCAGTCTCGAGCCTATCACATGATAGTCCGTTCTTGGATATCCCGCATTTGCCATCTCCGAATCACCGTCGTTATACCGGTTTCGTTCCTGCGGCACACCTTTCTGTTGCATACCTCGGCCGGCACTGTGATCTTGCCTCGGCATGTTCCGCTGCTGCGGTTGTCTTGCCCCTGCTGAGTTTTGCTGCCTGGCATTGCCGTTGACAACGTTCCTCTGACCGGCATTACCTTGGTCACGGTTACCTCGGCCAGCTTCGCCTCGGCTCACACTCCGTCGATCATCATTTTTCTGTGCTTCTTTTTCTTTCCCCGCCTGTATCGGGTCATACGGGACAATCTGTTTGTTCCGTCTAGCCGAGGTTACCACCTCCTCTCTCCTTGGATCGCCATGAGGTGACGACGCAGCTCCAGCGGATTTCTCCGGGTTACCCATCACCGAATGGACTATCTTGGAGGCCCCAGCTCTCTCCGGGTTTGCCCTGCGTAGTTCCTCGTTTTGACTGTTCGCAATCCGAACCAGCTCGTTAACCCGGTTTTGCTGCCTTTGCCGGGCTTCACCCGTCAGTCCCTCTAACTCGGATGCAGCTGCATCCGCCGCTCTGAGGTTCTTGGCCGGTGTACTATACCTCGGCAGCCCCACAGAAAAACAGTTTTCTGATTCCTCGATTTCGACATCACCTTCTTTGTTCATCTCGCTCATGAGATTCCTCCCTTTAACTTTTACAGCATCAACTTTGTTCGCCTTTGCGTACTCACGCAGCGTCATGTTCAACGAGCGCTGGGCCTCGGCTATTTTCTTTGCGCCCTCAAGTATTTTTTTTGCCGACTTTCTTCCAGCTCGGCCTGTGCGCGAGCCGGATCTATCGCTGCTACGACAGGGTTTGCCAAGCTATCTATTGCCTCTCTCAGCACGTTTTCCGGCCTCTCTAGCGGAGGACCCCTACCTTTCCTTGGTGCCTTGGGTGTCACCTCCGGATCTGGCGCCGGATCCTTGCTCGTAACCGCTCCCGACGCTGTCATCATTACCTCCGCACGTTCCGGGGAACGAGCGGTACGTCCCCGGCGAGCCACAATGAGGGGCGGTTCGCCTGCTTCGACAACGTGGCGCGGATGAACGCCTGACACATCCACCGTGACGTAGACCTTGTGGGTGCCGAGCTTGAGGAAGACGCCGTTGCGTGGGAGAGGGCGCGTGCCGAAGCAGCCTGCGTTGTCGCTGACGAAGTCCCGCGCTTCAAAGCGCTGGA
Source organism: Avena eriantha (assembly GCA_910589775.1). Lineage (NCBI taxonomy): Eukaryota > Viridiplantae > Streptophyta > Magnoliopsida > Poales > Poaceae > Avena > Avena eriantha. Next base: position 129,060,660 of record OU342741.1, on the reverse strand, counting down.
CGAGCCCGGAGACGATGCGCTCTCCAGTGACGATGAAGTTTCCCGTCCCGATCTTGACCCCTGCTAGCACCGCTGGCCCCACGGTGGGCGCCAACTGTCGTGGTGGTGTCACGGCAGATGCCATGTATAGGCAGAAGATGGGGACTAATACACGCTAGGGGAATCCAAGGAGGGATAGCAAAGTGATTCTCCACACAAGAACTTGTATTGATTTTCTTCCAAGGTTACAAGTGCTCCTAGAGCTGTATTGGCGAGAGGAGGAAGAAGAAGCTCTCTTACTCTCACCCACAGACCTCACCTGAAACCCTAGACCTTAACAAAAATGTTCAGAGAATAAACTGCCAACCCCTTCTACAGAAGCCCTAGCCCCCTTTTATAGGGGAGGCTCGGTTTCTGCCTAGGGCATACGTGGAGGCATATTCCTAAGAATATGCCTCCTCCCAAAGTGGTAAGCCGACCGGGGTGATTTTTCCCCCGCGTCAGCCACGCTTTAGCTACATGAGCCACGCCCCGCCCCTCGTCAGCTACGCTTTAGCTCGTCAGCTGACACGGGCGTCGTCACGCTTGTCGGCCACGCCCCGGTGGTCCAGTCCTTGCTTGCTTCGCTCAGGCAGTGCGTACCGGGGCTCCTTTTGACCAGCGAGATTCCTTCCTTCTCCTAGAAGGTTACTGCGACTCGGACGATGGTTCATCCGGCCACACCCTTTTCCTGCATACAGGTTAGACATATGCTTCCGACCCACCGCTTAAGTCGGATTAGGGCTTGTTAGGCGAACGCCCCCAGGTCCGGATTACCCCGTGACTCGGCCTACCTTGAGGTGACCCGGCCAGTACTCGCTTTGACCCGGCCGGACCTCGGCTAACTCGGCCTTTCATACCATGGCGTGACCCTACCCGGGGGTATCCCCCCAACACTAACTAAAGTCACCCGTAACCGCACTCTTGAACTTGTTCCAAACTCTACCCGGTAAAGAAAATGAATGAGTTATTTATTACGTGATATCTTAGGAAATCAACGAAAGAGACCGATGTAGCGTGAAAATTACCTCTGGAGCATGTCATGCATGTCTCTAAACATTTCCAGGGGTCTCTTTAATGGGTCCATGACTTCAACTCTTCCCTTATCAAGTTGAATGTCCATGAGAATCCAGTGGAAACTGTACACATTTATATATATACATCAGTAACTCATCAATTACACTTAACATCGAGTAAGCAAAAGAGAATGTGTACAATAGAGTAAGACCCTCACGCGAAATTGTAAGGAAACAATATGTGGTCACACAAATTTTGCTCCGTTAGAAACCTTAGAAGGTTTTCCTGCGTCTCCTCGGGTTTTGTCGTTAGCGTCTTTACATGTATTTTATCTGGGTTAATGAACCCAACACTAAAGACTGACCTTCTTTTACATTCCATGATCTTCATTCTGCATAATAATAGAGTACAAAAGGATATAATTAGGAGAATTACATGCAATGAACTGAACAACTGAAAAAATGAACAACTTACATATAGACAATGAATTCAACAACTTACAGACAATAGCAACTCATGAGACTTTTGTCGAGGGCGTAGAAACTGTATAACTGGAAGAGTTCTGGAAACTCAACATGGACCTCTTCTTCTCGGAAGTAGTAGTCATGTGGGACTTTCGCCACGAACATTATTCTCTCCTGCTTTACGGCTTTCAAGTACCAGTTATGTAAACTCCGCATTTGTGTTGGCAGTTGTTGGAACTGCTCAAAGCTGACCAGAGGCTTCCCTGGGACATATGTAGGGACTACTTGAGCCTTGGGTAACTTGTTGTCCTGGGCACCTAGCAATTCCTCAATAGTCACATTCATAGCGGCCGCAAGCTTCTTAGCTTCTTCCATATCCTGCTAGGGAGTGTCATAGGATAACACCTGGAGGGGTGGGATCGATGTTTTGGCATGTTTCCCGAGCTAGGGGACGTCCATTCTTTTCTCGGTTGCACTTTGACCTGATGATTTGCTCCCTCTCGCACTTCTACTTGATTTACTCTTCTTCACTACCTTCTGAAGTGTGCGTCGATAGTCATCTGGCTTATGGTGCAATTCATATTGCGATTTTGTGTTCAGAAAAGAAAGTGCATACGCTTTTTGCTTCTCGGTGTATACCGGGGCGGGCTCGGGTTTCTTGTTTTGAAGTTGCGCAACACATTCGGCCTTTACAATCATGTCGGTTTCCTCGTCAGTACGATCGTAAGGTCTGATGGGAAGATTCTTATAAGGTACTCTTGGGAGGGGCAACATTTGTTGATTTGGGCTGCTGCGTCATTTAGTACTAATCGGAGGCTACGGCGGAGATCGAGATGGACTCGGGTTGTGGTGGTCGTAGTCATGGGGTGGGCTTCTTGGAGGTGATGGAGGTGAAGGTGACATGCGACGACTCGGAGGCGGTGTTGGCTTTGGCGTCCAGCCTGGAAGCTTGATGTTGTTCTTGTCCCATAGAATGATACCACCCAGTACTTCTCTGAGTGTCTTCTCACCTTCAGGTCTAGGGATGTCAAGCTCCATTGAGTCCCACCCCATTGCGATTTCATCCACAGCAACTTTAGCATAGCCAGCTAGAATCTCACGGCCATGCCAGTGTGTGCCAGGTGGACAAGGTAAAGCACATCCGACCGCCACCTTGATGGATAGGTTCTTCACCTTCTGATGGAGCTCACAAGATGCCTGCTCCTTGATTCCATCCACGGGGTAGCTAGGACCGCCATCTACCATACGTGCATCGTCAGAAGGGACCTCTGATTCAGCCACGCTGCTTCTCCGCTGAGATGGGACGGCGGTAATATCGAGTACAGGATCTTGTAGGCGCGCTGCTCCTCGAAGTTCGTCAATCTGTTGCTGATGCATTCGAAGTGTTCCTAGCAACTCGGTGAACCTGTCTCCCTCCTCCTCCTGCCGTCGCCTCTTTGCTCTCTCTCGGCTCCTATAAGTATCTCTGTCTTTGGGAAACCCCATCTCCCACGTATAACTAGGGCCAAGGCCTCGTACACGTCCTCCGCGTTCGTCATTCCCGAGGACCTTTGTCAGCAAGTCTTTCTCTCTATCGGGACGGAACTTTGTTGTCCCCGCTTTAATCTCCTTCACCACTTTCTGCCATGTATCCTGGGCTATCCTAATCCCGTCACTGCAAATAAGGTCCCCAGTACTTTCGCCATACTCACTCCCATGCCCAAGGAACCAATTCCTTGCCCTCAGATCCCATTCTTCGTGTATTGGTTCTGGAGTGATCCCTTTAGCAAGCAAATCATTCTCTTTAGCATCCCACTTTGCCATGGCAGCCGCGTAGCCCCTGGCCCCAGGTGATGGTGATATTTCTTCATCGCGGCATTTTTCTTGTTTTTTTCCGACATTTCCATAGCAGGTTCTGACTCCTTGTACTTCACAAATGCATCCCAGTTAGCCTGCTGCTCCGTTAGATAGCATTCAAATTTAGGAGGAGTCTTCGTCTTCTGATACTTTTGCCATAATGCTTTCTTCTAGTTCTTGAATAGTTCGGCCATCTTCGTAAGAGTCCACTGCTTGACTTTCTTCCTCAATGCAGCTGTGTCGGCATCATCCTCACATTCTGGCAGGGTGAAATGTGTGATGAGGTCATTCCAAAGACCCTCTTTGCACCTGTCGGCGATATACTCACCCTCTTTCGCCCCTTTGGTCTTATTCCACTCTCGAACGGTGATCGGGATGCGATCCCTAACCATAACTCCGCATTGTTGTTTAAATATAGTTTTAGCCTTTTCGGGTTTGAACGGTTCACCCCTTGGTGATACCCGCGTAATTGTATAACGCGTAGATGCGTCCAACTTTTTGGCCGGGCCTCGTTTGGAATATTTTTTGCTCGATGTGGAGGCCTAAGAGAAGAAACATTCATCAATTTATATATATATACAACTCACTTAATGCATCTACTGATCACCAGACTTCATATATATACCTCGCCGGACTTCGTTAAGGGTCCACCGAAGCCGTCGGCTTCTCAACCACCGAAGCCGCCGGCTTCTCCTTGATCATTTGGTCGACCTCCTCTCCCTCACCGGAGGGGTTCAGATAAATCGACGGAGATTCGGGTGGATCAACATGGGGGGTGTCGTTGATCATATCCTCAAGAAATTCTTCTTGTGCTAGGTCTCTCTGGATTGGATCCATAGTTTTCTACAAAATGCACACAATAACATTTTTCATTCAATATTGCTGCATAAAATAATACTAAACAATAATATAAACACGCAATTTGCTACAATAATACTAAACAATAGCAAAATTCTAGTGATGCCCTAACCCTAACCCTAAGTCTGGGGGCCCGCGAGCACCACCACCCTAACCCTAAGTCCGGGGGCCCACGAGCACTACTACATTAACCCTAAGTCCGGGGGCCCGCGAGCACCACCACCCTAACCCTAAGTCTGGGGGCCCGCAAGCACTACCACATTAACCCTAAGTCCGGGTGCCCGCGAGCACTACAACCCTAACCCTAAGTCCGGGGGCCCGCGAGCACTACCACATTAACTCTAAGTCCGGGTGCCCGCGAGCACTACCACCCTAACCCTAAGTCCGGGGGCCCACGAGCACTACCACATTAACCCTAAGTCCGGGGGCCCGCGAGCACAAAATAATTCCTATATACAAAATATTTCCTATATATAAATATTTCATATATACAAATATTTTCTATATACAAAAAATTTCTATATACAAATATTTCCTATATACAAAATATTTCCTATATACAAATATTTCCTATATATAAAAATATATTTCCTATATACAAATAATTCCTATATACAAATATTTTCTATATACAAATTTTTTATATACAAATATTTCCTATATACAAATATTTCCTATATAGGAAAACATATTTCCTATATACAAATATTTTCGATATACAAAAAATTTCTATATACAAATATTTCTATATATAAAAATAAATTTCCTATATACAAATATTTTCTATATACAAATCTTTCTATATACAAAACACATACCAGCGGTGGCGGTGGCGACCAGCGAGGGGAGGGGCGAGGCCGGGGCTGTGGCAGAGCTCATGGCGGTGTGGGTGGCCGCGGCGAGGCGAGGTATGGTGGCCGGGGCGGTCAGCCGGGGAGGCGCGGCACGGGGAGGTCAGCCGGGGAGGCGCGGACGAGGACGTCGGAGATTTGGCAGCCTGGCGGCGCTCCTCGCGATGTGCTTCTTCGGTCGATGGATTCGACCGGGGAAGAAGCGGCGCATTAAATACCCCCCACCCTTTAGTCTCGATGCGTGTCACAAACCGGGACTAGAGGGAGGTCTTTAGTCCCGGTTCCAGCCACGCATCGGGACTAAAGGCTTTGGATGCCTTTTCGCCCGCAGAGCCTTTAGTCCTGGATGGTGTTCTGGGCCATGACTAAAGGCCCAAATTTGCGCGCGTTGGGTCTAAGTGGGCGCCTGTTTTTTCAAATATTACAATTTGTAACTATTAGATTTTTTAAACATTTGAATTATACAGTTTTTGCATACTTATGAATTTGAGAAAAATTTCAACATGAAAAGTTTTTAAATTTGAATAAGTAATCCAAATCTATTTTCTGTTTTATAAAATAATTATTCTAACTAGTGAAACTAATAACCATTTTGCCATTTCCAATTTAAAAATGCATTAACTATTATATTTTGCATATTTTTGAATCTCACTAAATTTTTAACATAAAAAGTGCTTGAATTTGAATAAGAGATTCAAATCCATTTTATGTTTTATAAAATAAATATTCTAACTAGTCAAACTATTAACCATTTTGCCATTTTCATGTGATTCCGACGCTCCGGTGGTCTTCCCTAGACCGGGGGCCCTGGATCGTCTATCCCTATAGCTTTCTCCGTACGAGGGTAGCCCCTTTAGGGTTTAGGGTTTAGGGTTTAAGATTCCCTCCTCTGACTTCCCGCCATTTCTCACTATATATATGTAGGCTTGGTCGTTGCCATAGCACATCTAGACTCATATCTGCCGCCTCTCTCCACTCTATCCCATGGCTTCCACCATACCTCTAACCCCAGGAAGGCGGAGATGGAGTCTTTGACGAGCTAGCAGGAAAATTCCGAGGCGGAACTTCTGAAGATGCCATAGGGCGTGTGTACCAAGGGCATCTTCGAGAAGTTCCACCACGGGAGATTTCCCAACCCTTTCCTCCATCCATGGGGATGAAACTCTCCATCCATGTTGGCTTGTTGAGTTGCCTGCCATGGCGTATCGATGCTCCTTTTATAGGCACGGCGCCGCTTCTACTTTGTCTTCTTCCTCCGACAGGGCATCGTGCGCTACATGCTTTATCTCATCGACCAGTGCGTCCACCCACGCGTGCTTATCCCACCGACAGTTTTGTTAAATGACACAAAAACCACCTTTAGTCCCGGTTGCACCCACTAGCCGGTACTAAAGGTTAGCTAGAGTGTCATGGCCTACAACACGACCGGCAATAACCCCCGCCTGCGGTACCCTCAAATCTAGCCCACGCGTTCCCAACCTTCAAGGTTCGACTATGGCGACCCCGACGACGATGGCGCCGGCGACTACGACGACTACAGTGGCGCGTATTATAGGCTAGGCAGGAGCATGACTGAATCACTCCAACATTAGGCATGTTTCTTAATTTTGAGTTGTGTTATGTATCTTAATTTTCAGTTGTGCTATGTATCCTTAGTGTTTGTGGGTTCCTTCTCTTGTGATGGTTCCTTCTCTTTAGGTGATCACCTCCCGCGGCTCAGAACCCGGTCGTCAACGTCTAGTTTGATTGAGCAAGATGTATTACATGAAAGGGGACCTTTATGTCTCAAATAAAAGGTTTAATACATTACATAGATTTATGTCTCAAATAAAAGGTTTAATACATTATTAGACATCACCAACATCTAGTGTTGTGGTTTTCTTCTACACCGTAGCCATGGAGAATCTTCATCATTTAACAGGATGCTTGGGTCAGTTTTCACTTTGAAGGGCGGAATTCATGAAACTTATTGTAATCTTCTGACATGTCTGTCTTGTCATCCACTCCCACGATGTTTCTTTTCCCTGAAAGAACTATGTGGCGCTTTGGCTCATCGTATTCTGTACTCCTTTGCTTATCTTTCCTTTTTCTCGGTTTGGTAGACATGTCCTTCACATAGAAAACCTGAGCCACATCGTTGGCTAGGACGAATGGTTCATCCATGTATGCAAGATTGTTGAGATCCACTGTTGTCATGCCGTACTTTTGGTCTACATGTACCCCGCCTCCTGTCAGCTTGACCCATTTGGACCGAAACAAAGGGACCTTAAAAGTAGGTCCATAGTCAAGTTCCCATATCTCCTCTATGTACCCATAATATGTGTCCTTCTGCCCATTTTCATCTGTTGCATCAAAGCGGACACCACTGTTTTGGTTGGTGCTCTTTTTATCTTGGGCGATCGTGTAAAATGTATTCCCATTTATCTCGTACCCTTGGAAAGTACATATAGTCGAAGATGGTAACCTGGCCAACGAGTACAACTCATCTCCAACAGTGGTGTTATTCATGAGATGTGTCTGCAACCAATTGCCAAAATTCTTCTCGTGTTCCCCTTTAATCAAGGTTTCAGGCTTCCCCAGGTTTTCGGAGCGTAGAATATTCTTGTGTTTCTCGATATACGGAGCCACCACGGTGGAATTGTGTAGAACTGTGTAGTGTGCTTGAGTGAAAGAATGCCCGTCCCTACATACCATTGATTTCCTTCCTAGTGTGCCTTTTCCAGTCATCCTCCCCTCATACCGAGATTCAGGAACACCAATCGTCTTAAGGTCAGGAAGAAAGTCAACACAAAACTCAATGACCTCATCTGTTCCATAGCCCTTGGAGTTGCTTCCTTTTGGCCTAGCACGGTTATGAACATATTTCTTTAAGACTCCCATGAACCTCTCGAAGGGGAACATATTGTGTAGAAACACAGGACCAAGAATTCTAATCTCTTCGACTAGGTGAACTAGGAGGTGCGTCATAATATTGAAGAAGGATGGCGGGAACAACAACTCGAAGCTGACCAGACATTGGACCACATCAATCTGTAACCCTGATAGACTTTCTCGATCGATTACCTTCTGAGAAATTGCATTGAGAAATGCACATACCTTCACAATGGCTAGTCGAACATTTTCTGGTAGAATTCCCCGCAATGCAACCGGAAGCAATTGCGTCATAAGCACATGGCAGTCATGAGACTTTAGGTTTTGAAAAAAATTTCTCTTTCATATTTACTATTCCCTTTATATTCGACGAGAAGCCAGACGGGACCTTGATACTGAAAAGGACTTCAAAAAAGATTTCCTTCTCTTCTTTGGTAAGAGCGTAGCTGGCAAGCCCTTGAAACTGCCCTGGATGCTTGCTGTCTCGTCCTTTATGATGTTGCTGGTCCTCCCGTGCTGCCGGGGTATCTTTTGACTTCCCATACAAGCCCAGGAAGCCTAGAATATTCATGCAAAGATTCTTCGTCAGGTGCATCACGTCGATTGTAGAGCGGACCTCATGCACTTTCCAATAGGGTAGCTCCCAAAATATAGATTTATTCTTCCACATGGGTGCGTGTCTGGTAATGGGGTCTTTCAGAACAGGTTGTCCTCCAGGACCCTTTCCAAAGATTACATCCAAATCCTTGACCATACCAAATACATCAGCACCACTACGGGGGATAGGCTTCATCCGGGTTTCTGCCTTGCCATTGAAATGCTTGCCTTTCTTCTTTAAGGGATGACTGGGCGAAAGAAAATGACGATTGTATGGGTACACATTCTTTCTACATTTATCCAGATATATACTTTCAGTCTCATCTAAACAGTGCGTGCATGCATTGTATCCTTTGTTCGCCTGTCCTGAAATGTTACTAAGAGCAGGCCAATCATTGATGGTTATGAACAGCAATGCTTGTAGGTCAAATTCCCGTTGTTTGTGCTCATCCCACACACGTACACCTAGTTTGGCCCACAACTGTAGAAGTTCATCAACTAATGGCCTTAGGTACACATCAATGTCGTTGCCGGGTTGCTTCGGGCCTTGGATGAGCACTGGCATCATAATGAACTTCCGCTTCATGCACAACCAAGGAGGAAGGTTGTAGATACATAGAGTCACGGGCCAGGTGTTGTGACTGTAGTTCTGCTCCCCAAAAGGATTCAAGCCATCGGTACTTAGACCAAACCATAAGTTCCTTGCGTCACCAGCAAAGTCCGGGAAGTCTCTCTCGATTTTTCTCCACTGCCAACCATCAGCAGGGTGCCTCAACATCCCGTCTTTCTTACGGTCTTCCGTGTGCCATCGCAACAACTTGGCATGCTCTTTATTTCTGAACAAACGTTTCAACCGTGGACTATTATAGGAGCATACCACATCACCTTGGCAGGAACCCTCTTCCTGGGTGGCTCGCCCTCAACATCACCAGGGTCATCTTTTCTGATCTTATACCGCAATGTAGTGCATACCGGGCATTTATCCATATTCTCGTACTTCTCACCGCGGTAGAGGATGCAGTCCTTAGGGCATGCATGTATATTCTGCACGTCTAATCCTAGAGGGCAGACAAGTTTCTTTGCTTCGTACGTACTGGAGGGCAATTGGTTATTTCTTGGAAGCAGCTTCTTCATTATTACCAGCAACTTTTCAAATCCCGAGTCAGTCATACCGGTCTCTGCCTTCCACTTCAACAATTCTAGTGTGCTACCCAGCTTCTTCTGGCCATCTTCACAAGTTGGATACAACAATGTGTTGTGGTCCTGTAACATCTGCTTGAACTGCAACCTCTCCTTTTCTGTGTCGCAGTCTCGCCTTGCATCACTAATGACCCGACCAAAATCATCAACGGGCTCATTTGGTTCCTGTTCTTCACCCTCTTCTTCTTCATTATCTTCAACTGCGGTATCATCGTATTCAGGGAACATAGATCGGTAGTTGTCATCATCATTCTCTTCTTCATCGCTGTCTTTCATCATAACGCCTCTTTCTCCGTGCTTGGTCCAAACATTATAGCCGTACATGAAACCGGACTGAAGCAGGTGGCTCTGAATGATTCTTGAGGAAGTGTGAGCCTTCTCATTCCGACATTCAACACATGGACAACACATAAAACCATCCCGCCGCTTGTTCGCCTCGGCCACAAGGCGAAAAGAACGCACGCCTTCTCTGTAAGCATCAGAGCGTCGGTCACCGTACATCCATGGGTGGCTCATCTGCATCATACAACCATGCATATATATCAAACGCAATCACGATGCTTAAATTAGTACCACGCGGTCAAAACGAGAAAATAGTTGCTAACCTTTTAGGACACTTCAAAACAAAGAGGAGAAACCTTAAGTGTCGCTCTGGCACCTCATATCATATTTTGTCTTGTGTGAACTCAAGTGGCATCGCTCCAACAGGCATTTCACCAAACACCTCTAGTGCATATGAAGAAAAAAAGTTAGCACAAAGTTATACCCACCTCTCACATAGGAAAAAAACAGGAGAGAGTGGAGGGATGGGTGCATATATATAGGGCCCGACCATTAGTCCCGGTTTGAGATACAAACCGGGACTAAAGGTTCTACCAGGAGCACGCGTGCCAGCCTAGACCCATTTGTCCCGGTTTGTATCTCAAACCGGGACTAATGGTTCCTTACGGACCAGGACAAAGTACCTCGGCCTCCTCGGGCCGTCTGGTTCGGACCATTAGTCTCGGCCCCAGCCACGGCCGGGACTAGTGGCCCAAACCAAAGGCCCATTTTCTACTAGTGGGCCTCACCATGTTCTCCGATGGATATCGCCACCAAAGGCCTGATCCACCTTTCCACTATAGGAACCCTTCGAGGCAGGTACCAGTGCCTTTACACAACTAGCGGGGCACAACTCCACAATCAACTTGGAGGCTCCCGTAATGACAACAAGCTGCCACAAGAACAAGTTATCAATAACAAAGAACAAGATCTAGATATTGACAAGAATACTAGATCAGGGATTTCTCCAAATGAATGGAGAGGAGTTGATGCGCTTGATTCATGATGACGATGACGATTCTCTCCTCCTTCAATTCCCCCAAAGATCAAAGCCTTCGGGTGGTTGAAGTGGGAGATCTGGAATGAGAGCTCTTGCAAAGGGTCTGAACAATTTCGAGTGAATCAAGAGTTCTGCTCGTTGGGGAAGAAGGGATATTTATACCCCTTCCAAAACCAAGCCGTTAGAGCCTTTGGGGGCCAGATTATCCGGCCTGGCGAAAACTCCGCCCCAGACTCGGATTATCCGGCAGAAAAACCGGCTACAAACAGAAGCTCACACAGACTTGCCCTTCACACTTTCTCCAGGGGACCGGATTATCCGGCTCTAGGGGAGGGCCGGATTATTCGGCTGGGGGGAAACTCCGCCCCAGCCATGGAATATCCGGGGGATATTCTGCCCCAAGGGCAGAAGCTTGCGCAGGAGCTCACTTGGGCGATTCCCTTGAGGCCGAATTATCTGCCCCAACATGAGGGCCGGATTATCCGGTCCAGGGAGAAAATCCGCCCCAGAGCTAGAATTTTCCGAGGGAAAATCCGCCCCCAGACAGAGACTTGCGCAGAGCCAACCGTGCCCAAGGTGGTCTGGCCGGATTATCCGGCCCATGATGGGGACGGATAATCCGGCCCCCAAAACTCTCAAATCTTCCTTCAACACTTAGTGCACATTAGAATAATCCATGGTATTGTTATCTAACACACAAAACCTAGGAAATCGTGAAATGTTCTTTCAATCTCCCCCTTTTTGGTGTTAGATGACAATACTAGGATTTGCAAGAAGGAATCAAAAGACCACCAACAAAACATGGAAGAGACTCCCCCTCAATGCGTGCATATTAGGAATTTGCATTTGAATACAAATGCACACAAATAGGTGTAAGTCTATTCCATTGAAATATAAACAGCATAACCATACCACCGAGATAATGAGAGAGGCGTCCTTGAAATAGCCAAGATTATCACGTGATAACCCATATAAGCGCCTTCCTTGAGATAGATTCCCAGCATAATAGGATATGAGTAAATGAATCCATAGGCATAATGCATGAGATAAATCCAGACGTCCACCGACACAGAGTCTCAAACACACCACAAATCACAAATAAAGTTCAACGCTAAATGGACACAAGCAAGAAAACGACGAATGAAAAGGTGCAAATGCTTGTGGCCTACCCAAGAAAATCCTCGAAGACCTAATAGAACTACTTCTCCCCCTTTGGTATCGAGATGCCAAAAAGGAAAAAGGGCGATGCTAGCGCCCCAAGGTATCACTCGTAGTCCTCATCCTCGTCTTCGTCCTCATTCCCATCGCCGTCCTCATCCTCGAGCTCCTCGGTGTCATCGTCCTCATCATCAGCAGTGGTCACAGAGGGGAACAAGTGACGCTCCAGCTCTCCATAGTTCAGCCCAGAAGAAGAGTTCCACTGGGCATATGGTGTAGGAGGAGTAGGAGCCGGGGGATCACCAAAGGCACCAGTCACATGGTGAAGGATGAGCTGCTGGGAGTGAGCCAACTCATGGCGCTGCTTGTAGGCCTCATACTGGCCCTTGCGTGTGTCCACGCCCATGCAAAGAATGTGACACTGGAACCAGTTCAGCTGCTTGATCTCACGAGAAACAAGAGGCACTGGAGGCCTGCGAGCATCCCTCATGAGAACCTCAGGAGCAGAAGAGGGGTGAGAGGTCTTCCGAACCTTGTTGTAGATCTTCTTTGCGTTATGCACAACATCAATGTTGAAATCTTCAGATGGAAGCAGGTGCCTGATGAGCATCATAATGTAGGGAGCATAAGGAATGGACAACCGGTTGAACATAGCATCAGTCAGTTGATGGAAGATGAAGTCCATCACATCCAGCTTGTACTGCACGGACTCATCCTCGCACGAGGCAACCTCATGAGAGAAGACTAGGAGCTGGACAAGGTGACCATAGATGCTATCATTGTTGCCTCCACTCGAACTGATGGAGTCACGGAACAGGCCCACCAAGACAGCATAGATAGGAGCAAGACCAGCAAGGGTTCCCACAATGCCATTGTCCATCGTGCAAGGAGCGAGAACTGCATCTTTGCTGGGCTTTAGCTGAGTGATGATGCGATGGCCACTGGCCCTATCCCTGCTGCGGAAAGAGCATCCAAGTACCTCAGCAAACACACGAAAATCGGCAGTCATAGGCCTGTCACGAGTCATCCACTTCATAGTACGATGCTCATCTCCACAAATAACCAAAGTGGAAAAGAACTACTTCACCACCTCAGAATCATATGAGCACTGGAGAGCCACGAGATGGTGCATCCCCATCCGCTCAGCCACATACATGGCATCAACAAGGTGGGGCTTCTCCAAAGCCTCAACAAGAATCAGCGGGGGCATAGGCCTAATGTTCAGCCTGGCATACACACCTTCATATATCCCTTTCTGTTCAGCACACCAAAAGCGAGAATCCCCCAACTCAAAATCACGTGGCAACTCAGCAAACAGATCACAGTGACGAATAGAGGAATAAGTGACTGGATCCAAGGCCGTGTAGTTGATCTTGGGCTCTTTGCCCTTCCTCTTGGACACACCCCTCCTGGATCTCTCCCGCTTCTCTTGTTCTGCCATGCGTTCAACCTCTTTTTCTCTTCTCCTCAGCTCAACTTTGTCCATAGTCTTACCCTCACTGTCTACCCTGAAATAGATAGTATGAGAACGACCCTTGTAAGTCTTGGGATCACTGGAACCACCTGTGAAGAGAACAAGGGTGATAGCATGGGGATAAGCATACACACAAGTCCAGGAGAGAGCATGGAAAAAGTTGTCAAAAAGTTCATAAGACAAATCTACTCAATGCACACAACATGGTGAAACTGAACCAGATTTGATTTGGTTAGGCCGGATTATCCGGCCTGGACAGGGGCGGATAATCCGACCCTGGTAGAAATTTTCGACTTCACCTAGATTGAATGCAAAAGGTAGATCGGGCCTAGAAACTGCAAGACTACAATTTCTACGAGAAACAACATCCTTCTAGACAATGTTCCACCCAACAAATAACACATCTAGCCAAATATGGGGAGAGAGGGAGTTACCCTCACTCATTGGAGGAAGAACACGGAGGAGAAGGTACCCGGAGGCATGGAGAAGAAGATCCAGGGAGGCCCGGAAAATCCAGTGGCCGGAGAGACTCCGGGGAGGGTGGGGGCCGGCAGGCGGTGACTGAGGAGGAGGAGAGGGTTGGGGGAGAAGTGTTGTTTGTTATGAGCCCTTCCCCCCGATCCCTGCCCTTAAAGACGAGATTCGCCAGGGCCGGATTATCCGGCCTATACTTGGGCCGGATTATCTGGCCACAAATCTGAATTTCTGTTGAACACAGATTCAGGCCCGCGCGTCCCCAAACAACACCCTCACAAGGTGTACAAGGGACTTAAGTGCAAGAATAGATGTTTTAGGGGTAGCGAAAGGCTTAGGATTGAGAGAGCCAAACTGAGATGGTACTACATACTCAAAATTGCAAGAACCAAATCAACTAAAAGCCAAAATTGAGTGTGATTCCCATAAGAACATGAGATGAGCGAAAACAACCAAAAAGATCCACAAAAATCCAATTATCCTCATGGGAGAGGGTGGTGGCCGAAGCCACCTTGTTGGACTGTATGGTATGACACCGCGGAGATATATCTTGGGTTCACGACAAATACTCATCAATAAGCTCACATATCACAAAATGATATTAAGAGAAATGATTTATCTTGCTTTTCGCATTATGGGGGGAGGGTTATCCCAATTAATTAGGACTACACTCCCCCTATTTCCATGCCCACATCTAGACCAAATAAGACTGAGAAGTACGAGTGAGTGCATGGGTAATCAAGACAAGATCCTGGAATCAATGATATTTAGCTCATTCCTCAAGTAGCAGAACCTTGCTTCATCAAGTGGCTTCATGAAAATATCAGCAAGTTGGTTCTTCGTGCTCACAAAAGATAGATCAATATCGCCTAGAGCAACATGATCTCGAATAAAATGATTCTGAATCTCAATATGCTTTGTCCTTGTGTGCTGTATCGGATTATACGCAATTTTGATTGCACTTTCATTATCACATAAAAGAGGCACTTTGTCACAATTGACACCGTATTCCTTTAAAGTTTGGCTCATCCACAATAACTGAGTGCAAGCACTAGCAGCAGCAACATATTCAGCTTCGGCGGTGGAGAGAGAGATACAATTCTGCTTTTTAGATGACCAACACACTAGAGATCTTTCCAAGAATTGACAAGCTCCAAAGTGGACTTCGATCATCTTTATCACCAGCCCAATCGAATCAGTATAACCACATAGAGAGAAATTGGAGCCCATGGGATACCATAGACCAAAATTAGGGGAACGAACAAAATATCGAAAGATCCTCTTTACTGCCACTAAGTGACTTTCTTTAGGAGCTGCTTGATACCTTACACACCCCCGCACTCAACACAATATCGGGTCTAGATGTGCAGAGGTAAAGAAGAGAGCCGATCATGGACCGGTGGTATACCTTTTGGTCCACATCTTTACCATGGGGGTTAAGTTCAAGGTGACATTTTATTTACATCGGAGTAGCGACACCATTAAGATCCATCATCTTGAATCTCTTGAGCATGTCTTGGATGTACTTAGCTTGATTGATGAAGGTTCCTTCTCTAAGTTGCTTGATCTCGAATCCAAGAAAGAACCGTAATTCCCCCATCATAGACATCTCAAACCTTTCAGTCATAAGCTTTGAAAATTCATCATTAAAAGCTTTATTAGTAGAACCAAAGATGATATCGTCTACATATAGTTGGCATACGAAGAGCTCCCCCTTAACCTTCTTAGTAAAAATAGTGGGATCGATTTTCCCAACTTTGAAGCCACGGTCTAGCAAAAGCTCTTTAAGGTGCTCATACCACGATCATGGGGCTTGTTTAAGGCCATAGAGTGCCTTATCGAGTTTGTAGACATGGTTCGGGAAGTTAGGATCCTCAAATCCTGGGGGGTGCTTTACATATACCAACTCATGTAGAGGACCATTGAGAAAAGCACTCTTGACATCCATTTGCTGCAATTTAAAATTGTTATGGGCTGCATAAGCAAGAAGGATACAGATGGATTCAAGCCGAGCCACAGGAGCATAGGTCTCGCCGAAGTCAATGCCCTCAACTTGAGAATAGCCTTGTGCCACAAGTCTCGCCTTGTTCCTCACAATAATGCCATTCTCATCTTGATTGTTCTTAAATATCCATTTAGTGCCGATAACATTGCGGCAATCTTTGGGCTTCTCCGCGAGTTTCTAGACCTTGTTGCACTCGAAATTATTCAATTCTTCATGCATAGCAACAACCCAATCCAGATCTTCTAGAGCTTAAAATACTTTCTTGGGTTCCACCATTGATATGTGAGCTTGATGCTCACCAAAACTTGCCAATTCCCTTCTTGTAGAAACCCTTCATCGAAGGTCACCTACAACCTTGTCGGGAGTGTGACCCCTTAGCTCAAGGTTCCGATCAGCACGAGCCTTGCGACGAAGTTCAATAAGCTTGTTGGATTCATCACTTGAATCTTCATTGGAATCATTTGCTCGACCTTCATTAGAATCCAGATTAACAGAAGTTGGAGGTGATGACGCATGTCCTTGAGGAAGGTCAGCAGCCATAACAGAAGGCTGCTGGACAACTGGTGATTCAGGGCCAGATAATCCGGACAATGGTGATGCCGGATAATCCGGCCTGGGAGAATTTGTTGCAACTTCATCAGGCTGCCTGGGATTTGCTTGAGCTGGAGAGGGGCCGGATAATCCTGGGCCAGCCGAAAAATCCGGCCTGGAGCTTGCAGCGATTTCTTCAATACCAGGAGCAGTTTGGTCGTCAGGAGCGGGGTGGCCGGATAATCCGGTATCAACCGGATAATCCGGCCTAGAGCTTTCTGGAACATCTTGACCTTCAGCAATTGATGGAGATGGTGTAGAAGTTACTCCCGTGGTTGGAACATGTTGAGTATGTGTAGATGAGGGCTCTTCATGAGAAGAGCATCATCCTTCCCGATCCGCCACAAGGGGTTCCTCAATGGGGCAGAAAAATCCCACGCCCATTCTTCTTATGACATCTTGGGGTATTTCAACATCTGCATCACAAACATCAACTTAACCCGCACAGGAGCCGTCATTTTCTTCGAACACCACACTACAAGATTCTACAACAGTTCCAGAGAGCTTATTATAGACTCTATAAGTGTGGGATTCGGCACCATAACCAACAAAAATACGTTCTAGAGCCTTAGATTTAAACTTAGATAAACGAACTCCCTTGATGAGAAAGAAGCACTTACACCTAAATACCCGAAAGTATGAGATGTTTGGCTTGTTACCGGTAAGTATTTCATATGGAGTCTTGTCCAAGATTTTGCGGAGGTATAACCGGTTGGATGAATGAAAAGCGGTAGAGATTGCTTCATCCCATAAGTTATAAGAGACTTGAATTCGGCTAGCATTGACCTTGCCATATCCATTAGAGTCTGATTCTTCCTCTCGGCTACACCATTTTGTTGAGGGGTGTACGCAGTGGAATATTGATTTCTTATCCCCTCTTCACTTAGGAACTCATTTAAGGTGTAGTTCTTGAACTGAGAGCGGTTATCACTTCTTATAGCCAGAATAGGGACGTTGTGTTGATGTTGAACCTCGTTGGCGAAGTCGATGACCATTTGTTGAGTTTCACTCTTCAACTTGAAGAAATAAACCCAAGTGTATCTTGAGTAATCATCAACGATCACGAGACAGTACTTCTTCCCACCGAGGCTTGTATGAGATGGAGGTCCGAAGAGGTCCACATGAAGGAGCTCTAAGATCCTTTTTGACGAGATAATAGTCTTCCTTCGATGAGGAGAGTCATGCATTTTCCCTTCAACACAAGCCCTGCAAACACGATCTTTGGCAAAGGAGACATTTTCTTTTAGTCCAAGGATGTGGCCACCCTTGTGGAGACTTTGCAAAGTTCTCATATTGACGTGGGCTAGTCGCTGATGCCATAACCAACCCACGTCAGCCTTTCCGAAAAGAAACATTGGGCCTATAGTGGTTTTCCCCGAAAAGTCCACCACATACAGGTCGTTTTCGACATATCCCACGAAAGCGACTTTTAGAGACTTGCTCCACAAGAGTACCACCAAATCAGCATCGATAAAAACTGCAAAGCCCATCTTACCAAGGGCGCGAACTGAAAGTAAATTGTACCCGAGGGTCTCAACAAGCATGACGTCCACGAGAGAGATATCGTGAGCCACCACGACTTTACCGAGACCCAATACCTCAGATTTTGAGTTGTCAGCATAGGAGACGGTTATATGATCATGATTTGGCCGCATCTCCATGATGATCTCCTTGCTTCCGGTCATGTGACTCGTGCGTCCGCTATCGAGTACCCATTTAGACCCACCGGAAGCATAGCCCTGCAAGAAAGTTACCTCTTGGTTTTAGGTACCCATTTTTCAATGGGTCCTCTCATGTTAGTGACAAGGGTCTTGGGGACCCAAATAGACCAAGGAATATAACAATCATAAGGGCCTACATAACTAGCATAAACATCACCATAATGATCGCAATATAACTCAAAGTTAAGATTGTTAGCCCCTGCAAAACCATCATAATTAGACTTGTCATTGGTGGTGGTGTTAGTCTTTGGTTGAGTAGTCTTGCTCTTCTTCTTCTTGTTGTTTTTCTTGTTTTTTCTTGGGAATATAACCAAGACCTTCTTTTCCATTGTTTGTCCTTTGCTTGCTCAGTATCTCGTCTAAAACTTCTTTACCTTTGTGTTGAGAACCTCTTGCAAGTCCTTCTTTTCCATAGAATGATGTGGAGGTGCTTGGCACATCATACATCTTCAATTGAGTTTGGAGCTGGTCATGAGACTCATTTAGAGTCGAGTGATCACTCTCCAATGCCTTGTGAGCACTGTCAAGTTTATCAAACTTCTCCGAGAGTCTAGCATGAGCAGCCCCAAATTCAATATTTTCTTTCTTTAGTTTCTTTACCTTGGCAAGAGCATTGTCACGTTCTTTGATGATCTGAGCTACAACTTCTTCATGTGACTCCTCAATGGATTCGAGTCTCTCTTCCAAAGATACTCGAGCTTCCTATTCTTCTTCCAAGGCATTCTTCAAGGAGGCTATCTCCAAGGCATCTTCTCTTTTGATTCTGCCCTTTTCTTCAAGAAGATCTTTGGCTTGAGCAAGTTGTCTCATAAGAGCATCAAAATGAAGTTTGTGCTCACCTTGCAGGTTAGTGAAAAAGTTGTCCAAAGCAATAACTTCCTCTTTCATTTTAAGACTATCATGATCATCCATATCCAAATTTATGTTAGTCTTAGGAAATGAAGAGCTAGAACTTGATACCTCGGACCCTCTTGCCATAAGGCAAGTGGCGTTGTTGTTGATGATGTTCTCGTTTGGTGAGTCGAAGAGAGATGATGGAGTCGATGTGGTGGCTATAGCAGCCACCTCGCGAGAGCTCTCTTCATCCTCTTCATCTTCACTTGCAGAGGAGTATTCTTCTTGTGCCACCAAGACGATCTTGGGTTACTTCTTGTAGGGGCCATTATTTTTAATAAATGGCTTCTTCTAGGTGCATTGGATTTTTCTTTAAGAATGAGCCTGCCGCCATTGTCTTCTCTATTTTGATATGGACACTCGTCTACGAAGTGCAGCCTATCTCCACAATTGTAGCATGTTCTCAGTTTTGGGCCACTTTCTCTTCTTCCACTTGACCCATTCTTGCGCTAGAGTTCTGACTTAGCCTTGGAAGGATCCTTCCAAAAGTTCCTTGCGTAAAACACCATGTACTCACCATGAGCACGTTTGACTTCATTGGGGCAGTCCATGGAGGCCCCCTCAAAAGTTCTTTCGTCCTCATCTTGCTCAACAACATCAGCCTTTAGAGCAACATTGACTCCCTTTTGCATTCCAATGGCATGAGCACGGGCATCTTCAGCGTTCTTCGCAGCAACTTTGAATGACGCCATTTCTTGCATGACTTCATTGGATGTCATTTGATGGTGGTTGTGTCTACCTTGCAAGCTCTTCAAATCCGTTGGCTCGAAAGGCATTAAGGCACTCACATTTTTTCTTTTTATCCATGCATCATCAATGTGGGTGGCTCCATGCTTTCTAAATGTTGTTGCAATGCCCTTGAGTCTTCTATACATGTCTTCATGGTTTTCACCATCCAACATGTAGAATCCTTCAACTTCATTACTAAGGGCATCATACCTATTCCTTCTCATGCTTTCATTCCCAATAAAGAGATCGGTGAGGGCATCCCAAGCTTCTTTAGCTGTGTTGAGATGTTCAATGTGGGGCATGTCCTTGGGACCCACACCGAGCTGTATCATGTGGAGAGCCATAGCATTCAATTGGCTATCCACAACTTCTCTTCTTGTCAGGTTGGTATGATCTCCAATATGAAGACCCTCTTCAATAATCCTCCAAAGTTCAATAGAGGAGCTGCAAACATGAGACTTCATTAAGAATTTCCATTGATTAAAAGAGGATGCGGTAAATTTGGGTGGATCACCCCTATTGTTTATATGAGGATGAGGGATAGGTGGGTCGGGGGAATATACGTGACGAACCTCACTATATTCCTCCTTACCACTTCCCTTCTTGGAGGTGGAACCATTATGTTTTTCACCTACCACTTCATCATCCTTGGATCCAGTGTTAGCCTTATCCTTGGATGATGGTGTGGCGGCCTCAGAGGAGGATGGAGATAGGGCTATGGATGATGTGAGACGAGCAATCATTTAATTCATCTCCTCCATCTTGGCCTCAAAGGATTTCAACAAGGTTGTTTCCAATGTCTTGAGGTCATCCATTGTGACCTTATCCACAGCCGCATCCCCATCTCCCTTGGTACCCATACTTCTCTTAAGCGGTTAAGCCCGAATAAAGAGCCAGGGCTCTGATACCAATTGAAATGGATCGTATGGGAACCTAGAGGGAGGGTGAATAGGTGCTACTTCAAATTTTAATGCTTTTTCAATTTTAGGCTTAACACAAAAGGTAAATTCTCTAGATAAACTATTAGGTGGAATTTCCCTATATGCAAACCTATCTACTAGCGAGTAAAGAGCAAGTGGAAGAGGAACGGGTGAACCGTAGTGAAGCACGCGGAGACACAGGATTTGTTTTACCGTAGTTCCTTCCTTGTTAAGGGAAGTATGTCTGCGTTGGAGGGGTGGGCGGTACTAAGACGACCACGCCACAATAGGCCTCACCATGTTCTCCGATGGATCCCACCACCAAAGGCCTGATCCATCTTTCCACTATTGGAACCCTTCGAGGCGGGTACCGGTGCCTTTACACAACTCCACAATCAATTTGGAGGCTCCCGTAATGACAACAAGTTGTCACAAGAACAAGTTATCAATAACAAAGAACAAGATCTAGATATTGACAAGAATACTAGATCAGGGATTTCTTCAAATGAATGGAGAGGAGTTGATGCGCTTGATTCGTGATGACGATGACGATTCTCTCCTCCTTCAATTCCCCCAAATATTAAAGCCTTCGGGTGGTTGAAGTGGGAGATCTAGAATGGGAGCTCTTGCAAAAGGGTCTGAACAATTTCGAGTGAATCAAGAGTTCTGCTCGTTGGGGAAGTAGGGATATTTATACCCCTTCCAAAACCAAGCCGTTGGAGCCTTTGGGGGCCGGATTATCCGGCCCAAGTGAGGGCCGGATTATCCGGCCTGGGGAAAACTCCGTCCCAGACTCGGATTATCCGGCAGAAAAACCGGCTATGGACAGAAGCTCATACAGACTTGCCCTTCACACTTTCTCTAGGGGACCGGATTATCCGGCCCTAGGGGAGGGCCAGATTATCCGGCTGGGGGAAACTCCGCCCTAGCCACGGAATATCCGGGGGATATTCCGCCCCCATACAGAAGCTTGCGCAGGAGCTCACTTGGGCGATTCCCTTGAGGCCGGATTATCCGTCCCAACATGAGGGCCAGATTATCCGGTCCAGGGAGAAAATCCACCCTAGAGCCGGAATTTTCCGGGGGGAAATCCGCTCCCAGACAGAGACTTGCGCAGAGCCAACGGTGCCCAAGGTGGTCTGGCCGGATTATCCGGCCTATGATGGGGGCGGATAATCCGCCCCCCAAAACTCTCAAAACTTCCTGCAACACTTAGTGCACATTAGAATAATCGATGGTATTGTTATCTAACACACAAAACCTGGGAAATCATGAAATGTTCTTTCAGCATGCGCAGAATCACCAAAAGCCACTGAATGGCTTGCCACAGAAATTTCCTCACCTTGAGAGCTCGAGACGAAAAAGGTGAGATTCGCCATGATGTTGATCCACACGTGGTGAAGATAAAAAATAAAAATGGAGGAAGTACCGAGGTTTATATGGAGGCTTTAATTTATCTTATTTAATGCATGGGAGAGTGAACTAACTAGCTAGTGGAATGGAGGCAAGTGGTTGGGTCAAGATTGCTTCATAATAAATGCTAATTAATTGGCTACATCTAGTTGTTGGAGAGAGTGTGGAGAGAAGGAGAGAGTGCAAGAAGCAAAAGAAAATGGGGAAAGTGAGAGGGAAGAAGAAGGTGGGGGAGGTCACATGGGAATAGTGGATGCGACTCCACTAGTGGCGTTCATATACGTCGGACGCCGCTACTACGTACAACACTAGCGATGTTTGTTTTATTAACACGACACCTCTATTTCAGAAAAAATGGTCCCCGCCGAAATTACCAGAGGCGTTAACAAGAAGGCAAATGCCACCAATATTTGTGCTATTACTAACATTGAGAACATTTCAATGTCACCACTACCTTTGCCCTGGCTGCAACTGTGAGACCCATTTCTTGGTGGAGATCGCGTATTTTGGGACATCACCAATAGCGTTTAGTGGCGACGTTTGTTTTTTCATGACCTCCATTAGAATTTTTTCTGGAAGTGGTGGCATCTTGTTTTATGTGCACGTCGCTAGCAAAATGACTTCTATAGCCATTTTCCTACTAATGGTAGGGAGCACGAGATAACCAGTCTTCATACACTCAGACTCGTTGTAGAAGTCATCCCAAAAATGTATTCGAGTGTTAGACCAAAACTTCATGTCACTGAGCTGATAGGTCCTCTCATGGAAACGATATAGATTATGCTTCCTTAGCTTCCTCCATTGGTTAGAAGGAATATGATTCACATTGTCCATGACACTTCTTATTCTTCTCGAGGGCAAGGGACTTGCCCTTCTTCCTAGAGGCCACAATATTTTGCATGGTAGCACCCCTAGTACCTCCTGGTGTTGCATAAGATCTTTGTTGCAAGGCTTGCTTCGTGGCTATGTGATCACCGATACGATAATTAGGAGGCCTCTTAGGTGCTAGCTTTATCTTCTTAGCCTCATATTGCTCTTGCTCTTGTTCATGCATGCTCATGCTCATGCTCGAAGTCACTATGCTCATAACCTATAGGAAAAAATATAGAAGGATAGCACAAGATAAGTGTACATGTCACAACGAAAAGAACCCAACCAAGTTGTGTTTGGACAAGTGCAAACTTCAAAAATTCAGAGATAAAGCATTTCGGCGAGAAAACTGGCGGGTTGGTTCACCCACTGACTTGGTAGGCGCTAGGATCGGTGGGTCGGAACGCCGACAAAACTATCCGGTGCCATGGCTAGCATGCCAAAGCAGCCGCCGAACCAGCCCGATGGTGCCAAAAAAGCTGCAATATCTCGTCAATTTGCAAAAAATGACTCAAAACTTGTGCAAACATAACCATTGAGTAGAGTAGAGGCCATGAATTGACATGGGTAGTCTCCATTGGAATATGAACTAGCCCTAGATCAAACCCTAGCTTAGTAACACCCACAAATATGGTGTCAAACTAGAGGAAATCAATAGCTAGAGAGGGGAAAACAAATTACCCAAAGGACATGATTCCTCTTGCCCAATCTTGGCAAGAAGATGGGACAAAGGAGGAAACTTGGAAAATCCAAGATCTCCTAATGTGGTCCAAGCCTTGAGATTCCCTTTGGTGGAGAGCCTTCTAATGACCCGATATATCGATTTGTGGAGTTTGGTTGGGTGGAGAAGGCTAGAGAGGTGGTGGAGCATCTCTAGGTGGCATAAATGGAGGAGAGTGCACGGGGAGAGTGGAGGAGTTTCTAACTAAGGCCCACGCCTTTGGACAGTTAAGCCCCGATTTTTGCCAAACCAGTAGAAAAACTGGCGGTGTCGAGCTGCACACTGAAACGTTCCAGCGCATAGCCAGTTGATCCGGCACCCCGCCGAACTGCTATTCTGTGAACGAATTTTAGCAAATTAATCGCGCATGAGAGGCCGTTCAAAATTTCCT
Organism: Avena eriantha; assembly: GCA_910589775.1. Lineage (NCBI taxonomy): Eukaryota > Viridiplantae > Streptophyta > Magnoliopsida > Poales > Poaceae > Avena > Avena eriantha. Next base: position 129,036,266 of record OU342741.1, on the reverse strand, counting down.
TCGAGGAGTAGCTTCATCTCACTATTTCACAAAACTTTCGTGTTGTAAGTTTTTTTGTTTTGACATTCATAAACGAGTAGATCTAAACTTTCCTAATACACTGTGCATTGATGTAGATCTACTCGTATATGTCTATCAAACCAGAAAACTTACAACATGAAGGTCGTGTAAAACGGTGAATTGAAGTTTTCTCTCAAAGGAAATTTCAAATGGTTGACTATGTACGACAAATTTGTGAAAATTCGTTAAAATGCTCTAAAAAAGAAACGCGAAATATAGTTTTAAACGCTCAACGAAATTAGGAATTGATTGCGAAAAGGGAACCATAACATCGAGGAGCATCTTATCCATCTAGACATTATCTCGAATGGAAGAACAGTTTGGTAGATTAGAAAGGATTAAGAAAAAGTATGTTAGTTAAACACAAAATACTACATTGCCTCCTCTTGCACATAGTAAACAAACACCAAGGCAGTTCTTGCATCTAGCATTTCGTGGGCAACCAATCAAGATGGAAAAGTTCTCCCAAACCAAATCTCACCGCATGCAGCATCCGGCGGGCCAAGTGGAAAAAACATAAAGTAATGATCCGATTAACCAAACACGCCCTTAACCACGAGATCATTTCCAGGTGGGCTGGAGCTGGCATGCGTGCATGGAATTTCACCTAGGCTAGCGAGCGGGGAGAAGATCCCAGTAGGCATAGAGGCCGTCCTACCTTGATTTTTGGCAAAGAAATTTAGATGCGCATGTTTAAAAAAAATTGAGTGGTCATATGTTGAAAACGGAATTCGTATGAGAAAGACATGCTAACTTTAGTGAACATTGCGCGAATTCAAATCAAACCAAAACAACTAGGTCTAGTCTAGTCAGAAACCAGCTATTTTTATTTGCAATATCTACTTATCAAGCTAACAAGACCCTACTCTAAACAATGTCCTAGATGGGCTATTTAAAGACGAGGGTATTTTTTGCAAGCTTATGGGGTATGGTTGAAACCAACTCAAGGTATGCGATGGATTATGTCTTATGGTTCTACTATGGCTTCATATATTTTATTGATCTAAAATTATAATATCATATCACTCAATGATTTTGGTTAATGATGTGAGGACATGTTTACTCAATTGGAGCAATGGTGCTTAAGAGTGTTGGAAGATGCCAATTTCCGTTGAAAATGACTTCACAATCCTAAAAATGGATGAAATGATACCAAAATGGGGGAGGGACAAGAAAAGGGGGAAGACACCATGTCACTACTGATTATTTTAACAGATTAGTACCACTGATTTTGACCATCTCTTTGGTGAGCTATCTTCAAAGTTGCTTAAGAACTAGGCTTGATTTAACAGACTCATGCAATAGGTTCAATGTGAATATGATTGCTCTTCTTATCATGGATCTTATTATAATCATGATCATATACAAGATAACCTTGAGCTTCATTATTCACACGCGTAGAACTAAAGACTTGAGAGATTGTCTTGATATTTGAAAGGTAATAATATTTCATACGGTTTATTACCTCGCTAAGATGTCATTTCTTATATCAATGGAGTTGATAACAGTTTGAAGGGCTTTCTCGGCGACAAATATCATCAAAACCGTGTTGCACAATAAGATGTGAACGGTGGCTTCTTGATGACTCGATGATGTGCTACATCCAACAAGGGATATTCTGAAGTCCCGATCGGTATAATTACGTAAGATTTTTCAAAACAAATGTAGAGCTTTTTCATTGCCTAGGACTTATATTATAAGCTAGTATTAAAACTTCATTGTTGGTATTTTTAGGTTCTAATTATGTTTAAATATGGTCATTTCTATTGTATTAAGTGATTGTGTTACAATTATATATATCTTGGGACTATTTTTTTATACTTTTTTTAGAGTTCGTGCTACCGCGCATTCTTTTCGTCCTTGGCCACTGGCCGATGATGCTTCTATGAGTTTCTCAACCAAAAAAAAAGGCCTCTGGTCTACTGCAAGTGACGGCACTCAGGATGCCAATCAGATGCTATCGAGTTCATCGACCGTGACTGCAAGCGGAGTATGTGTTTTTTTTTGATAAGGAACAGCTTTATTCCATTAGATAATAGGCTCAGCAGACCTGCTGGCCACCGAGACACTAACCAAGTCTGGTAGCGATTCAGGCCATAAGCACCTGACATCGCCCCTACTCACACCAACAGCCGCAAGGGCATGTGCCAACTTATTACAAACACGAGGACAGTATGAATAAATGACTGAAGGAAAGTTCAAACGGATAAAGACTCTAATGTCTCGGTAGATTACTCCCTCAGGAGTCAGATCAAATTCCCTGCTCTTCAGCGCAGTGATGAGATTCTGCGCGTCAGCTTCAATGTGAATGTGTTCCATTCCCCACGCTGCAGCTGCGCTGACTGCCTCTGAACATGCGATCGCTTCAGCCTGTGCCGCGCTGGAAGTATGTGCGATTTGACCCGCACCTGAGCCTCGGACAGCGCCATCGCTGTCCCTGATTACAAAACTCCATCCACCAACACTCATCACTGGATTGAAGGCTCCATCAGTATTGATTTTCAACACATCGCCCTCCGGCGCCTCCCAGTTCACTTGCTGTTCATGGCTTACTCGGACAACAGTCGACCGACAGTACAGTTCTGATTCCGATGCCCAATAATTTGCCTGACCACGTACGTCCTGTATTGAGGTATTCCTGCCCTCCGAGTTTAGCTTGTTTCTTTTCAGCCACCACCTCCAGAGGACACAACAGACCAAGATCTTCTCCTTTTCTTCCAACGCTAGAATTTCTTGCACCACCGCATCAGCACATCCAAGTGTGCCCATGCGATCACTCCACTTCTCCATATTAACCATTCTCCATAAATTCTTCACTTCTTTGCATTTAAAAAATAGATGAGCTCCATCCTCATCAAGCCGTCTGCAGCATACACATAGTGTATCACATTCCATGCCTCTCCTTTTAATATTTGTTTTCAGCGGTAAACTATTATGTGCAAGTCTCCACACAAATTGTTGCACCTTCGGTACACATGGAATTTCCCATATCTTCTTCCACTGTATAACATTTTCAGCCGTGCCCGAGCTCTGACCAGTATCTCTCATTGACACATACACATGGTATGCAGATTGACCGAAAATTGTCCCTTAGTATCATAGTACCATGCAAGGAAGTCCTCAAAATCCTCATGGATAGGAATCGTAAGTATTTTTTCAGCATCAGCAACCCAGAAGGTGTCTCGGACAAGTGTCTCATCCCACGTTCCTGTGTGAGGATCGATGAACTCAGCCACTTTTGTCATCAAATTCTGTCCCCTTGGCGTAATTGGAATTCTAGAGGCGTTCCTTGGTAGCCACTGATCCATCCATGCATTTACTTGTGTACCATCACCAATTCTCCATATAAGCCCCTCTTTAAGTAATTCAACTCCCTTGAGAATGCTCCTCCATGTATAGGATATTCCTGGCATAGCTTGGGCCTCCAAAATAGATGAGTTTGGAAAATATCTCGCTTTGAGAACTCGTGCACACAGGGAATCTGGACTTGATAACATCCTCCACGCTTGTCTTGGAAGCATAGCAAGGTTAAGCCATACAGATCTCTAAAACCCAGCCCTCCCTCCTTCTTTGACTTAGACAAAATGTCCCAACTAAGCCAATGAACTTTCTTGTCATTATCCTGTTGTGCCCACCAAAATCGGCATATCATGGCACTAATTTCCTCACAAAGAGTTTTGGTAAGATCAAAACAAGACATAGCAAATGTAGGTATTGCTTGTGCACAAGCCTTGATAAAATATCCTTGCCCGCCTTGGGACAAAATACGTTCCATCTACCCTTGAATTTTCTTCCAAATCTTTTCCTTTATATATTCAAAAGCCTGAGTACGTGATATGTGATCTGCCTACGTACACCGGTAATCCAAGGTACTTTTCTGTTCTTGCTTCAGCTCTGATATTCAACACATTCAGAACTTGTTGCCTCCTATTCTCCCTTGTATTTTGACTAAACATCACTGACGACTTATCAAAATTTATAGTCTGTCCCGAGCAAACCTCATATAGTTGAAGAGCATTCTGCAGAGTCCCGGCACTTTCGCTAGTAGTTTTAATGAGTACCAAAGAGTCATCCGCAAACAAAAGATGGTTAAATCTCGGGGCATCATTACAAATCTGAATCCCTTCCAATTCAGCACTATTCATTAAGGAGGAGAAGCCTTCTGCACAAATGAGAAATAAGTAAGGGGATAAAGGATCGCCCTGACGCAAACCTCTTTGTGGTATAATCTCATCCGTTAATGAACCATTCACTCGCACTTGATACTTAACCCAAGTGACACACAACATTATTAACTTAATCCACCTCTCCGCAAACCCAATTTTTCTCATCATCCTCTCCACAAAAGCCCACTCCACCCTGTCATACGCTTTACTCATGTCCAACTTGACCGCCGCATACCCCTCCCTTCCACTTATTTTGTTCTTCATGAAATGCGTGCATTCATATGCCAACAAAATATTATCCGTAATGAGACGACCCGGCACAAAAGCACTTTGGTTTGGAGAGATAATTTCATTGATAATGATCTTCAACCTATTTGCAAGAATTTTGGAGATCAGCTTGTACACCACATTACACAAGCTTATAGGCCTCAAATCTTTCATGCTTTCTGGATTATTATTTTTTGGAATTAGCACAACACATGTATCATTCCATCCCTCTGGCATTGGTCCACCATTTAAAACACTCATAACCTCCTCCGTCACCTTGTCACCAACCATATCCTAAAACTTTTTATAGAAAATAGAATGCATACCATCCGGTTCAGGAGCTTTCATATCACCAATACTATCCAAAGCATCAACAACCTCTTGTGCCGTGAACTCCGTGCACAATGTTTCATTCATCTCCTGAGTGGAGTATGTGTTAAGGACCAACAAACCAATAAGTCCAGTCCAATACAATACACGCGCGGAAAGCGACGTGCATACCGTGGAACGTACGTCGTACGTGGTCGCGAACATGCGGTTGCACCCTACAGCCGGATTCGCGTCACGCACAGGCACAGCCGGCTCCAACAACCCAATTACGAGTCGGGTCGTCGCCGCGATGCACGAGTGAGTGGTTCCAAAATTAATAATTAGACAAAAGCTCCACCACGTACTACGTACCCGTCGGTCGGTGCTCGCCGAAATCCAACAGAAAACGCGTACGTACGTACGTACGTACGTGCACTCGCCGTTCGGCGCGCCTGCAGCTGGGTGGACGATAGTGGCGTGTGTTGGTTCCCCTGCGGACAAACGCACATGCATCCCACCCAAGACGCATGCGTCCAGACTCGTCTTCCCGGGCGTGCTTGCACGGAAGAGGAGCGAGGTCATGCTCGGCGCATCTGCATCAGGCCGACCTAACCATCCTGAGCGCGTCCGTAACGTATCCACGATAACTTGTAAAGCGTGCGCGGTCTCAACGGTATGATCCATCTGGATCGGCGTGTCCGGTTCGATCCATCGGCGCATCTAATTTGTGTAACCGATGCGTCGGTTCGGACAGCGGAAGCACCCCGTGGGTGTCCGTCTGTCGGCCGTTCGGGACACATACGTAAGTGATTCACAACAAAAAATTTAGTAATTAAACTAGCTTTTCATTAAATTAGGCCCTGTCGATTTAAAAAAAATCATTTGAACAAACTAAAAATAATAACTACTACTACTGGTGCTGATGGAGGAGGTTGTCCCTACGCCTACTGGTCACCGTTGCCGCGGTCGTTGTTGCTGCGGCCGGCCGCTGCCGCTGACACCGTCGATCGCCGCCATTCTGCTGGAGGCGATCGCGGTAACGCTCGTCGCTCGGCCACGAGTCTCCTTGCCAGCCGCCTTCGCGTGGTCCGCCGTCGCCCGGGCCAAGGCCTTCTCCATCTCGATCGCCCAGTGGTTACTTGCCTCCTGATCCTCCACTTCCGCCGTCGTGGCCGCCTTCGCTGCCAAGGGGGCCACCATCACCGGAGCTCCGTTGGGCCCGAGGCAGAGGGCCTGCGCGATCTGGAGGGGGATGGCGATCGCCTTCTCCCCCACCCCTCCTCCGTCACCACCTGATCCACCTCCCCCATCCTCCTCCTCGTCCTCCACCTCGGTCTCGTCCCTATTGACTTGAGCCCACGTGCTCGCCACCTCGGCGGCCGTAGCCACTCGCAGCTGCTCCGCCGCCGTTTCGGCGGCGTACTCCGCCGCTTCCACCGTGTTGCGTGTGGCGGTGGTCTGGCGAAGCTCTCGGACGGCCACCTTGGCGGTCTCCTTGGCCACCTCCTCCAGCGTGACCATGGCCGCCTCGTGGCGGATCTCGCGGAGGGCCCCTAATGCGGCCTCCTTGGCCACCGCTTCCACCACCTCCTTGGCGGCGACGTGGTGAACCTCACACACCGCCCATTGAGCCGCTACCTGTGCGGCCGCCTCCACCACCTGCTCCAGCGTCGCTTCGCCCACACGGCCTTCCTCTCGAAGGCCACCACCTCCGCGTCAACCATGCGATGGGACAGTAGCATGGCTGGGCGGAAACTTCTTTCTACCGGCGCCGGTACGTACCGGTGTAGAATCAACCACACGTCCCTCACGAGCGCATCAGGATTCGTGTTTTCCGTTTGAAGCTTCCGTCCTCTCCGTCAACCGCTCACCGCCCGCATGGACCCCACTTCTCTCGAAATATCTCCCCACAACGCCAAGCACGACTCTCTCTCTTCTTTTCCAGAATTTTCTCCATCGTCTCTCTCGTCGGATCTTGACCGTGGCGAGGCGGCGGCGATCTCGTGAGCGAGCCCGGTGGCTGCCGGTGCGCGCGAGGCACAGTGACGGCCGGAGCTTGAGCTGTGCGCTGACCGGACCACGACCACGAGAGGAAGCCTCGGACCACGACGCCGGCGCGAGCTCAGAGAGGCCGGAGTACGGCGTGCGGGCGGCGCAGCCGGAGCTGGCGGAGGACGGAGTACGGCGTGCGGGCGGCTTTGCCTGAGCTGGCTGAGAACGGCGCTCCAGCCGGCACGGGAGGCCTGGCCGGAGCTGGCGTAGGCTTGGGCGCGTGCGGGCGCTGGCAGAGCTGTGCGCGTGCGCTTCCATCGTGCGTGGAGCGCAATAGTTTGTTTTCCGCGCAGCAGTTTGTTTTTCCTTTGCTTCTCTGTTACTCCATCTGAAACCATCTAGATGATTGTCTTCATAATTTTTCATGTGTAAATATAGATTTTTCGGTGAAGTTCCACACCAATTTTAATAAATTTCGTTGTTTCAACTCACAATTATGAATTTAGATAATTACTTCATGAAATATGCCCGCAGATTTCATTAAAACCTCACTGGAATTTGTACCCATATTGAAACCTAGCTAGGATAAGTCTTTGGTGCAAATGAAACAATTGATTAAAAAACATGTTTTAATTCATGTTTTCCAATATTTTTCACAGGTTTCACATTTTTTGTCTTGTTTCAATAAATTGATACAGGAACATGTTTCACAATTTTAGTCTTGTTTCACAATTATTGGAAATGTCGGACCCGACTTGGTGGTCTCTGATGGCCGGCAAGCTCCGTCCGGATGGCATGGCCGGCCAATCGTGCTGCGATTTGGGCGGACGCGGATGCGGCCACGCTTCTCTGCGCTGCGGCAGGAGCTCCGGCTTGCGAGCTCGCCCGTTGTTGTCGTCGTCGGAGGAGGTACGCCGGCGTCGCTCCGAGTAGAGACGCGGTCGTGGAGCGCTATGGCGCACCCGCGCGACCTCTCCTGCAAGGGCGGTGCTGCTATTCGACCCCGCCGCAGACGATGTCGAGGAGCTCTTGCTAAACAAAATCATCGTGCGCGGCCCTGCTCCTGCTGGTCATCCACGAGCTTGCTCCCGCGAACGACTACAACTCGGATGACGAGAGCGAGGATCTCTTGGTGCACGAGGCGAAGTTCAACTCCTTCTAAACCGCGCTCATTGATATCGTGGAGCGCCGGAAGCATCGCTGCATCATCCGTGCTCCAACTGGTTTACAGATCGAGCTTGTGACATAGAGTGCATGCTATCCGCTGACGCTTCATCGGACGCGCTATGAAACCACAAAACCATGTTTCAATAAATTGAAATATAAAAGTAATTGAAACCACCACCCAATAACAAATGAAACCATAGAACCATGTTTCATTACACTAAAACCAGAAAACCCTATTTTAAAACAATTGAAACAACAATAACATGTTTAAAACAATTCAAACCACTAAAAAAAGATGTTTCAAACAACTGAAACCACGCCATCATGTTTCAAACAATTTAAAATACAAAAAAATGTTTCAAACAAAGCGAAACTTGGCAAGCATGTTTCAGAACAATTACCACCACCCAAGAACACACAAAACCACATAACCATGTTTCAATAAATTGAACCCGCACAAGCATCTTTAAAACAATTGAAACCACAAAAAAATGTTTAAAACAACCGAAATCACACAAGCATGTCATAAACAATTGAAACCACAAAAAATGTTTGAAACAATTGAAACCAATAAGCATAAACAAATGAAACCACAAAGCCATGTTTCACTAAATTGAAAACACACAAACATGTTTGAAACAATTGAAACCACGAATTTTGAAACCAAATTGAACTTTATTTGAAACCACTAAAACCAAGTCGAACCATGCGGGAACTTATTTGAACCAATCGAACCTCCACAAGCATGTTTCAAAAATTTTAAAACCACACACTAATGAAACCACGAAACCATCTTTCAATAAACTGAACAAAACAATTGAAACCATACACAGATGAAACCACAAAACCATGTTTCAATAAATTGAAACCACCACCCAAGAATAAATGAAACCATAGAACCGTGGTTCATTACACTAAAACCATGAAACCCTATTTCAAAACAATTGTTTGAAACCTGTTTTAGTGGTTTGAAATGCTTAAAGTGGTGGTTTCAATTGTTTCAAACACGGTTTTATGGTTTCAATTAAATAAAATTTGATCTTGTGGTTCCGGTTGTTCTTATGTGGTGGTTGCAATTGCTTGAAACATGTGTTAGTGGTTTCAAATGTTTAAAATAGGTTTTAGTGGTTTCAAATATTCGAACTGTGGGTGTGAATTGTTTGAAACATGGTGTTGTGGTTTCAATTAATTAAACTTGGTCTTGTGGTTCTGATTCTTCTTATAAGGTGGTTTCAATTTTTTTTTAAAGTATTAGTGGTTTCAAATGTTTCAGACATGCTTTAGTGGTTTCAAATATTTGAAGTGGTGGTTTCAAATGTTTTGAACATGCTTATGTGGATTCAATTAAACGAAACTTGGTCTTCTGGTTCCTTTTTTTTATGTGGTGGTTTCAATTGTTTCAAATAAGTATTTGTGGTTTCAATTGTTTGAACATGTTTTATTGATTTTAATTGCTTCAGTTGGTGGTTTCTATTGTTTCAAACATTCTTATGTGGTTTCAATTAAATGAAACTTTGTCTTGGGGTTCCGAATCGTCCTACGTGGTGGTTTCCATTATTTCAAACATGTATTAGTGCTCTGAAATGTTTTAAACATGTTTTATTGGTTTCAAATGCGTGAAGTGGTGGTTTCAATTGTTTTAAACATGGTCTTGTGGTTCCAATTAAATAAAACTTAGTCTTGGGGTTCTGATTCTTGTTATGTGGTGGTTTCAATTCTTGCAAACATGTATTAGTGGTTTGAAAAGTTTCAAACATGTTTTATTGGTTTGAGATGTTTCAAGTGGTGGTTTCAATTATTAAACCATGGTTTTGTGGTTTCAATTAAATGAAACTTGATATTGTGGTTCCGGTTCTTCTTAAGTGCTGGTTTCAATTGTTTTTAACATTCATTACTGGTTTCAAATGTTTCAAACAAGTTTTAGTGGAGTCAAATGTTAGAAGTGGTGGTTTCAATTATTTCAAACATGGTTTTGTGGTTTCAGTTAAATGAAACTTGGTCTTGTGGTGTTGGTTCTTCTTATGTTGTAGTTTCAATTGTTTCAAACAAGTATTTGTGGTTTCAATTATTTCAAACATGTTTTATTGGTTTCAAATGCTTGAATTGGTGGTTTCAACTATTTCAATGATGCTTCTGTGGTCTCAAATAAATGAAACTTGGTCTTCTAATTCATTGTTAGGTGGTGGATTCAAATATTTCAAACAAGTATTTATGATTTCAAATGTTTCAAACATGTCGTATTGGTCTCAAATGCTTGCATTAGTGGTTTTAAATGTTTCAAACATGTTTTATTGGTTTTAATTGTTTGAATTGGTGGTTTTAATTATTTCAAACATGGTTTTGTGGTTTCAATTAAATGAAACTTGGTCTTGGGGTTTCAGTTTTTTATGTGGTTGTTTCAATTATTTTAAACATGTATTACTGGTTTTAGTGGGTTCAAATGTTTAAAGTGGTGGTTTCAAATGTTTCAAACATGCTTTTATGGTTTTAATTAAATAAAACTTGGTCTTATGGTTCCGGTTCTTCTCATGTTGTCGTTTCAATTGTTTCAAATAAGGATTTATGTTTTCAAATGTTTCGAACATGTATTCTTCAGTTTTATTTCACATCTGGTTCTCATGTATTAAGTAAAAAACCTAAAAAATTATATATCAAAAGAACATATCCAACATGTACTGCTCAGGCCATGATTCTAAAGTTTTCAATTTAAAAAATCAACAAGATAAGAAAGGACAAAGAGGAGGATCAAAACCGGGATTCTAGTCAAACGCTCTCTTTCCTAAAGCGGAGCTCGATGGCGGGTATACTGAGCTCGACGATAGAGATGCAGAGCTCGACAGTGCTGCGACGGAGTTCGATGGCGAGGAAGTTACCGCGCGCTACGGCCGCCATCACGCCTCGTCCGCCACTCGTCCACCGGGTCACCGGGGCCTCGTGCATGGCGACGACGTCTAGACCGCGCCACGGCAGACTAGCCGACGCGGTCGACATCATGGACAACAGGGCGCCAGAAGAGCAGGTCGGGGCAGCCGCCGCCGCGTCGGCAGTTTAATGCGACATCATGCACGGTGTCGCCGTCTCGTGCTCCGACCATTACAGCTCTAGATCGGACGGGAGAGAGCATAGGTTGTCGGATAGCTCGCGCTCTAGCCACCGGCCCGCCGCACAGCGAAACGGCAAGACGAATCGTGAACGCTCGTGCCAGTACGTACCGTTTAGTTTAGAAAAAAGTTTTTGTACATTAATACTAGTTTTTTTATCTGGTTTCATAAATTAAAAATAGTTTTATAGATTAATACTACTGTCAACTTAGCTTCACCAATTAGTACTCCATCCGTTTTTTGCGTTTTCCTTCATCTTCATCTCTAAATACCCTCTTTAATCATTTACTGAGAAATTAATGCGCAGTATATTTTGCATGTAAGAATAAAATTCTATCTGGCTGGATTTTTTTAATTTATGCGCTAGACTTGATTCTCCTTAATTCTCTCTTAATTACCTTAAATCTATCCCGTCATTTTGTATGTTACTGGCCATATCTACACACTCCTTAATCTCCAGGATAATTATCCGGTTAGTATCCTGCGCTAAAAATAGATCAATTAAATAGGAGAGTGTACTAGTTTACTAGAAAAGTTTGAACCAGACGTGTGACAGGAGAGCAGACAGAGCAGTCTGGAATTCATTGCATGCATGTGGGGTTCAACGAAAAGGTATTGATGGAATAGGCAAATGACAAGTTAACTGAAACATATGGCACGTATCTCAAAATCTAGACTGTGTGGTTGATTCTACACCGGCACATACTGGCGCCGGTAGAATCGCCGGGTTCCATGGCTGGGAGGTTGACAGCGTCGATATCGGCGTCCTAGAAGCGGGTGCGGCACAACTCTCTGATTTTGGTCCAGTTGGCGATTTTGCGGCGAGGCATGGCCGCGATAGGAACTTTTTTTCGGCGGTGGCTGATCTGGCTAGACTTGTTGTCTCGGCCGCACCGCGCGGCCGTCTTTTATAGATGACAGCGAAGACGGAAAACGGCTAGGAAGGCGCACGCGCGAGGGAAGACGCGCGTGGGAAATGGAAAGCTAAAATGGCGAGATACGCCAGCTGCGCGGGAAGCTGCCGACGCTGATAGCCGACATCGCGTCGCTATTAACATCCCAACGCCGAGGTGCCAAGCGGTGACAGTGAGGGGAGACAGACAGATTGGTCGAACCTCTGGACGTGGTTGGCCGGACAAGCCGGACCACGACCCCAAAGCGATCAAACTGACAGAAACAGACCGTTTCGACCACCCGTTTGGATCGGCTCGATGAAAAGGCTCTCACGCACGGGCTGGGACACGGCGCAGCGGCAGCACGTAACCAGGAACATGCATGTTTGAGCTTGTCTAAAATGTCTATGTACATGTAACGGTAAGAGGCGACTTGCAGTTGATCTGAATTCTGAACACATCATGTCTGCGACACGTTACTTACAGAAAAAAAAAAAAGACTGCTAGTACAAGCAAGAATCTGCAGAGAACCCGACCCGATCAATGGGGCTCCAAATTGTGAGGCGCCGTCGACCCTAGAAAGTGGACAAACGTGCTCATTGTGTGACTGTGCAATGTCACTGTATGGAGATACCCCGCTACCAATGCGCCCAAGCAGCACATTATCCGTACCACACAAGGACTGATACACAGAGTAGTAGTATTAATTGGAAAATTGGATTCATCTGTCGCTTGGCATGCACCATCGTCCATCGAGGCCAGGGCTGAAGATTTCTTTCAAGATACCATCTCGTTTTCTTCTAGGCCGAATTCTGAGTAGTCGCACTAGAACAGTGCTCGACAAACCCTCGTGCTTGGGGCAGACATGCCATCGCGTGCCGATGCTGATGGCGAACCTGCTTGCTCATGCTGACAGCGTCCACGCATGCTAGCTCCTACCGCTGTAAACTGTAAATAAAAGAGACCAAAAGCGAAAGAGATGAACTTGCTTGCGAGCGGGAGAGAGAGAGAGAGATTCACGATCACGCCATAAAGCTCAACTGCATCCAACTTTTTACTCTACTCGACTTTTCTCCACATGAGCTCACACACACATTTTGAGGAGGTACACATGCACATGACAAGAACACCAAGCAAGAAGAAAGAATTAAACCCCAGCTAGTAGAACTAGCAGCTACGTCCATCCATGAATAATGAAACAATCGATTGACAAGCCGATCGACTGAGATGAGCAAATTGTTTCTGATCCCTTCCTCTCTTGTCTCAGGAATCGAACACAGGGTAATTCATCGCCTAAACCTAGAATGAAGGAATGCATGCCCAAATCGCAGCGTCAATGATGGCACATCCACAGCTGATCGAACAGCAACCATGCATGAGAGATCGAAGCCGTGCATGAGAGCAACCCTGTTCTGGATCATGCATGGCCTCCGATGCGTGGCCGGCAGGATCTGACACCAGCGCCGGTCGATGGCCGTGTCATTTGGAGCCGACGCCAAGCGTGAGCTCGAGCTCCTCGGCGGCGACCTCGTGGATCCTCTCCCCTTCCCACGGCGTCACAATCCTCTTATCGAACTCGAACTCCGGGCCGCTTCGGCCCCTCTCCCCCGCCGCCATTCCCTCGATCTCCATGGAGTTGGAGCTGGAGGCGCCTCGGTTGTTGTTGACGAGGTTGTACGCGGGGGACGTCGGCGCCGTGGTGGCGGCCATCTGGAAGCTGATCCAGCGGCCGGAGTCGACCGTGGAGACGTCCGACTCGTCGCACTCCGGTATGGTGTCCGGGTGCTCGTAGCGGCGGCCTCGGGTCGGGCTGGCCGGCGCGGAGAGGGCGAAGAACGGGTGGCGGAACGGGTCGACGTCCCAGTCCTGCTTCTGGATCTTGGGCGGGCGGGACGCCGTCGGCGACGAGAGCGGCGGCGTGACCGGCGCGCTGCTGGAGACGCGGAGCGGGGGCAGGCTGGGGAGGCCGCGGAGGAACGGGAGGAGGCAGGCGGGGCTCTGGTGGTTGTCGAGGCCGCGCGTGGGGCTCGGGAAGCTCGACGACGCCGGGCTGGCGTGGTAGGAGGGCACCGGGCTCGGGAACGACGACGACGGCGCGCTCAGCAGCTGCGAGGACGAGCAGGGGCTCATGCCCGCCGACGACGGCGCGCCACCGAACGGCTTGTATCCCTGGCACCACCACGAATCGAATCGAACAATCAGCAACCGGAGCCCAGATCTACTACGCGTGCTAGATCCGGGAAATGGAGGCAGAATGAAGGGAAACCGAGCTGTGTCTGTCTGACCTTGCGGTAGGTGGTGCCGTCGTCCTCGACGACCCACCCTGCCTCGCGGCACAGCTCCTTGAGCACCTCGTTGTTGTCGCAGTGCTTGGGGAGCTTGTAGTTTCCCAGCGCCCTGAGCCCCGTGAAGATCTTGGCGGCGATGGCCCGGCGCCGCCGCTCCCGCCGCTTGTTGTTCTCCCGCTCCTTCCAGGTCGGCGTCCGGCCCAACCCGCCGTCCGCCGCCGCCGCCTCGGCCGCCGCCCGGGCCGCCTCCGACGTCATGCTAGCTCCCCTGCGCCGCTCTGCTCTTCTTCTCTCTCCACTTGGCTAGCTCGTTTCTTTAATGGTGAGGTGGGGTGCTACAGTATGGGAGCTTGCCTCCCTGCTGCGGTGGGTGTGTGGTGGAGTGGTGTGATGTGCTGCGCTGAGCGCTCTCTCTCTCTCTCTCTCTCGTGGGGCTGGCTGTGGCTGCGTCCTGCGTGTGGGGTAGTCTGGGGGCTGGCTCACGAGGAGGGTACGTACTACTAGTACTACGGTGAGAGTGAGACCCCCCGCTTTATTGCAACTGGATGGATTGGCTAGATTCTACTGGTGGTGGCGTCCGGTCCGGACCCACCTTTTCCTCTTGGCGGGCTCGGCTTTTGAGGACGGTGAGTGTGAACTGCTCTGTGCCTGGTGCGTGTCATGTGCTTGTGCGTTGGGATTTGCCCGACGAATTTTACGGCCGTCGTACGTACTGACAGCGTAGCTACGCAACCTCTAGCTAGCGAGCGAGGAGTAGGAGTGCGTTACAAAGTGCGTGCGTAGAAACTTTTTGTACCGTCTCATCTCAGGCCGCGTACGTCGACCGATTTGGATAGTGGAGAAGAATGTCTACCGTGGGAAGTTCGCGATATTGGGTCTGGTTCCAAGTTGGAGTATATTTTTTCGAAGATACAGTATATTCGTTGCTCAGTTCCCTGTGTGTGTTGGCACAACTTCACACAGCAAGAAACTCCACGTCGCCAACTACCAGTACGATGCGTAGCCGCCGTTTGGAACGCAGCCCTTTCCCACCGATCATTTTCCACCGTGGAACCCCGGTGACATGTACGCTGCGCTGTGGCTGTGATTAACGCGGCATCTCCACCGGGTCGACCCAACCAGCCGGGTGTGTCCGAGTCCGCGCGGCGTGCGCGACGACGCAGCGGCACGACCACGACCCATCCGTCCCGACGCGTTCGGCTCGATCCATCCGTGCATCTAATTCCTGTGACCATTGGGTCAGCCCGGACACGCAGCGTCCGGACGTGTGTCCGACCATATCTTTTGGCGGTCCCTCCCGCCAGTGAACACAGGCCACTCCACTTCTCCCTAAAAAACTCTCCCAAAATTCCCACTGGCGGGAGCAGCGGGATCCATGGTCGACGTTGCGCCCTCTAGGTCCCGCCGCCAAGAACCATGGCCGGCCGAAGAAGCCTGCGGCCGACATGACACCGGCGGAGCGGAAAGTTGAGACGGATAAGCGCGCCGGCCGGCGACTTGCGGCGCGAGGTCGACTCGTCCAAGCCAAGCTCGAGAAGGAGCGCCGGGAGGAGAACGAGCGCATCCTCGTCGCGCAGAATAGGGCCAACCAAAAGGAGCTGGCAGTGGATGCTGTCAAGCACGCCGTGCACATGATAAAGCAGGAGGCGATGACCGGTGCGTTCGGTGGCACGCTGGCCTTCAGCGCCGGTGGCTTGTCCATGGCTGGCGCGTCCTCTATCGGCTCCGTCACGTCCATCCCTTGCGGCCAGCCCAGGACGCCATGCCCGCGCACACCTTCGGTAGGAGGCCACACTAGGATCGCCACCTCGCTCTCCCGGTTCGTCCACCCCCTATAACATTCCAAATCTTTAATCAAGGTTATCAAGATCCAAATCATCCATTAGGGTTAACAAAAAAATTATCATTAAAATAACTAGGAATGCATATGTGTGTTTGCATTAATATAAAATTGTTTGGAAATGCCATGTTTGCTTGATCTATATATTGTGAAATGGTTTAAAGGTGAATGACACATCATCTAGATCATTTAAAAACAAAATCCAAAAAAGACCAAATGGTCATTTTGACCATATTAATCCACTAGGACACTTTAGGTGTTCCTAGAAGTCAATTTCAAACAGAAACATTCTCAACTCTTTTCACCCCTTGCTAGTACAAGTAAAGATCTACCAAGGTCCACTTTGAAATCTTACAAAAACAGTTAACCACTAATTTTAAGTGACATTTGAAAATTGAATCCATTACATATGCATAGATCCCACTTTTTCAAAAATCACTCAAATGAGTTCACCTTGACAATCCCCAGCAACCACAGATGATCAAGCTTATGACTAACACACCCACCAAAAATCTTTTCAAAATTTAAAAATAAACTTCATGCGGGCATTGTGTCGAACAGTTGGCAGGCAAAGATAATCTGCCTAACTAATGTTGTTGTTAATCAAAGCCTTGTCGCCCATTTGACCCTCTCATCTCTCCTCTGTCTCCCTAGCATCTAACCCAGCCCCCGACAACACCCCCCCCCTTCGCCGCTAGCAGTAGTGCCGCGCCACCCCGAGGCCATGCCCGCCGGTCGAGCATGGACAGCTCGCAGGAGACCACCCAACCCCCTTCCGCCGTGTCTGGGAGGTAGGCATGATCACACCGCCACCCCTTGTCTCTATCCCGAGCCCTGCCAGGCACTAGACCACCGCAGAACGCCCACGCTCTCCGCCTCTGCACCATGCACAGACCGCACCAGTGCGACGCCCCCGACATCCTTGCACAGACCCCGCCTTGCCCTCAGCTCGCACGCGCACACTCGCCTTAACACCAGCATGCCCCCAGACATCCCCGTTCGCCGCCACTCGACCCGCAGCCACCGTGCGCCGTGTCGAACGCCGCCTTTGCCTCGCAGAGCACGAGCCGCTCCCGACCACATACCACCGCCCCTAGCTGTGCCTTTAAGCCGTAGAGGATCGCCAGGAGACCGCGCATCGATCACCGCTCGCAGCCACGCCTCTAGCCTCCCGTAGCCATGTCGCCTGCCCATGCCGTGTTGTCCCGTCGTTGAGCCTATAAAAGGAGGCCTCCCCCAGCCTTATTCTGCACACCACTGACCTCCCTTCTCACCACTGAGCCTTCCCCACTTCTCCCCGGAGCAAGGCGATCAACCGTTGGCCGGAATTTCGCCGGAGCTGGCCGCAGCAGAGGAGAAGAGGCGCCGTTAATTGCGACTGCCCCAGGAGCCGCCGCGACCACACCTAGGTTCGTCGTCATCCACCAGTTCGATCGCCCCCATCGCCACGTTAGCTGGAGCCCTGGTAAGCCCCTAATCGACCCCCCACAATACCGCGTTAGGGTTAGTTCTCGCCGGAGCTGTTCACCGGAGACGATGAACGTCGGCCGTCGATTTCTGTTCTAATCGCACGGTTGATATCGCCCCGTACCGTTTCGGGTTTTTAAGTGTCGCTGACATGCGGACCCCCTCTCAGTTGCCCCCTGCGCCGCTGAGCGTCACTGAGCCGACCCGTTAGAGTTCCCGCGCTAGCCCACAGATTCAATTATAGGTTTTTCTATTTAGAATTAAACTAGATTCTGTCCACTTGTTTAAAAATCATTTTTGAGGGATCCACTTAACCAAAATGCATGATTAAATTTTTTATAGAAAGATAATTAAAATATCTATCCAAGCCCGTTGGATTTAAGTCATTTGGAGTTAGAGATAATCTATAGTAAAAATAGCAAGACAGAGACTTTTCTGCATTGAAACATTTTTCAAAAATCAACCATAATAGCTTTTGAGTTGATTCCAACTCTCAAAAATCACATTTGACCATACCTATCAGAATATGTAAAAAAATCTAGGTTTGCATATAGTGACTTTGGACTAGTACCAAAATAATGCTATTAGGGCATTTCTAGTCACTTTAAATTGATTAAATAATAAACTTAAACTTAGTGAAATATGATCAAACATTTAAATCACATTCCCATGTATTAGAATATGTGGTGATGACATGTGTCCACATGATCCCATATTTTAATTGGAGAATATTAAATCTTAATTAAATTCAATGAGTAGAAATTACTTTTCTCAAATAAAATAAATGAAACTAGTTCATTAAATCTTGTGATGATTGTGATGATGCTAGATCATCAAGTTTGTGCCTTAGTGTGCTAAATAGACTAGTTAAGCATTGTTTGATGATTGTGTACCCCGTATGTATTTATAGATGATAGTACTGACCAAGTCTACGAGGAGGAGGAGTTCTACCCCGAAGAAGACGAGGAGAATTGCAACCACTGCACCAACCAAGGCAAGCTAGAATTATACAAGTTAACCATGCAAGTTATTACTTGCAAGCCATCATTAACAATGCAAGCTAACACTTGCAAGCTTGATAACCTAAGCAAAATGCCTTAAGCATGCCTGGTTATACTTTTTGAGTTATAACCATCCCAAGTTTTACTTGCAAGCTTTAATTTCTTTTACTTTACCCAAGTTCTTTATTCTTCTTATCGATAGCATAAAGAGTATAAAACTTGGCCTATCTAGTTAAACTTAGATGTCATTCTATGGCATGAGATTGATCTTAGCCTCCCTCATTAGTGAACACTCTTAACCTTAGTTGCTAGTGCTAAGCATAAAACTTGGTCACTCTAGATGGGGATACTTGGTGAAAATGCTTATGAAAACCTTGGAATGATTAGTCATTTTATTGAAATGTTTTGACATGTGTTGAGAAGCACAAATGGTTTATGATGATGAAAATTTTGAGGCATGAGCCTTAGCCCTTTATAAAAACTGATGGTTGGGTTCGGATGCGATACCATTCCAATTTACCGTACAACCACAATACCTGGATTGGGTAAGGCTTAGCCGGAAGTTCATATGCATTAGTATGGGTTACCTCGCGAGAGAGGTTTGAGCTGAGGCTACCTCTCAATGTTGTCCATCTATGCAGTGCCCAGGATTGCAGATGGCCATGGCTGGGAGGCCAAGCTCATAGGAGAGGTGCTTATACTAGAGTGCGTAATTGAAAGGTTATGATTGATTATCCGCATACTAAGTATGATGATTCAGGGTTATCCCTGACGGATATATCGAATTTTGTGGTCAAAGTGTACCACCTCTGCAGAGTGTCAAACTATTCGAATAGTCGCGTCCATGGTCATGGACAGTTGGAGTGGCCATACTGTTCCGTCGTCAGATGTTTTCAAAATGACTTATGAAATGATTTGTGACTTGACTTGACCACAACAGGGTTGTGACTATGAAAACTAGTTTCCCCACTTAAGTGACTTTATAACTTTATTTTATCTTTCTTTACTTCTAAACTCATCTTAGGTTTCAAACTTAACCTTGCAAATAAACTTAGAGCTTAGCATTCCTACTAGAACTACCTTACTTGTTAGTGATAGTTTTCGAGTACTTAAAGAGTACTCATGGCTTTGTCCCTTGCTATTCCCGTGGCCAGACTATGAAGAGGACTATCAGGAGGAAGGACAACAGGACGGCTATGACAACTAGGATCATCTCCCATCGTCAGCATTGCCTGTGACACTAAAGATGGGCGCCACCGCTACGCTTATTATTTATTCCGATGCTTGTTGCATTAAGACTGGATCATGAGATCATTTATTCGTGTAAGACCTTATTATGGTTTGTAATGGATGATGTACTGTGATATCCAATTTGTTATGTCTCGCAAAAATGGTAATCCTGGGATTGCGATGTATGGCATAACAGGCATTTGGGATTAAAAATCCGGGTGTTGACAAGTTAGTATCAGAGCCATCCTGACCATAGGAGACCCTAGTTAGAATGGACGTCCAAACAAAAACTTAGTTTCAAATGAAGTGAGTATTTATGAAAAACTATTCCCACTCTTATCCTTGATTCTTTCACAATAATTCATGTTCCTCAAAACTTCTTACATTACTACATAAAAGATGACACACTTGATCACCTCACTAACTTACTCATCATAAATTCTTATAGATGGAAGTTCAGTACTGCAAGTTATACCAGTTGGGCAACGGAGGTCAACTGAGTACCTTGAGCGTCCGCATCCGGAATTCTTCGGAGCTCAACTCAATGACCACCCATGCGGAGATTTACAATGGCTAATAGTTGTTGATCTTCGAGGCAAGATGGAAGTACCTCTGTCCGAAAAGATTCAATTCATCGTGAGAGAGAACAACTGGCTAGATGGATTAGCCAGGGCAATACATGAAGCTCTCACCCGTCTTTGCAGACAGAACATCAACTTGATCCAGGGAACTCGCTTTGCGCACTATGCAAGGCGTGATTCTATGGGAATGCCGTTGGAGATGCCAAGTCACCCGGAGATGAGACGCCAAGTGGAGAACCTTGACTTCCTACTGTACGATAGGCAGAAGGAATTGGACAATGCTCGAGATTACGCCAACCACAACCTTGCCACTGCCGCTCAGAAGGCCCAGACTTTCGCCCTGCTCGTCAAGGATCGTCAATCACTTCGTCGTCAATGCGCGAAGAAGGATCGCACCATCGCCCGTATTCGCAAGAAGGTGGCCAACCTCAAGAAGACCATCAAGGAGCAAGAAGCTCAGCTTGTAGCCAAAGAAGAAGAGGGAGAAGGGGAAGACATCCAGGGTGATCTTCACTCGTACCTCAGCAATGATGATGACTACCTGGAGGATGATGCCATGGACTTCTACTCCGACGACGATGACTCTGACTTTATCGATGATGGGTAGATGCACTTGATCACTACCGTAGGAGTGAGATGTATCGGTCTCATTGTATCTTAGCTTCACAGAATGGTTCTTAAAACCATCTATTTTCCTTTTATGTTGTGGTGTGTGTGTGTTTGTATCGTGTGCTTTGCTTGAATGAGTGAATGAAAATTTGTTAGTTTGCCAAACCTAAGTCAAACTCAAAGTTTTAGCTTTTGAAAACAAAAACCATGAACCTTAGAACTTTTCCTCTTACCCCTTTATCTATCTCAATCTTCAGATGACTCGTGGAAACCCCGGAGGAAGTAGCTCATTGCAAGACCCAATGCTGCAGATTCTGCAGATGCTAGTTTCTGATTATGAAGCTAGTAGAGAAGAGCGCCAAGCCAACCTAGCCACCCTGCAATAGATAGCTCAGATGGCCCATAATAATCAAGGCCATGGAAATCAGGATCATCATGGATCCAAGCTCAAGAACTTCTAGAATACCAATCCCCCTAGCTTTAGCAAGTTTGATGACCCACTAGATGCAGATGATTGGTTATAGACCATGGAGAATAACCTAGAAGTCGCAGGAGTTGATGCAAATGAGCAAGTACTGTTTGCCACCCACTATCTGGCAGGAGATGCAAGAGCATGGTGGAATAGCACCCGTACCATGAACCACGGTCAAGTGATAATGTGGGAAGCTTTCAAGACCAAGTTTAGCCGCACCCATGTGCCGAAAGGTTTAGTCACCAGAATGAGAGATGAGTTCAGAGAACTGAAGCAGGGCAGGATGACTGTAGTAGAGTAACGTGACAGATTTCTGTCTCTCGCTAGGTATGCACCTGATGAGATCAATACTGAAGCCAAGAAGAAGGAGAGGTTCCTAAATGGATTGCATGATGAGATGCAAATGGTGTTAATCAACATCCGTTTTGAAGATCTCGAAGAGCTAGTCAACTCTGCCATCCAGATGGAAGGGAAGATCAACCAAGCAAATGACAATCGCAAGCGTACAATGATGCACCAGAGTGATCCAACCATGTTCAGAAGTATCGCCCAACCCGTCTGCAGGATATGTCCCAAGGAATAATAGACCCCCAATGTCTCGTCCAAGCTACCCCAACCATAGCGGAGGAAATGTGAAGTCTGGAGGAAACCACAACAATAACCCCGGCAACTCCAACAATTTCAACCGTGCACCGCCCAAGTCCAACAACAAAAACAACAACAATACTGCCCCAAGGACTGGAAGCAATGTTGTGCCTGTTGCAGCCAAAGACAAGTACCAGATTACTTGCTTTGAATGTGGAGTGAAGGGTTACTACTCCAACGAGTGTCCCAAGAAGCTTGCAGCCACCACCAATGTGAATGCCCCAGCTCAGCAGCAACACCGTGTTCAACCCGGAAGAAGGTTTGCCCCAGGGAATTCACTCAACCGCAATGGCCGTCTGCTCCACATGAATGCTGAAGAAGCCCAGGAAGCGCCAGATGTCGTGCTGGGTATGTTTTCGGTTAACTCAGTATTAGCGAGAGTGTTGTTTGATTCTGGAGCATTGCACTCGTTTGTTACAGAAGAATTTGCATGCACTAGTAAGATTCACCCAACCAATTTGAAGCATGTCATGATAGTTCAAATACCTGGTTCAACCACCAAAGCTAAAAATTTGCAAGGTTGTGCCCATCAGAATACATGGGATAGATTTTTATGCCAATCAAATAGTACTTGGAACCAAAGATTTGGAAGTAGTACTAGGAATGGATTGGATGTCGAAACATAAAGGATTGATCGACTGTGCTAAGAATGCCATAACCATGACCAGTAGCTCTGGAGTGTCAGTTGAGCATATATCTGAAACCTTGCCCCGTCAATTCAAATGCAACAAGAGTTTAGCCCTACCCACCATAGACCAAGTCAGAGTAGTCTGTGAATACCCCGATGTATTCCCAGATGAATTGCCCGGTATGCCCCCGGATCGGGATATCGAGTTCATCATTGAACTAATCCCTGGAACTGGACCCATAGCTCAGAGACCTTATAGCATGAACCCATCTAAACTAGTGGAGTTGAAGAAACAACTTGATGCCATGCTGGCAAAGGGTTTGATTCAACCCATCACATTGCCATGGAGATCGCTTGTTTTGTTTATCGACAAGAAGGATGGAGGTAACCGTTTGTGCACAGATTACCAGAAGCTGAATGACGTCGCCATCAAGAACAAGTACCCACTGCCCAAGATAGAGGATCTATTTGATCAGTTGACTAGTGCCAGAGTGTTCTCTAAGATTGATCTTAGGACTGGTTATCATCAACTCAAGATTCATGCAACGGATGTTCCAAAGACCGCCTTTACCACCAGATATGGATTGTATGAGTATACAGTCATGTCATTTGGATTAACCTATGCCCCCGCTTATTTCATGAATCTCATGAATAAGATTTTATGAACTTTCTGGATAAGTTTGTCGTTGTGTTTATCGATGATATTCTTATCTATTCCAAGTCAGAAGAAGACCATGAGCTAAATCTGAGAACCTTCCTTGAAACCTTGTGAGAGAATCAGTTGTATGCTAAGTTTAGCAAATGTGAGTTCTGGTTGAAGGAAGTAGGATTCCTCGGATATATTGTGTCGGTAGGAGGAGTCGTTGTTGATCTCGCCAAGATCAAAGATGTTGAAGCATGGAAAGCCCCAACCACTCAAACCCAAGTCCGTGCATTTCTCGGATTAGCGGGATATTACCACAAGTTCGTAAAAGGATTTTCGGGCATCGCAAGACCAATGACCCAACTGTTGAAGAAGGACAAGAAGTTTGAATTGACCGACAAATGTGAAGCAAGTTTCCAAGAGCTCAAGAAGAGATTGATTTCAGCCCCAATATTGATTATGCCAGATATCAAGAAACCATTTGATGTGTATTGTGATGCATCCAAGATTGGAATCGGATGTGTGTTGATGCCAGAAGGCAAAGTCATAGCATATTTATAAACACAACTGAAGCATCATGAACAAAACTACCCTACCCATGATCTAGAACTAGCAGTTGTAGTTCTAGCGTTGAAGACATGACGTCATTACGTTATGGGAAACTGTTGTGATATTTACTCAGATCACAAGAGCTTGAAGTATATTTTCACGTAGAAGGAGCTGAATATGAGGCAAAGAAGATGGATAAAATTAATCAAGGATTATGACCCTGACATTCACTATCACCCCGACAAAGCCAATATAGTAGCGGATGCTCTTAGCAGATTGCCGTGTAGATTAAATACCATGATCAAAGAAAACCAGCCAAGTTTGCATGAAGAGTTGGAGCAGTTTAGAACTGAGCTAGTTAGCAAAGTATTTTTAGCCAGCATTGAACTTCAACATACTTTGATTAGTCAGATCAAGGAAGCCCAGAAGGGAAATGCAAGTATCGACGGGATCAAACGTCATATTTGTGATAACCCGAATTTTCTAGTTATTAAATAATTCTGAGTCAACTTTTAATTGTGTTGATTTTTGCTAACCTACATGGATTTAAGCTGGAAATTAATATTTGCTTGCAATAAGAATTAGAGAAGTAAGATTAAAAGGGACAAATAGCCTGACTTGTGTGTGTGTGCATGTTCACTAGCTACTAGTAGTACAAATGTATTGTGCATCCATTGATTGAGCTAGTTAGAAGTAGAAAAAGCTAGTATACGTCTACACTGAGGTGAGAGAGGGAAATAAGTGGAGTTTTGTCTCTGCTTTGTCCATGTCGGCATGGTACATGCATGTTATTTAATTTGAAGGAGCAAACGTGGCATTATATTAGAAGGTGTGCACTCCTTGTTGGCAGCATTAGTTGGCAAAGTTTCTCCAAACGTGGACCGATGCATGCCGGTTAGCCTGTCCGTTGGTGACACGTACATCCTTGACTCACTAGGAGGGGGAGCACGTAGACGTGTTGGTCAGTCGACAAAGCGGTTATACTAGATATTTTTGCTAGTGCAAGACCGACCTTTGCCTCCTATAAATAGCCAGCATCACAGCTGCTCTGTTTGCAGCAGCGAGAGCGAGGGATCGATCCAAGATTCCAAGTAGAGTGAGAGATATAGAGCTAGAGAGAGTATTCCACCGTTCTATTGAGAGATATATTGTGAGAGAGTAAAGTACCGGTAGTAACATCCATGCATGTGCATACATGTCTAGGAGGTGATGGACATACACATATGTCTTGGTAGAAGATGGCACTGCTGAAATACATAGGAGAGCGCTCGAGCACTAGATTCCTCTAGTTATTCGGCGATTGGAATTTATTTCATGGCGGGACTTATTGATTTGTGTGGATTTACATACCATGAAGGATTATTTTTATCAAGGCAAGCTTTTTATACGTCTCTCATATACTTTGTAAAGTACGTTTTTGTTAAATTATGATGCATTATTTTGGTAGTATGTGGTATATGAATTTCCTTGAAATATTTGTGGGCTAATATTTCGGTGTCGGTATACGGTGATGGATCCGTTTGGAGCCACCGATATAAACCGGGCATTTGTCATGAATATGGATTTGAATAATATGAGAATTAATAAGACTAGTTTTGTAATTAAAACTTGGTGCTACGAAAGTAACCATATTGTACCGGTCACAGTCCAGGTATGGGACTGATTGAGTTCCCCGCTGGAGACGGCCCTGAAACGAAACGTGTCGGTGATGGATCCGTAGGAGCCATCGACATCAGTAAATTCAGGTGTTCGGATTCTAGTGGGTTAAAGGGCTCTGCTCTTCTAGAGTCCTGTGTGGTTCTAGTTGAGGCTGTCGGCGTCGGAGTATCCATCTGCAGAGTGTAAAAGTGTTAATATTAACCCATGTGACTCCCGGGTTTGGGAATGCTTAATTTTACGTGTGGCACCATGCGTTTTTAAATTGCCTAATTACTTTATTCACCTATTTTTGAAAAGCAAGTCTATTTTACAATTTATATGATTGTGTGTATGATTAGTTTGCTGTGTACATTTTGTACTCACCCCTTGCTCCCGGGTTCAGAAGATACCCTTGATCCACAATTTCAAGGTTTAGCTTGCGGAATTCCTCGCACAAGAGAGGCTGTTGTTCTTCCACCATGAGGTTATTGACATAAGATTTTCGGCTGAGAGCATCTGCCATGACATTGGCTTTGCCCGGGGTGTAGTTGATGGTCAAATCGAAATCATTGATTGTTTCAATCCACCTCCTCTGACGAAGGTTGAGATCAGGCTGTGTGAAGATATACTTCAGACTCTTGTGATCAGAAAAGATCTCACAACGGTTGCCAAGCAAGTAATGCCTCCATACTTTCAAAGCAAAGACAACTGCTGCGAGTTCGAGGTCATGTGTAGGATAGTTGATCTCATGCGTCTTCAACTGACGAGATGCGTAAGCAACAACTTGCTTTTCTTGCATAAGGACCGCACCCAATCCTTGCAATGAAGCATCACAGAAAATCTGGAAAGGCTTTGATGTATCTGGAGGAACCAAGACTGGTGTGGAAGTGAGCTTCTCTTTGAGTGTTTCAAAGCTTGCTTGACAAGCAGGAGTCCAAAGATATTTCTTGCCTTTCTTGAGGAGATCGGTAAGAGGCTTCGCAATCTTTGAGAAGTTTTGAACGAAGCGACGACAGTAACTGGCCTAACCAAGGAAACTCCGGACTTCTTTGACATTTATGGGTGGAAGCCAGTCCATAATTGTCTTAATAGTTTCTGGGTTGACGGCAATGCCCTTGGCAGAGATGACGTGACCAAGGTAGGTGACTTGAGGCAGCCAGAATTCACACTTGGAGAACTTTGCATACAGGCGGTTCTCACGAAGCTTGTTTAGGACACACCGAAGGTGTTCTTCATGTTCTTCCTTAGACTTAGAATAGACTAGAATGTCATCCAGATAGACCACAACGAACTTATCAAGATACTCCATGAAAACCGAGTTCATAAGCCTCGAGAAGGTGGCAGGTGCAATGGTGAGACCAAAAGACATGACCGTGTACTCATACAGACCATAGCGGGTGGTGAAAGCTGTTTTAGGAACATCTTCCTTGCGAATCTTGATTTGATGATAACTACTTCTCAAATCCAGCTTAGAGAATACCACAGCTCCAGCTAGCTGATCGAAGAGATCATTAATCCGTGGAAGGGGATATTTATTCTTGATTGTTTTAGCATTGAGTGCCCGATAGTCAACACAAAGTCTATCAGTCTTGTCTCGCTTCTTCACAAAGATGGTTGGACTACCCCAAGAAGAAATACTGTGCTGAATGAAACCCAACTTCTCTTGTTCATCCAACTGACGCTTAAGTTCAGCCAACTCGGCAGGACCCATTTTATAAGGCCGCTTGGAGATAGGAGCTGTACCAGGTTCAAGTTCAATGACAAACTCAACCTCACGATCCGGAGGCATACCTGGTAACTCTTCAGGAAAGACATCCGGAAACTCACAAACTACAGGAACACTCTGAATACCTTCCATAGCATCATCATTCAGAGCCGCCAAAGAATAAAGCTGAATTGTAGGAGTCAGACTTGGAGAATAGACTATATGGCCTTCAGGAATTTTCAGAGAAACCGAATGTTCAGCACAATCAATCACAGCTGCATTTGCTGTCAACCAATCCATGCCCAAGATAACATCAATATCAGAATTTCCCAGAATAATTAAGGAAGCCGGAAATGAAGAGCCACCAATCTCAATTTGATTGCCATGGCTGATATGAGCAGCCCTCATGTTTGACCCAGGAGATTGTACCACAAGACGGTGTAATAAAGGAACCATAGCCAGATCTTGCTCATGAGCAAGCTTGTGAGAAACAAAAGAATGCGAAGCACCAGAATCAAACAAAACTCGTGCAAGAACTGAGTTAACAGGAAGCATACCCATGACAACTCTAGGTGCATGCTCAGCTTGAGCGGCGTTGACACAGTTGGCACGAGCAACCGTAGACCCAGGCTTAGTGTTGATGTTGAGAGCCCGAGGTGGAGGTGCACGAATCATAGGAGCACTTGCAGCAGGTCTTGTAGGTGGTGGTGGAAGAGCTTTGTTGTTCATTGGACAATTCCAGTGCTGATGCCCAGTGTTTCCACAAGTAAAGAAAGCACCAGGTGGACGTGGAGCAACGTAGCCAGGGACTTCGCCAGGCGCTCCAGGGTAGTTGTGGTTGTAGCCCCTGGGAGCCGCAGTGAAGGAGTTTGGTGGCCTTGGTGCGTAGCTTGAAGGTCTTGGTGGAGCAGGGAGTGACGGTGGGGTGTTAGGAACCCAGACACGACGCTTAGAAGGAGCTGTCATAGCAGAAGAGCTTGCTGTATCCCGGCTGTGTTTCTTTGACTCCTCGAACACTTGCCTACTTGCTTCTTCCTGCAGAGCTGTGTGTTGAAGTTCCAGAAAAGATGCCGGCCTTGCATGAGTGATTGCATATTTGATGGAAGCATTGAGGCCTTGCCGAAACCTCTTTTGCTTCTTCTTGTCATCAGAGATCTCATCGCCACCATAACGAGAAAGGTTCATGAAGTTTCTGATGTAGGTGTTGACATTGTCAGTGCCCTGCTTGAGGTTGAGAAACACTTCCTTCATCCTTTCCATGACAATTTCTGACAGATATTGCTCTTTGAAAGCAGCAGTGAACCACTCCCAAGTAGGCTGAAAACCAGAAAGATCTGCCTTGAGGTAATTTTCCCACCAGAGAGCTGCATCTCCCTTCAGAAGGTGAGTAGCACACTTGACCCATTCTTGCTCGGGAACATCTGCAGTCATCAGCAACCTTGACACTTCACGAAGCCAGTCATCCGCATCAAGTGGCTGATCAGACACTTTGAATTGACGTGGGTTGAACTTGAGAAAACTCTTGATGTCTCCTCGCTTGGGAGGTGGAGGTAGCGGAACAAACTCATTCCTCCTGACACTTTCCTCGAAGCGCTGCTGATTCTGCTGCATAGCGCCCAAAGCATTTGCAATACTTGCCAAAGCAGCCCCAAGTTCAGGTGGTATATCCTCCTCAGAACGGCGTGGTGGTGCCATCCTGTGATGATATAAAACACAAGTCAGTACTATAATGGAGAATGATAATAATCCAAAATAGTACCAAAATGGAATTAATCAAGATTAAAGAGTGCAATTTACTGAGATGATATTAAAATATCCACAAAGTTCAAGGCAACTAGAAGATATTAAGCATAACACACACGACTGAACAAGGAGTGTGGTATACAAACTAACAAAGAAAATTTTTCCACAAATCTCGGCATTAAAATACCACTATATGCGCAAAACCACTTAACGAATCAAGATTAGTAACTCTACTAGTTCAATATACAAAAGCAAATGATAAAAGTAGTGGCATGGTCGCGACTCCATCCCGCACTCGAATCATTACTCCGCACATGAATCAGTAAAACACATATCGCAACAACTTCTTCTTAAGATGAACCTAAAGATTGTTAACTACGAAAAAGAACACCCCAACAAGATAACATCGGATAACAAAGAGTAAGATAGATCGCATCGGTGTACAACGAATCATAATAGATCGCGTCGGTTTACAAAGGACTGTCGGTAGGGAATGTACCAACAGTTGATAACCAAAAGACAGATAGTGATAACTTTTGGATGCAACAGATAGACAAGGAATTCTCACACACACACAAACACACACACAACCTATGGTACTACGGAACCCAGAACGCGTGAATCCTAGTTTGAATTTTAGAAGAGGATTGAAAACGTTACACTTCCTTACCAGATAAGGGTGGGTGGGTGGGTAAGAAGAAAAATGGAAGCAGTCCTACTCTCACGTTTGTTTTTCCCTAGTATACATAACTACCAAAAATATTTGCTAGACTGACAACGACCATTTTGGCTGAGACCCTGAAGGGCGGGATGGCTCTGATACCAATTGTAACTACCTCGGTGAATTACGCTCTTAGTTAATGCCTGGATGAACAAAAGTGGTTAAAATAGTACGGTGGGGCCCAGGGCCACTCACGGTAGACCTTTCAGCCGTCCTAACCACTTTCAGACAACGGGACAAGAACGAGCGGCGTAATCGGCAGGCGAAGGGATCAACTACATACACAAATGAGTATGTATGCAAGCCACATACAACAGTCCTCAGAGCCATTCCATCTAAAAGAAATAGAAATATTGCAACGCCATACGGAAAGATCCAAATGTCCTAGATAGATATAATAATTTAGGATAGCTCCTCATACATCACACATCAGAGTATCAGGCGGAAGCGGAAAACAAGATCCGAGTACGGATAAGAAGCAAATTGGTATAAGATGCCCCATAAATAAACACATCCCGCCCACAGATCACACGGATCCCCGTTCCCGGAATCTCTACACCGAATGATCGTTGCCCACATCATCTGTCTCTTACACCCAGTATCCATCTTGCGGGTACACCTGTTCATCTGAATCAAAAAATTTATCGTGTGAGACCCTAGGGGTACTCAGCAAGTCTTTATGCCGCTAAAGGGGACACAACCTGGGGTGACGCAATTGCAGCAAAAGATAGTACCTAACAATTCTAGAGATACTCGCTAACCTTCCGCCTAACCAATGATAGACGGAAGTCCGTGAATTAAGTACAACAGTTATAACAGTATAATTAACAGATCCATCCCCCTCCTCGCTTACCAACGAGGAAGCGGACGAACAACCCCCATCATCCGTTGGCAGTTTTATTAACCATTCCATGAGCATTGCACTATTTACTAGTCAAGTACTTAGTCAGATTGAAAGCGGTACTTTAGTTATACTTGTCTATGATCGAGAAATTGTGCTCCAAGTCGTCCATAACCGCGGACACGGCTTTCAGAAAGATTTACCCTGCAGGGGTTCACGAATAACAACACACACTCGATCAACCTCGGAAAAACCAAATCAAAACCCAACGAGGCATTCACGACAAAGCAATCACAGGATTCAGAAATATTTCAGGGGGCCACCCCATTAAGCTACCCGCAACAAAGTTGGCCGGTTCTGAGACGGACCCAAGGTTTGTGTGGACGGCGGTAAACGACTGGGAACCCGAAAATGTGACTGGGCTTGTCGATACAGCGAAAACGTGTCACGATCCAAAACAGTACAGGTGCTCCACGCACAATATTAATAAAACAGTAACATGGCATAAGTACAGGATAGTAATAAAGCCCCAAACTAATTGTGGCCCCAAGAAATAAGAATAAATCAAGCTCTGGCTCAGGGGGGTCCATAAGGCCTCCCGGATGTGGATAGTGCGAATAAACAAGGAACAGGAATCAAGTACTCGGGGGCCTACGGGACACAAGTGAGCTTGAAAAACCAAATAGCAGATATTGCTCACCGGTGCCTCTTTCATTAGTTATCCCATTACTACTCAGGTTATGTTGTTTAGGTACCTCATTATTCATCAGACACTCACATACCCTACTCATGCTTTTCTACGACTCGCATGGCTCAAACAACTCCTGTAGTAATGGCTCATGGGACCGGAACAAGCTTGGTGTGGTTTAAAAGTAAAGGCTATGCAGTACTTGGGATTCAATTTAATGCAATCGCGACTCAATGATGCAAGAATAAGATAGAGGCAATAGGTACTGTATGTATGCAAGCATGTGGTAGTGCTTGCCTGGCAGCTCAGTTGAAGCGAGAGATGGATCTGGGTAATACTCCTGTGATTCCTGGTAATTCTCCTGCTGGGCGTCTATTCGAAGAAGAACCAAACAAACAAGGGCCAACATAAATAAATTGCACAAGCATATGAATTAAAATGCATCAAGCAACCAAGCATGCCATGATGAATGATGCACAATTACATGGCATTGAAGTAGCATGGCAAAGGTGAGATGTGGATACAAGAAATAAAGCACTTCATTATTTATTTGCCCAAGTGTTATTGTCATAAACAGTTCAGGTTTTTAATGTTGCCATGATGCATGCTTCAATTCAGAACAAGGACTGCATAAATAGAACGGGCTCGTCGCGCTGATCGATTTAGACATATTATTTGTCCAATTTGGAGTTATAAAACAAAAGTTATTAATTAATTAGGGAAAAGGGCATTTTATTGTAATTTAATCAACTCGAAATTTATAGTGTTCTAAATAGATTTTGAAGGGCATATTTGAATTCCTCACATTTTTCTGATTCCAAAACATATATTATATGTATTATTTGGATTTGTATTTTAAAAATCATTTAAATCTGATTTAAATTTGAATTTAAAAACAATTTGGAAATGTTTAAATAAAAACAGACACTAGATAATACTTTTGTCACCCAGGCGGAATCAACCCCAGTCACTGACGGGTGGGCATTGCGCTGACTGGGCCACGCGCGCGGAAAACCTTTTGTTACCGCGGGTCGGGCTATCCACTGAGACTGCGGGGTGGGCCAACTGGCGCAGGCCCGCGTGTCAGCGGTGTGGAAGGCAGGGGCTGACAGGTGGAGCTGGGGCTGGAGCGCGGGTTACGCCGGATAAAACAAAGGGGCCTTCCTGTAAAAGTGCTAGCGCGGCTGACTGGTGGGGTCGCTAGGAGCGCGGGTTGCAGGAATCAAAAAGGTGGGGGGCTTATTGCAAATTTACCACGGGCCTGGTTACTGTTTTTCTTCTTCACCGTCCGGCGAGGAAATCCCGGCGCGCGGCGCGAGTGGGGATTCGATCCCGGGTCGCGGGAGTGCGTGCGGAGGGGCTAGCCAGTGCGGCTGGCTCGGGTAGCTGACAGGGAGGGGTCTGGGGCTTAGATAGGGTGTGGCGCGGTGCGGGGAGGCTGC
The DNA here is from genome assembly GCA_910589775.1 of Avena eriantha. NCBI lineage: Eukaryota > Viridiplantae > Streptophyta > Magnoliopsida > Poales > Poaceae > Avena > Avena eriantha. Next base: position 129,003,580 of record OU342741.1, on the reverse strand, counting down.
AGATGACGGCGAGCTCTGGCGCGCGGCGGGCGTTCGATGAAACGATCGGCGGCGCTAGGGCGGTACGGCGAGGCAGAGGTTGTCAGGGAGGAAGAGAGGCTCACCGCGGGCTCGACGGCGGGCTCGGATCGGCGCGAGGAGCGGCGGAGCGACGAGATTGCTGGCGCCCAGATCTAGGGTTTGCTGCAGTGCGGCGAGGTACTGGCGGTGCTGGGGAGCTCCTCGTCCAAGTCAGCGTGTACGGGGTGATGCAGAGGGACGTCCACGATCTTCCAGGCCTCTTCCAGGACGAGCACGGCGGCTGGAGCGAAGAGGAGCAGAGGGTGCTGGTGGCGACCGGCGGCGGGAGCTGTTGCTGGGGAGGAAGAAGGAGAAGAGGAGGGGCAGCTCGGGGTAGATCTAGGAGAGGCCAGAGAGGCGTGGGAAGGGAGGAAAAGTGAGAGGGAGAGAGAGGAGAGGGAGCCGTGGCAGGGAAGATAAAGGTGGCCTCGGTGCCACCTTTTCCTCCTCTCTCACGTGCCGGCTCGAGCTAGGGCTCGACCTGGGGCTGGTAGGCACGGCGGGGAGGGGCTGCAGGTGGTCCAGGGCAGCGAACGGCTGCAGGGTGGGGCCAACATGGCGGTAGAGAAAGAAAGAGAGGAGAGAGGCTAGCTCGGGCTAGGGTTAGATGGAGCTCGGGTTAGGGCATGGGCTAGGGTTAGGGTGGCTAGGTGTGGGCCAGGGAGAGGGTGGCCAGGTGGTCATGCTAGTGAGAGAGAGAGAGAGGGAGGATTAGAGTTAGGGTTTAGTGTAATTTAGGTGTAAAGGAATTATAAAGAGAAAAACTAGGTTTGAATTTTATTAGGTATTTATATTTTGATTTAGTTTAAGAGGCCAAACCAAGAAGAAAAATGGAGCTTGATCTTGCTTGAGATAATGTGGAGGGGAAACAAGAAAGAAAGAGGAAGAAAAGAAATAGGTGGAAAGGGTCACATATGGATCATGCATGGAGAATTAAAATAAGAGGAAAATGAGATGGATGAGATTATGAGGATGGTGTAATGGTGGTAGATGGCCTCCCAAGATAGGATCCAATAAATTCAAAGAAAAACCATTGAAGTAAAAGGTGGTGAAGAATTGTGCATGGCCCATGCAAAAATAATAATGCCATGATTTATTTTGTGAAGACAATAATAATATTATGGCATTATTCTCATGAATTTCCAAGAGGTGGAATAAAGCCAAGCAAAATAATTTAAAAGATTTGATCCCCCCCAAACCACATGAGCTAGAATAAAATATCAAAAGAAAAAGAAATACAAGCTCATGGTTACTAGGATGGTGGAATTATAAAGTGGTGGGAAGGAAAGGTGGTGGAATAGAAATAAAAGATGTGCCCCCAACTCAACTTGGGTATTAAACAATATATCAACAACCAAATACAATATCAAGAGGCAAATACAATTTATAATGCATATGAGAGAAGAACCAAAGAAAAAGGGTTTTATATGATGCTCAAATGCAAGGTGGCATGATGACATGAGCATGATATAATTATGATGCAATAATAATATATATGAAGTAGTCAATATCTTACTAGGACAAGTAGCATTACAATTGTTAGACAATTGGGGTGCTATAAAAAGTGTTAATATTAACCCCCGTGACTCCCGGGTTTGGGAATGCTCACTTTTATGTGTGGCACCATGCGTTTTTAAATTGCCTAATTACTTTATTCACCTATTTTTGAAAAGCAAGTCTATTTTCCAATTTATATGATTGTGTGTATGATTAGTTTGCTGAGTACATTTTGTACTCACCCCTTGCTCCTAATGGCTTTATCAGAGTTGTGCTGCGGAAGGTGTCGTCATCATAAGATTAGGCTGGACCGGTGGGCGAGAAGCGAATTAGAGAATCTAGTTGTATTCTTGTGTAAATGTAATATAAATATATAATAAAATGTTGTTTGAGCTTCTCGAGATCCACTGTACCGGCTTTTGCCTGTATTTTTAGCCTTACGGGTATATAGGCCACCAGGTCTATATACGCGTGGCGGTTGTCATTCTACCGGGCCGGATCTCGGGGCGTGACAATTAAGTGGTATCAGAGCTCTAGGTTAGGATACGCGGGCAATAATGGGTAGAACGGTAGATTAAATTTCACGACTAACCTTTGAAATATGCTTTCTTGCTTGGAGTAGTATGCAAATATGTTTGTTAAGTTCTTGAATTGTTTGCATGATCAAATCTCTCGTGTTCCTAATGGTAGATAAAATCTTGCATGCTAGTTTAAAGATCTATAAATTGTTTGAGTGTTGAATTTCGAGAACGAAATTCTTATAAGGTGGGTAGGATGTGATAATCCGAATTTTCTAGTTATTAAATAATTTTGAGTCAACTTTTAATTGTGTTGATTTTTGCTAACCTACATGGATTTAAGCTAGAAATTAATATTTGCTTGCAATAAGAATTAGAGGAGTAAGATTAAAAGGGACAAATAGCCTAACTTTTGTGTGTGCATGTTCACTAGCTACTAGTAGTACAAATGCATCGTGCATCCATTGATTGAGCTAGTTAGAAGTAGAAAAAGCTAGTATACGTCTACACTGAGGTCAGAGAGGAAATTAAGTGGAGTTTTGTCTCTGCTTTGTCCATTTCGGCATGGTACATGCATGTTATTTAATTTAAATGAGCAAACATGGCATTATATTAGAAGTTGTGCACTCCTTGTTGGCAGCATTAGTTGGCAAAGTTTCTCCAAACGTGGACTGATGCATGCCGGTTAGCCTGTCCGTTGGTGACACGTACATCCTTGACTCACTAGGAGGGGCAGCACATAGACGTGTTGGTCAGTCGACAAAGCGATTATACTAGATATTTTGTCTAGTGGAAGACCGACCTTTGCCTCCTATAAATATCCAGCATCATAGCTGCTCTGTTTGCAGAAGCGAGAGCGAGGGATCGATCCAAGATTCCAAGTAGAGTGAGAGATATAGAGCTAGAGAGAGTATTCCACCGTTCTATTGAGAGATATATTGTGAGAGAGTAAAGTACCGGTAGTAACATCCATGCATGTGCATACATGTCTAGGAGGTGATGGACATACACATATGTCTTGGTAGAAGATGGCACTGCTGAAATACATAGGAGAGCGCTCGAGCACTAGATTCCTCTAGTTATTCGGCGATTGGAATTTATTTCATGGCGGGACTTATTGATTTGTGTGGATTTACATACCATGAAGGATTATTTTTATCAAGGCAAGCTTTTTATACATCTCTCATATACTTTGTAAAGTATGTTTTTGTTAAATTATGATGCATTATTTTGGTAGTATGTGGTATATGAATTTCCTTGAAATATTTGTGTGCTAATATTCCGGTGTCGGTATACGGTGATGGATCCGTTTGGAGCCACCGATATAAACCGGGCATTTGTCATGAATATGGATTTGAATAATATGAGAATTAATAAGACTAGTTTTGTAATTAAAACTTGGTGCTACGAAAGTAACCGTATTGTACCGGTCACAGTCCAGGTATGGGACTTGCTGAGTTCTCCGCTGGAGACGGCCCTGAAACGAAACGTGTCGGTGATGGATCCGTAGGAGCCATCGACATCAGTAAATTCAGGTGTTCGGATTCTAGTGGGTTAAAGGGCTCTGCTCTTCTAGAGCCCTGTGTGGTTCTAGTTGAGGCTGTCGGCGTCAGAGTATCCATCTGCAGAGTGTAAAAGTGTTAATATTAACCCCTGTGACTCCCGGGTTTGGGAATGCTTAATTTTATGTGTGGCACCATGCGTTTTTAAATTGCCTAATTACTTTATTCACCTATTTTTGAAAAGCAAGTCTATTTTACAATTTATATGATTGTGTGTATGATTAGTTTGCTGTGTACATTTTGTACTCACCACTTGCTCCTAATGTTTTTATCAGAGTTGCGCTGCGGAAGATATCGTCATCAGAAGATTAGGCTGGACCGGTGGACGGGAAGCGAATTAGAGAATCTAGTTGTATTCTTGTGTAAATGTAATATAAATATATAATAAAATGTTGTTTGAGCTTCTCGAGATCCACTGTACCGGCTTTTGCCTGTATTTTTAGCCTTACGGGTATATAGGCCTCCAGGTCTATATACACGTGGCGGTTGTCATTCTACCAGGCCGGGTCTCGGGGCGTGACAATTAAGTGGTATCAGAGCTCTAGGTTAGGATACGCGGGCAATAATGGGTAGAACGGTAGATTAAATTTCACGACTAACCTTTGAAATATGCTTTCTTGCTTGGAGTAGTATGCAAATATGTTTGTTAAGTTCTTGAATTGTTTGCATGATCAAATCTCTCGTGTTCCTAATGGTAGATAAAATCTTGCATGCTAGTTTAAAGATCTATAAATTGTTTGAGTGTTGAATTTCGAGAACGAAATTCTTATAAGGTGGGTAGGATGTGATAACCCGAATTTTCTAGTTATTAAATAATTTTGAGTCAACTTTTAATTGTGTTGATTTTTGCTAACCTACATGGATTTAAGCTCGAAATTAATATTTGCTTGCAATAAGAATTAGAGGAGTAAGATTAAAAGGGACAAATAGCCTGACTTGTGTGTGTGCATGTTCACTAGCTACTAGTAGTACAAATGCATCGTGCATCCATTGATTGAGCTAGTTAGAAGTAGAAAAAGCTAGTATACGTCTACACTGAGGTGAGAGAGGGAAATAAGTGGAGTTTTGTGTCTGCTTTGTCCATGTCGGCATGGTACATGCATGTTATTTAATTTGAATAAGCAAACGTGGCATTATATTAGAAGCTGTGCACTCCTTGTTGGCAGCATTAGTTGGCAAAGTTTCTCCAAACGTGGACTGATGCATGCCGGTTAGCCTGTCCGTTGGTGACACGTACATCCTTGACTCACTAGGAGGGGCAGCACGTAGACGTGTTGGTCAGTCGACAAAGCGGTTATACTAGATATTTTGTCTAGTGCAAGACCGACCTTTGCCTCCTATAAATAGCCAGCATCGCAGCTGCTCTGGTTGCAGCAGCGAGAGCGAGGGATATATTGTGAGATTGATCCAAGATTCCAAGTAGAGAGAGATATAGAGCTAGAGAGAGTATTCCACCGTTCTATTGAGAGATATATTGTGAGAGAGTAAAGTACAGGTAGTAACATCCATGCATGTGCATACATGTCTAGGAGGTGATGGACATACACATATGTCTTGGTAGAAGATGGCACCGCTAAAATACATAGGAGAGCGCTCGAGCACTAGATTCCTCTAGTTATTCGGCGATTGGAATTTCATGGTGGGACTTATTGATTTGTGTGGATTTACATACCATGAAGGATTATTTTTATCAAGACAAGCTTTTTATACATATCTCATATACTTTGTAAAGTATGTTTTTGTTAAATTATGATGCATTATTTTGGTAGTATGTGGTATATGAATTTCCTTGAAATATTTGTGGGCTAATATTCCGGTGTCGGTATACGGTGATGGATCCGTTTGGAGCCACCGATATAAACCAGGCATTTGTCATGAATATGGATTTGAATAATATGAGAATTAATAAGACTAGTTTTGTAATTAAAACTTGGTGCTACGAAAGTAACCATATTGTACCGGTCATAGTCCAGGTATGGGACTGACTGAGTTCTCCGCTGGAGACGGCCCTGAAACGAAACGTGTCGGTGATGGATCCGTAGGAGCCATCAACATCAGTAAATTCAGGTGTTCGGATTCTAGTGGGTTAAAGGGCTCTACTCTTCTAGAGTCCTGTGTGGTTCTAGTTGAGGCTGTCGGCGTCGGAGTACCCCTCTGCAGAGTGTAAAAGTGTTAATATTAACCCCTGTGACTCCCGGGTTTGGGAATGCTTACTTTCATGTGTGGCCCCATGCGTTTTTAAATTGCCGAATTAATTTATTCACCTATTTTTGAAAAGAAAGTCAATTTTACAATTTATATGATTGTGTGTATGATTAGTTTGCTCAGTACATTTTGTAGTCACCCCTTGCTCCTAATGTTTTTATCAGAGTTGTGCTGCGGAAGATGTCGTCATCAGAAGATTAGGCTGGACCGGTGGGCGGGAAGCAAATTAGAGAATCTAGTTGTATTCTTGTGTAAATGTAATATAAATATATAATAAAATGTTGTTTGAGCTTCTCGAGATCCACTGTACCAGCTTTTGCCTGTATTTTTGGCCTTACGGGTATATAGGCCTCCAGGTCTAAATACGCGTGGCGGTTGTCATTCTACTGGGCCGGGTCTCGGGCATGACAGTATTAGTACATGAAAGGTACCTGGATTCACTGAAGATGAAGAAAGAGTTTTGTGGTACAAAGGACGTATCTATGTGCCAGTAGATTCGGAGCTGAAGCAAGTTATCATGCAAGAAGCTTATGATACTCTTTATTCTATCCACCTAGAGGAACGAAGATGTATCAGGATTTGAAGGAGAAATTTTGGTGGCACAAGATGAAGAGAGAAATCAGAAGCTACGTCGCCAAGTGTGACTTCTGTCAGAGAGTCAAGGCAGAACATCAGAGACCCGTAGGATTGTTGCAACCATTCCAGATTCCAAAATGGAAATGGGATTCCATCGGAATGGACTTTATCACCGGTTTGCCTACTTCTAGTAGGGGAAATGACTCTATTTGGGTCATAGTTGATAGACTGTCCAAGGTAGCCCATTTTATACCTGTCAAGACCACCTACCAGAGTTGGAAGCTAGCAGAATTGTACATTGCTAGAATCGTCAGTTTGCATGGAACCCCCAAGACCATAGTGTCGGATCGAGGAACCCAATTTACCTCAAGATTTTGGCAGAAAGTCCAAGAAGGATTAGGAACCAAGTTGAATCTCAGCATAGCTTATCACCCGCAGACTGATGGACAGACTGAAAGAGTCAACCATATCTTAGAAGATAGGTTGAGAGCTTGTGTGCTAGAGTATCGATCAAAATGGGAAGATTGTCTGCCTTTCGCAGAATTCTCATACAACAACAGTTATAAAGCTAGTTTGCAAATGGCCCAATTTGAGTTCTTATATGGAAGAAAGTGTCGTACCCCTTTGAGAGTCATATTTTCGGACCCGACATCCTACGAGAAGCCGAAGAGAAGGTTCACAAAGTCCATGAGCACCTCAAGACCGCCCAATCCAGACAGAAGAGTTATGCCGACAAGAGACGTAGAGACATGACCTTCAATGTCGAAGATTTTGTGTATCTCAAGGTTTCACCATTGAAGGGAACACAACGTTTTAGTCTGAAAGGAAAGTTAGCCCCTAGATATATTGGACCCTTCAAGATTCTGAATTACCGAGGAGAAGTATCTTATCAACTGGAACTGCCAGAGGAGGTGTCAGCCATCCATAATGTGTTCCATATCTCGTTACTTCACAAATGCCTAGAAGTTCCGGAGAAGACCGAAGTATTCAAGAACATCAATCACCGAGCCATTGATATCAACAAGGATTTGACGTATCGCGAAGTGCCCATCCGTATCTTGGAAGAAGCTTTCAGAACCACCAGGACCCGGAGTATCAAGTTTCTCAAGATTCAATGGAGCAACCATACCAAAGAAGAAGCTACCTGGGATCGAGAAGATTACATTAGGACTGAGTTTCCAGATCTCCTTATTTCCTAGTTTTCTTTCTTAAATCTCGGGAAGAGATTTTGTTTAAGGAGGGAAGATTTGTAACATCCCAAATCTTTAATCAAGGTTATCAAGATCCAAATCATCCAATTTAGGGTTAACAAAAACTTTTTATCATTAAAATAACTAGGAATGCATATGTGTGTTTGCATTAATATAGAATTGATTGGGAATGCCATGTTTGCTTGATCTATATGTTGTGAAATGGTTTAAAGGTGAATGACACATCATCTAGACCATTTAAAAACAAAATCCAAAGAAAAAGAAATCAAATAAGAATAAAAAGACCAAATGGTCATTTTGACCATTTTAATCCACTAGGCCACTTTAGGCGTTCCTAGAAGTCAATTTCAAACAGAAACATTCTCAACTCTTTTCACCCCTTGCTAGTACAAGTAAAGATCTACCAAGGACCACTTTGAAATCTTACAAAAATAGTTAACCACTAATTTTAAGTGACATTTGAAAATTGAATCCATTACATATGCATAGATCCTACTTTTTTCAAAAACCACTCAAATGTGTTCATCTTGACAATCCCTAGGAACCACAGATGATCAAGCTTATGACTAACACACCCACCAAAAATCTTTTCAAAATTAAAAAATAAACTTCATGCGGGCATTGCGTCGAACAGTTGGCAGGCAAAGATAATATAATCCGCCTAACTAATACTGTTGTTAATCAAAGCCTTGTCCCCCATTTGACCCTCTCATCTCTCCTTTGTCTCCCTAGCATCTAACCCAGCCCCAGACAACACCCTCCTTCGCCGCTAGCAGCAGTGCCACGCCACCCTGAGGCCATGCCCGCCGGTCGAGCATGGACAGCTCACAGGAGACCACCCAGCCCCCTTCCGCCTTGCCTGGGAGGTAGTGATCACACCGCCACCCCCTGTCCCTGTCCCGAGCCCTGCTAGGCACTGGACCAGCGCAGAACGCCCGCGCTCTCCGCCTCTGCACCATGCATAGACCGCGCCAGTGCGCCGCCCCCAATAGCCTCGCACAGACCCCGCCTTGCCCTCAGCTCACATGCGCACACTCGCCTTATCACCAACATGCCCCCAGACATCCCCGTTCGCCGCCACTCGACCCATAGCCACCGTGCGCCGCTTCGAACGCCGTCTCTGCCTCGCAGAGCATGAGCCGTTCCCGACCACATACCGCCGCCCCTAGCCGTTCCTTTACGTCGTAGAGGATCGCCAGGAGACCGCGCATCGATCGCTGCTCACAGCCACGCCTCTAGCCGCCCGTAGCCATGTCGCCACCGTCGCCTGCCCACACCGTGCTGTCCCATCATCGAGCCTATAAAAGGAGGCCTCCCAGCGTCATTCTACACACCACTCACCTCCCCTCTCAACACTGAGCCTTCCCCACTTCTTCCCGGAGCAAGGCCAGCATCCGTTGGCCGGAATTTCACCGGAGCTGGCCACAGCAAAGGAGAATAGGCGCCATTGATTGCGACTGCCCTAGGAGCTGCCACGACCACACCTAGGATTTCCGTCATCCACCAGTTCGATCGCCCCCATCGCCACGTTAGCTGGAGCCCTGGTAAGCCCCCAATCGACCCCCACCATACTGCATTAGGGTTAGTTCTCGCTGGAGATGTTCACCGGAGACGACGAACGTCGGCCGTCGATTTCTGTTCTAATCGCACGGTTGATATCTGTCAACACTTATCAACACCCGGGTTTTTAATCCCAGATGCCTGTTATGCCATACCTCGCAATCCTAGGACTACCATTTTTGCGAGACATAACAAATTGGATATCACAATACATCATCCATTACAAACCATAATAAGGTCTTACATGAAATAAAGGATCTCATGATCCAGTCTTAATACAACAAGCAGCGGAATAAATAGTAAGCATAGTGGTGGGGTCTAACTTCAGGGTCACGGGCAATGCTGATGATGGAAGATAGTTCTAATTATCATAGTCATCCTGCTGTCCTTCATCTTGGTAGTCTCCTTCATAGTCTGGCGATAGGAATAGCCAAGGACAAAATCCATGAGTACTCTTTAAGTACTCGCAAACTATCACTAACAAGTAAGATAGCTCTAGTGGGAAATGCTAAACTCTAAGCTTATTTGCAGAGTTAAGTTTGGAACCTAAGCTGAGTTCAGAAACAAAGAAAGATAAAGTAAAGTTTGAAATCACCTAAGTGGGAACTTAATTGACATAGTCACAACCCTGTTGTGGTCAATTCATGTCACAATTCATTTCATAAGTTGTTTTGAAAACATCTGACAACGCAACAGTATGGCCACTCCAACTGTCCATAACCGCGGACGCGGCTATTCGAATAGTTTGACACTCTGCAGAGGTGGTACACTTTCACCACAGGATTTGATATATCTGTCAGGGATAACCCTGAATCATCATACTTAGTATGCAGATAATCAAACATAACCATTCAATTACACACCCTAGTATAAGCACCTCTCCTATGAGCATGGCCTCCCAACCATGACCATATGTCATCTTGGGCACTACATAGGTGGACAACATTGAGAGGTTGCCTCAGCTCATACCTCTCCCGTGAGGGAACTAATACTAATGCATATAAACTTCCGGCTAAGCCTTACCCAATTCAGGTATTGTGGTTGTACAGTAAAATTGGAATGGTATCCCATCCGAACCCAACCATTAGTTTTGTAAAAGGAATAAGGCTCATGCCTCAACATTTTCATCATCATAAACCATTTGTGTTTCTCAACACATGTCAAAACATCTCAATAGAATGACTCATCATTCCAAGGTTTTCACAAGTCATTTTCACCAAGTAATCCCATCTAAAGTGATCAAGTTTTTGGATTAGCTCTAACTACTAAGTTAAGTGTGTTCACTAATGTGGGATTCTAACATCAATTTCATGCCATAGAATGACATCTAAGTTTATCTAGATAGGTCAAGTTTTATACTTTTTATGCTACCTTCAAACAAGTAAAGGATTTTGGTAAATTAAAGAAAGTAAAGCTTGTAAATAACACTTGGGGTAGGTAATAGTCAAAGTGGTATAACCAAAGCATGCCTAATGCATCTTGCTTAGGTTATCTAGCTTGCAAGGGTTAGCTTGCATTGTTAATGATGGCTTGCTAGTATAATACTTGCAAGTGTTAGCTTGCTCAGTTTACTTGAAGTGCTAGGCTTGCCTTGTGTAGTGTAGTGGTTGAAGTTTTCTTCCTCCTCCTCTTGGTAGAACTCCTCCTCCTCGAAAGCTTGGTCGGTACTATCGTCTATAAATACATACGGGATATACAATCACCAAACAAAGCTTAACTAGTCTACTTAGAACACTAAGACACACATTTGACGATCTATTATCATTACAAGCATCACAAGGTTTAATTAACTAGATTTAATCTTTTTATTTGAGAAAAGTAATTTCTACTCATTGAAATTAACTAAGATTTAATATTCTCAAATTAAAATATGGGATCATGTGGACACATGTCATCACCACATATTCTAACTTATGGGAATGTGATTTAAAGGTTGGATCACATTTTAATAAGTTTAAGTTTAATATTTAATGATTTCAAGTGACTAGAAATGCCTATATAGCATTATTTTGGTACTAGTCCAAAGTCACTGCATGCAAACCTTAATATTATTACATATTCAGATAGGTATGGTTAAATGTGATTTTTGAGAGTCGGAATCAACTCAAAAGCTATTATGGTTGATTTTATAAAAATGTTTAAATGTGCAAAAGCTTCTGTCTTGTTATTTTTACTAGGAGAGATCTCTAACTATAAATGATTTAAATCCAACCGGCTCGGATAGATATTTTCAGTAGCTTTCTAACAAAATTGGAACCACTCAATTTGGATTTATAAAACTCACTGAATTGATTTTTAAACTATGGGGCATAATTGATTTTTAACCTAAATAGAAAATTCCTAATTTGGATCACAGGGCCAGCGCGGGAAACAAAATGGGCCGGCCCATTGGTTCTCCGCGGCGTAGAGGGCTGCTGACGGGGGGTCCAGCCTATCAGTGACTCTTTAAACGCGAAGCGGTACGGGACGATCTGGGCGCTACGATTAGAACCTAGATCAACGGTCCACAGTCGTCGTCGACGACGGACTGGTCACCGGCGAGACCAAACCCTAAACGGCCGGTGGGGGTCTACTGGGGACGTACCAGGGCTCCAACTAGTGCGGCGAGGCAGGCGAATGAACTGGACGGTGACGGCGAACTCAGGCGAGGTCACGGCAGGGGCTGAGGTGGACGGAATCGACGGGAGCTTCTCCTCCTCTACAGCGGCTACCTCTGATGCAATTCCGGTGAACAGCGGCTCGAGCGGCTCCGGCGAGAGAGGGGAAATGATCTGTGGAGAGAGGGGAGTGGAATGGTGTGAAGAGATGGTACGGGGGAGACCTCCTTATATAGGCTCGATGCGGCGGCAGAGAAGCATGGTGCGGCTCGTCGGTGACGGCGAAACAGGGGGGCTACTGGCATGGGCGAGGTAGGCGGACGGTGGGCGGTCAGCTACGGCGCAATGGCGCGGCTAGGGGCGGTGCCTAACGGTTGGGGGCTTTACGCGCTCTGGGAGACAGAGGCGGTGCTCGACGGCGATCACGGCGACTGTGGGTCGAGTGGCGATACATGGCCGTGTCTGGCGGGGTGTGGATGTCGAGGCGGAGCGGCGTGCGTGATATGGTGTCGTGGCGCGATCTGCTGCGTGCTGGCGGCGATCGCACTCTGGTGTGCGCTGCGCATGGCGCAGAGAGAAAGGGAGGCGCGGCGCTGAGGTGGTCCAGGGCCTGGCTGGGCTCGAGAAAGGGGCAGGGGGTCGCGGTGTGGTCCGGTCTATCTCCTAGTCATGGCGAGAGAGAGAGGGGCGGTCGGTTGCGAGTTGTCCATGCTGGACCGGCGAGCATGGCGCTCAGGTGGCGTGACACTGCTGCAACGGCTAAGGGGTAGCCTATTGATGGCAGGGTTGATACTGGGGGAGACAATGGGAGGGGTTTTAGGGCTTAGTGGCATTTGATCACTGCTTTAAAACAGTAATAGTTAGGCAGTTTGTTTAGTGCTCACTAAGTGTTCGACACAATGGCCGCATGAAGGAAACATTTGAATTTTGGGAGATTTTTGGTGGGTGCTTTGATCTGATGCTTGGTAGACTGTGGTTTCTAGGATTTGTTAAATGGAATTCATTTGAGTGGTTTTTGAGAAAGTGTGATCTATACATATGAACTACATTCAATTTTCAATTGTTATTTAAATTTAGTGTTTGAAAGTTTTTGGGATGAAACAAAGTGGGCCTTGGTACATCACTACTTGTACTAGCAAGGGGTGCAAAGATCCACAATTATCTCTGTTAAGATTTGAGTTCTAGGAATAGCCAAAGTACGTTAGGTGATCAAAATGGCAAAAGTGACCAGTTGCTTATTTTATTCTTTTTGATTTCTTTTTCTTTGGGATTTGTTTGGGAATGATCTAGATGATGTTTAATTCACCTTAGAATCATTTTACAACCAATGGATCACTCAAACATGGCAATTCAAAACAACTCCTAATTTAAATGCACACACATATGAATGCTTAATTATTTTAAATAGAAAACATTTTTGCTAACCCTAAATTGGGTAGATTTGATCTTGATCACTTGGATTAAGGTTTTGGGATGTTACAAACCTTCCCTCCTTAAACACAATCTCGTCTCGATATTTACGAAAGAAAACTAGGAAGTAAAGAGATCTGGGAACTCAGTTCTAATGTAATCTTCCCGCTCCCAAGTGGCTTCTTCTTCGGTATGGTTGCTCCATTGAATCTTGAGAAATTTGATACTCCGGGTCCTGGTGGTTATGTAAGCTTCCTCCAAGATACGGATGGGCACTTCATGATACCTCAGATCCTTGTTGATATCAATAGCTCGGTGATCGATGTTCTTGAATACTTCAGTCTTCTCTGACACTTCTAGGCATTTGCGAAGTAACGAGATATGGAACACATTGTGGATGGTTGACATCTCTTCTAGCAGTTCCAGTTGATAAGATACTTCTCCTCGGCGATTCAAAATCTTGAAGGGCCCGATATATCTGGGGGCTAACTTCCCTTTCATACTAAAGCGTTGCGTTCCCTTCAAGGGAGAAACCTTGAGATACACAAAATCTCTGACATTAAAAGTCAGGTCTCTCCTTATCCTGTCAGCATAACTCTTCTGTCTGGATTGGGCGGTCTTGAGGTGCTCACGAACTTTGTGAACCTTCTCTTCAGCTTCTCGGAGAATGTCGGGTCCAAAAATCCGACTCTCTCCTACTTGCGACCAATTCAAAGGGGTACGACACTTTCTTCCGTATAGGAATTCAAATGGTGCCATTTGCAAACTGGCTTGATAGCTGTTGTTGTATGAAAATTCTGCGAAAGGCAGGCAGTCTTCCCATTTTGATCCATACTCCAAAACACAAGCTCTCGACATATCCTCTAATATTTGGTTGACTCTTTCAGTCTGTCCATCGGTTTGCGGGTGATACGCTGTACTGAAGTTCAACTTGGTTCTTAATCCTTCTTGGACTTTCTACCAAAATCTGGAGGTAAACTGGGTTCCTCGATCTGATACTATGGTCTTGGGGGTTCCATGTAGACTAACAATTCTAGCAATGTACAACTCTGCTAGCTTCGAACTCTGGTAGGTTGTCTTAACAGGTATAAAATGATCTACCTTAGATAGTCTATCAACAATGACCCAGATGGAGTCATTTCTGCTACTAGAATTAGGTAAACCGGTGATAAAGTCCATTTCGACGGAATCCCATTTCCATTCCGGAATCTGCAATGGTTGCAACAGTCCTGCGGGTCTTTGATGTTCTGCTTTGACTCTTTGACAGATGTCACACTTGGCGATGTAGCTTCCAATTTCTCTCTTCACCTTGTGCCACCAAAATTGCTCTTTCAAATCTTGATACATCTTTGTTCCTCTGGGGTGGATAGAATAAAGAGTATCATGAGATTCTTCAATGATGACTTGCTTCAGCTCCGAATCTGCTGGCACACAGATACGGCCTTTGTACCACAGAGCTTCTTCTTTGTCTTCGGTGAATCCAGGTACCTTTCCTGTACCAATACGCCGTTTGATTCCATCGATACTTTCATTTCCCTTCTGGGTTTCCTTGATTTGACTAATCAAAGTGGGTTGAAGTTCAATGCTAGATAATAATCCTTTGCTAACTAGCTCAGTTCTAAATTGCTCCAACTATCGTCGGATTGATGACAAGTACGCCATGAGGGGGTCCTCGGGGCGTGCATAAGAGAGGTGTGTGAGACGTACGGTGTTCTGGGATGGTGAGCACACAAGTTTACCCTGGTCGAATCCACCGGCTTTGGATGGATCATACTCCTGCTAGCAATCCAGTAATATAGCAGAGCCAGAATATGGGTTACAAGGGTTCGCCTATGCGAGTTGAGATTATAGACTATTGAGGGTGCCCTAAAGGCTCTCCCTAGGACGACTTATATAGATATACGGCCTAGGGTTTACAGGAGAGATCTGTCCGGCTACGACTAAGAGTCGGTTACAGAGTACATCTTGAACTACAAGTAACACTATGGGCCTATGTCGGTAAGTCTTCTGGGCCTTCCCGTAGCGGGACTGGACTCCGTCTTTTATCCCTGACTGGGCCGCCCGTGAAGCAAAGCTCTAACCTAAAGTGGGCCACCCTGGTCAATGAGGAACGCTGAGGATACTCGGAAAGTATATCCCCAACAGCAGCCCCCGGAAGGCTCCAATAGCCAAAGTCGGATTCATCATCGTCTAGCTTGATCTTCGGCTTGCAGAATCTTGAAGGGTTCCTGAAACTTCACAATAAAAAATACGATCCGGGTCTTAAAAATAAGTTGGACCTATCAACATGTTACTCGGATTTTCCAGCTTGATATTCAAACCAAGCCGGAACTTGGTCTCTGACGTCATATGGCACCGATCATGGTCAAGTCACGTCATCTGACAAACAACCTATCAGCACGACCGTTGGTGGGTCCGCCCTTAGCGGAACCGAGGCGCCGTTTCAATGCGTACGCGGAGATCGAGGCGACGTAATCATCGCGTGGGTCCTTCCCAGTTCCTTCCACGACGCGTGGCGGTTACACTGTGCCGCTTGCACAAATCTTGGCGCGGTTAGGTGGTTATAAGGGGTGAGAATTTCCTTTCCCCATCTTCACATGTTCCCTTGCCGTTCCTTCTCCTCCACTTCTCCCTCGCGCACAAAGTTCTCCTGCCCCCAGATTCCCAGCGCCGACCATCCAAGGTCACCGGCGCACCGAAGAAATGGCTTCTTCTTCATCGTCCGGCTTGGCTGGCTTCGCAGCGGTGACGACGGCGGCGACGGCGGAGAAGGAGAGCAACCGTGGGGTTTGGATCCCATGCCTCCTCGACGATGAGAAACTCCACGGCGTGGAGAATGAAGGTCTCCTCCGCGCCGGTGACTGGCGGAGCAGTTCCGGTGAAACCATCCCCAACCCCCACGCCGACGAGCGGGTACACTTCGGCACACACCTCGACAGAGGTTTGTCTTTTCCTCCCTCGGAATTTTTTTCCGAGGTGATTGATCATTATAGCGTTCAGCTTCACCATCTTGCCCTGAACTCCATCTTAGAGATGAGTTCTTACGCAACTTTGTGCGAGGGGTATCTCTGCATTAGGCCGAGTCTTACTTTGTTCCGGTATTACTTTCATGTCCAGAGAAACTCTATCACTGCCGATATTCCTTATATTACTGGCACTATTAGCCTGTCAGTTAGACGCGAGCGTGTTTATCCTCGTATTCTAGCTAGTGAGTCGGTCAAACAATGGCCGACCACCTTCTTTTACCATAAGGATATCCCTGCTCCCGGCAAAGCTACTGCTTTGCCGGCCTTCATCGACGGAGCTGCCACAGCCCAACCGTCTTGGGACGAGGCCCCTCCGGCTCTTTGTGACGGTCTAATCCTCGCCAAGAGGCGGATCGAATACGTGATTAAGCACAAGGGCCTGAAAGGGTCCGACTTGGTCCAGGCTGGGTGGCACGCCAGATCCAGCCTCTCCAGTACCACGGCGACCGACTGATGCATTCCATCACGGCGTCGAAACAAGACTCCCTCCGCATCAGCCCCAATGCCCTGAAGACACAAGATTACATAAACCAGATTAAATGGCTGATTAAGGAGCGGATTGAGAGAAAGATTCCGGATGTGTCTCTCGACATGCACATAGCGGAAGACCCTGTAGTTCTGGTAAGCTTTAGCAATAAACCCTTTTATGTGTTTCATCTTTTAAGTTATTTCACAATACTGAGATATTTTCTTCTTTTCAGCTTGACGACCTCCTCGAGTCAAAGTTGGCTCCTATTGAGGGGTATCCTCCGGAGTTTTCTCAAGAGGAGGAAGTAGTCCCACTGCCGGACGTTGTGCCGAGGAAGCTCAAAGCTCCAACAGTGGCTGTCGGCGCAAAGGAAGTGCCAGTCGTGAAGAGGTAACTTTCAACACAACTTCCACCTTTGTACTTTACTCATTTTTCTTCCGAGATGTAATGTTTTCTACTTTATCACATTCTCAGAGCTAAACAGCTCATCAAGGGCAAGGGGAAGGGAACTTCTTCGAAGCCCTTGCGGCAAACGAAGCTAACTATGGCCTCTCCTGCTGCGGCTCCTTCGACTCCTGCCCCACAACCTTCTGCAACGCCGGTGATCACTTGATGGCTCTGTAGTGGCGCCAGGAAAATGCTGGTGTGGTGTTGATGTAGAGCTCGTTAGGAACCCTAAGAGGAAGGTATGATGAGCACATCAGCAAGTTTCCCTCAGTTATGAAACCAAGGTTTAATCGAACTAGTAGGAGCAAGGAAACACCCCAAAGGTGTTGCTAGCTGAGCCTTGGCAGGGCACACTACCGGTGCTAGTAGCAACGTGGAGACCTGCACAACACAACCACAAAACTTTGTCCCCAAATTGCGATGAGGTTCTCAATCTCACCGTGTTTTGCGGAAAACAAAGAATTAAACGTATCGAATGGAAAAAAGTAATAGTTTGCAGAAAGTAAACACAAAGCAGTAAAAGATTGTAGATTGTATGTAAAAGACAAGGACCGGGATCCATAGTTCACTAGAGGTGGCTCTTCTTAGGATAGATAACATGCTGGGTGAACAAATACAGCGGGGCAATTGACAAACATCGAGAAAGCAATACATGCATATACTAATCATCTTGACTCCTTTGAGATTCGATTGGGCATTACAACATTATACATAGACCGCCATCCAACTGCATCTATGACTAATAATCCACCTTCAGGTTATCATCCGAACCCCCTCTAGTATTAAGTTGCAAGCAACAGATTATTGCTTTACGAACTGCGTGTAAAGTAAACAATACGATTGTTCTATGAACAAAGGATTGTTGTTTTCTCCCTAGTAGCAACAACACATCTAGTACCTTAGAGATTTCTGTCACTTCCCCAGATTACCAGAGGCATGAACCCACTATCGAGCATAAATACTAACTCTTGGAGTTGCTAGCATCTACTTGGCCAAGATAGCTACTAACAACAGAAAGCATGCAAGATCACAAATAACAAAGACATGATAGAATCAACAATCAATCTGAAATAGCATCTCAATATCCATCGGATCCCCGCAAACACAACATGTAGAATTACAAATAGATGATCTTGATCATGAACGGAGCTCACAAGATCCAAACATGAAAGCACAAAGGAGGAGAACTAGCCATCTAGCTACTACATGGATCCGTAGTCCAAGGTTGAACTACTCACGCATCACACCGGAGGCTTGCATGGTGATGAAGAAGGCCTCCAGGGTGAATTCCCCTCTTCGGCAGGGTCCCGGGAAGAGCTTCAGATCCCTCCCGATCTAGGGATGGAGATGACGGCGGCTACAGACTCTTTCGTGGATTTTTGATCGGGCCCTTAGGGTTTTCATCCCGAGGGCATCTTATAGGCGGAAGGGGAGGCTGAGGGGGTGCCAGGGGCCACCACACCACCCCCTGGCACGGGCCAAGCCTGGCTGCGCGGCCAAGTGGTGTGGCCGGCCTCTGGCCCCTCTCCGTCTCGTATTCTAGCATCTGATGACTTCCGGAAAATAGGCACTTTGGCTTTTGTCCCGTCCAATTCCGAGAATATTCATTTTCTAACTTTCCTAGAACCAAAAACAGCAGAAAATAGGCAGCTGGCACTGTGGCTCTTGTTAATAGGTTAGTCCAAGAAATCATATGAAAAGTACTCCAAAGTTGGAACAAAACACAAGAAAGTGGATAAGACCAAGCATGGAACATCAAAAATTATAGATACATTTGCAATGTATCAACATCCCCAAGCTTAACTCCTGCTCATCCTCGAGTAGGTAAGTGATAAAAAGAAAAAATAATTTTGAGGTGAGATGCACCAACAAAGACTTGATCAAAGTATTTGTAAAACATTCAAAGCTGGGATCATAGTACTTCAATCATAACATGAAAGACAAAGTTCTAGCAATAAGACAAACAAACTATGATGCAACATGAAAAGGCACAAACAAAAGATTCATGAATAACAATGCTTTGCAAGATGTTTGTTTGTTTCACATGAAGAAAACATAGCATAATAGTATTCAGCTTGTCCCTCAATAGAGTAGCAAATATAAATGCATAGGACACCTTCAAAGTTCATAAGAGTGACTAGATACAAATATTTTAAAACAAGCAATATCAAGTTATGCATCAATCAACTAGTCTTGGGACAATGCACATAGAACCAAGAATGGCCACTATGCTCTCAAAGTAGGTGCATAAAGGTAGAAGGTGGAGACTCAATATAATGGTGGAAGAAAGGCCTTTTTTTAAAAGAAAGTAGGGATTCAAGTCTCATAAAGAGCTTCCAAAAATTTTGGTACTTATAGCTTTCAACTCTCATTGCCCCTATCATAAGCATCTTGAAGTGATTAAGGTATACGAGGGCCGCTCCCCATACTACTCAAGTTTAGTCACCGGTAAGTTCTTGTCATCGTAAGTACATGTGTATCATAGAGAACCGCCAACGGGGTACCCCTTGCCTGATGACGCGAAAGAATCCCCATATCAAAATGACAAGGCAAGCAGACAACGAGCATCTCAACATTCTTCTTATTTACCATGGGAATATGGTGCTTTTTCTCTCTTTCCTCTTTTCATAATATCTTTTTTTTCTTTTTCTCTTTTTTCTCAATATAGGACTCTTTTTTTATCAGAAGAATGCTTCATAGACAGCTCATTATGGTTACGTTGCAGGTTTCCACCATGTCAGCATGGATTAGACCAGCAGCCCAGGCGTTTCTATAACACATATACATAACTCCATGGACTTACAAGCTCCCCTTTCATTTCACACCGACGACATTGATACATTGCAAATGTATCTATAATTTTTGATGTTCCATGCTTGGTTTTATCTACTTTCTTATGTTTTGTTCCAACTTTGGAGTAATTTTCATATGATTTCTTGGACTAACCTATTAACAAGATGCCACAGTGCCAGTTGCCTGTTTTCTACTGTTTTTGGTTCCAGGAAGTCAGAAAATGAATATTCTCAGAATTGAACGGGACAAAAGCCAAAGTTCCTATTTTACCGGAAGACTCACGGAGCCAGAATACGAGACGGAGGAGGGCCAGGGCCTAGCCACACCATGTGGTGGTGCAGGCTATCCCTGGCCGCGCCACCAGGTGGTGTGGGCCCCCTGGCACTCCACCGACCTTGCCTCTTTGCCTATAAGAAGCCTCCCGATGCATAAACCCTATATCATCAATCAGAAATCAACGAAAAGTTCCGCAGTGCCGCCGCCACCGAAGGAGAGATTCGGGGGATAGAAAGTCTCTGTTCCAGCACCCTGGCGGGACGGGGAAGTGCCCCCGGAGCCATCTCCATCGATCTCCACCACCATCTCCATCACCATTGCTGATTCCCATGATGAGGAGGGAGTAGTTCTCTCTCGAGGCTAAGGGTTCTACCGGTAGCTATGTGTTCATATCTCTCTCTCTCTCTCTATGCATGATCTTATTGAGATCATGAGCTTATAATCTATAGATCTATTCTGCTACTCAAGTGCTTTAATGAATCTCTGCTCTCCCCATGTGTGTGAAAATGACAGCGTGCTCACCTTGGTGGCACTTAGGCTAGAGATTACAAATACTTGTTATGAGTTATATTTGGAGTTGGATGTCTTTATGAAATTGTGGTGTTTGTTAGACTCATCTAGTACTCAAGGTGATAGTGTGGGGTTTTCTAGATGGGAAAGATGGACTTTGAGGTGTGCTGTTATAGCCCTACCATCGATTAGAGTGTTCAACCGGAGAGTAGTTAAGAGTAGTATCATGAAGATAATATATTTATATGAGAGTGTTCACTAGTGAAAGTATGATCCCTAGGCCTTGTTTCTAAGCATTGAAACATCATTTTCTACTAGATTTGTTACATGTTTGCTTGCTTCCATCTTTATTTCAGTTTTTCTTTAGTCTCTTCCACGCCATCAAGCTATTTGTTGGCACCATTGTCTTATATCCATACCACTTGTATTTCACTATCTCTTCGCCGAACTAGTGCACCTATACACCTGACAAGTGTATTGGGTGTGTTGGGGACACAAGAGACTTCTTGTATCTTGATTGCAGGGTTGCTTAAGAGGGGATACCTTTGACCACTTCCTCCCTGAGTTCGATAAACCTTGGGTGATCCACTTAAGGGAAAACTTTCTCCTGTTCTACAAACCTCTGCACTTGGAGGCCTGATGACCCACAAGTATAGGGGGTGTATCGCAGTATTTTCGAGGGAAGTGAAACCCAATTTATTGATTCGATACAATAGGAACCTTGCCATCACGAGACTTACCCATGATGGATGAGTAGCAGCAAACAATAGAGAATCCAAGTGAACTTGATAAATAAAGCTATGATCCCCGACAACGGCGCTAGAAAATAGTCTTGATGACCCACAAGTATAGGGGGTGTATCGCAGTATTTTCAAGGGAAGTGAAACCCAATTTATTGATTCGACACAAGGGGAGCCAAAGAATATTTATCAGCCTTAACAACTGAGTTGTCAATTCTGCTGCACCTGGAAACAATCTTGCTCACAGCAGTTTATCAGTAGCAACAATTTTGTAGTAGGAATAGTAAAGTAACAGCAGTAGCAAAGCAAAGACAATAGTAACAAAAGCAGTAACAGTGGGATTCGAGTGCGCTAGGCATAGGGATGGATGGACGGGCGTTGCATCGACAAGACAATTCACATAGCAATCAGAACATAGGGAAATTGCAGATAAATAAGATAAAACATCCAAGTACTAGACAATCCTAGGCATGTGTTCCATATATAGTCACACGTGCTCGCAATGAGAACTTGCACAACATCTTTTGTCCTGCCAGCCCGTTTGCAGCGGGGCCTCTAGGGAACTACTAGCAATTAAGGTGCTGCTTTTAATAGAGCACCAGAGCAAAGCATTAACACTCCGTGAACACATGTGATCCTCACATCAAAGCCATTCCCTTCCGGTTATCCCGATTTCTGTCACTTCGAGGCCATAGGTTCCGGACAACAACGTGTGTATACAACTTGCAGATAAGACCAAGAACAATACTATCATAATGAATCAATAATAAGTTCAGATCTGAAATCATGGCACTCGGGCCCTAGTGACAAGCATTAAGCACAACAAGTCGCAACAAAGTCATAAAGCACTAATAAAAGATACTAGGCACCATGCCCTAACAATCTGATGCCATTACATGAATGATCTCATCCAATCCCTACCATCCCCATAGCCTACAGCGGGGGATTACTCACTCATAGATGGGGGAAACATGGATGGTCGATGGAGAAGCGATGGTGATGATGATGGCGATGATCTCCTCCAATTCCCCATCCCGGCAGGGTGCCAGAACGGAGTTTCTGGTGCTGTTTCGTGGAATCTCGTGGTGGCGGCGGAGCGGAACTCCTTCTGGAAAAACGTCGAACCCCCCGAAGTTTTTAGGTCAGAAGGCTCCTTATAGGCGAAGAGAGAGGCCGAGGGGGTGCCTGGGGGGCCCACACCACCCCTGGCGCGGCCTGGCCTGGCCTGCGCCACCAGGTGGTGTGGCCACCCCAGGGCTCTTCTCCGTCTCGTATTCTGGCTCCTGGAGTCTTCGGGTGAAATAGGATTTTTGGCATATTTTCCAGGATTTTTCCTGATAGTTGATTTTCAGCACAAAAAGTAGACACCAAGGTAATTCTGCTGAAAACAGCGTCAGTTCGCATTAGTTGCATCCAAATCACACAAGTATAGAGGAGAAACAATAGCAAAAGTGTTGAAGAAAGTAGATACGTTTTGGACGTATCAACTCCCCCCAAGCTTAGCTTATTGCTTGTCCTCAAGCAATTCAGTTGAAAACTGAGTGCAATAAAAGAACTTTCACGAACACATTTGCTTTATATGATGTAAATATTCTCAGCAATGTGATCAACTACTTAGACAGTTCATAATAAAGAGTATGCAACTGAGTCTACTTAAAAGTCATTGCAAGCTATGAAGAGATTCCAACTCAAGAATAATAAGTAGCTTGAAGCATAAACATAAGCAACATTACAATGCTCATAGAAAGGTATGATAGAGTGGTATCTCGCTTGCCTTTGATTAAAATGTCAAGGCACCTCTGAAGTTCAAGTGATGACTAGAAGTAAAGATATCAAGGATACAAGCATCAAAGTCATAACACAAATAATCAAGTAATGGAACAAACACAAAGAATGACAACTAAGCTCTCAAGAAGGTGCTCAAAGAATATGTGGAGACTCAATAAGTAAAAGAAAAAGTTTTGAATAATTTTGAAAGGCTTCCAAATGCTGAAAGTATGGTACTCATTAGCTTTGAGCTCTCATTGCCCCTATCATAAGCATCTTTAATGTGGTTAAGGTGAAAGTGAGGTCCAATCTGAGTTATATGCTTGACAGACTATAAACTGGAAATCCCAAGTCCCTTGAGTACGAGGGCCACTCCTCATGCTACTCAACTTTAGTTACAGGTAAGTTCTTGTCATCGTAAGTATGTGCGTATCATTGAGAACCGCCAACAGGGTACCCCTTGCCCGATGATACGGAAGAATCCCCATATCAAAATGACAAGGCAAGCAGACAATGAGTATCTCAGCAATCTTCTTATTTACCATGGGAAAATGGTGCCTTTTTTCTCTTTCCTCTTTTCATAAATCTTTTTTTTCTTTTTCTCAATAGCTATCTCTCTTTTTTTATAAGAAGAATGCTTCATAGATATCATTATGGTTACGCTGCTGGTTTCCACCATGTCAGCATGGATTAGACTAGCGGCCCAGGCATTTCTCTAACACACATACATAACTCCATGGACTTACAAGCTCCCCTTTTATTTCACACCGACGACATTCGCAAACAAAAGAGCAAGGTATCAACTGGTTATATATTTACAAGTGTTGAAAGCGTTCCCCGTGACAACACGGTTCTGCTAATCCCCAGCCTATAATTTGCAAGCATATAACTTTCATGGAGAGTTCACAATGGTTCAGGTTTATTAAGTGCAGGAAAATAAAGTGTGCCATCAAGTTCGTGAGAGCTTTACTAACTAATTTTCCCATAACAAGCAAACATTTTATTCGGAAGAAAATAAGGCACATTGAATATGCACGGAGGTAGCAAATGATGCTAATGGGTAGGTATGGTGGACACTTTGGAAATGTTTGGTTTAGGGAGTTGGAGACATGAGTAAAACACTCAGTGGAAGTGAAGGCTAGAAATAGTAAGGGAGCGACAAACGAGAGAGAAATAGCTATCATTATCATGCTTGCAACAAAACAAGACTACTCATGGCATGAAAGTGATTCAAGATCCTCAAGGCAAAATAATTCATCAAGGCTTAACTGATTATTATAGTCATGAGCATGCGTGAGCATGTGCCAAGTCAATCAAATGAAACATTCAAAGGAGGATACCACGGTGTCATACCAATTTATGAATAGAGCAATGCAAGCAAACATTCATAAGACATGCTACAAACTATTAGCGAGCTGGAGCTAATCATAAGAAAGCAAGATCTATTAAGCATCCAAAGAAAACATACACTCTACATGAACGGACTAAGCATGCAAACAGTGATGAGTATATGTACAAAAATGAAAACAAATAGAGTTCATTACCATCCTCTTACCACGCCTCAAGTTGTTATTAATCCTCATTATTGCTCTTCACTTGTGTGGCTTGAATAATAATATGAAACCAATATTTCACTGAGAACTGCCGAACCCTATAGCAAACTCGCAAAAACCAAAGAAGAACGACAAATATTTTTGGTGTTTTTGATTTTTAAACAAGAACTAAAAATGGAAAAACAAAGAAAAATATTTTTGGATTTTTCGAATAGTTCAAACAAAGCAAAAAGGGAAAAGCAAACCAAGGCAAAAAGAAGAAGCAAACCAAAGAGAAACAACAAAAATATTTTTGGTCTTTTTGTGTTTTTAGAAAGAAAAAGCAAAGAAGAACGAAGACTAAAAAGAGAACGAAAACATGAATATACAAAGCACCGACGCAACATGATATGGAGATGAGTGCGGTGTCGGCGTACCTCCCCCCCAAGCTTAGGCTTTTGGCCTAAGTGGGAATCAATCCATGTACGAATAGGGGTTCCAAGCGGGCGGATCTTGGTAAGAACGGTCGTAGCTGGGCCCATGAGAAGAAGAGGAAGCTCCCCAATCATAAGCGGGCTACTGATATGAAGACTCTCCCTCATTCGAGGGCTGGATCGAATCATCCGTGACCTCCCTTCTAGTGTCCTACTCCTGCTGGGAAAGCTCTCCCAGGTACATGTCAAGATCCTCCTCAGTGAGGGACCATCCTTCCCTGTTATCAAGGTTAAACAAAATAGGTGCAGGCAAAAGAACAACACGCTCGGACTTGCTCTTTCTCCAGCCAGCCTTGAGAAAGGTTATTTCATAAGATAACTCACTCAAACTAGCCCACAAGGAAAAAGATTTATGCTGTAACATGGAATTAAAATCAAGCCTCTCTATGGGAAACTGTAGGTCTAGATGATGAGGCACTAAACCATGCAATGCTAGCAACCGAGAAGCAATGAGGCCTCCACAAATTCCACCTTTCTCACGGTTAGCAGCAAGACGGAAAGCTATCAAAGCACCCAAGTTGTAAGACCTATCTCGTCTAAGAGCAGCAGAGATAAATGCTAGATCAAACGAAGATAACTTATTGGCAGTTTTCCTAGCAAGAACACACTTGGCAATAAAGCAGGCAAAGTAGCGAATGGAGGGAAGATGAATGTTACGGATTTTTCCACTCTCCTTCGAGAAGCTACTCCCTTGGCAAATTTCTGCATATAAATCCATGAGTGGTTCAGGTCTCTCTTTAATCTTCCTACATGATCCCCATTGAGGTACCTTAATAGCTGCACAAAAATCATCAAGAGAAAGGTCGACAGCTATATTGTAAATTTTGTAATGGACCATGGGGTTAGGCAAAGAGTGACTAAATTTGAAGTCCTGCACCACAGACATGGTTAGCTTCACAAATTGACAAGGTTCATCTTCCAAAAAGTGCTCTAACCCTGCATTAGAAACCAAAGTGTGGAAATCTTGTAGAATTCCTGCAGCTCTCATGAACTCAGAGCATGGATAAATGGAGGGAAAAACTTCCTCCTCCCGATGGACCTTCATGACCTCAGGCACCCAAAGCTCATATTGGTTTAGGTGGTGTTCACTCATCTTCTATTCTGAAATTTAAACACCTATTAAACAAGTGATTGCAAAGTAAATATAATGAAGGATTTCACTCATAGGGACTTGCAAGAGGCCTAAACATGCATCAAAACTATATCTCTAAGCATCAAACAAGCTTACAAGCCTTCATAACCAGTCACCTACAGCAGCAAAATACTCAACAAATAATCCATTAAACACAAATCTACTTGGACAAGGGGAGGAGTTACATACTGAGGAACAATTGCTCCAAATTTCAGCAAGAAAGATGGTCTAAGCAAAGAGATCGAAGAAATCGAGAGCAAGCACAGAAAGAACGTGATTTCTGGAGCTTACTCGGGAGAGAGAAGAAAGTGGCAGGTGAGAGAAGTAGTGGGGGGACAGGGGTGGCCCACACCAGGGCATGGCGCCACCTAGGGCTGGCCGCGCCACCAGGTGGTGTGCCTGCCTTGTGGGCCCCCCTGGTACCTACCAGGTACTCCTCTACCCCTTTTTTCACGTAAAAATTTAATATGAATTTTCTGGAATTTTTCGAGACACTTTATTTTTGGGCATTTTTCAGAAATAGAAGAATGATTTTTCTGACAGACAGAATTTTTTCTTTTTGAAACATGATGCAAGGACAAAACAAGGCTAGAACTACAGAAGTTCTAACATGCAAGCAACTAACAACACAAAGAAAACTAAATGAAAGCAAAAACTAAAATGCAAAGGATAGAAATAAATGGAGATAATCATAATGAAAACATTGTTTTGTTCAATGGAATCCTTTTGTTAGCAAGGTTGATCAAGTCTTGCTACCAAAACAATTGCATATGAGACAAAACTTTGTACTCCACTAATGATTATGTTACCTTAACCTTGATAGCAATGGTCCCAATCATAATAGTTTCAATTTTTTCTCTTGGTATGGGACAATATATTTCTCCAACTTGAATGCCTTCAACATGTTCAATTGAATTCAAGCCATAAGTCTTTTCAATCTTCTTGGGGGAAATAGACAGTATGCTCCTTGTCATTAACATTGAAGGTCACCTTTCCTAGATTACAATTAATAACAGCTCCTGCAGTATTAAGAAAAGGTCTCCCAAGAATAATAGACATATTATCATCTTCAAGCATTTCAAGCACAACAAAATCAGTTAATATCAAGCAATTATGAGCCACCTGAACATGTACATCCTCACATATACCCACAGGAATAGTGGTAGATTTATCAGCCATTTGCAAAGATATATCAGTTGGTATCAATTTTTCAAGTTGAAGCCTCTTATAGAGAGAGAAAGGCATAACACTAACTCCAGCTCCCAAATCACACAAAGCAGTTCTAACATAACTATTCTTAATAGAGCAAGGGATAGTTAGAATCCCTATGTCTCCAAGTTTCTTAGGAACCTTACCATTGAAAGAATAATTAGCAAGCCAAGTAGCGATTTCTTCATTAGGGATCTTCCTTTTATTCGAGACAATATCCTTCATATACTTTGAGTAAGGAGGCAATTTAATAGCATCAGTCAAAGGAATTTGCAAGAATAAAGGCTTCATCCACTCACAAAACTTATTATAGTGTTCATCTTCCTTTGACTTGTGTTTCTTATCAGGGAAAGGCATAGGTTTTTGGACCCAAGGTTCTCTTTCACTACCATGTTTCTTAGCAATAAAGTCTTCTTTAGTGTATTTAGTAGTCTTAGTGTGGTTTTCAGGTTCTTCTTCAACTTTTTCTTCATTAGGCACTTCATTTTCTTCATTACCACTTTTAGTTTCAGCATCAGAGATAGATATACTATTAGGATCTATAGCAGGTTTAGAGGGTTCTACAACAGTTTTATGTTTCTTTTTCCTTTTCTTACGAGTAGAACCACTATTTTCAGCTTGTTGAGAATCCTGCTCAATTCTTTTGGGATGCCCCTCAGGATATAGAGGATCATGGGTGGTAGCACCACTTCTAGTTCTAATTTCATAAGCATGTTTTTCTTTAGCAGCATTAACTAGCAAGTCGTTTTGCACTTTAACGAGTTGATCTATTTGAGTTTGAACCATTTGAAAGTGTTTAACAATCATTTTAACATCATTGGATGTTCTTTCCACAATATCTTTCAACTCAACAATAGCTCTAGTGTTTTCCATAAGATGATTTTGCACCCTTTTGTTAAAGTTATCTTGCTTAACAATAAAGATATCAAATTCTTCTAAGCATTGATCAGGAGGTTTCAAATAAGGGATATCACCTTCATCAAAGTGTTGGAGAGAGTGTACCTCAATAGTGGATGAGTAGGGAATAGGCTTACATAATTCTTCTATAGGAGGTAAATTCTTGACATCTGCAGCTTTAATTCCCTTCTCCTTAAGACATTTCTTAGCTTCCTTCATCACTTCTTCATTTAATTCAATAACTCCCCTCTTCTCTGATGCTGGAATAGGCACATGAATAGCTGGTTCAGGTACAATTACTTCAGGTGTAACTTGTTTAGGAGGAGTCCAATCTTCATAATTCTTGCTTATTTTGGCCATTACTTCCTCAGCTTCCTTTGGAGTCCTATTCCTGAAAACACAATCAGCACAACTATCTAGGTATGTCCTAGATTCCTCGGTTAGTCCATTATAAAATATATCAAGAAGCTCATTCTTAGGTAATGGACTTCCAGCCTGTGCATTAATCAAAGCGCAAAACCTTGCCCAAGATTCGGGCAATACCTCTTTTTCTCCCTGTTTAAAATCAAAAAGTTCCTGCAAAATAGCATGTCTAGCACTGGGAGGAAATTATTTCCGTAGGAAAGTACTAATCAAGCACTCAGGGCTATCAATAGATCCAGGAGGTAAATTACTAAACCAAGTTTTAGCTTCTCCTTTCAATGAAAAAGGAAAAATCTTAGCAACAAGGTAAATACGCATCTTAATATCATCAAAAAACAAGCCACTCATAGTAGAAAGTTCATTCATATGTGCTACTGCACTTTCATTCTTAGTCCCACAAAAAGGTTCTTTCTCGACAATAGCTATGTAAGATAGATCGAGAGAGAAATCATAATCTTCATCTACAATGTTTATGGGAGAAGCAGCAAACTTAGCATCAAGAGATAATTTGGTCTAATGGTACGCCTCTCAAGGAGACTCTTAGCAGGGCTCCTATCATGGGTGTTCCTACACTCTTCAATAAACTCATCAGTCATCTCAACATAATCTTCTTCAGCATCATAACTCTTACTAGACTCAGGTGAGCTAACAGGTGTGGCAGTGCCTTCATTAGGAGTTTCGGTATTTCCAGCTATAGTTCTAGCAATCGTAGCATCTAGGAAAGGACCTAATGAACCACTCTTATCAATCACAGTAGAAGCAGCATCATATGTATCAACAGTTTCAGATTCAGCAGTAGTAGCAGTGTGTGTAGCATGTGTATGTGGTGGTGTAAGGAACTTACTCAAAACGACGGTGAATCAAGAGCAGTAGAGGTGTTCAGAACCGTACCTCTTCTTGTAGTGGATGGTAAAATAGGAACCTTGCCATCACGAGACTTACCCATGATGGATGAGTAGCAGCAAACAATAGAGAATCCAAGTGAACTTGATAAATAAAGCTATGATCCCCGACAACGGCGCTAGAAAATAGTCTTGATGACCCACAAGTATAGGGGGTGTATCGCAGTATTTTCAAGGGAAGTGAAACCCAATTTATTGATTCGACACAAGGGGAGCCAAAGAATATTTATCAGCCTTAACAACTGAGTTGTCAATTCTGCTGCACCTGGAAACAATCTTGCTCATAGCAGTTTATCAGTAGCAACAATTTTGTAGTAGGAATAGTAAAGTAACAGCAGTAGCAAAGCAAAGACAATAGTAACAAAAGCAGTAACAGTGGGATTCGAGTGCGCTAGGCATAGGGATGGATGGACGGGCGTTGCATGGACAAGACAATTCACATAGCAATCAGAACATAGGGAAATTGCAGATAAATAAGATAAAGCTTCCAAGTACTAGACAATCCTAGGCATGTGTTCCATATATAGTCATACGTGCTCGCAAATAGAACTTGCACAAAATCTTTTATCCTGCCAGCCCGTTTGCAGCATGTCCTCTAGGGAACTACTGGCAATTAGGGCTCGTTTGGTTGCCAGGGTTCCCGGCCTTTTCCCTGGCCAAATAAAACGCGGGCCTGAATTGACCCGGGGAAGCCCACCGAGTCGTTTGGCTAGCCACGAGCGGGGAAAATCGGCCGTTTCAGCGTCCTTACCCCGGGTAAAATCGTCGCTAGTGTGGAGGTAGGGAAAGAAAGCCTCGCTCGCGAGAGGGAGAGGAGCGACGGGCGACACTAGGGTTCGACTCACCTGCGCCACCGCCCCGCAGTCTGCCGCCGCCGCTCCTGCCGGCACCCGCTGCCTCGTCGGCCCCCCGCCGTCCCCCTCTGTCTAGTCGGATCCCGTCATCTCCTGCCTCCGCCTGCTCCCGCCCGCTCCTGCAAGGTCGACGGTGCAAGAACCTCTGAGCCGGCCCATCCCCGCCGGCAGGTGCAGTCCTAGGTCGACCTCGACTCCGCCCGCTTCATCCCAATCGACCTCCCGCAAAGGTGAGCCTCTCGTCCCTCTCCTCCTTGTTTGCTTTCGCTAGCTGGTGCTCACTGATTGATCTGCGCGCTAGTGGCTCTCCTACTGCTGGGCAAAGCCAATTCCACATGCTCATAGAGACGGCGACGTAGCAAGCAAGTGTTCCTGTATTTGTTACTTTGCAAACTGAATTCAACTCTGGTTAAAATTTTAGTTAAGTACAGTACGTACAGTACACCAACAGAACGGATGCCAATACAAAACATCTAGGAGAAAGAATTGGTGTGGAAGTACATCTGCAAAGGCCTGACGGATAGAGAGAAATAATTGATTTGGCTATGTGTTGTTCACGCTAGGAGTAGGAGTACTAGCACTTAGCACTCTCAGTGAAGTTTCTCACAGAACAGTTTGCACTTTATCACTAATAAAATCTGTAACGGCATGGTTCTGTGATATGTGCTCTATACTCGGGTAATGGAATAGAATGACCAGGGCTATATACAGCTCGGGTAATGCAACAGCCTAGCCCAGCTGACTCGCAAGATGCATGATTATATAGGATGTAGATGGTTTTATTTTCTAGAAAAAGATTCGCATTTTCTTTATCTGGTTTGAATGCCACCAACCTGAACAAGATATATTCTCTTGGAAAAGAGCGTCTTCGATTCTCGTATTTGTGTGATCATGGATTCTCATATTTGGAAAATTTAAAAGTAGTACTTTAGCTGTATGTTAGTTGTCCTCGTGCATATATTGGCCTCCTGCCATGGTTTGAGTAAATTGCATTCTAAGATCAGACCATAGCATGTTCATTCTTGCCATTGGCATCGCTGATACATTACTTTTTAGTTTCAGCAAGCTCCCTTTCTTCTTGGTTTACTCAAGAGTTGTAGGTAAGATGGGCTAGGTAGTGAAGCTGCACGGTAATGCATCCCTGGCTATAGCTAATATAGATGTGGAGGTTGATGGCATAAAAATTGTTTGCACTGAATTGCATTGTGATTTAGTGCTAGCTAATGCTACAGCTTCTATACTTGCTGGCACTGCACTGCTATTTTAAAGTGTGCAACAACAAATATTTCCTCCCTTTTTCTGTCTAGTTCCAAAAAAGGTTTGGGTTTTAGAGTAAACCTGAAGCCTACTGAAACATAGCGACGTACTCCTCAATCTTCACATTCTTCCTAGACGAGATGATGTTTAGTGCTAGATAATGCTACAGCGGTCAGCACTGGACAATGGAGTTAAGCTTGCATCTATATAGGATATGTCTGCTACAATATAAAGTTTTCATTTATCTTCTTTGATCCTGTGGGTTGCCACTCTCTGCTTGAAACTGAAGTTATATACATGCACTTCTTTACATGCTTGCCTATTTAGTTTTTTTTCATAAATCTGCATCTGTGATAATGTACCAGTGTTATCTCAGATCTTCATAATGTGGTGTGAAAACTGAATGTGCACCTTGATCTTTGTTTTATTTCCTACTGATTTTATATTACTGATGCATACATTAATCTGTAGATTTGTAAGATTAAATTATTGAGATCCTCCATATACCTAACTTGCTACGGATATTGGTTTAATGATTTTGATTGAAAAATAATGCACTGAAACTCCTGTAGTTTGAAAGCTTTCACTAACACTATTATATTCTCCTTTTCTTGTAATTCAGCAAACGTTGGGCTATGGTACCTGATAGTGATGCAGAGTACAGAAAGACTAGAGCACAAATCTTGATCGTCGCCTTAGCTCTTCAGAAATGTTGCCACTTCGAACACTGAAAAATTGAGAATTCTGAACTTTTGGCATTGAGATAAGATCCAGGACAACCCAGCAGCTTGTTTCTCCTAGCTAAAAAATGCCTAGTACTTGTAATGGTGTAGTTCTAAAAATTGTAACCTATTTGAGAACTTGCCATATTTTGATATTTTCATCACGTGCACTGTAAAAATTATAATGGTGCAGCTCGTTTTCAGCTGCAATTATTTTGAAATTATAGTTCCCTTTGGAGCTCTTGTGTGCTAGGGTTTTTTACCCCTGTTGCCAAACTACCACCGAAAAGTGGAAGATCTCCCCCATGTGGGTAGGGGATCCCACCTACACCCTAAAATTCCCTCCAGGGATATGCTTCCCTTGTTTTTCCTCCCCTCACAGCCAAACGAGCCCTTAAGATGCTCCTTTTAATAGAGCACCGGACCAAAGCATTAACACTCCGTGAACACATGTGATCCTCACATCAAAGCCATTCCCTTCCGGTTATCCCGATTTCTGTCACTTCGGGGCCATAGGTTCCGGACAACAACGTGTGTATACAACTTGCAGATAAGACCAAGAACAATACTATCATAATGAATCAATAATAACTTCAGATCTGAAATCATGGCACTCGGGTCCTAGTGACAAGCATTAAGCACAACAAGTCGCAACAAAGTCATAAAGCACTAATAAAAGATACTAGGCACCATGCCCTAACAATCTGATGCCATTACATGAACGATCTCATCCAATCCCTACCATCCCCATAGCCTACAGCGGGGGATTACTCACTCATAGATGGGGGAAACATGGATGGTCGATGGAGAAGCGATGGTGATGATGATGGCGATGATCTCCTCCAATTCCCCGTCCTGGCAGGGTGCCAGAACGGAGTTTTTGGTGCTGTTTCGTGGAATCTCGTGGTGGCGGCGGAGCGGAACTGCTTCTGGACAAACGTCGACCCCCCAAAGTTTTTAGATCAGAAGGCTCCTTATAGGCGAAGAGAGAGGCCAAGGGGGTGCCTGGGGGGCCCACACCACCCCCTGGCGCGGCCTGGCCCATGACACCAGGTGGTGTGGCCACCCTAGGGCTCTTCTCCGTCTCATATTCTGGCTCCTGAAGTCTTCGGGTGAAATAGGATTTTTGGTATATTTTCGGGATTTTTCCTGATAGTTGATTTTCTGCACAAAAAGTAGACACCAAGGCAATTCTGTTGAAAACAGAGTCAGTTCGCATTAGTTGCATCCAAATCACACAAGTATAGAGGAGAAACAATAACAAAAGTGTTCCGGAAAGTAGATACGTTTTGGACGTATCAAGGCCCAACAACTGTCTACAAGAATAGAAGTGCGTAGACATCAAGCTATTTTCTGGCGCCGTTGCCAGGGAGGTAAGGTAAAAGGTATTCACACCGGAGGATTAAAGAAGAAGAACCTCCCACGGCAAACGCCTATTTTTGGGCGCCGTTGCCGGGGAGGTAAGGTAAAAGGTACTCACATCCTCCGGTGTGAGTGCTCGAAGTTATTTCCTTTAGATTCTGCAATTTTGTCTTTTTGTTTCTTGTTTTTACTTGTTAGGCTTAATGGAAAACAACAACAAAATTAGAGAGCTTTATAGTATTTATCTTGAGTTAGGACATGAAGTGTTTGAAGAGAAAATTAAAAAACCTATGGAACTTTATTTGCGTGCTAATAGCAATGTTGTTAGTATGAATTCTTTGGATACCATTATTGCTAATGCTATGGAAAAGTCTAAGCTTGGGGAAGCTAGTTTCTATGAAAATGATCTTTTTAGTTCCCCAGCTTTGGAAGATAGCTATTCTATTGCTTATGATGATACAAAACCTCCAATATATGATGATTACAATGATGAATATGATATTTTCAGTCCACCTACTATTGAGGAGAAAATTAATTATGATTACAATATGCCTCCTATATTTCATGATTATGGTGATGAGAATAATGATAGATATTTTGTTGAATTTGCTCCCACCACAATTAATAAGAATGACTATGCTTATGTGGAGAGTAATAATTATTATATGCATGTGGCTCATGATAAGAATGTTTCTTGTGATAGTTATATTGTTAATTTTATCCATGATTCTACTGAAAGTTATTAGGAGAGAGGGAAACATGGTTTTATGTGTCTCAACAATATTAAGTTTCCTCTCTTTATTTTGAAAGTCTTGAAGTTGCACTTGTTTTGCTTTCCTATGTTTGTTGCTTTGTGCTTTCATGACTTGTTTCTTTACAAGATTCCTATGCATAGGAAGTGGGTTAGACTTAAATGTGTTTCGAATTTGCTTCTTGATGGTCTCTTTTACTTCAATTCATATTTCATATGTGAGCATCTCCTCAAACTATCATGTCTAACTTAAAGGCGTTAAAGAAAAGTACTGTCTCAACTATTATGATATGTTTTATTTATGTGAAACAAACAAACGCCTCGCAAAGCATTGTTATTCATGAATCTTTTGTTTGTGCCTTTTCATGTTGCATCATAGTTTCTTTGTCTTATTGCTAGAACTTTGTCTTTCATGTTATGATTGAAGTACTATGATCCCAGCTTTCAATGTTTTACAAATACTTTGATCAATTTTATGATGGTGCATGTCACCTCAAAAATTATTCTTTCTTTTTATCACTTACCTACTCGAGTACGAGCAGGAGTTAAGCTTGGGGATGTTGATACATTGCAAATGTATCTATAATTTTTGATGTTCCATGCTTGGTTTTATATACTTTCTTATGTTTTGTTCCAACTTTGGAGTACTTTTCATATGATTTCTTGGACTAACTTATTAACAAGATGCCACAGTGCCAGTTGCCTGTTTTCTACTGTTTTTGGTTCTAGGAAGTCAGAAAATGAATATTCTCATAATTGGACGGGACAAAAGCCAAAGTTCCTATTTTACCGGAAGACTCACGAAGCCAGAATACGAGACGGAGGAGGGCCAGAGCCTGGCCACACCATGTGGTGGCACGGGCTAGCCCTGGCCGCGCCACCAGGTGGTGTGGGCCCCCTGGCACTCCACCGACCTTGCCTCTTCGCCTATAAGAAGCCTCCCGATGCATAAACCCTAGATCATCAATCAGAAATCCATGAAAAGTTCCGCAGTGCCGCCGCCACTGAAGGGGAGATTCGGGGGACAAAAAGTCTCTGTTCCAGCACCCTGCCGGGACGGGGAAGTGCCCCCGGAGCCATCTCCATCGATCTCCACCACCATCTCCATCACCATTGCTGATTCCCATGATGAGGAGGGAGTAGTTCTCTCTCGAGGCTAAGGGTTCTACCGGTAGCTATGTGTTCATCTCTCTCTCTATGCATGATCTTATTGAGATCATGAGCTTGTAATCTATAGATCTATTCTGCTACTCAAGTGCTTTAATGGATCTCTGCTCTCCCCATGTGTATGAAAGTGATAGCGTGCTCACCTTGGTGGCACTTAGGCTAGAGATTACAAATACTTGTTATGAGTTATATTTGGAGTTGGATGTCTTTATGAAATTGTGGTGTTTGTTGGACTCATCTAGTACTCAAGGTGACGATGTGGGGTTTTCTAGATGGGAAAGATGGACTTTGAGGTGTGCTGTTATAGCCCTACCATTGATTAGAGTGTTCAACCGGAGAGTAGTTAAGAGTAGTATCATGAAGATAAAATATTTATATGAGAGTGTTCACTAGTGAAAGTATGATCCCTAGGCCTTGTTTCTAAGCATTGAAACACCGTTTTCTACTAGATCTGTTACATGTTTGCTTGCTTCCATCTTTATTTCAGTTTTTCTTTTGTCTCTTCGATGCCATGAAGCTATTTGTTGGCACCGTTGTCTTATATCCATACCACTTGTATTTCACTATCTCTTCGCCGAACTAGTGCACCTATACACCTGACAAGTGTATTGGGTGTGTTGGGGACACAAGAGACTTCTTGTATCTTGATTGCAGGGTTGCTTGAGAGGGGATACCTTTGACCACTTCCTCCCTGAGTTCGATAAACCTTGGGTGATCCACTTAAGGGAGAACTTGCTCCTGTTCTACAAACCTCTGCGCTTGGAGGCCCAACAACTGTCTACAAGAATACAAGTGCGTAGACATCAGACATACATATACAAAAGAGCATGATATCAACTTGGTACAAGCACCAAGTGCAATGTTGAAAGCGTTCCCCATGAAAGAATGGTTCTGCTAATTCTCAAATAAGTGCAAGCATATACAACATAGAAGACACAATGGTTCAAGTTTATTAAGGACAAGAAAAGTAAAGTGTGCCATCAAGTTCGTGAGAGCTTTAATCACTAGTTTTCTCATAACAAGTTTAATTTGGAAGGTAAACAAAAGCATGAATATACTTGGAATAACATAAGATAGTAGGTAGGTATGGTGGACTCTTTGGAATAACTTGGTTTAGGGAGTTGGATGCATGAGTGGAACTCATATTTTGTTGTGGAGGCTAGCAAAAGACTGGGAGCGACAAACTAAGAGAGCAATAATGGCCATAATCATGCAGAGCGACAAAACATCATTGATCAAAGCATAAAGTGATACTACAATTTGAAAACTAAAGGATCATAAAGGCTATGGTGACTTGAGATAGTCATAACATGGTGTGAGCATGCGCCAAGTCAACCCAAATAAAGCATCAAAGGAGAATACCACTATACTATGTTTTAATATGCTAAAACAGCGCATGATTCATCCAAGGCACATTAAGCAATCTCAACTGTTTATAACAAGTCATGCTACAGCAAAGAATACTAATCATAAAGCCAAAACAATATCAAGCATGGCAGGACAAAGCATAGGCCACAGTCAAAAACAAGCTCTTTATACCACAAAAGCATGAACTTTCCTACTCTTTTCCAAACCAAATCAAACTATTTGCAAACCAATGTATGAAAGAGGGGGTCCAACCAATTTATTCAGAAAACTAAGCAAACAAAAGCAAACGAAAACCAAAACAAAAACGAAAAAGACGACGCTCCAAGAAAAACACAACTGTGCATGAAACAATAAAAATGAAGCGTTTGGAAGAAACCTGGGATTTTTATTGATGAAGAAGGGGATACCTTGGGCATCCCCAAGCTTTGACGCTTGTACTTCTTGGATATTTCTTGGGGTGACATGCGTGGCATCCCCAAGCTTGAGCTTTAGTCCATCCTTCATCTCATTACTCATTCCTTCCATACACCTGAAAATTTTCCTTCATACAAAACTTTACATAATCTTTATTAGCAACATTAGTACACTCAAGATAAATAAGTCTTCAGGTTCAGTTCTGACACCAAATAAACTTCTATTATTACACTAGCTACTGTAGCACTTCCCTCAAAAATCTCAATTCCCCAAAAGAACTCAAGAAGGAACCAACAAGAAGCAAATGCAGAAAATGGCAGAAATCTGTCAAAACAGACCAGCAGGTAAAGACGAATTTTTTCGAAGACCTTCTGTTGCTCAAATCAAAAAGTGTTGAACTAACGAAAGTTAGATAACAACCTGGGGCAGAAGCACAACAATTTACGCCTCAAAAGGACGTTCAGATATTTTACTCGAATTTTTATGGTGAAGCAAAGAAATCTGTCGGGACAGCAACTTTCCCAATCATTACTTCTCTCGCATTAGAGGTTAATCTTGGCACAAAAAGCAAATAAAAAGGATAAGGAGCGGTTATTACAGAGGTAATAACTTTCAACACTCATCTAAAACTTTTGGGTTATCTCCCAATAAGTACTTTTCTTGAACGCCTTTAAGTTAGGCATAAGAAGCAAGAAAAAGAATCAAGTGTTCTCAAATGAAGAAGCATTAAGACCAAATTTTGTTTTCAGAGGAGAAGCAAAATAAATCTTCTCTCTCTTCTTAGGGAAGTGTTCTATACCTTTCTTGAGTGGGAGTTGATATTTAATGGTGCCTTCTTTCAGATCAATAATGGCACCAACAGTTCTAAGAAAAGGTCTTCCCAAAGTAATAAGACAAGAAACATTGCATTCAACATCCAAAACATAGAAATCAACGGGGACATAGGCATTATGAACCATAATAAGAACATCATTAAGATTCCCCATGAGTTTTTTTAGCATTATCATCAAGTGGGACATTCAAATAACAATCTTCAAGAGGAGGCAAATCAAGCATATCATAAATCCTTCTAGGCATAATAGAAACACTACTATCAAGATCACATAAAGCTTTGAAATCAAAGTCATTCACTTTCATATTAATGGTGGGTTCCCAACCATCTTCTTGTTTTATAGGAATATAAGCTTTATGTTTCATCTTTTCTTCTTTAATCTTTATGAGAGCATCAGTAATGTGTTTTGTAAAGGCCATGTTCATAGCACTAGCATTAGGACTTTTAGCAAGCTTTTGTAGGAACTTAATAACTTCAGAGATATTGCAACCATCAAGATCAAAATCAAAATTATCATCTAAAGTAGTAGAACTATTACTAGCCTCAACACTAGTGGTGGTAATAGTAGAAACAATAATGTTTCTAGCAATTTCATCTTCTCTTTCCCACTTAACATGTAATTTAGCTAATAGTCTAACATTTTCATCAATTCTTACTTGTATAGCATTAGTAGCTGCAAAGGGATTATCATTAGTTTCAGGTTTAGCAGCCATTTTATTCAAATAAGATTGAGCTTCAGCCAAAGA
Source organism: Avena eriantha (assembly GCA_910589775.1). Classification (NCBI taxonomy): domain Eukaryota; kingdom Viridiplantae; phylum Streptophyta; class Magnoliopsida; order Poales; family Poaceae; genus Avena; species Avena eriantha. The sequence continues at coordinate 128,964,294 of OU342741.1, read as the reverse complement.
TGCTATATTTCTTTCAGTATTAGAGAGTTTTTCCTCAATAGTTTTATTGAAAGCAGTTTGCTTACTAATAAAGTCTTTAAGCATAACTTCAAGTTCAGAGGTTGCACTCCTATTATTGTTGTAGGAACTTCCATAAGCATTACCATTGTTGGGAGGATGTGGCTTATAATTGTTGTTACCAAAATTACTCCTATAAGCGTTGTTGCCAAAATTATTATTTCTTATGAAGTTCACATCAACTTGCTCTTCTTGAGCAACCAAAGAAGCCAAAGGAACATTACTTGGATCAATATGAGCTTTCCCATTAACAAGAATAGACATAATAATATCAATCTTATCACTCAAGGAGGAGGTTTCCTCAAAAGAATTTAGCTTCCTACCTTGTGGAGCTCTCTCAGTATGCCATTCAGAATAATTAACCATCATATTGTCCAGAAGTTTTGTTGCAGCACCCAAAGTGATGGTCATAAAGGTACGTCCAGCAGCAGAATCCAATAGGTTCCTTGAAGAATAGTTCAATCCTTGTGAAGATGTCCTTGACTCCTCGGCAACGGCGCCAGAAAAATGCTTGATGGCTCTATATAGTGGTGCTAGGAAAATGCTGGTGCGGTGTTGATGTAGAGCTCGTTGGGGACCCCAAGAGGAAGGTATGATGAGCACATCAGCAAGTTTCCCTCAGTTATGAAACCAAGGTTTAATCGAACCAGTAGGAGCAAGGAAACACCCCAAAGGTGTTACTAGCTAAGCATTGGCAGGTCGCACTACCGGTGCTAGTAGCAACGTGGAGACCTGCACAACACAACCACAAAACTTTTTCCCCAACTTGCGATGAGGTTGTCAATCTCACCGTGTTTTGCGGAAAACAAAGGATTAAACGTATCGAATGGAAAGAAGTAATAGTTTGCAGAAAGTAAACACAAAGCAGTAAAATATTGTAGATTGTATGTAAAAGACAAGGACCGGGATCCATAGTTCACTAGAGGTGGCTCTCCTTAAGATAGATAACATGTTGGGTCAACAAATTACAGCGGGGCAATTGACAAACATCGAGAAAGCAATACATGCATATACTAATCATCTTGACTCCTTTGAGATTCGATTGGGCATTACAACATTATACATAGACCGCCATCCAACTGCATCTATGACTAATAATCCACCTTCAGGTTATCATCCGAACCCCCTCCAGTATTAAGTTGCAAGCAACAAATTATTGCTTTACGAACTACGTGTAAACTAAACAATACGATTGTTCTATGAACAAAGGATTGTTGTTTTCTCCCTAGTAGCAACATCACATCTAGTACCTTAGAGATTTCTGTCACTTCCCCAGATTACCAGAGGCATGAACCCACTATCGAGCATAAATACTAACTCTTGGAGTTGCTAGTATCTACTTGGCCAAGATAGCTACTAACAACGGAAAGCATGCAAGATCACAAATAACAAAGACATGATAGAATCAATAATAAATCTGAAATAGCATCTCAATATCCATCGGATCCCCGCAAACACAACATGCAGAATTACAAATAGATGATCTTGATCATGAACGGAGCTCACAAGATCCAAACATGAAAGCACAAAGGAGGAGAACCAGCCATCTAGCTACTACATGGATCCGTACTCCAAGGATGAACTACTCACGCATCACACCGGAGGCTTGCATGGTGATGAAGAAGGCCTCCAGGGTGAATTCCACTCTTTGGCAGGGTGCCGGGAAGAGCTTAAGATCCCTCCCGATCTAGGGATGGAGATGACGGCGGCTACAGACTCTTTTTTGTGGATTTTTGATCGGGCCCTTAGGGTTTTCGTCCCGAGGGCATCTTATAGGCGGAAGGGGAGGCCGAGGGGGTGCCAGGGGCCACCACACCACCCCCCTGGCGCGGGCCAAGCCTGGCCGCGCGGCCAGGTGGTGTGGACGGCCTCTGGCCCCTCTCCGTCTCGTATTCTGGCATCTGATGACTTCCAGAAAAATAGGCACTTTGGCTTTTATCCCGTCCAATTCCGAGAATATTCATTTTCTGACTTTCCTGGAAGCAAAAATAGCAGAAAACAGGCAGCTGGCATTGTGGCTCTTGTTAATAGGTTAGTCCAAGAAATCATATGAAAAGTACTCCAAAGTTGGAACAAAACACAAGAAAGTGGATAAAACCAAGCATGGAACATCAAAAATTATAGATACATTTGCAATGTATCATCACTCCATCGCCGGTTGTCGCAGAAGGTCCGGCTCCTTCAACGGGGCCAACGACCCTTGAGTTGCAAACTGACGCCACCATGGGTGGCTCAGGTTTAAATAAGGGTGAACCCTCTTCGGGTAATGATCCCTCGGCAAAGACCTTCGCCGAAAACCTCCTTAACAATCCGGGGCTTGCCAAATTTGGCTTATCCCGGAATCTGTGGAGGAGATCCAGCGGCTGGCCCGGCAATGCCTAGAGAGCCGTAATCTCTCTGTCGAAGAAGTAGCACAAGAAGCGGAGGATGTCAAGTACTCCGACCTTCTTGAACAAGTCCGCCTTCGCGACGAGGGACTTAGAGGTGGTGTGCTTCCACCACCTCCGATTATTCCACTCACCCTCGCCGAGAAGGTTACCGCCGAGGTGAACATGTGCCTAAGCATGCTCTCACATGAACATCATGTAAGTCGGAATTCCAACTCTCGCTTTTCCTTAACTGTATTTTATATCATATCCTCCAGCCCCCAAGCATGAAGTTGGATAAACGATCCGGGTTTATGCTTTATTAGGATGCCAAAGAATGAATTAGTGTAGCCCCAAGGCTCGTGTTGATATTAGCTAAAATATTAGCCCGGGTCTTTAGTAGACCTCTAACTCTAGGTATTCTGACTTACAGAAAGTTAATTCATATAACCAGGAATTGTTGAAGAATATCTGCAACAAGCGGAGAGAGATCAAAGCTCTCCGACTTAAAAATGCTGAGCTCAAAGTTTCCAAGGATGAGGCCGAAGGTGAACTTTTCGAGACTCAAACCGTGTCTTGATTTTTCATAGTCGAATAATTTTTCTGAACTGTTGTTCTTTTTGACTTACAACACTGGTGAAACAGTCCTGTGCTATGATCGAAGAGGCCGAGAATTTGAAAACCTTGGTGGTGGAAAACAAGGATCTCCGCCAAGAGCTAAACCAGCTTAAGGTGGATCATGAGAAGAGCATCGCTCAAGTTCTCGAATCCTCCTCCATGGCCACCGTGGAGCGTGATCGCAAGATTGCACTCCACGAGAAGAAAATCTCGTGTCTCAACGACGAGCTTTGCAGAGAGAAGGATATTTCCGAGGCGCTCCGAGCTGAACTCCGGAGTCTTCGTGAAGAGAAGACCAAAGTCGATGATGTCATCTTTGGTATGTTTCCATCTTTCTGACTTGCCTCCATTCTTCGACTCTTTCAATGTCGGATTTAGTTAACCATTTGTGTGTTATATGTATAGGTCCTCTGAACTTGACGGACTCCACCTCTACCGATCCCCGCACCCACCAGCTTACCCAAGTTGGTGATTTGCTTCATGACTTCCGCCAATCCATTGAGGAAATTGGCGAAGCTCTCAAGGTTCTGGACATGCAAAGCATGTCCGACTTTTAGGTGCGGGACAAGGCCCAGGAGATTGTGGCACCCCGCTAAAACCACTACTAGAAAATCGCGGTGTTTTATCTATGTGCATCATCCTGACATCAACATGCATCTATTTGTTTGAAAATATTTTGCTAAACGCCAATCTTTGTCTTCCAAATATCTCCGTCTTAATTTCAAATCAAAACTCCGGTCTTTTCTGGGTCTTTTATTTGTCTAAAAACTAATTACGAAAGTCTTGCTTTTAATAAATAAAAATTTGTATTATCTTTTTCAGGAGGCAGCCAGCTAGGCCCAAAAGCCCAGCCGACCACCTCCAACAAAACCCTAAACCCTAACCTGGATGCACCCTAGCTGCACCTAACCCAACCCGCCTCACACACCTGCCACTGTCATGCACACAGACGCGCGCAGCAGCCCGCACCGATGCGTTCCCACACTACTCACCCCGCAGTCAAACCGCGTCCACCAACCTGCCTAGCCCCACCCCTTAGTCGGCCCCACCACTCCTGCAACATGCCCCGCATCCCACCTACCATCCCTGCCTCGCTCTTCCTCTCTCCCACGAGACCAAGTCGCGTACACCGCATGCACCGCCCCCCGACAAACTCTCCTGCCCGTTTCCCCACACCTGACCTCGCCACCTGATCCCGGGCCCCACCCCACGGTAGCCCGCCCCCAGGCGCGCCTTCCCCCGCTCTCTCTCTCCTCCCGTCGCACGCCTCTCCTCCTCTTCCCCCGCATGGGCCTTGGCCCTCGAGCTCCCCATCCCCCTCGCCGCCACCGGCCACCGCCATCTCCTCCACCTCCCTGCGGGCTCTCGCTCGACCTCACCGCCCCGCCTCCACGACCCCATCTCACGGTCGCCGCCACCCCCCTGGCCGCAACCCCGGCCGCCACCACCGCGTTCTTCCTCCTGCATCGCCCCTCCCCGCCTCTCTCCTCGCTCATCGCCCGCTCCCTCTCGCGTTTCCCACCACCTCGCGCCTTCTCGAGCCGCTACCCTACAACGTCCCTTCGCCATCTCATCGCCCTCGCCGCGGCACCAGGAGCCTTCCTCGTGTGTGGCTACATCCGCCGGCATCCCTGCCCGCACCTCCACCCCTTGCAAGCTCAGCCGCCGGCCCCGCCCCCTCGCCCCGCGCCTCCTCGGAGCCGTCGTCGACACGCCTGCGTGCAGGCCGCCCGCGACGTCCTCTGTGCCTCGTCCCAACCCGCGCCAGACACGCACGTCCTCGCCCTGACGCTCGCGCCTCCACCGCGCCATGGCGCCGTCCCACAACCTCCTCTTCGCCTCCTTGCCAGCGAGGGACTACGGGCTTCGTCCACGCCTCCTCGACCGGCGCCCCATCGGCCTCCTGTGGTCCACACCGCCAAATGACACGCCGGTCGCACTCTGTGCCCTCCACCCTGGCCTCTATGAGCTCTCCGATGGATACCATCGTACATGTGCTCCCCTACCAGCAACGTCTGTGGCGTTGTCCCCGAGCCCATGTCCTCAACCTCGCGGCCTTCCCCTGTCCAAGCTCTACACGCGAGTTTTCCCGGGCCCCTTGTACTGGCCGTTCTGCCTCTACTGACAGTACCTGGGGTCATGTATCCTTGTGTTTTGTTGATCCTCTGCAAGACCGCCAGTCACCCAAGTTCTCCGTGGCATGACCGTTTCGTTGCCAAGTCCATGATCTTCGTGGTGGTGACAAGATCTTCGCGAAGCTGTTCCAGTTCCGAGGGCCCCGACACTGTTCCACGATTGTCGACATGGATCTGGTAGCCTAGACCGACACGAGTCGAGACCCGATGAACCATGCAAGACCATGACGCCGCATCAAGACCGACACCGACAACCAAGCACTTCGACAAGGACGCCAAGTTCTCCCCCTTGGACACCAACACCCGAACCTGATGACCGCCAAGATCGCCACCGGGACGACAAGCACTTCCCCGCGGGACACCGAGTTTACCGTCACGGACGTCGAGTACGCCGACATGGAACCCGGGACCAACAAGTTCTTCTTCCCGAATTCGATGACCGAGACCCCGGACGACGAGCTCTTCTACCTGGACCCGAAGACCACGGATGCGACAAGATCTACTTCTGTTGTCCGAGACCGATCCCGCTGACCCCGTTGAACCCTGAGACCGAACCACGAACCCCCGGAACCCAAGATGTTCTGAACCCGATGTGTGAACCTTTTCTCGAGCCCCTGTTTTATAAATGCTATATATAAAACTTGTTGCATGTTAATTGTTCATCTCGCATGCATATGATCTGGTTTGGGGGCATTATGCCGATTCACCTCATAACTAAATATGGAGACTATATGCGGGCTATATTTGTCTCATATCGCCTCCATTTAAATTTGCATAGCGAACCGATGTCATGTTTTGCCTTGTTAATACAACATTTAAATTGCGGGGTTCTAAATAACTGGAACCTATTAATTAATTGTCGGGACCCCCGGTTCCGCTTAATACTACATAATTGCACCGCATATGTGCCATGCCATACATCATATCATAATCATGCCGGATCTTCTGCCATAGTATTAAATATTGCATCCGGTGCTTCTTCTAGTGTTTGCTTCTTCGCGGATTAGGCCGATGAGTTGATGCGAGTATCGACAAGTTCTCCGAATATGAATCTTCGGCAGTGATTCCCAGGCGAGCATCTCTCCCCCTTCTACCTATTTTTCATTTATAGTCTTTATTTCCTCCTGTTGATCTATTGCTATCCGTGTCGTGATGCTTTAGCTTCCGTGCACCAGTTATATCCCGGGCAACCTCTATATTGCCATGGACACCTCCTAATACCTATGGTTTGGTAGATAGCTGGCCTTGCGAGTCGTAGTTGCTTGCTCAGGTGCGGTCTCGTGTTGTCGAGTACCACAGTTGTTGGAATGCTGGCAGATGTTTATGGTGGAGATGATCATGACTTTAAATACAACTATTAAATTGCTAGGATAACTAAGGAAAGAGGCACCGGTGGGCAATATATGCTATTTGGTTTTTATGCCCACTTGTGTCCCGTAGGCCCCGAGTACTTGATACCTGTTCCTTGACTATTCACACTATCCACATACGGGAGACTCTATGAATCCCCCTTAGCCAGAGCTTGATTCATTTCTTATTTCTTGGGGCCACAAGTAGTTTGGGGCTTTATTACTATCTTGTACTTATGCCATGCTTACTGCTTTATTTATGATTGTGCGTGGAGCACCTGTACTGTTTTGGAACGTGGAATGTTTTCGCGGTGTCGACAAGCCCAGTCACACTTTCAGATTCCCAGTCGTTTACAGCCATTGTCACAAACCCTGGGTCCGTTCCGGAGCCGTCCAACTTTGTTGCGGGTAGCTTAGTGGGGTGGCCCCCTGAAATCTTTTATGAATCCTATGATTGCTTTGTCGTCAAAGCCTCGTTGGGTTTTGATTTGGTTTTTCCGAGGTTGATCGTGTGTGTGTTGCTATTTGTGCACCCCTGCAGAGTAAATCTTTCTGAAAGCCGTGTCCGTGGTTATGGACGACTTGGAGCACAGTATCTCGATCATAGACAAGCATAACTAAAGTAGTGTTATAAATTTGACCTAATATGTGACTAGTAATTCAGCTTCACTACAATGGAATGGATAATAAAAATGCCAACAACTGGTGGATCTTTGTCATACTATACCTGCCTAGTAAGTATTGCAACTCTAATACCTGACTAGTAAATGTTCCAACTATAACAGAATGGTAATTAAAACTGCCCACTACTTATGCTATCAGGATGACTCATGCTATCTATATCTGACTAGTAAGTGCTTCAATTATAACCGAATGAATAAAACTGCCAACTGTGTGAGTTCCTCGGTTTGACTTCCTCGTTTGGTCTCGAGGGGGGAATACCAGGATGGGTATGTGTGGTGTTAGTATCAGGTTGGATCCGAATAGGTCTCTCTTATCCCTCTCGAATAGCCGCCAGTGATACCGAGTCTTATAGGTTGTTTAGTGCCGCCGCGCTGCCGCTTCAGTCCACCATACCTATGTAGGCGAGAGCCGCCGAATTCTAGCCTCGCCGTGTACTGGCCTCAGTAATGACGCTCCTCTTTTTTCCTTTGCCCTTTGTCGGCACCCCTTTTGTTTTAGCAGGTTTAAGTTCGACATCGTTAGCAGGGTTACCCTTCCGGCTTGGCCTGGGCAGGGTTATGGATGTCACTGGTTATTCTTCAGGGCTCTTAGCCCCATTTGCATCTTGTCCGTACTCGGACGCTGTATCGTTTTCAAGGTGATTTGGATCTTTGTATTGTGTATCTGTATTCTTGACTTGTTGAGTGGCTGTTGTATATATATATCTGTTCTGTGGGTCCCATCAAGGACTGTTGTGTAATGGTATTACTTCGTTTTCCACCTGCACAAAAGTGCCTGGTGGGCGTCCTTGAATCGTTTCTATGCGGGTTTGGCGGAAAGGACTAAAACTTGCATAGGGCCGATTTGTGGGTGTTACAGAGATGCCGCAACTTGTCCGGGACTGGAACATGTCCTACGCGCGAACTGCAGCGCAAAACACTCTCACCATGGTCATGAGCCACCATGGAAACATGGAAATGTGGCAAGTGACCAGAGGGTACTGCAAGGTGGATGAAGACGGATAGGAGCAAGACATCAAGGCCATCATGGACTCCTGCGCCGGATATGGGTGCCACCTAGCTGATTTAACCAGCTATGACACTCCCTTCTTCACCCGCGTGGACACACCACCCCCGCCTCCCGAGAAACATTATGGGTCTGTAAATATGCAGTACTATACTTTTGCTAGTGCTAAAGTTTAATCTATTCAGCACTTTTGGCTTTAAATTTTTGTGTGCCTGAAATGTTTACATAAGCACTTGTACTTTTTTGCCTATACTTATTGTTTATATGGCTTTCTGCCTCGTCCCTTTCGTGAGCCGGCTAATCAGACAAATAACCAAAGTATAGACTAGAAACTTTAGAGCTATACCCGAAGGTAGCATTTTTAGAATCGGAAATCTAAACCAGAACAAACATGAGCATAAAGTACTTTCAAGTATTTTGGGATTTTCGACTGTGACATGATCATTCGGAAATAAAATGGTAAAAACTTCTCAGAAAAAACTTGAGGCAACCAAAACTTTTATTTCTCACAGAACATGTACACATATATGATTACAAAGAAGCATAAACTAAGAATAAAAGGGACGTAGCTGAGCAATATTCCATGGTCGGTCTAATTCAGCCGGATTTGTACTGCCTCCAGCTCTCTTTCTCTTCTTAGTAGCAGGTCTTTCTTTGACTAGCCTCATATCAGTTAAGTAGTACGAACCATTGTGCAATACTCGACTAACCAAAAAGAGCCCTTCCCATACTGGGGAAAATTTGTGCTTTCTTTGTTGCACAAGTTGGAGAACCAAATCACCCTTATTGGAAGATCTGCTTCTGACTCTCTGGCTATGGTACTTGCGTAACTTCTGCTGATAGGCTGTTGATCTCATTTCAGCAACGACGCGAACTTCTTCGACTAAGTCGAGATCATTTTGTCGAGAAACGTCGGCATCTTCTTTGATATACGCGGCTACTCTAGGAGAAGTGTGAATCAAATCACTAGGAAGAACTTCTTCTGCGCCATAGACCAAGAAGAAAGGTGTGTATCCGGTTGACCTGTTCGGAGTTGTTCGTAAACTCCATATTACAGAGGGTAATTCCTCTGCCCAAGCCCCCGCAGCACGTCGTAGTGGTGCTTCGAGTCTCGGTTTTAGGCCTTGTAGGATTAAACCATTTGCTCTTTCAACTTGTCCATTAGCTTGTGGATGCACGACTGACACAATATCAAGCTGGATATTTTGTTCATTGCATAATTTGGCCAATTCTCCCATAGAAAAATTACTCCCTTTGTCCGTGATAATACTGTGCGGATAACCATACCGGATTATAACATCCTCGGCAAATCTTTTGGCTGTTGCTCCATCACAACTAGTGACGGGTTTAGCCTCAATCCATTTGGTGAACTTATCCACCATCACTTAGAGGTGAGTAAATCCACTTGGAGCCCGTTTAAACGATCCTACCATATCAAGCCTCGGACCGTGAAAGGCCATGTTATAGGTATTGTTCGCAACTGATCAGCCGGAACATGAGCTTGTTTGGCGTATTTTTGGCAGCCTTTGCACGTCTTGACCAGCCGTTCGGCATCTGCCTTGGCTGTAAGACAGAAAAAACCGTGTCTGAAAGCTTTTGCCACTAAAGATTTGGCTGCAGCGTGGTGACCACACTCTCCTTCGTGGATTTCTCTTAAGATTTCCACTCCTTCTTCCGGAGATACGCAGCGCTGAAAAACCCCAGACACACTCCGCTTATAGAGCTCACCACTAACCATAGTGTATGATTTTGCTCGTCGGACGATCTGCCGGCTCAGAACCTCGTCTTCGGGTAATTTGCCATCTACCAAATAATCAAGGTAGGGTTGAGTCCAGCTGGGAATTACAGCCAGAACTTCTATCAGAGGTGAGTTGGATTTGGTCGGATATTCCTCGTCCACTCCCTTTATTGCGGGAACTTTGAGGTGCTCTAAAAAAGCGCCATCCGGGACCTCTTTCTGTGCAGAGCCTATTCGAGATAGGGCATCGGCTTCCTCATTTTCTGCTCGAGGGATGTGTTGAACCTCAAACCCTTCGAATGATTTAGATAAATCATCCACGACAACTTTATATGATACCATGTGTTTATTTGCATTACAAATATCCGACACTTGTTGAGCAACAAGATCCGAATCTCCGTAACACATTAAACGTCAGATGCCAATATCCTTAGCAATCCAGATTCCATGTAGCAGTGCTTCATACTCGGCAAAATTATTTGTTGCTGTGAAGTGGATCTAACAACACGTATAGAAGTTTATCTCTTTGGGGTGATTTGAGCACCACGTCAACCCGCGAGCCTTAGACCCATCAAAATATGGGTCCAATATTCCGACTCAGGTAAGCTCATATTCTCCTACGTCTCTGTCCAATCAGCAACAAAGTCGGCAAGGATCTGGGATTTGATTGATGTCTGAGGTTTGTACTCAATATCAAAAGCTGAAAGCTCTATGCCCCATTTGGCGACGCGTCTTGTGGCGTCACTGTTGTTGATTATATCTCTCATGGGACCTGTGCTCACCATGGTAATTGGATGCTCCTGAAAATAATGTCGTAGCTTACGAGATGCTAGGAAAACATCGTAAGCCAGCTTTTGATAGTGCGGATACTGCTATTTTGACTCTGTTAGTACCTCGCTAACAAAATAAGTAGGACGTTGCACCAAGTGTTCCTGATTTTCCTCTGGTCTCTCCACTACCATGACGATACTGATGACTTTGTTTGTCGCAGCAACATAAAGCAACATCGGTTCCTGTGGTTCCGGTGTAGCAAGGATAGGAGTAGATGAGAGTACTTTCTTCAGGTCTTGTAATACAGCTTCAGCTTCGTCGGTCCACACAAAATCCTTGGTCTTTTTCAGGAGTTTGTATAATGGTGCGGCTCTTTCAACGAGCCGGCTTACAAACCGACTGACTGCAGCGATGCAACCAGTTAGTCTCTGTACGTCCTTCAGGCGGTTTGGCCTGGAAATATTGAGTATAGCCTTGATTTTGTCTCGGTTCACCTCTATGCCTCTTTGAGACACGATGAAACCTAACAGTTTTCCTGTTGGAATTCCAAAGAAGCATTTATTTGGATTAAGCATGATGTTGTATTTTGGTAGATTGGCAAACGTTTCCTCCAAGTCGGAAATCAGCGTTGCCTTCTTTTTGGACATTACCACAATATCATCCACATATGCATGTACATTGCGTCCGATTTGATCATGGAGGCAACGCTGCATTGTGCGTTGGTACGTAGCTCCTGCGTTCTTTAGCCCAAAAGACATCATTACAAAACAGAAGGTTCCGAAGGGGGTTATGAATAAAGTTTTGATTTTGTCAGATTCCTTCATTCGGCTTTGGTGATAACCGGAATATGCGTCGAGCAAACGGATCTTTTGGACAAGCCTTGTTCAAGGCAGTATAATCAACACACATCCTTAAATCAGTGGTGTCCTTTTTAGGGACCATTACAGGATTGGCCGACCACTCAGTGTGGATGACCTCTTCTATGAATCCGGCTAACTCGAGCCGTGCTAGTTCCTTAGATATTGCCTTACGCTTTACATCGCCGAAATGTCGTAAGGACTGTTTGACGGGTTTAGCATTCGGGTTTACATTTAAAGAGTGCTCGGCAAGTTCCCTAGGTACTCCGGTCATGTCAGATGGCTGCCACGCGAAGATATCTTGATTTGCTTGGAGGAACTCGAAGAGCGCGCTTTCCTATGCACTATCTAGGCCTACGCCTATCTGGGTCACCTTGGAGGGGTCATCATCCTTCAACGGCGTCATCTTCGTCTCTTCTGATGCCTTGAACTCCGGATTTGGCTTTGTCACCTCCTTATTCGTTGTGGGCATCTCGGACGGATCTATGCTCTTCTTGATCTCCTGGTACTCTTGGGCGTGTAGCACGACTTCAGCAAAGGCGGCATTTCCATCCTCGCACTCTCGCGCTTTCTCCGGGTCTCCCCTGATGGTGATCACGCCATTGGGACCTGGAATTTTCTTCATATTGTAAATGTAACACGGACGAGCCATGAAAGCCTAGTAAGCCGGACGTCCGAATATAGTGTGGTATGCGCTCTTGAACGGAACCACTTCGAAGGAAAGTGCTTCCGTCCGAAAGTTCTTTGAAGTTCCAAAGGTAACATCCAAAGTGATTTCTCCCAGGGAATTGGCTTGTCTTCCTGGGACAACTCCATAAAAAATCACAGAGTTGTGATTCAGCTGGGTCTCCGAGATCTTCATCCGGTGTAGCGTTTCGACATAAAAGATGATAATGTTGCTGCCACCGTCCATGAGGATCTTGGAGAAACCATAATCGTCAATAAGTGGATTGACGATTAAGACGTATTTTCCTTGCCTATGTAGCTTAGGCGGATGATCAGCACGGTCAAAGGTGATTTTCACTTCCGACCAGTCCAAGAATTGAGGGACAGCCGGAACTGTTGCGTTGAGCTCATGTAGAACTGCTTTCTTGACCTTTGCTGGTTGAGATCCGAGGAAGGTGACGTACGTGTCTTTCTTGGTCGGAAATTTTTTCTTTCCTTCTGGCTTGGGATTTGAAGCATCAGCTTCCTCCATGTCGGAATATTCCTTGGTCTCTTTTTCTTTTTTGGGATTCTTCTTTCCCTTCTTCCGCTTAGCTTTGTAGCCAGCGGTATCATCTCTCTTAATGTCGTCATTGAAACGACACTCGGCGTTTGTGTGGGACGAGCCCCCCATTGGCGTCTAGGTGATGCACACATGGGTTATTAGCAATGTCGGTCCAAGAGTAGGTTTTTCTGGGTTGCTAGGCTCCTATACCTTGAACTCTTGATGTCCCACGACCGCGTCCGCGGCCACCGCCACATCCTCCTCGTTCTCCAGACCCGAAATTAGCAGTGACTACTGTTGTTTCTATGTTGGGTTTTTCTTCCGAGGTATTCTTGCGCTTCTGAGCTTGTTGCTTTGGTTGTTTTGCCGACAGTGGCACAGCCAAGGCATTGAGTAATCCCTCTACATCGTCATCGGCATCTGCATACTTGCTCGCTATTTCTATAATCTCTCCCAAATCAGTGACCTTGTCGCACTTCAAGCGATGACGTAGTAAACCAATTGGGAGACCTGCAATGAAAGCTTCAATCGCAGTTTGATCATTTACTCATTCACATGAGTTCTTAGTGTCGATCCATCGTCCAAGATAATCTTGGCAAGTTTCTCCGGATTTCTGGGTGCAACGTTGTAGGTCTCCAACCGTACAGGGCCTCTGGTATGTGCCTTCGAAATTCCGAAAGAACGCACTTTGCATGTCATACCACTTGTGGATGCTGTTCTCTAGAAGTTCATTGAGCCATGATCGTGCCGTCTTCCGCAACATAAGTGGGAGATATCGGGTTGCGACCAGGTTGTTTCCGCCTTTGGCAATGCAGCAAGCCTGGAAAAAATCCTGTAGCCAAGTATCTGGCCGAGCTATGCCGTCGTAGGCTTGGATATGTCTTCAGATAGCAAATCCTTCCGGGAATTTTGTAGCTCTTATGCGTGGTCTGAAGCATTTTGGGCCCATGTATATGTCATCGTTTTCATAGTGCCGCGCCTCTATATTGGAGTTGATCCTATGCCTTGCGTCACTTGGGGATAAGGATCGTCCCGAATGATGGCTGTGGTTGCGGTGCCTTGGAGCCAGACTCCGGCTTCTGCCACCACCTCCTCCACCACGACGCCCTCGTTGACCCCCTTGGGAGCCATTGTGATGGCTACTTGGCGGAGAGGGTGGAGCAGCTAGGTTATTACCGGCTAATCGCCGGCCTCCATCTGGAGCGTCATTATTCCGGTTCCAGGGAGGGTCTTCATTACGATGAGCCCCTGCCAGCTTGACTCGGCACGATGTCCGTCGTTCCTTTGTCCGTCACTCCCACCACGGTGGGGCTCAGCCGGACGGCTTGCATGTCTAGGAGGTGGCATTCTTTGTCGGTCCTCCTCCCGACGTTTCTCTTTGTCTTCTTCCCTGCGATCATTCGACTCTCCCCGAGGAGGATTTCTTGGATATAGTGCAGCAATTGCGTCTTGCTCGGCAACTGGAGCAACATTGCGCCAGTCACGTGTAGTTTTGTGGTGCTGTCCTGATGATCCGGTTCTCGAGTAGTTGCCTTCCCGTCGGTCGGAACGGTGACGCTGTTCCGAAACACGCTGGGGCCTTATATCATTCCAGGCTGAGTCCGTGCGACATTGGTCGGATTTGGAGACCAGTTTTCCGCTTCTGGATTTCGCAGCCATTTGTTGTTCCAGACCCTTGGTGAGTAGCTTGATGCCCAATCGAACCTGTTCTAGGCCTGGATTATTCGACAGGATATCCCAAGCTGCGATAGTGTTCTATACTGGTGTTGGATACACCAGATCTCCTTTGCTGTCGAGGCGAGGCATCCCTGGATCTCCCTCAGAGAGAACCTTGTGTACTTCCAGGAATTGATCGTCACGTGTGTGACGTTTCCGGGTCTTCTGATGCTGCCGAGAGATGTACTTCTCCGCAGTTGCCATGCGTTTCTTCTCCTCCTCGATGTTTTTGGCTTCATCCAGGAGTTGTTGACGACGCGCTTTTAGGGCCTGGGCCCTTTCGTCCAGCTCTTCAGCAGTAAGTTCTACAGCTGTAGGGATAGGTGTGCTTAATGCAGCATCGATGAATTTACGTGCACCTTCGGTGATCATGAGTCCATCCACCGGCTCTTCTTTGGGCTCGTCTAGGATAAGTGCTCCATCCAAGTCTTCCTCGTATTCCTCGACAATCACCTCCTCTGGCGGAAGATCTTTTGCCGGGGTCTTGTTTTTCTTGTTCTTTTTTGCCCTCTTGGCAGCGCCGGTAGCAAAGATGGCTTTTGGTCTGTTTCCCAGAGTCAAGCTCTGATCGGTACTTTCGGACATCTGGACCTCGGGATTATCTTCGATTTCCATATCATCCTGCGCTTTGGGAGAGTTTTCCCCGGATCCTTCGTCCATGGCCTCACTTCTTCTGCAGCTTTGGAGTTGTACTCCTCTTCGTATTCCGTGGAGAACTTCTAGAAATCTGCTGATGTCATCGAATCATCCGAGGATGCGGGTACGTTGACGTTTGTTCCGATAGCCTCTAGCACAGAGTCAGTGTTGTCTCCAGCATCGGTAGAGCCGGATCCGGATCCAATGTATCTGACAGAGTGTGACGCGCGCCTCCTGAGATAACTGCAATCTTCATAGTAGGCTTCGTCAAAATGCCTGATGGTCTCCAGGATTGCACATATGCTTGCGTTCTGCATCATCATGCGCCTCAATGTGTATCTCAGGAGAGGCATGTCTATTCCGGTGTCATCAGAGTCAGAACCAGAGTTACCTTCTTGCTCCTCCTGGATTTCGACCTCCATAGGTGGGTCGATCTGGGATTCAACCTTGCTTAGGAGATCCGCTCTAGATCCGACTTGTACTGCGAGATCTGCCTCAGGTTCAGCTTTCTCCACTATCTCCGCAATTGGTGCGGGTTGGGTGGATTAGGGTTTTCTGAGATCCGGAATTCAGCAGCCTCCGCGGACAAAGGGGACCTAGAAATTTCTTCTGCCTCTATCATCATCGCTGGGGTGGGTGGGACAGGTTCGGCGAAACCGATGTAAACATCGATCTCACCAAAAGACATGATGGTGTAGGTGGTCACGGCTTCCCTAGCCGGAATCCAAGTCTCGTCGAGAACGATGAGAGGGACGTCACTGGCGTAGAGGATGCGACCGACGATGATAGTTTCGCCGATTCTGATTCTTGCAGATTCCGCTCGAAACGTAGATCCGAAGCTCGCTTGCCCCACCGTGGGCGCCAACTGTCGTCGGATTGATGACAAGTACGCCATGAGGGGGTCCTCGGGGCATGCGGAAGAGAGGGGTGTGAGACATACGGTGTTCCGGGACGGTGAGCACACAAGTTTACCTAGGTTCGAATCCGCCAGCTTTGGACGGATCCTACTCCTGCTAGCAATCCAGTAATACGGCAGAGCCAGAATATGGGTTACAAGGGTTCGCCTATGCGAGTTGAGATTATAGACTATTGAGCGTGCCCTAAAGGCTCTCCCTAGGACGGCTTATATAGATATTCGGCCTAGGGTTTACAGGAGAGATCTGTCCGGCTACGACTAAGAGTCAGTTATAGAGTACATCTTGAACTACAAGTAACACTATGGGCCTATGTTGGTAAGTCTTCTAGGCCTTCCCGTAGCCATACTGGACTCCGTCTTTTCTCCCTGACTGGGCCGCCTGTGAAGCAAAACTCTAACCTAAAGTGGGCCACCCTGGTCAGTGAGGAATGCTGAGGATACCCGGAAAGTATATCCCCAGCACCAACTCCTCATACAAACTTGGTTTCTTCTCCTTGATCATGGTGTTGAGCCTACACGGCAATCTGCTAAGAGCATCTACTACCACATTGGCCTTGCCGGGGTGATAGTAAATGTCAATGTCATAATCCTTGATTAACTCTATCCATATCCTTTGCCTCATATTCAGCTCCTTCTGAGTGAAAATATACTTCAAGCTCTTGTGATCTGAGTAAATCTCACAACGATTAACCATAAGATAATGACGCCATGTCCTTAGTGCCAAAACTACGGCTACTAATTCAAGATCATGGGTCGGATAGTTCTGCTCATGCTGCTTCAGTTGTCGAGACAGATATGCTATGGCTTTGCCTTCTTGCATCAATACACATCCGAGACCAATCTTGGATGCATCACAATACACATCAAACGGCTTCTTGATATCTGGCATAATCAAAATTGGGGCTGAAATCAATATCTTCTTGAGCTCTTGGAAACTGACTTCACATTTGTCTGTCCATTCAAACTTCTTGTCCTTCTTCAACAATTGTGTCATTGGTCTTGCGATGCTCGAAAATCCTTCTACGAACTTGCGGTAATATCCCGCTAATCCGAGAAATGCACGGACTTGGGTTTGAGTGGTTGGGGCTTCCCATTCTTCGACATCTTTAATTTTGGCGGGATCAATAGAGACTCCTCCGACATACACAATATGTCCTAGGAATCCTACTTCTTTCAGCCAAAACTCACATTTGCTGAACTTGGCATACAACCGGTGCTCTCTCAGGGTTTCCAGGATGATTCTCAGATGTTGCTCATGCTCTTCTTCTGACTTGGAGTATATAAGGATATCGTTGATAAACACAACGACAAACTTATCCAGGAAATTCATAAAGATCTTATTCATGAGATTCATGAAATAAGAAGGGGCATTGGTTAATCCAAAAGACATGACCATATACTCGTACAATCCGTAGCGAGTAGTAAAGGCGGTCTTCGGAATATCCGTTGCACGAATCTTAAGTTGGTGATAACCAGTCCTAAGATCAATCTTTGAGAACACAGTTGCTCCAGTCAACTGATCAAACAGATCCTCTATCTTTGGCAGCGGGTACTTGTTTTTTATGATGACATCATTCAGCTTTTTGTAATCTGTGCACAAACGGTTGCCTCCATCTTTCTTGTCGACGAATAGCACTGGCGATCTCCATGGCAGTGTGCTTGGTTGAATCAAGCATGTTCCTAACATAGCATCCAACTGATTCTTCAACTCTACTAACTCTGAGGGGTTCATGCTATAGGGTCTCTGTGCTATGGGTCCAGTTCCGGGGATTAGTTCAATAATGAACTCAATACCCCTATCTGGGGGCATACTGGGCAATTCATCTGGGAATACGTCGGGGTATTCACAGACTACTCTGACTTGGTCTATGGTGGGTAGGGCTAGACTCTTGTTGCACTTGAATTGACGGGGTAAGGTTTCAGATACTTGCTCTACTGTTACTCCAGAGCTACTAGTCATGGTGATGGCTTTGTTAGCGCAGTCTATCAGTCCTTTATGCTTTGACCTCCAATCCATTCCTAGTATTACTTCCAAACCTTTGGTTCCAAGTACAATTAGATTAGCATAAAAATCTATCCCATGTATTCGATA
Organism: Avena eriantha; assembly: GCA_910589775.1. NCBI lineage: Eukaryota > Viridiplantae > Streptophyta > Magnoliopsida > Poales > Poaceae > Avena > Avena eriantha. The sequence goes on along the minus strand of OU342741.1, from coordinate 128,946,144 downwards.
AGCACAACTTTGCAAATTTTTCTAGCTTTTGTAGTTGAACTGGGAATTTGAACTATCATGACATGCTTCAAGTTGGTTGGTTGAATCTTACTAGTGCATCCAAATTCTTCGGTGACAAATGAGTGTGATGCTCCAGAATCAAACAACACTCTTGCTAAAACTGAGTTGATAGAAAACATACCCAGCACTACATCTGGCGCTTCTTGGGCTTCTTCGGCGTTCATGTGGAAGAGACGGCCGTTGCGGTTGTGAGGGTTCCCTGGGGCAAATCTTCTTTCGGTCTAAACACGACGCTACTATTGAGCTGGGGCATTCACATTGGCATTGGCAGCAACCTTCTTAGGACACTCGTTGGAATAGTGACCCTTCACTCCACACTCGAAACAAGTAATCTGGGACTTGTATTTTGCTGCCACGGGCACAACATTGCTTCCAGTTCTGGGTGCAGTGTTGTTGTTGTTGTTCTTGGGAAGTGCACGGTTGAAATTGTTGGAGTTGTCGGGGTTGTTTTTGTTTCCTACGGACTTCACATTGCCTCCGCTACAGTTGGGGTAGCTTGGGCGAGACATTGTGGGTCGGTTGTTTCTTGGTGCATATCCTGCAGACAGGTTTGGATGGTACTTCTGGTGGCTGTTGGATCTAGCTTGGTGCATCATACGACGCTTGCGGTTGTCGTTGGCTTGATTAATCTTCCCTTCCATCTGAATGGCAGAGTCGACTAGCTCTTCAAGATCCTCAAAACGGATGTTGACGAGAACAGTCTGCATCTCATCATGCAGTCCGTTCAGGAATCTCTCCTTCTTCTTAGCCTTCGTGTTGATCTCATCAAGTGCATACCTGGCTAGGGACAAGAATCTGTCATGGTACTCTACTACAGTCATTCTTCCTTGCTTCAATTCTCTGAATTCATCCCTCATTCTGGTGACTAGACCCTGTGGCACATGGGTGCGTATGAACTTGATTTTGAAGGCTTCCCATGTCATCACTTGACCATGGTTCATTGTGCGGACGCTGTTCCACCATGCTCTTGCATCTCCTGCCAAATAGTTGGTGGCAAAGAGAACTTTCTCGTTGTCATCAACTCTGGCTACTTCTAAATTGTTCTCCATTGTCTGCAACCAGTCATCAGCATCCAGTGGGTTTTAGACTGGCTAAAGATTGGGGGATTTGTATTCTGGAAGTTCTTCAGCTTGGATCCTTGATGATCCTGATTTCCATGCCCTTGATTTCCATGTCCTAGATAGATATAATAATTTAGGATAGCTCCTCATACATCACACATCAGAGTATCAGGCGGAAGCGGAAAACAAGATCCGAGTACGGATAAGAAGCAAATTGGCATAAGATGCCCCATAAATAAACACATCCCGCCCACAGATCACACGGATCCCCGTTCCCGGAATCTCTACACCGAATGATTGTTGCCAACATCATCTGTCTCTTCCACCCAGTATCCATCTTGCGGGTACACCTGTTCATCTGAATCAAACAATTTATCGTGTGAGACCCTAGGGGTACTCAGCAAGTCTTTATGCCACTAAAGGGGACACAACCTGGGGTGACGCAATTGCAGCAAAAGATAATACCTAACAATTCTATAGATACTCGCTAACCTTCCACCTAACCAAAGATAGACAGAAGTCCGTGAATTAAGAACAACAGTTATAACAGTATAATTAACAGATCCATCCTCCTCCTCGCTTACCAACAAGGAAGCGGACGAACAACCCCCATCATCCGTTGGCAGTTTTATTAACCATTCCATGAGCGTTGCACTATTTACTAGTCAAGTACTTAGTCAAATTAAAAGCGGTACTTTAGTTATACTTGTCTATGATCGAGAAACTGTGCTCCAAGTCGTCCATAACCGCGGACACGGCTTTCAGAAAGATTTACCCTGCAGGGGTGCACGAATAGCAACACACACTCGATCAACCTCGGAAAAACCAAATCAAAACCCAACGAGGCATTCACGACAAAGCAACCACAGGATTCAGAAATATTTCAGGGGGGCACCCCATTAAGCTACCCGCAACGAAGTTGGCCGGCTCCGAGACGGACCCAAGGTTTGTGTCAATGGCTGTAAACGACTGGGAACCCGAAAATGTGACTGGGCTTGTCGATACCGCGAAAACATTCCACGATCCAAAACAGTACAGGTGCTCCACGCACAATCTTATTAAAGCAGTAACATGGCATAAGTACAGGATAGTAATAAAGCCCCAAACTACTTGTGGCCCCAAGAAATAAGAATGAATCAAGCTCTGGCTCAGGGGGGTCCATAAGGCCTCCCGGATGTGGATAGTGCGAATAGTCAAGGAACATGAATCAAGTACTCGAGGTCCTACGGGACACAAGTGAGCAGGAAAAACCAAATAGCAGATATTGCTCACCGGTGCCTCTTTCATTAGTTATCCCATTACTACTCAGGTTAAGTTGTTTAGGTACCTTGTTATTCATCAGACACTCACATACCCTACTCATGCTTTTCTACGACTCTCAGGGCTCAAACAACTCCTGTAGTAATGGCTCATGGGACCGGAACAAGCTTGGTATGGTTTAAAAGTAAAGGCTATGCAGTACCTGGGATTCAATTTAATGCAATCGCGACTCAATGATGCAAGAATAAGATAGAGGCAATAGGTACTGTATGTATGCAAGCATGTGGTAGTGCTTGCCTGGCAGCTCGGTTGAAGCGAGAGATGGATCTGGGTAGTACTCCTGTGATTCCTGGTAATTCTCCTGCTAGGCGTCTATTGGAAGAAGAACCAAACAAACAAGGGCCAACATAAATAAAGTACACAAGCATATGGATTAAAATGCAACAAGCAACCAAGCATGCCATGATGAATGACGCACAATTACATGGCATTAAAGTAGCATGGCAAGGATGAGGTGTGGATACAAGAAATAAAGCACTTTATTATTTATTTAACCAAGTTTTATTGTCATAAACAGTTCAGATTTTTTATAACAACATGATGCATGCTTCAATTCAGAACAAGGACTGCATAGATAGAACGGGCTCGTCGCGCTGATCGATTTAGACATATTATTTGCCAAATTTGGAGTTATAGAATTAAAGTTATTAATTAATTAAGGAAAAGGGCATTTTATTGTAATTTTAATCAACTCGAAATTTAAAGTGTTCAAAATATATTTTGAAGGGCATATTTGAATTCCTCACATTTTTCTGATTCCAAAACATATATTACTTGTATTAATTGGGTTTGTATTATAAAAATTATTTGAATCAGATTTGAATTTGAATTTAAATCAAATTGGAAAAGGTTTAAATAAAAACAGACACTGGATAATACTTTTGTCACCCAGGAGAAATCAACCCCAGTCACTGACGGGTGGGCCTTGCGCTGACTGGGCCACGCGCACGGAAAAATACTTTTGTCACCGGGCTCTGGCTAGCCACTGAGACAGCGGGGTGGGGCCAACTGGCGCAGGCCCACGTGACAGCGGTGAAGATGGCTGAGGCTGACAGGTGGGGACTCGCTGGACTACGGGTTACGGCACGAGAAAAACGGAGGGGCTTCCTGCAAGATGGCTAGGGCGACTGGCAGGTGGGGTCTCTAGGAGCGCGGGTTGCAGGAGTCAAAAAGGTGGGGGGCTTAATGCAAAGTTACCACAGCCCTGGTACTGTTTCTCTTCTTCCGGGTCTGAGGAGAAATCGGCACGCGGCACGGGGCGGGGGATCGATCTCGGGACGCGGGCGTGCGCGCGGAGGGGGCTAACCGGTGCGGCTGGCTCGGGTAGCTGTCAGGAGGATGGCGGGGGCCTAGTTAGGGTGCTGCGTGGCGCGGGGAAGCTTGTAGACAACGGCGAACGGCGCGCACGGTGGGCGTTCGACGAAATGAACGGCAGGGCTAGGGCGGTACGGTGAGGCGGAGCATGCCAGGGAGGAAGAGAGGCTCACCGCGGGGAAGACGGTGATGTTGGATCGGGCGGGGAGGCACCGGAGCGGTGAAGACGCTGGCGCACTGGCGGCTAGGGTTTGGCGTCGGGACGGCGAGGATCTAGCGGTGCTGGGCTCCCTTCTTCACGTTGGCGCGGATGGGGTGATGCAGAGGGACGTCCACGATCTCCCAGGCCACCTCCAGGTCGCTCTGACCGGCTGGAACGACGGGGGCGAGTGGGTGCTGGCGGCGACCGGCGTCGGGTGTGGTGGTCGGAGAGGAAGAAGGAGAAGAAGGGGGCGGCTCGGGCAGATCTGGGAGAGGCCAGGGAGGCGTGAGGTAGGAGGAAAAAGGAGGGAGAGGGAGGAGAAGCAGCTGGGGCAGGGGTAGATAAAGGTGGCCTCGGTGCCACCTTTTTCCTTCTCCTCACGTGTTGGCTCGAGCTGGGGCTCGACCTAGGGCTGGTAGGCACGGCGGGGAGGGGCTGCAGGTGGACCAGGGCGGCGCGTGGCTGCAGGGTGGGGTTAGCTCGGCCGGTAGAGAAAGAAAGAGAGGAGAGGGTTAGCTCGGGCTAGGTTAGTTGGGGCTCGGGTTAGGGCTTAGCTAGGGTTAGCTAGAGGATTAGGATTAGCTGAGGTGGGCCAGGAAGAGAGAGAGGGTCAGGTGTTCATCATGGTGGAGAGAGAGAGAGAAGGAATATTAGAGTTAGGGTTTAGTGTAAATTAGGTGTAATAGAATTATAAAGAGAAAAGCTAGTTTAGATCTTTATTAAGCATTTAGGTGTTAATTTTTGTTTATAAGGCCAAACCAAGAAGAAACATGAAGCTTGATCTTACATGAGATAATGTGGAAGAGAAACAAGAAAGAAAGAGGAAGAAGAGGAATAGGTGGAAAGAGTCACATATGAACATACATGTAGAAAATAAAATAAAAGAAGAGATGTGGTTGAGACTATGGGGATGGTGGAATGGTAGGAGATGGTCTTCCCAAGATAGGATCCATCAAATCACAAGAAAAACCAAATGAGTAAAAGGTTGTGAAGGATTGTGCATGGCCCATGCAAAATAATAATGCCATGATTTATTTTGTGAAAAAAACAATAATATGATGGCATTATTCTCATGCATTTCCAAGAAATGGAAAATAAAGCCAAGCAAAAGAATTAAAGGACTAGATCCACCCTATTGCCCATGAGTTAGATAAAACCAAAATATAGACAACCAAGCTCATGGTCTAGTAGGATGGTGGAATTAGAAAGGGGTGGAAGATAAAGGTGGTGGAATGGAAATAAAAGATATGCCCCCAGCTCAACTTGGGCATTTAGACAATATATCAATAGCCAAATACAATATCAAGAGGCAAACACAATTAATAATGCATGTGAGAGAAGAACCAAAAGAAAAAGGGTTTTATATGATGCTCAAATGCAAGGTGGCATGATGACATGAGCATGATATAATTATGATGCAACAATAATATATATGAAGTAGCCAATATCTTACTAGGACAAGTAGCATTACAATTGTTAGACAATTGGGATGCTACAACTCTCCCCCACTAAACAGGAATCTCGCCCCGAGATTCTAGGAAGAAGAAGACTCAAAGAGGGTAGGATACTTGGCACGGAGCTCATCTTCGTGTTCCCAGGTGGCTTCATCAACGGAATGGTGCGACCACTGCACCTTGCAGAACTTGATGGACTTGTTGCGAGTCCTTCTTTCTGTGACTTCAAGAATTTTTGTGGGGTGTTCTTGATAAGACAGATCTTCTTGGAGATTGATGAGTTCATGGTCCACGGTCCTGCCGGGATCCTTGCAGCACTTCTTGAGTTGAGAGATGTGGAAAACATCATGGACTTTGAGTTGTTCAGGGAGCTCAAGAGCATACGCAACTTCTCCTCTTCTTCCACGAATTTTGAAAGGACCGATGTATCTAGGAGCCAGCTTTCCTTTGATGCCAAAGCGGTGCGTACCTCTCATGGGAGTGACACGAAGGTAAACGAGATCACCAGGGACATACTCCATGTCCGTGTGCTTTCTGTCATAATTTCTCTTTTGGCGACTTTGAGCAATCTTCAGATTTTCAAGAATGATGTGAACTTTCTCTTCCGCTTGAGTTACAATGTCGGGGCCAAACAATATTCTTTCACCTGCGCCCGACCAACCAATCGGAGTTCTGCACTTGCGACCATAAAGAGCCTCAAATGGTGCCATCTTTAGACTTTTCTGGAAGCTGTTGTTGTAAGAGAATTCAGCATAAGGAAGACATTCTTCCCACTTCATGCCGAAAGAGATAACGCAAGCACGGAGCATATCTTCTAGAATCGGATTGATCCTTTCAACTTGTCCTTGCGACTGAGGGTGGTAAGCTGTGCTGAAGTTTAGTTTTGTTCCCAAAGCATTTTGGAAACTTCCCCAGAACTTGGAAGTGAAGATGCTTCCACGGTCTGAGCTGATCTCAAGAGGAACTCCATACAGAGAGACAATTCTGTTGATATAGAGCTCAGCCAACTGAATTGCAGAAATTGTTTCCTTGACTGGAAAGAAGTGAGCTACTTTGGAAAGCCTGTCAATGACAACAAAGATTGCATTGTTGCCCTTTTGCGACCTTGGAAAACCAGTGATGAAGTCCATCTCTACTTTCTCCCATTTCCATTCCGGAGGCTTCAATGGCTGTAGAAGACCGGAAGGTTTCTGATGGACAGCTTTAACTCTGCGAAAAACATCACACTCCGAGACATACTTGGCACAATATCGTTTCAAACCAGGCCACCAATATTGTGTTTTTAAGTCCATGTACATCTTAGTGCTGCCAGGGTGGATAGAAAGAACAGAATCATGTGCCTCCTTGAGAACTTGCTCTCTTAAACCCGGGTAGTTCGGAACAAACATCCGGTGTTCAAAGAAAAGAGTGCCTTGGTCGTCTACGTGGAAAGACTCATACTTCGGAAGTTGAATGTTGGAGATGATCTTTTTAGTGTAAGGATCACCAAGCTGAATGGAACGGACCTTTTCTTCCAAGAGAGGTGTTGCTAGAAGGTTCAGAAGATAACCTTGATCCACAATTTCAAGGTTGAGTTTGCAGAATTCCTCGCACAAGAGAGGCTGTTGTTCTTCCACCATGAGATTGTTGACATAAGCTTTTCGGCTGAGAGCATCTGCCATGACATTGGCTTTGCCCGGAGTGTAGTTGATGGTCAAATCGAAATCTCCTTCATAGTATGGCCATAGGAATAGCTAGGGACAAAACCCATGAGTACTCTTTAAGTACTCACAAACTATCACTAACAAGTAAGATAGCTCTAGTGCGAAATGCTAAACTCTAAGCTTATTTGCAGAGTTAAGTTTGGAACCTAAGCTGAGTTCAGAAACAAAGAAAGATAAAATAAAGTTTGAAATCACCTAAGTGGGAACTTAATTGTCATAGTCACAACCCTTTTGTAATCAATTCATGTGATAGTTCATTTCATAAGTTGTTTTCAAAAACATCTGACAACGGAATAGTATGGCCACTCCAACTGTCCATAACCGCGGACGCAGCTATTCGAATAGTTTGACACTCTGCAGAGGTGGTACACTTTCATCACAAGATTCGATACATATGTCAAGGATAACCCTGAATCATCATACTTAGTATGCATATAATCAAACATAACCGTTCAATTACACACCCTAGTATAAGCACCTCTCCTATGAGCATGGCCTCCCAACCATGACTATCTGTCATCTTGGGCACTGCATAGGTGGACAACATTGAGAGCTAGCCTCAGCTCAAACCTCTCCCGCGAGGGAACTAATACTAATGCATATAAACTTCCGGCTAGGCCTTACCCAATTCAGGTATTGTGGTTGTACGGTAAAATTGGAATGGAATCGCATCCGAACCCAACCATTAGTTTTGTAAGAGGAATAAGGCTCATGCCTCAACATTTTCATCATAATAAACCATTTGTGTTTCTCAATACATGTCAAAACATCTCAATAGAATGACTCATCATTCCAAGGTTTTCACAAGTCATTTTCACCAAGTAATCCCATCTAAAGTGAATAATTTTTTGGATTAGCTCTAACTACTAAGTTAAGAGTGTTCACTAATGTGGGATGCTAACGTCAATTTCATGCCATAGAATGACATCTAAGTTTATCTAGATAGGTCAAGTTTTATACTTTTTATGCTACCTTCAAACAAGTAAAGGATTTTGGTAAAGTAAAGAAAGTAAAGCTTGTACATAACACTTGGGGTAGGTAATAGTCAAAGTGGTATAACCAAAGCCTGCCTAGTGCATCTTGCTTAGGTTATCTAGCTTGCATTGTTAATGATGGCTTGCTAGTATAATACTCGCAAGTGTTAGCTTGCTCAGTTTACTTGAAGTGCTAGGCTTGCCTTGTGTAGTGCAGTGGTTGAAGTTTTCTTCCTCCTCCTCTTGGTAGAACTCCTCCTCCTCAAAAGCTTGGTCGGTACTATCATCTATAAATACATACGTGATACACAATCACCAAACAAAGCTTAACTAGTCTACTTATCACACTAAGGCACACATTTGATGATCTATTATCATTACAAGCATCACAAGGTTCAATTAACTAGTTTTAATCTTTTTATTTGAGAAAAGTAATTTCTACTCATTGAAATTACCTAAGATTTAATATTCTCCAATTAAAATATGGGATCATGTGTACACATGGCATCACCACATATTGTAACATATGGTAATGTGATTTAAAGGTTAGATCACATTTTAATAAGTTTAAGTTTAATGATTAATGATTTAAAGTGACTAGAAATGCCTATATAGCATTATTTTGGTACTAGTCCAAAGTCACTGCATGCAAACCTTAATATTATTACATATTCATATAGGTATGGTTAAATGTGATTTTTGATAGTTGGAATCAACTCAAAAGCTATTATGGTTGATTTTATAAAAATGTTTAAATGTGCAAAAGCTTCTGTCTTGTTATTTTTACTAGGAGAGATTGCTAACTCTAAATGATTTAAATCTAACGGGCTTGGATAGAGATTTTCAGTAGCTTTCCAACAAAATTGGAATCACTCAATTTTCATTTATAAAACTCTCTGAATTGATTTTTAAACTTAGGGACATAATTGATTTTTAACCTAAATAGAAAAATCCTAATTTGAATCATAGGGCCAGCGCGGGAAACAAAATGGGCCGGCCCATTGGTGCTCCGCGGCGCAGAGGGCTGCTGACAGGGGGTCCCGCCTGCCAGTGACTCTTTAAACGCGAAGTGGTACGGGACGATCTGGGCGCTACGATTAGAACCTAAATCAACAGTCCATAGTCATCGTCGACGACGGACTGGTCGCCGGCGATACCGAACCCTAAACGGCCGGTGGGGGTCAACTGGGGATGTACCAGGGCTCCAGCTAGTGCGGCGAGGCGGGCGAACAAACTGGACAGCGACGACGAACTCTGGCGAGGTCGCGGCAGGGGATGAGGTGGACGGAATCGACGGGAGCTTCTCCTCCTCTAAAGCGCCTACCTCCAGTGCAATTCCGGCAAACGGCGGCTCAAGCGGCTCTAGTGAGAGAGGGGAAATGATCTGTGGAGAGAGGGGAGTGGAATGGTGTGAAGAGATGGTGCGGGGGAGACCTTCTTATATAGGCTCGACGCGGCGACAAAGAAGCATGGCGCGGCTCGTCGGTGACAGCGAAACAGGGGGGCTACTGGCATGGGCGAGGTAGGCGGACGGTGGGCGGTCAGCTATGGCGCAATGGCGCGGCTAGGGGCGGTGCCTAACGGTCGGGGGCTTTACGCGCTTTGGGAGACAGAGGCGGTGCTTAACGGCGATCACTTCGACTGTGGGTCGAGGGGCGATGCACGGCCGTGTCTGGCAGGGTGTGGGTGTCGAGGCGGAGCGGCGTGTGTGATATGGTGTCGCGACGCAGTCTGCTACATGCTGGTGGCGATCGCGCTCTGGAGTGCGCTGTGCATGGCATAGAGAGAAAGGGCGGCATGACGCTGAGGTGGTCCAGGGCCTGGCTGGGCTCGGGGAAGGGGCAGGTGGTCGCGGTGTGGTTCGGTCTATCTCCTAGTCATAGCGAGAGAGAGAGGGGCGGTCGGCTGCGAGTTGTCCATGCTCGACCAGCGAGCATGGCGCTCAGGTGGCGCGACACTGCTGCAACGGCTAAGGGGTAGCCTCTTGATGGCAGGGTTGGTACTGGGGGATACAATGGGAGGGGTTTTAGGCCTTAGTGGCATTTGATCACTGCTTTAAAACAGTAATAGTTAGGCAGTTTGTTTAGTGCTCACTAAGTGATCGACACAATGGCCGCATGAAGGAAATATTTGAATTTTTGGGAGATTTTTGGTGGGTACTTTGATCTGATGCTTGGTAGACTGTGGTTGCTAGGATTTTTTAAATGGAATTCATTTGAGTGGTTTTTGAGAAAGTGTGATATATACATATGAACTACATTCAATTTTCAATTGTCATTTAAATTTAGTGTTTGAAAGTTTTTGGGGTGAAACAAAGTGGGCCTTGGTACATCAATACTTGTACTAGCAAGGGGTGCAAAGATCCACAATTATCTCTGTTAAGATTTGAGTTCTAGGAATAGCCAAAATAGGCTAGGTGATTAAAATGGCAAAAGTGACCATTTGCTTATTTTATTCTTTTTTATTTATTTTTCTTTGGGATTTGTTTGGGAGTGATCTAGATGATGTTTAATTCACCTCAGAATCATTTTACAACCAATGTATCACTCAAACATGGCAATTCAAAACAACTCCTAATTTAAATGCACACACATATGAATGCTTAATTATTTTAAATAGAAAAAGGTTTTGTTAACCCTAAATTGGGTAGATTTGATCTTGATCACTTGGATTAAGGTTTTGGGATGTTACACACATATGATTCAAACTCTCAAAAATCACATTTGAACATACCTATATGAATATGTAAAAATATCTAGGTTTGCATATAGTGACTTTGGACTAGTACCAAAAGAATGTTATTAGGGCATTTCTAGTCACTTTAAATTGATTAATTAATAAACTTAAACTTAGTGAAATATGATCAAACATTTAAATCACATTCCCATGTATTAGAATATGTGGTGATGACATGTGTCCACATGATCCCATATTTTAATTGGAGAATATTAAATATTAATTAAATTTAATGAGTAGAAATTACTTTTCTCAAATAAAATAAATGAAACTAGTTCATTAAATCTTGTGATGATTGTGATGATGCTAGATCATCAAGTTTGTGCCTTAGTGTGCTAAATAGACTAGTTAAGAATTGTTTGGTGATTGTGTACCCCGTATGTATTTATAGACGATAGTACCGACCAAGTCTACGAGGAGGAGGAGTTCGACCCTGAAGAAGACGAGGAGAATTTCAAACACTGCACCAACCAAGGCAAGCTAGCATTATACAAGTTAACCATGCAAGTTATTACTTGCAAGCCATCATTAACAATGCAAGCTAACACTTGCAAGCTTGATAACCTAAGCAAAATGCCTTAAGCATGCTTGGTTATACTTTTTGAGTTATAACCATCCCAAGTTTTACTTGCAAGCTTTAATTTCTTTTACTTTACCCAAGTTCTTTATTCTTCTTATAGATAGCATAAAGAGTATAAAACTTGGCCTATCTAGTTAGACTTAGATGTCATTCTATGGCATGAGATTGATCTTAGCCTCCCTCATTAGTGAACACTCTTAACCTTAGTTGCTAGTGCTAAGCATAAAACTTGGTCACTCTAGATGGAGATACTTGGTGAAAATGCTTATGAAAACCTTGGAATGATGAGTCATTCTATTGAAATGTTTTGACATGTGTTGAGAGACACAAATGGTTTATGATGATGAAAATGTTGAGGCATGAGGCTTAGCCCTTTATAAAAATTGATGGTTGGGTTCAGATGCGATACCATTCCAATTTTACTGTACAACCACAATACATGAATTGGGTAAGGCTTAGCCAGAAGTTTATATGCATTAGCATGGGTTCCCTCACGGGAGAGGTTTGAGCTGAGGCTACCTCTCAATGTTGTCCACCTATGCAGTGCCCAGGATGGCAGATGGCCATGGCTGGGAGGCCAAGCTCATAGGAGAGGTACTTATACTAGAGTGTGTAATTGAAAGGTTATGATTGATTATCCGCATACTAAGTATGATGATTCAGGGTTGTCGCTGACGGATGTATCGAATTTTGTGGTGAAAGTGTACCACCTCTGCAGAGTGTCCAACTATTCGAATAGCCGCGTCCGCGGTCATGGACAGTTGGAGTGGACATACTGTTCCGTCGTCAGATGTTTTCAAAATGACTTATGAAATGATTTGTGACTTGACTTGACCACAACAGGGTTGTGACTATGAAAACTAGTTTCCCCACTTAAGTGATTTTAGAACTTTATTTTATCTTTCTTTACTTCTAAACTCAGCTTAGGTTTCAAACTTAACCTTGCAAATAAACTTAAAGCTTAGCATTCCTACTAGAACTACCTTACTTGTTTGTGATAGTTTGCGAGTACTTAAAGAGTACTCATGGCTTTGTCCCTGGCTATTCCCATGGCCAGACTATGAAGAGCACTATCAGGAGGAAGGACAACAGGACGGCTACGACAACTAGGATCATCTCCCATCATCAGCATTGCATGTGACACTGAAGATGGACCCCACCGCTACGCTTATTATTTATTCCGCTGCTTGTTGTATTAAGACTAGATCATGAGATCCTTTATTCATGTAAGCCCTTATTATGGTTTGTAATGGATGATGTACTGTGATATCCAATCTGTTATGTCTCGCAAAAATGGTAATGATGGGATTGCAATGTATGGCATAACAGGCATCTGGGATTAAAAATCCAGGTGTTGAAACCCCCACACGGTGTCGTCAGAGGTGGGAGAGCCCGCCATCGACCTCAACCTCACTCCAACGACCACGGACACAACCCCGAAGGCGTTGTAGAACTAGTGCTCCATCTCCTCCACGGACATGCCGGCGCCAGTCAGCCTGTTCGGCGGAATGCTGGACGCGCTACCGATCGACAAAGGCACGATATGATCGCGCCATCTCTTCGCCTTTGCCAGCACACCGCACCCGTCTCTTCACTCAGGCCAAATTCGGTGCAGGATTTCGTGGCCAACGATGCCGAGGACGCCATGAACGACATGATCAACGAGGGTGGCCGCGATTATGGTGACGGTTATGGCGACGACGCATAGACGCAGCAACAGACACAGGCAGACACACAGGAGCAGGAGACGCAGCAAGATGCCTACAACATTGCGGACGAGTCATTGTTTGGAAACGATGGCGCTTCGATGGGTGTGGCGGTCACTACCGCATCGTTGGACGCTTCACTTGCGGTGTCACTCGTCGACACCAAGAAGTTGAGCCAACGAACTGCGAGCTACACCACCGAGGAGGACAAGGTCCTATGCAAAGCATGGATGGAGTTTTTGCAAGATCCACTATACGGCGTCGAGCAAAAGTGTTGGGGATATACTTTCCGGGTATCCTCACAGTTCCTCACTAACCAGGGTGGCCCACTTTGGGTTTGAGCTTTGCTTCACGGGCGGCCCAGTCAGGGAGAAGAGACGGAGTCCAGTCCGGCTACGGGAAGGCCCAGAAGACTTACCGACTTAGGCCCATAGTGTTACTTGTAGTTCAAGATGTACTCTGTAACCAACTCTTAGTCGTAGCCGGACATATCTCTCCTGTAAACCCTAGGCCGGATATCTATATAAGTCGTCCTAGGGGGAGCCTTTAGGGCACACCTCAATAGTCTACAATCTCAACTCGCACAGGCGAACCCTTGTAACCCATACTCCGGCTCTGCCGTATTACTGGATTGCTAGCAGGAGTAGGATCCGTCCAAAGCTGGCGGATTCGAACCTGGGTAAACTTGTGTGCTCACCGTCCGGGAACACCGTACGTCTCACACCCCTCTCTTCCGCACGCCTCGAGGACCCCCTCATGGCGTACTTGTCATCAATCTGACGACAGTTGACACCCACCGTGGGGCAAGTGAGCTTCGGATCTGCGTTCCGAGCGGAATCCTTCACCGTCGGCCGCATCCTCTACGCCAGCGACGTCCCTCTTATCTTTCTCGATGAGACCTGGATTATGGCTAGGGAAGTTGTGACTGCTTACACCATCATGTCTTTTGGCAAGATCGATGTTTACATCGGCTTTGCTGAACCTGTCCCACCCACCCCAGCGGTGATGATAGAGGCAGAAGAATCTTCTAGGTCCCCTTTGTCCGTAGAGGCGGCGTAGTTCCGGATCTCAGAAAACTCTAATCCCACCCAGCCCACACCAGTTGCGGAGATAGTGGAGAAATCTGAGCCTGAAGCAGACCTAGCGGTCCAGATCGAATCTGGAGTGGATCTCTGTGGAGAGACCGAATCCCAGATTGACCCACCCGCCAAAGTCGAAATCTAGGACGAGCATAACAACGACACTGATTCCGGCTCTGATGACGCTGGGACAGACATGCCTTTCCTAAGGTACACGCTACGACGTATGATAATGCAAAACTCAAGCGCAGATGCAATTCTCGAGACCATCAGAAGTTTCAACGAAGCTGATCACGAGAGCCGCAGATACCTCAGGAAGCACGCGACCATCAGAAATCTGCCGATGCTGGAGACAACACCGACTCTATGATGGAGGCAATTGGAACAAACGCCGACGTACCCGCCTCCTCGGATGAATCGATGACGTCAGCAGATTTCCGAAAGTTCTCCGTGGAATATGAAGAGGAGTATAACTCCAAGGCTGCAGAAGAAGGAGAAGCCATGTATGAAGGATCCGGGGAACACTCTCCCAAAGCGCAGGATGACATGGAAGTCGGATATAATCCCGAAGTCCAGATGTCCGGAAGTACCGATCAGAGCTTGGCTCTGGGAAATGGACCCAAAGCCGTCTTTGCTACCGGTGCTGCCAAGAAGGCAAAGAATAAGAACAAGACCCCGGCAAAAGATCCTCTGGTAGAGGAGGTGATTGTCGAGGAATACGAAGAATACTCGGATGGAGCACTTATCTTAGATGAGCCCAAAAAAGAAGGATCGGTGGATGGACACGTGATCACTGAAGGTGCGCATAAATTCATCGATGCTGCATTAACCACACCTATCCCTACAGCTGCAGAACTTACTGCTGAAGAGCTAGACGAAAGGGCCCAGGCCCTAGAAGCGCGTTGTCAACAACTCCTGGATGAAGCCAAAAACATCGAGGAGGAGAAGAAATGCATGGCAACTACGGAGAAGTACATCTCTCGGTAGCATCAGAAGACCCAAAAACATCACACACGTGATGATCAATACCCGGAAGTACACAAGGTTCTCTTTGAGGGAGATCCAGGGATGCCTTGTCTCGACAGCAAAGGAGATCTGGTGTATCCAACACCGGTACAGAACACTATCGCAGCTCAGGATATCCTGTCAAATAATTCAGGCCCAGAACAGGTTCGATTGGGCATCAAGCTACTCACCAAGGGTCTGGAACAACAAATGGCTGCGAAATCCGGAAGCGGAAAACTGGTCTCCAAATCCGACCAATGTCGCACGGACTCAGCCTGGAATGATATAAGGCCCCAGCTTTTTCCGGAACAGCATCACCGTTCTGACCGACGAGAAGACAACTACTCCAGAACCGGATCATCAGGATAGCACCACAAAACTGCACGTGACTGGCGCAATGTTGCTCCAGCCTCCGAGCAAGATGCAATTGTTGCACTGTATCTGAGAAATCCTCCCTGACAAGAGTCGAACGATCGCAGGGAAGAAGATAAAGAGAAACGTCGGGAGGAGGACCGACAAACAATGCCACCACCTAGACATGCAAGCCATTCGGCTGAGCCCCACCGTGGTGGGAATGACGGACGAAGGAATGACGGACATCATGCCGAGTCAAGCCAGCAGGGGGCTCGTCGTAATGACGACCCTCCCCGGAACTGGAATAATGACGCTCCGGATGGAGGCCGGCGATCAGCCGGAAATAACCCAGCTGCTCCACCAAGTAGCCATCACAATGGCTCTCAAGGAGGCCAGGGAGGGCGTCGAGGTGGAGGCAGAAGCCAAAGTCCAGCTCCAAGGCACCGCAGCCACAACCGACACTCGGGACGATCTCTATCCCCGAACGACGCAAGGCACAGGATCAACTCCAACATAGAGGCGCGGTGCTATGAAAATGATGATATATACATGGGCCCAAAGTGCTTCGGACCACGCATAAGAGCCACAAGATTCGCGGAAGGATTCGCTATCTCGAGACATATCCAAGCCTACAACGGCATCGCTCGGCCAGATACGTGGCTACAGGATTTCTTCCAAGCTTGCTGCATTGCCAAAGGCGGAAACAGCCTGGTCGCAACCCGATATCTCTCACTCATGTTGCGGAAGACAGCACGATCATGGATCAATGAACTTCCGGAGAACACCATCAACAACTGGTATGACATGCAAAGTGCGTTCTTTCAGAATTTTGAAGGCACGTACCGGAGGCCCTGTATGGTCGGAGACCTACAGCGTTGCACCCAGAAGGCCGGAGAGACTTGCCGGGATTACCTCGGACGATGGACCGACATGAAGAACTCATGTGAAGGAGTAAACCAAACTACGATTGAAGATTTCATCGCAGGTCTCCCAATTGGTTTACTATGTCATCACTTGAAGTGCGACAAAGTCACTGATTTGGGATAAATGATAGAAACAGCGAGCAAGTATGTGGATGCTGACGATGACGCAGAGGGATTACTCAACGCCCTAGCTGTGCCCCAGTCGGCAAAACAACCAAAGCAACAAGCTCAGAAGCGCAAGAATACCTCGGAAGAGAAACCCAACACGGAAACGGCAGTGGTCACTACTACTTTCGGGTCTGGAGGACGAGGAGGACGCGGCAGAGGCCACGAGCGTGGTCATGGGACTTCGAGAGTTCAAGGTAGAGGAGTCCAGCAACCAGGAAAAACCTACACTTGGGCCGACATTGCCAATAACCCATGTGTGCATCACCTAGACGCCAATGGAGGCTCGTCCCACACAAATGCCGAATGTCGTTTCAACGATGACATCAAGAGAGATGACACCGCTGGCTACAAAGCTAAGCAGAAGAAGGGAAAGAAGAATCCCGAAAAAGATAAAGAGACCAAGGAAGATTCTGACATGGAGGAAGCTGATGCTTCAAACCCCAAGCCAGAAGGGAAGAAAAAATTTCCGACCAAGAAAGACACTTATGTCACCTTCCTCGGATCTCAACCAGCAAAGGTCAAGAAAGCAGTTCTGCATGAGCTCAATGCAACAGTTCTGGCTGTCCCCCAATTTTTTGATTGGTCGGAAGTGGCAATCACGTTTGACCGTGCTGATCATCCGCCTAAGCTACATAGGCAAGGAAAATACGCCTTAATCATCAATCCACTTATTGATGGTTATGGTTTCTCCAAGACCCTCATGGACGGTGGCAGCAGTATCAATATTCTGTATGTCAAAACGCTACACCGGATGAAGATCTCGAAGACACAGTTGAATCACAGCTCTGTGATTTTTCACGGAGTTGTCCCATGAAGACAAGCTAATTCCCTAGGAGAAATCACTTTGGATGTTACCTTTGGAACTCCAAAGAACTATCGGACGGAGGCACTTTCCTTTGAAGTAGTCCCATTCAAGATTGCGTACCACGCTATATTTGGACGTCCGGCTTATTGGGCCTTTATGGCTCGTCCGTGTTACATTTACAATATGATGAAAATTCCAGGTCCCAACAGCGTAATCACCATCAGGGGAGACCCGAAGAAAGCGCGAGAGTGCGAGGATGGAAATGCCGCCTTTGCTGAAGCCATGCTACACGCCCAAGAGTACCAGGAGATCAAGAAGAGCATAGATCCGTCCGAGATGCCCGCAACGAAGAAGGAGGTGACAAAGCCAAATCTAGAGTTCAAGGCATCAGAAGAGACGAAGAAGATGTCGTTGAAGGATGATGACCCCTCCAACGTGACCCAGATAGGCGTCCTAGATAGTGCATAGGAAAGCGCGCTCGTCAAGTTCCTCAAAGCAAATCAAGATATCTTCACATGGCAGCCATCTGACATGACCGGAGTACCTAGGGAACTTGCCGAGCACTCTTTAAATGTAATTCCGAACGCTAAACCCGTCAAACAGTCCTTACAACATTTCGGCGATGAAAAGCGTAAGGCAATAGCTAAGGAACTAGCATGGCTCGAGTTAGCCGGATTCATAGAAGAGGTCATCCACACTGAGTGGTCAGCCAATCCTGTAATGGTCCCTAAAAGGGACACCACTGATTTAAGGATGTGTGTTGATTATACTGCCTTGAAGAAGGCTTGTCTAAAAGATCCGTTCGCTCTGCCTTGGATTGATCAAGTTATCGATTCTACGACAGGCTCGGAACTCCTCTGTTTTCTCGACGCATATTCCGGTTATCACCAAATTCGGATGAAGGAATCTGACAAAGTCAAAATTTCATTCATAACCCCCTTCGGAACTTTCTGTTTTTGTTACGATGCCCTTTGGGCTGAAGAACGCAGGAGCTACGTACCAACGCACGATGCAGTGTTGCCTCCACGACCAACTCGGACGCAATATACATGCATACGTGGATGATATTGTGGTGATGTCCAAAAAGAAGGAAACAAATTGATTTCCGACTTGGAGGAAACGTTCGCCAATCTACGAAAATACAACATAATGCTTAATCCAAAGAAATGCTTCTTTGGAATCCCAACCGGAATTTTTTTAGGTTTCATCGTGTCTCAAAGAGGCATAAAGGTGCATCGGGACAAAATCAAGGCTATACTCAATATTTCCAGGCCAACTCGCCTAAAGGACATACAAAGAGTAACTGGTTGCATTGCTGCAGTCAGTCGGTTTGTAAGCCGGCTTGGTGAAAGAGCCGCACCATTATACAAACTCCTGAAAAAGGCTAAGGATTTTGTGTGGACCGATGAAGCTGAAGCCGCGTTACAAGACCTGAAGAAAGTACTCTCATCTGCTCCTATCCTTGCCGCACCGAAACCATAGGAATCGATGTTGCTTTATCTTGCTGTGACAAACAAAGTCGTTAGTATTGTCATGGTGGTGGAGAGACCGGAAGAAAATCAGGAACACTTGGTGCAGCGTACGACTTACTTTGTCAGTGAGGTCCTGACAGAATCAAAACAGCGGTATCCGCACTATCAGAAGCTGGCTTATGGTGTCTTCTTGGCATCTCGTAAGCTACGACACTATTTCCAGGAGCATCCAATTACCGTGGTGAGCACAGCTCCCACGAGAGATATAATCAACAACAGTGACACCACAGGACGCGTCGCCAAATGGGGAATAGAGCTTTCAGCTTTCGATATTGAGTACAAACCTCGAACAGCAATCAAATCTCAAATCCTTGCCGAATTTTTCGCTGATTGGACAGAGACAAAGGAGAATATGACCCTCCCTAAGTCAGAGTATTAGACCCTGTATTTTGATGGGTCTAAGGATCGTGGGGGCTCAGGGGCTGGCGTGGTGCTCAAATCACCCCAAGGTGAACTTCTATACGTGTTGCAGATTCACTTCATAGCGACAAATAATATTGCCGAGTATGAAGCACTGCTACATGGAATACGGATTGCTAAGGATATTGGCATCCGACGTTTGATGTGCTACGGAGATTCGGATCTTGTTGCTCAGTAAGTTTTGGATATTTGTAATGCAAATAAACACATGGCAGCATATAAGGTTGTCGTGGATGATCTATCTAAATCGTTCGAAGGGTTTGAGGTTCAACACATCCCTCGAGTAGAAAATGAGGAAGCAGATGCCTTATCTCGGATAGGCTCTGCACGGAAAGAGGTCCCGGATGGCGCTTTTTTAGAGCACCTCAAAGTTCCCTCAATAAAGGGAGTGGATGAGGAATATCTGACCAAATCCGACTCACCTTTAATAGCAGTTCTGGCTATAATTTCTAGCTGGACTCAACCCTACCTCGATTATTTGGTAGATGGAAAATTACCCCAAGACAAGCTGCTAAGCCGGCAGATTGTCCGACGAGCAAAAGCCTATACTATAGTTAAAGGTGAGCTCTATAAGCGGAGTGTTTCTGAGGTTTTTCAGCGCCGTGTATCTCCGGAAGAAGGAGTGGAAATCCTAAGGGAAATCCACGAAGGCGAGTGTAGTCACCACGCTGCGGCCAAATCTTTAGTGGCAAAAGCCTTCAGACACGGTTTTTTCTGGCTTACAGCCCAGGCAGATGCCGAAAGGCTGGTCAAGACGTGCAAGGGCTGCCAAAAGTACGCCAAACAAGCTCATATTCTGGCGGATCAGCTGCGAACAATACCTATAGCATGGCCTTTTGCGGTCTGGGGGCTTGACATGGTAGGACCATTTAGACGAGCTCCAAGTGGATTTACTCACCTCTTAGTGATGGTGGATAAATTCACAAAATGGATCGAGGGCAAACCTATTACTAGTTGTGATGGAGCAACAGCCAAAATATTTGTCGAGGATGTTATAATCCGGTATGGTTATCCGCATAGTATTATCACGAACAACGGGAGTAATTTTCTATGGGAGAATTAGCATGAATTCTGCAACGAGCAAAATGTCCGGCTTGACATTGCATCAGTCGCACATCCACAGGCTAATGGATAAGTTGAAAGAGCAAATGGTTTAATCTTACAAGGCCTAAAACCGACACTCAAAGCACCATTGCGACACGCTGTGGGGGCTTGGGCAGAGGAATTGCCCTCTGTAATATGGAGTTTACGAACAACTCCGAACAGGTCAACATGATACACACCTTTCTTCTTGGTCTATGGCGCAGAAGCAGTTCTTCCTAGTGATTTGATTCACACTTCTCCTAGAGTGGCCGTGTATATCGAAGAAGATGCTGAGATTTCTCGACAAAATGATCTCGACTTAGTCGAAGAAGTTCGCGTCGTTGCTGAAATGAGATCAACAGCCTATCAGCAGAAGTTACGCAAGTATCATAGCCAAAGAGTCCGAAACAGATCTTTCAATAAAGGCGATTTGGTTCTCTGGCTTGTGCAACAAAGAAAGCACAAACTTTCCCCAGTATGGGAAGGGCCCTTCTTGGTTAGTCGAGTATTGCACAATGGTTCGTACTACTTAACTGACATGAGGCCAGTCAAAGAAAGACCTGCTACTAAGAAGAGAAAGAGAGCTAGAGGCAGTACAAATCCGGCTGAATTAGACAGACCATGGAATATTGCTCAGCTACGTCCCTTTTATTCTTATTTTATCCTTCTTTGTAATCATATATGTGTACATGTTCTGTGAGAAATAAAAGTCTTGGTTGCCTCAAGTTTTTTCTGAGAATTTTCTACCATCTTATTTCCGAATCATCATGTCATGGTCGAAAATCTCAGAATACTTGAAAGTACTTGATGCTCATATTTGTACTGGTTTAGATTTCCGATTCTAAA
Source organism: Avena eriantha (assembly GCA_910589775.1). Lineage (NCBI taxonomy): Eukaryota > Viridiplantae > Streptophyta > Magnoliopsida > Poales > Poaceae > Avena > Avena eriantha. Next base: position 128,924,819 of record OU342741.1, on the reverse strand, counting down.
AATGCTACCTTCGGGTATAACTCTAAAGTTTCTAGTCTACACTTTGGTTATTTGTCTGATTGCCGGATGCGGGTATTTTCCGAGTAGTGAATTGTTGGTATTGTAAGCCGGCTTTGTTTCCGAGTTTAAACTGGTTTAGCAATTGAGCTCCGTTGCTCGGCAAAGTTTCCGTGCAGAAGGTTTAGCCGGCTCATGAAAGGGACGAGGCGGAAAGCCAGATAAACGATAAGTGTAGACGAAAAATTATAAGTGCTTATGTAAACATTTCAGGCACATACAAATTTAAAGCCAAAAGTGCTAAATAGATCAAAAGCTTAGCACTAGCAAAATTATAGTACTGCATATTTACAGACCCATAATGTTTATCGGAATAATACATTTGTTTGTGGTAATCTATGGTGCGGGAGAAGAGGTAGGCGCTGTCGGCTCGCTGGATGCATCAGCCTCGGTTTGATAACGATTCGAGACGTTCATATCTGGTATGGTCTGTTCGTCGTCAGAAACTTCAGCAGCTTCTTCTGGAGGCGGAGGCAGTGTATCCACGTGGGTGAAGAAGGGAGTATCGTAGCTGGTTAAGTCAGCTACGTGGCACCCATATCCGGCGCAGGAGTCCATGATGGCCTTGATATCCTACTCCTGGCCGTCTTCATCCACCTTGCAGTACCCTCTGGTCACTTGCCATATCTCCATGTTTCCATTGTGGCTCATGACCATGGTGAGAGCGTTCTGCGCAGCGGATCGCGCGTAGGACATGTTCCAGTCCTGGACAAGCTGTGGCATCTCCTTGGCCTTGTCCTGCACCTGAAAGTCGGACATGCTATGCATGTCCAACACCTTGAGAGCTTCGCCAATGTCCTCGATGGATTGGCGAAAGTCATGGAGCAAATCACCGACTTAGGTAAGCCGGTGGGTGCGGGGTTCGGTAGAGAAGGAGTCCGTCAAGTTCAGAGGACCTGTGTATATAATACAAAACAGTTAAGAAACATCCGACATTGAAAAAGTCGAAGAATAAAAGCAAGTCAGAAAGATGGAAACTTACCGAAGATGACATCGTCAACTTTGGTCTTCTCTTCTCGAAGACTCCGGAGTTCAGCCCGGAGTGCCGCGGAAAGGTCCCTCTCTCTGCAAAGCTCGTTGTTGAGATCCGAGATTTTCTTCTCGTGGAGTGCAATCTTGCGATCACGCTCCACGGTGGCCATGGAGGAGGATTCCAGAACTTGAGCTATGCTCTTCTCGTGATCCGCCTTAAGCTGGTCTAGCTCTTGGCGGAGATCCTTGTTTTCCACCACCAAGGTCTTCAAATTCTCGGCCTCTTTGATCATAGCACAGGACTGTTTTACCAGTGATGTAAGACAAAAGAACAACAGTTCAGTAAAAAATATTCGACTATGAAAATCAAGACAAGGTTTGAGTCTCGGAATGTTTACCTTCGGCCTCATCCTTGGAAACCTTCAGCTCAGCATTTTCAAGTCAGAGAGCTTTGATCTCTCTCCGCTTGGTGCATATGTTCTTCAACAAATCCTGGTTATATGAATTAACTTTCTGTAAGTCAGAATACCCAGAGTTAGAAGTCTACTGAAGACTCGGGCTAATATTGTTACTAATATCAGCACGAGCCTTGGGGGCTACACTAGTTCATTCTTTGGCATTCTAAGGAAGCATAAACCCGGATTTTATATCCTACTTCATGCTTGGGGGCTAGAGGATATGATATGAAATGCAATAAAGAAAATCATGAGTTGGAATTCCTACTTACATGATGTTCATGTGTGAGCTTGCTCATACACATGTTCACCTCGGTGGTAACCTTCTCGGCGAGGGTGAGTGGAATAACCAGAGGTGGTGGAAGTACACCAGCTCTAAGTCCCTCATCGCGAAGGCGAACTTGTTCAAGAAGGTTAGATTACTTGATGTCTTCCGCCTCTTATGCTTCTTCTTCGGCAGAGATATTTCTCTTCTCCAGGCATTGCTAGGCCAGCCACTAGATCTTCTCCGCAGATTTCCGAGATAAGCCAAATTTGGCAAGTCCTGGATTGTTCAGGAGGTTTTCGGTGAAGGTCTCTGCCGAGGGATCATTACCCAAAGAGGGTTCACCCTTATCTAAACCTGAGCCACCCGTGGTGGCGTCAGTCTGTGACTCAAGGGTCGCTGGCTCTGTTGAAGGAGCCAGATCTTCTACGACAACCGGCATTGGTGTGATCACCGGTGTTGCAGAGGGTTGAGGAGCTGGAGTCAGAGGAGCCACGGCAGGAGAAGTTATATTCAGCTTTGTCTGCCACAAGGGCTTTGAAGAAGTTCCCTTCCCCTTACCCTTGATGAGCTGCTTAGCTCTGAGAATGTAATAAGAATGGAAAGCATTACATCTCGGAAACAAAATTCAAATAAGGAACAAAGTCGGAAGTTGTGTTGAAGTTTACCTCTTCACGACTGGCACCTCCTTTGTGCTGACAGCCACTATCGGAGCCTTGCGCTTCTTGGGCACAATGTCCGGCAGTGGGACAAGTTTCGTCTCCTGAGAAAACTCTAGAGGATATCCCTCGATAGGAGCAAGCTCCGACTCGGGGAGGTCATCAAGCTGAAAAAAAGAAAATATTTTAGTATTGCAAAATAACTTAAAAGGTGAAACACATAAAAGGGTTTATTGTTGAAGCTTACCGGAACTACAGGGTCTTTCGTTGTGTGCATGTCCAGAGACACATCTGGGATCTTTCTCTCAATCCGCTCCTTAATCAGCCATTTAATCTGGCTTATGTAGTCTTGTGGCTTCAGGGCATTGGGGCTGATGCGGAGGGAGTCTTGTTTTGACTTCGTGATGGACTGCATCAGTCGGTCACTGTGGTACTGGAGAGGCTAGATCCAGCGTGACACCCAGCACTGGACTAAGTCGGACCCTTTCAGGCCCTTGTGCTTCATTAGGTATTCATCCGCCTCTTGGCGAGGATCAGATCATCACTAAGAGCCGGAGGGGCCTCGTCCCAAGACGGTTGGGCCGTGGCAGCTCCATTGACGAAAGCCGGGAGCAGGAATATCCTTATGGTAGAAGAAAGTGCCCGGCCATTGTTTGACCGACTCACTGGCAGAAATGCGAGGATAGCTACGCTCGCGTCTAGAGAAAGGCTAATAGTACCGGTAATGAAGGGATTACCGGTAGTGATAGAGTTTCTACGAACATGGAAGTAGAAACAAAACAGAGTGAGACTCGGCCTAATGCCGAGATACCCCTCGCACAGAGCTGCGTATGAACTCATCTCTAAGATGGAGTTCGGGGGAAGATGGTGGAGCTGTACACCGTAGTGATCGATCACCTCGGAAAAGAATTCCGAGGGAGGAAAGGATAAACCTCTGTCGAGGTGGGTTCCGAAGTGGACCGGCTCGTCGGCGCACGGACGGGGGATGGTTTCGCTGGAACCGCTCCGCTAGTCGCCGGCGCGGTGGAGACCTTCATTCTCCACGCCACGGATTTCTCTTCGTCGAGGAGGCACGGGATCTAGACTCCCTGGTTGCTCTCCTTCTATGCCGCTGTCGTTGCCGCTGCTAAGCCGGATGATGAGGAAGTAGCCATTTCTCCGGTGCGCCGGTGACCTTGGATGGGCAGCGCTGGAATCTGGGAGGTGGGAGAGCTATGTGCGCTAGGGAGATGTGGAGGAGAAGGAACGGCAAAGGGAACAGGTGAAGAGGAGAGAAGGAAATCCTCACCCCTTATATCCACCAACCTGCGCCAAGATTCATGCAAATCGCACTGTGTAACCGCCACGCGTCGTGGAAAGAACTGGGAAGGACCCACGTGATGATTATGTCGCCTCGATCTCCGCGTACGCATTGAAATGGCACCTCGGTTCCACGAACGACGGATCCACCAACGGTCGTGCTGACAGGATGTTTGTCAGATGACGTGACTTGAGCATGACCAGTGTCATGTGACGTCAGAGTCCAAGTTCTGGCTTAGTTTGAATATCAAGCTGGAAAATCCGAGTAACATGTTGATAGGTCCGACTTATTTTCAAGATTCTGCAAGCCGAAGATCAAGCTAGACGATGATGAATCCGACTTTGGATTTTGGAGGCCTCCGGGGGCTGCTGTTGGGGATATACTTTCCGGGTATCCTCACAGTTCCTCACTGACCAGGGTGGCCCACTTCGGGTTAGAGCTTTGCTTCACGGGTGGCCCAGACAAGGAGAAGAGACGGAGTCCAGTCCGGCTACAGGAAGGCCTAGAAGACTTACCGACTTAGGCCCATAATGTTACTTGTAGTTCAAGATGTACTATGTAACCAACTCTTAGTCGTAGCCGGACAGATCTCTCCTGTAAACTCTAGGCCGGATATCTATATAAGCCGTCCTAGGGAGAGCCTTTAGGGCACACCTCAATAGTCTACAATCTCAACTCGCACAGGCGAACCCTTGTAACCCATACTCCGGCTCTATCGTATTACCGGATTGCTAGCAGGAGTAGGATCCGTCCAAAGCCGGCGGATTCGAACCTGGGTAAACTTGTGTGCTCACCGTCCCGGAACACCGTACGTCTCACACTCCTCTCTTCCGCACGCCTCGAGGACCCCCTCATGGCGTACTTGTCATCAATCCGACGACAAAAAGGGCTTTGCCTATTGGAAAAAAGGTGGGCATGTTCTTCCATGAGGCCCGAAAATTCGACAAGGACGCCTTCTACAGCGATCGAAATGATCTCTTTCTCTCCAAGCGATAGAGCACCATCCATGCCGATTGCAGCAAGTTCCAAGGATCTTACGAGATGGTGACAAAAAGGAAAATAAGCGGCATGTTGTCGGTTGACATGGTAAAACCCCTTCCTCTCCTTGTCGATGTCTTGCATATGCGTTGAGCATTGTCGGCATCCATATGTGTAGGTCATGAAAGCAATGGAGCACTTCAATACGGTCAATGACAACAAGGCCTTCACGTTGACGCATTGTTGGACGTTGATCAAATACTGCAAAAAATGGGAGACTAACTATGCCCTTTGGAAAGAACTCGACAACAAGAAGAAGGGCACGAACAATGCTTCTATGGTCGGTGTCATCGACCTAGACGGCGGCAATGACGAAGGGTTCGCCAACCCTGTAGACGCTTGAGCCCGCCGGCCTGGAGGCCACAAGGCTACGAAGGCCGACATCGCACGCCAGGTTAATTCGTTGGCATTCCAGGAGACGATGACGAAGATCATGGAGAAGAAGGAAAAGGCCATCGCCGAGAGGGAAGAGAGGCGGCGTAAAGAGAAAGACTCCACCGACAAGGCATTTGTCGAGCTCCAGAAGAGGTCAATCGAGGTGGAAGAGGCCTACGCTAGGGCCAGGCTGGTCGACATCAAGGCGAAGGCAAAGGCAAGGGAGGCCGATGCCAAGGCCAAGGAGGCCGAGGCCAGGTCTAGGATGTTGGAGGCAGAGGCCAAGGCCAAGGAAGCCGAAGCCAAGATCATGGCCGAGGAGACTGCCATCATGCTCACTGACCTGGACACAATCACTAACCCCGATCACAGGGCTTGGGTCACTCGCAGGCAGCAGGCGATCCGTGCTCGCGACGCTTGAACGGCAATGGCGACGGTGGCTGCAACCTTTTGGAATGAAAGACGCCATTCTTTTGGACATTGTGTATGATATTGCCCGCTTTTGTACATTTCAGAACCACTGGGCACTAGTTGGCGATGCCCAAAAAGCGATGCCACATGTCTGCCAATTTATCTGCTAGTCACTTTGTGTGCCATTACCTATGAATTTGAGTGTTCTACAATGTTGGCCAGTGATGATGCCAGGAAACACCAGGCGCGAACATTTGGGTCGTGCCGCTAGGCGCGGCAGGCCGGACCACGATCCCAAAGTAACCGCGGGCCGACCCACGACAGAAACGGACCGTTTCGGTCACGCGTTTGGGTCGGCTCGGTGCAGATGCCCTAACCTGGCCGGTTAGTCACGGGACTCAAGTCCGGAGCTCCAATTATACAAGTAGTCCAGTTTTACTCCTAAGAGCAAGTCTAATAGCACCCTTAAAACGCTGGCGCCCTTAAAATTCTGGCGGGTACACGGGTTGGTGGCCGGGTCGTCGAAATAACATCACCTATAAACGGCCCGGCCCGTAAACGAAATTCATAGGGGCCTGTGAAAGGTCTATTGTAGCCCCTATTTCTACTGTCCGGCCGGGCGGAGATGGGTCAGAACCCATGTCCCTCCGCCGCAAACCCTAGCTGCCGCCGCGTACTCCGGCGAGAAATTACCCCCATTTCCGCGCTCGAGAGAGATATGGCGAGCAGGAGCAGGAGTTGCGGACTCGACGACGGCCGTTCTGGAGGAGGGAGTGGCCATCGCGCACCCGGCGGCAACGACGAGGAGCGGCGCCGCATCCGCTCCGTCGGGGCCAAGAAGCGCCTGCAGGCGCTGGATGAACTAGGGACTCACCCCCCCCCCCCCCCCAGCTTCTCTGGCCCCCTACGCCGTCGGCGCGCGCACCGTGCCGGCTCTGCGGTTCGAGCTCGAGGAGGCGACTTCCTCCGGGAGCTCGTCCGTCGCGTCTTCCCGCCCGCGCCCGAGCCGCAAAGATGAGGAGGAGGCGGTTGTCCGCGCAGCGGTTGCTGTGTCCCTCGCCGACCTTGAGGCCAAGAAACAACGCGAGGAGAAGGAGCTCGCCGCCGCCATCGCCGCCGTCGAGTTCTCCAAGAAGCAGGAGGAGATCGAGGAGGCGGTCGCCGCCATCCGCGGCGAGGAGGAGGCGGCCGGACTGGCATCCGTCGACGGCATGGATGTCGACGTGATCGTCTTGGACAACTAGGAGCTCGTCGACGACGGCAGGCGGCGACTTAGAGCTCGCCGCCGACTAGGAGCTCGCATTTTGGACATATCAGAACGCGGCGGCGTCCTCCCCGAGCTCCTTCCAACATTATTTTTCTTTTTTAGATGTAATTTTGCAGTATGTACATACTGGATGATGAACGTGTGCACGATCTTCCCTCGTTAATTTAAATTTCCGTTAAAATCGCGGTTTACGGGTTGAATTTACGTGCCTTGTTCTCTGCTGACACGATGGAAACTCTAGAGTTGCCGATTTACTGATGCTGTTAGTCATGCTCTAATCACGGTAGCCTGCAGAGACAACGCTGGCATGGCTGGGCCATGCAGCCGGTGACAGTTCCCCGTTTACTTTGACCGTGTGGAAACCTCGTGATTTACTGCTCACCTACGTAGTACTGTACGATACGAACGACTGCAATGCACGCGCCCCCACTTATTTAAGCTAGTATTACCGTGGCGTCCGTGGCTGTAATAAAAATTATTTTAGCACAGTCTGACGGTCGGTGACTGAGACAAATGGATGATTAGGCTGCAGTCAGGGACCATTTGGTTCCGTGGACCGTCTGCCGGGTCCCCGTTTTGGAGGTTTGACCTAGAGTTCAGTTCTACTATTGCCCACGTCCAGAGCATCTCCACTCGAGACAACACCCGTTTTCCCGGCGTTAATTTGTATCGGATTGTACGAAATTTTGGTCTAGAAGTACGCAGAGTTCCAGCCGCGATTCCAACCCTGATCGATGAAACAATTTGAAAACGCCAAAATTCAAACGAATTACACGTAAAGTGGACAACATTTAGACGAAATTTATATATATTAGGGAGGATTCAGCCATATTATAGTCAAGTCCGGCCGAGATTTATAACTAAAAAACATACTCCCTTCGACACATATTAGTTGACTCGAAATTGTCTAATACGGATATATCTAGTACCAAAACTTGTCTCGATACATTCGTATCTAGACAAATTTAAGTCAACTAATATGAGTCGAAGGGATTATAAAAACATAAAACAGCCGCCAGCTCATCCCTAGACGGCGGTAGAGTAGAACGTCGTGTAGTCGCCACCGCCGTCATCGTCATCGTCGCTCGGCTCGTCGATCGGCTGCTTGCCGTTCAGGGTGCGGCGGCGGCTGCAGTCCTGTCCGGCGTCGCCACAACGCCTCCGCTGCGACTCGTCCTCGTCAGAGTCGTCGAGGATGACGACAGCGCCCCTGTTGCGCGCACGGCGGTGACGTGCGGCGCGCTCCAGAAGATGGCGCTGGCGTTTGGCCTCCTCCCAATCGGTCTCCGCCGGGACTAGGCGAGCGCGCCGGGAGGGACATCGGTGACACGTCATTGAGCGACGCCGCCATGGCCATCTTGAGGCCGTAGTAGCCGTCGGGGCCATCCGACGCTTGCAAGTTGAGGGTAGTCTTGATGTACTCACGCGGTGGTGACCACTCCTTCTTCGGTCAGACCAGGCAGAGGTGCGCGCGTGGTGAGGCTACGTGAAGGCGTACGCGGTGGTGATGACGACTCGTTTTTCACCGGGAGCAGCATCGAGGTGAAGCGTGGCGGGTCATAGCCGGCGCGGAGTCGGATGAGCGTGCGCCATCCTCCTCGGCGTCCACGAGCTCCCGTGGTGGCTACCCTCGTATTCAAGCCCATAGAGAAGTTCCTCGGTGGTAGTGGTGCCACTCCAGTCACAGGAGATCCCTCGCTTATCTTCCTATGCAGTCTCCTCCGCACCCACACCACAACCGTTGTCGCAGCCACTGGCAGCACCACGGCCCCTCCGGTGAACCATATGGTTGATGTTGGTGGAAGGAGTGCTCGAGCACCAACCAATCACTTCTACGAGCAAGGTGGAGAAGAATAGAGCAGGGAAAATTAAAGCAAAGAAACAAGAGGGAGCGAGGAAGAAGAGGAACGAGGATGGGGAAAGTGAGCTCACGGCTCATCCCCCGTTACTTATAGACCGAGCTTAGGATGGCAATCATCGATTAATCCGGTCATTAACAACGTAATTAGGATGATTAGCAGAAAAACCTCTGTTAGTTAACGGTGGATCCCAGAAATCGAGGAGCCTACCGTTAGGTATTGGTGGAATATCCGCTGGACGTTATCTCGGCATGTTCCGTGCCGGAGAAGAAATCGAGACGACGCGCAGGAAAAATCGGCATGATGATTTCGCGCCTCATCTCCCGCGACTATCAGTCGGTGCCATTGAAGTGTCCCATTGGTCGCATCCATGACACAGGACTGGCGCTAGAATCCAAATTCAAGAAGATGTTCTAACCACGCGATGACATTAGAATAGTTAGTCGGACTAAGGAGAAAATGCTCCGTAGAGAACCAGAGTCGGTGCAACATGAGAAGTTGATAGAACCGCCAGGCATTTTACTTAACTAGCTCGTTGTTTTTTTTATATTTGTTTTCAGGAGCTCACCAAGTTTAAAAGGACAACCGGTGTTCCATCTAAGGGAACAAGCGAAAACTAAAATACGGTTGATAGCACTCGAAGAGCTCGGGGGATAATGTTGTGTATATGACATGCCAGGTATCCTTACCGGGCCGGTTAATGCAAGTGATAGCAGGCCCATAGCTGCCCTGGTGGGCTTACATGGATAAACAAGGCTTGAGCCAGATAAGGCCCGATCCTTAGTCGGTACAAGAGAGCCGTAGAAGACACGAAAACTATAAGCTTGGAGTGCAAGGAAAGATGATCATAGTCGGCATCTATTGTAACACCCCAAAACTATTAATTAAGATAATCAAATTCCAATCACCCAATTTTAGGGTTAACAAAAACTTTTAATATTAATTTGATTAGGAGTGCATGTGTGATTTGCATTAGTGTATGATTGATTGCAATTGCCATGGTTGATTTCTACAAATGATAAGAAATGGTTTAAAGATGAATACTACATCATCTAGGCCAGTTACAAACAAAATCCAAAGAAAAAGAAATCAAATATGAATCAAATAAGCAAATGGTTATTTTGACAAAATTAACCACTAGGCCACTTTGAGTGTTCCTAGCAAAGGATTTCTAATAGAAACATGTCCACTTATTTTCACCCCTTGCTAGACCAAGTAAAAGTGAACCCAAGCCCACTTTACAAACCAACAGAAACAATTTTCAAATCTATTTAAAGGACAGTTCAAAATTGAATCAAGTTCATACGGTAAGATCACCATTTTGCAAAAACCACTCAAATCAATTCACCTTGACTTTTCCAAGCAACCCTAGACACTCAAGCATAACATCAAAACACTCACCAAGTTTCGTTCAAAAAATTAAATTTAAATTCTTGCGGCCATTAAATCAAACACCTTGCAGACACTAATTAAATCACTGCCTAACTTCACTGTTTGAGCAGTGATCACTCGACCACTTGCCCTCATTGCACTCCCCTGGTCTCCCCCTTTGTCTAGCAGCACCAGACACGCGCCCCCTCTTCGCCGTTGCACCAGTGCGCCGTAGCCTGATGCTCACCTCGAAGGCCGACCGTGGACACACCGCCACAGCGATCGCCGCAATCGTCCATGATGTCCAGGAGGCACACCACCGTCCACCGCCACCCCATGTCCATCCCTTGACCGCAGCCAGGCCCTGGACCACCTGAGGATCGCCGCGCCCACTCTATCTGCGTCGTGCCGAGAGCGCGCTAGAGCGCCGCAGCCCACCAGCTCGCTCACGCCGCGCCTCACCCTCACCTCGCGTTGCACGGACTCGCCATAACACCAGCTAGCTCCCAGACACCCCCATTCGCTGATGCACGACCCGTAGCCCCCGTGCACCATCTCGAACACCTCCAGTTCCGCGCAGAGCGCCGCCCGCGCCCGACCAACCTAGACCGCCATGTGCCGCTCCATTAAGCCCGTGATGACCGCCAGGGAGCACCGCATCGCCCCCTACCCTCAGCCATGTTGCTAGCCGCCTGTATCGTCGTCACCGACAAGCCCGAGCCCATGCCGCAAGGTCCCTTCGCTGGTGTATAAATAGAGTCCCCCTCCGTCTCCATTCTCCACACCACCTCACTTCCCACTCCTCACAGAGCCTCCCACACCTTTCCCCGGAGTCAGGCGAGCACCGCATCACCAGAATTTGGCCGGAGAGCCATCGATTGGAGCCGCCCCAGGAGCCGCCACGACCACCGTTCGAACCGCCATCGTTGACAACGTCGTTTTCCCCCATCGCTGACCCTAGCTGGAGCCCTGGTGAGCCTCACACGACCTCGCCGGAGTTGTTCGTCGTTGACGATGAATGTCAGTCGTAGATCTTAGTTCTAATCGTAGGGCTCTAGTTGAAAGATACCGTTTCAGTTAGATAGAGTCGTTGACTAGTGGGACACTGGTGTCAGTAGCCCTCTACGCCGCGCTGTGCAGATTGGGCCGGCCTAGTTAGTTTCCCGCGCAGGCCTATAGATTCAAATAATTATTTTCCATTTTAGCTAAAACCAGTTTCTGTCAGTAGATTCAAAAATCAATTCAAAAAGATTCACTGAACCAAATTGCATGATTCCAACTTTGTTAGAAAGGTATTAAAATTATCTATCCAAACCTGTTGGATTCAAACCATTTGAAATTATAGATCACCTATACCAAAAAATAATAAGACAAAGACTTTTCCAATTCAAACATTTTTCAAAAATCAACCATAAATGCTTTTGAGTTGATTCCAACTTTCAAAAATCACATTTGACAAGATATATCTGAATATGTAAAAATATTTAGGTTAACATGCAATGACATGGACTAGTACCAAATGAATGCTATATAGGCATTTCTAGTCACTTTAATTCTATTAAATGATAATCTTAAACTTTATAAAATATGACCAACCCTTTTAAATCACATTCCCATGTATTAGAATATGTGGTGATGACATGTGTCAACATGATACCATATTTTAATTGGAGAATATTAAATCTTATGTATTTCAATGAGTAGAAATTACTTTTCTAAAATAAAATAAATAAGATTAAGTCTTTATTTCATGCGATGTTTGTGATGGTGCTAGATAATCAAGTGTGAGCCTTAGTGTGCTAACTAGAAATAGTTAAGTATTGTTTGGTGATTGTGTACCTCGTATTCATTTATAGACGATAGTACCGACCCGGGATATGAGGAGGAGGAGTACTACCAAGAAGAAGAAGAAGAAGAAGAAGAAGAAGAAGAAGAAGAAGAAGAAGAAGAAGAAGAAGAAGAAGAAGAGGAGAACTTCAACCACTGCACTACTCAAGGCAAGCCATCACTACTTGCAAGCCTAGCACTTGAAGTAAACTGAGCAAGCTAACACTTGCAAGTTTCCTAACCATGCAAGATAACCCATGCAAGATGCATTAGGCATGCTTGGTTATACAACTTTGATTATACCAATCACAAGTTTTACTTGCAAGCTTTATTCTTTTACTTTTACCAAAGTTCTTTACTTTTAGTTAGTGCTTTGTGAGTGTTTGGAACAATAGTATAGATACCATAAAGTGTATAAAACTAGGCCTAAGTAGTCATACTTGGATGTCATTCCAAGGCATGAGATTATATTTGGATAGCTAAACTTGATTAGCACCCCTCATTAGTGAATACCCTCAACTTTAGTGGCTAGTGCTAAGCATAAAAGTTGATCAATTTAGATGGGAATACTTGGTGAAAATGATTATGAAACCTTGGAATGATGAGTCATTCTATTGAAATGTTTTGATATGTGTTGAGAAACACAATGGTTTGATGATGAATATGTTGAGGCATGATCCTTAGCCCTTTACAAAAACTGATGGTTGGGTTCGGATGCGATACCATTCCAATTTTACCGTAAAACCACAATACCTGAATTGGGTAGGGCTTAACTGGAAGTTTATATGCCTTAGTATGGGTTCCCTTGCGGAAGAGGTTGAGCTGAGGCTACCTCGTGATGAATGTCTACCTATGCAGTGCCCAGGATGGCAGATGGCCATGGCTGGGAGGCCAAGCTCATAGGGGAGGTGCCTATACTAGAGTGTGTAATTGAAAGGTTATGATTGATTATCCGCATACTAAGTATGATGATTCAGGGTTATCCCTGACGGGTGTATCAAATTTTGTGGTGAAAGTGTACCACCTCTACAGAGTGTCAAACTATTTGAATAGCCATGTCTGCGGTCATAGACACTTGGAGTGGCCATACTGTTCCATTGTCAGATGTTTTCAAAATGACTCGTGTCTTGAACTATGACTTTGACTTGACCACAACAGGATTGTGGACATGAAAACTAGGTTCCCACTTAAGTGATTTAGAACATTAAATTAGTTTTCTTTACTTCTAAACTCAGCTAGAAATAAACCTGCCTTTTTGCAAATAAACCTAGAGCTTAGGATTCCTATTAGAACTAATTACTTGTTAGTGATAGTTTGCGAGTACTTAAAGAGTACTCATGGCTTTGTCCTTGGCTATTCTCGTGGCCAGACTATGAGGAGGACTACCAGGATGATGGATAGCAGGAGGTCTATGACAACTAGGATCATCTCCCATCGTCAGCATTGCTTGTGACCCGGAAGATGGATCCCCTACTACGTTTAATTTCCACTTCTTGATTTGTATTAAGACAGGATCATGAGATCCTTTATTTGTAAGACCTTTATTATGGTTTGTAATGGATGATGTATTGTGGTACCAATTTTGTTATGTCTCGCAAAAATGGTAATCCGGGGATTGCAAGGTATGACATATTAGGCATCTGGGATTAAAAATCCGGGTGTTGACAAGTTGGTATCAGAGCCATCCTGACCATAGGAGACCCTAGTTAGAATGGACGTCCGGACAAAAACTTAGTTTCAAAACAAAAGAAGTGAGTATTTATGAAAACCTATTCCCACTCTTATCCTTGAGATTCTTTCAAAAAGATTCATATTCCTCAACAGTTCTTTCAAACCTACATAAAAATTTGACACACTTGATCACCTCACTAACTTGCTCACCCTAAATTATTATAGATGGAGGTGTAGTATTGCAAGTTCTACCAGTTGGGCAACGGAGGCCACCTGATCTTTGAGAGGGATCTAAATGCATTTGAAAGATCACGGATGTCGCCTAGAGGGGGGTGAATAGGCGATTAAAACTTCTATGAGATGGGCTTAACAAAGGCGGAATAAAACTAGTGTTTTCTTTTGTTAAGCACAAAGCCAAGATATACTAAGGTTCACCTATGTGTACCAACAACTTATGCTAAGCAACATAATCAACAATGTGATAACAAGATAATTACTTCAAGCACGATGGCTATCACAATGTAAATTGCATAAGTAAAGAGCTTGGGTATAGAGATAATCGAGGCACGCGGGGACGACGATATTTTACCGAGTTCCTCCCAACAAGGGAGTACGTCTCGTTGGAGGGGTGGGCGGTACTAAGACCACCAAGGCCTCACCCTATTCTCCCGAGCACCCACCACATGGGCAAGCACCCGTTCCACTATGGGACACTTAAGGGTGGTTACCAAACCCGTACAAGATTGGGGTTATCTCCACAAATTAATTGGAGGCTCCCAATAATCGCCACCAAGGCCTCAATCTTGGGGGAGCTTCACAACTTAATTGAAGACCCCAAGCACACGCCACAAAGGCCACAAAACCATCTAGGGTTCCAAGAACCCAAGAGGGACAAGCTTCAATGAATATCACCGAACAAATCCTCCGGAGAGAACACACGCCGATGCACCAAATGCAAATGGCAAGAACACCACAAAGATGTCCCAAATCCTCACTCTCAAGTTCCAACAAGGCTATTAAAGCAATTGGGGGAACAAGAGAGGAAGAACACAAAAGAGGATCACAAAAATCCCCAAAGATCTATATCCCAAAGAATCACTCACAAAGAGGTGATTTGGTTTGGTCAAAATATAGATCTAGATCTCCTCTACATTCCCCTCGAATATGGGCAAGAATCATTGGAGAGGGAGGAAGAAATCAAGCCAAGATATGTGTCAAATATTAGGCAAAGCTTGAGAAAGAATAGAGGAAGAAGAACTACAAGAAAAAGGAGAGGAAAAGGCTATATAAAGGAGGCAAAAAATTGCCCGTTGGGGCCAGATTTTTGGCCTGGGCTGGTACTACCGCCCAGCCTCCCAGCAGCAGGTCAGCGCTGACAGGAAGCAGCGATCGAGCAAGCAGAGAAAAAGGAGAGAAGGGGATCGGGGGCTAGCGAGGCTGGCGAGCGAGTGCAAGCGGTGGCAAGCAGCACGCCAGCACCGCGCGAGGCAGCGGCGGCCAGCACTACCGGGTGGCACAGAGAATTGGCCCGCGGGAACAGATGCCACTGGTGGCCCATCCGGTAGTACCGGACAGCCCGAAAACAGAAAAGCCTTTTTTTCTTTATCCAAATAAAACAAAGGCAAATAATCAAATGACTATAAGTTCCGATCGACATGAAACCAATTGCGTTGGAAATATTGGATATCACCAAGTGAGAAAGTATCAAGTAGTATAATGTGAGATAGCTCACCTGGTGAGAATCCGGAAAACCGCCAAGATCAAAATCGCAACAAGATATAAAAAGGAGATCCGATTTTGATGAGCAAGATCTTGTTATGAACACTACCACAAGCTCTATATCCTCACATGGATAATACAAACAATCAACCAAATACGATGATGCAAGTATGCAAAGGTTTGAGCTCTCTCCGAATGATATGATCGAGTTACTCACTTGAGAGCCCCTCTTGATAGTACGGCTATCTATCCTAAACCCGGTAAACACGAGACCGGCAAAAGGGAAAAACCTATCAAGAATACCTTTGCCTTAAGCATCCTTTGGCCTTGTCTTCATCGATCCATAAACACCGAGGATGGCAAGCACCAAACATGAGATCTTCTAGGGATGGCGCATATTGAGCTTCCACAACACATCTTCTTCTTCATTTCATCGACCTTGAAGCCAACACATGCTCCAAGCGATGCCAATGGACAATTCCTACAAGTACAACTTAATACACACATTAGTCCATAAAGATTGTCATTAATTACCAAAACCACACATGGGGCCGACATGCTCTTTCAATCTCCCCCATTTCGGTAATTGATGACAATCCCTTTGAGAGGGTTTATATGATGAATTTAACGAATAAAATGGTAGCCCCAATATCAAATACTACGCAAGTATGTGATATTGGTACCACCAAAATATATAGAGCAAACTCCCCCACAATCTATGCAAGTGTGATGAACTTGAATTTCATTGCATATATTGCCAATCATTATCATTGGTGGAGTTTCCTCTATATATCACATGCTAAGCAACACAAAGGTGCAAGAGCATGAAAGGAAAATGCTTAAGAACAAACTAAAAGCAAGAACCAACTTTCCTTAAACCCTCTAAAACTTCTCCCCCATTGGCATCGATTGACGAAATGGGTGACAAGTTCTAGAAGGCCAATATAGTTATAATTTCTCCAAAGGTGTGCATTCGCACAAATCCAATGATGAATACTTGGGAGGAAGTAAAACTATATTGAGGATCCAAAGATTGCCAAAGAAATAAAATAAAGTAAGCATCAACAAATGACGCAAGCAACCACAAGATCCAAAAGAACCGAATGAAAACAACAAATGAGTCCAAATGAACAAAACAAGATGTTATGATAAGATCAAAAGAGTGCTTTAAATGAAAATGGAGAAGCTCCCCAAGATTTGTGCACAAAATAGAATAGTTGCATTTGAATACATCATGCACAAATATGGACCCTTGCTCCCCCATAAGTATTTAAAACACAACAACCGAGAAAGAAGACAAATGAGCATTATTAAATGAATTAGAGGATCTCCCCAAAGATTATGCACCAATTATGATAATTATATTTGGGAACAAGGTGCATGATCATGGAATCCTCACTCATCCATATTCATTTAACAATACAAGGCATGAGAGAATAAATATGAGTGCCCAAAGATGCAAACAAAGGAGACAAGCACTCATAGGCAAATAATTTTGGAAGCCACCGAAGAATCAAAAAAAGGTGGTATCCAAAAAAAACTCAACAAAAATTATCTTCTCTTATGTGTATAAGTTTCTAAGTGGAATGCATCACAAAGACATATGTCCACAAAGAAACATGCACACATAAACAAGATACTCAAGAAAGCACATGAAAACCAAAATGAAGTCATAACACATGCCAATAAGATTTTTGCTTGTAAGCATGGCCAAAGGCATAATTTTATCTTATTGTTCATGGATGAACTTTAAACACCAACACACTACATATATTACAACATTCACCAAGGGAAAAGGTGATGGTTGGAATATATGGAGAAAGACAACAAGTATCACAAAGAAAGATCAACTAACAAAAACTCACTATTGAACATGAGAGAAGTTGAGGAAATGATAGGCAATAAAATTGCTAGATTGACATATTTGGTATGTGTGAATCAAATGCATGATTTTGTATAGACCCAATTATATGCACTCATCTCAACTTACACCCATTTGCAATAGGAGGTTCTCTTAAGACCAAAGCTAGAACCACAACAAATACAAATGCAATAATTCATGCTAGAAGGCAACCCACAAATGGTTGGAAGCAAGATATATCAGCATGATAAATAGATACTTGTTACCGAGATATAATTGGTAGGATGTAGAGGATATGAATTCGTTGATCATCCTATAGCTTGCTGGATAAGTTTGTCATTGTTTTTATCAATGATATTCTGATCTATTCCAAGTCAGAAGAAGACCATGAGCTACATCTGAGAACCATCCTTGAAACTCTTAGAGAACATCAGTTGTATGCTAAGTTTAGCAAATGTGAATTCTGGTTAAAGGAAGTAGGATTCTTAGGACATATTGTGTTGGCAGGACGAGTCGATGTCGATCCCACCAAGATCAAAGATGTTGAAGAATGGAAAGCCCCAACCACTCAAACCCAAGTCCGCGCATTTCTCGGATTAGCGGGATACTACCGCAAGTTTGTTGATGGATTTTCGAGCATCGCAAGAGCGATGACCCAATTGTTGAAGAAAGATAAGAAGTTTGAATGGACGGACAAATGTGAAGCAAGTTTTCAAGAGCTCAATAAGAGATTGATTTTAGCCCCAATTCTGATTATGCCAGATATCAAGAAGCCTTTTGATGTGTATTGTGACGCATCCAAGGTTGTTCTCGGATGTGTGTTATGCAAGAAGGCAAAGCCATAGCATATATGTCCCGAAAACTGAAGCAACATGAGCAAAACTACCCTACCCATGACCTTGAACTAGCAGCCATAGTTTTAGCTTTGAAGACATGGCGTCATTACCTTATGGGTAACCGCTGTGAGATTTATTCGGATCACAAGAGTCTGAAGTATATCTTCACCCAGAAGGAGTTGAATATGAGGCAAAGGAGATGGATAGAGTTAATCAAGGTTATGACCTTGACATTCACTATCACCCCGACAAAGCCAATGTTGTAGCGGATGCTCTTAGTAGACTACCGTGTAGATTAAACACCATGATTAAAGAAGCCCAGCCAAGTTTGCATGAAGAGTTGGAGTAGTTTAGAAAGGAGCTAGTTAGTAAACAATTTTTAGCTAGCATAGAACTTCAACCCACTTTGATCAGTCAGATCAAGGAAGCGTGGAAAGGAAATGCAAGTATCGACGGGATCAAACGTCATATCGGTACAGGTAAGGTACCCGGATTCACCGAAGATGAAGAAGGAGTTTTGTGGTACAAAGGATGTATCTGTGTGCCAGCAGATTCTGAGTTGAAACAAGTTATCATGCATGAAGCTCATGATACTCTTTATTCTATCCACCTCGGAGGAACAAAGATGTATCAGGATTTGAAGGAGCAATTTTGGTGGCACAAGATGAATAGAGAAATCAGAAGCTACATCGCCAAGTGTGATATCTGTCAGAGAGTCAAAGCGGAACATCAGAGACCCGCAGGACTTTTGCAACCATTGCAGATTCCGGAATGGAAATGGGATTCTGTCGGAATGTATTTTATCAACGGTTTGCCTACATCTAGTAGGGGAAATGACTCTATTTGGGTCATAGTTTATAGACTGTAACATCCCAAAACTTAATCCAAAGTTAATCAAGATCAAATCTACCCCATTTAGAGTTAAAAAACTTTTCGATTTAAAATAATTAAGCATTCATATGTGTGTGCATTTAAAATAGGAGTTGTTTTGAATTTCCATGTTTGAGTGATCCATTGGTTGTAAAATGATTCTAAGGTGAATTAAACATCATCTAGATCATCCCCAAGCAAATCCCAAAGAAAAATAAATCAAAAAGAATAAAATAAGGAAATGGTCATTTGTGCCATTTAACTAACTAGGACACTTTGGGTGTTCCTAGGACTGAAATGCCAACAGAGATAATTGTGGATCTTTGCACCCCTTGCTAGTACAAGTAGTGATGTGCCAAGGCCCACTTTGTGATCTTCCAAAATCATTCAAACTCTAATTTTAAATGACATTTGAAAATTGAATCTAGTGTATGTATCAAGATCACACTAATTCAAAAACCACTCAAATGAACTCCATTTTAAAAACCCAAGAAACCATAGATGCTCAAGCATAAGTTACACCACTCCATAAAAAATCTTTCAAAAATTCAAAACTTTTCTTCATGCGGCCATTTGATCGAACAGGTGGCAGGCAGAGAAATTGTGGCCTAACTATTACTGTTTTGGAGCATTTCTTGTCGAGCCACTTGTTGGGCATTGATCACCCTGGTCTCCCCCAGGTCCAACCAGACCAAAACCAACCCTATCTCTAGCCCTTGGCGCAAGTGCCATGCCGCCCCGACGCCATGATCGCCGGCCAAGCGTGCACCAGCCACAAGCGACCACCAGCCCTTCTCCACCGCTCTAGGAAGCAATCCACCACCTTACCGCCGCCGACGGTCCACCCCTCAAGCAACCCCAGCCCCTGGACCACTCCACAGCCTCGCTGCCCTTTCTCTCTGCGTGCAGCCAGAGCGCGCTAGAGCGCGATCACCGCCAGCATGCCCCAGACCGCGCCTCGACACCAAATCACGCACCCAGCTACACCTTGCACACAGCAACCCACCAGATACGGCCGTGCATCACCGCGCGACCCACAGTCGCCGTGATCGCTGTCGAGCACCGCCTCTGTCTCCTAGAGCACGTGAAGCCCCCGACCGTTAGGCACCGCCCCTAGCCACGCCATTACGTCGTAGCTGACTGCCAGCAGACCGTCCATCGTTCGCCTACCTCGCCCACGCCGGTAGCCCCCTGTATCGCCATCACCGACGAGCTCCGCCCACACCCGTCGGTCCCCTCATCGAGCCTATATAAGGAGGTCACCCCAGCACCATTTCTTCACACTATTCCACTCCCCTCTCTCCACTGACCATTTCCCCTCTCTTGCCGGAGCCACTCGAGCCAGCGTTCGCCAGAATTCCACCAGAGGCAGCCGCTGCAGAGGAGGAGAAGTCCTCGTCGATTTCGTCCACCTCGGCCCATGCCGCCAGTACTAGGAGAACCGCCGTCGTCGACTTGTTCATTCGCCCGACTCGCCGCACTAGATGGAGACCTGGTACGTCCCCAGTAGACCCCCACTGGCCGTTTAGGGTTCGGCCTCGCCGGCGACAAGTTCGTCATCGACGACGACCGTGGACCGTCGATCTGTGTTCTAATCGTGTGGCCCAGATCATCCTGCACCGCTTCGCGTTTAAAGAGTCACTGACGGGCGGGACCCCCTGTCAGCAGCCCTTTGCGCCGCGGATCGCTACTGGGCCGGCCCATTTAGTTCCCGCGTTGACCCGCTAATTCAAATTAGGATTTTTTTTCTATTTAGGTTTAAAATCAATTTTGTCCCTTAGTTTAAAAATCAATTCAGCGAGTTTTTAAATCCAAATCGAGTGATTCCAATTTTTTTCGAAAGGTAATGAAAATCTCTATCCAAGCCCGTTGGATTTAAATCATTTAGAGTTAGAGATCTCTCCTAGTAAAAATAACAAAACAGAAGCTTTTGCACATTCAAACATTTTTATAAAATCAACCATAATAGATTTTGAGTTGATTCCAACTCTCAAGAATCACATTTAACCATACCTATCTGAATATGTAATAATATTAAGGTTTGCACGCAGTGACTTTGGACTAGTACCAAAATAATGCAATATTGGCATTTCTAGTCACTTTAAATCATTAAATATTAAACTCAAACTTATTAAAATGTGATCCAACATTTAAATCACATTCCCATATGTTAGAATATGTGGTGAGGACATGTGTCCACATGATCCCATATTTTAATTGGGAAATATTAAATCTTAGTTAATTTCAATGAGTAGAAATTACTTTTCTCAAATAAAAGGAATGAAGCTAGTTAATTAAACCTTGTGATGTTGGTGATGATACTAGATCATCAAATGTGTGCTAAGTAGACTAGTTAAGCTTTGTTTGGTGATTGTGTACCCCGTATGTATTTATAGACGATAGAACCGACCAAGCTTTCGACGAGGAGGAGTTCTACCAGGAGGAAGAGGAAGAAAACTTCAACCACTGCACTACACAAGGCAAGCCTAGCACTTCAAGTAAACTGAGCAAGCTAACACTTGCAAGTATTATACTGAGCAAGCCATCATTAACAATGCAAGCTAGACCTTGCAAGCTAGATAATCAAAGCAAAGGCATTAGGCATGCTTTGGTTATACCCTTTGATCTATACCTACCCCAAGTTTCTTACAAGCTTTACCTTCTTTTGCTTTACCAAAGTTCTTTACTTTGTTTATAGGTAGCATAAAAAGTATAAAACTTGACCTATCTAGATAAACTTAGATGTCATTCTATGGTATGAAATTGACGTTAGCATCCCACATTAGTGAACACTCTTAACTTAGTAGTTAGAGCTAATCCAAAAACTTGATCACTTTAGATGGGATTACTTGGTGAAAATGACTTGTGAAAACCTTGGAATGATGAGTCATTCTATTGAGATGTTTTGACATGTGTTGAGAAACACAAATGGTTTATGATGATGAAAATGTTGACGCATGAGCCTTAGCCCTTTTACAAAACTGATGGTTCGGTTCGGATGCGATACCATTCCAATTTTACCGTACAACCACAATACCTGAATTGGGTAAGGCTTAGCCGGAAGTTTATATGCATTAGTATTAGTTCCCTCGTGGGAGAGGTTTGAGCTGAGGCTACCTCTCAATGTTGTCCACCTATGAAGTGCCCAAGATGACAGATGGTCATGGTTGGGAGGCCATGCTCATAGGAGAGGTGCTTATACTAGGGTGTGTAATTGAAAGGTTATGTTTGATTATCTGCATACTAAGTATGATGATTCAGGGTTATCCCTAACAGATGTATCGAATCTTGTGGTGAAGGTGTACCACCTCTGTAGAGTGTCAAACTATTCGAATAGCCGCGTCCGCGGTTATGGACAGTTGGAGTGGCCATACTGTCCCGTTGTCAAATGTTTTCAAAATGACTTATGAAATGAATGAGGAGACTTGACTTGACCACAACAGGGTTGTGACTATGAAACTAGCTTCCCCAACTTAAGTGATTTTTGAACTTTATTTTATCTTTCTTTGTCTCTAAACTCAGCTTAGGTTTCAAACTTAACTTCACAAGTAAACTTAGAGTTAGCTTTCCTACTAGCACTACCTTACCTGTTAGTGATAGTTTGCGAGTACTTAAAGAGTACTCATGGCTTTTGTCCCTGGCTATTCCTTTGGCCAGACTATGAAGGAGATTACCAAGATGAAGGATAGCAGGACGACTATGATAACTAGGACTATCTTCCATTGTCAGCATTGCCTGTGACTCTGAAGATGGACCCTACCGCTACGCTTAGTATTTATTCCGCTGGTTGTTGTATTAAGACTGGATCATGAGATCCTTTATTTCGTGTAAGACCTTATTATGGTTTGTAGTGGATGATGTACTGTGATATCCAAATCAGTTATGTCTCGCAAAAATGGTAATCCTGGGATTGCGATGTATGGCATAACAGGCATCTGGGATAAAAAATCCGGTTGTTGACATAGACTGTCCAAGGTAACCCATTTTATACCTATCAAGACTACTACCAGAGTTCGAAGCTAGCAGAGCTATACATTGCTAGAATAGTCAGTTTGCATGGAACCCCTAAGACCATAGTGTCAGATCGAGGAACCCACTTTACCTCAAGATTTTGGCAGAAAGTCCAAGAAGGATTAGGAACCAAGCTGAACTTCAGCGCAGCTTATCACCCGCAGACCGGTGAACAAACTGAAAGAGTCAACCAAATCTTAGAAGATATGTTGAGAGCTTGTGTGCTAGAATATGGATCAAAATGGGAAGATTGTCTGCGTTTCGCAGAATTCTCATACAACAATAGTTATCAAGCCAGTTTGCAAATGGCCCCTTTGAATTTCTGTATGGAAGAAAGTGTCATACCCCGTTGAATTGGTCGCAAGTAGGAGAGAGTCCGATCTTCAGACACGACATTCTACGAGAAGCCGAAGAGAAGGTTCACAAAGTTCGTGAGCACCGTAAGACCACTCAATCCAGACAAAAGAGTTATGCTGACAAGAGACATCGAGACCTGACCTTCAATGTTGGAGATTTTTTGTATCTCCAAGTATCACCCCTGAAAGGAATGCAACATTTTCAACTAAAAGGGAAGTTAGCCCCCAGATATATTGGACCCTTCAAGATTTTGAATCGCCGAGGAGAAGTATCATATCAACTAAAACTACCAGAGGAGATGTCAGCCATACATAATGTGTTCCATATCTCGTTACTTCGCAAATGCCTAGAAGTTTCGGAGAAGACCGAAGTTTTCAAGAACATCGATCACCGAGCCATAGATATCAAAAAGGATCTAACGTATCGTGAAGTGCCCATTTCTATTTTGGAAGAAGCCTTCAGAACCACCAGGACCCGGAGTATCAAGTTTCTCAAGATCCAGTGGAGCAACCATACTGAAGAAGAATCTACTTGGCAACGAGAAGATTACATTAGGACTGCGTTTCCAAATCTCTTTAGTTCCTAGTTTTTCTTAAATCTCGGGACGAGATTTTGTTTAAGGAGGGAAGGTTTGTAACACCCCAAAACAATTCAAGATTATCAAGTTCCAATCACCCAATTTTAGGGTTAACAAAAACTTTTATTAATAATTTGATTACGAGTGCATGTGTGATTTGCATTAGTGTATGATTTATTGCAATTGCCATAGTTGATTCCTAAAAATGATAATAAATGGTTTAAAGATGAATACTACATCATCTAGGCCAATTACAAACAAAATCCAAAGAAAAAGAAATCAAATATGAATCAAATAAGCAAATGGTCATTTTGACCAAAATTAACCACTAGGCCACTTTGAGTGTTCCTAGCAAAGGATTTCTAATTAAAACATGTCCACTTATTTTCACCCCTTGCTAGACCAAGTAAAAGTGAACCCAAGCCCACTTTACAAACCAACAAAAACAATTTTCAAATCTATTTAAAGGACAGTTCAAAATTGAATCAAGTTCATATGGTAAGATCACCATTTTGCAAAAACCACTCAAATCAATTCACCTTGACTTTTCCAAGCAACCCTAGACACGCAAGCATAAGATCAAAACACTCGCCAAGTTTCATTCAAAAATTTCAAATTTAAATTCTTGCGGCCATTAAATCAAACACCTTGCAGACACTAATTAAATCACTGCCTAACTTCACTGTTTGAGCAGTGATCACTCGACCACTTGCCCTCATTGCACTCCCTTGGTCTCCCCCTTTGTCTAGCAGCACCAGACACGTGCCCCCTCTTTGCTGTTGCACCAGTGCGCCGCCGCCCGATGATCACCTTGCCGGCCGACCGTGGACTGACCGCCATAACGATCGCTGCAACCATCCATGATGTCCAGGAGGTACGCCACCGTCCACCGCCATCCCCTGTCGAGCCCTTGACCGCAGCCAGGCCCTGGACCACCTGAGGATCGCCGCGCCCACTCTATTTGCGTCGTGCCAAGAGTGCGCCAGAGCACCGCAGTCGACCAGCTCGCTCACGCCGCGCCTCGCCCTCACCTCGCATGCACAGACTTGCCATAACACTAGCTAGCCCCCCATACCCCCGTTCACCGCCACATGACCCGTAGCCCCCGTGCATCGTCTCGAACACCGCCAGTTCCGCGCAGAGCACCGCCCGCGCCCGACCAAACTAGACGGCCCCGTTCTGCGCCATTAAGCCCATGATGACCACCAGGGAGCACCGCATCGCCCCTTACCCTCAGCCATGCCGCTAGCCGTCTGTATCGTCGTCATCGACGAGCCTGAGCCCATGCCGCAAGGTCCCTTTGCCGGTGTATAAATAGAGGCCTCCTCCGCCTCCATTCTCCACACCACCTCACTCCCTACTCCTCACAGAGCCTCCCACACCTTTCCTCGGAGCAAGGCGAGCACCGCATCACTGGAATTTGGCTGGAGCCCGCCGCTGTAGAGGAGAAGAGGAGTCGTCGATTGGAGCCGCTCTAGGAGTTGTCGCGACCATCGTTCGAACCGCCGTCGTCGACAACATCGTTTGCCCCCATCGTAGACCCTAGCTGGAGTCCTGGTGAGCCTCACACGACCCCCACCGCCGCGTTAGGGTTCAGACCTTGCTGGAGTTGTTCGTCGTTGACGATGAATGTCAGCCGTAGATCTTAGTTCTAATCGTAGGGCTCTAGTTCAAAGATATCGTTTCGGTTAGATAGAGTCGCTGACTAGTGGGACCCTGCTGTTAGTAGCCCTCTGTGCCGCGTTGTGCATATTGGGCCGGCCCAGTTAGTTTCCCGCGCATGCCTGTAGATTCAAATAATTCTTTTCCATTTTAGCTAAAACCAGTTTTTTCAGTAGATTCAAAAATCAATTCAAAGAGATTCACTAAACCAAATTGCATGATTCCAACTTTGCTAGAAAGGTATTCAAATTATCTATCCAAGCCCGTTGGATTCAAACCATTTGAAATTATAGATCACCTATACCAAAAATAACAAGACAGAGACTTTTCCAACTTCAAACATTTTTCAAAAATCAACCATAATTGCTTTTGAGTTGATTCGAACTCTCAGAAATCACATTTGACAAGATCTATCTGAATATGTAAAAATATTTAGGTTTACATGCAGTGACATTGGACTAGTACCAAATGAATGCTATATAGGCATTTCTAGTCACTTTAATTCTATTAAATGATAATCTTAAACTTTATAAAATATGACCAACCCTTTTAAATCACATTCCCATGTATTAGAATATGTGGTGATGACATGTGTCAACATGATACCATATTTTAATTGGAGAATATTAAACCTTAGGTATTTCAATGAGTAGAAATTACTTTTCTAAAATAAAATAAATAAGATTAAGTCTTTATTTCATGTGAT
Organism: Avena eriantha; assembly: GCA_910589775.1. Classification (NCBI taxonomy): domain Eukaryota; kingdom Viridiplantae; phylum Streptophyta; class Magnoliopsida; order Poales; family Poaceae; genus Avena; species Avena eriantha. Next base: position 128,898,693 of record OU342741.1, on the reverse strand, counting down.
GTTTGTGATGATGCTAGATCATCAAGTGTGAGCCTTAGTGTACTAAATAGAAATAGTTAAGTATTGTTTGGTGATTGTGTACCTCGTATTCATTTATAGACGATAGTACCGACCCAGGATACGAGGAGGAGGAGTACTACCAAGAAGAAGAAGAGGAGAACTTCAATCACTGCACTACTCAAGGCAAGCCATCACTACTTGCAAGCCTAGCACTTGAAGTAAACTGAGCAAGCTAACACTTGCAAGTTTCCTAACCATGCAAGATAACCCATGCAAGATGCATTAGGCATGCTTGGTTATACAACTTTGATTGTACCAATCACAAGTTTTACTTGCAAGCTTTATTCTTTTACTTTTACCAAAGTTCTTTACTTTTAGTGTGCTTTGTGAGTATTTGGAACAATAGTATAGATACCATAAAGAGTATAAAACTAGGCCTAAGTAGTCATACTTGGATGTCATTCCAAGGCATGAGATTAGATTTGGATAGCTACACTTGATTAGCACCCCTCATTAGTGAATACCCTCAACTTTAGTGGCTAGTTCTAAGCATAAAAGTTGATCAATTTAGATGGGAATTCTTGGTGAAAATGATTATTAAAACCATGGAATGATGAGTCATTCTATTGAAATGTTTTGACATGTGTTGTGAAACACAATAATTTGATGATGAATATGTTGAGGCATGAGCCTTAGCCCTTTACAAAAACTAATGGTTGGGTTCGGATGCGATACCATTCCAAATTTACCGTAAAACCACAATACCTGAATTGGGTAGGGCTTAACTGGAAGTTTATATGCCTTAGTATGGGTTCCCTTGCGGAAGAGGTTGAGCTGAGGCTACCTCGTGATGAATGTCCACCTATGCAGTGCCCAGGATGGCAGATGGCCATGGCTGGGAGGCCAAGCTCATAGGGGAGGTGCCTATACTAGAGTGTGTAATTGAAAGGTTATGATTGATTATCCGCATACTAAGTATGATGATTCAGGGTTATCCCTGACGGATGTATCAAATTTTGTGGTGAAAGTGTACCACCTCTATAGAGTGTCAAACTATTTGAATAGCCATGTCTGCGGTCATAGACACTTGGAGTGGCCATACTGTTCCATTGTCAGATGTTTTCAAAATGACTCGTGTCTTGAACTATGACTTTGACTTGACCACAACAGGATTGTGGACATGAAAACTAGGTTCCCACTTAAGTGATTTAGAACATTAAATTAGTTTTCTTTACTTCTAAACTCAGCTAGAAATAAACCTGCCTTTTTGCAAATAAACCTAGAGCTTAGGATTCCTATTAGAACTAATTACTTGTTAGTGATAGTTTGCGAGTACTTAAAGAGTACTCATGGCTTTGTCCTTGGCTATTCTCGTGGCCAGACTATGAGGAGGACTACCAGGATGATGGATAGCAGGAGGTCTATGACAACTAGGATCATCTCCCATCGTCAGCATTGCTTGTGACCCGGAAGATGGATCCCCTACTATGTTTAATTTTTGCTGCTTGATTTGTATTAAGATTGGATCATGAGATCCTTTATTTGTAAGACCTTTATTATGGTTTGTAATGGATGATGTACTGTGGTACCAATTCTGTTATGTCTCGCCAAAATGGTAATTCTGGGATTGTGAGGTATGGCATAACAGGCATCTGGGATTAAAAATCCGGGTGTTGACATCTATTAGGATTCTAGACCCTACAAGACCATTGAGTTGTAGACCCTAAGTCGACCATGTTATAAGGCCAACTTAGGGGTAGAACCATTAGTCTCTTTTTAGTTCAGAATCTCCCCATGAGATACCCCATAGGTGTGTGCATAGAGATGCACAACTCCAAATCGCACTGGCAACAACACAGAGCTTAGCCGACAGAACCATTGTAACCCAATATACAAAGCAATACAACAAAGTAGGAAGTAGGTATTTACCTCCAAGAGTGAGTGGCCGAATCTGGGTAACTCCACAATACACCCCGACAATTAGAATTCAAAAAAATTTGTCGTTATTGTCGCAAGCATACGACTCATCACGAAATAAAGAAATAGGAACATCCATCGTGTGTTCGATCTTTCCAAAAAACAGAAAGAGCAAGAACTTTATATTTAATATATATAAAATATAGTATAAAATACAAATCAATAGCAATCTCGTCCCTGATTCTCCTGATATCGTTGTGCTCCGCATCTCGTGTCCCTCTTGCGATGGTACCTGCCATGGTATTCCCATGAGATAGAGTTCTCATGTGCCCTAACTATGAAGATATTTTATCATGTGTGCAAGTTAGGAAGTTGGTCTAGGCCATTCTATCCATTGCTATTTGTTGTCAATGACTGGAGAAAGATCACGGATGTCGCCTAGAGGGGGGTGAATAGGTGGTTTAAAACTTTTACGAGATGGGCTTAACAATGGCAGAATAAAACTAGCGTTTTCTTTTGTCAAGTACAAAGCCTAGATATACTAAGGTTCACCTATGTGCACCAACAACTTATGCTAAGAAAGACAAGCAACAATGTGATATAAAGATAGATTATTTCAAGCACGAAGGCTATCACAATGTAAAGTGCATAAGTAAAGAGATCGGGTATAGAGATAACCGAGGCACGCGGGACGATGATATTTTACCATGTTCCTCCCAACAAGGGAGTACGTCTCGTTGGAGGGGTGGGTGGTACTAAGACCACCAACGCACAAGAGGCCTCACCCTATTCTCCCGAGCACCCACCATGCGACAAGCACTTGTTCCACTATGGGACACTTGAGGGTGGTCACCAAATCCGTACAAGATTGGGGCTATCTCCACAACTTAATTGGAGGCTCCCAATAATCACCACCAAGGCCTCAATCTTCGGGAGAGCTTCACAACTTAATTGAAGGCCCCAAGAACATGCCACAAAGGCCACACAACCATCTAGGGTTCCAAGAACCCAAGAGGGACAAGCTTCTTGATTTCACCAAGCAAATCCTTCGGGGAGAACACAAACCGATGCACCTAATGCAAATGGCAAGAACATCACAAAGATGCTCCAATCCTTCACTCTCAAGTTCCAACAAAGCTACTAAAGCAATTGGGGGAACAAGAGAGGAATAACACAAGGAGAACACAAAATCCCCCCAAGATCTAGATCCCAAAGATTCACTCACAAATAGGTGATTTTCTTTGGTCAAATTGTAGATCTAGATCTCCTCTAACTACCCCTCAAATATTGGCAAGAATCATTGGAGGGGGAGAAAGAAATAAAGCACAAGAGATTAAACCAAATGGGGTAAAGGCTTGAGAAAATAGAGAGAAGAGCCACTAAAAAAGAAGAGGGAGAGAAGCTTATAAAGGTCCCATGGTTTTTCTGCCCGTTGGGGGCAAAAAGGTGACCTGGGCTAGTAGTACCGGATGGGCCCTGTATTACCGCTCGGCAGCCTAGCAAAGAGAGCAAGGCAGCAAGCCAGGCGAGCAAAGTAGCAGCCGCACGAGCGGGCGAGCGAGGCAGGAAGCATAGGGGATCGGGGCAATCCACCCAGCGAGCCAGCGAGGAGAGAAGGGGATTAGGAGGGGCGAGGCGAGCGAAGCAGCGCTGCAGGGCGGAGGCACGAGCTGGGCGCCAGGTTGGGTTGGCCCGGTAGTACCGGCCTGCCCAGGCGGTACTATCGCGATGGGTTGGTACCACCGACCAGGCCTACCGGGAGGGCCAGACGGTGGAGTTGTGCGCACGGGCAGGCGGTAGTGGCCCGGTACTACCGCTCGGCCTAGAGACAATTTTCTTTTCCCTTTTTCTTTTTAAAATCAAACAAAGGAAACATTCAAACAACAATAACTTGAACTAGGGAACTCCGATTGACCCAAAACCAATTTATTTAGAAATAGTGGATGCCACCAAGTGAGAATGTATCAAGTATTATAATGTGAGATACCTCACTTGGTGAGAATCCGAAAAACCTCCAAGAACAAAATCACAATAAGATATAAAAGGGAGATCCGATTTTGATGAACAAGAGCTTGTTATGAAGATTACCACAAGCTCTATATCCTCACATGGATAGGACCAACAAAGAACCAAGAAAGATGATGTTAAGAATGAAAAGGTTTGAGCTCTCTCCGAAAGATATGATCGAGCTACTCACTCGAGAGCCTCTCTTGATAGTACGGTTATCTATCCTAAACCCGGTCTCCCAACTAACAACATGAGACTGGAAAAAGGGAAAACCTATGAAGATTACCTTTGCCTTGAGCATACTTTGACCTTGTCTTCATCGATCCATGATCACCGAGGATGGCAAGCATCAAACATGAGATATTCTAGAGATGGCACATTTTGAGCTTGCACAATGCATCTTCTTCATCATTACAAGTGAAACTTAATATACATATTAGTCCATAAAGATTGTCATTAATTATCAAAACCACACATGGGGGCCCACATGCTCTTTCAACTGGTGATTGTAATAATGTAGCTCCTAGAAATAGGGAATTTAGATTTGATATTGCTTAGCTTAAGCGATATGATTTCCTTGTTGGCATTCGGTTAAACTTGAAATCATGTATTTTTTCATCGTTTCTTCCTAGAAACTATGGACTTGAAACGTTTGAATTGTGGTGTCATTACTTTGCTTCCTAAAGTGGCGGGTGTTGATAAGGCTACTCAATTCAGGCCTATTTGTCTTCTAAGATGTGTGTATAAGTGGATTACTGATACTTTGATAATTAGATTGGAACCCTATGCTTGTAAATTGTTTAGTATTAAACAAAATGCGTTCATTAAAAAGGGAACATTATGGATGGGGTGTTGTCTCTCTGTAAGTTACTCAATTATGCTCATGTTACGAAACAATGTGGGGTGATGATTAAGTTGGATTTAGAAAAATCTTACAATAAGGTAAATTGGGATTTTCTCCTAGAATGCCTCGATATCAAGGGTTAATGATGCTTTCTGCTCTTGGGGTGAAGAAAGCTTTATTCGAAGGTACTGTAAGCGTTAAAATAAACAATGAAATGGGCCCCTATTCTACTAGTTCCAAAGGTGTGAGGAAAGGGGTCCTCTTTCCCCTACCTTATTCAATTTAGATGCTAATAACATGTTTGAAGGTTTTGCCCATGGTTTGATTGAAAGGGTGTTGCTATTCTGCAGTATGTAGATGATACAGTCCTTTGCATTAATCATGACTCTAAAAAAGCTATTAATTTGAAGTTGCTTTTATATATCTTTGAGATGATGTGTGGACTAAATATTAATTTCATAAAAAGTGAAATTTACACTATTTGTTTGGTTGTCAAGTTGGTTCTTTACCTATGAAATAGTTGGGAGTTCCTCTCTCTACTTTGTCTCTAAGAAATCAGATTGGGATTTTATTGATGCTAAATTGTTAAGAAGTTGGATGCTTGGGTGGGTAACTCTATGTCCTTTGCTGGAAAGAAAATCTTGATTGATGCTTTCCTATCTACTATTTTATACTATCACATGTCAATGTTTCTTTTAAATAAAAGCTTTATTGAGAAAGTGAATAAACATTTGAAGAGATTCTTCTGAAAGAAAAAAAAAGATAGGAAAAGTTATTATATGGTGAGATGGGAAAAGTTTGTAGATCCAAAAACAAAGGTGGATTGGGTATAACATACTTGAGAAAACAAAATATTAGCCTCTTAGTGAAGTGGTGGTGGGAACATGAGACCCAAGATGGTTTCTGGCAAACAATTGATGTAGTAGGTTTTTGCCCTGTAGGGATGTTCAAGATCGAACACTCTTAGCGGGTTCCTACCAGTGCCCCAACTCTCTTTTATTACACTCTTAGCGGGTTCCTACCAGTGCCCCAACTCTCTTTTATTACACTCTTAGCGGGTTCCTACCAGTGCCCCAACTCTCTTTTATTTAACCGTTTAATTGTTGTTTGTAGTGAACTCAGTATTTTCATTAAACAATTAATAGAAGGTGGTTAATCCGGTTGGAAAAAAGATTTGTCTAGATTTGCATGTATCTATATACTATAATGCGTCAATATAAATGTGAATTTACACAAACATGCAACTTTGTTTTTCAAACAAAGCGAGTAGTATAAATTGCTTACTCTCCCCTTCCCAGTCTACAAGATATCATGATCTCTCAGTTTCATGGAAAGATTGTTTTCATTAGAGTTCCATTGAAATTCCATGGGTCGAGTCATTTCATAGGACTCCCATGAGCTCGTTCGGTTCTACTAGCAAAGGACGGGATCAATCTGCATGTAGAAAAAGGGATAGGATCAATCTGCGGTGACTCAAGAATTAGTTTTTGGTTTAGCGTTGTATTTTTCTCCTCAAGTATTAGCTCCCCTCTAAATTTCCCCACAATTTCAGTAGTCCAGCAAGGACATGAGGCTACAAACATGCTGGGAACAAAATGGACATTCTGCGGGGCTGCGCATCACTTGCGTAACAGATGGGCATTCCATCTTAAGTATGCTTTTCTTAATCGATCTCGGCCACGCTTAGCAGAATGCATAATGAGAGAAATTTTCTTGCAGCTTGTTCCCAAAACTGGGCTTTAGAAGATGTGCGGCAGCTTCTTCTGTTCCGGCTTGCCCATTCTACTAACAATCGCGTAATTCCACCGCTGCTGGGCGTGCACCACGAGGGCGAGCACGACGGCGGCGAGCGGTATCACCACGTCGCCGGCCTTGGCGAAGAAGCGCCCTGCACTGGCGAACTCCCGCTCGCCCGAGTAGCGCGCGCCGCCGAGGACCGCAATAGCCGGCCTCACGTAGTCGTACACGTGCGGCAGCACGCGCAAGGCGGTGATGCCGACGTAGAAGCTCCCCTTGAGCGGCCTGCAGTTGACGCGCCACACGGCGTTGCCGATCACCTGGGGGAGCAGGAACAGGTCGTGCATCAGCGCCACCTGCTGCTCCGCGGTCACGGCCTCCCTGTTCAGCGCGAGGATGAGCAGGAAGAGGACCAGGTGCACGCCGTAGTGGTACGCCAGCACGTTGCCGTCGCTCGGCACGCGCGCCGGGTCCAGCGGCGACCGTGCCAGCATGCGGGCCCTCGACCGCCGCACTTTCTGGCCGAGGCGCAGCGTGAGGAGGAGCGCGCAGAGGCTGAGCACCTTCACCGCCTGTTCGATGGGTCTCGCACAGCCGTCCCGAGTCGAACCTGTAGTAGGGAGTCCTCGATCGGGGAAGACGGGGCGGCAGCGACGTCGTCGCCGGGCGAGCGCAGGGTGACCCTCGCCAGGATCGCCTCGACGCCGGTGACCAGCGGCATGCCGTAACCGAGAGCCTGGACGGTGAGCATGGCCTGGGAGACGTACGGCGCCACGTCGGCGTGCGACTTGAGGTAGCGCAGCTGGCTGAGCACGGCAGCGAGGGAGGCCGACAGCAACACGATACAGGGCACGCCATTGGCGACGCCTCGGTAGAACCCACCGGGCTGCTCCTGCAGGTAGTACATGACAGGTAGGGCCTTGAGCTTGAGCGCGTCGAAATGCAGCGGGTCAACGGCCGCCCTCGTGCTTGCTATCTGAACCTTGGCCGTCGACATGATAAACAAGTGCATCGTCGTGGGCGGATACTCGACTTTCACCTCGATGGAGCAGTCCATTCCTTCCTCGAGCTGGAGGTCTCTGCTTGCGGACGAGTTTAGCAGCCGGAGCTGGATATCCCGGCAGCCGATCAGGTACATCCGGCCGTCGTCTGGATCGTACACACCTTCCAGAGACATCACTGAGTTTTGAGGCCAGTGATCCTTGAAAATAGTGAGCTCGGCTGACACGTTGAGTAACAGTGATCCAGGCTCTTTTCTCGGCATGCCTGACGAGGAGGTCTCCCTACTACGAGTATATCGCGGCGGCGTGTAGGTGTAGCGCGCGCGACCAGTGAGCTGCTCGACCTCCAAGTGAAGGAGGGACCGGCCGCTCAATCCATTCATGTCGGATCAACAGGTTTGGCACGGTCAAGAAACAGAGAGTGAGCCTGTCAGCCAGAGTGGACAAGCTCCTCTTGTCACCCCCAGCGCCATCAATCCTCGGATAGCTCAGGGGCAGATAATCTGCAACCATCTTGCCGAAATCGAACGCAGATTCATCACTCCTCTGCCGCAGCTCGCCTGCCTGCTTCACCTTCGTGTAGCTGTACTTGTACGGCACCAGCGGTTTGCCATCGTCGGGGTAGTATCCCGAGAAACCCCGCGGGCCTATGTGCTGCCGGAACGTCAGAAGGGGCCTAGGTTCTGCCACGCCGTTTATCTGTCCCAGCATGGCGTCAAGGCGGGTGATCGACATCGCCGTCGGGAGGAACAGGCACACCCGGAAGTCGCACGCCTTCCTGCCCGCAGTGCCGCGGCATGCCACCATGCAGGCATGCCCTGTCGATGCGTTCCACATGCCCTCGGCGGACAGCGTCTTCCCGCTCAGCCCGGTCCGCCACATTGCGGTGCGCTGGTCCTCCCATGGGGACAGGGCGCGGAACACCACCGACACCATTGCGGTGCCGTAACCGTGCTGCTCCTGGCACTGGAGGTCCTGCATTATGATGCGAACCCCAGCGACCATGTCCGGATCTGCTGCTGCCCGGTCCATCTCGAACGGCCCGACGCCGTGGCACGGCGCGCCCGTCGTGGAGTTGCAGTACCAACCGGGGAGCACGGTGAGGGCTTGCCCTTCACGAGCATAGCGGCTAAGAACCAGGCACGGCCGGGTTGCTGCCGTTGTACGCATCCCTTGCACGCTTGGACACATCGTTGTCGGCGTCGCTCGAAGGGAGCGCGTCGCCCAGGCCGGCGGGGAGCTCTTCGGGACGAAAATTGTAAGTGCAGCACGAGATGAGCGCTGACACGAGCCGCACGGTGTCCAAGTAGGCGGCATTGGACGGAGAACTCGTGCTCCCCATATTGCCGAGCACCGCTCGGGTTGTCAGTGTCAGCTTCTTCCGATACCGTAGCACGAGCAGTATGTTGTTGTCGGTCCCCACGGGCGGCAGGACGCTGCTCCGGGCGGAGTTCTTGGCCCAGCCCCACGGGTCAACGCCATCGTCGGCGCTGCGCTTCGGCAGAACGGCGCTCCCAACCATGCAGAGTACCTGCTCGCCGTCATCGTCGTCGTCTTCGTCTTCGCCTTTGCGCTTCGCCCTCAACGTGTACACGCCCTCGAATATGATCTTGAGCCTCGTGCTGCCGGCCGAAAGGTTCAACTCCGGCAACTCGGCCGACATGTGTGGCCCAAGTCCCGGCACAGCATCCTTCCGGTCGACGCTAAGTACAAGGACGCCGCTGACGTTGACGGCTGCCCTTGCACGGTGCTCACCGACATGCGTGGCGAGGAACGTTGCCAAGGATAGGGGCTCAGGCAGCCGGCGAGCGCCCTTCTTGGGCACGTCGTCGAATGGCATCAGAGGCGCTTTGCCGGCGTCCTGGCGCCAGTCTCCCTTCTCGAAAGATAGTTCGCGCATCAGGCGGCCGGGGCGGTAGGCATCGTAGGGTAGCTCGGTGGCCGAGGAGAGCACGGACTGGCAATGGCGGCTTACGTCGCCGAAACGGAGGTAGTCGTGCCCTTGTTCGCTTTCTTGTCCTGGATCCAAGTGGAAGGAGCAGGAGGCGATGCACAGATGCAGCAGGATCACAGCAAGAAACTGCACAATTGCGGCCATATCGACCCCCCGCTCCTGAATCCTGACAATTTCAGGCAAACCGCATGGGGGAAATTAGAGTTTAATAAGTAGTACAAATGATGAATAAGAGTTTTCGAAAGGAACATAAAGACTAGGGGAGATGCATGCTTCGGATATATAGCTCACTGAAACCCAGATCTGCACTTGATTGTAGAAAGTTGCTCGGTTAGGCCCTCCACAGCGTATACTTAAATCGGTGCCCAAACCGATTTTGGGGCATCGAGGGCCGGTGTCCTACGCTACAGAGCAGGTGCCACAAAAAAAATTCGGAGAATCGAAGCATGTAGGTGCTCCGATGCCCAAACGCATCGACCAATAGAATATTGAAATTACTGAATCTGGATCAACAAACTCGGTCGTCTCCCTCTCTCATCGGCTAGCTCGAGCACAACTTGGACAAGGAAGAGGCTGTCCCGAAGGAGTTGGCAACACGGTGGCGCCGCTGTGACGACTGGGTGGGCGCTCCTCCGGTCAGAGCAAAGGAGCTCCTGGCGGGCGCTCCAAGGGTCAGGGACGCGCGCCGACGCGACGAGAAAGGCGGGCTACCCCACGGCCTTGCGCCACCGTCGACACAGGTCCTGGAGGCAGAAGAACCTGGCGGGCGGAAGGCGTGCGGTACCGCGCTGGCCGAGCTCAGGTGCAGGCCGGTCGTACTTCCGTTTCTTGCTTCCGCATTGATGAACCTCTTCAATCCACACACACCTCTGCCCTCTGATCCACACCGGTCCGCTCGTATTTGTGCAGGACGACGCCGAATCGGGAAGACAGGCTAGAGAAGAAAATCAATTTGCCTCCGGTGAGAAAGGGGATTATTTCGGTACTGTGACGAGGAAGAGAAGAAGACGCGCGAAGGAAAGATGGGAGGTTGGCTCGGTGGTGTTTTTTATCCTACCATGGGTCCCATTATTTTTTACAGGAATCTATCACGTTGTGAGATCGATGCCCCAGTTCATTTGTCAGGGCATCGGTGACATTTCCGAGTCAGCGGCATCGACTACATTGTGGAAGGCCTTAGTGATCTCAATTAAGACTGGAACCTGTGAGCAGCCAGTAAACTTGATAGCTGGTGGTATGGACCTGACCAAACTTGGATACAGTATAGTATTCTGGAGAAAAGATAGTGGAATGCTCCAACGGAAATTCACTTTGGCTCGTCGGTGTAGACGTACCCACCGCCAAAATGACGTACTTAGAAATGTTTAATTTTTAAAAAAATACCAGGGTGTACATGTCGATATTCTATGTTTGTACACGAAATTTTATGAACAAAAGATATTTTATGTGGCTTGTATAAAAAAGACAGTTTTCTGTGTTGTAAAATAGCTTTTCATAAGACATATTTTTGTCTTTTTACACAAACCACAAAAATGTCTTTTTACCGCAAAAACTTTGTGTGAACATATAGCATGTCCATATATACACCCAGGATTTTGTTTCTGATTTTTTCAATATTTTAAAATTCATATAAAATATTTTTTTTATAATAGGTTCATCTAGACCCCGATGCTCCGATCCCGATCCCGTTCTCCATGTTTTACAGGGTTGGGAGAAGCTCCGGATCGATCACATCACATGCTCCACACAAGTCAACGGTTAACAGTATTTTTTTTAACCATAAAATCCCAAGCTCGCGATATGCACCACCATGTGCACTTCAGAAAGAAGAGGCAAGAAACAGTAACATGGTTTTGCAAAAATACTGCGCACTACGTAGTTTGCAAATTCTTACGATCCTAATCCAAAAGGTATACAACATTAAAAACTTCTTTCAGATAAGAATCCAACGATCTCCTTTTATTTCATGACGGAGGGAGTAGTACATATATCACTGAGGAAATATCTTAGTGCTCCCACCCCCTTAGGTGCTACCGTGCTCCCAGTTTCCAAAATTCAAATTTTATGTTTCAAAAAAATTTGGAAAAAATATGTGGATGTTCACATGATCCGTATCTACAATCCCTAATACTTGCATAACCAAATTCATGACACACATAGAGATACAAAAAGAACAAATCCAACATGAATAGTGGCACAAAAAGACAAAAACACAAAATGCCAACAGAATGACACTATTCATATAGCATTTTGTCTTTTTTATTTCTCTGTGTGTCATGAATTTGGCTATGCAAATATTAGGGAATTTGGTTATGCAAATATTAGGGATTGTAAACACGGTTCTTATGAACATCCACAATTTTTTTTCAAATTTTTTTGAAACATAAAAATTTGAAATTGGGAAGTGGGAGCATGGTAGCACCTAAGGGGGTGGGAGCACTAATATCACTGACCCAGGTGGTAGTAGCAGTAGATACTTTCTCCCGAACGAACCTGCGTGCACAGCACATTCTGCAGCTTATTTCAGTGTCAAAGGATATCAGTAGCAGTACACCCAGTTCCACCAGCATTATATCTGAGTTGAAAGATACTATATCAGTACCATCCAGTTCAAATAATTTGCTTATCGGTACCATTCATTCAGCGAATGTTCTTATGAGGACTGTAAGGGTGCATCCCGGTGGTACTCCTGTGTCCCCCAAGTCCTAAATCGACAAACCTCCAAAGGAAAAGAAAAACAGTCCAGTTCGAGAGAGAAAATTCAGCACCAAATTCTGGGCACCGATATTGAATAGAAAATCAGCACAAGCAAAAGGAAGCAACGAGTGTAGCATGCCGATGAAGCAACTCCTAGTGGTATCTGTACCAGAATCCTTATGCAGGGGATTTAAATTCCAATGTCAAAGGCTATTGGTTTTGACAAAATACAGGAACTAAACCATGAGATAAGTTTCTCACTTCTATACAGTAGATCCCCTAGGACTAGTAGTAGTATGAAATGACATGTTAGCGTAATCGCCAGGTAAGATGCGTTTTGAATCAGGCACAAAATGCTCATTACAAAGAAAGAACTTTCGTTGAAGTTCACCCTTTCAGTCAAGAAAGCTTATGATAACATGAAAGGTAAAATTTATCTGATATTAGCAGTCATATAGGATTACTCCTGAAACAGACATGAACAGAATACTAGGGTTATGAATAGAAAAATTGCAGTGTGCATTCATACATATGGCCCCGTGGAAAGTCGTATACATTCATATAAGTGGTCATCAGTCAATATCAGAGTCCAGCGAGGTAATCATGGTATATATTTAACCTCCATCAGTACTTGGCATGCTTCATTCTTCTCCAAGCTTGTTTTCATTCTAAAGATATCAATAATAATAAAATGTGTAGCTATACATAAGCACATAACTCTTGAACGGCACACTATTGGAGCGAGTTGGAAGGCTCCATGCAGATTATGTCAAATGGTTTGCTGTAGTACAGCACAAAACTGGTTTCACTCAACAATTCAGAGATGCTCAGACACATCATAGCCTGCTACCTGCGATGTTAATCAGTATGTACCATATAGAAGAAACTTGCCATTTTGAAATGAGTTAAAACTTATAACAGGGATCAGGGAATAATAATTTCAACGTACCCCAAATCGAAACATGATTTTAACAGCCACACTTTGCCAAGCCAGAGTGTGGCTAAAAAATTTGACACCAAACTTTGACAAAAGTTGGCGAAAAAAAATTGACTCTGGCAAAGGGGTCACAAGGAAAATAAAGTGTGGCAAAGACCAAAAACATGCCAACTTAACTGCGGCTACCAAACTTTGGCTTGACGAAATGTGGCTGTGAACCAAACAACCCCCATGTTTCGAATATGGCTGATTACTGCCAACTTTAACATTTTAGCGTTCGGAAACACTGGATGTCAAGTTGAATTTAAAATATTTCACATTTTTCTGATTGATAATTTATCAGATTCATCCGTTTGCCATATACGTCTCTAATTATCTTGTTTCTTAAGGTGCAGTAATGGATGCTTGCATTTGTTTTACACCTACTCTTATGCCAAACTTTCTTACGACATTAACATTTTTTAAACTAACCAGACATATTTCCTCACCAAAAATTTCTGGCTCATCTTGTTTATGTTTTTGTGCTCATTATTATGGATGTTCTTATTATGTTAGAATGGAGCTAGTTCATAGAGCCACCACAACTTTAGAGGCCGCGAACGAGGTAGAGGCAGTGCGGTAAGCCACGTAGACTCCAGCATCTCATGTTGTTTTGTGTTAGCATTCTCTACATCAAATATTATTTAATCCTAAAGGCAACATTTGTTATCCAAATTGTCTCCTTTCATCAATGCAAAGAAAAATGATTGTTATTACATAATTATTGTCAGCATTTTGACAGTTGAGAGAATACTTATATCATTCACACGCACTTCTGTATCTAAAGAAAATTATTTTTGACTATACTTTACCTATTTTCTGTATCTCAAAGATCTTTTCCATGTAGAGTAGGATATGATGTACATATAACTAGGGAAAAGAATATTTAACTTAAATCAATATAACTCAAAGCTTGACTCTATAATGAGTTCTAAATCTAAATACATGTATCCTGTTATTTATTTCGCAAAGCTTGACTCTTGTATCATGTTTACATGTTCTTATATGAAACACAGTGAATATACTACTGCTGATTAAAGAACATTTGGCTTCAAAGGATAAGCGTTACTCATGCTTTCTAGTTTCTTGCCATGTAGTTGTTGCAATACGTAACAAAAGTTTACTTAAGAATTTGATTTCATGGTCATGAATAATAAGTTCAACAACTGAATGACACCAAACTACAGAAATTACCAACAAATAGCTGCACAAAATAAATTTGCAATATTATTCAAATAGATGAAATGTTAATTGATTACTTACGTTCTCGGCGGAGGACAATCTACAATTTCCAATTCTATCTTATTGATAGACAACCTATGAGCATATCCCGTGTCATGAATAAACTGTTTAAGGGCAGATTTCAGTGACTTGTGAACCCTATAGATAAAATTGAAGAAGCACAGTTAATTCCTGATGGTGAGTTGATACAAATAACTAAGAACATCTCCAAAAAGCTGCCCCAAACACTCCCCATCTGTCCGTTTTGTCCGCTCGGACATGGCTGGCCTAAAAACTGCACCCAACGGCAGCCCCAAATTGTGTCCTAGGTACAAAAACTGGTGGAGCGCCCACTGCCGCCGTCCCAGAGTTTGCGTGCAGATCAGCTATTTCTCTATTTTTTTGAGATTGTGCTAGCTAGTTCATGTTGTACTCGCACGCAAGCAGATCTGTGATGCTATAGCTATCTTGGGGATTTTTGCACTCGACACTCAACTGTCTCAATCTACATACCACAAGTGCAGATTAATTTGAAATAGCTATCTTGGGAAAAGCTTCTAGTTGAAATTTTGACTCAACAGAAAAATGACAAAGAAATAAAGAAAATTGAGAGGAGAGTATTTGGGGAGGCACCGCTGTTGGGTTCAGGGGGCGGACAAGGGGAGGACACATGTCTACTGCCCTCCCCCCCAAATGGACAAAAAGAGGACTTCTTCGGACAACATTTGAGGCAGCCCCTTGGAGATGATCTAACTGAATCATTTAATGCACATACCTCTTTTCATGATCCCTTATTATGAGAGCCAGACCGTTGTCTTGCTGTTTTACAATTGAATAAAAGATTGGCATGTGTAGATCACCAAATAAGCACATTGATTCCAGCTGACGTGCAAAATAAGGTGTTACAGATTTGCTTTTTGAAAAGCGGAATCTGCACAAGAGTTCACAGAAAATTAAACTCAAATTCAAAAGGCGTTAATTCAAAAGGTATAGAAGCAGCGGAATTTACCTCCGGAGTATGTCCAGAAAACGTTCACGCACTGATGAAAAGTCAATATCGAGTTCAGAAGTTGTTGCTTCAGCTGCATCACCAGATGTTGCTGCAGCTTCTGATGATTCAGCTGCAGGGGGCAGATTCTGCACTGTATTCCCTCTTTCTGTTTGCTGCTTCAACCTACATTGCACAATTTTAGCTTTGATGTTAAAGGTGTAAGTTCTATATATGCATGTGGTCAGCTATCTAAAGGAAGCAAGATAGTAGTGTGAAGGCACAAACCTTTCCTTTTTCAGAAGCTCTTCCTCCTCATTCTTGATCAAATCCTTAGCAAGACCTTCATTCAAAATTATCAGGCTTTGAACCTATATATATGTATATAAATAGATCAAGTTAACACATGATTTCAAATGGAAAAATTTATGATGATACAACAAAACAGGACTAACCAATTCTGTTTCCAAGTAACAACTGTAGTATGCAAACATTTCGGTCAATTCAGTTTCGAGGTTTCTTAGACGCGGCAAGTATAAAGGTGGCAGAAACTTATTGATATCACTGCATAATAGCGTGCCCTCGCTGCATGCGTCTAGAAATTCTAACAAGTGAAATTCAGAATTTTCAGAGGCCCATGCAGTTCCGATAATCTGTATATGGCAGAATAAACAAAATTAGGGGAACAGATATATATATATATATATAGAGAGAGAGAGAGAGAGGAAAATATGAAAGAAAAAAAGTTTGAACCAATAAAAGTCTAACATATCTAGGACGCGAAATAAATTAAATGCCTAGTTAGAGTTCGTACTTGGAGTTCTTGTTGTAGGGGCTTAGATGCAGGCTAGATAAGAAGGAGGGGTTAAAGTGTAAAATGAGAAGTGTATATGTTAGATGGGGAAGGAATGGATTGGAAGTGTGAGTTTTCCAGAAATTACTTGTGTTCCTCCTGTGCAGATTGCTTCTCGGTGGTGATACTTCGACAACATGGTATCAGAGCCGACGGCGCCGGCCGTGCTTGATCTGGCTGCGGAGGAGAAGCAGGTGGTTATGAGGCGGACGTGCTGCTGACTTGAATCAGAGGTTCGGTGGTGCCGGCCGGCAGTGGCGTGCGGCCAGGAGAAGTAGCAGCGCTGCAGTGGGTTGGGGATCAGCAGCGGCTGGGTTCAGGTGAGTGTGTATTTGCTCCTACATTTGGTTGATTTGGTGTTGCTGGGAAAGTCTCCTGTCGTGGAGGAGGAAGGAGCTGCTGCTCTGTTCCAGCAGAGAAGAGAGGAGAAGGAGCGCAGGAGGGAGCAGCTGCAGTTTCATTAGCTGCGATTCCAGGAGGAAGCAGCTACAAGCAGTTTCTTTAGCTGCGGTTGCAAGGGGGGAGTTGATTGGAGGCTCACACAGCAGTCCAGAAGTGGTTGGTGGCGATTTTGTTATGCAGGGAGTTGGGTCATGGTTGTAGAGTGATCAAGGTGCGGACGAAGTCTATTTGTTTGAGGTTGTGTTAGTGACAGTAGCAGTGGGAGAGGATCAAGTTGTGCTGGTGTAGGAGAACAAGATGGGTATTGGTGATTTCTATGGGTATAGATATGGATATGGCAGTGCAGCTAATATAGTCACTGCCACAAGTGGGAGTTGCTTTGGAAGAAGACCAACAGAAAGAGTACATGGTTCCGAAGTTACTAGGGAATTTTCACAGACCGTGAAGATCCAAATGACGGTTGATGAATGGGAAAAATGGCAAAGATTTAAGGAAGTAAGCCACAGTGGTAAATCTGATTTCCACAAACACAATTGCTCCAATGCAAGATGGCTAATTGACTCTGGTGCATCTAAACATATGGCAGGATCTTATAAGGATTTCTGTGACTATACTCCTGATTTTTCAGAACAGAATGTCACACTTGCTGATGGTTCTGTTCAAAGTATTGCGGGGTCGGGAAAGATTAAATGTAGTCCAAACGCTATCCTCAGTGTTGCATATTCCCTCGTTCCCGATTAATCTTTTGTCAATTAGTTGCATCACCAGTGAGCTTAACTACGCTGCTATCTTTCTTCCAACCAGATGCATATTTCAGGAACTTGGAAGTGGAAAGAAATTAGGGACAGGGAGTATGCGTGATGGCTTGTATTACCTGGACAAGGAGGTTTCTCCCGCAGTTGCATCGGTTCTATCTCCTTCACCTCTAGAAGAGTTTCTACTTCAACACCGCAGATTGGGGCATATGTCTTTTGCTACCTTGGGCCAACTTTATCCTAATCTTTATAATAAAGTTAAGAAGGAAAACCTAGTATGTGATGCATTCCAATTTGGAAAACAAACTAGGAGCTCTTATGTGTCATCTGATAACCGAAGTGACACACCACTTGAAATTATACATTCTGATGTGTGGGGTTCTAGTGGAGTTTCAGCTTTAAATGGTTACCGCTCATTTGTTACCTTCATTGACTGTTGCACTAGAGTCACTTGGGTTTATGTGTTGAGAAACAAGGATAATGTGTTTGAATGCTTTGTTGATTTTCATAATATGATCAAGACACAATATAATGCATGCATGAAAGTATTCCGTACTGACAATGGAACAGAGTATGTGAACAAGGAATTTGATAAGTACTTATCCAGTTTTGGGATCATACATCAAACAACTTGTCCAAGTACTTCTCAGCAGAATGGTTTGGCGGAAAGAAAGAATAGACATCTGTTGGAGATCACTCGTTGCATAATGACAGCTATGAATGTTCCAAAGTTTCTGTGGGGTGAAGCTGTGATGACAGCTGCTTATTTGATAAATAGAATGCCATCCCAGGTACTTGGATATAAGACACCGATAGAGTGTTTAACCGGTGAAACAACATATGTGGTTCCACCAAAGGTCTTTGGGTGTGTGTGCTTTGTCAAGGACTACAGGCCATCTGTTGGCAAACTCGATCCAAGGGCATTGAAGTGTGTATTTGTGGGTTATTCCGGTAAACAGAAGGGTTATAAGTGTTGGTGTCCGTCTGAAAGGAGAATGTTTGTGAGTGCAGATGTGGTATTTAGGGAGCAAGTACCATTTTATGGTGAACCAATAGACTTAACTGATGTATTCCCTGATATGTTTACTAATGATATCGCAGGTGAAGATTTTGAGGCGGGGGGAGATGAGATAGAGGAAAATGATACATCATCTTCAAGAGAGATGATAATTGGGGTAATTCCAGTGGGGACAGAACAGGAACAAAGACAGGAAGAGAAAAATGACTCATTAAATGAGGTACTCCGATGGCCAAAACCAAATGAAGAAAAAGAGATTCGGGTATATGCACGAAGACGGCGTACCGATGAGCTGACGCAAGTACTTGAACCTGAAGGTGAGGCAGATGGACAACATCAGGAGCATGAGGGGAAACAGGTTGACCAAAGAGATGATACTCAAGGTCAAACTGATGACACTAGACTGCCCTCAGATAATGGTAACATCTCTCCTCAGTATGATGATCTTGATGTGCCTATAGCTCACAGAAAGCAACCACGCCCTAATGCTGGAAAGTTGCCCTCCAAGCTGGATCCTTATAATGTTTCTAACGATGTCACATATGACACTGTTGGTTCATCTTATAAGGCATTTATTACGGCACTGGACTCTATAGGACCTCTACCACAGGACTGGCGGGAGGCCAAACTGAATCCAAGGTGGAGGGCAGCAATGCTAGAGGAGATGGCTGCTCTTGACAAGAATAATACATGGGTAATCTCTCCACTTCCTGCTAATAAGAAGGTAGTTGGCTGCAAATGGGTATTCACCATAAAACAAAAACCAGAAGGGAAAGTGGAAAGATATAAGGCGAGACTCATGGCAAAAGGTTATAGCCAGACCTATGGGGTGGACTATGACGAAACCTTCGCCCCAGTTGCAAAAATGAGCACCATCAGAACTTTAATTTCAGTGGCAGCAAATAATAACTGGAAGTTATTCCAGCTAGATGTAAAGAATGCATTTCTTCATGGAAATTTGGATGAAGAAGTATATATGGAAATTCCACCGGGATTCAAAGGGCCTGAGACAGAGGGTAAAGTGTGCAAACTAAAGAAATCACTTTATGGACTTAAACAATCACCAAGAGCTTGGTTTGGGAGGTTTTGCAAGGAAGTCTGCTATTTGGGTTTTCAACAAAGCAATGCTGACCATACCCTCTTCTTCAAGCGTCACCGAGAAAAAATTGTCATTTTGGTTGTATACGTGGATGACATTGTGATTACAGGGAATGATGATGAGGAGATTAGGAACTTGAAGAAAATGTTGGCAAAATCTTTTGAGGTCAAAGATCTTGGCCTCCTTCACTTCTTCTTGGGAATTGAAGTAGCTTACGGGGCTCAAGGTATCTATCTCTCTCAAAGGAAATATGTACTGGACCTTCTTGCTGAAACTGGGATGCTTGGAAGTAAACCTGCAGCCACACCAATTGAACCAAATCTTCGCATCACAGACAATTCAGGGGTACCTATTGATAGGGGGAGATATCAGAGACTTGTGGGGCGATTAATATATCTATCTCACACTAGACCTCACATTGCATATGCTGTAAGCCTGGTGAGTAGATATATGCATGATCCTCGATCAAATCATCTAGATATTGTAAACAGAATTCTGCGGTATCTCAAGGGTTGTCCTGGAAAAGGAATTCTCTTCTCAAATCATGGACATTTAGAAGTAGAAGGATATACAGATGCTGATTGGGCTGGATGCTTGGATGATAGGAGATCCACGTCAGGTTATTGCACCTTTGTGGGTGGAAATCTAGTTAGTTGGAGAAGTAAGAAGCAAAGTGTTGTTGCAAGGTCCACAGCAGAAGCAGAACTGCGATCCATGGCTTCAGGTCTATGTGAGTTACTTTGGCTTTGATTATTGTTAACTGAACTTCGGTTGTTCCGAGGAGGATCTCTCAGGCTCTACTGTGATAATCAGGCCACAATCAATATTGTAAACAATCCAGTTCAGCATGATAGAACAAAACATATTGAAATTGACAGACATTTCATTAAGGAGAAGCTTGATACGGGAGAACTCCAAGTAGGCTTTGTCAAAACTGTAGATCAACTCGCTGATGTATTAACAAAGGGTGTGAGTGCGGTATCCTTTTTGAAGCTATGTGACAAGATGGGGCTCTTAGATATTTTCGCCCCATCTTGAGGGGGAGTGTTGTAGGGGCTTAGATACAGGATAGATAAGAAGGAGGGGTTAAAGTGTAAAATGAGAAGTGTATATGTTAGATGGGGAAGGAATGGATCGGAAGTGTGAGTTTTCCAGAAATTACTTGTGTTCCTCCTGTGCAGATTGCTTCTCGCTGGTGATACTTCGACAACAGTTCTCCACCATATTTTCGAACATATCTAAAGCTATTTTGGCATACAGCCAACAACGCGCAAGCTCAATACCTTTCTTACAGAGGATAAGTAAATTTTAGCAGGGCAACCACCAAGATGAACCAAAAACTAAATGGAACTAGACAAGAATGACACTATCACTCTATTCAGAGCAAAAATTTACAATTTTGTATTGTTGTGGCGTCAGTAGAATCCAGCCAGGTTACAATTACCCTAAAGAGTCCAGTTTGGTTACTAGTCTAGACGGATTAAAGAAATAGGGTTATATGAGTTAGTTGTGTCAGAGTCCTATTCCAAGTCGGATACTTCAAGTCCTAGTTGGTTTGTACGTCAAGTCTCCTGGTGTTGATCCTCCTATAAGAGGGCATGTATCTGGTGTCTTTTGGGCAAGCAATAAATAATCTTCTATATTTGCTATTCCCGACCCCTCTGATTTCTCTTGACCTACCGTGATTCACCCCTACTACCTCTGCACCTCTAAGCATCTACAACACGTACTGCTACCGTGTCACTAGAGCAACGCATATACGTAATCAGATAGTGAATAAACAAAAAAGTGCAGATTTACTTATTGAATAAATTTGAACAGCACTAAAAGGTATTACCGCAAGGCGATCTGCACTGATCATCAACTCATGTGGAATATAACTAGAATCTGTGCTCGTCCCAGTCATTTGAAGTATATCAGCAACGGAATGTCCAAAACCAGCCTGAAATATATGCTTAAAACTAAGAAAAAATGTCTTAATCAGCAACATTAGGGATATTAAAATGTAGCTACCTCAATCTTAGCTTCAACTACCGAAATCATCGAAGCCTTATTCTCAGCACTCAAATGTTGCCAGTGGGAAAGGACTTCATCTCTAGATACAATCTACAAAATAAAAAAAACAGTATAAGCTGACTAAAAAAATAGCACATCAAAATAGGGACAGAAATAACCTTTGAATGTGAAGCTGAAGCATGCTTTGTAATATGCCTCTCAAAATTTACTTTTGCGCTGAAATGGGAAGGAGAGTTGTTTGTCTCGCACATCTCGCACTTAAAGGTCTTACTAATAGGATCACGCTGTAATATTAATATTTTCAACATTAATAAGTGCATAAAAAATCTGCAATATATTGTAATGGCTTACACGCTTACCAGTTGCACAAATGCCTGATGAAGCTGTTCGTCGCTGATACCCTGAGTTTTCAACCATTCACACGCTTGTGTGATAGATCGGTTTGCTTCCCGGGTTACCCGCAGAACATTGACGGCCTTACTGATCGCTTCATCAGTTTGGGTTCCACCTGCTGCAAGTGCATTTTGCATTTAATAAATCCAGATACAAATTATAATGTCTAAATTTAATTGGTATCTGTTTCATACATGCAAATCTAATTTGATGATATAATAACATGAAACAAAATGATGAGACTAAATCTGGGACACCCTCTCCATGCAACGCTGCTCCACTGCTCAATCTACTAATCGGTGGCTGCCCTAGTTGTGTCTCCTACTCTCGTACCAGTACCTTGTGAACACTCAGTTAGAGAGGAGATCAAAACTGTACTGCAGGTTCGCAACGAGACTTTGACAGAAAAATACCTTGCCATGCCTACTGAAGTTTGGAATTCTATGAATATATGGGGGGTCTGGGTTTCAAGGATATTGAGCAATTCAATCTTTCTCTATTGGCAAAACAGGCATGGCGAAAATTACAAACCCCTGAAATTTTAAGTGCAAGAATACTAGGAGCGGTCTACTTCTCTGAACAAGATCTCATGTCAGCCGGGCTGGGCAGCAGGCCTTCTCAGATTTGTCTGGCAGTTCTGCAAGGCAGAGATGCATTAAAACTGGGCCTGATTCGGAGGATAGGCAATGGGAGAATACGTCAATTTGGAATGAGAATTGGCTTCCTCATAGTACTCGCTTACGACCAATTGCTGACAAGACAGATAACCCCACAACGAGAGTTCCGAGAAAAAGAAAATCCAGTGTGCATGATTATAGTATAGCTCTTAGTTTTATTTATTTATCAGATCATGGTACCAAGTGTGGCTCCTAAATTCCCCGGATACTGCTATTCTACCGATATTGTTTGAGTAATAAAAAGGAGCCATGAACCCTACCTTGTGAAGACTCCGGACGTGCAAATGTTGAACCCGGGGTTTGAGTACTTTCTTGACGGTTGGCTGCCCGAGATCTTTTCCCTCCCCCGCGTCGATTCCTTCCCGGCGGCGCCATGAGATCGACCTCCTACCAGCAAATCGAGGGATGGGTGAGGAAGGAACGAGGTCACCAAGGAGGAAAAGGAGGTAAGGGGTTTGGGGGAGTTATTACCGACAGACGCGACTCCCAGCCGAGGAGGAGGAGTGCGCGGCTGGGTCGCGGCCTGCGAGGAGCCGACGAGGGCCGGGGCTGTGGGCCTATTAGGTGAGTGGGAGGCCCATATGTATCGCTTGTAGCGAGCAGGATCATCGACCGGAAACTCCTCAACGCGGCCCGGGAGGCCGACACATTTAGTTTTTTTTCTCTTTTTCCTTTCTTTGTTTTTCTCTTTCTTTCTTTTTTTTCCAAGTTCAGATTTTTGCAAATTGTTGATTGATTTCAAAAAATATTCACGTTTTTATTTAAAAATGTTCACGATTTTATTAAAAAGTTCATACTTTTTAAAAAATTGTTGATGAATTTCGAAATTGTGTACATGAATTTTTAAATGCAGAAAATAACTCGCGCTCCCTCTGGAGAAGTTCTGGAGTGGGACGGCCAGTTTTACACGCACGTGCTTTTTGTTCTTGCTTTCTTTTTTCCTTTTTCCATCTTTTTTTGTTTTTGTGTTTCTTTTAATTTTCATCTTTCCTTTTCCCTTTTGTTTATTAAATTTTGAACATTTTAAATTGTGCATGAAATTTAAATCTGAACTTCTAAAGATTTGAACATTTTTTATATCTAAATATTTTTTAAATCTATTTTTTCAACTATAAACATTTTTTGGATCTTTTTATTATTATTTTTTCATAATGTTTCCTTTTTATCTATTTTTGGAATACTGTTAAAAACTTACATGGAAACAAAAAAATTCTTTTTTTGGCGAAATTTCACCGATCTATTAATAATCATTAACATCACTTCAAATAGTTCTAAAAATAATAGAAAATATAAATAGGTCACTGCACCACCTAGCGACGACTACAAACACTGGCACGAGCCGAAGACGCGCCGCCGTCCTCGCCCCTCCATCACTGGATCCGGACAAACCTTGTCGTAGTAGAGTTTATTGTAATAGACGGGTGGAAAGTCGTCGTGCTAAGGCCTCAAAAGACCAGCGCACTAGAGCAGCAACCATTGTCGAAGATGACCAACGTAGATCGAAAGAGACTGGCCTCAAAACACATCAACGAAAGCGAAAAACGACCGGATCCCAAGAGATTCGCCTGACAAACGACTCCACACGCCCGTCGTCGATGCTAGGCGCACCGCCAGAGTGAAGATAGGGTGGCCAGATTTTATTTTGACTTCAGGACATAGCCGCCGCCTCAACATCCTGAAGAAAACACTGAAAACAGTTTAAACAAAACACTAAGACCTCCCGCTAGCGAGGAGTCGTGGTCCGCCATATCTTCAAGGCCCCAAGACTCCTGGAGCGACTCTCTCCTTTCCGTACGGTACCAATTTGGAAATTACTTTATGATGCATTTTATGAAAATGTTCATCGTCAAAATGATCACATTGTATTCAAAAATGCATAAAGGTATTACTTATGTTCAAACTACTTAAAAACTGTTCAAGTTACTACAAAGTCTTCATGCACTAAGGGGAGAGCTCCCAGTAGGACAAGGTAGGGGGCAGTTGTCCTGCCTTGACTTTTGGTAAAAAGTTTTAGATGCACTAAACAATTTGAATGATCAAACGTAGTAAAAGGACTCTGTATGAGAAAGTTATATTTGCTTTAGCAAATAGTGTCCTGATTATGAACTCAAAACATAGACTAGGTCTAGTCTACTCCGGAAATAAATCTTTCTCTTCTCAATAGCTAATTCTCAAATATAACTAAATGTAACTCTAAACAATGTCCTAGGTGAGTTATTTAAGGAGAACCTCATGGTATTTTGGCCAGCTTATGGGATAAACCAACTCTAGGTATGTGATGGATTACGTTTATGGTTGAGAGATGCTATGGCTATGATGTTTCTTATATGATGGATGTACAGTGCTCACATCCATATGCAAACCAAATTTAAAACATGCTGGTGGATCACACGATCGAACATGGATGGTACCTATAATAGTTTCTTTACAATTCTACTTTGGCTTTATTTATTTTATTGATCTAAAATTTTAATTATATTAGAATAGACAATGTCTTTAGTTAAGAATGTGAGGACATGTTTGCTAAATTGGGGAAATGATGGTGGAGAGACCCCTTGGAAGATGTCGGTTTGTGCATAAAATAACATCACAATCCTAACTATGGATGAAATTTAACAAAATAGAGAACTTCAAAAAATATGTTTCTAATTTCTATTATACTAAGTGACCGTGTTATAAATGTATATAGTATTATTCTTCGGGGCTATTTTAATCTTTGCATTTTTCTTAGAGTTCGCCCGACCTCAAATATTTTCCATGCTCCGCCACTACACACACTATAAAGTCAAAAAATGTCCAGATTCGAAAAAGTTTAGATTCATGGTGTTTCAAAATGATCACTTTCAAAAAGGGTCCACGTAGAAAAATCTCGAGATTTAAAAATTATTCACCAGGTAAAAAGGTTTAGTTTAAAAAAGTTCAAAAATTTTAAATTGTTCACCGGGTAAAAATGTTCATGATTTTCAAATTTTAAAAATGTTTATAATCACTAGCTAAACCATTTTTGAACAGATGAACTTTTTTGAATATATTTGTAAAACATTTTTGAACTGGTGAACATATGTTTGAATTGGTGAAGGACATATTTTTGGAAAAGTAACTGAACAATTTGTCGAACAGGTAAACACAATTTTTGAACCACTGAATATTATTTTCAAACCGGTGAACATTCTTTTTGAAAGGACATTTACTGTCATAATCACTTTTGGTGTTCGTTAACAACTAGTAGATCATTTTATAGTTTGCTATTGTCTACAGATTGATGTTTTACAAAGTGAAAAGGACCTTTGGCCTGCAGAACATTCTCTGCGTAATTTCATGATGCTTGGGGATTCCAGACCGGAGTCTCCGGTCTACCAAGACCGGAGTCTCCGGTGTGGTCCGGAGTTTCCCCAGGAGTCTCCGGTGTGTCTCCTGCTTTCCTGTCAGGGTCAGTCGGAGAGGTGGTCCAGAGGCTGGTCCGGAGTCTCCGGTCCTTGCCTCAGACCGGAGTCTCCGGTGCAGAAGGACCGGAGTTTCCGGTCAACTTGGCTCGCAGAAGGCCTGGGTCAGTCTGAGGGCTGATCCGGAGGCTGGTCCGGAGATTGGCCAGAGTCTCCGGTGTCGAGGGACCGGAGTCTCCGGCCCACTTGCTTCCCAGGTGGGCTAGGTCAATCTGAGAGCTGGTCCGGAGGCTGGTTCGAAGACAGGATGGAGTCTCCGGTGCAGACCGGAGTCTCCGGTGTGAGGACCGGAGTCTTAGGTCTGACTCTTCTCCAACGGGCAGAAAACGGTTCACTGGGACATGTGGCTATAAATAGGGGACCTTATCCCCTTCCTACAGCTGCTCGTCCACCTCAAGAACACCATGTCCATTTGAGGCACCAAATCAACAAGATCTCTTCATCCAACCATCCAAAGTCATTGATCTTTGGATAATCGAAGGAGGAGGCCTTGATCTACATCTTCACCAAGAGAGATCTTCATTTCCCCCTCATTCACTCGAGGGCCCCTTTGCTCTGGTGTTTCTTTGGAAACCCTAGGTTTTGATTTGGTTCTTACAAGCTTGTCTTTGATTGTTTGACAGCTTGCTTGTATTTGGGAGCCTCCAATTAAGTTGTGGATGTGTGCCCCAAACTTGTTGTAAAGGTGCCGGCTACCACCTCGAAGGTTGCCGTATAGTGGAAGAGGTGAATCGAACCCTTTGGGGTGAGGTTCATCGGAGAACAAGGGAGGCCTCTCGTGGCGTTGGTGGTTCGATACCACCCCCTCTCCAAACGTAGACGTACTTCCCCTCAAAAGGAAGGAACTACGGGAAACAAATCCTTGTGTCTCCGAGCGCTCCACTTTGGTTACCTCTATCCTTTACCGCACTTTACTTCCTTAGTTCTTGTGCTAGTTGACATATAGGTAAATTCACCTTAGTTGCATAATCTAGAGAATTTACCTTTTGTGTCAAACCCTAATTTGATTAAGAGTAAAATTTGGAGTAACACCTATTCACCCCCCCCTCTAGGTGCCCATACAATCCTTTCAATTGGTATCAGAGCCTCGGCTCTTTATTCGGGCTTAACCGCCTAAGAGATTATGGCCACCACCGGGGAGGGAGAAAGTGAGGATAGCCATTCGGTGACCATGGTAGATCTCAAGAAGTTGGAAACAAGCTTGAGCTCTACCTTGGGCAACGAGATCCAACAATTGCGTCTACTCGTTGAGCAACTTGTTAAGGATAAGCAAACCTCACCTCCTCCCTCTCCAGAGGAAACACCACCTAACCCAAAGGCTAAGCCTTTGGAGGAAGTGGCGGGGGATGAACATAATTCCACTAACTCCACCACCAAAAAGGGTGATGGGAAAGAAGAGTTCCATGCGGTTCCCGGATGGTACTCTCCCGACCCTCCTATCCCACATCCACACATAAATAATAGAGGAGACCCACCTAAGTTAGCTGCACATTCCTTTGCTCAATGGCAAGTTTTAATGAAATCTCATGTGCGCAGCTCTTGCATTGATTTGTGGAACATTATTGAAGAATGACTAAAAATTGAGGATCCAACCAACTTGACTAGAAGAGAAGTGGTCAATAGACAACTCAATCCGACTGCCTTGCACATGATCCAACTTGGAGTGGGGCCAAAGGATTTTCCCCACATTGAGCATTACAACACCGCCAAGGAAGCTTGGGATGCTCTCATTGACTTGTTTGTTGGCAATGAGAGTATGAGAAGAAATAGATATGATGCCTTAAGCAATGAGGCCGAAGGGTTCTTCATGAAGGATGGTGAGGATCATGAAGACATGTATCGAAGACTCAAATCCACAGCCACCGCCTTTAGGAATGTTGGCGCCTCTCACATTGATGATGCTTGGATCAAGAGAAAGTATGTGAGTGCACTCATGCCTTTTGAGCCTACTGACTTGAAGAGTCTCCAAGAAAGACACAATTACCATCTCATGACCTCCAATGAAGTGATGCAAGAGATGGCCGCCTTCAAGGTCGCTGCCAAGAATGCCAAAGACGCCCGCGCTCGTGCCATTGGAATGAGTAGCGGTGTCAATCTTGCCTTGAAGGCCAAGGTTGTGGAATATGATGAAGATGAAGGAAGTGATGAGGGACTTTCAATGAGCCACCTCGAAGATGTCAAAGTAGCTCATGGTGAATACATGGACTTCTATGCAAGAAATTTTGGGAAAGATCCCGCCAAAGCCAAGATGGAAATGCAACAAAGAAACAACCCCAATGGGAGAAGAGATAGTGATTCCAAGTTGAGAACTTGCTTCAACTGTGGTGACCGCTATCACTTCGTTGCAGCTTGTCCCTATGAGAAAAGAGAAGATCATGGTGGTAAACTTGTGTTGAAGAAGACCTCCAAAGCTCCCTACAAGAAACCCTTAGTCAAGAGGAACTCAACCAACAAGAAGCCTGGAGAAATTTCTTTGATCACACATGAAGAGTTCTCCTCCAATGATGATGAAGAAGAGGAGGATGAGGATACACCAAGTGGTGTGGCGGCTCTTGCCACCACCTCTACGCCTTCATTCTCACTTTTTGACTCTCCAAATGAGAACCTCTCCAACAAGAATGTCACTTGTCTTATGGCAAGAGGAACGGAGGTATTATCATCATCACACTCCACTTCTTTAATCAATGATGATTTTGATGATGAGTTATCTCTTGAGGTCAAAAAGGAACTGGTGGCTTTTGATGTGTTCATGAATAACTTGCAAGGTGAACACAAGAAACATGTTGTGGACCTCTTAAATCAACTTTCACACACACAAGAACTTCTAGATAAGAGATGTCAATTAGGAAGAGAGCACATGATTGAGATAGAAGCTCTTAATAATGCTCTAGAAGAAGAACAAGAAACTAGAACATCTCTTGAAACTAAACTAGAGGGCCTTGATGGTGCTAATGATCTCATTATTAATAAACTCATCAAGGAACGTGATAATGCTATTGCTAAATAAAAAAAGGCTAAAAAGGATAAGATTGAGTTTGGTGTTGTTCATGGAAAACTTGCCGAGGATTTTAGGACACTTAACAAGGCTCACAAGGCCTTGGAAAGTGAACTCTTGTCACTTACAAAGTCTTGTGAAAAGCTTCAAACTCAATTGATCAATGCTCCCTCACCTAGTACATTCATTCCTTCTAGTTGTACAAATACTCTTGAAGAACATGCTAGGTTGAAGGAGAAGCTAGCTAAGACCTCCTTTCCCAAAGGAAACAAGTCTATTGATGACCTCTTAAACAAGCAAAGGTCAAATGGTGAAAAAGGGGGCATTGGCTTTGTCTCTAAAGCCGAGAATAAAAAGAACAATAAGAAGAAGAAGGCTAAGCCCGCCCAAGAAAAGAACAAGGTCATTGTGGGAAGTAAGACCACAAGTGGCAAAAATATGTCTCGTGATGACTTCGCGGGAAGTGCTAACCCTCACTATGTCTTAATGCGTGATTATTATGGTGATGTGTATGCAAAATATGTTGGCCCATTTAATGGTTATATTGCATGGTCTATTTGGGTTCCCAAGACCCTTGTTGCTAACAAAAGAGGATCCATTGAAAAATGGGTACCTAAGAACTAGTTTGATCTTTTGTAGACCTATGCTTCCGGAGGGTCAAAATGGGTGCTTGATAGTGGATGCACAAGTCATATGACCGGAAGCGCGTCTAGTGTCAAGGAACTGAGACCAAATGTTGAGCAAATATCCGTGACATATGCCAACAAGTCAAAGTCTAAGGTAATGGGTTTCGGCAAAGTTGTGGTTGCACACGATATCACTCTCGTGGACATCATGCTTGTTGAGACCCTTGGTTATAATTTACTTTCAGTCCGTGCTCTAGGAAAGATGGGTTTTGCCGTCTTTATTGATGTTGATATTGTGATCCTCTTGTGGAGCAAGTCTCTAAAGGTTGCTTTCGTTGGGTACGTCGAAGATGACTTGTATGTGGTGGACTTCTCGGGGAAAACCACTACAAGTCCGATGTGCCTTTTCGGAAAAGCCGACGTGGGTTGGCTATGGCATCGCCGCCTAGCCCATGTCAACATGAGAACTTTGCAAAGCCTTCACAAGGATGGTCATATTGTTGGACTAAAAGAAAATGTTTGTTTTGCCAAAGATCGTGTTTGCAGGGCATGTGTTGAAGGAAAAATGCATGACTCTCCCCACAAGCCAAAGAACTACATCAAGTCAAAGAGGATCTTGGAGCTCCTTCATGTGGATCTCTTTGGTTCTCCCTCTCATGCAAGCCTTGGTGGGAAGAAATATTGTCTGGTGATTGTTGATGACTACTCAAGATACACTTGGGTATATTTCTTCAAGCTAAAAAGTGAGACCCAAGAGAACTTCATTGACTTCATCAATATGGCTCAACGCCAACACAATGTTCCGGTATTGACAATAAGAAGTGACAACGATACCAAATTCAAGAACTACACATTGAATGGATTTCTTAGTGATGAGGGAATAAAACATCAATATTCCGCTGCATATACCCCTCAACAAAATGGTGTAGCTGAGAGGAAGAACCGGACTCTTATTGATATGGCAAGGACCATGTGGGCGGAGTTTAAGTCTCCATACAATTTTTGGGCTGAAGCCATCTCTACAGCATGCCATGCTTCAAACCGTCTCTACCTCCGCAAAGAATTGGTCAAGACCCCATATGAAATACTTACCGGTAACAAGCCCAACGTCTCATACTTCCGGGTGTTCGGTTGTAAGTGCTTCTATCGTATTAAGGGTATTCGTTTGTCCAAGTTTGATTCCAAAGAATTAGAGGGTATTTTTGTTGGTTATGGTATCGAATCCCACACTTATAGAGTCTATGACATGCTCTCTGGAGTTGTCATAGAATCTTGTAGTGTGGTGTTTGAAAAATATGATGGTCCCCAAGCGGGGCGTGTTGATGTTTGTGATATAGATGATGAAATGCCTCAGGAAGCCATAGGAAGAATGTGTGCGGGTTTCATCCGTCCTATTGAGGAACCCCTTATGGCTGATCGAGAAGAACTATGCTCTACTCAAGTGGAGCCCTCATCTTCACAACATCCACAAGCTCCGATCGGAGGGGACAATGACCCACACCAAGAACAAGTTGTGGACCCTCAACCCACTGATCAAGAAGATGCCTCCAACCAAGAAGTGATTGAGTCTCCGTTTGCTAGAATGTCCAGTGGTGCTAAGGCAATTACACAAGGAAGATCTGTACAAACTGCCATAAGAACAGCTGAATACCTAGCCAGTCGTGGGCTTGATCATGACCAAGGTCAATCTCTGCCTCCTGTAGAAGAGGATATCTCCAATGATGATCAAGGTCAAGTTGATGGTCATGACGAGGACCAAAATGATGAAGTGATTCTCACAAGAAACAACAAGGAAATCGAAACTCGTTGCCAAGCTAGAATGGATAGAATTCTGGAATTAAGAGACCACACTCTTGAGAATGTGGTAGGAGATGTAAGAAGAGGGATATCTACTCGAGCACAATTGAAGAACTTTGGTGAGCACCAAGCACACATTTCCATGGTGGAACCAAAGAAAGTATGGGAAGCTCTTGAAGATCCGGATTGGTTGGATGCAATGCACAACGAGCTCAACAACTTTGAGAGAAACAAAGTATGGAAGTTAGTGGAGAAGCCAAAAGATTGCCGCAATGTCATAGGCACCAAGTGGATTTTCAAGAACAAGCAAGATGAGCATGGAATTGTGATAAGTAACAAGGCAAGATTGGTTGCACAAGGGTTCTCTCAAATTGAAGGCATTGATTATAGAGAGACTTATGCACCTGTGGCTCGCCTTGAGTCCATCCGTATCCTTCTTGCTTATGCGGCACATCATAAATTTAAACTACAACAAATGGATGTAGAAAGTGCATTTCTTAATGGTCCATTGCATGAGTTGGTATATGTGAAACAACCCCCGGGGTTTGAGGATCCCAACTTCCCAAACCACGTCTACAAACTCGATAAGGCACTCTATGGGCTCAAATAAGCCCCACGCACGTGGTATGAGCACCTTAGAGAGTTGTTGTTAGATCGTGGGTTTGAGGTTGGGAAAATCGATCCCACTCTTTTTACTAAGAAGGTAAATGGGGAACTTTTTGTATGCCAAATCTATGTAGATGATATTATCTTTGGCTCATCTAACAAAGCTTTTAATGATGAATTCTCAAAGCTTATGACTGACAGGTTCAGGATGTCTATGATGGGTGAATTGAGAGTTTTTCTTGGCTTTGAGATCAAGCAAGTAAGAGGAGGAACATTCTTCAACCAAGCCAAGTATACTCAAGATATGCTCAAAAGATTCAACATGAAAGACCTAAATGGAGCTCCCACTTCCATGGCAACAAAGACTCATCTTGAACTAAATCCAAATGGTAAAGATGTGGATCAAAAGGTATATCGATCCATGATTGGCTCTTTGCTTTACCTTTGCGCATCTAGACCCGATATTGTGTTGAGTGTAGGAGTGTGTGCAAGATATCAAGCGGCTCCTAAAGAAAGCCATTTGATGGCGGTCAAGAGAATCTTTCAATATTTGGTTCATACCCCAAACTATGGTATTTGGTATCCTAGGGGCTCAACTTTCTCTCTTTGTGGGTACACGGATTCAGATTGGGCTGGTGACAAGGATGATAGAAAATCAACCTCCAGGGCTTGCCAATTCCTTGGGAGGTCCTTGGTGTGTTGGTATTCTAAGAAGCAAAATTGTATATCTCTTTCCACCGCCGAAGCCGAGTATGTGGCAGCTGCTAGTGCTTGTACACAATTGCTGTGGATGAGGCAAACTTTAAAGGAATATGGTGTCCATTGTGACAAAGTGCCTCTTCTATGTGACAATGAAAGTGCTATCAAGATTGCATATAACCCAGTGGATCATACAAGGACAAAGCATATTGAGATTCGTCATCACTTCATTAGAGATCATGTTGCCCGAGGTGATATTGAGCTATCATATGTGTCAACCAAAGACCAACTTGCTGACATTTTCACGAAGCCACTTGATGAAGCAAGGTTTTGTTTTTTGAGGAATGAACTAAATATCATGGATTCTAGGAGCTTGACTTGATTACCTTGCATACTCACCTATGTCTTGACCCATATTTGGTGTAGGTGCAGGCATGGAGATAGGGGGAGTGCGGTCCTAATACATTGGACTATCCCTTCCCCATAATGCCAACATTAAGAAATTCAATTCTCTTAATATCATTTTGTGATATGTGAGCTTCATTGATGAGTAGTGGCTATGAACCCAAGGATAATTCTTCGCGGTGTCATACCACAAACTCTTACATGGTGGCCTCAGCCACCGTCCTCTTCTTATTGAAGAGTTGGTTCTTGGTTCATTTGATTTGGAACTTAAGTTGACATCTTCTTGAATATCAACGTTTTCCTTGGTTTTTCACAGTATGTCTTCTTAACCCAAGCCTTCTCTCTGTCCTGGAAACTATCTCTATCTAATATATGTCCCCATACACATATCTTGGAGCTTTTGGTCGAGGGGGGCCGGAGTCTCCGGTGTGCTCACACCGGAGTCTCCAATGTGGGCCGGAGTCTCCGGTGTAGACCAGAGTCTCCGGTCTGGACGGTTTCTGTCCACTTAAAGGGAGGACGGGGTGAACTGAAACAGCAGTTTCATTCATCCACCCCCGTCCTCCCCTCTCTACCCCATCGCCCTCTCTTCTAGATCTCCTCCCCGGAGGCCAAGAAGCCCCTGGGATCCGCCGTGCCGCCGGCCAATCATCTCCTCTCCACCTTTGGGTGATTCCCACCGGTGGAATCCATCCCATGGACGGATCTGGTACCTCTCCTCCTCGTTTTGTACTTAGGGTTCTTCCCTTGATTTGGTTTTGAGGATTGGTACTAGTTTTGGCCACGGGAACTCATGTATTGCGAGCACCTGAGCACTTTACTCTCGTCACCCTGCCCGATCTGCTGAATTCGAACCCATTGAAGCCTTCCTGGTCTTCTCTCGAGTATCCTGACCGGAGACTCCGGCCCCCAGACCGGAGACTCTGGTCCAGGCCGGAGACTCCGGTCTGTGCCAGAAACTCCGGTGTTGACCACGGAGACTCCGGTGTGGATCGAATTCACCACATCTTGCAAGGTCTCAAGGGTCCTATGCTGCCTCCTTGGGACATATATACTTACCTCCATGCTATCTCCCTCGCTGCTTTTCATAGGTTCCGACTCTCGTCGTCCTCCCCGCAGCAAGTCCAAGACAAAGAGAGGGGATCCTCGCTATGATGAGTCTGAGGGTCAGTACGTGGTGCCCCCATCCAACCGAAGACAGTTGGCCCGTGATGCAGCCTATATGAGGCGGGACAAGGACAAGGCTGAGGAAGCAAACCGTGCCAAGAGGGCAAAATATGACAACCTATAGTCATTGGTCCGCATGTCCAAGCAGGAGTTCCGTGAGCTGCGGAAGACCGATTTCTATGCACTGCCGCGCACCAGTGATGACCCTGCTACTGGAGGAAGGAGCAAGCTGTCTTCATGAAAGACATTTACGGTGTTCTCAAGAAATCTCCTGTGTGCCCTCGGAAATACTTAAGTGTTGACCAGATGCGGAATAGCTCCTACTTCTCGGATGCACTATGGATTAGTGAGAAGTTGGGGCTGTTCAATTTGATGGAGATCCGTGAAGACTACAACATCACACTTGTGCAGAAGTTCTATGCCACCGTGGTGTTTGGGACTGACCAAGCCAGGATGATGACTTGGATGACTGGCAACCACCGCTGCTCTGCCACCTTCTATGACTTTGCTGATGCCATCTTCGAGACATTTCAGGGGGTCTCTACTCATGTTGGAGCTCGCATGCACTCAACAGCTCTCGGGGTGAACAAGAGCAAGCTTGCCCCGTTATATGGTCGTGAGGGCGTTGTGGGGGGGGGGGGTCCAAGGGACTCAAGCCTCTCTACAACCTGATGCTGAGGATCTTTCGCCAGACCATTTCCCCTAGTGTTGGGAATGATGATGCCATCAGGTGTGGGTTGGTCAACTTGCTGCATCATACTCACAAGATCTACATGGCTGGCCCTGATGCTGATGCTAATCCTATTGATGTTATGGATTACATTTTTGAGGAGATGTATCATGCAATCTTATATAAGAAGGCCCCTCCATATACTCCTTTGGTCATGAGGCTCATCAACACTCAGGAACATGGTTCTCCGTTGGCTATGCCTCCCAACCTTACCGAGCACACTCTTGTCTCTCTCCAGCAGAAAGGGGCAATGAGGGCTCCTCCTAGATGCTCCTATGCACATGTGGAGGAGGAGATCTCAGAGACAGACATGGCCCCCTCTCCTCCTAGGGCTGGGAGGAAGAATGCCTCCAATGCCCCTCTTCCTTCCATGACACGTGACTATGTACGTGAGAAGGTAAAGAAGGCCTCATTCTAGGAGAGGACCCTGTGTTGCATGAATGTGGACATCCGCAAGCAACAACATGATTCCTACAAGAGCAACCATCGCATCGAGAAACTGAAGGAAATATGCCCTAAGAGGCAATAATAAAGTTGTTATTATATATTCCTTGTATATGATAGATGTTTATTTTGCATGCTATAATTGTATTGAGAGGAAACATCAATACATGTGTGTTTAATAAACAAAAAGGGTTCCTAGTTATGCCTCTCTTATAAACTAGCTTGTTGATTAACAAGATGATCAAGGTTTCCTGATCATGGACATTGGATGTTGTTAATAACAAGGTCACAGCATTTGTGAAATGATGTGATGAACATTCATCCGAAGTATAGCATTATGATCAAGTCATTATGTTTATATTGCTATAACATCATACAAAGTAGTCTTAGTCCTTAGACCATGAGATCATGTTAATTGCTAACACTGGAAGAGTATCTTGATAACATCAAACGCCACATCGTAACAGGGTGACCATAAAGGTGGGTTCAGTGCTATGAAGGTGTTATGTTGAGGCTCACGGATCAAGAGTGGAATTTGTCAATCCCGATGACGGATAGATATACTGGGCCCTCTCGGTGATATCACATTAAGATAGCTTGCAAGCAAGTGATGTGATCACTAGAATGTTATATCACGGGAACGAGAAAAGAGTGCATGTCGGTAACGAGATCAAACTAGGTATTTGGATACCGATGATCGAATCTCGGACATGTATTATATCATGAGACAAAGGGATTAAATTGCTGACGTTAAAGGTTCTCACGATCACAGAAGTCATCGTTGAATATGCAGGAGTCAGTATGGATCTCCAGGTCCCGCTTCTGATTATTGATCTGAGAGGAGTCTCAATCATGTCTGCATTATTCACGAACCGTAGGGTGACACACTTAAGGGTTACCGGACACCATTTAGGAGCACATATGTTCCAGACAAAAGGTTTGCAAAGCGCAAGAATTGTTTCGATAGAAACCGGAATTGTTTCGGGTGAAATTGCAGAAAGTGGTTCTGCATGTGATATTGAAATGTTGCAAGGGGTTTTATGTGAATGTTTGTTAATTAAAGTAATTAACAAAATTCTGAATAAATAAATAAAAGAGTTTTATTAATTGAGAGTTGCATTTAATTTGGTGGAAATTAAATACATGTGAGTGGGATTTTGGGTGGAGGCCATGTTTATGTGAGTGGAGGTTCACCACATGAATGAAGGAGGGGAGGAGTCCCCCCCCTCATGTGCCGGCTATGGGAGGGTAGGGGTCTCCCTCCCTCCTATATAAAGCCCCCCTCTCCCCTCTCACAAATCACACCTCCTCATGAAGGATCTCTCTCCCCCTCTAGATATTCCCCCATGGTCTCGGATTAGCGAGATACATGTTCCCGGTGGCCTTGCGTCTGAAAGGAGTTGCTGCTTCCGCTGATTCGCTGGAGCGAGGATGTGGAGGTTGTCCGGTGGCTTGAACGTGTGTGCGAGGACGGATGCGCTGCTGATTTGCGGCGCTCGGACTTCCACACGATCTTGAGATCGGCAAGCGTATGACTACATCAACCACGAGTTCCTACTCGTTAACAAAACTCATTGTCTTCGAGGGTAAGTTCTCCATGGATGTATGTCCACCCGTTGCTCTGTATCTGGTAGATAGATCTTGGTGTATAGTTCTCATCGTAGGAATTTTTTTGTTTTCTATGCTGCGGACCCAACAGTGGTATCAGAGCCTGATCTATGCGTAGGTGCTTTGCACGGGTAGTACACATATGTTTATATGTGGGCGATGATGATCATGTTATTGCATCTTCTATGTACTTTGGATATTGGTGGCATAGTGGGATGAAGCGGCCCGGACCAACCTTACATGTCATCGTACATGAGACCGGTTCCACGACTGACATGCAACTAGTTTTGCATAAGTGGCTAGCGGGTGTCTGTCTCTCCTACTATAGTCAATATCTGATTTACAACGAGTTGCTAATAACTTGGTTATCCTCGTTGTGGTTCATGTTCGTAGGTAAGACCGGTTCT
The DNA here is from genome assembly GCA_910589775.1 of Avena eriantha. Lineage (NCBI taxonomy): Eukaryota > Viridiplantae > Streptophyta > Magnoliopsida > Poales > Poaceae > Avena > Avena eriantha. The sequence goes on along the minus strand of OU342741.1, from coordinate 128,861,211 downwards.
ATCTCCGAAAGCTCTAAGCCACGTAAAACTTGCAATTGATAAATTAGAGGCGTCTAGTTTAGATCGTTGTTGGGCTAGTGTCTTAATATGGTATTGTTGTAAGTAGATGTATGATAGATACTCTTACAACTCACTTAACGTGTAAGTTCCATAGACCTTGGCCTTACACATAAAGGAATGATAGAGATCATACCACGATGCAAATGATAGAGATCAAATGCATGGACCATATCACCTCACTTCACACATTAGATGTTAGCATCTTATATTGCTAGTTTGGCGCTTTTGGTAGCATTATAAGATGATCCCTCATTTAGATATCAAGATAAAATGTGTTCTTCCTTAAGTATGCACCGTTTTGTGGATCGTGTTTTGAGGCATCACGTGATGATCGGGTGTTCTCAACTCTACGCTTTCATACAACGGGTGTAAGACAGTTTTACACACGCGAATACTAAGGTTCTTACTTGACGAGCCTAGCATGTACAGACATGGCCTCGGAACACGGACCGAAAGGTTAAGCATGAGTCATATAGTTGATACGATGCCCATATAGATGCTCGCCTTTGAAGCTACACTGACTCACGTGATGATCGGACTTGGTGTAGGATTTGGTTCATGTAATCACCAAAAGGACACGAGGGATGTCGTTTTTTAGTGGGAGTTCATTAGTAATTTGGATTAGTTGAACTCAATCTATCATAAAATTAGTCTAAATATATTTTACAAATTATGTTGTAGATGGCACCACCTGCTTTTAATTTCAATATGTTCATGGAGAAAGAGAAACTTGCTGCGAATGGTAGCAACTTCACCAACTGGGCTATGAATTTGAGGATTCTCCTCACTGCTGCACAAAAGCAATATGTTCTAGAGGCGCCGCTAGGCCCCCTACCAGCTCCTGATGCCCCTGACGAGGAAAAGAACGTCTATATAACTCGTCAGGAGGACCACAACTTAGTTCATTGCGGCATACTGTATGGGCTAGAGCCAGAACTTCGAAAACGTTTCGAAAATGGCAATGCCTTTGATACCATGGGAGAATTGAAAATGATTTTCGATACCCATGCTGCCGTAGAGAGTTATAATGCTTCTGAAAAGTTCTTTAGCTACATGATGGAAGAGAACAGCCCCGTTAGTGAGCACGTACTCAAAATGTCTGGGTACGCCGATAAGCTTGTGTCCTTGGGAATAACGATTCCCAATGACTTAGGCATACATCGTGTTCTCCAATCTCTGCCACCTAGCTACAAGAGCTTCGTGAGGAACTATAATATGCAGGGCATGAAGAAGTCTCTTCCCGAGCTTCTGTCAATGCTTAAGACTGCAGAAGTGGAGATTAGGAAAGAACATCAAGTGTTGATGATCAATAAGACCACCGGTTTCAAGAAGGACAAGAAAGGCAAGCAGAAGGGAAAGAAGGGCGGCAAATCTGTTGCCGTGCCTGAAAAGAAACCCCGAGCTGGCCCTAAGTCTGACACCGAGTGCTACTATTACAAGGGACTGGCCATTGGAAGCGCAACTGCCCTAAGTATTTGGCGGCAAGAAGGCCGGCAAGGCAAACAAAGGTATATGTGATATACATGTTATTGATGTGTACTTGACTAGTACTCACAGTAGCACCTGGGTATTTGATACGGGATCGGTTGCTAATATATGTAACTCGGTTCAGGGGTTGTGGAACAAGCGACAACTAGCAAGGGATGAGGTCCCGATGCGGGTCAGCAATGGATCAAGAGTTGATGTGATCGCCGTCGGAACGCTGCCTCTCCATATGCCGTCGGGATTAGTTATAAACCTGAATAATTGTTATTTGGTGCCTGCACTGAGCATGAACATTGTATCCGGATCATGTTTGATGCAAAGTGGTTATTCGTTTAAGTCTGAAAACAATGGTTGTTCGATTTATATGAATAATATCTTTTATGGTCATGCACCTATGTTGAATGGTTTATTTATGTTGGATCTCGATAGTAGTATTACGCATATTCATAATGTTGATGCTAAAAGGATTAAACTTGATAATGATATATCTGCATATATCTGGCACTGCCGTCTAGGTCATATTGGCGTTACACGCATGAAGAAACTCCATTCTTATAGACTTTTGGAATCACTTGATTTTGAATCATTTGATACATGTGAGCCATGCCTTATGGGCAAGATGACTAGAACGCCATTTTCCGGTTCAATGGAACGGGCGGCAGATTTATTGGAAATCATACATACTGATGTGTGTGGACCAATGAACGTGTCGGCGCGAGGTGGATATCGTTATTTTGTTACTTTCACGGATGATTTGAGTAGATACGGGTATATCTATTTGATCAAACATAAGTCTGAAACCTTTGAAAAGTTCAAAGAATTTCAGAATGAAGTGGAAAATCATCGTAACAGAAAGATAAAATTTCTGCGGTCCGACCGTGGAGGAGAGTATCTTAGTTACGAGTTTAGCACACATATGAAAGACTGTGGAATAGTTTCACAACTCACGCCTACCGAAACACCACAACGTAATGGTGTGTCAGAACGTCGTAATCGTACTTTATTGGATATGGTTCGATCTATGATGTCTCTGACTGACTTGCCACTGTCATTTTGGGGTTATGCACTGGAAACCGCTACATTCACTTTAAATAGGGCACCATCTAAATCCGTTGAAAAGACACCGTATGAATTATGGTTTGGAAACAAACCTAAGCTGTCATTTCTTAAAGTTTGGGGATGCGATGTTTATGTGAAGAAACTTCAACCGGATAAACTCGAACCCAAAGCGGAAAAATGCGTCTTCATAGGATACCCTAAGGAAACGATTGGGTATACCTTCTATCATAGATCCGAGGGCAAGGTCTTTGTTGCCAAGAATGGATCCTTTCTTGAGAAGGAGTTCTCGCGAAAGGTGTGAGTAGTCGGAAGGTAGAACTCGAAGAGGTTATTGAACCTTCTCTTCATGAAATGGCGAGTAGCGCAGCACCGGGAGTTGTTTCGGAGTTGACTTCACCTAATGAAGAGAGAGCTAATGATATTGATCATGAAACTCCAAAAGAGGACACTACCGAACCTCGCAGGTTAAGCAGGACACGTGCAGCTCCTGAACTGTATGGAAATCCTGTTATGAATTTCATGATTGATGAAATAGATGACCCTGCGACGTATGAAGAAGCGATGATGAGCCCTGATTCCAACAAATGGCTAGAAGCCATGAAATCCGAGATGGAATCCATGTACGAAAACCAGGTTTGGACCTTGGTGGACTTACCTCACGATCGAAAGGCCGTTGAGAATAAATGGATTTTCAAAAGAAAAACTGATGCTGATGGTAATGTAACCATCTATAAGGCTCGACTTGTCGCAAAGGGGTTTCGACAAATTCAAGGAGTTGACTATGATGAGACATTCTCTCCCGTAGCGATGCTTAAGTCGGTTAGGATTATGTTAGCAATTGCTGCATATTTCGATTATGAAATATGGCAGATGGATGTCAAAACTGCGTTCCTCAATGGTAATATTGAAGAAGAGTTGTATATGATACAACCTAAGGGTTTTGTCGATCCTAAGGATGCTGATAAGGTGTGCAAACTTCAGCGATCCATCTATGGACTGAAGCAAGCATCCCGGAGTTGGAATCTCCGCTTTGATGAGGTGATCAAAGAGTTTGGATTTGTCCAAACTTATGGAGAGGCTTGTATTTACAAGAAAGTGAGTGGGAGCAATGTGGCATTTCTGATATTATATGTGGATGACATATTATTGATTGGAAATGATATAGATCTTTTAAACAGTGTTAAAAGTTATCTAAACAGCAAATTTTCGATGAAGGACCTTGGTGAAGCTTCATATATATTAGGCATTAAAATCTATAGAGATAGATCAAGACGCCTAATTGGGCTATCGCAGAGTACATACCTTGATAAGATATTAAAGAAGTTTAATATGGGCGGAAGTAAGAAGGGGTACTTACCTATGCTGCAAGGCAAGACATTGAGTAAGACTCAAAGTCTGGCTACGGCGGAAGAAAGAGAGATAATGGATAAGATCCCCTATGCCTCAACCATAGGCTCTATAATGTATGCCATGCTATGTACAAGACCGGATGTGGCACATGCTATTAGTTTGACTAGTAGGTACCAATCTGATCCAGGTTCGGAACACTGGATAGCGGTCAAGAATATCCTTAAGTACTTGAGAAGAACTAAGGATATGTTTCTTGTATACGGAGGTGAAGAATAGCTAGTCGCTAAGTGTTATGTCGATGCTAGCTTTGACACTGATCTGGATGACTCTAAGTCTCAATCCGGATACGTATTTCTCTTGAACGGACCAGCAGTTAGTTGGAGGAGCTCCAAATAACCTGTGGTGGCTGGATCAACGACGGAAGCGGAATATGTTGCTGCTTCAGAAGCGGCACAGGAAGCGGTTTGGATGAAGGAGTTCATAACTGAACTAGGTGTGGTTCCTAGTACGTTGGACCCAATGGTGATCTATTGTGACAACAATGGAGCCATAGCCAACGCTAAGGAACCAAGGTCTCACAAGAATTCCAAACATATTAAGCGCCGGTTTCACTCCATCCGCGAGCATGTCAAGGATGGAGATATAAAGATTTGTAAAGTGCACACGGACCTAAATGTAGCAGATCCGTTGACTAAAGTACTCATTAGGGCAAAACATGATCAACACCAGAACTCCATGGGTGTTAGATTTATCACTATGTGAACTAGATTATTGTCTCTAGTGCAAGTGGGAGACTGAAGGAAATATGCCCTGAGAGGCAATAATAAAGTTGTTATTATATATTCTTTGTATATGATAGATGTTTATTTTGCATGCTATAATTGTATTGAGAGGAAACATCAATACATGTGTGTTTAATAAACAAAAAAGGGTTCCTAGTTATGCCTCTCTTATAAACTAGCTTGTTGATTAACAAGATGATCAAGGTTTCCTGATCATGGACATTGGATGTTGTTAATAACAAGGTCACAGCATTTGTGAAATGATGTGATGAACATTCATCCGAAGTATAGCATTATGATCAAGTCATTATGTTTATATTGCTATAACATCATACAAAGTAGTCTTAGTCCTTAGACCATGAGATCATGTTAATTGCTAACACTGGAAGAGTATCTTGATAACATCAAACGCCACATCGTAACAGGGTGACCATAAAGGTGGGTTCAGTGCTATGAAGGTGTTATGTTGAGGCTCACGGATCAAGAGTGGAATTTGTCAATCCCGATGACGGATAGATATACTGGGCCCTCTCGGTGATATCACATTAAGATAGCTTGCAAGCAAGTGATGTGATCACTAGAATGTTATATCACGGGAACGAGAAAAGAGTGCATGTCGATAACGAGATCAAACTAGGTATTTGGATACCGATGATCGAATCTCGGACATGTATTATATCATGAGACAAAGGGATTAAATTGCTGACGTTAAAGGTTCTCACGATCACAGAAGTCATCGTTGAATATGCAGGAGTCAGTATGGATCTCCAGGTCCCGCTTCTAATTATTGATCTGAGAGGAGTCTCAATCATGTCTGCATTATTCGCGAACCGTAGGGTGACACACTTAACGGTTGCCGGACACCATTTAGGAGCACATATGTTCCAGACAAAAGGTTTGCAAAGCGCAAGAAATGTTTCGATAGAAACCGGAATTGTTTCGGGTGAAATTGCAGAAAGTGGTTCTGCATGTGATATTGAAATGTTGCAAGGGGTTTTATGTGAATGTTTGTTAATTAAAGTAATTAACAAAATTCTGAATAAAATAAATAAAAGAGTTTTATTAATTGAGAGTTGCATTTAATTTGGTGGAAATTAAATACATGTGAGTGGGATTTTGGGTGGAGGCCATGTTTATGTGAGTGGAGGTTCACCACATGAATGAAGGAGGGGAGGAGTCCTCCCCCCTCATGCACCGGCTATGGGAGGGGAGGGGTCTCCCTCCCTCCTATATAAAGCCCCCCTCTCCCCTCTCACAAATCACACCTCCTCGTGAAGGATCTCTCTCCCCCTCTAGATATTCCCCCATGGTCTCGGATTAGCGAGATACATGTTCCCGGTGGCCTTGTGTCTGGAAGGAGTTGCTGCTTCCGCTGATTCGCTGGAGCGAGGAGGTGGAGGTTGTCTGGTGGCTTGAACGTGTGTGCGAGGACGGATGCGCTGCTGATTTGCGGCGCTCGGACTTCCACACGATCTTGAGATCGGCAAGCGTACGACTACATCAACCACGAGTTCCTACTCGTTAAGAAAACTCGTTGTCTTCGAGGGTAAGTTCTCCATGGATGTATGTCCACCCGTTGCTCTGTATCTGGTAGATAGATCTTGGCGTATAGTTCTCATCGTAGGAATTTTTTTGTTTTCTATGTTGCGGACCCAACAGAAACTACTGAAGGAGATCAAGGCTCGGGGTGAGGAAGATGATGAGGAAGGGGAGGCTGAGTACACTGACGAGCATGGTGCCCAGCCATCCACCGAGTCTGATCACACTCTTTCGTTTGGGGCATGGAATGCCCAACAGGACAGCTTGGTGGATTGGAAGACCTTTGCTGATGTTACTTCTGGTTGTGGGCACCAAGGTGCATCCGGTTCTCGCCCTCACGACAAAGGTCCTACAACTCCAGATGATGATGATGAGGAGGACTATGATGATGATGAGGAGGACCAGGAGATGGGTGAGGAGGACGAGGAGGATGATGACGAGGACTACTGATCCGTTGGGGCGCTAGCTTAGGTCTTTTCCCTTTTTGGTGTTTCGATGCCAAAGGGGGAGAAGACATTGTCATCGGGATTTGCATGGGCTTGGGCTATTTGATTCTTATTTGCTATCTCGATCTCGTTTTCATTTCTATTTGCTTATTGAGATACTGTTTGCAATTTATGTGTGACTCTGTGGGCACGCCCACATTATTGTAACTTGTGTGAGAACTATGTGTTTTATCCATGCTCTACCTACCTTGCCTGCATTACATGTTTATACGTGTGCACATATGCAGGGGGAGTCATTGCAAACTATTTTATATTCAAAATCACTTGTTGTCATCGAACACCAAAAATGGGGAGATTGAAAGGACATTTACTGTCATAATCACTTTTGGTGTTTGTTAACAACTAGTAGATCATTTTATAGTTTGCTATTGTCTACAGGTTGATGTTTTACAAAGTGAAAATGACCTTTGGCCTACGGAACATTCTCTGCGTAATTTCATGATGCTTGGGGATTCCAGACCGGAGTCTCCGGTCTACCAAGACCGGAGTCTCCGGTGTGGTCCGGAGGCTGGTCCGGAGGACGGTCCGGAGTCTCCGGTGCAGAAGGACCGGAGTTTCCGGTCAACTTGGCTCGCAGAAGGCCTGGGTCAGTTTGAGGGCTGGTCCGGAGGCTGGTCCGGAGATTGGCCGGAGTCTCCGGTGTCGAGGGACCGGAGTCTCCGGCCCACTTGCTTCCCAGGTGGGCTAGGTCAATCTGAGAGCTGGTCCGGAGGCTGGTCTGAAGACAGGATGGAGTCTCCAGTGTGAGGACCAGAGTCTCCGGTTTGACTCTTCTCCAACGGGCAGAAAACGGTTCACTGGGACATGTGGCTATAAATAGGGGACCTTATCCCCTTCCTACAGCTGCTCGTCCACCTCAAGAACACCATGTCCATTTGAGGCACCAAATCAACAAGATCTCTTCATCCAACCATCCAAAGTCATTGATCTTTGGATAATCGAAGGAGGAGGCCTTGATCTACATCTTCACCAAGAGAGATCTTCATTTCCCCCTCATTCACTCGAGGGCCCCTTTGCTCTAGTGTTTCTTTGGAAACCCTAGGTTTTGATTTGGTTCTTACAAGCTTGTCTTCGATTGTTTGACAGCTTGCTTATATTTGGGAGCCTCCAATTAAGTTGTGGATGTGTGCCCCGAACTTGTTGTAAAGGTGCCGGCTACCACCTCGAAGGTTGCCGTATAGTGGAAGAGGTGAATCGAACCCTTTGGGGTGAGGTTCATCGGAGAACAAGGGAGGCCTCTCGTGGCGTTGGTGGTTTGATACCACCCCCTCTCCAAACGTAGACGTACTTCCCCTCAAAAGGAAGGAACTACGGGAAACAAATTCTTGTGTCTCCGAGCGCTCCACTTTGGGTACCTCTATCCTTTACCGCACTTTACTTCCTTAGTTCTTGTGCTAGTTGACATATAGGTAAATTCACCTTAGTTGCATAATCTAGAGAATTTACCTTTTGTGTCAAACCCTAATTTAATTAAGAGTAAAATTTGGAGTAGCACCTATTCACCTCCCTCTAGGTGCCCATACGATCCTTTCACTTTTAAAGTATGTTCATCAATTTGAAAACGGTATTTACTTGTTAATTTTTTTCTGTAGTTTGAAATATTCACCACTAAAAAATTAAATATATATTTGTGTATAAACCGAAAAGAAGAAAAGGAAACAAAAAATAAAATAGAAAACAAGGGAAAATAAAAAAGGGAACATAAACATGGAAATAAACGAAAAAAAAATAGAAAAAGGAAATAAAAGATACAGGGATGATCTGATCCTATTCTCGATGACCAGAACTTATCCTATGCACCATCAAACTTGTGCAACCAGTGCACCTAACCTGAAACATACGGGCAAATATTTTGAAAAAAATATCTAACAAGTAGATATCGTGTGCATCAATTATGTCATAAAGTTTCAAATCAAAGTTTCGAACACATCTCGAGAAGCAAAAATGATAAAGAGTGCAGATTTGTTGCCACGGGAGATAGCTGCCCCCTCGCATCTACCACACAATCTACGTAAGGATGTGTGCCAACGACTGACTAGCACTCGGCATAACACAACGATGTTGCTACTAATGCACTATTAGAGAGTGTGCTCCTCTGTCATGGTGTGTCAGATTTCATGTTCGCTTTGTTGGTGGAGCTGCAAGACAAGACTATAAGACAAGCATCATAGTCGATAAACACAGTAGAGTGGCATGCTTGCTATCACTGAACGGCAGGAACCACTTGGTAAGTCGTGTCGAAAAGCAACTCAGAAAAAAAACATTGTTCATTACTACTATTGCGATAGTGTGTTGCTATTGTATCCAGTATACTCGCCGTTGCTGCATGTAGTACATGTACATTGAAGCTTGGTAAGCTTATTTTTAGATACAATAAATCACGGTTGTACGAGTACCAAACGTGCTTTTTATATAGCACATGAGACACAAACTTATGTGCATGGTAGCGTCTGCACGGAGGGGACACATTCAGGAATTTAATTTTGGGTGTACAAATTTGAACCAACACAAAACATAAAGGTAAAAAAGTTGAAAATAGATTCTTTGTCTCGTCCTACTATTTGCTAATTCGAGCTTTAAAATGCAGCGTATATAGGCTAGAAAATTCCACTATTGATACATATGTCCACCATGTACTACATATAAATTTTTCTTCAGAACATTTTGGGTCCTTGAACTATTATGGATCTGTCCCTGTTTGGAAGACCAGATATGTACAACGACCTAGCTATGCCATGAATCTCATTGGCAAGCTCCCAACACATAGTATGGCCTAGAAGGATCTAACAGAGAAGCTAATGCACTAATACATAAGTTACCGCAGCGGCCAACGGTCTGTTAATTGGTTTATGTAAGTCAAGCTTAGCCCTCTATCTATATTAGTCGTAGAACTAAATTAGCTTGCCTTGCTGAAAATAGGAAGGCAATGATACACAAGCTACCACAATGGATCGTATAAACATTACTATATCATTCACACCTATTGATATGACTTGTACATAGCAGGAAGATAAGTACAAAGATTGATTCTCAAGATGCATATAAAAAGAATATCTGACCTACTAACATGAAGACAAATAAGCACACTGAGCGAAAAGGAAATGCCATGCATGTACATGGTGAGTCAGACGTGTGCTGCCAGAAATTATAGACAGAAGAATTTTATTAAGGACATAATCCCTGCACTCTTTTGCTAACAAAACCACTAAGTAGACGGGCACACATCTCAGATCGTACGGTGGACGGGAGGGGGCATCTATCCCTCTAGGCAGCATACTATTTTCCAAATAATAAATTTCGCTCTCCTAGTATCCTAGTATTAATGGGATCAATTCACAGTCCAAATTGAATAAGTACTATTCTCAATGTGATTTGTCATTTTTTTTATTCAGGAGTTTTGGGTAGAATTTGAAATTAAAAGTTTGTGTCGTCAAAGATATACACTCTATTTATTTGATAAATTATTTTCGATATTTTTCTATAACTTCTCCGTAAATTATTTTCGATATTTTTCTATAACTTCTCGGTACATTCTCTCTCCATGGCAGGGTTGGGCGCCCCGGATCTCACATGCTCCTCAGCCTGGAAGTCAATGGTAAACAGGATTTTAAGCGATAAAATCCCAACCACGCCATATGCTCCCAGCGCCCCATGTTCACTTCAGAAAGCAGAAGAGGCAAGATACAGTAACATGGTTCTGCGATCCTAATCAAAAAGGTATACAACCTTACTCTCTTGTGAAGGGAGTGTACCTAGACCTCTTCTAGTGTCTAGGTTCAGGATACACTCCCTTCACAAAGCTAAAACATATTATATTTTAAAACGCAGGGAGTACAAACTAATTTCAGATAAGATTCCAATTATCTGCTTTTGTTACTACAAATTCCTTTCAGACTATAAGATGTTAGGGTAGACTATTTTTAGATTTTAGCCTACCAAAACGTCTTACATATGTCACCGAACCATGTTGTAGTAGCAGTACATACTTTCTCCCGAACGAACCTGCATGCACAGCACATGCTGCAGCTTATTTCAATGTCAAAGTATATCAGTAGCAGTACACCAGATCTTCAATTCCACCAGAATTATATCCAAGTTGAAAGATATATCAGTACCATCCAGTTCAAACAATTTGCTTATAGGTACCATTCAGCGAATGCTCTCCTGGGAAGAGGAAGGGCGTATCCCGGGTGGTACTCGTGTGTCTCCCAAGTCGTAAATCGACAAACCTCCAAAGGAGAAAAAACAAAGTACAGTTCGAGAGAGAAAGTTCAGCACGAAATTCTGGGCACCGAATTCTGGACACCGAAATTCAGCACGAAAATACAGGAACTAAACCATGAGATCAGTTTCACAGTTCTATATGGTAGATCCCCAAGGAGTAGTATGATGTTAGCGTGATCTCCAGGTAAGATGACATTTTGAATCAGACAGTTCAGTAACTTCACTACATTCTATAACCAAATGCTTAATTCAAAGAAAGAACTTTTGCTGAAGTTCACCCTTTCAGTCAAGAAAGCTTATAATAACATGCAAAGTAAAGTTGATCTGATATAAGCAGTCATATAGGATTACTACTGAAATAGACATGAACAGAATACTACAGTTATGAGTAGGAAAATGGCAGTCTGCATTCATACGTATGGCCCCGTGAACAGTCTTATACGTTCATATAAATGGTCATCAGTCACTATCAGAGTCCAGCAAGGTAATCACCATGGTATATATTTAACCTCCATCACTACTTGGCAGCCTAAGCTTTACCAGATATAAGGTGAGATGATGAACTACCTGTATACATTTGATGTTCATTCTATGGTTTTTCCATAAACAGAGGCAAAACATGCAGACACATACTACCCTTTGTTTGGATTCTTCTATTGAGCTAATAAAACCTAACGGCAATTACGTGAAGAGATTTTTGTGGGAAGCACAAAAAAGGATAAATACATACCAAAGGTTTATGCGATATAATTAATCATTTTAAAGGAAACGATTAAGACTCGGCATGTTTCAACAAAGAAATGTAGAGTAGAGACTAGCTCTGCTTCAGTCAAGAAAGGTTGCAATGGCATGCAAGGTAAAAAGCAACTTGATATAAGCACAAAAGACCAATCGATTGCGTAGCACTTATAGTGAAAGAGACATGAGCAGAACACAATGTGCTCAATCAAAAAATGGCTGCAAGCATTCATACTTATAGTGAAAGAGACATGAGCAGAAACAATGGTGCTCAATTAAAACATGGGTGCAAGCATCCATACATATGGTCACGTGAGAAGTTGACACGCCACGTGAGACACCAATATGCTCTTGATTTTCTACATATTCACATTCAAGAACATGTATCATGATTCATTCTTCTCCAAGCTTGTTTTCATTCTAAAGATATCATTAATAAAACAAATATGTAACTGCAGCTAACTCGCATATTTTATCTGCACACATAAGCACATAATAACTCTTGCACAGCGCACTATTGGACTGAATTGGAAGGCTCCGTGCAGTTTATGTCAACATGATCTGACGTGGTACAGCACAAAACTGGTTTCACTCAACAATTCAGAGATGCTCAGACACATCGTAGCCTGCTCCCTGCGATGCTAATTAGTATGTACCATATAGAAGAAACATGCTGTTTTCAAATGAGATAAAACTTAAAACAGGGATCAGGGAATAATAATTTCAAAGTACCCCAAATCGAAAAAACGTGATTTTAACATGCTCTCTGTTGCTGAACATTCTAGCTAGCAAGGAGCATAACAATAATGTGATGCATGCAATTTCAACATATAAAGAAACATAAAAGATGATATTCTTTAGAAATCAACCGATTGACCATCATCCAGAAAGTATATATAGGACATAAAGGCTGGTTCCCGTTATAATGTCTTGCCTATCTCAATGGGACATTGGTATTAGCCAGCTAAATATTCTCATCTGGTATTTGCCAACTATATATTCTCATGACACCATCTAGAAAACTACAGCTAGTATATATCATACGAAGGATTCGGATATTCCTGAAATTCCAAACCTTAATGATCTTACAAGTCACCAATGAACGATGAACAACAGAATAACCATCAATCCATCACCTTAGCTTAGTTTTGCCGATAGGCAATATAATTGGCCAAGTATAGTAGTGGCGCTGCCTTCTCTTTGTCAAAATCAGCAAGTTGCTCTTTGGCATCACAAAGCAACTTCTCTGCAAATTCCCGCGATTTCTCCAACCCTAGTAGCTTCGGGTATGTCGTCTTATCACTGGCTAAGTCCTTCCCCGCTGTCTTCCCTAGCTCCTCTGATGACTTGGTAACATCAAGGATGTCATCAACGACCTGGAACAGTAATCCTATTGATCTCGCGTACTTCCGCAACCGCTCAATCTGCTCATCCGAGCCACCCCCAATGATTGCACCAATAACCACTGAGGCCTCAAGCAATGCAGCAGTCTTGTGTAGATGGATGTACTCAAGGCGATCAAGTGGTACAGTTTCAGTTGAGCCAGTCATCTCAAGATCAACAACCTGAAAAACAAAAGTAGACAACCGTTTTTTTTTTCAGAAACGTGATAATATCAGTGGCACATCTATGTTACGGATGATTCAATTCCTAATGCAACTGTGTAGATACCTATGCAAATCATCCTTCTTAGGAAGGTATATGATTCGCAGAATTAGCAGATTCCCTAATTTGTACTTTCTGAAGGACGAAATCGAATCGAATCTGGTGACCTGGCCGGCGACGAGGCCCTCTGATCCGATGCAGCGGGCGAGCTCGCCAATGGCGCGGACGACGCGGGCGGCGTGCTTGTCGGTGTCCACGTCCGCAGGGTAGGAGTCCACGTCAGCCATGTGCTTGAAGGCGAGCGAGAGCAGAGCATCACCAGCGAGCACGGCGATGGGCTCGCCGTACACGACGTGGCAGGTGGCCTTGCCGCGACGGAGGTCGTCGTCGTCCATGCAGGGGAGGTCGTCGTGGACGAGCGACATGGTGTGCACCATCTCGACCGCGGCGGCGGGGGGCATCGCCCAGGCCTCGCGCCCGCCGGCCACGCTGCAGGCGGCCAGGCACAGGGCAGGGCGCACGCGCTTGCCCCCGGCCAGCAGCGCGTACCGCATCGCGTCGTGGAGCGCCGCGGGGGGGTCGCCGGCCGGGACGGCGGCGTCCAGCGCCCGGTTAACGGCCACCGCCCGCTCCCCCATGTACGTCTTGAAGTCGAACTCTGTCGTCGTGGGGGCGGTCGCCGCCGCGACGATGGCGGAGAAGCGCCGCCGGTGGAAGGAAGCCGCCGCCGCGGCGGCGGGGGTTGGGAGGAGTGGGGAGAGGTGGACACGTGAGGCGACAAGGGGGTGGAAGGACGCCATGGCTTTGGCGTTAAGGGGGTAGGAGTTTCTAGTGGGGGTGGGGGAGTGGCCGAGTGGAGGATGCAGAATTGCAGATGGCCTCGTGCGTTGCTCGGCCTTCTCTTATCTACTGATGATGATGAAGCGAAATGGGGGAACTTTTGGAGCTGGGTGCGCAGCGGTGGAAGTGGAAACTGAGAAATGTCGAACACTTGAAATTGGAAAACATGTACCCACTCGAATGGGGTCAATGCTCAATGGGCCAAAGCATGTTTCTTTTGGTCTTTGGTCAACCTGATCCGACTGTGGGTTTTTTACCTACGAATTTTCCATTAATCATGGTCTACTGAGGCGGCGACGATGCAGAGAGACGGCGACAATGGAAATGGGAATGAAAGGTTTCAGATCTACTTGTGGGAGCGGATCACCGACGCTAGAGAAGAAAACAGAGCTTTCATAGGATTATAAGGATAACTAGGGATGGCAACAAATCAACAACAGTGGTGGGTCGAAGAAGGCTGTTGGCGAGAGAGACGAAGAAGAGGACAAGATTAGGGTTTGGGTTTAGGTTTTGAATCCACCTGCTGGTCAAATTGAATGTGATTTCGACAAAAAGGAAAACTCATGTTATATCTATGCCCTTATTGTCGATTCAATTGTCTCTTTGAATGTCGAACACTTGAAATTGGAAAACATGTACCCACTTGAATGGGGTCAATGCTCAATGGGCCAAAGCATGTTCCTTTTGGTCTTTGGTCAAGTTGACATAGACTACCTTTTTTACCTACAACTTTTTTCCATTAATCACAATCTACTGAGGTGGCGATGATGTAGAGGGGTGTCGATGATGGAAATGGGAATGAAGGGCTTTGGATCTACCTATGGGGGCAGATCACCGACGCTAGAGAAGAAAACAGAGCACCACATAGGATTATAAAGATGTCTAGGGATGGCGACAAATCAGCAACACTGGTGGGTCAGGGAAGGTTGTTGGTGGGAGAGACGCAGAAGAGGACAAGATTAGGGTTTGGGGTTCAGGATTTGAATCCACCTACTGGTCAAATTGAATGTGATTTCGACAAAAAGGAAAACTCATGTTATATCTATGCCCTTATTGTCGATTCAATTGTCTCTTTGAATGTCGAACACTTGAAATTGGAAAACATGTACCCACTTGAATGGGGTCAATGCTCAATGGGCCAAAGCATGTTCCTTTTGGTCTTTGGTCAAGTTGACATAGACTACCTTTTTTTACCTACAACTTTTTTCCATTAATCACAATCTACTGAGGTGGCGATGATGTAGAGGGGTGTCGATGATGGAAATGGGAATGAAGGGCTTTGGATCTACCTATGGGGGCAGATCACCGACGCTAGAGAAGAAAACAGAGCACCACATAGGATTATAAAGATGTCTAGGGATGGCGACAAATCAGCAACACTGGTGGGTCAGGGAAGGTTGTTGGCGGGAGAGACGCAGAAGAGGACAAGATTAGGGTTTGGGGTTCAGGATTTGGATCCACCTGTTGGTCAAACTGAATGTGATTTCGACAAAAAGGAAAACTCATGTTGTATCTTTTTCCTCATTGTCGCTTCAATTGTCTTTTTAAAATGTCGAACACTTGAAATTGGAAAACATGTTCTTTTTGGTCTTTGGTCAAGCTAGCATAGACTGCCTTTTTGTACCTACAACTTTTCCCATTTTATCATGGTCTACTGAGGCGGCGACGATGTAGAGGGGCGTCGACGATGGAAATGGGAATGAAAGGCTTTGGATCTACTTGTGGGGGAGGATCACCTTCGCTATAGAAGAAAACCAAGCAAATAAGGATGTCTAGGGATGGCGAGAAATCAGTAGCACTGGTGGGTCATGGAAGGTTTGTTGGCGGGTGAGATGAAGAAGATGACAAGATTAGGGTTTGGGGGTTTAGGATTCAAATCCACTTTCTGGTCAAACTGAATGTGATTTCGACAAAAAAAGAAAACTCATGTTTTATGTTTTTCCTCATTGTTGCTTCGATTGTCTTTTTGAAAGGTATTTTCAGTTTCTTGTATATATCATATATATTATCTCAATTTTAACAAAGGTATACTAGACAAAAGAGTCAACTACTCATGCACACTCTTCCTCCTATTGTCCCCTAGATTTTCTTTTCCAAAAAAGAATAGCCCCCTCCCCCCGCGCACGATTAAGAAAGAAGAGTCAAATTACTATCGCATATGGGAATGGAGCAATTCGAAAAATCTTAAATACGATTTAATTTTGCGATAAAATTTATGAGAATCAATACATTCTAAGAAAATTGTTGTTGTCCAATCCATGTGTTTACTATCTTCTATATATTGGATACACTCTAAATTCCCTTTTGATAAAGCTATACGATGCGTGCCATTTGGTTCCTCCTATTTGTGTTTGATGGTCCAAGAAAATAACTTCAAGATTTACTTGGTGTGTATAAGATCTTTCCAGCCTTGTGGGCTCAGCTCCAAACTCTGAATACTTCCAGAAATATGCTCAATTGAACAATCCCCTTTTAGTATAGCCATTAGTAATTAACATGCATGTTTCATGTTTGGTGTCGCTTCTGTTTAAGACTTGAAGATTTCCAAAAATCTTTTGTTGGACTTTCCTTAGGGTTCCCGCTCTATCCTCACTTTGATTGTGCATCTGCATCGATAGAGGGCGCGTGGAATCGTTTGTCTGACGGATCTCTTTGGATTCGGTCTATTTTCGTGTTCCTTGGGTCAGCCTCTTTCGATCTACGATTGTAATCATTGGCGACGATTGTTGTTCCGGTGCATTGGTACTTTGTAACCTTAGCACGACGGCTTTCCGTCTGTCTACTACAATAAGCTCTACTACGACAAACTTTGCCTGACTCCGGTGATAGAGGGGCGAGGACGGCAGCGTGCCTTCGGCTCACACTAGTGTTTGTAGTCGTCACTAGGTTGTCCAAAATTATTTATATTTTTTATTACTTTTGGATCTCTTTGTACTAATGTTGATGATTATTAAAGATCGGTGGATTTTCGCACTTCCTCCGATCCAAATTAATGTTCTCACAGTTTGTCTAGATTCAGATGTATCTAGTCATGTTTTAGTACTAGATACATCCAAATTTAGGCAAATCTGAGAATATTAATTTGGATCGGAGGGAGTAAAAAAAATAAGATAAAATATTTACACCTCATCAAACACTTTCCTCCAAAATAGCAGGCAAAGAAATACTACCTAGGAAAATAATTAATGACTCCAATTATGCGAAACAAATGACATTCATGGGGAGAAAATCATAACGATTCTAATCTTTCAACAAATAAATGCTTATAACATGTGTTGGAATCAAAGAAGAAATATGCATGGATCTCAAAGAAAGCTTATACTCCCTTGGTCTCAAAATAGATGTGACATATTTGTCAAAATTTGGATGAATCTAGACACTATTTAGTATATAGATAAATCTAAATTTTGATAAATTTTCGACATCGATTTTGAGAGAGGAGTAGTATATTTTGTGCTTTACATCAAGCTTCTTTTTGCTAGCCGAAAATC
Source organism: Avena eriantha (assembly GCA_910589775.1). Taxonomy (NCBI): domain Eukaryota; kingdom Viridiplantae; phylum Streptophyta; class Magnoliopsida; order Poales; family Poaceae; genus Avena; species Avena eriantha. Next base: position 128,843,532 of record OU342741.1, on the reverse strand, counting down.
TTTAGAGCATCCAAGTAGCCGAATTTGGATATGGATCTCAATAAGGAAATCCTGACAGCTCCATTTCACGCTCCTCGCGGCGTAGAACCGCTCCAACGAGCACCGCCACGGCCTACGGCCACGCCCGGAACACGTCCATCCAAGATCCAACCACACGGGAGCGCTCTCCTCTGCTCCTTTTTTTTCCCCGTCGGAAAGGCACACGAGCATCGACGTGTTATTTTGGAACTTTCGAAACAACTGGATCGGGCATCCAACGGTTGAGGACCAGATGATCTGTGAGTTCCCCGCGGAGACTCTTTTTTTCAAAGATCCAGTTCCTCTTTTGCTTTGATGCGATTCTCGCTTTCTAGTTCGGTGCCATCATCACTGAATAAAGCCACATGACGCACTCCAGAAAAACAAACTGAGTAGTAGTACGTACTACCTGCAACGTGGTGGACTGGATACAGGATACTCTCCTGCCACCGTTTCAGGCTCGGCCGGCGGCACCGTCTCTTACCGATTGCCGCCCACGTCCTCCCTGCCGGTCACCACCGGCAATCCCCCACCAATCTCCACAGTCCACACCACCACCCCATGTGAGGCCGGCGACGGAGAGCCCGACAGAGCGCACGCCGCCCACGCACAAACCACCAACGGTGCTGGCGGAAACCACGATCTGCAGGGCAACACGACAGCGAACACTGCACATATCCACTGCCGGATCCTACAACGGGGGGAGGAGAACACCTGTATTCCATTATATAAAGTATAATTGTCATTCACCTATAAAACAACACGCCGCCACGGTTTGGCATGGCTCGGGCCCATATCGGCCTTGACAAATTCTTCTAAGTGGTCATCTACGTCCACCAGACCAGCCAGGGGTCGTCATCACCTACGATGAACACCCCTCAGCTCAGCAAGAGGCAAAATTAACAAGACTGTCGATAGCTTCGAGGAGGACGACTCAGCCCAACAATGTGAACCATACACATACAAAAAAGAACCAAGAAGAATTGAATGAATAATGGTTGACAGGCTAGCTCTTCATCGGGCCTTCCTCCAGGTCATCAAGCTCAGATGGCAGCCCACTCAGTCTGGACTTCAGGGGCACGTCCTCCCCGTCCAGCATGTCGCTCTTGTTCCTTGGGATTGGGGCCGTGGCCTTCTTCTCAGACTCCATGGCCCAGCTGTACACTACCATGCCCATAATGGCCAGCAACATCCCCAGTATGTTCTTGATGGTGAGAGCCGAGTCGAACAGAATCCAGCCGAGGATCAGCACGCACACGGTTTTCATGTGGCCCAGGACCTGGAAAGAGGTTGCGGAGAACCGCCCGATGCACAGGTACTGGCTCATGTTGCAGACCACAGCCAAGGAGCATGAAAGCAGTATGAAGAACTGCAAAAAGATTTAACACGGGGGATTATCATCAGAACAGATAGAAGAAACTGTTTCCAGGAAGAACACTAAAGCAGCAGCAGCAGCAGCAAGAGCTGCATGATGATTGAAAACAAATCAACATCATGAGTAGTAACTGCAAGCTAGAAATGCCGTTGAGCCCAACAGTAAACCACAAATATAGCATGCTCACGAATCATATAATGGAAACTAGTGCTTTCATGACCAATGTTAGCAATGAAGAAATTTCTCATGAAGAATGTTAAGCAGAACATACAGAAGACCAGGAAAAAAATAGTGCTGTCAGAGATACATGGCATAAACAGATGAATTTGTCAAGTCAAGTGCTAATTTATCACAGTGGGTTACGGATGGGGTAACCGCTCCAAGCAGAGGACTAGGAGATGTTAGATACTCAAGATAACATTGACATGAATCTAAAGCATGGTTTCATTTACTGAAAAACGTGTGACAGGAGTTAGAACTTACAGTTGCCCCCGTTGAAAAACTGTAGTTAAACAGCCATTGTCCGTTGAGGTAGTAATCCGCAAAGGGGCCCAGTATAATAAGTGACACCGCCTGTATCGGTGCAGTTTTGCTCAGCAGCTCAAATGATCCAATGCTGTACTTCTTCTGGAAGGAGCCAATTGTCTGGAACAAGAACAAGCATTGTCAGAACCCAGAACACATGGAATTTATTAAACTGCATAGGTATTATTTGCAATAAAAATTTGCTCTTTAACATTCAGTTAAAAATCAACTCCTCATCAGCAATGTAGAAGCACTACTAATCATCTTCCAGAACTTCCAAGCCACGATTTTGTGTATCTAATATCACCTATGAAGAGTCCCAAATACATCATCATCTCTATATATAACAACAGAAATGTAAACAGTCCAACAGTATCTGCAGATCTTTAAGAATTGAAAAGGCTATATAGCTAGCAAGGAACTTCTCCAACGTAAGGCAACAAAAGGCGTGAGAATACAAACAAGTTGAGTATTTATCATGAGAATGTCAACTCCAGAGCGTGTGATGCAAACTATTGACTTATGAATCATACTGCTACAGGTCAACGATGAAGATGTTGGTTTGATCACATGGGTTGTACTGCACTACTTAGCATTTACAATATTATTTTTTACAGAAGCATTTACAATGTTTGAGATTTCTTATTGCAGTGTTTTCACTGGGGGTCATTGGAATAATATCCACAACATTCTCCAATTGCAGTATCTACAACCAGTATTTATAACATTGTAAGACACAAGCAGGAGTGTCAGACGCATATATTCTATCCAGAGAGAGAGAGAGAGAGAGAGAGAGAGAGAGAGAAGAAAAGAAGCTCTCACAATCTGCTGAAGAGATGTGCAGAAGACAGCCACGCAGGCACAAATGAATCCCTTGGCGTTGACCTCGACATCTGTGACGGTGCAAATCCCCACGCCTGCTGCGACGACGACCACCGCAGATATAACCTTGGTGGTGTAGTGCTTGCTGTTGATCACCCATTCCATCAAGCAGACGACCGGAATCATGCTCAATTTGGAAATCTGCGAGATTGGCACAGGTAGTTTGCTTGCACATATTCAGCCAGCGCACAACAAGACCAAAATAAGAGAGAAGGCACGGCCAATGGACGACGCAAGCGTGCAGCGGTGGCGTACCTGGTAGAACCCGACAGAGTTGAGCATGAGGCTGAGGTTCATCCCGGTGATGGACGTGTTGGCGACGAGAGAGAACCAGACGAGCTCCCAGAGGGGGACGTGCTTGGATGCGGAGTAGCCGGTGGCCCTGGAAATCCACCCGACGAGCGCCGTGATTGTGAAGTGGAAGCCGGTCAACGTGGTGGCTGCATTCGCGGGAGGAGAGGAGGGGGAGAAGAGCACGTCAGATCCGCGGTGTCTCTGCGGGGCAGAGCGCAAGGCGGCGGATCCAGATCTGGGGGGAAGGGGGGGCGCGTACCGAAGGAGAAGGCGTAGCCGGCGGAGGACATGAGCTGCTTGTTGGCCATGATGATGCCGACGGAGCTGACGACGTTCATCCCCCACGCCCCGAGGTCGGACACCACCGGCGTCTTCTTCTCGACCTCCATCTCTCTCTCTCTCTCTCCCGCTCCTCCGCACCGCGCTCACACGAAACCTGGCGCCGTGGCACGAACCCGGAGGGTGGAGGGGCTCGGCTCGGCACGGTTCGTCTCGTCTCGGCTGCGCTCTTTGTACCCCCCTACTCCTCGATGGCTCACGCGGGAGGGGCCGCTCGGTTATAAAGGAGGGAGGGGGAGGGGGGGAGAAGCGTTGCCGCCTAGGCACGGAAGGGAGGAGGGGAAGGGAGTGTGGGAGGGGGTTTCGAATTGTGCCCGCAGTGGCGGAAACGTCAACCGGAAGGGGGAGAGAAGCCGGTGAAAATTTTGCGATTATTAGGAAGGAGGAAGGTGGGTGGGGCTGGGGGAGGGGGAGACGACGACAGGGCGGAGGTGTTCGCGGCTCTGCTGGATCTTGTGTGCGCGGTGCGGTGCGGTGCGCCTGCGCCGGGCCGGAGCGGCCTGCCTCTTTTGCGCCTCCTCCTTCCTTTGCGCGTTGCGCGCAGGATTTTCCGCCCTCGTTCAATTCAAAGCCTTCGCGACCGTTTCCACTCGGCGGTGGGCCCCACCGCTAAAGGCGAAAGCTCTCCTTTTCTTTTAACTCTTTGATTTGACGTACACAAAGGTGAAATCTCTGCCTTTAAACCCAACAATAAGGTGCAATCTCTTCCTTTAAACCCAGCTGTAAAGTGAAATCTCTTCATTTAAACCCAACTAAGGAGCTCTTGGTTCCAAGTTTCCAAGGATATAGAAGACAAACAGTGTTTTTATGCATGATGGGAAATATGTAAAGAAGGTGTAAAATACACGGCAAAGCAATAGTAAAAGGAAAATGATATGGTTCCCCGGGGGGGATGGAACCGTTCCATCCCCCCGGTTCCACCCCGCACGATAGGCCCCACCCCTATCCTCTCGTCTTTCTCCCTGCCGCAAATAGCTCGAGGGAAATTCCCCAGCGCCTCCGCTCGTCGCCGGCTCGATTGCCTTCCCTGCACGCCTCTGCTGCTCTAGCGACGGGCCTCCTCTCCTCCCCTGCCTCTGCCGCCTCCGTTCCTCTCCACCTCGCCGCCGCTGCTCGCCTGGCACCTCAGTTTCAGCCACGACCACCGCCCCCGCCTCTCCCGCCGCCTCCTGCAACTCGCAAAAGCCCCCGCCTCCTTGTACCTCGCTAGAGTTGAGGGACATGCCTGGCCATCCCCGGCAGCCCAAGGTCGCCCACAAGCCAATGGTCGCCGTCCATCGCCGTATCCCTCCGTTGCCAGACGCAGCGCCTCCCCGTCCATGGTTCCCGGTACCGCCGTCGTCCGGGCCCATGCTGCTCCCAGCCGGCGCGCTGTGCCGCCGTCCATGGCCTAGGGTTGCCGCTGTGGCACTGCTCCCTGCCACGTTTGACTTTTTTTTTGCTACCCGCGGTGGTCAAATTTGCTACATACGCCAGTTGGCGTTGCTACATACGATGGAATATTCTGCTACATAGCATGTTTTTGCGACAAAGTTTTCGGTGAATTGCTACATGTTTGTTATTTTTCTGCTACATTTGTTTTCTGATTTTTGCTATAATATCGTAATTTTTTTGCTGCGTGACCTCTCCGGTGAGACCTCCGACGAGGTGTCTATAAAAGTCTCCGTCGATGTCTCCGACGAAGTAGGTTTTTTGCTATATTAGAAAAACTTTTTTTGCTACAACCGTATTGTGGTTTTGCTACAACAGTGTCAACTTTTTGCTACAAGGTCTCCGGCGAGAGTCACCAGCGAGTTTTTTCCGACGATGTCTCTGGCGAAGTCGGTTTTGCTACATTAGTACAATTTTTTTGCTGCATGCTCTCTGGCGAGGTCTCCGGCGAAGTCTCCGGCGAGACGTTCTATTTCTGAAACGGACCTTTTTTTTTGCTTCGGAAGCAAAAAGGGGACATATGCAGCAAAAATGTGTGTCTTGCAGCAAAACCGAGATTTGAACGCTATTTTTGGACACGTGGCAGCACGGGAAGGAGGACGATGGGGGGCTCCTCATCGTTCGGGGGACGCCTAGCAGGCGCCATAGTAAAAGCTTGTCGTGCCACGCAGTTAAATTAGTTTCATCTTTGATAAAATCCCAACATTGAAAATGTTTCACAAAAGGGACATCTTGAACGAGAAAACCACATGAGTGCACATTCATCTATGGTTCCAATTAATTAAGACTATATCATGAATTTCTACCAAGGAAAGTAGAGTCAACGAACTTGAGGATGAAGAAACAAACTATATATGGTGTCGATGCCATGTCAATCCAATAAAGATCATGCAAAATTTCACCCGCGGCTCATTACCTTTTATGGACATACACATGAGATCTCAAGCAGCTAGCCCATGAAGGGGTTTCGAACAATAGATTAGGGTATACGCGGTTGCAGCTAGACCATGGAAGGGATATTTGAAGGTGGTACCCCTTTTCACAAGTCTTTCGTCTAGCGATTGCTCCGACGGAATGAGTCCGCCAGAGAGGCCCTTAACATGGGTGTCGGTTGTGCATGGCACTCTTTTTATCACCTGCCAACAATCTCATATCGGTACAATTTTGTTCGCGTGTGATCACGTCAGAACTGTGCGTGTGAGCATTGGTTGGAAGGGGCAACACTGAACATGAAGATATTTTGAGATATCATGTTCGTTTGAGTTAATTGGATAAAACTACCACAATTAGAGCTGTCTGGACGGGTCAGTATCATTTTTGGTAATTATTGCATGTCAGTACCAACGTTGGGACGCCGATACGCTAATCGCGCAAAAACCTCGCTGAACACGATTCTGACGATCCTGGCCCACAGTCAGCGCTGACGTGGCCAAACGGCCGTTTCTCCCGCCGTTTAGGACAGGACCAGGTGCGGTCCTGTCCCCTTCCTCTGACCAGACCAGTTCACTATCCCCTTTCTCTCTCCCACTCGCGATACGGAGACGATGGAGGACCCGACGAATCCTGGCGACGGCGGTGGCGGCGGCGGCGGCGCCGGCGACAAAGGCGGGTCTAGTGCTGTCGACGGAGGCCACAGGAACACGGGAGCCGGAAGGGACCAGATGGACGATCTGGACGAGTTGTGGCCGTCTCGGCCATCGACGGCGGCGGTGATGCTGGCGCAGCTCTGGGTGGCGAACCCATCAGATTCCGAGAGGTGGACGAGCAGCCTCGGCGGCGTGGAGTACGTATTCAGCTCTCCCTATCTCTCCCCTCCAGTCAGTCTCTGAATTTTTTTGATTTAGGGATTAGGGTTTGCTGAGTTGTGCTATTTGTTTGCATTGTTTTCATAGTCTTGATCCGGAGATTTGGGAGGTCAGAATTCAGCTTGATGGAGTGAACAATTTAGAGAGAAAAATTTGCAGAAACGACATTACTTATCTGAATTTAGTTGCAGTTATTGAGGAGAAAGGATTTAGTCAGAGGGACTCTATGTACTGCAAGAAGCATGGGGTAGATGAATTGGTTGATAACAACTACAAAATCTATGAACTATTAGACCATTTTGATTCAACCAAGGTGTTGTCTTTGTTTGTAAAGAGGGGCAGAGGTAGAAAGAACAAGAAATCTGAACCCAAAGCTAGTAGACCAACATCATCTTCTATTGTACAATATCAAGAACCTGTCCCCACTAATTATAGTGAACCTGGTGTCTATGTTGTTGACAAGGAAGGATGCATTTTCACTAGTCAGAGTGGCGGCACTGTTATAGGTGAACCTGATCCTTATGTGTGCAAAAGTGCTTATCTTCCAACTCAAGAAAGTCAGATTTTGGAGAAGGGAAAAGGAATAGCCATTGAAGATAGTGATTGTGATGATGGTGGCAGCATGGGGTCAGACATTGGTGATGATGATGCTTGGTGGGACAGTACCATTGGACAGGTTAATTTTGAATAGTTAGAAGAGTCTAGGAAAAAGGAAAAGAGGGAACTAGCAGAGAGAATTGAGGAGATGAGGAGGAAGAGACAAGATCCCCTATTGCACTGTGAAGGGGACACAGATATTGAAGACCTGTTTGTTACTGAAGAATATACACCACCTGTGTATGTACCAGGACCTGAACCTGAAAAGAAGAAGAAATGTCCTGTTAGAAAAGGACCCACATCAAGGTGTCATTCATCTATGGAGATTAAAGGAGCACCAGACTACATACCATCATCAGATGATGAAGATAATGCTGCTGGTTTTTCTGAGGATGATGAAGTTGATATTTTTTAACCATTGATCATGGTGGCACCAAAAGGCAGAAAAAGCAGAGCAAAGAAAAGGCCAGAGAGGATGTGGTATGATGAGAGAAGGTTGCATCCACATGAACAATTATGTTTGAAGATGTGCTTTGTTAATGTACAACAATTCAGAGATGCATTGATAAATTTGCACATTGCTCAAAGCAGGAACTACCAATATTGGAGGAACTCAAATGTTAGAATAATTGTGTTGCATCCACAAGGATTGTCCTTTCCATATGACTACTTCAGAGATAAAGGGTGAGAAGACCTTTTGTATTAGGAAGATGAGGATGCAACATACTTGTGATACAAGCACTGATAGTTCTAGGGTGAGTGCTAAATGGTTAGCTCACACATATGCAAGTATGTTCAGGTCTGATCCAAATACAGGAATCCAGTCACTCATAGATGCAGCAAGGCAACAACATTTTGTGGAAGTCAACAAGGACATGGCCTATAGGGCAAGAAATTTGGCTCTAGATGAAATTATGGGTGATCACAGGGAGCAGTATGTTAGACTTAGGGATTTTTCCCAAGCTATAGTTGATACTAACCCTGGCAGTAGGGTTGTTGTTACAACAGTGACACCTGCACCCACTGTAGAGAACCCTAATCCTGGGCCCACATTTCATGGATTCTTTTTCTGTATCAATGGAGCCAGAGAAGGTTTTATTAATGGTTGTAGGCCGTTCATAGGTGAGGATCTGTTTTCTTAATGTCATTAGGTCATTCATTCAATTATATTGTGTAGGGCTTGATGGATTTTATTTATGCAGGGCTTGATGGATGCTTTATTAAGCTGTGCACTGGTGCTCAAATCTTGGCTACAACAGGCAGAGATGCCAATAATAATATGTACCCTATTGCCTTTGCTGTGGTACCCAAAGAGGACAAAGCCAATTGGTGTTGGTTCTTAACTCAGCTGAAGTATGCTCTAGGTGGAGAAGAAGGACAGTTTGGTAGATATACATTCATGTCTGATAGACAAAAGGTGTGTTCTACCTGACTTGCTTGACTTAAAGTTGTGCTACATACTTGCCTTACAGTTGCCTTATACTTGATTTTATTTGTTATTTAGGGCCTTATAGCAGCAGTCAACCAAGTATTTCCTCTTAGCCCTCAGAGATACTGCCTAAGGCACATATATGCCAACTTTAAATCAGCTGGCTTTATTGGTGAAGATTTGAAGAAGATGATGGATGCAGCTTCATATGCTTACCAGCAGCACCATTTTGAGGCTGCCATGGAGAATTTGAAGAAAGAAAGTGAGGCTGCTTGGAAGTGGCTTAGTGCAATCCCAGTGCACACATGGGCTAGGCATGCTTTTGACACCAACTGCAAGACTGAACTTGTAGTGAACAATCTAAGTGAGGTCTTCAACAAATATATCTTAGATGTTAGGAAGAAACCAATTAGAACTATGATTGAAGGGATAAAAGATAAGTTGATGACTAGGTTGCATGAGAAGAGGGTAGGTGCTGCTAGGGCAGGATGGGAGATTACTCCCCACTTTAGTGAGCAGCTAGAAATGGCCAAGAAGCACTCCAGATTCTGCACACCAAGGGTTGCAGATGTTGGTTTGTGGCAAGTTACTAATGCTAGAGGGGATGCAACACATGCTGTCAATTTGTTGGAAAAAACATGTGGATGTAGGAAGTGGGATGTGACAGGGCTTCCTTGTAGCCATGCATGTAGTGTTATCATTAGAGCCAAACAGAAACCTGAGCATTATGTGAGCCATTTCTTTAAAAAAGATATGTATGCCAAAGCTTTTCAGCCTGTCATTTACCCAGTGCCTGGCCAGCATGCTTGGCCCAAAACACCAACACCTGACATCATACCACCATACTTCCACATCAAGAAAGGCAGAAAGCAAGAGAAGAGGAGGAAGGGAAAGTTTGAGGTGCCAAAGCCCAAAGATACATCAAGAATGGGAACCATTACATGCTCTAATTGCAAGCTGCAAGGGCACAGATACACCAGCTGCTCACAAGCTTTGAGGCCTGATTTGGTGATAAGAAAGAACAAACATTTGGTGAGATGACTGTTTTCAATTTGGTTTCTGCTGATTTGGTGATTTTGTTTGCTTGTGTGCAGCCTAACATATTTGGTTTTGTTTGCTTGTGTGTAGCCTAGTGCTCCACCTCCTGCTGCAACACCAACTGGTCCACCTGCAGCTGCAAGGCCACCACCAACTGGTCCACCTCCAGCTGCAAGGACACCACCAACTGGTCCACCTCTAGCTGCAAGGGCTGGCTTTGTTGCTCCAAGACAAGCTGCAAGAGAGAGAGAGGAAGATGGATCTATTCCTTCATACAAGAGGACCAGAATATGGAGCTACTTGAATTGTGGCTATGTTCCAGGAGATGATGGACCAGCTGGCCCATCAGATAACTAATTCTACAAGGCATGATCTTGTAATGGGGTTATTTTGGGTGATGGAAAATGTGTTGTAATGGACAATTAGTACAATCTGCCTTACTACACATGTCTGCCTCTTTTGGTATGCAAACTGTCAATGTAAGCAATGCATCTGGTACAATGTAAACTGATGCAGATGAGTTGCTGTGAATGTGATGGACATGTAATGAAATGCATGCTTGACTTTGGTACACTCCTAGTAATGATATGCAGTTAATGATCTGGTCTTGTGTTGTATATCTTTCAAAATGCATCTGCCAAAATGATCTGGTACATGCTGTCAAAATGTGGTACATGCATCAATCATGTCCAATTCTTTCAAAATCTTGTACATAAACATATCTGTTGGAGAACATCATAATCATAATAAGATAAACACACAAGTCTAGCAGATAACATCATCATAATATCTGGTACATATAGGAAGTATCCATAATACTTGTTCAAATGCTACATAGATAACATCATCATAATATCTGGTACATATAGGAAGCATCCATAATACTTGTTCAAATGCTACATAATTGTTCTTGCTCTAGTTCAACAGCCAGAAACACACAAATTTAACTACTTAATACAATCACAACTCATTCAGCAGATAGCTCTGAGATCTGCTTCAGCTTATCCTTCTTTTCTTGGAGAGCCTTGAAAAGATCTCGAATGCAATACTCCAATTTCTTCTTCTCCTCCTTCAAAGTGTTAACTTCTGCCAAAGCCTTCTCCTTCCTTGCCTTCTCAAGCTCCAACTCACTCAATGGCAGAGTCTAGCTGAGTTCTTTAATGAGTTTTATTTTCTGTTGCTCTAGTTCCCTTTTCTCTAACACCAGCTGGTAATTTTTTGTGGCATACTCCACATTGCCAGAGATTCTTGTCTCGTTCTCTTCATTATACATACCCTACAGCCGAATCAAAGCTTTCTGCAATGTAGGTGGCCACTCCAAATCCACCCAATGGAATGTGTCACCGATGGGCTCTTCCTACACATTAGTCAATATTCTAGTTAATATTGCTCATTAAGTGACACCACAAACCATTGGTGAATCAATGGAACATTCTATGATGGTAAAGCAATGCAAATTCTACAATAAGTGATAGCACAAACCTTGCAACCACAGCCAAGAAATTTTCGACCAGTATCTGAGCCTTCAAAAGCAACAAATTTGTGCATAGGCTTGTCGTGATTGCACTTTAGCTGAACATCATCACTGCCGTTGTAATCAGGGTCAAAGATAGTATCTGGCACCTACAGTAAGCAAGAAACGTAACATGAATTGATGAATCTAGGGTTAAATCGATCTAGGGTTCAGTGGAGCTAATAATCGAGCTAGGGTTCAGTGGACTAAACCAGAGCTTAAATAGACTAAAATCGAACTAAAATCGACAAATCGAAGAACCCTATTTCTACACTTACCCGCGCACGCGGGCTAATATCCTACCCTTCCGAGAAGCCTGACACGAGGCTTCCGCTGCTGGTCTCTCCATCATTCCAGGAGGGCATGGCGACGACGTGGGCAGAGGAGCTGCGACGGCGGGAGCAGAGGGTAGGCGACGAACGACGCACCAGATCAGGGAAGCAGAGGAGTGAGAGAGGAGACTGAGAGCTGGGGGACTCGATCTGGGGAAGAAGGGGACAGAACCGCCCCTGGTCCGACCGCACCTGGTCCTGTCCTAAACGGCGGGGGAAACGACCGTTTGGCCACGTCAGCGCTGACTGTGGGCCAGGATCGTCAGAATCGTGTTCAGCGAGGTTTTTGCGCGATTAGCGTGTCGGCGTCCCAACATTGGTACTGACATGCAATAATTACCAAAAATGGTACTGACCCGTCCAGACAACCCCAATTGTGGTAGTTTTATCCAATAACTCTGTTCGTTTGTTCGCATGCATGAGGCTTATGCATATTTGTTGCCGAGCGGTCTAGGACACATACGCGTATGAGTATGGGTTACTTCCCTTATTCGGTAATATCAAGGTTAGAACAAATGAAGGGGGTGGTCAAGCAGATGCGATATTACGCTGTGGTTGAGTCTTGGCGGTGCTACTTTAGTACCTGGACTGGAGCTCCAAGATGAACTTTTGATTTAACCTTTGTCGGTCGTACCTAGCAATGGTGATGCTTAAATATCGTTACCTTGCTAAAGGCATTGCATGGAATTTGCTAATTCGTACTATCCAAGACACACGATCTGGTATTTAACTGGATCTAGTGATAGTAACACTTGTGAGTGATTCCCTTCCCTAAGGTGTTCCTTATGAAGAACCTTCCCTTGGCCCGTGTGTTGTTAGGGCAGTGGTTGATGGCGTTGTTGGTTACTCTCTAACTTAGCTCTTTTTTTTCTTTCATTACTATTTGATTTTTTTACCAAACAAGCCTTCCCTCGTCGATTTCATTTAAAAACCGCACTAGTTTGCAAGAAACAAAATAAAGAGAAAGAGATCCTACCACTAGAAGCTACAAAAGAAACAACATCGTCACCAGCTACTACAGAGCGCAACAAGAACCAGAACCACCTGGCAACAGGCCAACACAAGGTACTCTGAGCTTATTACAACTAAAATAAGAGCAGCAAAAAAAGCACAACCCGACTAGAATTTTTTCACACTCCTTCAATCAATCTTGTTGTCATTGGCGCCCATCCATGCGTTCTGGAGAAAGCTTCCCTGATCACCATCTGGATCGTCTTCACACCCAACTCAAGTTCTTTTCTATCTTGGGTTGTCTCAAAATCGCCCATGAATTAAGCATATTACAGAATTTGTAAACAATATTAGCATGATCATCATGAAACTTCTTTTGAAGCATGCATCATTTCTCGTTTTCGAGATAGCCCAGTACACCGTAGCCCCTTGATAGAACATGAGCTTGCATTGGCTATCAGGAAAAAAATCGCCCAGCTCCCAGCCAAGTCATCAGCATTGGTTGGGGATCCGGTTAGGTTAAGAGCACATGCCACTACTTTCCACACAAACTTATCAACTTTGCAAGTGAAAAGGAGATGCTCAACACTCTCGGGATGCCCCAAAAGTGGCATTATTCATTCCCAGTCCACCCTCTCTTCAGCAGATTGTGTTTAGTCAGGATGCTATTTCTAAGCATCAGCCATAAAAAATCTTCACTTTTAGAGGGACTTAGATATTCTAGATAATTTTGTGATGAAAAGCTCTAGATCTCGGTTGTAGATATAGACTTTTCACCTTGAACTGCCCTAAGTTGCCAATATTCCATTTCACCCTATCTTTCTTATCACTGAACTATACACCATCCATCTTTCTCTTTAATTCACTCCATTGCTCTGTTGTCTCTCCCCAAAGCACTCTCTAGATCTCACACATCCCCATCCATGCTCTTGACTTTCTTTACTGTGATTGATTTATCAAAAGTTAGGAAGTAAAGCCTAGGATACTGTCTAGCAAGGCATGAGTCATTCACCCATCAGTCTTCCCAAAATAAAGTTTTACCTCCATCTTTTACAATCTTGGAGGTGTATTTCTGAAAGGTATCTTTCACACTCATCAAGCTTTTCCAGAAGGAGAGCCACTAGGATCATCACCTTCCCGAGCTAGAGTTTTGTTTGAAAGATATTTCTTAGACAGCAATTCCTGCCAAGTCCCTTCAGTGTTCTCCAATTTCTAGAGTCTTCTCCTTGGAAAAATAGATGGGAAAACCAAATCGGTAGAGACTTGACAAATAGTTCGAGCAGTGATAGTACGGAACTGCTCGCCGCTGCAACATCCCCTCCTCTTTTCTCCATTTGATTTCTTCCTCTAGTTTATTCTTCGATTCTTCCGCTACAGAAGGATAGGGTGCTTCCCCATTTCATTGCCTCGATAGAAGGTCAGATTTTATTCCTCCATATTTTTTCCCATTTATTTACTATAGCAAGGTGGGGTTTTCTTCTTCAGATTCCTCTTTGCTTCTTCTTATTCTTCGGATTCCTTTGCTTCTTCTTCTTCTTCTTAGGATTATTCTTATTCTTATTATTGTATAATTTCTTCTTCTTATATTAAGGGTTGCGATAGAGATCTGTCATGTCTGCACCTAGCCACAGGAGAATTGTCGACGTTCAAGCAGGAGCACGACATCGTTCACCATTGTCTTGAACCAACCAATCTTTCGGGATCAAGTAGTGAGTAATTTTTAGCCTAATTCAGCAAAGTATTTTTTTGCATATATGTGAACTAAAATATTAGGATTATTGCTTATGTGATATACTCACACTCTGACAGAGTACTGACAAAGTATGCGACAAATTTCTATTTTTCATAAGTAATGTATGATCAATTGTGTATTCTTTTCCATAAGTAATGATCTATTGTGTAGTGACATATTTCTAGTGAGTAATTTCTGCTTTTTAATAGATTGTGCTACTTTTATAAGTAATGATCTATTTGTATTCTTATTGCTCGTGTTATAGAGTATGTGACAGAGAATGTAATATTATTCAAGTCTTAGTTATCATGCATATATATGTGAGAGGGTTTCCTCTGAGCAAGTTAGAAACATAAATATTTAGGCATCTTTTTGGTAAATTGTATTAACATATTAGGATATTAGTGGAAAATCTCTTTCATAAGTAATTATATGTATTAAGACTTCATTTCTAAAAAAATAGATTGTGCTACTTTCATAAGTAATTATATATGTATTGATTTGTAACACATTTCTTTGTTTTTATTATCAGGCTATTCCTTGTTACTTCAAGTAAAGACTTAAATAATTTGTTGATAAATGGCTACATGGTATGGCCAAAGGCCATTGGTTTGAGTTTTTCCCGGTGAATACAAAAGTAGCTACATATTTGGGAGGATCGTTTTGGACTTCCTTCTTGATGCCACACAATGTTGATATCCATGATGTTGCTACCTTAACAATAAACACACAAGATGATGAGGAAGAAGATGCGAAAGGAGATGAGGAAGGAGCTCAACAGGATGTGCAGGAAGAGGAACTGGATAATAAGAATTTGTTTAGGATGGAAGCACATGTTGAAGGAGATATGCCCTAGAGGCAAATAATAAATAGCTTTTTATTGTCATATCTCAATTAGTTTATAATAGTTTCATATTGTGCTATAACTGTGGCAAGTAGAAACATTGGTACATGTGTGGTATGAAACAACCAAGTCCCTAGTAGCCTCTATTCATACTAGTTTGTTGGTCATGAAGATGATCTGGGTTTCAAGATCATGGGCATTTATACCGACTGACAACAGGATCATATCATTGGAGAAAGATGTGATTGGAAATTTCTCGAAGGATTGCAACACGATCAAGTCATATAGTTCATTGTTGCAACAGCTATACCTAGACTCCTTCTCCTTAGACCATGAGCTCATATTACTCACTATTTCCCGATGCTGCTTAGACTGCATCAAGCGCCACTTGGTAATACAGTGGTTATAAAGGTGTACGTTGGGTATTCCGAAGGAACAGTAGATGACATGTGACTGCAAGACCGGGATTTGTTCACCCACATGACGGGTAAAGATACATATGCCCGGCTTGGTGAGATTACATCCATAAATGTTGCAACATGTGACTAGGTCACGGGGATGTAATATCACGGTAACAAGAAAACAGAACTTGTTGTGAACGAGATTGAACAAGGTATAGGGTACCAATGATCGGATCTCAGACAAGTTGTATCGAGAAACAAAAGGAATAGGATGCTACATTTAGCGGTTCAAATGACATTGTCATCAGGAATGCATAGGGGTCACATGGATATCTCTGGTCCCTCTGTTGATCATTGATACAAATCATGTTTAGAGCATTCCCTAGCCGTGAGAGGATACACTTAAGGGTACAATGAGAGTGATCATTCGTAAGACGGAATCACAGTAGAGAAAGAGAAAGCCGGAATCGTTCTGCGGAGAGATCCAAGGTTGTTCAGAGAAAGAATAAAGGAAAAGACCCGGAAAAGTGTTTTCGGATAAATGGGAATTTAAATATATATTTATTATATGTTAATTGTGAATTAATATATTCTAAATAATATTTATATTAAGATTTATAAAAGCAACTTTTATATTAGGCCAAATCCCCAGAGGGAAAAAGGCCTAAGAATAAATCTGTAGAAAATGATAAAAGGAACAACCCTCGTGGGCGGCAGCTAAGTTGCCGCCGCATGGGGGCAGCAACAGGTAGCAACCACCACTGCCAGACCACCTGTGGGTGGCGGATAATCCGCGTCGCGCAGGGGCGAGCACCATCTACCAGCCGCGGCGGCCGGCCTGGCTCGACCCGACCCATGTGGGGCTCGCGGGGGAGCCGGCCAGCCAGCCGGGCCGGCGGGGCAGGCGGCCCACCCGGGCTGCTCGCTGGAGGCGGGAGCGGACTGGGCCGTGGGGGCATTTGCGGCCCACCCGACCGCGTGCAAGCTAGCACTTTGCGCCGCCTGCTGCTGGGCCACGGCGGGGCTCATCAGCCCACCCGGATGCTTACCCCCTTTTTCCTTTTATTAGTTGTTTTCTGTTTTGGCTATTGGGCTGGTTTTTGGCCCATCCGGCCAAGACGAAAATACCTGTATTTTTCCTTTGCCTATTAGTCCCACATGGCTAACCTAATGGGAAGGGCACACCCCGTCCACCTATATAAAGGGGTGCCCATGGGTGGGATTAAACACACAATTTGAGAAGTCCTTTGGTTGACTTTATCCCTCCCTCTCTCTATACCTTGTGACCATGGCCCCAAGTCTGGGCTGTACGATCGAGGCACATCTGTAGTACGCCATTGCGCTGCAGGGATTCCTAGCCGGATATCAACTTCCGCACTCCTGGCGGGATCAGGGAGCCGGATGTGGCGCCCACTAAAACCACTACTAAAAAATCGCTGTGTTTTTGTGCATTGCATCATCATGACCGCATGCTCATGTCATCATGCCACATTGCATTTGAGCATCATCATCATCATGCATGGCTTGTTTGAAAACTATTTTCGAAAATTCTGGTTTTGTTTTCTAAACGTTTCAAATCAAAACCCTAGGCCTTTTTCCCGGATATTTTGTTTTGCCTAAAAACAATTTACAAAAGGCTGTTTAAAATAAAATAAAATAAATACTCAAAACTATATTGTTATACCGGGGAGGCAGCCCAGCCCGTAGGCCAGGCTACCTACTAACCGGCAGGTCCGGCCCAAACCCAAAACCCTAGACTAAACCAGATCTAACCTAAACCCTAATCCTACCTACCCCAAACCCTAAGCCACCTGCCGCATTGCACACAACAACAGTAGCGTGCGCGGCGCACAGAACCACCCCGTAGTAGCTGCAGCGTGCAGTGCCTCACACCCGCACCGAACTGCCCAAGCGCGCGTCCACCCCGCGCCTCTATCCCGTACTCAGCCCCACCTACCCCCTGCTCGAACCAGTCCCCATCGCTAGCCTCGATCCCCACCCCGCGCAGTCGCTCCCGTACGGCCTCGCGTCGGTGCGACGCCAACAACCGCGCCCAACCCGTCGTGGCCCCACCCCGCTGCAATCCCCGCGAGCCCCACCTACCTCCTCTGTGCCTCACGCGGACAGCACACAGGACACGCACGCTCCCAGTCCTCGATACCCGCACCTGGCCCCGCCCCTGCGCGATCCCGACACGGACCCCGTCTCCAACCTCCTTCCCCCCGATCCCCACCTACCCCCTCTCTCTCCCCCTGACCCGGTCAACACCAACGCCATCGCCACCCACCCCGCATGCCCGCGTCGCCACCCACCACACCAGCCGCGCTGGGCCCCACCTGCTAGCGGTCTCGCCCATCCCCGCATCCCCCACCTGGACCCGCTCGATCCCATCCCGCGGCGACGCATGCGTCGCACGCCTCGCACGCGCCCCGCTCGCGTTGCTTCCCCAGTCCCGCACGCCAACCTCTCTCTTCCCCTGATCGGCCCCACCCACCAGCCTTGACCCCGCCTCCTCCTTCCTTCCCCACCTCGCAAACTCCCGAACCCCCGCACCTTCCTCTCTCCCATCGGCAACCGCCGCCGGCTCTCCTTCCCCTAGCTCTACGGCCTCCCTCCACCGCTCGAGCCGGCCGCCGCTAGCGACCAACCTCGCCTCCTCCCCTGCGGAACTGCTCCTCCGGTGCTCGTCCTCGGCCGCTCCGTCCAGGTGCCCGAGCTGCCGCTGCCATCGGGCTCCGCTCCGCGGCAGGCTTGCCGCCGCCCTCTCCGGTCACCTTCCTCCCGGACAAGCGCCGCCTCCCGTCTTCTCCCTCGTCCCGAGCACGACCCCGCCGTCGAGCATGCACCGCCAGCCCCTACCGATCCTCTTCCGCAAGCGTCGCCGACCACCATGCTCGCCAGCCCTGGTGCCGTCCGCCCGCAGATCCTTGATGTCGGTCATCTTCCGTGGTGGGTCGTTTTACTTCAGAGGCAAAACGTTTGGAAGGTGTTTGATGCTATGTCCGTTTAGGACATGACCCTTGTAGCATTGTGGTGTACTCGCTTGTGTTGTATACTACAGCCTGTGCCAAGTGTTTTTGTTGCCTGGGCGTTCCGCTTGTTCCCCATCGAGTCTATAGTGCGATACGTCCCTAGATGGAGAAGTCACCAAGGACAAAGTAAAGCTCCTGATCATGGTGTGCCCGTGTACTCGTGCTGCCCCGGTTGAAGATGGAGAACCACAGACTCGCAAACCCGTCTGCCACCAAGAGCGACCGAGGCCTTTGACACGGAGCGTCGAGACCCCCGGACCCGAAGAATCCCTGGACACCAAGATCTACCGGTGCTGAACCCAAGACCGAGAACGTCACCCGAGAACTCCGACAAGGACGCCAAGTTCTCCGTCACGGAACACCATGATCTTCGACACATACGCCAAGACCCCGAAGTCTTGGAGTCCGAAGACCGAACCCTCGACACGCCGAGACCCTGGAGCGCCAAGTTCTCCTACCCTGAGGACCGATCCATCAGAACGCCAAGACCTCCTTCCAAACCCGAGTTCTTCGTCACAGGCGTCAAGATCTCCTACACGGATCCGAGGACCACCGGAACCCGATCCACTCAAGTTCGCCATCGACGGTAAGATCGATCGCATGGAACCCAAGTTCTCCTTCACGGCACGACAAGTTCTCTGTCGTGAATCCGAACCTCGCCGAACCCCCAGATCCGGACCCTGAGACCGACCCCGAACCCCCGGAACCCCAGATCTTCCGAACCCAGATGTGTGATCCTATCCGAGACCCCTATATTTTATAATATATGACATTGTCACTTGTTGCATATAAATTGATCATATTGCATACATCTTCAATTGTTTGGGGGGGGGGTATATTATCGATTCACCTAATAATTAAATATGGAGACTATATGCGAGATATCTTTGTCTTATTCCGGACTCCATTTAAATTGGTGTAGCGAACCGATGCCATGCTTTGTCTTGTTAATACAACATTTAATTTGTGGGGGTTTCTAAATAACTTGAACTGTTTAATTAATCGGCGGTGCCCCGGTTCCGCTTAATATTGCCTAATTGCACCGCATTTGTGCCATGCCATGCATCATATCATAAGCATGCCAGATCTTCTGCCGTAGTATTAAAGATTGCATCCGGTGTTTCTTCTAGTGTTTGCTTCTTCGTGGATTAGGCCAATGAGTTGATGCGAGTATCGACAAGTTCTCTAGATATGAACCTTCGGCAGTGTTTCCCAGGCGAGCATCTCTCCCCCTTCTACCTATTTTGCATTTATAGTCTTTATTTCCTCCTGTTAATCTATTGCTATCCGTGTCGCGATGCTTTAGTTTCCGTACACCAGTTATATCCCGTGCAGCCTCTATATTGCCTTGGACACCTCCTATTACCTGTGTTCGGTAGATAGCTGGCCTCGCGAGTCGTAGATGCTTGCTTAGGTGCGATCTCGTGTTGTCAAGTACCACAGTTGTTGGAATGCTGGCAGATGTTTACGGTGGAGTTGATCATGACTTTAAATACAACTATTAAATTGTCGGGATAACTAATGAAAGAGGCACCGGTGGGCAATATATGCTATTTGGTTTTTATGTCCACTTGTGTCCCATAGGCCCCGAGTACTTGATACTTGTTCCTTGACTATTCGCACTATCCACATACGGGAGACTCTATGAATCCCCCTTAGCCAGAGCTTGATTCATTTCTTATTTCTTGGGGCCACAAACTAGTTTGGGGTTCTATTACTATCCTGTACTTATGCCATGCTTTACTGCTTTATTTAAGATTGTGCGTGGAGCACCTGTACTGTTTAGGATTGCGGAGTGTTTTCGCGGCATCAACAAGCCCAGTCACACTTTCGGGTTCCCAGTCGTTTACAGCCATTGGCGCAAACCTTGGGTCCGTCTCGGAGCCAGCCAACTTCATTGCGGGTAGCTTAATGGGGTGCCCCCCTGAAATATTTTATGAATCCTGTGATTGCTTTGTCGTGAAAGCCTCATTGGGTTTTGATTTGGTTTTTCCGAGGTTGATCGTGTGTGTGTTGCTATTTGTGCACCCCTGTAGGGTAAATCTTTCTAAAAGCCGTGTCCGCGGTTATGGACGACTTGGAGCACAGTATCTCAATCATAGACAAGCATAACTAAAGTAGTGCTATAAATTTGACTTAATATGTGACTAGTAATCATCTTCACTACAATGGAATGGATAATAAAAGTGCCAACAACTGGTGGAACTGGGGTGTATCGTGTCATGCAGTACCTGCCTAGTAAGTATTGCAACTCCAATGGAATGTGATAAAAGTGCCAACAATTGCTGGGTTTTGGGATTCCTCAGGACAATTATACCTGACTAGTAAATGTTCCAACTACCACGGAATGGTTAATTAAAACTGCCCACTACTTATGCTTCAGATGACTCATGCTATCTATATCTGACTAGTAAGTGCTTCAACTATAATTGAGTCAATAAAACTGCCAACTGTGTGAGTTCCTCGGTTTGACTTCCTTGTTTGGTCTCGTGGGGGAATACCAGGATGGGTATGATTGGTGTTACTATCAGGTTGGATCCGAGTAGGTCTTTCTTATCCCTCTCTAATAGCTGCCAGTTTTACTGAGTCTCTATAGGTTGTTTAGTGTTGCTGCGCTGCCGCCTCAGTGCACCATACCTATGTAGGCGAGGACCGCCGAATTCTAGCCTCGCCATGTACTGGCCTCAGTACTGACGCTCCTCTTTTTCCTTGCCCTTTGTCGGAACCCCTTTTGTTTTAGCAGGTTTGAGATCGACGTCGTTAGCAGGGTTACTCTTCCGGCTGGGCCTGGGCAGGGTTATGGACACCATTGGTTATTCTTCAGGGCTCTTAGCCCCATGTGCATCTTGTCCGTACTCGGACGCTGTAATGTTTTCAAGGTGATTTGGATCTTTGTATTGTATATCTGTATTCTTGACTCGCCGAGTCGCTGTTGTATATATATCTATTCTGTGGGTCCCATCGAGGACTATTGTGTAATGGTATTACTTCGTTTTCCACCCGCACGAAAGTGCCTGGTGGGCGTCCTTGAATCGTTTCTATGCGGGTTTGGCGGAAAGGGCTAGAACTTGCATAGGGCCGATTCGAGGGTGTTACACCGGAGGTCTCATCGTGCACCAGATGTGTACGGAGACACAAGGCGCAACACTTGGGGCGCTTAAATGTCATGAGCCGGAGCTGCTGCACGATGAAGATGAAGAAGGAGCAAGGGGTGACCTGCGAGGAGCTTCGCGACCTTGAGGTCAGCTACGAGTATGGCTACTTCAACCACGTTCCCTACAGAACGTTAACCGCGTATGGTCTACAAGGGTATGTATTCTCTACGCATTGACCGTTACCGGATTACTACATAGATAGATCCCAGGCAGTATTGGGGTTACATCGTAGGATTTTTTTTGTTTTCTGCTGTGATCCCCAACAGTGGTATCAGAGCCGATCTATGCGTAGGAGTGTTGTACGGCCAGTACGCACATGTGTTTGTGCGGGCATTGATCCTTTAATTATTACCCTCTTATGTGTACTTGTTTATATCGCGGTATTGTTTGATGAAGCGGCCCAGATCGACCTTATGCGTATTCGTACGCGAGACTGGTTCCACGCTCAACATACGGCTTGTACCGTATAAGTGGCTAGCGGGTGTCTG
This sequence comes from Avena eriantha, assembly GCA_910589775.1. NCBI lineage: Eukaryota > Viridiplantae > Streptophyta > Magnoliopsida > Poales > Poaceae > Avena > Avena eriantha. The sequence goes on along the minus strand of OU342741.1, from coordinate 128,821,351 downwards.
TCTCTCATTCAATAGTTGATATAGCATTTACAACGAAGGGCCCCGAAAGGGGTGTAATAGAGACAACTGTTGGATCCATGTCGTGGTTAGAAAGTTCATAGTTTAGAAACGGTTCTATTGCGAAAGCCCTAACAACCACGTAAAACTTGCAATAGATAAAGTAGAGGCGTCTAACTTTGTTTTGCACGGGGCATGTGATTATGACATGGCATTGGTCGTTGCGAAGGTAAAGTAGTTTACTTTTCTGTTGCTAAGTAGTATAGTGATAGTCATCATTCCGATGGATGACCTGGTGGAGGCGTCGTGGACTTGGCGTCAAACCAAGGGCAAGATGGAGATCATGCCAGAACTCTCGATGGAGATCAAGGCGCAAGAAAGACCATATCATATCACATTGTACATATGATGTTGATACCTGTTTTTTCATCTTATTGTGTGCTAGTATTTAGATACTCAACGGTAGCAAATAAGATAATCCCTATTGAATTCCAATGTTCCGTGTTCCCCTTGTGTGTGCACCACTAAGAAAGTTCTTCGGTATGAGGCATCCTTCGGTGAGTAGGGGTCAGGCATATCTACTTCCGCATACAGTGGGTGTAAGCCATGTTGCACAGCGAATACGCACAAGTTATATTTGGCGAGCCTAGCACGCCATATAAGCGTGGCTTCGGAACACAAGAGATCGAAAGACCGAGCATGAGTCACATGGATGATGTGATTGGCATTAGTGAATATCTACCTTTGATAATGCACTGATGGCCGTGTCAATCGGGGGAGGTGCAGAGGATAGGGATCATGCGATCACTAAAATCGTCCAGGGGATGAAAATTTTAGTGGAGACCAATTATAAATTGATCTCTTATTATAAACGTAGTCTAGATGTCTGTTTGTAAATATCTTAGTAGACCTTGGCCTATCCCATTGAGGTCCTTTGCGACCATGGGAATATATTGCTTAATATGGAACTTAGCAAAAGGGTCCAACTTCATGGATTAATACCCATGCCTGAGGGATATCCTCGTAAAAGGTGATCTTCTCTTCTTGATACAATAACCATTAGGAGATAATTCGATGACTCTAGAATTTTTGTGAAAAACACTTAGCGATCTTGCATTAGAGTTGAGAACTCTTAGAAGGGCTTGATTGCAATAGGATGTCATGAGTAAAAAGGGTATATGTAAGATATACAAAGTTATAAATGTGGTTTTGCAAAACTTGTTGCAGTTTGCAAAGTATTTGATACTTATCCCGTTTTGTGAAAACATTAGGATCTGCTTGAGAATTGCTGGTTTTGAGGCAACGTGACCTAATGATGGCAAGAAAAATAGTTGATGGCCGACATCGCCTCTTCCCTCAAAGTTTGTCATTTGGATTAGTGGATTGAATATAATTTTGTAATCCTTATTTGTGTGTCTTGCTTTTGGCGAGATGATTATTCATATGAATAAGTTACAAGCCAGTTTATACTATTCTTATGAACAATACCATTATGGTCACATTATGATTACAAACAAGTTATTCTCATCACTATGTTAATGATATTGGTTTAAACATTTATAAAGGATTAGAATGCTAAAAGATATCCAAAGTTTAATAATGAAAAGACAGTATAGTTTAAGTCATTTTGGTTATTGCAGGTTCTTTATGAAAGATCGGGGTCCTAGATGCTTAATCTAGAGACTTTGCAAAACCATGCCTCTTGGGCAGAATGACTAAAACTCCGCATTCTGGTAAAACGGTGATATGCGAAGAAATGTTGAAACTTATACATAATGATGTATCATATTTTCAACAGAGTAGTGGAAATCATTTATTGTGGACTTAAGTGAATAAGTGTATTTACTTAATGAAACATGAAGTTTGAAATGATTTGAATTGTTCAAATGAGTTCATAACTAAATGGGATATTGAATTAACTAAATTAACAAGTCTGTTCGATTTGATCGACACGACTAAAGTATTCAAGTTAAGTTTAGCATAAAAGGGTGTTGTGAAATATGTTTCACAAATTATGATAATTGGATGAATTCAAACTTTGTTGAAATATCTAAACATCATAATCAATATGTATTAGATACATATGGTACAATATTATCTCTTATCGAGGTTATAGTTGTCGTTTAGTATTAGAGATCAAAATAAGCAAACACTCATTTGAAATACAAAGGAACATCTAAAATATTCGTGGAAACAACACCATAAGTGTTATGGCAAGTTCGAGTTTCTAGAGATTTCGACAAGTCGAAGTCGTGGCGAATAGACAAGTCTTTGTAGAGCATTCTTAGGAAGCTATGAGTGCATCTTCCACAAAAGGGGAAAACCTGTTGTTGTCCAAAGTTGACTTGTCTTGATGAAGATACATGTGGAAGAAAGTAAAAGATCAAAACAAGGTATTTGACCTTACCTCCGGATTGTTGAGTGGCGCAGGGGAATTTGTTCCGTAAATCCAAACTCTACAAATAGAGGAGAAACCAATGATAATGATCATAAAGTTTTAGGGAATACTTTTACTAAATAAAGTAGGATTCAACTATATATTCTACAAGTTTGTGGAATTATATCGTTGATTCACTTGTCATGTTTTGAACAAGACATACCTATGAATTACAAAGAAGCGTGATGGACCTAAGTACGAGAAATGAATGGTCATTGAAATCTCGTTAGTGGAATTCTCGATTTGATGGTGATCAAGGAATTTTGGAATGTCCAAGATTATCGAGAGGACCTAGATTTGAGTGGGAGCAAATCAGCTTGGCTAATTCATAATATGTAGCTGACATATTTTGAGTGGGAGCTAAGTAAAATCCCTGGATCTCAAACATGAATGTCATATTTGAGTGGGAGCGTGAAATCATTCTGGGATATGTGGACGACATATGTGAATGATGTGATTGGTGTTAATATCGTTTAAGTTAGATAAATAAGGATGAAGTTGAAGTTATTAAACAATAAGATCTATCGAGATAGATTGGTGAGTTTAATAAACACTGAATGCTTCCTGGACTTGACTCTGAAAGATGTTCAGAATGTCCTAAGCAAGATTCTGAAGAAGCTCAGAATGGAACAAGTAAGAAAGAAGCTCTTACTATATGAAGCATTGAGTATTGCAACTATGGTTGATAGAAAGAGATGCGTTGCATCTCCTATGTCTCAGTCATAGGTTCTTCCATATAACCATGTTGTATACTCGACATAAATTGACCTGATGTTCTGGTTGGTAGGACAAAGTCTTAACTATAAGAGCATGTCTTTAAGTGATTCCTGAGTTGATCACTGAACTAGAATTAAGTTTGTACATAAATGGCAAGAAGCAATGTAAGAGGCATATTTGCATTTCATGCACTAGGATGTACATAGATATAGAAGTATAAAGACTGCATCTGATGTGATGTATAATGTTATGGCGGGGCTAGTTCGCTTTTGACGTAGAATTATGTGTCTCAGGGCCCAGTGCTCATGAGAAAGCCCTCGAGGTTGATATAACGTCACTGTAAGCTCCTGGAATCCGGCCTCGTTCTACTGCCATGACTATAGTATATACACAAAGGATAGCAAAGTGTGTTTTGATGTTTAGATGACAATGGTGAAAACGACCGTCATCATAAACACTAGAAACAAAGTCTCACTTTGTCACCAAACAAATGCTTCAACCCATTATAAGATAGTGGTGTGAATGTCAAAATTAGGAAGACATTAACGATTTGCAAAAGACATAATGATCTGGTAAAACAGAACATGGACATGACGTTGCCCATGAGCATGCATGATCTGTAAACGCATATGGTATATGGTTTATATGAGTAAAATGCAAGCTGGATTATTTGAACTCTAGTGCAAGTGGGAGACTGAAGGAGATATGCCCTAGAGGCAAATAATAAATAGGTTTTTATTGTCATATCTCAATTAGTTTATAATAGTTTCATATTGTGCTATAACTGTGCCAAGTAGAAACATTGGTACAGGTGTGGTATGAAACAACCAAGTCCCTAGTAGCCTCTATTCATACTAGTTCGTTGGTCATGAAGATGATCTGGGTTTCAAGATCATGGGCATTTATGCCGACTGACAACGGGATCATATCATTGGAGAATGATGTGATTGGACATTCCTCGAAGGATTGCAACACGATCAAGTCATATAGTTCATTGTTACAACAGCTATACCTAGACTCCTTCTCCTTAGACCGTGAGCTCATATTACTCACTATTTCCCGAGGCTGCTTAGACTGCATCAAGCGCTACTTGGTAATACAGTGGTTATAAAGGTGTACATTGGGTATTCCAAAGGAACAATAGATGACATGTGATTGCAAGACCGGGATTTGTTCACCCACATGACGGGTAAAGATACATACGCCCGGCTTGGTGAGATTACATCCATAAATGTTGCAACATGTGACTAGGTCACGGGGATGTAATATCACGGTAAAAAGAAAACATAACTTGTTGTGAACGAGATTGAACAAGGTATAGGATACCAATGATCGGATCTCGGACAAGTTGTATCGAGAAACAAAAGGAAGAGGATGCTACATTTAGCGGTTCAAACGACATTGTCATCAGGAATGCATAGGTGTCACATGGATATCCCTGGTCCATCTGTTGATCATTGATACAGATCATGTCTAGAGCATTCTCGAGCCGTGAGAGGATACAATTAAGGGTACAATGAGAGCAATCATTTGTAAGACAAAATCACAATAGAGAAAGAGAAAGCCGGAATTGTTCCACGGAGAGATCCGAAGTTGTTCGGAGAAAGAATAAAGGAAAAGACCCAGAAAAGTGTTTTCGGATAAATGCAAATATAATATAGATTTATTATATGTTAATTGTGAATTAATATATTCTAAATAATATTTATATTAAGATTTATAAAGGCAACTTTTATATTAAGCCAAATCCCCGGAGGGAAAAGGCCTAAGAATAAATCTGCAGAAAATGATAAAAGGAACAACCCACGTGGGCGGCAGATAAGTTGCCGCCGCACAGGGGCAGCAGCAGGTAGCGACCGCCACTGCTAGACCACCTGTGGGCGGCGGATAATACACGTCGCGCAGGGGTGGGCACCAGCTACCAGCCGCGGCGGCTGGCCTGGCTCGACCTCGGCCCATGTGGGGCTCGCGGAGGAGCCGGCCAGCTAGCCAGGCCGGCGGGGCAGGCGGCTCACTCGGGCTGCTCGCTGGAGGCGGGAGCGGACTGGGCCATGGGGGCGTTGGCGGCCCACCCAGCCGCATGCAAGCTGGCGCTTTGCACCGCCTGCTGCTGGGCCGTGGTGGGGCTCTCCGACCCACCCGGCTGCTTACCCCATTTTTCCTTTTATTAGCTCTTTTCCGTTTTGGCTATTGGGCTGGTTTTAGCCCATCTGGCTAGGACGAAAATACCTGTATTTTTCCTTTGCCTATTAGTCCCACATGGCTAACCTAATAGGGAGGGCACACCCCCTCCGCCTATATAAAGGGATGCCCATGGGTGGGATTAAACACACAATTTGAGAAGTCCTTTGGTTGACTTTCTCCCTCCCTCTCTCTATACCTTGTCACCATGGCCCCAAGTCTGGACTGTGCGATCGAGGCAAGCCTGTAGTATGCCATTGCGCTGTAGAGATTCCTAGCCGGATATCAACTTCCGCACTCCCGACGGGATCGGGGAGCCGGAGGTCTCATCGTGTACCGGATGTGTACGAAGACACGAGGCGTAACACTTGTGGCGCTTAAATGTCGTGAGCCGGAGCTGCTGCACGATGAAGATGAAGAAGGAGCAAGGGGTGACTTGCAAGGAGCTTCACGACCTTGAGGTTGGCTACGAGTACGACTACTTCAACCACGTTCCCCGCGGAACGTTAACCGCGTACAGTCTACAAGGGTATGTATTCTCTACGCATTGGCCGTTACCGCATTACTACATAGATAGATCCTAGGCAGTTTTGGGGTTACATCATGGGAAATTTTTTGTTTTCTGTTGCGATCCCCAACACATGCCCCTAATAATGACATCGGACAATTCCACTTAATTACTGGCATGTGTTTTTCATCAATGTATTAATTTAAGGAAATATGCCTGAGAGGCAATAATAAAGTGGTTATTATCGTATACCTTGTTTATGATAAATGTTTATTTTGCATGCTATTATTGTATTAATTAGAAATGTTAATACATGTGTGTTTAATAAATAAATAAAGAGTTCCTAGTTATGCCTCTTTTATTAACTATCTCATTGATTAACAAGATGATCAAGGTTTCCTGATCATGGACATTGAATGTTGTTAATAATGAGGTCACAACATTGGTAGAATGTTGTGATGAACATTCATCCGAAGAATAGCAATACGATCAAAGTCATTGTGTTAAAATTGCTATGACAACATACAAAGTAACTTTAGTCCTTAGACCATGAGATTATGTCAATCACTAACACCGGAAGAGTAACTTGATAACATCAAACGTCACACCGTAACAGGGTGATAATAAAGGTGGGTTCAGATACTCTGAACATGTTATGTAGAGGATCATGGATAAAGAGTGGGATTTGTCCATCCAGATGACAAAGAGATATACTCTGGGCCTTCTCGGTGATATCACATTGAAGTAGCCTGTAAGCATGTAAGCAAGTGATAAGATCACTAGAATGTTTATCACAGGAATGAGAAAAGAGTACATGTCAGTAACGAGATCAAACTAGGTATGGGGATACTGATAATCGAATCTTGAGTATGTAATATATCACGAGACAAGGGGATTTAGTTACAAACGTTTAAGGTTCACTGATACCTTCGATCCAGATTCATGTATGTACTATAATAGCTTTTTCCCTAGAAGACCTAGGTTTAATCAAACCTCGGAAAGCAATGCTAAAAGGAAATAAAAAAGGACACATCTACTAGACTTTGTTTGTTTGTTTTACCTTAGTTTACCGGACCAATCTAGTTTACTTTATAATGGGCTGAATCAATGGATGGAGATAGGCCAGGGTTGAAGATCCACCTGCAGCTACACATCATATGGGATAAAAGATAATAATAAGCATAGTCATGTGTAATGTTTGAACGGAGATAATCTCTTGTGGGCAACACATCCTAACATACTAGAGCCCCCGTGATGCAACGGGAATAGCAATAGTCTTTTAATCCAACCAAGTGCACACCAAAGTAACGGGCTACAAATGATTATTAAGTGTAAAACACAGATCAAAACTTTAAGTGTTGATGTTGTTGTGATCCTGAATGGGTCGCTAAGCGAAGACCGTACTACCCTTTCTATCACTGTGGTTCCTATGAGATTGCCACTAGCCAAGTATCTCACCTCAAGCCTTTATCAATCTATGGGATCTTGGGTACTTACAAGTCCACAGATTGAGACAAGAGACAAAGAAACAAAAGATACAAATCTCAATTGCAAACAAAATACAATACTCCAGTGAATTAGATGCACATAATCATTGCGAGGTTTCTCCCCAACCCGCAGCCCATGAGGACTACTCACTCATAACAAATAGATCGGAAATATAAAACATCATACAAATACTTAGATTGAAATCAAATATTCTTACAATGTTCGCCAAATCACAATGGTGTGGCTAGTGGATGGGATGGATGGTGGAAGTGATGAACAATGGTGTGGATCTTCTTTGGTGGTGTTGTGATGTAATGTGAGAATGGCGGCTCTCTGGCCGGTGGCTGGAGCCTCAAAATATAGAGGAGTCTTCACGAAAGTTGCAGGGTTTGACGAGACGAAGCCATCGCCACCTGGTACGGGCGGGCCCTGCCCGTACTAGTGGTCATTAAGCTTGCTGACGCCTAGGAACGACTCCCCAATTACTTGGCCATGTGGACTTCCTCAAAAACCTTCATTATGACTCCTGATTTCACATTAAAAACCGTTATTTCCTGCACAACATAATTCAAAGAGAGGTTTTGCATAGCTTTGCAATTATTAGTAATTAGTGGAAAGGGTTGAGAGTTTCTTGGCAATTGCTTGACCAAAAATAATGTTTAAACGTGGTAGAAGATGGCTAATTTTGGAGCCATCAGCTTCCCCAAAGCTCAAACCTTGATTGCCCTTGAGCAAGAAGAACCAAAAGAACTATAAGGAATTCAACGTTTAAACTTGAAACAACGAGAATAAGAATTCACTTACGGTTGGTAGTCATATGCGCTCATCACTTTATTCATTTGCGAGGCTTATCAAAGTTAGAGAGATGACAAGAATACTATACAAGCTTCGGTAAGTCAAGACACTCAAAGTAAAGTTTAATTAAGTATAAGTAACTAGAAGTGTAGCAATCAATCCAATTCTTCTAATTAACTCTCAGCTTGCCAAGGAACACTAGAATGTTTAAATAACATAATCGAGTAAGAGAGTTTCATGTCCTAAGTAGTATAACAATGAAGTGTCTTATTTACACCCAAATCAATGGATCAAGTCTATCAAAAACACTTCTAATCCAATTATTATTTTTCAAGAAAAACTCGTAGAGTAGTAATGAGACCATGCCAAGGACTTGTTATGTGGATCCTCATAGATATCGTTTTTTTATTCTTTCAAGGATCGTTGGATGTTTCTTTTTGCAAGTGTTTACACAACCTTTGAGAGTACCAATACTTTTGCCCATATATTGACACATATGCCACTCATGCCATCAACTCATAGCCTAAATCTTGGGTTATACCATACATCGTTCAAAAGCTAGCGGAGTTGTTGGCATCCCAAAGGTGTGCATCATAGACACAGAACAAAGTTGTCTTACTTCTTTCTCTTTTTTGAGCTAGTATCGCAGTTTGATCCACAAGTGTCGTCAGATTGATGACAAGTACGCCATGAGGGGGTCCTCGAGGCGTGTGGAAGAGAGGGGTGTGAGACGTACGGTATTCCGGGATGGTGAGCACACAAGTTTACCTAGGTTCGAATCCACTGGCTTTTGACGGATCCTACTCCTGCTAGCAATCCAGTAATACGGCAAAGCCAAAATATGGGTTACAAGGGTTTCACCTGTGTGAGTTGAGATTGTAGACTATTATGAGGGTGCCCTAAAGGCTCTCCCTTGGACGACTTATATAGATATCCGGCCTAGGGTTTACATGATAGATCTATCCGGCTAGGACTAAGAGTCGGTTACAGAGTACATCTTGAACTACAAGTAACACTATGGGCCTATGTCGGTAAGTCTTCTGGGCCTTCCCGTAGACGGACTGGACTCCGTCTCCTCTCTCTGACTAGGCCGCCCATGAAGCAAAGCTCTAACCCGAAGTTGGCCACCCTGGTCAGTGAGGTACAGTGAGGATACCCGGAAAGTATATCCCCAACAGCAGCCCCCGGAGGCCTCCAAGATCCAAAGTCAGATTCATCATCGTATAGCTTGATCTTCGGCTTGCAGAATCTTGAAGGGTTCCTGAAACTTCAAAAGAAAATATACGATCTAGGTCTCAAAAATGAGTCGGACCTATGAATACGTTTATTCGGATTTCCAGCTCGAAATTCAAACTAAGCCGAAACTTGGGCTCTGACGTCATCTGACACCAGTCATGGTCAAGTCACGTCACTGACAGACATTTCCTGTCAGCATGACCGTTGGTGCGTCCGTCTTTCGTGGAACCGAGGCGCCGTTTCAATGCATGCGTGGAGATCGAGGCGACGTAATCATTGCCCTGGGGGTTTCCCAGTTCTTTCCACGACGCGTGGCACGTTTACTGTAGCGTTTACACGAATCTTGACGCGGCTGGTGGATATAAGTGGTGGGGATCATTTTCCCCATCTCCTTCACCAGATCCGTCTCCCCTACATCTCCCACGAACCCAGAGCTCCTCTACTCCCCAGAAATCTCCAGCGCCACCCATCCAAGGTCACTGGCACACTGGCAAAATGGCTTCTGCATCATCTTCTGTTACGGCGGCGACGGCAGCAGCGTTGGAGAAAGAGAGCAACCACAGGGTTTGGATCCCGTGCGTCCTTGACGATGCTAAGCTCCATGGCGTGGAAGAAGAATGGCTCCTCCGCGCCGACGACTAGCGGAGCGGCTTCGGCGAAACCATCCCCAACCCTCGCGATGGCGAGCGAGTGCACTTCGGCACTCACCTTGACAGAGGTCTGAGCTTTCCTCCCTCAGATTTCTTTTCCGAGGTCATAGATCACTACGGAGTTCATCTCCATCATCTTCCCCCGAACTCTCTCTTAGAGATGAGCGCGTACGCATCTTTGTGCGAGGGGTATCTAGGCATTAGGCCGAGCCTTACTCTTTTTCGGTACTATTTTCTTGTCCGGAGAAATTCCATCACTGTCGGTAATCCTTATATTATCGGTAATATTCGTTTTTTTGTTATAAGAGAGTGCATCTATCCCCGGATTATGACCAGTGAGTCAGTCAAGCAATGGCCATCCACTTTCTTCTATCACAAGGATATTCCCGCTCCCGTCAAAGCTACTACTTTGCCGGCTTTTGTCGACGGAGCCGCCACGCCCCGAGAATCCTGGGATGAGGTCGCTCCGGCTCTCAGTGATGATCTGCTTCTCGCCAAGAGGCAGATCGAGTATTTGATGAAACACAAGGGTCTGAGAGGGTCCGATTTAGTCCAATGCTGGGTGGCACGCCGGATCCAGCCTCTCCAACATCATGGAGATCGACTGATGCACTCCATCACGTCGTCCAAGAAAGATACGCTCCGGATCAGTCCAAGGCCTACTTGGAAAAGGACTATGTATTTCAAATCAAATGGCTTATAAGGGAGCGGATTGAGAGGAAAATTCCAAGATGTCTCTGGACATGCACACGACAGAAAACCCCGTGGTGCTGGTAAGCTTCAGCAGCAACTCGTTTTATGTGTTCATCTTTATATTATTTTGCAATATTGAGATACTTTCTTCTTTTCAGCTTACCGACCTCCCCTAGTAGGAGCTTGCTTCTATCGAGGGATATCCTCCTAAGTTTTCTCAAGAGGAGGGAGAATTGGTTCCACTGCCAGACATTGTTCCTCGGAAGCGTAAAGCTCCGACAGTGGCCATCGGCACGAAGGAGGTGCCTACTGTGAAGAGGTAATTCTTTCCTCACAAGGTCTCTATATTTTGTTTGTAATTCTTTCTGAGATGTAATGTTCTTTGTCCTATTACCTTCTCAGAGCTAAACAGCTCATCAAGGGCAAGGGAAAGGGAGTTACATCGAAGCCCCTATGCCAGTCGAAGCTGAACTTGGCTTTTCCTGCTGTAGCTCCTCGACTCCTGCCCCTCAACCTTCTACCGCCTCTGCACCTCAGTATTCCATGGCGTCGGAGATTACTCCATCTCCGACTGCTGTAGAAGATCCAGCTCAATCAGCAGAGCCAGCGATCCTTGAGTCGCAAACTGACGTCACCATGGGTGACTCAGGTCTTGATAAGGGTGAACCCTCTTCGGGTAATGATCCCTCGGAAGAAATCTTCGCTGAGAACCTTCTCAACAATCCGGGTCTTGCCAAGCTTGGCATTACTCGGAAATCAGCAGAGGAAATCCAGCGGCTCGCCCGGCAATGCTTGGAGAGCCGAAATATTACTGCCAAGGAGGAGGCACAAGAAGCGGAGGATATCAAGTACTTCGAAATCCTCGAGCAAATTCATCTTCGCGACGAGGTATTAAGAGCCGGTGTGCTTCCTCCACCACCGAGTATTCCACTCACCCTCACCGAGAAGGTTTCTGCAGAAGTGAACATGAGCGTGAGCAAACTCACTCACGAACAACATGTAAGTCGGAATTCCAACTCTCATTTTTCCTTATGTTATTTTATATCATATCCTCTAGCCCCCAAGCATGAAGTTGGATACATAAATACATATTTATGCTTTGTTAGGATGCCAAAGAATGAACTAGTGTAGCCCCCAAGGCTCGTGCTGATATTAGTTACAATATTAGCCCGAGTCTTTAGTAGACTTCTGACTCTGGGTATTCTGACTTACAGAAAGTTAATTCATATAACCAAGAATTGTTGAAGAATATCTGCAACAAGCGGAGAGAAATGAGAGCTCTCCGACTTGAAAATGCTCAATTGAAAGTTTCTAGGGATGAGGCTGAAGGTATACATTCCAGTACTCAAACCTTGCTCTTTAGTTCATAGTCAAATTTTTATTCAAATGTTATTCCTTTGACTACAACACTGGTAAAGCAATCCTGTGCTATGATTGAGGAAGCCGAGAATCTGAGGACCTTGGAGGTGGAAAACAAGGACCTGTGCCAAGAGCTGGATAAGCTTAAGGCGGATCATGAGAAGAGCATTGCTCAAGTTCTCGAATCCTCCTCCATAGCCACCGAGGAGCGTGATCGAAGGATTGCCTCCCAGGATCAGAAAATCTCAGATATCAGCAATGAATTGTTCAGAGAGAAGGACATCACCGAGGCACTCCGGGCTAAACTCTAGAGTCTTCGAGAGGAGAAAACCAAAATTGATGATGTCATCTTCGGTATGTTTCCATCTTTCTAAATTTTCTACATATTTTGACTCTTTTGAGGTCGGATTTATTTTATTAACCATTTTGCATCACATGCATAGGTCCTTTGAGCTTACTAGACTCAGCCTCTGCCGAGTCTCGCACCAGCCAGCTTACACAAGTCGGCGATCTGCTTCATGACTTCCGCCAATCCATCTAGGATATTGGCGAAGTTCTCAAGGTTCCAGACATGCATAGCATGTATGTCTTTGAAGTGCAAGACAAGGCCAAGGAGATGCCACAGCTTGTCCAGGACTGGAAAATGTCCTACGTGCAAACTGCAGCGCAGAATGCTCTCACCATGGTTATGAGCCACCATGGAAACATGGAAATCTGGAAAGTAACCAGAGGGTACTGCAAAGTGGATGAAGACGGACAAGAGCAAGACATCAAGGCTATCATGAACTCCTATGCCGGATATGGGTGTCACGTAGCTGACTTAACCAGCTACGACACTCCTTTCTTCACCCACGTGGACACGCCACCTCCGCCTGCCGAAGAAACAACAGAAGTTTCTAACGATGAACAAACCACATTAGATTTGAACATCTCGGAACATTATCAAGGCGAGGCTGATGTATCCAGCGAGCCGGCAGCTCCTACCTCTCCCCTGCATCATAGAGTATCAGAAAGAACAATGTGTTATTCTGAAACAATTTGGATCTGTAAATAAGTAGTATGATACTTTTGCTAGTGCCAAGTTTTATTTTATCTATTCAGCACTTTTGGCTTTAATGTTATGTGCCTAAAATGTTTGCATAAGCACTTGTGTTTTTTGTCTGCACTTATCATTTATCTGGCTTTCCGCCTCGTCCCTTTCGTGAGCCGGTCAACCTTTAGCGCAGAAACTTTGCCGAGCAACGGAGCTCAATTGCTAAACCAGTTTAAACTCAAAAACAAAGCCGGCTTCCAGTACCAACAATTCACTACTCGGAAAATGCCCACATCCGGCAATCAGACAAATAACCAAAGCACAAACAATAAAATTTAAATTTATACCCGAAGGTAGAAATTTTAGAATCGGAAATCTAAACCAGAACAAACATGAGCATAAACTACTTTCAAGTATTCTGGGATTTTTGATTGTGACATGATTATTCGGAAATAAGATGGTAAAAAACTTCTTAGATTTTTTTTTAGGCAACCAAAACTTTATTTCTTTTGGAACATGTACACATATATGATTACAAAGAAGGATAAACTAAGAATAAAAAGGACATAGCTGAGCAATATTCCATGGTCTGTCTAATTCTTCCGGGTTTGTACTGCCTCCAGCTCTCTTTCTCTTCTTAGTAGCAGGTCTTTCTTTGACTGGCCGCATATCAGTTAGGTAGTATGAACCATTGTGCAATACTCGACTAACCAAAAAAGGCCCTTCCCATACTTGTGCTTTCTTTGTTGCACAAGCCGGAGAACCAAATCGCCATTATTGAAAGACCGGTTTCTGACTCTCTGGCTATCATACTTGCGTAGCTTCTGCTGATACGCTGTTGATATCATTTCAGCAACGACGCGAACTTCTTTGACTAAGTCGAGATCATTTTGTTGAGAAATCTCGGCATCCTCTTCGATATACGCAGCAAATCTAGGAGAATTGTGAATCAAATCACTAGGAAGAACTGCTTCAGCACCATAGACCAAGAAGAAAGGTGTGTATCCGGTTGACCTGTTCGGAGTTGTTTGCAAGCTCCATATTACATAGGGTAATTTCTCTGCCCAAGCCCCTGCATCACATCTGAGTGGTGCTTCGAGTCTTGTCTTTAGGCCTTGTAGGATTAAACCATTTGCCCTTTTGACTTGTCCATTAGCCTACGGATGCGCGACTGATGCAATGTCGAGCCGGATATTTTGTTCATTGCAGAATTCAGCAAGCTCTCCCATAGAGAAGTTACTCCTATTGTCCATGATAATGCTATGCGGATAATCATATCGGAGTATAACATCCTTGACAAATCTTCTGGCTGTTGCTCCATCACAACTAGTGACGGGTTTAGCCTCAATCCATTTGGTGAATTCATCCACCATCACTTAGAGGTGAGTAAATCCACTTGGAGCCCGTTTAAACGGTCCTACCATGTTAAGCCCCCAGACTGCAAAAGGCCATGTTATAAGTATTGTTTGTAGCTGCTCAGCCGGAACATGAGCTTGTTTGACGTATTTTTGGCAACCTTTGCATGTCTTGACCAGCCGTCCGACATCTGCCTTGGCTGTAAGCTAGAAAAAAACCGTGTCGGAAAGCCTTTGCCACTAAAGATTTGGCTGCAGCATGGTGACCACACTCGCCTTCGTGGATTTCTCGTAAGATTTCCACTCCTTCCGGAGATACACAACACTAAAAGACCCCAGACGCACTCCGCTTATAGAGCTCACCACTAAGTATAGTATAGGCTTTTGCTCGTCAGATGATCTGCCGGCTCAGAACCTCGTCTTCGGGTAATTTGCCATCTACCAAGTAATCAAGGTATGGTTGAGTCCAGCTGGGAATTATAGCCAGAACTACTACTAAAGGTGAGTCAGATTTGGTTGGATATTCCTCGTCTACTCCTTTTATAGAGGGAACTTTGAGGTGCTCTAAAAAGCGCCATCCGGGACCTGTTTCCGTGTAGATCCTATTCGAGATAATGCATCGGCTTCCTCATTTTCTGCTCGAGGGATGTGTTGAACCTCGAATCCCTCGAACGTTCTAGATAATTCATCCACGACAGCTTTATATGCTGCCATGTGTTTATTTGCATTACAAATATCCGATACTTGTTGAGCAACAAGATCCCAATCTCCATAACACATCAAACGTCGGATGCCGATATCCTTAGCAATCCGGATGCCATGCAACAGTGCTTCATACTCGGCAATGTTATTTGTCGCTGTGAAGTGGATCTGCAACATATATAGAAGTTTACCTCCTTGGGGTGATTTGAGCACCACGCGAGCCCCCGAGCCCCCTCGAGCCTTAGACCTGTAAAAATATAGGGTCCAATATTCCGACTATGGGAGGGTCATATTCTCCTTTATCTCTATCCAATCAGCAACAAAGTCAGCAAGGATTTGGGATTTGATTGTTGTTCGAGGTTTATATTCAATGTCGAAAGCTGAAAGCTCAATGCCCCATTTTGCGACGCGTCCTGTAGCCTTGCTGTTATTGATTATATCTCTCATGGGATCTGTGCTCACCACGGTAATTGGGTGTTCCTGAAAATAATGCCGTAACTTACGGGATGCGAAAAACACACCATAAGCCAGCTTTTGATAGTGCGGATACCGCTGCTTCGATTCAGTTAGGACCTCGCTGAGGTAGTAAGTCGGACGCTGATACGTCCATTTTGCATCACTATTCTATGTCTTAATTCACTATTATTCATTAATATATTTCATATTGAGAGGTGATACTTATGTTATTTCATCTGTTTTGCATGGTTGATGACTTTTGGAGCATGGACCGCTGTAGTCAGGATTCTGATGGAAAAGGTGCTGTTTGGAGGCAAAATTCGCGAAGATCAGAAAATCCGGGAAAATATACGGAAAATCCTATTTTTCCAGAAGACTAAGGATGCCAGAAGACGGAGTGGAGATGGGCCAAAGGGGTCCCACACCACCCCCTGGCGCGGGCAGCCCTAGGCCGCGCCAGGAGGTGGTGTGGCCACCCTGGCCCACTCCAGCCTCTCCCCTCTGGCGTATATCATCCTCCCGAAACCCTAAGACTCGGGGAATGACCACAGAAAGATTCTACCGCCTCTGCGGGGCGGAAAACACCGAGAGAGAAGGATCTCTCTGGCAAACAGATTTCTGCCGGGAGAATTCCTTCCCGGAGAGGGGAGATCGTCACCATCGACACCACCATCAAGCTGGACTTCATCGGGATCATCATCATCATCACCACCATCATCACCATCAGCACCCTCATCACCATCTCCATATTGCTGTAACAATTGTGTTGAATCTTGCATAGTTCATAGGGGAAACTTTCCCGGTGTTGATTACTCTTTGTAGTTGATGCTATTGAGTGAACCGTTGAATTATTGTTTATGTTCAGATTGTTATACATCATTATTCCATCTCTGATCATAATCCATATGATGTCTTGTGAGTAGTTCGTTTTGTTCTTGAGGACATGGGAGAAGTCTTGATGTTAGTAGTGGAGTTGTGTTGAGAAAGATTCAATAGATTATTATTTAAGTTGTGGTGTACTTCTTCTAGTGGTGTCATGTGAATGTTGACTACATGACACTTCACCTATATGGGCCTAGGGGAATGCATTGTGTATTTGGCTACTAATCGTAGGGGTTGCCGGAGTGACAGAAACCTGAACCCCCGTTAGGAAACAATTGCACAAGGGACGTAAGGGTCTTAGAGTTTAAAGTTGTGGTTAGGTTTCTACCTTAATTACTTTCTTGTACTTACGGATGTTTGCAAGGGGTATAATCAGAAGTATGTATTAGTCTTGGATGGGGCGGTACATTAGCACAGGTTCACCCACACAACACTTAGCAAGCTAGAGAAGATTAATCAACTATATGAAGCGAAAGCACTTGACAGTCTTCCCATGTGTCCTCGAGAACGTTTGGTCCTCTTAAGTAATACAACCGTCTTGTCCTTTGCTGCATAAAGGATTGGGCCACTTGCTGCATTTATTCCTACTGTCTTTTACTTACTCGTACTTTGTTTACTTGCTTTATCGAAAACTCCTAAAAATCCATTTGCTAAGTATTTGCAGAGAATTCCTGATCCATACCACTAGCCAGCACCTTCTGCTCCTCGTTGGGTTCGACACTCTTACTTCTCGATTATACTGAAATACAACCCCTATACTTGTGGCTCATCAAGACTATTTTCTGGCACTGTTGCCGGGGAGTGAAGCACTATTGGAGAGTGGAATTGGTAAAGGAAACTTCTACTATGAGTATTGTTTACTTCTGCTAGTTGCTTTATTTTTGTTATGGATCTGAGTTTCTTATTTGGTAATGCTACTACCACTGCTAAGGTAGTAGATAAGCCACCACCTGCTGAGAATGATGGTTTTGAAATACCTACAAGAATTATTGATCGTGTTATGGATAACTACTATGTTGGGGATGGAGCTGTCCATCCCGGTGATCATTTGCTCTTTATACACGAATTATGCGGGTTGTTCAAGTGTGCAGGTAGTAGTACAGATCAAGTTAAGAAGAAGTTATTCTCATTATCACTAAAAGGAAGAGCTGAGGAATGGTATAAGCTGCTGAAGAATGGTCAAGCTCTGGAATGGGAGGAAATAGTGCCTCTCTTTTATTCAAAGTTTTATCCTCCTAGTGAGATTCATAAAGGTCGGAATCAAATATACAACTTTTGGCCTCTTGATGGAGAGAGTACATCTCAAGCTTGGGGGAGATTGAAGTTACTAATGCTCCAATGTCCCATTCATGAGCTCCCCAACAATATTATTATCAATAACTTTTATGCAAGACTCCCTCTACGTGATAAGGATTTATTGGATGCTTCTTGTGCTGGATGATTCACTCGCATGGAAGAAGAAGCTAAATGGGATCTTCTAGACCATATTCAAGATAATGCTGAAGCTTGGGAGAATGACAAAGGTAGAAAGTCAGGTATAAATTATGATTATGAATGCATTGAATCTTTTATGGGAACCGATGACTTTCAAAATATTAAAAATGCTTATGGTCTAGATTCTCAAGCTATTGCTTCTTATTTTAAGGCTTTTGCTTCTTACATTGAAGTGCCTAAAAAGAAGTGGAATAAGTATCATGAAACTTATAAAGATATTGCTAAGAGTGTTCCTGCAAGAAATACTGAAGTTTATACTGCTAATCATGTTTTACCTAAACCTTATATTGAGAAAATGCCTTTTCCAGTTAAGGTAAAGGAACATTCTATGATAGCTAGTATGGTTAATGAAAGTACACATAAAGCTGTTGAACCTGATAAACAAATGGTTGATGAACCTATAATAGAAAGTGTGAAAGACTTTGTCACTAAGTATGAAAAAGAGGGACACACTATCCTTTGTGAGGGTACCCCTAATATGGTTTTGCAAAGTAGTGTTATGAGAGCTAGAATTCCTGTGTTTTCTGTTAGAATAAGTGATCATTGCTATGATGGTACTTGTGATAGCTATATTGTTAAGTTTATGCATGATACTGAAAGTTACTATGAGAGAGGGAAAAGTGTTCTTATGCATCTCAATAATATCAAGTTTCCTCGTTTTATGCTGAAAGTTTTTATGTTGCACTTCTTTTTCCTTCCTATGCGAGTAGCCTCTGGTTTCAACAACTTGTTTGTTTACAAAATTCCCTTGCATAGGAAGTGGGTTAGACTTAAATCTGTGTGTTTTTGCTTCTTAATGCTCTCTTTCACTTCAATTCATATCCCTATGAGAGCTTCTTCAAAATTATCATGCCCATCTTAATGGCTATAAAGAAAGAGCTTTTTGGGAGCTAACCCAATTTGTTTTTGCTTTCAGTTGGTTTTTGTGTCAAGATCAACCTCTAATGAGAGAGAAGTAAGATTTGGGGAAGTTGATGTCCCGAAATAGATTTTTGTGCTTCACCGTAATCATTCGTGAGAGATCTCTATATGTCGGATTGAGTTGTAATTTTTTGTGCTTCTGACCTAGGTTGTTATTTAACTTTCATGAGTTTTGCACTTTTTGATTTGAGCAACAGAAGATTTTCGCAAAAATTGAACTTTACCTGCTGGTCTGTTTTGACAGATTTTGCCACTCTTGCATTTGCTTCTTTATTCGATTTCCTTTTTGAATTCTTTTTGGGTTTTCGGAAGGAGTTGCTACAATAGCTTATGTTTTGATGGTTTTCAGTTGAAGTTGAACTCCAAAGGTTTTATCACTTAACTTATACTAATGTTGCTAATGAGAACTGTGTGAAGTTTTGTGTGAAAGAAATTTCCAGGTAGTGGAGATAATGGTGTAATGAGAAAGTGAAAGGTTTTATGACTCAAGTAATAAGTGTATAAGATGAAGCTATTGATATTATTCAAGTGGTGACTGCGGAAGAATCTACTAGATACCAAATTCAGAGACCTGCAGAGTCCGTTTTCAAATAGGTAACAGTTATGGTAAGAAAAGTTCCGCGAAAATACTATCCAACTATATTTTTGCAGTTTTTAGTCAATAAGGAAAGCTACGAAGCGAAAAAGGGACGGAAATGGAGCCAGGGTGGCTCACACCACCCTGTGGCGCAGGCCCACCCCTGGCCGCGCCACCAGGTGGTGAGGCCACCCCGGACTCCGCCTTCGACCTGTTTTCTTCCAGTACCTTCCTTTTGATATGAAACTTCATAATATATAACCCCCCCGGATCCCCCGAGGTTTGTATATCGTGTTTTCGTCGTGTTTTTGTTTCGATCTGTTTCTGCCAGGACATACTCTTTGAAATCTTAGAAGCACCATGGTGTCCGCCAAGGATAAAGGGAAGGACCCTATGGAGGAAGACCTCCAAGACCCCAGGAAGGAGAAGGAGATCAAGAGTGAAGGTGAAGAGGAGCAAGGCCAACATCCACACGCTGACACTACCATTGCAAGCATTGGAGTGGTGATGAAACCTGCCAGGGTTAGAAGGACGGCACGGATGCAGACTGGGGGGAAAGCTCCCCATCACAGTTTGGCTCCACGGTCACTTCCTCCACACACCAAGAATCCCTTCCATACCTTTATCCATAACCATGCAGGAAAAGAAGATTTCAAGAAGGAAGAGTGGGGAAAGAATAGCAAGAGCTGGAATTCTCAACTCGACATGATCATGAGCCGCATTGAGCAAAACTCACAGCTGATTCGTAATCTCACCTTCGAGATCGAGGACTTGGGGAAATTGATTAGAGAGCTCGTCGAGAGGATACCACCACCACCAAAGGAGTAATTCGTCATCAGGTTTGACATCCCCTTGGTTTGTTCCAAGCTTGGGGGAGTGCCGTGGTATCACATCACTATCTTCTATCTTTTTACCTTTTTAGTAGAGTCATATCATGAATATAGGAGTTATTATGTAGTATGGTTTGCATTATGGAAGTGTACCCTCTCTCGCTAGATATGTATCCCTTGGTGTGAGTTACCGTTATGGAATATTAATGAGAAGTTCTAGCATTCACTCTTTTTGCATAGCTTATATTAGTTTTCAATTCGTGGTTGTATGATTGATCTTGTTGTTAGTATTGGTATCACTTTGGGATCATTGAGTTAATCTAGTTTGTTTTGGCAAACCTGGCTCGGTTAGTAGCAACACTATTTTTGAGAGTTGAAAGAAAAGATAGAAGTACTCTAGAGAAAAATAATTTCATCATCTTTCTTTCTTGATTTGCTCATAAGTCTAGTATTCTCTAGATAAGATCTTTTGTGCTTCCAAGGAAGATTGCATGTTTGTTTTTATCACTTGTATGTTTGTTAGTTTTCTTCAACTCTTATACTTGCTACCCAGCCTTGTGATACATTGCAAATGTATCTATAATTTTTGATGTTCCATGCTTGGTTTTATCCACTTTATTGTGTTTTGTTCCAACTTTGGAGTACTTTGCATATGATTTCTTGGACTAACCTATTAACAAGAGCCACAGTGCCAGCTGCCTGTTTTCTATTGTTTTTGGTTCCAGGAAAGTCAGAAAATAAATATTCTCGAAATTGGGCGGGACAAAAGCCAAAGTGCCTATTTTCACGGATGTCATCAAGTGCCAGAATACGAGACGGAGAGGGGCCAGAGGGCGGCCACACCACCTGGCCGCGTGGCCAGGCCTGGCTCGTGCCAGGGGGTGGTGTGGCCAGCCCAGGCACCCCTTCGGCCTCCCCTTCCGACTATAAGATGCCCTCGGGACGAAAACCCTAAGTACCCGATCAAAAATCCACGAAAGAGTCTGTAGTCGCCGTCATCTCCATCCCTAGACCGGGAGGGATCTGAAGCTCTTCCCGGCACCCTGTCGGAGAGGGGAATTCACCCTGGAGGCTTTCTTCATCACCATGCAAGCCTCCGGTGTGATGCGTGAGTAGTTCATCCTTGGACTACGGATCCATGTAGTAGCTAGATGGCTGGTTTCTCCTCCTTTGTGCTTTCATGTTTAGATCTTGTGAGCTCCGTTCATGATCAAGATCATCTATTTGTAATTCATACATGTTGTGTTTGCGGGGATCCGATGGATATTGAGATGCTATTTCAGATTGATTATTGATTCTATCATGTCTTTGTTATTTGAGATCTTGCATGCTTTCCGTTGTTAGTAGCTACCTTGGCCAAGTAGATGCTAGCAACTCCAAGAGTTAGTATTTATGCTCAATAGTGGGTTCATGCCTCTGGTAATCTGGGGAAGTGACAGAAATCTCTAAGGTACTAGATGTGTTGTTGCTACTAGGGAGAAAACAACAATCCTTTGTTCATACAACAATCGTATTGTTTACTTTACACGCAGTTCGTAGAGCAATAATCTGTTGCTTGCAACTTAATACTGGAGGGGGTTCGGATGATAACCTGAAGGTGGATTATTAGGCATAGATGCAGTTGGATGGCGGTCTATGTATTATGTTGTAATTCCCAATCAAGTCTCAGAGGAGTTGTGGCTCCCCGCTAAAACCACTACTAGAAAATCGCGTTGATTTTGTGCATTGCATCGTCATGACCGTATGCTCATGTCATCATGCCACATTGCATTTGAGCATCGTCATCATCATGCATCTGTTGTCTGAAACTATTTTCGAAAAAGCCTATTTCTGTTTTCTAAATACCTAGCCTTTATTCAAATACAAAACCCGAGCCTCCGAAATATTTTGGTTTCTCTAAATACGGTTTGTAAAAGCCCCGTTTTAAATAATAAAATTTTATATTATTTTGTAGGAGGCAGCCCGCCAGGCCCGAAAGCCCGGTCGGCCACCTCCAAACCCTAGTCTAAAATATCTAATCCTAATTCTACCCAATCCTATCCTACCCAGCCTCCCTCCACCTCATCCTGACCAATCCCCTCCCTCCACCTCACACCTCCACCTCACTCCATCCAACCCCGTTCCGCCACCTCAGTCCCTTGGCCCCACCCGCAGGCGTGCAACCCAGCACCGCCCGTGCCGACAACACCCCGCCTCGGGATCCCGCCCGCCCTGCCGTTTCCTGCCCACGCATCGCCACCCTAGGACCAAATCCCAACTCCCGCACGCCCCTGGCCCCTGCCCTGTCCACACACACGCTTTTCCCACCTGCCCCTTTTTCCTCGGGCCCACGCGGGAGACGCGTCCACCCCTGCGCCGTCTCTCTCTCTCTTCTCCCTCCCCCGATTCTTCCTCTCCTTCCCATCGACCCAGCACCACCGCCATCTCTCCTCCCCGTGTCCGATCCGCCGCGGGTTTCCCCCACCGTCCTCTTCTTCCGCCGTCGTCTCTCGCCGTGCCCGCCCTGCCCTGGCGTCCGCCTCGTCTCCACCACCCTCGACCCCTTCGTCGGCCGCCACCCCGTCGCCAGCGAGCCGCCGATCTTGCCCTACTCCGCTCTGGCCACCGCCTCCTCCATGCACAGGAGCGCCGCCCCTCGTGTCGCCTGCGACCCTGTTGCCGGGCGCCCTTCTCCTTGCCGTGCCCCCCCGTCGTCTTCCTCGAGCAGCCGCGCCTCCGCCTCCGCGCTGGTCGCCGCCGCCTGCCAGATTCTCCTCGCCGCCCGTGCAGCCCCCGCCAGCCAAGCCGCATCGCGCGCCTCCTCCTCCCGCGGCCTCCTCCGCCTCGCAGTACGCCGCCACCTCCTCCCCTCCGTTGTCAGGAGCCCCTAGCGCCAGCCTCGTCCTCTCGTGACCGGCCCCTTCTCTGCACCACGCCTCCTCTGGCCTCCCTGCACACTGACCCCCGCTGCGCCTCTGTCTGCAACCACTTGACCTCGCGGGCTCTGTCTCTCCACACGGCACCGTCGTCCTGTTCCTCGCCCGTGCCCTTTTCGCTAGAGGCCGGCGTCGCTTCCTACAGGTCACACGCATGTGTGTCGCGCGAGTTGTTCCTGTTTGTTCCCGGTGCCGTTATCTCGTTTTGGTTGTATGTGTTTGTTAACTCTGTACATGCGACCGAAAGGAGTGAAGTGAGGCCGAGGCTATCAGCGTGTTTCACCGATCTCCCGTCGACAAGATTGTCTCGCCAACAAAACCCTCGCCAAGATCTACATCAAACCCCGAGAACTCCGCCGCGGTACCCGAAGATCTTCTACGTGGAACATCAAGTACTCCACCGACCCCGAACCCGAGTTCTTCGACGTGTACGACAAGATCGTCCGCATGAGTCCGATGGCCGAGACCTGAAGTGGAACCCCGAGGATCGCGACAAGTACCTTCTTCCCGGATCCGATGCCCGAGAGTCCGGATGCCAAGGTCGTCGACACGGATACGCAAAGTACTTCCTCGAGGACGCCAAGTTCTTCACCCCGAACGCCAAGACCAACTCGACGGCGCGGGACCAACAAGATCTTCGCAACGACAAGATCAACATCGACCATGGCAAATCCGATGCGCCTCGACGCCAAACCAAGTCCTTCTTCCCGGAACGCCAAGCTCTCCTTCCGTTGACCGAGACCGATCCCGTCGAACCCTGAGACCCGAACCCCCGGAACCCAAGATCTTCTGAACCCAGATGTGTGAACCTTTCTCGAGCCCTATTTTATAAATGCTATATATAAAATCTGTTGCATTTAAATTGTTCATGCTTGCATACATGTTTGTGGGTTGGGGGCATTATGCCGGTTCACCTCATAATTAAATATGGAGTGTTTATGCGGGATATCTTCGTCTCATTCCGGACTCCATTTAAATTGGTGTAGTGAACCGATGCCATGTTTCGCCCTGTTAATACAACATTTAAAATGCGGGGTATCTATATAACTTGAACCTTCTAATTAATCGTCGGGACCCCGGTTCCGCTTAATACTGTCTAGTTGCACCGCATCTGCATCATATCATGATCATGCCGGATCTTCTGCCGTGGTATTAAATATTGCATCCGGTGTTTCTTCTAGTGTTTGCTTCTTTGCGGATTAGGCCGATGAGTGGATGCGAGTATCGACAAGTTCTTCGGATAATGTCTCGTCGGCAGTGTTTCCCTAGGCGAGCATCTCTCCCCCTTCTACCTATTTTACATTTATAGTCTTTATTTCCTCCTGTTGATCTATTGCTATCTGTGTCGCGATGCTGTAGTTTCTGTGCACCAGTTATATCCCATGCAGCCTCTATAATGCCATGGACACCTCCTATTACCTGTTGTTTGGTAGATAGCTGGCCTTGCGAGTCATAGTTGCTTGCTCAGGTGCGATCTCGTGTTGTCGAGTACCACAGTTGTTGGAATGCGGGCAGATGTTTATTGGTGGAGATGATCATGACTTTAAATACAACTATAAAAATGCTAGATATAACTAATGCAGAGGCATCAGTGGGAAATAGATGTTATTTGGTTCTTCCACGCTCACTTGTGTCCCGTAGGACCCCGAGTACTTGATACCCGTTCCTTGATTTTTCGCACTATCCACATCCGGGAGGCCTTATGGACCCCCTGAGCCAGAGCTTGATTCATTTCTATTTCTTGGGGCCACAATTAGTTTGGGGCTTTATTACTATCCTGTACTTATGCCATGCTTTACTGCATTATTCAAGATTGTGCTTGGAGCACCTGTACTGTTTTGGATCGCGGCACGATTTCGCGGTATCGACAAGCCCAGTCACACTTTCGGGTTCCCAGTCGTTTACAACCGTTCTCGCAAACCCTGGGTCCGTTCCGGAGCCGGCCAACTTCGTTGCGGGTAGCTTAGTGGGGTGGCCCCCTGAAATATTTTTGAATCCTGTGATCGCTTTGTCGTGAATGCCTCGTTGGGTTTTGAGTTGGTTTTTCAGAGGTTGATCGAGTGTGTGTTGCTATTTGTGCACCCCTGCAGGGTAAAACTTTCTGAAAGCCGTGTCCGCGGTTATGGACGACTTGGAGCACAGTTTCTCGATCATAGACAAGCATAACTAAAGTAGTGCTATAAACTTGACTTAATATATGACTAGTAATCAGATTCAACTATCACGGAATGGATATTAAAATGCCAACAACTGGTGGATCTGGGTTTGTTTGGTGACATACTGTACCTGCTTAGTAAGTATTGCAACTCCAATGGAATGTGATAAAAGTGCCAACAATTGCTGGGTTTTGGGATTCCTCAGGACAATTATATCTGACTAGTAATGTTCCAACTACAATGGAATGGTGATTAAAACTGCCCACTACTTATCAGGATGACTCAAGCTATCTATATCTGACTAGTAAGTGCTTCAACTATATCGAATGAATAAAACTGCCAACGGTGTGTGTTCCTCGGTTTGCCTTCCTCGTTTGGTCTCGAGGGGGAATACCAGGATGGGTACGTTTGGTGTTACTATCAGGTTGGATCCGGATAGGTCTTTCTTATCCCTCTCTAATAGCCGCCAGTTTTACTGAGTCTCTATAGGTTGTTTAGTGCTGCTACGCTGCCGCTTCAGTCCACCATACCTATGTAGGCAAGAGTCGCCGAATTCTAGCCTCGCCGTGTACTGGCCTCAGTACTGACGCTCCTCTTTTTCCTTTGCCCTTTGTCAGCACACCTTTTGTTTTAGCAGGTTTGAGATCGACGTCGTTACCAGGGTTACCCTTCCGGCTTGGCCTGGGCAGGGTTATGGACGCCATTGGTTATTCTTCAGGGATCTTAGCCCCATTTGCATCTTGTCTGTACTCGGACGCTCTATCGTTTTCAAGGTGATTTGGATCTTTGTATTGTATATCTGTATTCTTGACTCGCGGAGTCGCTGTTGTATAAATATCTGTTCTGTGGGTCCCATCGAGGACTGTTGTGTAATGGTATTACTTCGTTTTTCCACCCGCACGAAAGTGCCTGGTGGGCATCCTTGAATCGTTTCTATGCGTGTTTGGCGGGAAATGCTAAAACTTGCATAGGGCCGATTCGAGGGTGTTACAGAGTGGTATCAGAGCCCAGCAGATGCGATACCCCACAAGTCCAGCCTGTAGGATAACCTAGCTAACGGCCGAAGTAGAGAGTCAAGACTATTTTGTAAAATCGGTTGGATAGATCTGACTAGGTCTGCTTTTACTCCTTACCCCTCTGCTATTCTCCTCTTACCTCCGCGTGTTCTGAATCTGCTCTCTTACCTTCTTCTAGTCCAGGATATCTCGAGGGTGGGTTTTCCGTCGTACCTTCAGGGTATCGCTTCCTCTTTTGGCAACAGTGTTTCTACCTCTGGTCTTCGTGCTATCTGAGGAATCCTTCATCGGTTGGACTTCTCTCTGCTCCTTGTTTGTGCCTTCCGGTGTTTCCGACGCGACGACATCATCGACGCTGATCCGATGCAGAGCAGGCATCACCTCTTTTATTCCTGAGCCTCGATTGTCAATTTCTTCAGTCTGATTCCGAGAATGGCTGTACGCTTTTCCACCGAATGTGCGGAGTAATAGTTTGGGTGCGTGATGGATTGGCCCCCATGCCGACTACTCAATCTATTTGCTCTCGTACATTGAAGTGGATGAGAATGCGTCGTTTCTCTCTCTTTATCGAAGTTAGATGTGGCTTTATTTGTTGATACCTCTGCCTTCTCCCTTTGTTCCCGGAGTGTTCTCCCGACGATCACGGACAACGACCTCTTGTTAGTGGTGTCGCGAGGATCTACATGAAGCGAGAAGATTCAGGTCATCGGCTTCCTTCCGGTACCATGAGGCGGATCTCGAGGGCGAGATCCCTTGTTAGTGGTGTCGAATTGTGGCGCCCTGCTAAAACCACTACTAGAAAATCACGTTGATTTTGTGCATTGCATCGTCATGACCGTATGCTCATGTCATCATGCCACATTGCATTTGAGCATCGTCAACATCATGCATCTGTTGTCTGAAACTATTTTCGAAAAACCCTATTTCTGTTTTCTAAATACCTAGCCTTTATTTAAATACAAAACCCGGGCCTCCAAAATATTTTGGTTTGTCTAAATACGGTTTGCAAAAGCCCCGTTTTAAATAATAAAATTTTATATTATTTTGTAGGAGGTAGCCCGCCAGGCCCGAAAGCCCGGTCGGCCACCTCCAAACCCTAGTCTAAAATATCTAATCCTAATTCTACCCAATCCTATCCTACCCAGCCTCCCTCCACCTCACCCTGACCAATCCCCTCCCTCCACCTCACACCTCCACCTCACTCCATCCAACCCCGTTCCGCCACCTCCGTCCCCTGGCCCCACCCGCAGGCGTGCAGCGCAGCACCGCCCGTGCCGACAACACCCCGCCTCGGGATCCCGCCCGCCCTGCCGCTTCCCGCCCGCGCGTCGCCACCGTGGGACCAAATGCCAACTCCCCCACGCCCCTGGCCCCTGCCCTGTCCACACACGCGCTTTTCCCACCTGCCCCTTTTTCCTC
This sequence comes from Avena eriantha, assembly GCA_910589775.1. NCBI lineage: Eukaryota > Viridiplantae > Streptophyta > Magnoliopsida > Poales > Poaceae > Avena > Avena eriantha. The sequence continues at coordinate 128,793,534 of OU342741.1, read as the reverse complement.
GGGCCCACGTGGGAGACGCGTCCACCCCTGTGCCATCTCTCTCTCTTCTCCCTCCCCCGATTCTTCCTCTCCTTCCCATCGACCCAACACCGCCGCCGTCTCTCCTCCCCGTGTCCGATCCGCCGCCGGTTTCCCCCACCGTCCTCTTCTTCCCCCGTCATCTCTCGCCGGCACATGCCCCACCCCGGCGTCCACCTTGTCTCCACCACCCTCGACCCCTTCGTCGGCCGCCACCCCATCGCCAGCGAGCCGCCGATCTCGCCCTACTCCGCTCCAGCCACCGCCTCCTCCATGCACGGGAGCGCCGCCCCTCGCGTCGCTGGCGACCCCGCCGCCGGGCGCCCTTCTCCTCGCCGCGCCCCCCCGTCGTCTTCCTCGAGCAGCCGCGCCTCCGCCTCCGCGCTGGTCGCCGCCACCTGCGAGATTCTCCTCGCCGCCTGTGCAGCCCCTGCCAGCCGAGCCGCGTCGCGCGCCTCCTCCGCCTCGCAGTATGCCGCCACCTCCTCCCATCCATCGTCGGGAGCCCCTAGCACCGGCCTCCTCCTCCCGCGATCGGCCCCTTCTCTGCACCACGCCTCCTCTGGCCTCCCTGCGCACCGACCCTCGCTGCACCTCTGTCTGCAACCAGTCGACCTCGCGGGCTCTGTCTCTCCACACGGCGCCATCGTCCTGTTCCTCGCCCGTGCCCTTTTCGCTAGAGGCCGGCGTCGCTTCCTACAGGTCAGGCGCGTGTGCGTCACGCGAGTTGTTCCTGTTTTTTCCTGGTGCCGTTATCTCGTTTTGGTTGTATGTGTTTGTTAACTCTGTACATGCGACCGAAAGGAGTGAAGTGAGGCCGAGGCGATCAACGTGATTCACCGATCTCCCGTCGACAAGATCGTCTCGCCAACAAAACCCTCGCCAAGATCTACATCAAACCCCGAGAACTCCGCAGCGGTACCCGAAGATCTTCTACGTGGAACATCAAGTACTCCACCGACCCCGAACCCGAGTTCTTCGACGTGTACGACAATATCGTCCGCACGAGTCCGATGGCCGAGACCTGAAGTGGAACCCCGAGGATTGCGACAAGTACCTTCTTCCTGGATCCGATGCCCGAGAGTCCGGACACCAAGGTCGTCGACACGGATACGCCAAGTACTTCCTCGAGGATGCCAAGTTCTTCAACCCGAACGCCAAGTCCGACTCGACGGCGCGGGCCCGACAAGATCTTCGCAACGACAAGATCGACATCGACCATGGCAAATCCGATGCGCCTCGATGCCAAACCAAGTCCTTCTTCCCGGAACACCAAGCTCTCCTTTTGTTGACCGAGACCGATCCCGTTGAACCCTGTGACCCGAACCCTCGGAACCCAAGATCTTCCGAACCCAGATGTGTGAACCTTTCTCGAGCCCTATTTTATAAATGCTATATATAAAATCTGTTGCATTTAAATTGTTCATGCTTGCATACATGTTTGTGGGTTGGGGGCATTATGCCGGTTCACCTCATAATTAAATATGGAGTGTTTATGCAGGATATCTTCGTCTCATTCCGGACTCCATTTAAATTGGTGTAGTGAACCGATGCCATGTTTTGCCCTGTTAATACAACATTTAAAATGTGGGGTATCTATATAACTTGAACCTTCTAATTAATCGTCGGGACCCCGGTTCCGCTTAATACTGTCTAGTTGCACCGCATCTGCATCATATCATGATCATGCCGAATCTTCTGCCGTTATATTAAATATTGCATCCGGTGTTTCTTCTAGTGTTTGCTTCTTCGCGGATTAGGCTGATGAGTGGATGTGAGTATCGACAAGTTCTTCGGATAATGTATCATCGGCAGTGTTTCCCCAGGCGAGCATCTCTCCCCTTCTACCTATTTTACATTTATAGTCTTTATTTCCTCCTGTTGATCTATTGCTATCCGTGTCACGATGCTGTAGTTTCCATGCACCAGTTATATCCCGTGCAGCCTCTATAATGCCATGGACACCTCCTATTACCTGTTGTTTGGTAGATAGCTAGCCTTGCGAGTCATAGTTGCTTGCTCAGGTGCGATCTCGTGTTGTCGAGTACCATAGTTGTTGGAATGCGGGCAGATGTTTATTGGTGGAGAAGCTTATTGGTGGAGATGATCATGACTTTAAATACAACTATAAAAATGCTAGATATAACTAATGCAGAGGCATCGGTGGGCAATAGATGTTATTTGGTTCTTCCACGCTCACTTGTGTCCCGTAGGACCCCGAGTACTTGATACCCGTTCCTTGATTTTTCGCACTATCCACATCCGGGAGGCCTTATGGACCCCCTGAGCCAGAGCTTGATTCATTTCTATTTCTTGGGGCCACAATTAGTTTGGGGCTTTATTACTATCCTGTACTTATGCCATGCTTTACTGCATTATTTAAGATTGTGCTTGGAGCACTTGTACTATTTTGGATCACGGCACGATTTTGCAGTATCGACAAGCCATTCACACTTTCGGGTTCCCAGTCGTTTACAGCCGTTCTCGCAAACCCTGGGTCCGTTCCGGAGCCGGCCAACTTCATTGCGGGTAGCTTAGTGGGGTGGCCCCCTGAAATATCTATATCTGACTAGTAAGTGCTTCAACTATAATCGAATGAATAAAACTGCCAACGGTGTGTGTTCCTCGGTTTGCATTCCTTGTTTGGGCTCGAGGGGAATACCAGGATGGGTATGTTTGGTGTTACTATCAGGTTGGATCTGGATAGGTCTTTCTTATCCCTCTCTAATAGCCGCCAGTTTTACTGAGTCTCTATAGGTTGTTTAGTGCTGCTGCGCTGCCGCTTCAGTCCACCATACCTATGTAGGCGAGAGCCACCGAATTCTAGTCTCGCCGTGTACTGGCCTCAGTACTGACGCTCCTCTTTTTCCTTTGCCTTTTGTCGGCACCCCTTTTGTTTTAGCAGGTTTGAGATCGACGTTGTTAGCAGGGTTACCCTTCTGGCTTGGCCTGGGTAGGGTTATGGATGCCATTGGTTATTCTTCAGGGCTCTTAGCCCCATTTACATCTTGTCCGTACTCGGACGCTCTATCGTTTTCAAGGTGATTTGGATCTTTGTATTGTATATATGTATTCTTGACTCGCCGAGTCGCTGTTGTATAAATATCTATTCTGTGGGTCCCATCGAGGACTGTTGTGTAATGGTATTACTTCGTTTTTCCACCCGCACAAAAGTGCCTGGTGGGAGTCCTTGAATCGTTTCTATGCGTGTTTTGCGGGAAGCGCTAAAACTTGCATAGGGCCGATTCGAGGGTGTTACAGGAGTCAAGATGATTAGTATATGCATGTATTGCTTTTGTCGGTGTTTGTCAATTGCCCCACTGTAATTTGTTCACCCAGCATGTTATCTATCTTAAGGAGAGCCACCTCTAGTGAACTATGGATCCCGGTCCTTTTCTTTACATACAATCCACAACTGTTTAGTTCTTTGTGTTTACTTTCTGCAAACTTTTACTTCTTTCCATTCGATCGTTTAATCCTTTGTTTTCCGCAAAACACGGTGAGATTGACAACCTCATCGCAAGTTGGGGACAAAGTTCTGTGGTTGTGTTGTGCAGGTCTCCACGTTGCTACTAGTACCGATAGTGCGCCCTGCCAAAGCTCAGCTAGTAACACCTTTGAGGTGTTTCCTTGCTCCTACTGGTTCGATTAAACCTTGGTTTCATAACTGAGGGAAACTTGCTGCTGTGGTCATCATACCTTCCTCTTGGGGTTCCCAACGAGCTCTACATCAACACCACCATCAAGCATTTTTCTGGGCGCCGTGCATTGAGCCATCACCTTGCTAGCCAAAAACCTATACTGAGAGGGAATTCTTCTCGTGCATCCACACCTCAAAACCAAAACCTTTGCCACTTGTGTCCACCATACCTACCTATTAGCATTATTGACATTCCAAGTAAATTCTTGTTTTATCTACCTCCCAAATTAAACTTGTTATGCGAAAATTAGTGATTAAAGCTCTCACGAACTTGATGGCACACTTTACTTTCTTGCATTTAATAAACTTAAAAATTTGGGTCCTTCTTTGTTGCGTATATGCTTGGGCTTTATGAGTTGAAGTTAGCAGAACCATGTATCATGGGGACCGCTTTCAACACTTCATTGGTACTTGTACCTAGTTGATATCATGTTCTTTTGCTTATGGATCCCGGCGGTGTGAAATAAAAGTGGAACTTGTAAGATCATGGAGTTTATATGTGTGTTAGAGAAACGCCTGGGCCGCTAGCCTAAGCCATGCCTAATCATGGTGGAAACTTGCAACATAACTATAGTGAGCATTCTATGAAGCATCCTCAATAAAAACCTATGCAAATAGCAAATAAAAAGATCGCTGAGATGCTCACTGTCTGCTTGCCTTGTCATTTTTATTATGGGATAGCTCCTATGTCATGTGCAAGGGGTACCCCGTTGGCGGTTCTTAATGATACACATGTATTTACAATGACAAGAGCTTGCTCGTGACTGAAGTTGTGTAGCATGAGGTTCGGTACTCATAAGTAAGGGGCATGGGACTCCAATTCATAACTTGTTAGCATATCCTCTTAGTAGTGTCACTTTAACCTTAATCACCAAAATATGCCTATGATAGGGGCAATGAGAGATGAAAGCTAGTAAGTATCATAATTTTTGGGAGCTCTTTATGAGACTTGGAATCCCTGCTTCCCTCTGCGAAGGGCCCTTTCTGTTACTTTGTAGTTGAGTCAGTAAGCCTACTCCCTTCTACCTCAGCAAGTATTTTGAGTTGTTGTGTTTCATTCATTCATATGATGATTTAAGCAATCATGTCTTATGTTCCTTGTTTTGCACATTGCTCTTATCTTGATGTTTACTACTTTGAAAGATATCTTTGAAAACCAGCTATTTGTGAACTCCATCAAATTATCAACTATTCTTCGACCAAGAGCTAAGTTTGCCATTACCAATTATGATTCACTTTATGTATCTTTATTGTGTTTCCTTTACTCATTACAAGTTGAGTTATATAATAGTGAGTTGTCTTCTATTATGATCTATGTATTTGATGATTGTGATGCTTCTTGTCCATATTCTTTTATCGACTCTTCACTCCATAAACCTAAGGCCATGTTTATTGAGCTCAGTTTCGCTTGAGGACAAGCGAAGTCTAAGCTTGGGGGGAGTTGATACGTCCATTTTGCATCACTATTCTATGTCTTAATTCACTATTATTCATGGATATATTTCGTATTGAGAGGTGATACTTATGTTATTTCATCTGTTTTTGCATGGTTGATGACTTTTGGAGCATGGACCGCTGCAGTCAGGATTCTGATGGAAAAGGTGCTGTTTGGAGGCAAAATTCACGAAGATAAGAAAATCCAGGAAAATATACGGAAAATCCTATTTTTCCAGAAGACTAAGGATGCCAGAAGACGGAGTGGAGATGGGCCATAGGGGGCCCACACCACCCCCTGGCGTGGGCAGCCCTAGGCCGCGCCAGGAGGTGGCCCACTCCAGCCTCTTCCTCTGGCGTATATCATCCTCCCGAAACCCTAAGACTCGGAGAGCGACCACAGAAAGATTCAGCCGCCTCTGTGGGGTGGAAAACACCGAGAGAGAAAGATCTCTCCGGCAGACAGATTTCTGCCGGGAGAATTCCTTCCCAGAGAGGGGAGATCGTTGCCATCAACACCACCATCAAGCTAGACTTCATCGGGATCATCATCATCACCACCATCATCACCATCAGCACCCTCATCACCATCTCCATATTGCTGTAACAATTGTGTTGAATCTTGCATAGTTCATAGGGGAAACTTTCCCGGTGTTGATTACTCTTTGTAGTTGATGCTATTGAGTGAATCGTTGAATTATTGTTTATGTTCAGATTGTTATACATCATTATTCCATCTCTAATCATGATCCATATGATGTCTTGTGAGTAATTCATTTTGTTCTTGAGGACATGGGAGAAGTCTTGATGTTAGTAGTGGAGTTGTGTTGAGAAAGATTCAATAGATTGTTATTTAAGTTGTGGTGTATTTATTCTAGTGGTGTCATGTGAACATTGACTACATGACACTTCACCTATATGGGCCTAGGGGAATGCATTGTGTATTTGGCTACTAATCGTAGGGGTTGCCGGAGTGACAGAAACCTGAACCCCCGTTAGGAAACCATTGCACAAGGGACGTAAGGGTCTTAGAGTTTAAAGCCGTGGTTAGGTTTCTACCTTAATTACTTTCTTATACTGACGGATATTTGCAAGGGGTATAATCACAAGTATGTATTAGTCTTGGATGGGGCGGTACATTAGCACAGGTTCACCCACACAACACTTAGCAAGCTAGAGAAGATTAATCAACTATATGAAGCAAAAGCACTTGACAGTCTTCCCATGTGTCCTCGAGAACGTTTGGCTCTTAAGTAATACAACCGACTTGTCCTTTGCTGCATAAAGGATTGGGCCACTTGCTGCATTTATTCCTACTGTCTTTTATTTACTCGTACTTTGTTTACTTGCTTTATCGAAAACCCCTAAAAATCCGTTTGCTAAGTATTTGCAGAGAATTCCTGATCCATACCACTAGCCATCACCTCCTGCTCCTCATTGGGTTCGACACTCTTACTTATCGAAAATACTGCGATACACCCCCTATACTTGTGGGTCATCAGACGCTGCACCAGGTGTTCCTGATTTTCCTCTGGTCTCTCCACTACTATGATGACACTGACGACCCTGTTTGTCGCAGCGAGATAGAGCAACATCGGTTCCCTTGGTTCTGGTGCTGCAAGGATAGGAGCAGACGAGAGTACTTCTTTCAAGTCTTGTAGTGCAGCTTTAGCTTCATAAGTCCAAACGAATTTTTTGGTCTTTTTCAGGAGCTTGTAAAGTGGTGCGGCTCTTTCTCCGAGCCGGCTTACAAACCGACTGACTGCAGCAATGCAACAAGTTAGTCTTTGAACATCCTTCAGGCGAGTCGGCCTGGAAATATTGAGTATAGCCTTGATCTTGTCTCAGTTCACCTCTATGCCTCTTTGAGACACGATGAAACCTAACAATTTTCTGGCTAGGATTCCAAAGAAACATTTCTTCAGATTAAGTATTATGTTGTATTTTTGTAGATTGGCGAATGTTTCCTCCAAGTCGGAAATTAGTGCTTCCTTCTTTTTGGATATCACCGCAATGTCGTCCACATATGCATGTACGTTGCATCTGATTTGGTCGTGGAGACAACGTTGCATAGTGCGCTGGTACGTAGCTCCTGCGTTCTTGAGCCCAAAGTGCATCGTAACGAAATGGAAGGTTTTGAAGGGGGTTATGAATGAAGTTTTGATTTTATCCGATTCCTTCATCCAAATTTGGTGATAACTGGAATATGCGTCGAGAAAACAAAGGGGTTCCAAGCCTGCCGTAGAATCGATAACTTGATCAATTCTAGGTAGAGCGAACGGATCTTTGGGACAAGCCTTGTTCAAGGTAGTATAATCAACACACATCCTTAAATTAGTGGTGTCCTTTTTAGGGAACATTACAGGGTTGGACGACCAATCAGTATGAATGACCTCTTCTATGAATCCGGCTAACTCGAGCCGGGCTAGTTCCTTAGCTATTGCCTTACGCTTTACATCACCAAAACATCGTAGGGACTATTTGACGGGTTTAGCATTCGTGTGTACATTTAGAGAGTGCTCGGCAAGTTCCCTAGGTACTCCAGTCATGTCAGATGGCTGCCATGTGAAGATATCTTGATTTGCTTGGAGGAACTTGACGAGCGCGCTTTCCTATGCGCTATCTAGGCCTACGCCTATCTGGGTCACGTTGGAGGGGTCATCATCCTTCAACGGCGTCTTCTTCGTCTCTTCCAATGCCCTGAACTCCAGATTCGGCTTTGTCACCTCCTTCTTCGTTGCGGGCATCTCAGACGGATCTATGGTCTTCTTGATCTCCTGGTACTCCTGGGCGTGCAGCACGACTTCAGCAAAGGCAACATTTCCATCCTTGCACTCTCGCGCTTTCTTCGGGTCTCCCCTAATGGTGATCACGCCGTTGGGACCTGGAATTTTCATCATATTGTAAATGTAACACGGACGAGCCATAAAATCCCAATAAGCCGGACGTCCGAATATAGCGTGGTACACGCTCTTGAACGGGACCGCTTCGAAGGAAAGTGCTTCCGTCCAACAGTTCTTTGGAGTTCCAAAGGTAACATCCAAAGTGATCTCTCCTAGGGAATTTGCTTGTCTTCCTGGGACAACTCCATGAAAGATCACATAGCTGTGATTCAGCTGGGTCTCCGAGATTCGAATCCGGCGTAGCATTTCGACATACAAAATATTGATGCTGCTACCGTCCATGAGAGTCTTGGAGAAACCATAGACGTGAATAAGTGGATTGACAACTAAGGCGTATTTTCCTCGCATGTGCAACTTAGGCGGATGATCAGCACGGTCAAAGGTGATTGCAACTTCCGACTAGTCCAGGTACTGAGGGACAGCCGAAACTATTGCGTTGAGCTCATGCATAACTGCTTTCTTGACTTTAGCTGGTTCAGATCCGAGGAAGGTGACGTAGATGTCTTTCTTTGTGGGGAAGGTTTTCTTCCCCTCCGGCTTGGGATTTGAAGGATCAGCTTCCTCCATGTCGGAATCTTCCTTGGTATCTTTATCTTTTTCGGGATTCTTCTTTCCCTTCTTCCGCTTAGCCCTGTAGCCAGCGGTATTGTCTTTCTTGATATCGTCATTGAAACGACACTCGGCGTTTGTGTGAGACGAGCCCCCTGGCATCTAAATGATGCACACATGGGTTATTGGCAATGTTGGCCCAAGACTAGGTTTTTCCAGGTTACTGGTCTCCTCTACCTTGGACTCTTGATGTCCCACGACCGCGTCCGCGGCCACCGCCACATCCTCCTTGTCCTCTAGACCCGAAAGTAGCAGTAACCACTGCTATTTCCGCGTTGGGTTTTTCTTCTGAGGTGTTCTTGCGCTTCTGAGCTTGCTGCTTTGGTTGTTTTTCCGACTGTGGCACAACTATGGTGTTCAGTAATCCCTCTGCGTCGTCGTCAGCATCTGCATACTTGCTCGCTATTTCTATCATCTCTCCCAAATCAGTGACCTTGTCACACTTCAAGCGATGACATAGTAAACCAATTGGGAGTCCTGCAATGAAAGCTTCAATCGCACTTTGGTTATTTACTCCTTCACAGGAGTTCTTGGTGTCGATCCATCCTCCGAGATAATCTCGGCAAGTTTCTCCGGCTTTCTGGGTGCAACGATGTAGGTCTCGTACCGTACAGGGCCTCTGATACGTGCCTTAGAAATTCCGAAAGAACGCACTTTGCATGTCATACCAGTTGTGGATGGTGTTCTCTAGAAGTTCATTGAGCCATGATCACGCCGTTTTCCGCAACATAAGTGGGAGATATCGGGTTGCGACCAAGCTATTTCCACCTTTGGTGAAGCAGCAAGCCTAGAAAAAATCCTGGAGCCAAGTATCTAGCCGAGCCACACCATTGTAGGCTTGAATGTGTCTTGAGATAGCAAATCCTTCCGGGAAATGTGTTTGTCGAATTCGTGGTCCGAAGCATTTTGGGCCCACGTATATATCATCATTTTCATAGCGCCACGCCTCTATGTTGGAGTTAATATGGTGTCTCGCGTCACTTGGATACAAAGATCGCCGTCCTGAGTGACGACTATGGCTGCGGTGCCTTGGATCCGGACTTTGGATTCTACCACCACCTCCTCCGCCACGACGCCCTCCTTGGCCTCCTTGAGAGCCATTGTGATGGTGATGACCCACAAGTATAGGGGGTGTATCGCAGTATTTTCGATAAGTAAGAGTGTCGAACCCAACGAGGAGCAGAAGGTGCTGGCTAGTGGTATGGATCAGGAATTCTCTGCAAATACTTAGCAAACGGATTTTTAGGGGTTTTTGATATAGCAAGTAAACAAAATACGAGTAAATAAAAGACAATAGGAATAAATGCAACAAGTGGCTCAATCCTTTATGCAACAAAGGACAAGCCGGTTGTATTACTTAAGATGACCAAACGTTCTTGAGGACACATGGGAAGACTGTCAAGTGCTTTCGCTTCATATAGTTGATTAATCTTCTTTAGCTTGCTAAGTGTTGTGTGGGTGAACCTGTGCTAATGTACCGCCCCATCCAAGACTAATACATACTTGTGATTATACCCCTTGCAAACATCCGTAAGTACAAGAAAGTAATTAAGATAGAAACCTAACCACAACTTTAAACTCTAAGACCCTTACGTCCCTTGTGCAATGGTTTCCTAACGGGGGTTCAGGTTTCTGTCACTCCGGCAACCCCTACGATTAGTAGCAAAATACACAATGCATTCCCCTAGGCCCATATAGGTGAAGTGTCATGTAGTCTACGTTCAGACGACATGACTAGAAGAAGTACACCACAACTTACATAACAATCTATTGAATCTTTTTCAACACAACTCCACTACTAACAACAAGACTTCTCCCATGTCCTCAATAACAAAACGAACTACTCACAAGACATCATATGGATCATGATCAGAGATGGAATAATGATGTATAACAATCTGAACATAAACAATAATTCAATGGTTCACTCAATTGCATCAACTACAAAGAGTAATCAACACCAGGAAATTTCCCCTATGAACTATGCAAGATTCAACGCAATTGTTACAACAATATGGAGATGGTGATGAGGGTGCTGATGGTGATGATGGTGGTGATGATGATGATCATGATCCCGATGAAGTCTAGTTTGATGGTGGTGTTGATGGCGACGATCTCCCCTCTCCGGGAAGGAATTCCCCCGGCAGAAATCTATCTGCCAGAGAGATCTTTCTCTCTCGGTGTTTTCCGCCCCGTAGAGGCGGCGGAATCTTTCTGTGGTCGCTCCCCGAGTCTTAGGGTTTCGGGAGGATGATATACGCCAGAGGGGAGAGGCTGGAGTGGGCCAGGGTGGCCACACCACCTCCTGGCGTGGCCTAGGGCTGCCCGCGCCATGGGGTGGTGTCGGCCCCCTGTGGCCCATCTCCACTCCGTCTTCTGGCATCCTGAGTCTTCTGGAAAAAAAGGATTTTCATATATTTTCCCGGATTTTTTGATCTTCACGAATTTTTCCTCCAAACAGCACATTTTCCATCAGAATCCTGACTGCAGCGGTCCATGCTCCAAAAGTCATCAACCATGCAAAAATAGATGAAATAACATAAGTATCACCTCTCAATATGAAATATATCAATGAATAATAGTGAATTAAGACATAGAATAGTGATGCAAAATGGACGTATCAACTCCCCCCAAGCTTAGACTTCGCTTGTCCCCAAGCGAAACTGAGCTCAATAAACATGGCCTCAGGTTTATGGAGTGAAGAGTCGATAAAAGAATATGGACAAGAAGCATCACATTCATCAAATACATAGATCATAATAGAAGACAACTCACTATTATATAACTCAACTTGTAATAAGTAAAGGAAACACAATAAAGATACATAAAGTGAATCATAATTGGTAATGGCAAACTTAGCTCTTGGTCGAAGAATAGTTGATAATTTGCTGGAGTTCACAAATAGCTGGTTTTTCAATGATAGCTTTCAAAGTAGTAAACATCAAGATAAGAGCAATGTGAAAAACACAGAACATAAGAAACATGAATGAATAAATCAACATATGAATGAATGAAACACAACAACTCAAAATACTTACTGAGATAGAAGGGAGTAGGTTTACTGACTCAACTACAAAGTAAAAGAAAGGCCCTTCAAAGAGGGAAGCAGGGATTGCAAGTCTCATAAAGAGCTCCCAAAAATTATGATACCTACTAGCTTTCAGCTCTCATTGCCCCTATCATAGGCATCTTTAGGTGATTAAGGTTAAAGTGACACAACTAAGAGGATATGCTTGACAAGTTATAAGTTGAAATCTCATGCCCCTTACTTATGAGTACCGATCCTCATGCTACTCAACTTCAGTCACAAGCAAGCTCTTATCATTGTAGATACATGCGTATCATTGAGAACTGCCAACGGGGTACCCCTTGCACATGACACATGAGCTATCCCATAATCAAAATGACAAGGCAAGCAGACAATGAGCATCTCAGCGATCTTTTTATTTGCTATTTGCATAGGTTTTTATTGAGGATGCTTCATATAATGCTCACTATAGTTATGCTGCAAGTTTCCACCATGATTAGGCATGGCTTAGGCTAGCGGCCCAGGCGTTTCTCTAACACACATATAAACTCCATGATCTTACAAGTTCCACTTTTATTTCACACCGCCGAGATCCATAAGCAAAAGAACATGATATCAACTAGGTACAAAGTACCAAATAAAGTGTTGAAAGCGGTCCCCATGATACATGGTTCGGCTAACTTCAACTCATAAAGCGCAAGCATATACGCAACAAAGAAGGACCCAATGGTTCAAGTTTATTAAATGCAAGAAAGTAAAGTGTGCCATCGAGTTCGTGAGAGCTTTAATCACTAATGTTCACATAACAAGTTTAATTTGGGAGGTAGATAAAACAAGAATTTACTTGGAATAGCAATAATGCTACTAGGTAGGTATGGTGGACACAAATGGAAAAGGTTTTGGTTTAAAGGAGGTGGATGCACGAGAAGAATTCCCTCTCAGTACTGGTTTTTGGCTAGCAAGGCTGGGTAGCAAGTATAAGAGTTGAAGGAAACAAACAAACATACAAGTGATAAAGACAAACATGCAATCTTACTTGGAAGCACAAAAGATCTTAACTAGAGAATACTAAACTTATTAGCAAATCAAGAAAGAAAGATGATGAAATTATTTTTCTTTAAAGGTACTTTTATCTTTTCTCTCAACTCTCAAAAATAGTGTTGCTACTGACCGAGCCAGGTTTGCCAAAACCAACTAAATTAACTCAATGATCCCAAAGTGATACCAATACTAACAACAAGATCAATCATATAACTACAAATTGGAAACTAATATAAGCTATGCAAAAGAGTGGATGATAGAACTTCTCATTAATATTCCATAACAGAAACTCACACCAAGGGATACATATCTAACAAGAGAGGGGACACTTCCATAATGCAAACCATCCTACATAATAATTCCTCTATTCATGATATGACTCTACTAATAAGGTAAACAGATAGAAGATAGTGATATGATACCGCGGCACTCCCCCAAGCTTGGAACAAACCAAGGGGATGCCAAACCTGATGACGAATTACTCCTTTGGTGGTGGTGGCATCCTCTCATCTTCGTCCGTCTTCCAAGGTAAAGGCTTCCCATCAACAAAGGACATCGTGGTTTCCAACATCCTGAAACTTGCAGCAGCACTTATGCGTTTAAATCTAGCCTCATACTCACAGTTTTGATTTTGAACGTCATAGAACTGTGCTTGCAGTTTATTAGTTGTTTGGCGGAGTGAGAGGATTTCGTCTTTGAGTTCAGCAGTTTCCTTTTGGTGCTCGGTGATGAGTTCGGAACAAATCTTATGGATGATATCCACTTCGCGCTCCGCACTCTTCTTGTACCTAAAGACTTCTTGTTCCAATGCTTCCATCCTGTCCTCCAGACTTCCTTCACCTTTAGGGCCTTGAACCTCTTTAATCTGAACCTCCCCACCTTCGAGCAATAACTCCTTGGGATGAATCTTCAATTCTCTCATGTATGGGTTGATGATATCTTCCAAGGAATCTCCCTTAACTAATCCAGTGGAAGACATTGAGGCTACAAATATGAGATTTTACCTGGCAGAAATAGATCGAAACAAAAACACGACGAAAACACGATATACGGACCTCGGGGGATCCGGGGGGTTATATATTACGAAGTTTCATATCAAAAGGGAGGTACTGGGTGAAAACGGGCCGGAGGCGGAGTCTGGGGTGGCCTCATCACCTAGTGGCGTGGCCAGGGGTGGGCCCGCGCCACAGGGTGGTGTGGGCTACCCGGCTCCGGTTCTGTCCCTTTTTCGCTTCACAACTTTCCTTATCGACTGAAAACTGCAAAAATATAGTTGTACTGTATTTTTGTGGAACTTTTCTTACCAGAACTGTTACCTATTTGAAAACAGACTCTGCAGGTCTCTGAATTTGGTCCTCGATGAATTTCTTCGGAGTTATAACTTGAAAGGCATCAACATCTTCATTGTAATAATCTCCAGTAATATAGTGTTTGAGTCGCTGCCCATTCACTACTTGTGTAGTATTATATTTTAGAGAAGAAATTTTTATTGCTCCTGAACGGTATACTTCTTCAATGACGAAAGGTCCTTCCCATTTTGATAGTAGCTTACCTGCAAAAAATCTGAGACGAGACCTATACAATAGAACTTTCTCACCAACATGAAATTCTCTCTTAAGTATTCGCTTGTCATGCCATATTTTAACCTTTTCCTTAAAGAGCCTAGCATTCTCATAGGCTTCAGTCCTCCATTCATCTAAAGAACTTAAGTCAAATAATCTTTTCTCACCAGTGAGCTTACAATCTCTATTTACTTCTTTCACTGCCCAGTAAGCTTTGTGTTCTAATTCTAAGGGTAGGTGGCAAGCTATCCCATAAATCATTTTATAAGGAGACATTCCCATAGGATTTTTGTAAGCAGTTCTATAAGACCATAAAGCATCATTCAACTTCTTAGCCCAGTTTTTTCTAGACCTATTAACAGTCTTTTGCAAGATAGATTTAATTCTCTATTTGATAACTCTACTTGCCCGCTAGTTTGGGGGTGATAAGCTGAAGTAATTCTATGATTAACATCATATTTAGCAAGGGTCTTCCTAAAACCACCATGAATGAAATGAGAACCCCCATCAGTCATGAGATACCTAGGCACCCCAAACCTAGGAAAGATGATATCCTTAAGCATTTTTAGAGAAGTCTCCCCGTCAGCACTCTTTGTAGGAATGGCTTCTACCCACTTAGTAACATAATCAACAGTAACAAGAATATGAGTGTAGCCTTTCGAAGGAGGGAAAGGACCCATAAAGTCAAATCCCCAACAATCAAAAGGTTCAATAACTAGAGAGTAGTTCATAGGCATTTCATTGCATCTAGAAATATTACCAACACGCTCACATTCATCACAAGATAAAACAAATTTTCTTGCATCTTGAAAAAGGGTAGGCCAGTAGAAACCTGATTATAGTACCTTTTGTGCAGTTCTATCTCCTGCATGATGTCCTCCATAGGCACTACCATGACATTTACGCAATATCTCCTTTTGTTCATATTCTGGAACACATCTTCGCATAATACCATCCACTCCTTCTTTGTATAAGTGTGGGTCATCCCAAAAATAATGCCTCAAATCATAGAAGAACTTTCTTCTTTACCGAGCTGTAAAAGTTGGAGGCAAATACTTGGAGAAAATAAAGTTAGCATAATCAGCATACCAAGGGCTTCCCCGCGAGCTCACCCCTACTGCAGCTAACTGTTCATTTGGGAAACTATCATTAACATGCATAGGGTCAAAAGAGATGTTTTCCAAACGAGATAAATGATTCGTTACAGGGTTTTCAGCACCCTTCCTATCTACTATATGTAGATCAAACTCTTGTAAAAGCAGTACCCATCTAATAAGCCTAGGCTTAGCGTCCTTCTTCATCATAAGATATTTAATAGCAGCATGATCAGTATGAATGGTTACTTTTGAGTCCACAATATAGGGCCTAAACTTATCACAGGCAAACACAACAGCTAGAAATTCCTTTTCAGTAGTGGCATAATTCCTTTGAGCAACGTCTAGAGTCTTACTAGCATAATGGATAACGTTTAACTTTTTATCAATACGTTGCCCAAGGACAACCCCTACAGAAAAATCACTAGCATCACACATTATTTCAAAGGGTAAACTCCCATCAGGTGGTTGAACAATAGGGGCTGTAGTTAAAGCCTTCTTAAGAGTCTTAAAAGCTTCCCTACAATCATCATCAAAAACGAAGGGTACATCTTTTTGAAGAAGATTAGTGAGAGGTTTTGATATCCTAGAGAAGTCTTTAATAAACCTCCTATAGAAACCAGCATGACCAAGGATACTACGAATACCTTTGATGTCTCTTGGACATGGCATCTTCTCAATTGCCTCAACCTTAGCTCTATCAACTTCTATGCCTCTTTCAGAAACTTTATGCCCAAGAACAATCCCTTCATTAACCATGAAGTGGCATTTCTCCCAATTAAGAACAAGATTAGTTTCTTCACATCTCTGCAAAACTTTATCAAGGCTGTGCAGACAATTATCAAAAGAAGTTCCATAGACAAAAATGTCATCCATGAACACTTCTACAATTTGCTCACAAAAACCATGAAAGATAGCAGACATGCACCTTTGGAAAGTAGCTGGAGCATTACATAAACCAAAAGGCATACGTCTATAAGCATAAGTTCCATAAGGGCAAGTAAAAGTAGTTTTTTCTTGATCTTGTTGTTTAACAGCAATTTGAGAGAAACCAGAATAACCATCAAGAAAACAAAAATGGGTCTTTTTAGACAACCTTTCCAACATTTGATCAATAAAAGGAAGCGGGTAGTGATCTTTCTTAGTAACTTTATTGACTTTCCTAAAATCGATGCACATCCTATAGCCTACCACTATTCTTTGAGGAATAAGCTCATCATTATCATTAGGGACAACGGTAATACCTCCCTTTTTAGGAACACAATGAATAGGACTAACCCATTCACTATCAGCAATAGGGTAAATAATACCAGCATCAAGGAGTTTCAATGCCTCATTCCTTACCACTTCCTTCATCCTAGGATTTAAACATCGTTGGTGCTCCACTACTGGCTTCGCATTTGGTTCTATGTTGATAGAATGCTGACATATAGTAGGTGAAATCCCTTTTAAATCATCCAGAGTATAGCCCATAGCTCCTCGATGTTTCCTCAAAACTTCCAATAATCTTTCATCTTCCTTCCCTGAAAGTTTAGCGCTAACAATAACAGGATATATCTTTTTTATCATCAATATAAGCATATTTAAGATCATCAGGGAGAGGTTTTAGATCGAAAACTGGATCCTTTTTAGGTGGCATCGTGGTACCCAAGTCTTCCACATGCAAGTCGTGCTTAAGCATCATAGGTTGATCACGGAGAATCCTGTCAATCTCATTCCTTTCTTCCATGAAGATTTCACTTTCATGATCTTCCATAAATTGCTGCAAAGCATTGTTAGGAGCAAGAGAAATAGAAGCAAGTTGTTCAACCCTAAAATCCTCATTATGGGTTTCCTCTTCGCAAGGTTCTTTAGCAATTTTCGAAAAATTAAACTCATAAGATTCCCATGAAACTTAGTCAAGATTTTCTCCCTCTTGCAATCAATAATAGCTCCACAAGTACTCAAGAAAGGTCTACCAAAAGTAATAGGGTAGGTTTTACTAGCAGCCGAACCAAGTACTAGAAAATTAGCAGGGTACTTAATCTTACCACAAAGAACTTCCACGTCTCGTACAATCCCAATTGGAGAGATGGTCTCTCTATTAGCAAGGTGAATAACCACATCAATCTCTTCCAACTTGCAAGGACTAATTTCATGCATTATTTATCTGTAAAGCTCATAAGGAATAGCACTGGAACTTGCACCAATATCACATAAACCATAATAGCAATGATCACCAATTCTAACAGAAAGCACAGGAACACTAGCCTTTTTAGTTCTATTGGGATGTGAAACAATATTAGAAGCATCCTCACAAAAGACTATGTGCCCATCTTCTACGCTTTTAGTGACAAGGTCTTTCACAATTGCTACCACAGGTTCAATGTTTATTTGTTCATCAGGTTTTATAGTTCTTTTTTCACTTTTGGTGATTACTGAAGGAAATATGCCCTAGAGGCAATCATAGAGATGATTGTATTTCATGTGTATCCATGAGTTATTATAATGTTCCTTGAATATCCATATACCAGGCAACTTGTATTGATTGGCAATTATGTGAATTGTTTGTGAAACTCTTTACTTGTATGGTTATCTAATAATTGTCCCTAGTCGGAGTTCATGCGAGGACACACGTGAATATTAGACTAGCACATCGATTGGTTAATGACTATGTTTCGCAAGTCATTGACATGGAGATGTCAAACCAATGATGTGGACACATGTTATGAACATGGGGTTGGACTGACCCAACATGAGACTAGCAATAATACTTGCAGCTCTCTCTACACATCGTGTACGTTTTGTCCTTAGACCTGAGATTGTCGCATGTACTTGAGATGTGGATCGACCTACTTTGGGGCTATCAAACACTACTCCGTAACTGGGTAGTTATAAAGGTAGCTTTCGGGTTTGTCCTGATACATGCTGCAAGGCATCGGTCAATCAAGATGGGATTTGCCACTCTCTACTTGAGAGAGATATCTCTGGGCCCCTCGAGTGATCGGATCCAGAAATGCATGGCCGTGCTACATATGGTTAAGAGTTAACCTAGTAAAGGGATTCTGAATCACAGTATCGAGAAAGAGAGGTCAGCTTAGAGCTAGACCAAATATCGTGAGGCAAAGGGAAAGACATGTACTCAACCTTGTGATGGTTCGTCCGAATGATCTTTATATGCGTTTAGGAGTTGGCACGTCTTGCTAGAGGCCGCTACCAACTATTGACGGAGTAAGTGTACTCGCGTCATGTCTATACGTGTATGAACCTATAGGGTCACACACTTTAGGGGCTGGAAGCCTAATGAGGATTGGATCCGAATTAGACCAGGCTTAGGCTGCTAATGGGCTGCTAATGTAGAAGCCCACCAGGGATGCCTATATAAGAGGGAGTGAGGCGAGCTGAAAAAGAGAGAGCATTCCACCCAGCCGCCACTCCTCTTCCGCCTGTGTTGCACGCGCAGACCTAGCAGTCTGGCGTGTGACGACTTCCACTCCGGACGTGTGGATACCTCGGAGGTGCTGCATCTGTAGCACTTGGACGAGCCGCGCAAAGGGGAGCTGCTCGTGGGACGAGGACGAGGAGGAGACGTAGAACATCTACACTGCCGCAACGTGCTTCATTGAGTTCCGCACCTGCGCGTCGAGCGGTAATCCCGTGATCTATGACAATAGTATTCCTGGTTGACGCGGTAGAAATTTTTGATTTTACGCTAGTGTAGCCTACCCGTTACCCTTCAATTACATTAGTTATCATAGGATGGTCTTTTACCTTTTCAGGGAAGGGAATCTTCTCGATATAAGGATCGGGTAAGATGGGGTCAATAATGCAATACTCTGCACTCCCAATAGGAGCATAGTCAACAATATCTTTGTAAGGTGCATGGTATTTGTTCCATCCCCTTTTTGGAATTTCGATATAGGAAGAAAAAGCTCTAAAGCAATTCATAATAACTTGCAAATCAAGACCATACATATTACTAATATTTTGAAAGTCATCAGTTCCCATAAAAGATTCAATGCATTCATAATCATAATTTATACCTGACTTTCTACCTTTGTCATTCTCCCAAGCTTCAGCATTGTCTTGAATACGGTCCAGAAGATCCCATTTAGCTTCTTCTTCCATGCGAGTGAATGATCCAGCACAAGAAGCATCCAATAAATCTTTATCATGTAGAGGGAGCCTTGCATAAAAGTTATTGATAATAATATTGTTGGGGAGCTCATGAATGGGACATTTGAGCATTAGTAACTTCAATCTCCCCCAAGCTTGAGCTGTACTCTCTCCATCAAGAGGACAAAAGTTGTATTTTGATTCCAATCTTTATGAATCTCACTAGGAGGATAAAACTTTGAATAAAAGAGAGGCACTATTTCCTCCCATTCCAGAGTTTGACAATTCTTCAGCAGCTTATACCATTCCTCAGCTCTTCCTTTCAGTGATAATGAGAATTCTTCTTCTTAACTTGATCTACAGTAATACCTGCACACTTCAACAACCCGCATAATTCGTGTATAAAGAGTAAATGATCACCGAGATGGACAGTTCCATCCCCAACATAGTAGTTATCCATAACACGATCAATAATTCTTGTAGGTATTTTGAAAACATCATTCTCAGCAGGTGGTGGCTTATCTACTACCTTAGCAATGGTAGTAGCATTACCAAATAAGAAACTCAACGAATTATCCATAACGAAAATAAAGCAACTAACAGAAGTAAACAATACTCATAGTAGAAGTTTCCTTTACCAGTTCCACTCTCCAATAGCGCTTCACTCCCTGGCAACGGCACCAGAAAATAGTCTTGATGACCCACAAGTATAGGGGGTGTATCGCAGTATTTTCGATAAGTAAGAGTGTCGAACCCAACGAGGAGCAGAAGGTGCTGGCTAGTGGTATGGATCAGGAATTCTCTGCAAATACTTAGCAAATGGATTTTTAGGGGTTTTTGATATAGCAAGTAAACAAAGTACGAGTAAATAAAAGACAGTAGGAATAAATGCAGCAAGTGGCCCAATCCTTTATGCAGCAAAGGACAAGGCGGTTGTATTACTTAAGATGACCAAACATTCTCAAGGACACATGGGAAGACTGTCAAGTGCTTTCGCTTCATATAGTTGATTAATCTTCTTTAGCTTGCTAAGTGTTGTGTGGGTGAACCTGTGCTAATGTACCGCCCCATCCAAGACTAATACATACTTCTGATTATACCCCTTGCAAACATCCGTAAGTACAAGAAAGTAATTAAGGTAGAAACCTAACCACAACTTTAAACTCTAAGACCCTTATGTCCCTTGTGCAATGGTTTCCTAACGGGGGTTCAGGTTTCTGTCACTCCGGAACCCCTACGATTAGTAGCAAAATACAAAATGCATTCCCCTAGGCCCATCTAGGTGAAGTGTCATGTAGTCGACGTTCACATGACACCACTAGAAGAAGTACACCACAACTTACATAACAATCTATTGAATCTTTCTCAACACAACTCCACTACTAACAACAAGACTTCTCCCATGTCCTCAAGAACAAAACGAACTACTCACAAGACATCATATGGATCATGATCAGAGATGGAATAATGATGTATAACAATCTGAACATAAACAATAATTCAATGGTTCACTCAATAGCATCAACTACAAAGAGTAATCAACACCGGAAAAGTTTCCCCTATGAACTATGCAAGATTCAACGCAATTGTTACAGCAATATGGAGATGGTGATGAGGGTGCTGATATTGATGATGGTGGTGATGATGATCCCGATGAAGTCCAGCTTGATGGTGGTGTTGATGGCGACGATCTACCCTCTCCGGGAAGGAATTCCCCCAGCAGAAATCTGTCTGCCGGAGAGATCTTTCTCTCTCGGTGTTTTCTGCCCCGCAGAGGCAGCGGCATCTTTCTGTGGTCGTTCCCCGAGTCTTAGGGTTTCGGGAGGATGATATACGCCAGAGGGGAGAGGCTGGAGTGGGCCAGGGTGGCCACACCACCTCCTGGCGTGTCCTAGGGCTGCCCGCGCCATGGGGTGGTGTGGGCCCCCTCTAGCCCATCTCCACTCCGTCTTCTGGCATCCTTAGTCTTCTGGAAAAATAGGATTTTCCATATATTTTCCCGGATTTCTTGATCTTCGCGAATTTTGCCTCCAAACAACACATTTTCCATCAGAATCCTGACTGCAGCAGTCCATGCTCCAAAAGTCATCAACCATGCAAAAATAGATGAAATAACATAAGTATCACCTCTCAATATGAAATATATCACTGAATAATAGTGAATTAAGACATAGAATAGTGATGCAAAATGGACGTATCAGATGGCTACTTGGTGGAGAAGGTGGGGCAGTTGGATTATTTCCGGCTGATTGCCGGCCTCCGTCCGGAACATCATTATTCCGGTTTCGGGGAGGGTCTTCATTGCGACGAGCCCCCTGATGGCTTGTCTCGGCACGGTGTCCGTCATTTCTTCGTCCGTCACTCCCACCACGGGAGGGCTCAACCGGACGACTTGTAGGTCTAGGAGGTGGCATTTTTTGACGGTCCTCCTCCCAACGTTTCTCTTTGTCTTCTTCCCTGCGATCATTCGACTCTCGCCGGGGAGGGTTCCTCGGGTACAGTGCAACAATTTCCTCTTGCTCAGTAGCTGGAGCGACGTTGCGCCAGTCACGTGCAGTTCTGTGATGCTGCCCTGAAGATCCTGTTCTTGAGTAGTTATCTTCCCGACGGTCGGAACAGTGATGCTGTTCCAGAGCACGTTGGGGTCTTACGTCATTCCAGGCTGGATCCGTGCGACATTTGTCGGATTGGGAGACCAGTTTTCCGCTTCCGGATTTCACGGCCCTCTGCTGCTCCAGACCCTTGGTGAGTAGCTGAATCCCCAATCGAACCTGTTCTAGGACTGGTTATTTGACAGGATATCTCGAGCTACAATAGAGTTTTGCACTGGTGTTGGGTACACCAGATCTCCCTTGCTGTCGAGTCGAGGCATCCCCGGGTCTCCTTCAAAAAGGACTTTGTGAACTTCCGAAAATTGATCATCACGAGTGTGACGTTTCTGGGTCTTTTGATGCTGCCGAGAGATATACTTCTCTGTATTTGCCATGCGTTCCTTTTATTCCTCAATGTTTTTGGCTTCATCCAGGAGTACTTGGCGACGTGCTTCCAGGGCCTGGGCCCTTTCATCCAGTTCTTCAGCAGTAGTTTCTGCACCTGTAGGGATAGGTGTAGTTAATGCAGCATCGATGAGTTTACACGCAGCGGTGACCACGTGTCCATCAACCGACTCTTCTTTGGGCTCGTCTTCATATTCTACGGAGAACTTTCAGAAATCTGCCGACATCATGGAATCATCCGAGATGCCGGTAAGTCAACGCTTGTTCTGATTGCCTCCAGCACCGAGTCTTTGTTGTCCCCAGCGTCTGTAGAGCCGGATCCGAATCCGACAAAGTGCGACGCATGCCTCCCGAGATAGTTGCAGCTCTCGCGGTCGGCTTCCTCGAAACACCTGATGGTCTCGAGAATTTCATCCACGCTTGCGTCTTGCATCATCATGCACCTCGACGTGTATCTGAGGAAGGGTTTATCAGTTCTGGTACTATCACAGCCGGAATCAGGGTTATTTTCCTGCTCTTCCTGGATTTCGACCTCCGTAGGTGGATCGACTTGGGGTTCGACCTCTCTAGGGAGATCCACTCTAGATTCGACTTGCACTACAAGATCTGCTTCAGGCTCAGCTTTCTCCACTATCTCCGCAATGGGTGCGGGCTGGGTGGGATTAGGGATTTCTGAGATCCAGAACTCTACTGCCTCCACGAACAAAGGGGACCCAGAATTTTCTTCTGCCTCTATCATCACCGCTGGGGTGGGTGGGACAGGTTCAGCGAAACCGATGTAAACATCAATCTCTGAAGGGAATATGCCCGAGAGGCAATAATAAAGTGGTTATTATATTATTCCATGTTCATGATAAATGTTTATTTTGCATGCTATAATTGTATTAATTGGAAACGTTAATACATGTGTGTTTAATAAACAAAATACAAAGTTCCTAGTAATGCCTCTCATATAAACTAGCTCGTTGATTAACAAGATGATCAAGGTTTCCTGATCATGGACACTGGATGTTGTTAATAACAAGGTCACAACATTGGTGGAATGATGTGATGAATATTCATCCGAAGTATAGCATTACGATCAAAGCCATTATGTTTATATGACAAGATTTGATCTTTCATAGCGATATTTAGTCTTGACGGATTAATGTAGAAATCACTACATATAATTTGGTATATGCTAGTTGAATAAACAAAACAAGGTTCTTCTAATAGAATGGTTACCTAGGACGTGTACATGCCATAGTCCGAAGGGTTTTGTTAATTCAAAGGCTGCTAAAAGGGCATGGACACTTCAATAGTTGAAGTGAGCATAACGGAGTTGGAATCTTCACTATGATGAAAATCTTAAAGGAGTTTAATTTCATGGGAGATGATGAAGATGCTTGCATTTGCAAGAAAATAAGTGGGAGCGCTGAGACAAATTTCCAATACATTATGCAGCACACATATTGTTGATTGGAAATGATGTATCTTTTATTGACACAAGTTAAGAATTTCATTAAAATAGGATTTCGATGAAAGACTTGGGCAAAACCGGAATATTTGGCATCAATGTCTATATGGATAGATTAAGGCGCTAATATGGTTATGCCATACGTACATATATGATATATTGAAAGGGTTCAATATGGAAACAACAAGAAAGGTTCTTGCTGCATGGAAAGGATTGTATCAAGATTCAAGTGTTTCAACACTTGGTGAGTAAAATCACATGAATATTTTGATCGATTATACCGTGATATGTATATATCCAGATATGTCCTATGCTCTAAATGTTATGAGCACATACCAGAATGATCCATATATGATCATTGGACGATAGTAAAGACATTCTTATGAGCTTTGGAAGAACTGAGAATATATCATGTATAAGTGACAAATAGTTAAAGGTAGTTCATTGTAAATTGTTACATTGATACTAGTTTTGTCACAAGATACAAATTAAATTTATCTCAATTTAGACTATGGGTGGCACAATGTAATGGAAAGGATGTTCCATGATGGATTTGGATGAGTTCCAAAGTTGAGACATTGTGACGGATACTACAACAAAAGGCTAAGTATATGGCTGCTATAGTAGCAGCGAAGGAGGGCATTTGTGTTAAGTAGTTTGTTATCAAACTATGTGTGGTTCAAAGTGGGCTAATACTATGAAGATATATTGTATGACAATAATATCAACATATTTTAACCTGAACGAACTAAAGGTCTCACCAAAGGACCAAATTTATACAATGCCATCTCATTTGAGAATGAGTGATGCGTAGAGACGCAAAGACATGCAAATACACACGGACCTGAAACTGTCAGATCCGGAGATTATGTTAAGCACTAGCAATCGCGTGTATGCAACACCAGAAAGCCATAGGTGTTCAATACACAAAGTTTTTCAAACTAGATTATTGACTCTAGTGCAAGTGGGAGACTGAAGGGAATATGCCCGAGAGGCAATAATAAAGTGGTTATTATATTATTCCATGTTCATGATTTGCATGCTATAATTGTATTAATTGGAAATGTTAATACATGTGTGTTTAATAAACAAAATACAAAGTTCCTAGTAATGCCTCTCATATAAACTAGATCGTTGATTAACAACATGATCAAGGTTTCCTGATCATGGACATTGCATGTTGTTAATAACGAGGTCACAACATTGGTGGAATGATGTGATGAACATTCATCCGAAGTATAGCATTACGATCAAAGTCATTATGTTTATATTGCTATAACATCATACGAAGTAATCTTAGTCCTTAGACCATGAGATCATGTTAATTGCTAACACCGGAAGAGTATCTTGATAACATCGAACGTCACACCATAATAGTGTGACTATAAAGGTGGGTTCAGTGCTATGAAGGTGTTATGTTGAGGCTCATGGATCAAGAGTGGGATTCGTCCATCCCGATGACATATAGATATACTCTGGACCCTCTCGATGATATCACATTGGAATAGCTTGCAAGCAAGTGATGTGATCACTAGAATGTTATATCACGGGAACAAGAAAAGAGTGCATGTCGGTAACGAGATCAAACTAGGTATTTGGATGCCGATGATCGAATCTCGGATATGTAATATATCACGAGACAAAGGGATTTAGTTACGACATTAAAGGTTCACACGATCACAAGAGTCATCGTTGAATATGTGGGAGTTAGTATGGATCTCTAGGTGCCGCTGCTGATTATTGATTGGAGAGGGGTCTCGATCATGTCTGCATTATTCGCGAACCGTAGGGTGACACACTTAAGGGATACCAACACCATTTAGGAGCAAATATGTTTCAGATAAATATTAAGAAAGCGCTGGAATCATTTCGATGGAAACCGGAATTGTTTCGGGTGAAATTGCTGAAACTGGTTCTGCATGTGATATTGAAATGTTGCAGGGAGTTTTATGTGAATGTTTGTTAATTAAAGTAATTAACAAAATTCTGAATAAAATAAATAAAAGTGTTTTATTTAATGAGAGCTTGCATTAAATTTGGTGGAAATTTAATGCATGTGAGTGGACATGAGTGGAGGTGTGTTTTTATGTGAGTGGGAGCTCCACCCACATGAATGAGGGAGAGGTGGGGGCACCCACCATGGCCGGCGCCATGCCCCCTTGGGCTGCCCCTCCCCTATATAAGGAGCACCTCCTCCTCTCCTCTTGCACCACCTCCTCGTGAAGGTTCTCTTCTCCCTCTAGTTATTCCCCATGGTCTCGGATTAGCGAGATACATGTTCCCGGTGGCTTTATCTGGAAAGGAGTTGTTGCTTCCGCTACATCGCTGGAGCGAAGAGGAGGAGGTTGTTCGGTGGACCGAACATGTGTGCGATCATGGATGCACCGCTACTTTGCGGTGCTAGACTTGATGGTGCTGGACCTGATGGTGCTGGACCTGAAGGACTTCAGCACAATATTGAGATCGGCAAGTTGACGACTACATCATCCACAAGTTCCATCTTGTTAACAAAGCTTTGTTGTCTTCGAGGGTAAGTTCTCTATGGATGTATATCCACCTGTTGCTTGTATCTAGTAGATATATCTTGGTGTATAGTTCCCATCGTAGGATTTTTTTGTTTTTTATGCTGCGACCCCAACAATCTCACTAAAAGACATGATGGTGTAGGTGGTCACGGCTTCCCTAGCCGGAATCCAGGTCTCGTCGAGAACGATGAGAGGAACATCACTGGCGTAGAGGATGCGACCGACGGTGATAGTCTAGCCGATTCCGATTCTTGCAGATTTCGCTCGGAACACAGATCCGAAGCTCACTTGCCCCATGGTGGGCGCCAACTGTTGTCGGATTGATGACAAGTACGCCATGAGGGGGTCCTCGAGGTGTGTGGAAGAAAGGGGTGTGAGACATACGGTATTCCGGGATGGTGAGCACACAAGTTTACCCAGGTTCGAATCCGCCGGCTTTGGACGGATCCTACTCCTACTAGCAATCCAGTAATACGGCAGAGCCGAAATATGGGTTACAAGGGTTTCGCCTGTGTGAGTTGAGATTGTAGGCTATTGTGAGGGTGCCCTAAAGGCTCTCCCTAGGACGGCTTATATAGATATCCGGCCTAGGGTTTACAGGAGAGATCTATCCGGCTATGACTAAGAGTCAGTTACAGAGGACATCTTGAACTACAAGTAACACTATGGGCCTATGTCGGTAAGTCTTCTAGGCCTTCCCGTAGACGAACTGGACTCCGTCTCTTCTCTCTGACTGGGCCACCCGTGAAGCAAAGCTCTAACCTGAATTGGGCCACCCTGGTCAGTGAGGTACAGTGAGGATACCCGGAAAGTATATCCCCAACAACAAGGTTAGCTTTGGCATGTATCACAATTACCACTAGACTATATTTTAATCAAAAAACTCCTTTTGAGAGTGTCGTCAAGACTATAAAAATATCTATGGGGTTAAGTATCTTCAAGGGTATACTCTCAAGATAATCATTCATCAAACAAGTTGTAAATTTCAGACTTTTTCTTATTGTACTTGTTTGGCAATATTATTTCCAAGGCAAGACTCGGTTAACTAAAAGAACTAGAGCAAGAGCTTCAACAACTAATCATCATACTAATAAAAAGCCTTACTCTAACCATATTAAATTACTTCCCACTAGCATGGCATGTTAGCAAATCAGCCAACCAAGATAAACAACTGAAACTTCATAAGTGGGAGACATAAGACATACGTCTCATAAGTAACTTCATGATCCTGTTCCTTATAGGGATGTGTTCCTTCAAAACTCAAACACAATTACTCTCATAATAATATTAAAGCAAAGAGGCAAAGTGTGAATCCGCATTTACGAAAAACGAAGAACGGAAAAATCTTTTTGTATTTTAGAGGATAGGGATTTAAAGAATAGAAAAGAACTTGCGACCAAGCAAGGGTTTTAAGAAAAGAAAAACAAATGAAAAACAAAAACAAACTAAAACGGAAGCGAATTAAAAAGCAAAGTGTTGGAACAAGCCAACACGAGTGTTTCAAAGCTCCCAAGGAGTTGGAGTACAACCTCGTTATTACACAAATAAATTTGCCGAGGGAAAACATCGCCAAGCTCAGGCTTTTGCAAGCCCTTTTGTTGCTCATTGTGGTGGCGATGGATAATATCCCATGTTCCATTTGCTGGTCCAATCATGGAACTGGGTGGCGAAGCTTATAGTAGCATCTCGAAGGTTGATGGAGAGGTTGTTCATGTTTTGGATATTTCCTTCGAGTGCGTAGATGTCTTCATAAGTGGTGTAGTAGTTTGGTGGCTGCTCATCCTGTTCGGGTCCTCCTTGTTGTACTTATTCTTCTTCTCCTCCTCCTATGGGTATTTCTTGTTGGGGTAGGTTAGCTTCA
Organism: Avena eriantha; assembly: GCA_910589775.1. NCBI lineage: Eukaryota > Viridiplantae > Streptophyta > Magnoliopsida > Poales > Poaceae > Avena > Avena eriantha. The sequence goes on along the minus strand of OU342741.1, from coordinate 128,765,212 downwards.
ACCTGCGCATCAAAACGCAAACGTCCATCCTCGATAGAGAATAAATCATTAGGCAAAGGAGCCGGGATCAAGCGATCCGCTCCAGGTATATCGAAGAAGTATCTACCATGAGTTTTAGAAACCATACCGCATGCTCTTAGAGTAGAAAGACCGAGACAATGACTTCCTGTCAACAGTTGGATGTTACCTAGGTTGATGCGAAGTGTGCATGCAAGAACGGTCACAACTCCTCCTCCACATATGGGTTCTCGAGATTGAAGAGCCTGATGCTTAAGGTAAAACACGAGAAGAGCGCCAAAATTTGCCATTAAGTTATAATTAATAATAGCAGCTTTTGCGAGGATCAACATGTCCTCCTCATTAACTATAGCAAACTCACCACGTGCCTACAAAGTGTTAGCAATCACATAGAATAAATATTGAATAGCAGGGTGATCAATTTGGTTCCCCTTGGGTGTGTTTCTACGAATCTTCATTAAAATAAAGTATTGTATAGGGGAAGGATCTAAAACAAAAGTAGTTATCCGCACATCGGTGATGTTGTTCTTAAACCCAAAGCATTGAGCCCATTGGCTGAGTGTCAAAGTGTATTGATAGTTCATAAGGTGGAATTTGATGCGATCAACTCCGGGCCTTTGTTCCTCGGTACAACCGTAAGGATCCACTGTGTGTGTAAAGGTGCTGAAGAACTCAAGCGTCAAGCAGCGATACGTGGCAACATCCTGAAAGACAAAATCATACAAACCAACATTGTTGTAAAGTAAACCGAAATCAGCACGAATACCAAGTTGGTTTAGGATATATGGACATGCCCACTTGGTGGTCTTGATTTCTCGGAGCTTGAGACGATTGAAATGGTTCAGCTAAAACTCGTCGGTGAACTCGATACCAAGTGATCGACTCGGGGATCAACATATCAACGGGTGGTGCGGAGGATTCCGCAGCCATCTCACGTGTACGGCTCCTCGTGTTCATCTAAACATAAAAATAAGATAAAGTAAATAAAATTGCTAATATTTTTTTGGTCCAATAGAAACATAGCATAAGTGATTCTCTACACTAACTACAAAAGAAACTCCTCTAAAAACAATACTAAGCATGCTCAATATCAATATTGAATCAAGAACAAGTCTAGATTGACAATGGTGAAATATTGAGTAAAGCTTTTGCACAAAAAAGTTGGGGATCAGAGGAGAATCATAGCTTAGATCGAATGAATGCGAGGAATCGAAGAGAAATTAAGTAAATTTGAAGATCCAATGGAGATAGATTTGAGTTTGGAGGAAGAGAAAGAAAAATATTTGTTTTTGGAAATTTTAGGTTACCTCCTCGGGTTGAATACAGCGTCCGTGTAAGTGGTACGGGCGGGTGATACGGCCGGAGCCCGCCCGTAGCAGGTGACATACCTTGGGGGCAACGACTGCTCCTAGGCAGTGCACTTGGTACAGGTGCACGGTACGGTTGCGCGCGCCCGTACTGCTGGTCGTTATCGGTTCGGTACCTTTGCTTGAAGTCTGATGTTTTGCTTGAGGGTACGGTACGGGCACGTCCAGCGGTACTAGTGGTCATTAAGAGCACTGATCCCTGTGGCAAAAATTAGAATTTCTATCTCCCTTCGGCTCGATGTGGTACAGGCGCACGGTACGGTCCCTTTCGGCAGTACCAATGGTCATTAAGAGCACCGTGAGATGCAAAACTTAATTTTTTTATTAGAATCTCTGTGTGCCTTTGTGCATCTTATAAAAGGAAAAAATAACAACAAATTTACTATGTAAAGATCCAACAATACTTCTTAGGCCATGTGTTAGTAAAATGAAATATAGAGGATTACCTTATTTCTTCTCCTCTCTCCAAAGTTCTTCTTGAACAATCTTTATTAAAAATAAAAACAAAACAAAACTAACACATAAAGAAAATTTTATTCACATGGGTTGCCTCCCATGAAGTGCTTCTAGTTAAGGTTAGTTAGCTTGACCTTGATGGCAATCACTTAGGTTTAAGACTCCAAAGTAGTTGGCTTTTGAAATAATTACACAATCATCATCATTAGGCTTGGCCTTATTTTTCCTAGGAAAGTGGAATATAAAAGTATCTCTACATGGTAGCCCTATTCTCACATTCCCCTCATGTAAATTAATAAAAACTTTAATAGTTCTTAGGAATGGCCTACCTAGAATTATAGGTGCTATCGGATCTTTAGGCATGTCCACAATACCAAGATCAATAAGAGCGAGACAACCTTTAATTTCAACAACTATATTTTCTTTAATCCCAACAGCTTGTTTATAAGTTGAATCAGCTAGATGGAGTCTCAATTCAGTAGTAACAAATGGCCCCAAGTTTAATTTGTCGAATAAGCTTTTGAAAATTGTTGAGAGGCTCACACCAAGATCACAAAGTGCGGATATCTCATTGACTCCCAACTTAATTTTAATAGTGGGCTCAAATATATCATCTAGCTTAGCTGGTAGCTTATCAACTAGTCTTTTATACTCCATCTCTGAATCATGAAATTTAGATGCTACTTGATGTATAAATTATTGGTACATAGCATCATCACCTTGTTCTATACCTAGATTCTTCACGGTGATCATCTTTAATAGATCGTCCACGGTATATTCTGGTGTTGGCGCATTGCTATAATCTAGCTCTTTAGGTTTCTCTTTGTTCATTACCACCCTCATCATCTTGTGGTCTTCTACCGGATTTGGCTCGGGTTTTCTGGCAAACTTTGCTAGTATGAGAACTTGGCTCTCAGCTACCTTACCCAGCTGAGCCTCCATGGTCTTTGTCCTTTCCTATAGAGCCCGCACATCATTTCTAATTTTAGCGGCATGGTTAGATAATTTTCCTATACTACTTTGATGATTCTCTGTGATTTTAATAAGCATATTATTTTGCTCAGTTTGAGCTTGCATAAATGTTCTAACAGTTTTTTCAAATGAGAGATTGTCATGATTTGCTCCAGTAGTGTTATCATAATTATTATAAGTAGCTCCTGCAGGATTAGAATGATATTTTGAACATTGTAAGCATAATTATTTTTCCATGCAAGGTTAAAAGGAGTGAGACTATAAAATTGACACCATTAACATCGATAGCGATAGCATTGACTTGGGTATCTTGTTTACCTTTTACTATGCTAAGCAACTCATCTACATTAGATGTAAGCTCTTCATTATTTACCTCAGTAATTGAACTTACTATCTTCAAGGTTCTTTCCACATGCCATTGGGCATGGTTGTTTTGCATATCATCAAGTAACTTCTTTGCAACACTCACTTGCTTTCCCATGACTGTTTCTCTTGCTGCAGTATCTAGCATAGACCTAGACATTGGGTTAAGACCATTATAAAACAAATGTAATATAAGCCACTCTTCCATCCCATGACTAGGACAGTTCATTACGGCTTCTTTCATCCTTTCCCACGCAAGCGCTAGTGGCTCACGGTCTTCTTGTCTAAAGCTTGTAATGTTGGATCTTAGCTACATAGTCTTAGCTAGGGGAAAAAATTTAGTCATAAGCAAATTAGTACATTCCTCCCAAGATTTAATAGTACCCTTCGGTAGAGCTAGCAACCAATCCTTAGCCTTTCCTCTAAGAGAGAAAGGAAACAATATTAATTTAATAGCATTAGGATCTACATCCTTAATAAGGATGGCGCTAGAGCGGGTTTGGACGGATATACCAAAACCAAAACCAAATCCAAATCTAGATCCATTAACCTCACTCTAGCCCGCCCACGAAGATATCTGAAATGTCGTAAACATATCTATAATTTTTGATGCTCCATGCTTGTTTTGTATCAACTTTCTTATGTTTTGTTTACACTTTGAGGTATTTTTATACATTTTCTAGAACTAACCTATTGAAAAGATGCCATAGTGCCAGTTGCTTGTTTTCTGCTGTTTTTAGTTTCATAAAAGATAGTAAAGAAATATTCTCGGAATTGGACGAAATAAAAGCTGAAGTTCCTATTTTACCAGAAGACTCACAGAGCTAGAAGACGAGACGGAGAGGGGCCACGAGGGGCCCACACCACTTGGTGGCCCGGGCCAGGCCAGGCCGCGCCAGGGGGTGATGTGGGCGCTTAGGTCTCCTCCCCGACCTCTCCTTTCGCCTATATAAACCCCCCGAGGCGAAAACCCTAAGTACCCGATCAGAATTCCACGAAAAGTTCCGCCACACCGCTGCCACTGAAGAGGAGATTCGAGGGACAGAAGTCTCTGTTCCGGCACCCTGCCAGGATAGGGAAGTGCCCCCGGAGCCATCTCCATAGACTCCACCACCATCTCCATCGCCATTGCTGACTCCCATGATGAGGAGGGAGTAGTTCTCTCTTGAGGCTACGGGTTCTACCGATAGCTATGTGTTCATCTATCTCTATGCATGATCTTATTGAGATCATGAGCTTTGTAATCTAGTTGAATAAGTAGATCTATTCTGCTACTCAAGTGCTTTAATTAATCTCTTCTTATCCCCACGTCATGAAGTTGGCAGTGTGCACACCGTGTGGCACTTACGCTAAGGTTACAGAAATACTTATCATGAGTATAATTTGAGTTGTATGTCTCTATGAGATTGTGGTGTTTGTTGGAACCATCTAGCGCTCAAGGTGATAGTGAGGGGTTATCTAGATGGGGAATGCAAACTTTAAGGTGTGCTATTATAGCCCTACATCGTCCAACTGGAGAGTAGTTCAGGGTAGTATAATGAAGAGGAGATATTTATATGAGAGTGTCCACTAGTGAAAGTATGATCCCTAGGCCTTGTTTCTAAACATTGAAACACCATTTACAATTAGTCCTGTTACATGTTTGTTTGCTGCCACTCTTATTTCAGATTGCAATTACCACTTATAATCATCCATATTACTTGTATTTCACTATCTCTTCGCCAAACTAGTGCACCTATACACCTGACAAATGTATTGGGTGTGTTGGGGACATAAGATACTTCTTGTATCTTGATTGTAGGGTTGCTTGAGAGGAATACCTTTGACCACTGCCTCCCTGAGTTTGATAAACCTAGGGTGATTCACTTAAGGGAAAGTTGATGCTGTTCTACAAACATCTCACTTGGAGGCCCAACACTATTTATGAATTTCATCGACTTGAAGGGTTGCCATTAGCTCTACAAGAATAGAAGAGTGCGTAGACATCAAGCTATTTTCTAGCGCCGTTGCCGGGGAGGTAAGGTAAAAGGTACTCACATCCTCTGGCTACTAAGTTATCTCCTAGTACTATTGCGGGTGTGTGAGTGCTCGAAGTTATCTCCTTTAGATTCTGCAATTGTTTATTTTTGTTTCTTGTTTTTATTTTCACTAGTTAGGCTTAATGGAAAAAAATTTTAGAGAGCTTTATAGTATTTATCTTGAGTTAGGACATGAAGTGTTTGAAGAGAAAATTAAAAAACCTGTGGAACTTTATTTGCAAGCTAATAGCAATGTTATTAGTATGAATTCTTTGAACACCATTATTGCTAATGCTGTGGAAAAGTCTAAGCTTGGGAAGCTGGTTTTGATAAGCATGATATTTTTAGTCCCCTAAGCACGGAGGCAAAAATTTACTTTGATGATATTATACCTCCAATATATGATATTACAATGATGAATATGATATTTTCAGTCCACCTACTATTGAGGAGAAAATTAATTATAATTACAATATGCCTCCTATATTTGATGATTATGGTGATGAGAATAATAATGATAGCTATTTTGTTGAATTTGCTCGAACTACGATTAATAAGAATGACTATGCTTATAGGGAGAGCAATAATTATTTTATGCATGTGGCTCATGATAAGAATGTTTTATGTGATATTTATATTGTTAATTTTATTCATGATGCTACTGAAAGTTATTATGAGAGAGGGAAACATGGTTTTATGTATCTCAACAATATTAAGTTTCCCCTCTTTATGTTGAAATTTTTGAAGTTGCACTTGTTTTGCTTTCCTATGCTTGTTGCTTTGTGCTTTCATGACTTGTTTCTTTACAAGATTATTTTTCATAGGAAGTGGGTTAGACTTAAATTTGTTCCATATTTGCTTCTTGATGCTCTCTTTTACTTCAATTTATATTTCTTATGTGAGCATCTGATGTCTACGCACTTCTATTCTTGTAGATAGTTGTTGGGCCTCCAAGTGCAGAGGTTTGTAGAATAGCAGCAAGTTTTCCCTTAAGTGGATCACCCATGGTTTATCGAACTCAGGGAGGAAGTGGTAAAAGGTATCCCCTCTCAAGCAACCCTGCAATCAAGATACAAGAAGTCTCTTGTGTCCCCAACACACCCAATACACTTGTCAGGTGTATAGGTGCACTAGTTTGGCGAAGAGATAGTGAAATACAAGTGGTATGGATATAAGACAATGATGCTAGAAAATAGATTGATGGCATGGAAGAGACTAAAGGCAAACTGAAATAAAGATGGAAGCAAGCAAACATGTAATAGATCTAGTGGCAAACGGTGTTTCAATGCTTAGAAACAAGGCCTAGGGATCATACTTTCACTAGTGAACACTCTCTTATAAATATATTCTTCTTTATGATACTACGCTGAACTACTCTCCGGTTGGACACTCTAATCGTTGGTAGGGCTATAACAGCACACCTCAAAGTAAGCCTTTCCCATCTAGAAAACCCCACACTGTCACCTTGAGTACTAGATCGGTCCAACAAACACCACAATTTCATAAAGACATCCAACTCCAAATATAACTCATAAAAAGTATTTGTAATCTCTAGCCTAAGTGCCGCCATGGTGAGCACGCTGTCACTTTCACACACATGGGGAGAGCAGAGATTCATTAAATCACTTGAGTAGCAGAATAGATCTATAGATTACAAGCTCATGATCTCAATAAGATCATGCATAGAGAGAGAGAGATGAACACATAGCTACCGGTAGAACCCTTAGCCTCGATAGAGAGAGAACTACTCCCTCCTCATCATGGGAATCAGCAACGGTGATGGAGATGGTGGTGGAGATCGATGGAGATGGCTCCGGGGGCACTTCCCCGTCCCAGCAGGGTGCCGGAACAGAGACTTTCTGTCCCCCGAATCTCCCCATCGGTGCCGGCGGCGTTGCGGAACTTTTCGTGGTTGGAGGCTTGATTCTTTAGGGTTTTTGCTTCGGGAGGAATATATAGGCGAAAGGGCATGGTCGGTGGAGTCCGGAGGGGCCCACACCACCTGGTGGCGCGGCCAAGGGGGACCCACGCCACCCTATGGTGTGGCTGTCCCCTGGCCCCTCTCCGTCTCATCTTCTGGCTCTGTATTCCCCTTGGTGAAATATCGACTTTGGCTTTTGTCCGGTCCAATTCCGAGAATATTGATTTTCTGACTTTCCTGGAACCAAAAACAGCAGAAAACAAGCAACTGGCACTGTGGCATCTTGTTAATAGGTTAGTCTAAGAAAGTCTATGAAAAGTACTCCAAAGTTGGAACAAAACATAAGAAAGTAGATAAAACCAAGCATGGAACATCAAAAATTATAGATACATTTGCAATGTATTAGCATCATTGAAATTATCATGCCTATCTTAATGGCTATAAAGAAAGAGCTTTTGGGAGACAACCCATTATATTTTTACTTTTAGTTTATTTTTGGATCACCCAAGGTTTATCGAACTCAGGGAGGAATTGGTCAAAGGTATCCCCTCTCAAGCAACCCTGCAATCAAGATACAAGAAGTCTCTTGTGTCCCCAACACACCCAATACACTTATCAGGTGTATAAGTGCACTAGTTCGGCGAAGAGATAGTGAAATACAAGTGGTATAGATATAAGACAATGGTGCTAGAAAATAGCTTGCTGGCGTGTGGTTGACGTGGGAAAAGACTAAAGGCAAACTGAAATAAAGAAGGAAGCAAGCAAACACGTAACAAATCTAGTAGAAAACGGTGTTTCAATGCTTAGAAACAAGGCCTAGGGATCATACTTTCACTAGTGAACACTCTCTCATAAATATATTATCTTCATGATACTACTCTTAACTACTCTCCGGTTGGACACTATAATCGTTGGCAGGGCTATAACAGCACACCTCAAAGTTCACCTTTCCCATCTAGATAACCCCACACTGTCACCTTGAGTACTAGATGAGTCCAACAAACACCACAATTTCATAGAAACATCCAACTCTAAATATAACTCATAACAAGTATTTGTAATCTCTAGCCTAAGTGCCACCATGGTGTGCACACTGTCAACTTCACACACATGGGGAGAGCAGAGATCTATTAAAGCACTTGAGTAGCAAGGTAGATCTACTTGATTACAAAGCTCATGACCACAACAAGATCATGCATAGATAGAGAGATGAATACATAGCTACCGGTAGAACCCTTAGCCTCGAGAGAGAACTACTCCCTCCTCATCATGGGAATCAACAATGGTGATGGAGATGGTGGTGGAAATCGATGGAGATGGCTCCGGGGGCACTTCCCCGTCCCGGCAGGGTGCCGGAACAGAGACTTTCTGTCCCCCGAATCTCCCCTTCGGTGGCGGCGGCGCTGCGGAACTTTTCGTGGCTGGAGGCTTGATGATTTAGGGTTTATGCATCAGGAGGCTCTTATAGGCGAGAGGGGAGACCGAGGGGGTGCCGGAGGGGCCCACACCACCCCCTGGGGCGGCCTGGCCTGGCCCGCGCCACCAGGTGGTGTGGCCAGCCCCTGGCCCCTCTCCGTCTCGTCTTCTGGCTCCATGAGTCTTCCGGTAAAATATCGACTTTGGCTTTTGTCCGGTCCAATTCTGAGAATATTGATTTTCTGACTTTCCTAGAACCAAAAACAGCAGAAAACAGGCAACTGGCACTGTGGCATCTTGTTAATAGGTTAGTACAAGAAATCATATGAAAAGTACTCCAAAGTGTGGACAAAACACAAGAAAGTAGATAAAACCAAGCATGGAACATCAAAAATTATAGATACATTTGCAATGTAGCAATTACAAGCTCATGATCTCAATAAGATCATGCATAGAGAGAGAGAGAGATGAACACATAGCTACCGGTAGAACCCTTAGCCTCGAGAGAGAACTACTCCCTCCTCATCATGGGAATCAGCAACGGTGATGGAGATGGTGGTGGAGATCGATGGAGATGGCTCCGGGGGCACTTCCCCGTCCCGGCAGGGTGCCGGAATAGAGAATTTCTTTCCCCCGAATCTCCCTTCGGTGGCGGCGGCGTTGCGGAACTTTTCGTGGTTGGAGGCTTGATTTTTTAGGGTTTTCGCATTGGGAGGAATATATAGGCGAAAGGGCAAGGTCGGTGGAGGCTGGAGGGGCCCACACCACCTGGTGGCGCGGCCAAGGGGGACCCGCACCATCCTATGGTGTGGCTGGTCCCTGGTCCCTCTTCGTCTCATCTTCTGGCTCCGTATTCCCCTCGGTGAAATATCGACTTTGGCTTTTGTCCGGTCCAATTCCGAGAATATTGATTTTCTGACTTTCCTGGAACCAAAAACAGCAGAAAACAGGCAACTAGCACTGTGGCATCTTGTTAATAGGTTAGTCCAAGAAAGTCTATGAAAATTACTCCAAAGTTGGAACAAAACATAAGAAAGTAGATAAAACGAAGCATGAAACATCAAAAATTATAGATACATTTGCAATGTATCAACGCCTATATATTTTGAGGCTCCAACCGTCGGCCAGAGAGATGCCATTCTCAGATTACATCACAGCACCACCAAGGGAGATCCGCACCATTGTTCATCCATTGTTCATCACTTCCATCATCCATCCCATCCACTAGCCATATCCATTGCTCTGTACTTTAGATCTCCTTGTGATTTGGCGACCATTGTAAGGATATTTGATTTCAACCTAAGTATTTGTATGATGTTTTCTATCTCCGATCTATTTGTTATGAGTGAGTGGTCCTCATGGGCTGTGGGTTGGGGAGAAACCTTACATCGATCATGTGCATCTAATTCATGGGAGTATTGTATTTTGTTTGCAATTGAGATTTGTATCTTTTGTTTCTTTGTCTCTTTTCTCGATCTGTGGAGTTGTAGGTACCCAAGATCCCATTGATTTATAAAGGCTTGAGGTGAGATACTTGACTAGCGGCGATCTCATAGGAACCTCAGTGACAAAAAGGGTAGTACGCTCTTCTCTTAGCGACCCATTCGGGATCACAACAACATCACCATTTAAAGCTTTGGTCTGTGTTTTACACTTAATAATCGTTTGTAGCCCGTTGCTTCAGTGTGCACTCGGTTGGATTAAAATACTATTTCTATGCCCGCTGCATCACGGGAGCTCTAGTATATTAGGATGTGTTTCCCACAAGAGATTATCTCCGTTCAAACATTACACATGACTATGCTTATTATTATCTTTTATCCCATATGATGTGCAGCTACAGGTGGATCTTCAACCCTAGCCTATCTCCATCCATTGATTCAACCCATTATAAAGTAAACTAGATTGGTCCGGTAAACTAAGGTAAAATGAACAAATAAAGTCTTGTAGACGTGTCCTTTTTATTTCCTTTTAGCATTGCTTTTCGAGATTCAATTAAACCTAGGTCTTCTAGGGAAAAAGCTATTATATTAAATCTGTGAATCCAGATCGAAGGTATCAACCCTTTTTCTAGCGTCGTTGTCGGGGAAGCAATTTCCCTATCCTAGTGAGGTCAGTAGAGACCTTGTTTTTAGTTTTAATATTAGTTTGTAGTTTATTTCTTGTTATTAGTTTACTTTCTTGTTATCTATTTGAAAACCCAAAAAAATTAGTCACTTGCTATTTGTTTTATTACTTCAAAAATACCAAAAAATATAAGAGCCATGGCTCAAAAGAGATTAGGGGAGTATGCTATTCCCACTGATAATTTTAGTCGTGCACCCATCACTCAGCCTACAGTTGATGCGGAAACATATGAGATAAAGCCTAACCTTTTAAGTTTGGTTCAACAAAACCAATTTGGGGGCTCATATGCCGAAGATTCGGGTTTGCACTTAAACACTTTCACTGAAATTTGTGACATGATGCATATTAAGGATTAAGGATGTCATTTTATCCATGGATCCAATTATCCACGGATATCCGACCCGGTGGGTACAGTTATGGAGGGATAATTACGCCCATGGATTTCATGAGGCAGATATTGATGACTGCAAGTGCACAGATCGTTTGTAGCTAGTTTCAAAAAAAATATCGATCCCACAGGGAGCAGTAGGTGAAATACTAAAATGCTTTTAACTAAAACTAAATGAAGTACTTAAGGAATATCTTTGAGATGCAAGAAAAGTAGAATTGTTTTGGGGGTTTTGATTGAATTAAGCAATTAAAGTAACCTAAAACTTAATGCAGAAAGTAAGAATTGCGTATGTAAAAGAAATTGGAACTGCAATAGGGAAAAAGGCATTCTCAGGGAGTGGTGGATACACCGCTAGCAATTTAGACTAAGCAATCAAGATTATTATAAAAAATATTCTCAAGATATGTATGTATGTGGGAGACGATCCATATATGGACAAATAGGCAGCAACCACTGATCACATCATCCTTCGTAACCACATCTGACAGATAAACGACATCAATCGTATTATCCCGCTATTAAGGGATTTCTCCCATGGCATGGACATGGCTTTATGAGTTCTCCTTGTTTCCCCAGGTCAGTACATAAAGAATGACAACAACTTTATAGTCATAGAAAGTGCTATCATCCCTCAGTCTACCAACAAGTAATCCCCTTCATCGGGTCGCCATAAGAGGCAAATATTAAGGAGGTGCACAACTCCCAACATCAACATGAAGACAATTAACACATACACATAATGATGTATAACATAATAATCTCTATCTCATCTCAATCATATGCGAGGGTTTATCCATCTCCCCAAGAACTAATGATCTACTCAAACATGGAGGCAATCAACATCATTGCAATGGTAATGTAAGTAATTGTAGAAGAATAGTTCTTGTATAAATCCAGAAGAAGTACGGAAATTACAACAAGATCTAGACAAGATGTAGATGGGATGGATGGAGATGGTGGTGATGCAGAGGTTGACAATGAAGATCGATGCCTTAGCCTATCAAATCTGCGCATGGTGAAGATTGATCCCGGTGGACGAGTCCCCCTCCAGATGCCTTCCGGAAGTGAGGTTTCGGCGATTTATGGTTGTTCTGTATGTCGTCTCCCCGATCCAGTTGCATGGGGTGAAACTATTTGAGGAGGAGGTGGCGGTGCCAACTATATGACCAGAACTATATGGTCGGAAAAAGTATTTCGGTCGTATAGTTGGTCGTTAAACCCTCTGGATGCCTCAATTGCTTCGGGTTTTCTTTTGGTGTTACTGATATTCCCCAAATAAGCGATTTGTGTTTTTTTACCCCTTTTCTCCCCAATACAACTTCTCCAAGAATTGTGTCCAATTTATCCATCATCTGTCCTGATCCTAGTGAAAATAGACATAAAACATGCGCGCGAACGCCGTAAAATACCAAGATCCTCAACTATAGTGCAAGTTAATAATATAATACATGTGTTTATCATATATGATACATACGAATAAGTTCATGAATAATACCTTACTCGAACCATCCGGATAATATTATAAGGATTCCACACCTTAGTGATCAACAGTTCACGAAAGATGAATCTCAACATGATGTAAAAGTATTCGGTTCGACCGAATGAGTTATGAGGTAGCCCCAAGTGATTTAGGATTAACATATTCACTTGGGATTCAAAATCTCAAAATGCTTCTTTCACATACTACAATATAGTGGTGTATGCATATTTTCTCTTTGCACATTCGCTCTTTTTCCTCTTATATATATATGCTCACACTTTTGTTTAAGTGTTGTGCAAAGGATCTAGCCATACATTCCACTCCATGTAGAAATCCAAAGTTTAACGATCTCAATTACCAGATTACAATTGTATATGAAGCATCTTTATGACTTGAAGATTCTACCTCGACTTGTTCTCACTCTATTTTGATAGCATTTTTAATTTTCCTAAATTCAAGGTTTCTTTTTCAACTTAACCGATTAGATAATTTTTCTTTCCTTGTCAATCAAACCATGTACTTAAAACATATTGACCAAATTATCTTTGTATGTTCCATTAATATCAATGTTCTGGAAGACTCCTATTGCTATCATCAAGTGCAAATAAAATTATACTCAAGCCATTCCTATATCCAATAAGACAAGCATAAACTCAATAATGCTCCATATATGATAATAAACTCGGAATTTCCCAAACGGGATCGACTATTCCTAAAGGGAATTCAAATGATGCAAACTTTATTTCCAAGCTTGAACTAATGCTAAACTAAAATAGTAATATAAAAGATAGATTAAAGGTCTTAAAGATCTCCCCCAAGATTGGAATCAAGCCAGGCGGGATCAAATAACTCCTTGTTGGTACCTATTCCTCCTCCTAGGTAGGAAGAGTATTGCCTTCTTCCCCTGTGTTGCAATCTTTAGTTATGCTTGTGAAGCGGATGCTGAGCTTGGCCATGTCGTATTGAAGCTTCAAAATTTTCTTCTTGAGGAATTTCTTCTCATCTGTCAACTAAAAAACAGTTTTAATCAAGAAACCAACTCTACCATCGATGTCATTGACCTTTTTCTCAAGGTCTTTGCTCATCATCTAGTAGGAGTCAATCCCTTCTCCAATTGTTTCAACACATGCCTTCGAAGCTTTTTCCAACTCATAGATCTTATCATGAATCTCATCGTGCCGCACCTTCTTAGGTTTAAGAGGGAATGGACCGAGAAGAGGTTTATAATAGGATCCTATGTTGTGACAATATGGATTAGGGAGATACTCATCCTTGCTCTTTCCCCGCTCTGCTTGCCTAATCATATCCATCCTTTGTGGGAACATGTCCTCCCAGCTTGGGAGAGGCTTAATCTCCGGGTAGGACGATGATGATGTTCCTTTAGGTTCTATTTCTTCGATCCTCTTCACGGGCTTCTCTTCTTTCTTCCTCCAAATGTTGTTGACATGGAAGGGTTGCATGGCTTCTTCGCACGGATGTTGTTAGAAGGGGATTGTATAGAGATGGCGAGGATTTTTCGAGGCTAGAGGCTGTAGCTCTGCGAAAACTTAATGAAAAATGTTAGATGCGATCAACTTTAAAAGGGAAGGTCGAAAACCCTAGCCGCTGTTCATAACGAGCAACTATACGGGCGCGGCCCGTATAGGTCCCGCCGTATAGTTATGAACCGACTACCGAATTTCTTCTATGGTGGAACCAACTATACGGCCGGAACTATACGGGTGGGAATTTTTATTCCCGCCGTATAGTTGGTCGTTAAACCATTTGTACTCTGAATTATTTTTTGGAGATCAGTCGATATCTATACGACCGCAACTATACGGGCGGAATTTTTATTCCCGCCGTATAGTTAGCCGTTAAACTATCAGTACCCAGAAAAGAGTTCTGACGAAGGCACCGATATCTATACGGTGGCAACTATACGGCCGGAATTTTTATTTCCGCCATATAGTTGGTCGTTAAACCTTTAGTACCTTTTGTGAATGGAAGGGGTGATGTCAAAACAACTATACGACCACAACTATACAGCCAAATTTTTTATTCCTGTCGTAGAGTTGGTCGTTAAACCTTCTGGATCCACCAAAAATTACCTGCTTCTCCGACAATTCTTTATTAATGTGAAACTAATGAAATATCAAGTTTTTATAGAAAAATGACAGCATAAATTTTCGACCAATATTAGCATTATCAATCTTCCTTTTTATTCGCTAGAGCTTTAAACGTTCCTCATTTAACACAAAAGCTCAATTAAAACTTAATTAAAAATTTAAAAACTTACTCGAACCTTTATTTCACTTGGGTTGCCTCCCATGAAGTGCTCTTTTATGGTCAATAGCTTGACCATAGTGTTGTTCATTTTGTCTCGATTCCATTCTTCTTGCGGTTGCCATTCCTTGTATATCTTGCTTAATCACCTCTTCTAGCGTGATCACTTGTATGGTGATCACTTATATCTTCTTTTGCTCGATAGTGCTTCAAGCGTTGTCCATTTACCACCCATGAAAGAGAGGGTGTTTTTCCCTAGAGCTTCACTGCTCCTGATGAATAAGCTTCTTCAACTATATAGGGGCTTTCCCACTTCGATCTGAGCTTCCCTTGAAACAAGTTAAGACGATAATTATAGAGCAACACCTTGTCTCCACTTTTAAATGTCTTATTTTCTATTTTTCTATCATGCCATCTTTTCACTTTTTCTTTAAACAATCTAGCATTCTCATAGGCCTCACTTCTAAACTCATCTAAAGCATGAATATCTAATAAAAAAAATCTCTTACTGCTTTAAGATCATAGTTTAGGTTCTTGATCGCCAAAAAAGCTTTGTGTTCCAATTCTAAAGGTAAATGACATGCCTTACCATATACCATCTTATAAGGTGTCATACCTATTCTATTTTTAAACGTAGTACTGTATGCCCATTGAGTGTCATTTAACTTGTATAACCAATCTTTTCTTGATTTGTCCACCATCTTCTCGAGTATGGTCT
Source organism: Avena eriantha (assembly GCA_910589775.1). Lineage (NCBI taxonomy): Eukaryota > Viridiplantae > Streptophyta > Magnoliopsida > Poales > Poaceae > Avena > Avena eriantha. The sequence goes on along the minus strand of OU342741.1, from coordinate 128,749,700 downwards.
TTAATTCTCTATTGGAGAGTTCCACTTGACCACTCGTTTGAGGATGATATGGTGAAGCAATGCGATGAGTTACTCCATATTTCCTAAAGATTTCTTGAAAGTTCCTTTCATAAAATGAGAACCACCATCGGTGATTAAAAATCTAGGAACTCCAAACCTAGGGAATATAACAACCTTGATCATATTCACTGAGGCAGCTGCATCTGCATGGCTAGTTGGAATAGCTTCAACCCATTTAGTAACATAATCGACTGCAACAAGAATATGAGTGTAACCATTTGATTCTATAAAAGTTCACATGTAATCCGTTCGCCATACATCAAAGGGTTCAATTATAAGACTATAATTCATTGTCATCTCTTGTCTCCTTACCTATATTACCCCTTCTTTGGCAAGCATCACAGTGTACTACATACATGTGTGTGTGTCCATGAGCAAGGTGGGCCAATAGAATCTGGATTGAAGTACCTTTGCTGTAGTTCGCTTGCCTGCATGATGTCCTCCATACGGTCTATCATGACAAGCTTGCTAAATTGCATTCATTTCATGGTTACGAACACACTTCCGAATCATTTCGTTAGGTCCATGACAATATTTATATGGATCATCCCAAAAATAATATTTTAGATCATTAAAGAATTTCATTCTTTAATTTCTTGTCATACCAAGAGGTACAAATTTTACTATGAGATAGTTAGCATAATCCGCAAACCAAGGATCAGCGATTTCAATATTTGCTAAATATTCTCCTAGAAACGACTCATTTATAGGTATGGGGTTAGTAATTATTCCCTCCATCCTAGAGAAATGATCTGCTATCGGATTATCCTTACCCCTCCTATCTACTATTTGCAAATCATATTGTTGTAGTAATAAAACCCACCTAATCAACCTGGGCTTCTCATCCTTTTTCACAAGGAGATGGCGCAAAGCTTGGTGATCTGTATGAACTATTACCTTAGAATTAATGATGTAAGATCTAAATTTGTCACAAGCAAAAATTATAGCTAGGAACTCTTTTTATGTAGTAGCATAATTTTTCTGAATCTTATTGAGAGGTCTACTAGCGTAATAAATAACATTTAAATTCTTTCTGTCTCACTGTCTTAACACGGCCCTTAAAGCATAGTCACTAGCATCACACATGATTTCGAAAGGTTCCTCCATTTTGGAGATTGCATGATGGGTGCTGAAACTAATTTGTTTCTAAGGTTCTCAAAATATGCAATGCAGTCATGGTCTAAGTAGAATGGAGCTTCTTTCTCAAGAAGGTTGGTGAGAGGCATAGCTATTTTAGCAAAATCTTATATAAAACGCTTATAAAAACTTGCATGTCCCACAAAGATTTTTAAGTTTTTTATGTCCTGAGGTATTGGAAGATTTTCTATAGCATTTATATTAGTTTTATCTATTTTTATACCCTACTCCATAACCTTATGCCCAAAAACTTTACCTTCTCTTTCCATGAAACGATATTGTTCCCAATTCAAAACCAAATTTGATTGCCTGCATCTCTGTAAAACTAGGCTAAATTGTAGAGGAAATTTTCAAATGTTGTTCCACAAACAATGAAATCATTTGTTAGAACTTCCATAGTCTTCTGAACAAGTTCATCAAAGATTTTTAAAACACATTCTTGAAAAGTCACAGCTAAGCCAAATTGAATTAATCTATAAGCATATGTGCCACAAGGGCAAGTGAAAGTTTTTTCTCTTGATCTTCCGGTTGTATAGAAATTTGAGAATATCTAGAATAATCATCAAGAAAACAGAAATAAGAATTATTACTAAGTCTTTCTAAAATTTTCTTCATAAATGGTATAGGTTTATGATCTTTCCGTGTCTCACGGTTTAGTTTCCTAAAATCAATGCACATGCGATATCCAACAATAGGTTTTACAGGAACTAGCTCACCATCCTCATTCATAGCAGCATCAAGACCCCTTGTATTGGTATGCAATGAGCTGGGCTAACCCACTTACTATCATAAATAGGATATATTATGCCAGCATCTAATAAGCGTATAACCTCTTTTCTTACTACTTCCTTCATTTTCAGATTAAGCCTTCTTTGTGTATCAACTATAGGTTCAACATCATCAAACATGGTAATCTTATGTGTTACAATAGATGGATCTATTCCTTTAATATCACTTAGAGTATATCCAAAGGCTTCACAATGCTTAACCAAGACCGAAATGAGTTTATTTGTTTCATTTTATGATAGATTTTACTAATAATAACATGACATTTATTTTCATTATCTAAAAACTCATACCTCATATCGTCTGTAAGTTGTTTTAATTCAATTGGCGGAGGTTCTTCATCTCCTTTTCTTACCAGTTCTTCATAGTCATGTGGATTTTGTGCTTCCAGAACTGAATCAAGGTAATCATCCATGTCTTCTCCCTCCTCATCATCCGGTGCTTCCTCTCAATTAATTAGTCTCCTTTATAATTCATCTTGTGGAGTACTGAAATAAATTGCGGCCAGCTCGGCAATCATTTTCTCTTCCTTGATATCATCCACTTCATATGGCCTTTTATTTAGTTTGGAAAAGTGGAATCTTATTTCCTCTTACCCAAACATCAGTGCAACAGTCTCCTTCTTATTATCAACTTGAGCTTTGGTTATGGAAACAAAAGGCCTGCCTAAAAGAATATGACAAAAAGAATCTCGAGCCATGTCAACAATATGAAAATCAAGGGGGTACATGAGTGATCCCATAAAGACATAGATATTTATGGTAACTCCTTCTAGTTTTATATTAGTTCTATTAGACAATTTAATAGTAGTGTCTACCGGTTCCACATCTGGATTATTCAAATTGTAGCGAAGTTCCTCATAAAGTGATGAAGGCATAATGTTTATAGTGAAAATTGGCTAACAGATTCCATATAAGAAAGTTACTCCACAATATATAGGAGTCATAGGTTTAGAAGTTTTGTTACCTAGTACCTTACCTTCGATGAACTCCAAGGTTTCAAAGTCTAGAATAACCACTTCATTATCCACTGTCTGTGCTTCCATAAGATCCTTCAATATAACATTATTTATATTGGTAGCCTCGAGGTTCTTTTCTGGTTTCTTTAATCTTCTCTTTATTCGTTCTTCCTCTTTTTTATTTTTCTTGATGTTCTCTTGAATAGGTGCAGAGGAGAACTCTTCCATTAGCGCACTTTCTCTTGCACGCTTCTTTTCTTCGAGGGGTTTATGGGGTTCCCATCCTGTAGGTACCTGTAAATGCCCTGCATAATTCTCAATAATTTTCTTTACTGAGTAAGAATCAATACCAAGGGTTTTAATAATTGCACAAGTCCTTTCATCTGCAAGGAAATCATTAACACAAGCATATTCAAAAAAACTATTTGTAATGTTCTCCTCATTTTTAAGATTTTCCGTTGCCTCCCTCATTTTCATTATTAATTTCCAGGATTCATCATAGGTATAAGATAGAAAACTACCACTAGAAGCGGTGTCTAGATTCATTCTATTTTCATTATTAAGCCCTCCATAAAAAGTGTGAGTGATTAACCAATCAGGCAAACGATGATGGGGGCAATTATCTAGATAGCTCTTGTACCTTAGATACCCTTCATACAAACCCTCTTCAGGACTATTTTTGAAACTGATAATAATACCTCTCATCCTGTGAGCTTTGCTTTCTAAGTAATATTTTGATAGGAAATTGGTTGTCAATTCTGTCCAAGTCCTTGGTGCTTCTACACAAAAAGATCTATACGAGTTGCAAACATTATTAGGAAGAATTTGTCTAAACAACTGGGTTTTAACCATATGAGATTACAACCGTCGAATATAAAGGATCCAAGAACGTCTTTAAAGAATTGTAAGTGTCCATATGGAATCTCTTCATTGGTTCCTGCAAATTTCTTAGAGTGTAGTAATTCAAATAATAAAGGGTGGATCTCAATTCCATCCGGATTTATGATTTTATTGATAGTTATAAAAGCGTCCATGGGTGAACCCATTTTTCTTACTGCCTCAAGCTGGATTAAATGCTGAGTGTTGTACATTGTTGCGGTCCTGCAACTTAAATTAAAAATTATTACAACGAAAGTAAACAACTAAAAGTAAAGTGACTTATAGCGCTAAGATCCCTGACAACAGTGCCAGAAAATAGCTTGATGACTACAAGTGCACATATCGTTTGTAGCTAGTTTCGAAATAAAGATATCGATCCAACGGAGAGCAGTAGGCAAAAGACTAAAATGCTTTTAACTAAAACTAAATGAAGTACTTAAGGAATAACTTTGAGATGCAAGAAAAGTAGAATTGTTTTTGGGTTTTTGATTGAATGAAGCAATTAAAGTAACGTAGAATTTAATGCAGAAAGTAAGAATCGCGTATGTAAAAGAACTTGGAACTGCAATAGGGAAAAAGGCGTTCTCAGGGATTGGTGGATACACCGCTGGCAATTTAGACTAAGCAATCAAGATAATTTCTAAGAAATATTCTCATGATATGTATGTATGTGGGAGGAGCTCCATATATGGACAAATAGGCAGCAACCACTGCTCACATCATCCTTCATAACCACAACTAATAGATAAACAACATCAATCGTCTTATCCTACTATTAAGGGATTTCTCCCATGTCATGGACATGGCTTTATGAGTTCTCCTTGTTTCCCCAAGTTAGTACGTAAAGAATGACAACAACTTTACAGTCATAGTAAGTGCTATCATCCCTTCGTCTACCAACAAGTAATCCCCTCCATCGGGTCCCCATAAGAGGCAAATATTAAGGAGGTGCACAACTCCCAACATCAAGATGAGGACAATTAACACATACACATAATTATGTATAACATAATAATCTCTATCTCATCTCAATCATATGCTAGGGTTTCTCCATCTCCCCAAGAACTAATGATCTACTCAGACATGGAGGCAATTAGCATCATGGCAATGGTAATGGAAGTAATTGTAGATGAATAGTTCTTACATAAATCCACAACGAGTACGGAATTACAACAAGATCTAGACAAGATATAGATGGGATGGATGGAGATGGTGGTGATGCAGAGGTTGACAATGAAGATTGATGCCTTAGCCTCCCGGATCTACGTAGGGCGAAGATGGATCCCCGGTGGACGAGTTCCCCCTCCAGATCCCTTCTAGAGGTGAGATTTCATCGATTTATGGTTGTTATGTATGTCGTCTCCCCGATCCAGTTGCACGGGGTGAAACTATTTGAGGAGGTGGTGGCGGAGCCAACTATATGACCAGAACTATACGGCCAGAAAAAGTATTCCGGTCGTATAGTTGGTCATTAAACCCTCTGGATGCCTTGATTGCTTCAGGTTTTCTTCTGGTGTTATTGATATTTACCAAATAAGCAATTTACATTGTTTTTGACTCCTTTTCTCCCCAACATAACTGCTCCAAGAATTGTGTCTATTATATCCATCATCTGTCCTGATCTTGGTGAAAATAGACGTAAAACGTGCGCGCGAATGCCATAAAATTCCAAGATCCTACAACTACAGTGCAAAATAATAATATAAAACATGATGCAAATATGCACTCATCAGATATCTTCTAATTCATGGGGCGGGTAAGGGTAGTAGTTTCGCTCCATGGATATCCAACGGATACCGACTGGCACATGGGACCCACATGTTAGTGAGACATTGTTTTTTACATGTGCCATATTACTCACTAAAAGGCCTAATGTTGCAACTTCTAGGCCCTCGGCCCAAAGTCCCACCTAGGTACTAACCCTATATAATTACTCTTATTATCTTAATCCATAATTCGCTATTCCATTTTCCCTAATCAATCCCTACGCACGGATGAGGCAGACACCAGGGGAAGCGACGGAGAGCTAGTGACGTCTCCCCTCCTGGGATCCTCGCAGGCCAGGCCACAATCTAGCGGATAGGTGATGCCGCCGCTCTCCCTGCCACCCCTATTCCTCCTCCGCTAGGAATCGCCGGCGACCACCCATCCTGCATTCCTCCTCGTCTACAAGAATCATCGGCGGTTGTCATGTCCTCGGCGACCTCCCCAATGGTAAGCGCTCCCCTAGTTCCCTACCTCCCTGTACTAGGGGACCTCACACGTTTCCCCTCATCGATACCTCGATTTGGTAATTGAAGGTCTTGTCACTGCTACTGCTGAGTAGACGTCATGGCACCCATGGGAAAAATGATGCATGAAAGGGAGAGGAGCGACAACAACCACCATATGATCCATATAATATTTTGCTGAAATGTTGTCGACATTTCCTATAATGTTGCGGTTATGCTGATTGTTATTATGATTATGTATATAGCATGTAAACCATTGGATATCCATGGTACATGGATATCCGGCGGGTTTGGATCTGGGGCAACATCCATGCCCATGGATATTGGTGTCTACGCACGCTTCTATTCTTGTAGACAGTGTTGGGCCTCCAAGTGCAGAGGTTTGTAGAACAACAACAAGTTTCCCTTAAGTGGATCACCCAAGGTTTATCGAACTCAAGGAGGAAGTGGTCAAAGGTATTCCTCTCAAGCAACCCTGCAATCAAGATACAAGAAGTCTCTTGTGTCCCCAACACACCCAATACACTTGTCAGGTGTATAGGTGCACTAGTTCGGCGAAGATATAGTGAAATACAAGTAATATGGATGATTATAAGTGGTAATTGCGATCTGAAATAAGAGTGGCAAAAAGCAAACATGTAATAGGACTGATTGAAAACGGTGTTTCAATGCTTAGAAACAAGGCCTAGGCATCATACTTTCACTAGTGGACACTCTCATATAAATATCTTCTCTTTATTATACTAACATGAACTACTCTCCGGTTGGATGATGTAGGGCTATAACAGCACACCTTAAAGTTCGTATTCCCCATCTATATAACCCCTCACTATCACCTTGAGCGCTAGATGGTTTCAACAAACACCACAATCTCATAGAGACATCCAACTCAAATTATACTCATGATAAGTATTTCTGTAACCTTAGCCTAAGTGCCACACGGTGTGCACACTATCAACTTCACACACGTGGGGATAAGCAGAGATTAATTAAAGCACTTAAGTAGCAGAATGGATCTACTTATTCAACTAGATTACAAAGCTCATGATCTCAATAAAATCACGCATAGAGAGAGAGAGAGATGAACACATAGCTACCGGTAGAGCCCTTAGCCTCGAGAGAGAACTACTACCTCCTCATCATGGGAGTCAGCAACGGCTATGGCGATGGCGGTGGATTCGATGGAGATGGCTCCGGGGGCACTTCCCCGTCCCGGTAGGGTGCTGGAACAGAGACTTCTGTCCCCCTGAATCTCCTCTTCGGTGGCGGCGGCGCTGCGGAACTTTTCTTGGAATTCTGATCGGGTACTTAGGCTTTTCATCTCGGGGGGTTTATATAGGCGAAAGAAGAGGTCAAGGTGGAGACCAGGTGGTGTGGGCCCCTCGTGGCCCCTCTCCGTCTCGTCTTCTGGCTCCATGAGTCTTCTGGTAAAATATGAACTTTGGTTTTTATTTCGTCCAATTCCGAGAATATTTCTTTACTAGCTTTTGTGAAACCAAAAACAGTAGAAAACAGGCAACTAGCACTGCGGCATCTTGTCAATAGGTTAATTCCAGAAAATGGATAAAAATACCTCAAAGTGTAAACAAAACATAAGAAAGTTGATACAAAACAAGCATGGAGCATCAAAAATTATAGATACGATTACGACATTTCAAGCATCCCCAAGCTTAACTCCTGCTCATCCTCGAGTAGGTAAGTGATAAAAAGAATAATTTTTGAGGTGACATGCACCATCACAATCTTCATCAAGGTATTGACAAGCATTGATAGCTAGGATCAAAGTACTCTAAACATGAACATGAAAGATAGAGTTCTAACAATAAGACATAGCAACTATGTTGTAACATGAAAAGGTATAAACAAGAGATCATGAATAACAATGCATTGAAAAATGTTTGTTTATTTCAGATATAGAAAACATAATAAGAGTGGTATTCAGCTTGTCCCTCATGGTATAGCAAAACATAAATGCATAGGACACCTTCAAAGTTCATAAGGGTGACTAGATACAAATAATTTAAGAACAAGCAATATCAAAGTTATGAATCAATCAACAAGTTTTGAGACAATGCACACTAAACTAAGAATGACCACTATGCTCTCTCAATTGGTGCATAAAGATTGAAGATGGAGACTCAACATAAAAGTAAAAAGAAAGGCCCTTCATAGAGGAAGCAGGGATTTCAAGTTTCATAAAGAGCTTCCAAAAATTATGGTACTTATTAGCTTTCAACTCTCATTGCCCCTATCATAAGCATCTTGAGGCGATTAAGGTTAAAGTGACACAAATATGAGGATATGCTCGACAAGTTATAAGTTGAAAATCTCATGCCCCTTGCTTATGAGTACCGAACCTCATGCTACTCAACTTTAGTCACAAGTAAGTTCTTGTCATTGTAAGTACATGTGTATCATGGAGAACCGCCAACGGAGTACCCCTTTCCCCATGACACAGGAGCTATCCCATATCAAAATTACAAGGCAACAGATAATGAGCATCTTAGTGATCTTTTTATTTGCTATTTGCATAGGTTTTTATTGAGGATGCTTCACAGAATTCTCACTATGGTTATGCTGCAAGTTTCCACCATGGTTAGGCATGGCTTAGGCTAGCCGCCTAGGCGTTTCTCTAACACGCATACAAACTCCATGATCTTACAAGCTCCCCTTTTATTTCACACCGCCGGGATCCATAAACAAAAGAACATGATATCAACTGAATAATAAGTGCAATGTTGAAAGCGTTCCCCATGGTAACATGGTTCTGCTAATTCAAAACTTATAAAGTGCAAGCATATAAGTAACATAGATGGACACAATGGTTCAAGTTTATTAAGTGCAGGAAAATAAAGTGTGCCATCAAGTTCGTGAGAGCTTTAATCACTAATTTTCACATAACAAGTTTAATTTGGAAGATAGATAAAAACATGAATATACTCGGAATGGTGTAACACACCATGCATAGGAATTTATAGTGGACTCTTTGGAATAATGTGGTTTCTTGGGAGTTGGATGCATGAGTAGAACTCATACTTGGTATAGGTGGAGGCTAGCAAAAGACTGGGAGCGACCAACTAAGAGAGCAATAATGGCCATAATCATGCAAAGTGACAAAACATTATTAATTAAAGCACAAAGTGATATTACAAGGCAAAAACTAAATGATCATGGAGGCTAAGGTGACTGGTTTATAGTCTTAACATGGTGTAAGCATGTGCCAAGTCAACCCAAATAAATCATCAAAGGAGAATACCACAATATTATGCTTTTGTATGCTCAAACAACGCATGATTCTTTCAAGGCACATTAAGCAATCTCAATTGTTTGAAACAATTCATGCTACATAAATAATCACTAAGAATAAGGTCAAAGCAACATCAAACATGACATGATAAAGTCTAGGCCACCGTCAAAACAAGCTCCTTTTGTACCACTATAAGCATGAAACTTCCTACTCTTTTCCAACACCAATCGACTTATTTGAAACAACTCTCAAAGATAATAATCAATAAAGACCAGAGAGCATGTATCATCCATCTACAAAGAAGAACTAAAAAGTTCTAAGCCAAAAGAATAAGAAAACTAAAGCTAAACGCAGTGCTAGCAAAGGAGAACACTCACAGAACAATAAGAGCGAAAACTAGAGTGTTCTAGGCAATGAATAACGGGGTGTGTCTCTCTCCAAAAGAATTGTGTTGGGATCCAAGCAACTTATTGTGGCAAAGAAAGCAAAAGAAAACTAAAAATAAAGACGCTCCAAGAACAACACATAGTGCATAAGGTAATAAAAATAAAGTGTTTTGAAAGAAGACCTAAGATTATTGATGAAGAAGAGGATGCCTTGGGCATCCCCAAGCTTTGACGCTTGTACCTCTTGAATATTTTCTGGGGTGACACGGATGGCATCCCCAAGCTTGAGATTTTGTCCATACTTTATCTCATCACATTATTCTTCCCTACACTTGAAAAATTCCTTCATACAAAACTTCACACAATCTTCATTAGCAACATTAGTGTATTCAAGATAATAACTCTTTGGGTTTAGTTTCAACACTAGTAAAACTTCCATTAAAACACAAGCTACTGTAGCAATTTCTTCTAAAAGCACAAGTGATCAAAGAGAACTCAAAGAGAAAGAGATTAAAAGGCAAATGCAAATAATGGCAGAAATCTATCAAAACAGACCAGCCGGTAAAAACCGATTTTTTCGAAGACCTTATGTTGCTCAAATCGAAAAGTGCAAAACTAACGAAAGTTGGGTAATAACCTGGTGCATCAGCACACAAAATTACAACTCCATCCAACGTACTAAGATTTTTCACAATTATTTACAGTGACGTACATAAATATGTTTCGTGATAGCAACTTCTCCATATCTTACTTCCCTCTCATTAGAGGTTATTCTTGGCACAAAAACCAAACAAAAAGGATAAGGAGAGGTTATTACAGAGGCAATAACTTCCAAGCCTCAACAAAACAAAAATAAACTAAAAGTAAAAATATAATGGGTTGTCTCCCAAAAGCTCTTTCTTTATAGCCATTAAGATAGGCATGATAATTTCGATGATGCTGATACATTGCAAATGTATCTATAATTTTTGATGTTCCATGCTTGGTTTTATCTACTTTCTTATGTTTTGTTCCAACTTTGGAGTACTTTTCATAGACTTTCTTGGACTAACCTATTAACAAGATGCCACAGTGCCAGTTGCTTGTTTTCTGCTGTTTTTGGTTCCAGGAAAGTCAGAAAATCAATATTCTCGGAATTGGACCGGACAAAAGCCAAAGTCGATATTTCACCAAGGGGAATACGGAGCCAGAAGATGAGATGGAGAGGGGCCAGGGGACAGCCACACCATAGGGTGGCGTGGGTCCCCCTTGGCCGCGCCACTAGGTGGTGTGGGCCCCTCCGGCCTCCACCGACCTTGCCCTTTCGCCTATATATTCCTCCCGAAGCAAAAACCCTAAAGAATCAAGCCTCCAACCACGAAAAGTTCCGCAGCGCCGCCGCCACCGATGGGGAGATTTGGGGGACAGAAAGTCTCTGTTCCGGCACCCTGCTGGGATGGGGAAGTGCCCCCGGAGCCATCTCCATCGATCTCCACCACCATCTCCATCACCGTTGCTGATTCCCATGATGAGGAGGGAGTAGTTCTCTCTCTATCGAGGCTAAGGGTTCTACCGGTAGCTATGTGTTCATCTCTCTCTATGCATGATCTTATTGAGATCATGAGCTTGTAATCTATAGATCTATTCTGCTACTCAAGTGATTTAATGAATCTCTGCTCTCCCCATGTGTGTGAAAGTGACAACGTGCTCACCATGGCGGCACTTAGGCTAGAGATTACAAATACTTTTTATGAGTTATATTTGGAGTTGGATGTCTTTATGAAATTGGGGTGTTTGTTGGACCGATCTAGTACTCAAGGTGACAGTGTGGGGTTTTCTAGATGGGAAAGGCTTACTTTGAGGTGTGCTGTTATAGCCCTACCAACGATTAGAGTGTCCAACCGGAGAGTAGTTCAGCGTAGTATCATAAAGAAGAATATATTTATAAGAGAGTGTTCACTAGTGAAAGTATGATCCCTAGGCCTTGTTTCTAAGCATTGAAACACCGTTTGCCACTAGATCTATTACATGTTTTCTTGCTTCCATCTTTATTTCAGTTTGCCTTTAGTCTCTTCCATGCCATCAATCTATTTTCTAGCATCATTGTCTTATATCCATACCACTTGTATTTCACTATCTCTTCGCCGAACTAGTGCACCTATACACCTGACAAGTGTATTGGGTGTGTTGGGGACACAAGAGACTTCTTGCATCTTGATTGCAGGGTTGCTTGAGAGGGGATACCTTTGACCACTTCCTCCCTGAGTTCGATAAACCTTTGGTGATCCACTTAAGGGAAAACTTGCTGCTATTCTACAAACCTCTGCACTTGGAGGCCCAACAACTGTCTACAAGAATAGAAGTGCGTTGACATTAGGCGTCTTCACAAAAGTTGTAGGGTTTGATGAGACGAAGCCATCGCCACCTGGTACGGGCAAACGGTATGGGAGGGCCCTGCCCATACCAGTGGTCGTTAAGCTTGCCGATGCTTGGGAATGACTCCCCAATTACTTGGCCGTGTGGACTTCCTCAAAATCCTTCATTATGACTGCTGATTTCGCATTAAAAACCGTGATTTCCTGCACAACATAATTCAAAGAGAGGTTTTGCATATCTTTGCAATTATTAGTCACTAGTGGCAAGGGTTGAGAGTTTCTTAGCAATTGCTTAACCAAAAACAATGTTTAAATGCGGTAGAATATGGCTAATTTTTTAGCCATCATTCACACGATCATAGGAGTCATCGTTGAATGTGTAGGAGTTAGTACGGATGTCCAAGTCCCGCTGTTGATTATTGATCGGAGAGGGGTCTCGATCATGTCTTCATTATTCACGAACCATAGGAGCAAATGTGTTTCAGATAAAGATTAAGAAAGCGTTGGAATCATTTCGATGGAAAATGGAATCGTTTCGGGTGAAATTGTAGAAACTGGTTTTGTATGTGATATTGAAATGTTATAGGGGGTTTTATGTGAATGTTTGTAAATTAAAGTAATTAAAAAATTTCTGAATAAAATAAAATAAATATTTTTATTAAATGAGAGCTTACATTAAATTTGGTGGAAATTTAATGGAGGTGAGTGGAATTTTGAGTGGAGGCATGTTTATGTGATTGGGAGCTCCACCCACATGAAAGATGGAAGAAGTGGGGGCACCTCCATGACCACCGGCCATGGGAGGGGGCTGCACCCCTCTCCTCCTCTCATGTCACACCTCCTCGTGAAGGATCTATCTTCCCCTCTAGAATTATTTCCCCATGGTATCGGATTAGCAAGATTCATGTTCCTGGTGGCTTTGTTTGAAAGGAGTTGTTACTTACACTACGTCGCTAGAGCAAGGACGTGGAGGTTGTTGGGATACCAAACGTGTGTGCGATCACGGATGCACCACTGCTCTGTGGTGCTGGACTTGCTGGTGTTGGACCTGCTGGACTTCATCACGATCTTAAGATCGGAAAGTGTACGACTACATCATCCACGAAATCATATTTCATTAACAAAGCTTTGTCGCTCTTCAAGGGTATGTTCTCTATGGATGTACATCCACCCGTTGATTGTATCTAGGTAGACAGATCTTGGTGCTTAGTAGTTCACATCATAGGATTTTTTGTTTTCTATGCTCCGAACCCAACAGTGGTATCAGATACTGATCTATGCGTAGATGCTTTGCACGGGTATAGCACATATGAGTATGTGGGCGTTGATGATCATGTTATTGCTTCTTCTATGTATTTTGGATATTGGTGGCATAATAGGATGAAGCGGCCCAGACTAACTTTACATGTCTTTGCACATGAGACCCGTTCCACGCTTGACATGCAACTAGTTTTGCATAAGTGGCCAGCGGGTATTTGTCTCTCCTACTATAGTCAATATCTGATTTACAACAAGTTGCTAATAATTTGATTATCATCGCTGTGGTTCCATGTTCGCAGGTATGAACGGTTCTATCTTTGAAAGCCCTAAGCCACGTAAAACTTGCAATTGATAAATTAGAGGCGTCTAGATATGGTGATGGGCAAGTGTTATGATATTGTGATGTTATAATTTATAGTATGTATTGATACTCTTGGAAATTATAACATACCAAAGTATAAGTTCCATAGACCTTGGCCTTACACATATAGGAATGATAAAGATCATACCAAGATGCACAAGATAGTGATCAAGTGCAAGAACCATATCATATCACTTTTTGCATATGATGTTTGTTTGCATCTTATATTGCTTGTTTGGCGCTTTAGTAGCATTATAAGATGATCCCTCATTTAAATATCAAGATAAAAATGTGTTCTTCCTTAGTATGCACTGTTAATAAAGTCCGTTGTTTCGAGACACCACATGATGATCGGGTGTGATAGACTCTACGTTCGCATACAATGAGTGTAAGACAGTTTTACACACGCGAGTACTAAGGTTTTTACTTGGTAAGCCTAGCATGTACAAACATGGCCTCAGAACATGAACCGAAAGGAATATAATGAGTCATATGGTTGATATGGTGACCATATAGATGCTCACCTTCGAAGCTACACCAACTCACGTGATGATCGGTCTCGGTGTAGTAGATCTGGTTCATGTAATCACCAAAAAAACTCGAGAGATGTTGGTTTTGAGTGGGAGTTCATTTAATTTGGATTAGTCGAACTCAATTTATGATAAACTAAAATCAAAGTGAATTTGCATAATTTGTTGTAGTCATTGGCATCCGTTTACTACCTTGCACTTAGTTTTAATTGAGATAATAAAACTATAGAATTCTGGATATTTACTTTACGAGCTGGTATCATATTATTTTGAGTGTCAAATTAAAGTTTAGAAGTCCTATTGCAAACTTTCAGCAAACTCCATTTTCTCCATGAAGTTTAATAAGTAGTATTAAATCAAGAGTAACAATTCCAGTGTTAGCATCTGATACATTTGATCCAGATTACGAATGTAGTATAGCTTCTTTTTCCCTAGTAGACCTAGGTTATCGAACCCTAGGGAAGTGAATGCGTAGTGAAGTTACTTTAACAAACCTTTGGGAGTTTTATAATTCCTTTTGTGTGTTTACCGGACCAATAGCTTGCGTCTTTTTGTTGTTGTCGATGATGGAGAGAGAGGGCCTAGGGCATTCGGTTTCACCTATAGCTATGCAAAACATCTGATGGGAATAAAAGATAGAAATAAAGTATGCATGTACTTGTTAGAGCAAGATAAATTATATGTGGGCAGTGCATCCATAATTGATATTGCCTCCGCAATAGCTTATAGCAATAACCTACTAGTTTCATCCATAGAAGAAAGATAACTAATGATATGCATAGTGATGTCACCATTAATCCCAAGTAAATCCCTCACATACATCCGTACTACCCCTTCTGTAACTAGGGTTCCCAACCTGAAGATCAGTCATTACTCATACTCCCTATACCTGGCTCAACCGTCGAGGTCTTGGGTACCTGACAAGTCCTTGGATGGAGGCAAGAGAGGATACAATAATCATCATGTCATACAAACTAATACACAATCCCATCTATGATAAATAACATGCACAAACGCTAAATGGCTAGGCCGAAGCCCTTAGCCCAAGGAGAATTACTCACACATAGAGATGAGATCAACAATCACAAACATTGTAATGAAAATCATAAGATTGATAGAAATAGTCTTACAATGTCGCCGATCAAAGAAGAGATCTACTATTACAAGTGTGGAATATGTCTATGGAGATGGAGAAGGGGTTTGAGATCTGGAGGCGGCTGGTGATCTGTGGCAGAGACTTTTTGGCGAGGTCTAGCTTGTTTTCTCGTCGCCCGAGGCTTCTTTATAAAGGGTTCCCTTCACGAAAGTTGTTCTATTTGACCTAACGGTGGCAGCGCCAACTATATGACCGGAGCTATACGACCATAATTTTGCTCCGGTCATATAGTTGGTCGTTAAAGCGCCTGCCTTCGCTTTACTGCTCCTGGTTTCTTCTGGTTGTTGGAAATATCGTATCTTTGACTTTAATATAGTGATTCCCATCTTCAAACGACATTATATGCGCAGGAAAAATATAAAAGAAAGGATTGCATACCCCTCTGAATATTAGGCATTAATGGCAGGGTTTAGAGAGATATTTCATCAAAATTATGAATAATATCCAGTTTAAATGTGGACGTAGATGGCTATATTTCAGAGCCATCAACCTCCCCAAGCTTAAACTTGATTGTCCCCAAGCAAGAAAACCAAAATCAAAAAGGAACTCAGCATTTAAACTGAAATAACGAGATGGTGATCTTACTCATGATTGGTTGTCTCATGTTTCCTCTACTTCATAAATCCAAAAAACTTCAACATAGATAGAGTAATGTCAAGCATATCATACGGTTTTTATGCATCCTTATAGTGCAGCAAAATTATTGTTAGCATGGATGATTCAAATGAGTAAACTTTATTCCATGTCATGTAATCAACTCATAGGCTTGCATTTGAACAATAAATTATAACCATGTAATTTAAGACTGTGAGAGTTGTCATGAAAAGCATATACACTAGTGTATCTCATTTCTCCCACATCCATAAATCAAGACTGTTCAAGCACTACTTTTCTATTCATTGTCCTTCAAGAATTTCAGTTTTGAAATAATTGAGAGCATGCCAAAGATTTTTATTAGTTTATCGGGCTGTGTTTAACACTCGTGGCATCACCAAGGTTTTTGTTCCTTTTCCATAATTATTACTCATAATAGCCAGAGGAGTGATTCCATCATGATTACAGCTACCCGGGAGTGCCAAGAATCTTACCCACTATAGCATTGCTGCTACAAGTGTTTAATCAACTCATAGCCAAAATCTAGGAGTTTCCTCCATGAAGATCATTCGTAGTCTAGCGGAGTTGTTGGCATCCCATGAAGTTTGACACGCATAAAGCTATATCATTCTTATGATTAACAAGTCAAACTTTGGCATGCTCACAAAAACCGCTAAACATTAATTCAATCGAACAAATCCTTTCAAAGAGAGCTATCAAGTAAATCAACATTTTCATTGGTGTTGAGTGTCTCTAGAAATAAACCTTTAAGACTAAGCACTACAACACCCAAGCCTTCAATTGTGAGACTTTTTCTTATTACAATTGTTTAGCAATTTTTAGGCAAGACTTGGTTAATTGTGCCCAATTAAATACCCATGCAAACGAAAAATCTTACTACAATACAAAGACTCACTCATCCAATATAATATGTCAACATTTACTACTAACTAGCATGGATTTCTCAAACTTCAAAAGTGGGGATTCATAAGGCATACCTCTCATGTTTGGTTCCACTTCTCTCTTCCTTTTTTATTTGTTTCTTGGAAACTCGAAGTCGATCACTCTCCTGCAAATACATGGAAACCTCGAGGCGGAAATAAAAGAACGAGGGAAAATAAGGAAAAATGGAGAAATCTTATTGTGATTTTTAAGAGAGGGAATTTAAGAATAGAAAATTGGCGGCAAAGCTCGGCTAGAAAATCTCGAAAGCAAATGGAAAAACTAGAAAGAAGTGTTGGGGAAACCAACATGAGTGCTTATAAACTCAAATAAAAAACAAACCTCGAAATAAATAAAAGCAAACAAATGCCAAATAAAGATACATGAGGAAACTTCCCCAAGCTTAGGCTTTTGCAAGCCCTTCAAATCATTGTGGTGGTGGGAAAAAGTCGTTACTACAATTCACAAATTGAGTTGAGAGGTTACTAGTTGATTCTCAGAGGTTCAAAGACAGGCTATGCATCCTCTCCACAGTTGTAACATCCCAAATCTTTAATCAAGGCTATCAAGATCCTAATCACCTAATTTAGGGTTAACAAAAAACTTTTTATCATTAAAATAATTAAGCATGCATATGTGTGTTGCATTAATATGGAATTGTTTGAAATTGCCATGTTTGTTTGTTCTAATGGTTGTAAAATGATTCAAAGGTGAATTCCACATCATCTAGATGATTCCCAAGCAAAATCCAAAGGAAAAGAAATCAAATAGAATTTATAAATGGAAATGGTCACTTCGGCCATTTTAATCCACTGGGCACTTCAGGTGTTCCTAGAACTCAAATCCCAATAGAAACATTTCTAATTCTTTGCACCCCTTGCTAGTAAAAGTAAAGATCTACCAAGGCCCACTTTGTGATCTTCCAAAAACATTCAAACTCTAATTTTAAATAACATTTGGAAAAGGAATCAAGTGTATGTACCTAGATCCCACTTTTTCAAAAACCACTCAAATGAATTCAATTTAGCAATCCCAAGAAACCATAGGAACTTAAGCATAATATCAACAACTCCACCAAAAATCATTTCAAAATTCAAATAAAAGTTTCATGCGGCCATTGTGTCGAACACCTTATGATCAGAATCAAACCTGCCTAACTAACACTATTTTAATCAAGGTTTTGTCGAGCCATTTGATCCCATTTAACTTCCCTTGTCTCCCCTAGCTCCAACCAGGCCATCAAAGAGATACCATTTGGCCTAGAGCAGTAGTGCCGCGCCACCCCGATGACATGCTCGCCGGTCGAGCACGGGCAACTCGTAGGAGAAGCCCCCGTCGATTTCGTCCACCCTAGGAGCCCCCGCGACCTTGCCTAAGTCCGCTGTTGTCTCCTTATTTGATCGCCCCCATCGCCACACTAGATGGAGCCCTGGTATGCCCCCATTGCACCCCCACCGAGCCGCTAGGGTTCCGTCTCGCCAGTGACCAGTTCGTCGCCGACGATAACCATGAGCCGTCGATCTAGGTTCTAATCGCACGGCTACATCGCCCCGTACCGCTTTGCGTTCAGTAGTGCCGCTGACATGTGGACCACCCCTGTCAGTTGCCAGCCGCGCCGCAGAGTGCCACTAGGCAGGCCCAATTAGTTTCCCGCACTGGCCCTAGAATTCAAACTTAGGTTTTTCTTTTTAAATTAAATCTAGTTTCTATCCACTAGTTTGAAAATCAATTCAGGGAGTTTTACAAATCCAAATTGAAGGATTCCAAGTTGGAAATATAATTAAAATCTCTATCCAAGCCCGTTGGATTTAAATCAATTAGAGTTATATATGTATCCTAGCCAAAATAACAAGACAAAGACTTTTTCACATTCAAACATTTTTCAAAAATCAACCATAATAGATTTTGAGTTGATTCCAACTCTCAAAAATCACATTTGACCATACCTATCTGAATATATAATAATATTTAGGTTTGCATGCAGTGACTTTGGACTAGTACCAAAATAATGCTATATAGGCATTTCTAGTCACTTTAAATCATTAAAATGATAAATTTAAACTTATTGAAATATGATCAAACATTTAAATCACAATCCCACATATTAGAATATGTGGTGATGACATGTGTCCACATGATCCCATATTTTAATTGGAGAATATTAAATCTTAGTTATTTTCAGTGAGTAGAAATTACTTTTCTCAAATAAAATAAATGAAAATAGTTCATTTAAAATCTTGTGATGAATGTGATGATACTAGATCATCAAGTGTGTGCCTTAGTGTGCTAAATAGACTAGTTAAGTATTGTTTGGTGATTGTGTATTCCGTATGTATTTATAGACAATAGTATCGACTAAGTCTACGAAGAGGAGTTCTACCCCGAAGAAGACGAGGAGAATTTCAACCACTGCAATACTCAAGGCAAGCCTAGCACTTTAAGTAAACTGAGCCAGCTATTATTAGCAAGCCATCACTAGATGCAAGTTAACCTAAGCAAGATGTAATAGGCATGCTTGGTTATACATTTTAACTTATACCTACCCCAAGTTTTACTTACAAGCTTTACTTTCTTTTACTTTACCAAAGTTCTTTACTTTATTTATAGATAGCATAAAGAGTATAAAACTTGGCCTATCTAGTTAGACTTAGATGTCATTCTATGGCATGAGATTGATATTAGCACCCCACCTTAGTGAACACTCTTAACCTTAGTGGTTAGTACCAAACCAAAACTTGATCACTTTAGATGGGAATACTTGGTGAAAATGATTATGAAAACCTTGGAATGATGAGTCATTCTATTGAGATGTTTTGACATGTGTTGAGAAACACAAATGGTTTATGATGATGAAAATGTTGAGGCATGAGACTTAGCCCTTTATAAAAAATGATGGTTGGGTTCGGATGCGATACCATTCCAAATTTTACCGTACAACCACAATACTTGAATTGGGTAAGGCTTAGCCGGAAGTTTATATGCATTAGTATGAGTTCCCTCGCGGGAGAGGTCTGCGCTGAGGCTACCTCTCAATGTTGTCCACCTATGTAGTGCGCAGGATGGCAGATGGCCATGGCTGGGAGGCCAAGCTCATAGGAGAGGTGCTTTACTAGGGTGTGTAATTGAAAGGTTATGCTTGATTATCCGCATACTAAGTATGATTGATTCAGGGTTATCCCTGACGGATGTATCAAATTTTGTGGTGAAAGTGTACCACCTCTGTAGAGTGTCAAACTACTCGAATAGCCGCGTCCGCGTTCATGGACAGTTGGAGTGGCTATACTATTCCGTCGTCAGATGTTTTCAAAATGACTTATGAAAGGAATGATGACTTTGACTTGACCACAACAGAGTTGTGACTATGAAAACTAAGTACCCAACTTAAGTGATTCTAGAACTTTATTTTATCTTTCTTTGTCTCTGAACTCAGCTTAGGTTTCAAACTTAACTTTGCAAGTAAACTTAGAGTTTAGCATTCCTACTATAACCGCCTTACTTGTTAGTGATAGTTTGCGAGTACTTAAAGAGTACTCATGGCTTTGTCCCTGGCTATTCCCATGGCCAAGCTATGAAGAGGACTACCAAGAGGAAGGACAGCAGGACGACTACGATAACTAGGACAATCTCCCATCGTCAGAATTGCTTGTGACACTGAAGATGGACCCAACTACTACGCTTATTATTTATTCCGCTGCTTGTTGTATTAAGACTGGATCATGAGATCCTTTATTTGTGTAAGACCTTATTACAGTTTGTAATGGATGATGAACTGTGATATCCAATCTGTTATGTCTCGCAAAAATGGCGAAATCCTGGGATTGCGATGTATGGCATAACAGGCATCTAGGATTAAAAATTCGGGTGTTGACAAGTTGGTATCAAAGCCATCCTGACCATAGGAGACCCTAGTTAGAATGGACATCCGAACACAAACTTAGTTTCAAAAACAAAGAAAGTGAGTATTTATGAAAACCTATTTCCACTCTTACCCTTGGGATTCTTTCTCTCAAAAAATACATGTTCCTCAAGATTCTTACATTACTACATAAAATTTGACACACTTGATCACTTCACTAACTTACTCATCCTTAATTCTTATAGATGGAAGTTCGGTACAGCAAGTTCTACCAGCTAGGCAATAGAGGCCAACTAATCTTCAAGAGGGATCTTGATGCACTGTCTGAGCACTTGGAGCGCCCTCATCCGGAATTCTTTGGGGCTCAACTCAATGGTCCCCCAGGAGGAGGTTGACAATGGCTAATTGTTGCTGATCTTCGAGGCAAGATGGAAGCACCACTTTCGGAGAAGATTCAATTCACTGTGAGAGAGAACAACTGGCTAGATGGATTAGCCAGGGCAATGCATGAAGCTCTCGCCCGTCTTTGCGGACATAACATCAACTTGATCTAGGGAACTCGCTTTGCGTACTATGTAAGGCGTGATTCTATGGGAATGCCGTTGGAGATGCCAAGTCACCCAGAGATGAGATGCCAAGTGGAGAACCTTGACTTCCTACTGTACGACAGGTAGAAGGAATTAGACAATGCTAGAGAGTACACCAACCACAACCTTGCCATTGCCGCCCAGAAGGCCCATACTTTCTCACCGCTAGTCAAGGATCGCCAATCACTTTGTCATCAATGCGCAAAGAAGGATCGCACCATCGATCGTCTTCGCAAGAAGGTGGCCGACCTCAAGAAGACCATCAAGGAGCAAGAATCTCAACTTGCAACAAAAGAAGAAGAGGAAGAAGGTGAAGACATCCAAGGAGATATTGACTCGTACCTCAGCAATGATGATGACTACCTGGAGGATGATGCCATGGACTTCTACACCGACGATGATGACTCCGACTTCATTGATGATGAGTAGATGCACTAGAGCACTATTGTAGGAATGAGATGTATCGGTCCCATTGTATCGTAGTTCACAGAATGGTTCTTAAAACCATCCGTTTTCCATTCACGTTGTGCTGTGTGGGTGTTTGTATCGTGTGCTTTGATAGAATGAATGAAAAGTTGTTAGTTTACCAAACCTGAGTCAAACTCAAAGTCTTAGCTTGTGAAAACAAAACCATGAACCTTAGAACTTTCCCTCTTACCCCTTATCAATCTCAATCTTCAGATGACTCGTGGAAACCCTGGAGGGAGCAGCTCATCGTAGGACCCGATGCTGCATATTCTGTAGATGCTAGTTTCCGACCGTGAAGCTAGTAGAGCAGAGCGCCAAGCCAACCTAGCTACCCAGCAGCAGATCGCCCAGATGGCCCACAACAATCAAGGCCATGGAAATCAGGATCATCCGGGATCCAAGCTTAAAAACTTCCAGAATACCAATCCCCCTATCTTTAGCCATTCGGAGAACCCACTAGATGCAGATGATTGGTTATAGACCATGGCGAATAACCTAGAAGCTGCAAGAGTTGATGCCAATGAGCAAGTTCTGTTTGCCATCCACTATCTGGCAGGAGATGCAAGAGCATGGTGGAACAACACCCGTAATATGAACCACAGGCAAGTGATGACGTGGGAAGATTTCAAGACCAAGTTTAGCCACACCCATGTGCCGCAAGGTTTAGTCACCAGAATGAGAGATGAGTTCAGAGAACTGAAGCAGGGCAGGATGACTGTAGTAGAGTACCACGATAGATTTCTGTCTCTCGCTAGGTATGCACCTGATGAGATCAACACTGAAGCCAAGAAGAAGGAGAGATTCCTGAATGGATTGCATGATGAGATGCAAACGGTGTTAATCAACATCCGTTTTGACGATCTCAAAGAACTAGTCAACTCTGCCATCCAAATGGAAGGAAATATCAACAAAACCAACGACAATCGTAAGCGCAGAATGATGCACCAGAATGTATCCAACAGTCACCAGAAGTATCACCCCAACTCGTCTCCAGGATATGCCCCAAGGAACAATCGACCCCCAATGTCCTGTCCAAGCTACCCCAACCGTAGCGGAGAAAACCACAACAACAACCCCGACAACTCCAACAATTTCAACCATGCACCGCCCAAGTCCAACAACAACAACAACAACAATATTGCCCCAAGGACTGGAAGCAATGCCGTGCCTGTTGCAGCCAAAGACAAGTCTCCGATTACTTGTTTTGAGTGTGGAGTAAAGGGTCACTACTCCAACGAGTGTCCCAAGAAGATTGCCGCCACTGCCAATGTGAATGCCCTAGCTCAGCAGCAACACCGTGTTTAGCCCGAAAGAAGATTCGCCCCTGGGAATTTGCTCAACCGCAATGACCGTCTCTTCCACATGAACGCCGAAGAAGCCTAGGAAGCGCTAGATGTCTTGCTGGGTATGTTTTCTGTGAACTTAGGTTTAGCAAGAGTGTTGTTTGATTTTGGAGCATCGCACTTGTTTGTTACAGAAGAATTTGCATGCACTAGTAAGATTCACCCAACCAACTTCAAGCATGTTATGATAGTTCAAATTCCTGGTTCAACCACCAAAGCTAGAATTTTTTTCAAAGCTGTACCTATCAGAATCCATGGGATAGATTTTTATGCCAATCTAATAGTACTTGGAACCAAAGGTTCGGAAGTAGTACTAGGAATGGATTGGATGTCGAAACATAAAGGATTGATCGACTGTTCTAAGAAAGCCATAACCATGACCAGTAGCTCTAGAGTAGCAATAGAGCATATATATGAAACATTACCCCGTTAGTTCAAGTGCAACAAGAGTCTAGCCCTACCCACCATAGACCAAGTCAGAGTAGTCTGTGAATACCCTGATGTATTCCTAGATGAATTGCTCGGTATGCCACCGGATCGGGATATTGAGTTCATTATTGAACTAATTCCTGGAACCCGACCCATAACTCAGAGACCCTATAGCATGAACCCATCAGAGTTAGTGGAATTGAAGAAGCAACTTGATGCTATGCTGGAGAAAGGCTTGATTCAACCAAGCGCATCGCCATGGAGATCACCAGTTATGTTTGTCGACAAGGAAGATGGAGGTAACCGTTTGTGCACAGATTACCGGAAGCTGAATGACGTCACCATCAAGAACAAGTACCCACTGCCCAAGTTAGAGGATCTATTTGATCAGTTGAATGGTGTCAGCATGTTCTCTAAGATTGATCTTAGAACTGGTTATCATCAACTCCAGATTTGTGCAATGGATATTCCAAAGACCGCCTTTACCACTAGATACGGATTGTATTAGTATACGGTCATGTATTTTGGATTAACCAATGCCCCCACTTATTTCATGAATCTCATGAATACGATCTTTATGAATTTCCAGGATAAGTTTGTCGTTGTGTTTATCGATGATATTCTTATCTAATCCAAGTCAGAAGAAGACCATGAGCAACATCTGAGAATCATCCTTGAAATGCTGAGAGACATCAGTTGTATGCCAAGTTTAGCAAATGTGAGTTCTGGCTGAAAGAAGTAGGATTCCTCGGACATATTGTGTTAGCAGGAGGAGTCACTGTTGATCCCGCGAAGATCAGAGATGTTGAAGCCTGGGAAGCCTCAACCACTCAAACCCAAGTCTGTGCATTCCTCGGATTAGCGGGATATTACTGCAAGTTTGTAGAAGGATTTTCGAGCATCGCAAGAACCATGACCCAATTGTTGAAGAAGGACAAGAAGTTTGAATGGACCGACAAATGTGTAGCAAGTTTCCAAGAGCTCAAGAAGAGATTGATTTCAGCCCCAATATTGATTATGCCAGATATCAAGAAGCCGTTTGATGTGTATTGTGATGCATCCAAGATAGGTCTCGGATGTGTGTTGATGCAAGAAGGCAAAGTCATAGCGTATTTATTAAGACAACTGAAGCAGCATGAGCAAAACTACCCTACCCATGATCTAGAACTAGCAGCGGTAGTTCTAGCGCAGAAGACATGGCATCATTACCTTATGGGTAATCGTTGTGAGATTTATTCAGATCACAAGATCTTGAAGTATATTTTCACCCAGAAGGAGCTGAATATGAGGCAAAGTAGATGGATAGAGTTAATTAAGGATTATGACCTTGACATTCACTATCACCACGGCAAAGCCAATGTGGTAGGAGATGCTCTTAGCAGATTGCCATGTAGATTAAACACCATGATCAAAGAAAACTAGCCAAGTTTGCATGAAGAGTTGGAGCAGTTTAGAACTAAGCTAGTTAGCAAAGGATTTTTAGCTAGCATTGGACTTCAACCCACTTTGGTCAGTCAGATCAAGGAAGCGTAGAAAGGAAATGCAAGTATTAACAGAATCAAACGTTGTATTGGTATAGGAAAGGTACCTGGATTTACCGAAGATGAAGAAGGACTTTTGTGGTACAAAGGATGTATTGATGTGCCACCAGATTCCGAACTGAAGCAAGTTATCATGCAAGAAGCTCATGGTACTCTTTATTCTATCCACCCCGGAGGAACGGAGATGTATCAAGATTTGAAGGAGCAATTTTGGTGGCACAAGATGAAGAGAGAAATCGGAAGCTACATCTCCAAGTGTGATATCTGTCAAAGAGTCAAAGCGGAACATCAGAGACCCGCAAGATTGTTGCAACCATTGCAGATTTCGGAATGGAAATGGGATTCTGTCGGAATGGACTTTATCGCCGGTTTGCCTACTTCTAGTAGGGGAAATAACTCTATCAGGGTCATAGTTGATAGACTGTCCAAGGTAGCCCATTTCATACCTGTCAAGACAACATACCAGAGTTCGAAGCTAGCAGAGTTGTACATTGCTAGAATCGTCAGCTTGCATGGAACCCCCAAGACCATAGTGTCGGATCGAGGAACCCAATTTACCTCGATATTTTGGCAGAAAGTCCAAGAAGGATTAGGAACCAAGTTGAATTTCAGCACAGCTTATCACCCGCAGACCGATGGATAGACTGAAAGAGTCAACCCGATCCTAGAAGACATGTTGAGAGCGTGTGTGCTAGAGTATGGATCAAAATGGGAAGGTTGTTTGCCTTTCGCAGAATTCTCATACAACAGTTATCAAGCCAGTTTGCAAATGGCCCCATTTGAGTTCTTATACGGAAGAAAGTGTCGTACCCCTTTGAATTGGTCGCAAGTAGGAGAGAGTCAGATTTTCGGACCCGACATCCCATGAGAAGCCGAAGAGAAGGTGCACAAAGTTCGTGAGCACCTCAAGACCGCCCAATCAAGACAGAAGAGCTATGCTCACAAGAGACGTAGAGACGTAACTTTCAATGTCGGAGATTTTGTGTATCTCAAAGTGTCGCCATTAAAGGGAACGCAACGTTTTAG
Source organism: Avena eriantha (assembly GCA_910589775.1). NCBI lineage: Eukaryota > Viridiplantae > Streptophyta > Magnoliopsida > Poales > Poaceae > Avena > Avena eriantha. The sequence continues at coordinate 128,723,569 of OU342741.1, read as the reverse complement.
TCTGAAAGGAAAGTTAGCCCCCAGATATATTGGGCCCTTCAAGATTCTGAATCACCGAGGAGAAGTATTGTATAAACTGGAACTGCCAGAGTAGATGTCAGCCATCCATGATGTGTTCCATATCTCGCTACTCCACAAATGCTTAGAAGTGCCGGAGAAGACCAAAGTCTTCAATAACATCGATCACCGAGTTGTTGATATCAACAAGGATCTAACGTGTCGTGAAGTGCCCGTCCGTATCTTGGAAGAAGCTTACAGAACCACCAGAACCCGGAGTATCAAGTTTCTCAAGATTCAATGGAGCAACCATACAAGAAGAAGCCACTTGGGAGCAAGAAGATTACATTAGGACAGAGTTTCCAGATCTCTTTAGTTCCTAGTTTTCTTTCTTAAATCTCGGGACGAGATTTTGTTTAAGGGGGGAAGGTTTGTAACATCCCACATCTTTAATCAAGGCTATCAAGATCCTAATCACCCAATTTAGGGTTAACAAAAAACTTTTTATCATTAAAATAATTAAGCATGCATATGTGTGTTGCATTAATATGGAATTGTTTGAAATTGCCATGTTTGTTTGTTCTAATGGTTGTAAAATGATTCAAAGGTGAATTCCACATCATCTAGATGATTCCCAAGCAAAATCCAAAGGAAAAGAAATCAAATAGAATTTATAAATGGAAATGGTCACTTCGGCCATTTTAATCCACTGGGCACTTCAGGTGTTCCTAGAACTCAAATCCCAATAGAAACATTTCTAATTCTTTGCACCCCTTGCTAGTAAAAGTAAAGATCTACCAAGGCCCACTTTGTGATCTTCCAAAAACATTCAAACTCTAATTTTAAATAACATTTGGAAAAGGAATCAAGTGTATGTACCTAGATCCCACTTTTTCAAAAACCACTCAAATGAATTCAATTTAGCAATCCCAAGAAACCATAGGAACTTAAGCATAATATCAACAACTCCACCAAAAATCATTTCAAAATTCAAATAAAAGTTTCATGCGGCCATTGTGTCGAACACCTTATGATCAGAATCAAACCTGCCTAACTAACACTATTTTAATCAAGGTTTTGTCGAGCCATTTGATCCCATTTAACTTCCCTTGTCTCCCCTAGCTCCAACTAGGCCATCAAAGAGCTACAATTTGGCCTAGAGCAGCAGTGCCGCGCCACCCCGACGACATGCTCGCCGGTCGAGCACGGGCAACTCGTAGGAGACAACCCCACCCTCTTCTGCCGCTCCAGGGAGGTAGGCGTGGTAGCACCGCCGCCCACGGTTCCTTCCCCAAGCCTTGCCAGCCCCTGGACCACCACAGATAGCCCCCGCACTGAGCCTCTGCGCCGTGCCCAGCTCACGCCAAAGCGACATCCCCGACAATGCCACACAAGCAGCGCCTCGACCCTAGCTCGCGTGCGCCACTCCGCCATAACCCTAGCACACCCATAGACACGCCCTTTTCCCGCCGCGCGACCAGCAGCCACCACACGCCGCGTCGAGCACTGCCTCTGCCGCATAGAGCGCCAGCCTTTCTCGACCGCAAGCCACCGCCCCTAGCGTCGCCTTTAAGCCATAGTTGACTGCCAGGAGGAAAGCCACCGTTCGCCTACACTGCCCATGCCTCTAGCGCCCTGTACCATTGTCACCGGCGAGCTCACCATCACCCTCACGGTCCCCTTGTCGAGCCTATATAAGGAACCCTCCCAGCACCAATTCGACACACTCGCACACTCCCCTCTCACCACTGATCCTTCCCCACCTTTCACCGGAGCCGCTCGAGCAGCCATTCGCCAGAATTACGCCGGAGTTCGCCGCAGTAGAGGAGGAGAAGCCCCCGTCGATTTCGTCCACTCCAGGAGCCGCCATGACCTCGCATGAGTCCGCCATCGTCTCCTCGTTCGATCGCCCCCATCGCCACACTAGATAGAGCTCCAGTATGCCCCCATTGCACCCCCACCGAGCCGCTAGGGTTCGTCTCGCTGGCGACCAGTTTGTCGTCGACGATGAACGTGAGCCGTTGATCTAGGTTCTAATCGCACGGCCCACATCGCCCTGTACCGCTTCGCGTTGAGTAGTGCCGTTGACATGTGGACCACCCCTGTCAGTTGCCAGCCGCGCCACGGAGTGCCACTGGGCCGGCCCAATTAGTTTCCCGTGCTGGCCCTAGAATTCAAACTTAGGTTTTTCTTTTTAAATTAAATCTAGTTTCTGTCCACTAGTTTGAAAATCAATTCAGGGAGTTTTACAAACCAAATTGAATTATTCCAATTTTTTTGGAAAGATAATTAAAATCTCTATCCAAGAGCGTTAGATGTAAATCAATTAGAGTTATAGATCTCTCCTAGAAAAAATAACAAGACAGAGACTTTTTCACATTCAAACATTTTTCAAAAATCAACCATAATAGATTTTAAGTTGATTCCAACTCTCAAAAATCACATTTGACCATACCTATCTGAATATGTAATAATATTTAAGTTTTCATGCAGCGACTTTGGACTAGTACCAAAATAATGCTATATAGGCATTTCTAGTCACTTTAAATCATTAAAATGATAAACTTAAACTTATTGAAATATGATCAAACATTTAAATCACATTCCAATGTATTAGAATATGTGGTGATGACATGTGTCCGCATGATCCCATTTTTTAATTGGAGAATATTAAATCTTATTTATTTTCAATGAGTAGAAATTACTCTTCTCAAATAAAATAAATGAAACTATTTCATTTAAAACCTTGTGATGAATATGATGATACTAGATCAACAAGTGTGTGCCTTAGTGTGCTAAATAGACTAGTTAAGTATTGTTTGATGATTGTGTATTCCGTAAGTATTTATAAATGGTAGTACCGACCAAGTCTATGAAGAGGAGTTCTACCCCGAAGAAGACGAGGAGAATTTCAACCACTGGACTACTCAAGGCAAGCCTAACACTTCAAGTAAACTGAGCCAGCTATTATTACCAAGGCATCACTAGATGCAAGTTAACCTAAGCAATATGCAATAGGTATGCTTGGTTATACATTTTAACTTATACCTACCCCAAGTTTTACTTACAAGCTTTACTTTCTTTTACTTTACCAAAGATCTTTACTTTATTTATAGATAGCATAAAGAGTATAAAACTTGGCCTATCTAGTTAGACTTAGATGTCATTCTATGGCATGAGATTGATATTAGCACCCCACCTTAGTGAACACTCTTAACCTTAGTGGTTAGTACCAAACCAAAACTTGATCACTTTAGATGGGAATACTTGGTGAAAATGATAATGAAAATCTTGGAATGATGAGTCAAATCTATGATGATGATGAAAATGTTGAGGCATGAGCCTTAGCCCTTTATAAAAACTGATGGTTGGGTTCAGATGCGATACCATTCCAAATTTTACCGTACAACCACAATACCTGAATTGGGTAAGGCTTAGCCGGAAGTTTATATGCATTAGTATGAGTTCCCTCGCGGGAGAGGTCTAAGATGAGGCTACCTCTCAATGTTGTCCACCCATGCAGTGCCTAGGATGACAGATGGTCATGGCTGGGAGGCCAAGCTCAAAGGAGAGGTGCTTATAGTAGGGTGTGTAATTGATGATTCAGGGTTATCCATGACAGATGTATCGAATCTTGTGGTGAAAGTGTACCACCTCTGCAGAGTGTCAAACTATTCGAATAGCCGCGTCCGCGGTTATGGATAGTTGGAGTGGCCATACTGTTCCGTCATCAGATGTTTTCAAACTGACTTATGAAATGAATGAGGAATCTTGACTTGACCACAACAGGGTTGTGACTATGAAACTAGCTTCCCAAGTTAAGTGACTCTAGAACTTTATTTTATCTTTCTTTCTCTCTGAACTCAGCTTAGGTTTCAAACTGACGATTCTAGCAATGGACAACTCTGCTAGCTTGGAACTCTGGTAGGTTGTCTTGACAGGTATACAATGGGCTACCTTGTATAGTCTATCAACTATGACCTAGATAGAGTCATTTCCCCTACTAGAAGTAGGTAAACCGGTTATAAAGTCCATTCCGACGGAATCCCATTTCCATTCTGGAATCTGGAATGGTTGCAACAGTCCGGCGGGTCTCTGATATTCCGCTTTGACTCTTTGACAGATGTCACACTTGGTGATGTAGCTTCCAATTTCTCTCTTCATCTTGTGCCACCAAAATTGCTCCTTCAAATCCTGATACAGCTTCGTTCCTCCGTGGTGGATAGAATAAAGAGTATCATGAGCTTCTTGCATGATAACTTGCTTTAGCTCCGAATCTGCGCGCACAAAGATACGTCCTTTGTACCACAGAACTCCTTCTTCGTCTTCGGTGAATCCAGGTACCTTTGCTGTACCAATACGATGTTTGATTCCGTCGATACTTGCGTTTCCCATCTGGGCTTCCTTGATCTGACTAATCAAAGTGGGTTGAAGTTCAATGCTAGCTAAGAATCCTTTGCTAACAAGCTCCATTCTAAACTGCTCCAACTCTTCATGCAAACTTGGCTAGGTTTCCTTGATCATGGTGTTTAACCTACACGGCAATCTGCTAAGAGCATCCGCTACCACAATGGCTTTGCCGGGGTGATAGTGAATGTCAAGGTCATAATCCTTGATTAATTCTATCCATCTCCTTTTCCTCATATTCAGCTCCTTCTGAGTGAAAATATACTTCAAGCTCTTGTGATCTGAATAAATCTCACAGTGGTTACCCATAAGATAATGATGCCATGTCTTCAACGCTAGAACTATAGCTGCTAGTTCTAGATCATTGGTAGGGTAGTTTTGCTCATGCTGTGTTGAGGGCAAACCTCTAGGGTGGCCCGATCTTTCACGATTCCCTTTCAAATCGGGGATGGAGTGCGGGGAGAGGAGGGGAGGATGAACATGACGAACACACGCACGAAGAACACAATGAACACACACACACACACACACAAAAAACCACGATACACACCAATAGCTCACGCCAGCGGTGACCGGTCCGGCGCAATCCCTAGGATCAGCGTCGGGCGGAGGACTCTCTCTCGAACCAGCACGGTGAGAGGGAAGACTCGATGAGATCTTGATGTCTAGGCAAAGGGACTCCGATGCCTAGGCCTTGTACAATGTAGAGACACGATGCAAACTCCAACGAGGTTTGTGATATTGGTGCTCCTTGGTCAAGGAGCATGAGACAAGAACTAGATAGATCCACAATGGATTTCCACTAATTCCAATATCATGCCTCGGGTTTACAATAGAGGTGGGGGGCTATATATAGGCCAGCCACAAGTTCAAGGGTAGTTTGGGCATAAAAGGGTAAAGCTGGACGAAAAAGGGAATATTCTCGGGCATCAAACCCTAGTCGAATCGATACTAGAGGAATTCCGGCAATAAGTCCGGTCGCACCGGACTTGGCGCCAGAAATTCCGGTCCGCGCCGGTCATTCCGGTCGGCACCCGGAACCGTAGGCAAAGACGCGTTTTGGTCAGCTCCAGTTTGTTTCAGCGAGCGCCAAAAGTTCCGGTCGCTGGTCCGATGCACCAGGGCGTGCGCCGGAAGTTCCGGCGAGGAGTCCGGTCCACCGGTCCTGGCGCCGGTTTGGCCTGGGACTCTGGTTCTTGTTGGCTTGGCTCCTTCTCTTGGCATTTCTTCATGGGGTTCGTACCTGTTGATGCATAGGGTATTGGCATGAAGTAGCAAGCCATCCAAGGATGTATCGAAGTCACACGAGACAAGGAGCGAATTCACCTTAGCTTGTAGAACTTGGCTCGGGCACGGGTCATCGGTCCAGTTGGGGGACTTGTTGGTGTAGATGTAGGAGCGTCCGTAGGAGGGGTGATACATTGCAAATGTATCTATAATTTTTGGTGTTCCATGCTTGGTTTTATCTACTTTCTTGTGTTTTGTCCACACTTTGGAGTACTTTTCATCTGATTTCTTGGACTAACCTATTAACAAGAACCACAGTGCCAGCTGCTTGTTTTCTGCTGTTTTTGGTTCCAGGAAAGTCAGAAAATGAATATTCTCGGAATTGGACGAGACAAAAGCCAAAGTGCCTATTTTACCGGAAGTCATATGGAGCCATAATACGAGACGGAGAGGAGCTAGGGGGCCACCACACCACCTAGCCGCGCGGGCAGGCCTGGCCGCGCCAGGGGGTGGTGTGGCCAGCCCAGACTATCCCTCGATCTCCCTCTTTACCTATAAGTTGCCTTCTGACCTAAAAACTCAGGGTGTTCGATGTTTTTCCTGAAGGAGTTTCGCTCCACCGCCACCACTAGATTCCACGAACCAGCACCAGAAACTCCGTTTTGGCACCCTACCGGGACGGGGAATTGGAGGAGATCATCATCACCATCGCTTCTCCATCGACCATCCATGTTTCCCCCATCTATGAGTGAGTAATCCCCTGCTGTAGGCTATGGGGATGGTAGGGATTGGATGAGATCGTTCATGTAATGGCATCAGATTGTTAGGGCATGGTGCCTAGTATCTTTTATTAGTGCTTTATGACTTTGTTGCGACTTGTTGTGCTTAATGCTTGTCACTAGGGCCCGAGTGCCATGATTTCAGATCTGAACATGTTATTGATTCATTATGATAGTATTGTTTTTGGTCTTACCTGCAAGTTGTATACACACGTTGTTGTCCGGAACCAATGGCCCCGAAGTGACAGAAATCGGGATAACCGGAGGGAATGGCTTTCATGTGAGGATCACATGTGTTCACGAAGTGTTAATGCTTTGCTCCGGTGCTCTATTAAAAGGAGCACCTTAATTGCCAGTAGTTCCCTTGAGGCCCCGCTGCAAACGGGTTGGCAGGACAAAATATGTTGTGCAAGTTCTCATTGCGAGCACGTATGACTATATATGGAACACATGCCTAGGATTATCTAGTACTTGGATGCTTTATCTTATTTATCTGCAATTGCCCTATGTTCTGATTGCTATGTGAATTGTATTGTCCATGCAATGCCCTTCCATCCATATCTATGCCTACCGCACTTGAATCCTATTGTTTACTGCTATTGTTACTACTGTCTTTACTTTACTGCTACTACTACTTTGCTATTCCTACTATAAAACTATTGCTACAGATAAACTGCTGTGAGCAAGATTGTTTCCAGGTGTAGCTGAATTGACAACTCAGTTGTTAAGGCTTATAAATATTCTTTGGCTCCCCTTGTGTCGAATCAATAAATTGGGTTTCACTTCCCTCGAAAATACTGCGATACACCCCCTATACTTGTGGGTCATCAAGACTATTTTCTGGCGCCATTGCCGGGGAGCATAGCTTTATTTATTAAGTTCACTTGGATTCTCTAATTGTTCGCTGCTATCCATCCATCATGGGTAAGTCTCGTGATGGCAAGGTTCCTATTTTACCATCCACTACAAGAAGATGTACGGTTCTGAACACCTCTGCTGCACTTGATTCACCATCTGTTATAAGTAAGATCGTTACACCACCACATACACATGCTACACACACTGCTACTATTGCTGAGTCTGAAACTTCTGATACTTATGATGCTGCTTCTACTTTGCTTGATAAGAGTGGTTCATTAGGTCCTTTCCTAGAAGCTACGATTGCTAGAACTATAGCTGCAAATACTGAAACTCCTAATGAAGACACTACCACACCTGTTAGTTCACCTGAGTCTAGTGAAAGTTATGATATTGAAGATGGTTATGTTGAGATGACCAATGGATTTATTAAAGAATGTAAAAACACCCAAGATAGGAGCGCTGCTAAGAGTCTCCTTGAGAGGCGTTGATGGGGTTATGCCAAAGGGGGTATGCCCAGCAGGACGTTCCGATTGGGTCTAAGGCCCTGTCAGCGTGCCTGAAGGATGGTGACTGGACTACGATTGAAGGAGAGGCCTGGCGATTGGAAGCTGAAGGCCCATGAGCGTATCTGAAGCCTAGTAGGATTAGGTCTAATAGCCTCCGAGTCCGTATTTGGCTCGGTTGTAACTTGTAAACCCTAGCGAGGTGATTCCTATATAAACCTCCCTAGGGTATCCTAAGGACTCATGTTCCATCATACACCCCCTTGAGCGACTCGCTGCTTAGACGCCGAGCTCGCCGCCCCTGTAACTCGCTCTCCAATAATCCAATCTAGCAGGAGTAGGTCTTTACCCTCTAGGGCGCCGAACCTGGATAAACCCACGTGCGTCCGCCGCCATCTCGCACCGCAGATGGCCGCCAACTCTTCCTCACACAACAATCAATCGCTGCCAGTGGCAGCGACTGCCGTGGCCATTTCCACGAAAGAGGAGCCCACCGTGGGGCATAGCGGGACTGACCCGAGTTCTGCAGCGAGACCCTACTTGCCGATCGATCGGCCGCTCGCCACCGGTCGCATGATCGCCATCAGCGGGATCTTATAGATCCTGCCCAGCAGCTACATCCCAGCGTCACGCCCGGTCACTCACGGCGTGGTGATGCCAGTCATCTCCATCAACCTCTTCGTCGGCTTCACCGGCGCGGTCACCCCAGCTGCAACGATGATCGTCAGCGGATCGCCGTCGCACCATGATATGCTGTCGGAGGAGCAGGTCCATTCCATCAGGAGCCTCGTCACCGAGTACGACTCGGCCACCAGCGACGCAGCCGAGACCAATGCCGCCACCAACGAAGAGGCCCTAAACGACGACGCCGACTCCGCGACGCCTGACTCGGTCGATAGATCTATCACCGCCGCATCACGAGAGGACTCCATGACGCGAGTCTCCAAATGAGAGGATTTCGAGGACCCCTCCATCCTTGGGATCTTCGATTCCGACTTCGGCTCGGAATCGCCCGAAGACTTCCGCGCCAAATCCAATTGCTTCAACGTGATCTACATGGCGGGCAGCACGACCACCCCGCCAGATCCGTTCGCCACGCCGATCCCGTCGACCGCGATGGCCACAGAGGTGGAGGAAGCCCGCCTGTGGCTAGCGGAGGCGCAACGCAACGAACTCACCGAGCGTGAGAAATACCGCCTCGAGCGGGAAACGGCGCGGGAGCTATCGCTCTATCACCAGCGCCACATCAGGACCCGCCTGAACTCCAACGTCCAGGGCCGCGACCTGAACTTCCACGATGAAAGCGACCCCGCACGCGCCGCCGAGCACGAATACTACGAGAACGCACCGCCAGGCGGAAGCAACCCCGCGAGACCACCACCCGGTGCACCGGCGACCGGAGCCCCTCCACCACCAATCGGACCAACCGCGGATCATCATCTCGCCTCAAGCCCGCGACGCTAACGGACTACCGCTATACTCCACCCCGATGGACAACATTGTCGCGGCCAACGCTGCGATCGCCAACCTTGACGTCCAAGGCGACGGCACGCTACAGATCCAGTACACCAAGGCCCTACTCGTCAGGGCCGTCGAGCAACAAGCTGCGGGAGTCGACCCGCGGGGGCGGATGTACTCCCGCTCCCCACCATCGCCAACGCATTGACTTGCCCAACATCGCAGCGCCTGGCGAACCAACCACGGGCCGCCAACCCCGCGCTGTCCACCAACGTGCCACGGCCGGCGAATAACACGGTCGCCGCCAACGGGCAGCCCATCGATGCCCGAACGAACATCATCAACAACCAGGTGTGGTGGGCATGCTAGTCGAACGACTTCAGGCACACCCTCACCAACCGCGGCGACCCGGAACCAAGAGGCTCGCTCAGTCGAGTCAGGCCACAATGCTTCGGGCCCATGATCCATGGGAAAGATACCCCGCCAACTTCAAGGCTCCCAAGGAGATCGAAAAGTATGACCCGATGTACGATCCCGCTATCTTGCTGGACACATACCTCATGGCAATGGGAATCGCAGGCCACACTGACCTGCTCGCCGCTCGCTACCTCCCCCTGATGATGGAGGGTGCGACTCGACAATGGATCAACACCCTCCCCGCTGACAGCATCGATTCCTGGGAAGACATGCGGGACGCCTTCATCAGGCACTTCGAGGGCTCCTACACCCGCACCACCACGATAGAAGACATGGAGCGATGCATCCAGGGATAACGCGAGTCGACTCACCGCTGGATTCAAAGATGGCAAGAGTTGTGGATCAATGCCTCCGGCATCCACCTAGATACGGCGATACATTGCTTCAACAATGCGTGTCGGTACGAACCCCTGGTCGTTAAGATCAACAGGGTCTACCGGACGCTTGACAACATCCCCGACCTCCTTGAGATCGCCAAGCGCTACGCGGAGGAGGACCCCAACCAAGACTCCAACGACGAGTCGGGAGGAAGACGCCGAACCAGCATACACAATAGCGGGCGCCTACGCGACATGCGCTACAGCAACACCCGCATCACAAGCAAGCGCCGCACGGACGGGCGAGTCGACTTTGTTGCCAACGCCGGCTACGGCCAGCGTGACCCCAAGAACTACCGCCGAGGCGATGGAAATTACCGCGACAGCGGAAACTACCGCTCCAACAATACAGCGAGGCCGAAATTCGACCCCGCTGCCCTGCTCAATCAGCCCTGCATCTACCATAGCATGGAGGGAAAACACGCCACCCACACCACCGCTGATTGCCACTCTCTCTCAAAGAGATTGAGAAGGCGAGGCGAGCAAGGGAGGATGCCAACAACAACCCACCCCGGGACAACGGGAACGCCGGCGGCTTCGGCATCGCCGTCGGCTCGCTACATACCTTCACCGGACTCGGCACTAAGCGCGAGAGGAAGGTGCTCGCCCGCGTGGTCGCCGTCAATGCAGTGACGCAGGTCAACATCCCATGCTTCCTCAACTGGTCCGAGCAAACTATCACTTGGAACCATGCCCCCAGAATCGAGTACCTAGGGCGAGTCGCCTTGGTAGTCAGGCCCAAAGTGGCCGATTACTGGCTACCCAAGACATTGATGGATGGCGGGAGCTCCATCAACATCATGTACTGGGACACGTTCAAGAGCCTACAACTCCCAGAATCTGCAATCCAGTCGACCCTGACAACCTTCCACGGCATTGTCCCCGGTCGGAAGGCATACCCAATCGGAAAAGTGACGCTACCCGTCACCTTCGGCACACCAGTGAACTACCGCACTGAGCGAATCGACTTCGAGCTGGTGAACTTCCGCAGCCCCTACCACTGCGTGCTGGGACGCCAGGCATTTGCCAAATTCATGGCGACCCCCCACTATGCATATAACATGATGAAGCTCCCAGGCCAAGCGGCATCATCACCGTCCACGGTGACCTCGACATGGTCGTGGAATGCGAGGACAAGGGAGCCGAGCTCACCGACGCCGTCATCGCTGTGGAGACCGACCACGCGGAGGAGCTCGCGAAATGCGCGGGCAACATCAACAAGGACGACCCTACCATCCTGAAGAAACCAACCGCCAGGAACTCCATGTTCGAGGCGACCATGCACACCCGCACCGTCTAGCTCATCCTAGGCGACTCCAGCCAGACGGTCACCATTGGGGCGCATATAAGCCCCGCATAGGAAAGCGTGCTCATCAGGTTCCTACGTGAAAACCGCGACATCTTCGCATGGAAGCCATCTGACATGCCAGGTGTCCCGAGGGAACTCGCTGAGCACAAACTCAACACCGACCCCAAAGTGCGACCAATAAAACAGTTGCTACGGCCCTTCAATGAAGAGCGCCATCGAGCAATCGCTGAAGAAGTACAGCGCCTGCTAGCCGCAGGATTCATTCAGCCAATCAAATACTCCAAGTGGCTGGCAAACCCAGTCCTGGTTCTAAAAAAGAACAACACATGGACAATGTGTATTGACTACACCAACCTCAACAACGCCTACCCGAAGGAGGAGTTCGTCCTACTGCGCATCGATCAGATCATCGACTCGACCGCGGGATCGTAGTCGCTGTGCTTCCTCGACACTTACTCTGGTTACAACCAGATCAAGATGGCGGTCGAGGATGAGGAGAAGACGGCGTTCATCACGCCATTCGGCGCCTTCTGCTACACAACCTTGACGTTCGGCCTCGAGAACGCCGGCGCCACATACAAGAGATGCATGCAGGAGTGCCTAGCGAGCCAAATTGGCCGCAACATTCATGTCTACATCGACGACGTGGTGGTAAAATCCACCCACGAGGACGACCTGCTCGACGACCTGGCTGAAACCTTCGCCAACCTGCGGAGGTACAACATCAAGCTGAACCCAGGAAAATGCACCTTCGGCGTCCCCACTAGACATCTCCTGGGATATGTAGTCTCCAAGAGAGGCATCAAAGCCAACCCCACCAAGATCGACACCATCGCGCGACTCGGGAAACCCGAGTGCCTGCGCGACGTCCAGAAGTTGGCAGGGCGAGTCGTGGCCCTCAGTCGCTTCATCCCCCGACTAGGCGAGAAGGCAATGCCCTTTGACCGCATCACGCTGGCGCCAAGTCGCTAGTTGCCAAGGCCATGCGACATGCTTTCTACTGGCTCACCGCACACGCCGACGCCACCAACATCGTCTAGCGATGCGTCGGCTGCCAGAAGTACGCCCACCAGTCACACCTCCCTAGTTCGGCACTCAAGACCATCCCATTTACATGGCCATTCGCCGTATGGGGCATGGACATGGTAGGCCCATTCAAGAAGGCACCATCTGGCTTCACCCATCTCCTAGTTGCGGTCGACAAGTTCACCAAATGGGTAGAGGCCAAGCCAATAAAAAAGTGCGACAGCAAGACAGCCACCAAGTTCTTACGCAAGCTCATTTACCGATACGGCTACCCGCACAGCATCATCATAGACAACGGCACAAACTTCGCCAAAGGGGCCATGGCGGAATTCTGTGAAGAACATGGCGTATGACTCGACCTCTCTTTAGTCGCACACACGGCGTCAAACAGCCAAGTAGAACGCGCCAACCAGAGCGTCGTCCACAGGCTCAAGTCGCGTCTCCAGTTGGCCCTCGAGCGCACCCCAGGATGCTGGGTCGACGAGCTCCCTTCCGTAATATGGGGGATCCGCACTTCCCTCAATCGCTCCACCGGGTTCACACCCTTCTTCATAGTGTATGGCGCCGAGGCCGTAATGCCAACTGACCTGGAACACGATTCACCTCGAGTCGCCAACTACGTCGAGGCGACCAACGAGGTCGCCCGCCAAGACAGCATCGATCAACTCGACGAAGCACGCGACCTGGCTCGCTCTCGCACCACCATATACCAGCAAGGACTCCGCCACTACCACAGCCGACGAGTACGAACTCGCACCTTCCAGGAAGGCAACCTGGTCCTACGACTGGCCCAAGAAAGAACATGCACAAACTCTCCCCCCGTGGGAGGGGCCGTTTGCCATAGGACGAGTCCTCGGCAACGATGCCTACTACCTCATCGACATACAGGGTGATGGCCAGCTCGAGGTCGGGAGGACATGGAACGTAAACCTCCTCAGAAAGTTCTATACATAGAACCTCAACTTGTACTCAGCTGGCATATACAATGAAATTCATTCGGATCGCACAAATTGTGTCTACTCGCCATATTCTTGTGCCACCCGCACTCGTACATATTAGCAATATGCTACTCACGGAAGTCAACCTCTGGTCGAGCGACCGGCACGGCTAAGTAGTGTGGCACAAGGGCACCGAAAATACTCGGGCCTTGGGTCGTCCACGAAAACGCCCACCCGGAGCTACCACTGGAGTCGCCTAGCCCGACTGGCCCACCGGGCCAAGACAACCGGTATACGCTTCTCACAGCGACCTATCCCTCCCATCCTCGCACAAAGCGACTCGAATGGTCAAGTACCACACACGGGGACTCCACAAAATGGGAACCTCCACGCGGCTCGGGAACACACCAAGTAAGAGAGCTGCCTTCGACTCGCCCAGCGACTGGCTCTCTAGGCCAAGGGAGGAGACGCATTACAAACAACACATTAACAACCAACAACAGGAACGCGACCAAGACGATCAAGCACCACGCTCGGGGAATCGCCTACAAAACAATCCCACTCGTGCTCAGGGACTCGCCACCCAGAAAACGCAGGAGATAAAACAATGCACAACCAAAACAAAATACAAAAGTATACAATCGAGTTATACCCCATTAAAGGGCGGACGCGCTCGGGGACTCGCTCAATCAAAAATAAACACACCCCACAACCCTAGTCGCAATACGAGTCGATTGACTCCCCTTGGCATACATTACAAAATACATTACAGCAGTCGCCACTTGGCATACGTCACAAACTGCCCAACTACTTTGTTTATTCCATAGGTCCTAATGAAGAAGCACCACCACCCCTTGACACGAATAAAAGGCTGCCACGGGTTTGTCGGGTACGTCGTCAGCGACTTCGACAATATCGACCGGAAGGGCTGCTCTGACTTCATATCACGATGCTCCGGCTCGGGGTCGCTGGGCGCCAACACCGTCTCCTGGTATGGCAGCAGACCCCCCATAGCCAGAACCCGATCGGTGTAAGGGGCGGCCTTTGCAGTCAGCTTCAGCACCTCTGACCTCTCCACCGTGCCGGTCGCCGATGGGTAGCCACTCGTCATGTCGTCAAGGTCGAAGCCATCAGGGAAGTGGGCGAGACCCAAGCTCAACGCCGTGGTGGCTCCGCGCCTGAATGCCGAGCGTGCCATCCACTCCACGACCACAGGCACCTCCTCCAGATAGCGCCACACCTCCATAAGCCCCCCAGGAATAACCTCGGTGGGGGACATGCCTTGAAGAACTGCTTGGACGCATAACGCCGAAGTCGTGGCCGTGTTCACCACGGCAGTCACGCACTGCGAAGCGATGAAGGTCTGAACCACCGGGTCGCTTTGGCCTATCATAGCTGCAAAATTAGACGTCAGTGAAACTACAGACCTCCCCAATCAGGGATTCGCTGAATAAGTCAGGCAAAAAGGAGACTCACCATGGAGTTTACGGTAGCTCTCCGTGACTTGCTTTTCCAAGGCAGCTTGCTCATTATGCGGCCCCACGATGATCGAATCCGCGGCCTTGAATTCCTCCTCACTCGCAGTGACAGCAGCCTTCGCTCGGCCCTCCGAAGAAACTGAGGCCGCTCTCGCCTCCTCCAAGTCTTGGGTCAGGGAGGCAATTCGCCCATTCGCCACGTCCAGCTCGGCAACTAGAACATACCCTTCACGGGCCTTGGAAATCACAGCCGGGAAACCATCTGAAAGAAAACCATCACTGCATCATACACCAATAGTTGACACTTGACAGAGGAAAGGACAGAAAAGCAGATACTTACCAATAGTTTCCTGAAGCCGCTGGTTTGCCTCCTGCGCTTCGCGCAGATCCCGCTCCAAGCGCTCCCTCGCAGCCTGCCGATCGGTCGATTCCCTCTACAAACCCTGCAAACAAACAACACACCTCAGCACTTGCCCAAATCAACATCCAGTTCCTAGCCGCTGAAATTCAGCGACTAAGAACTCGGGGACTAGAGAGTAGGAAAAAGGTCTATTCTTAGCCGCTGAAATGCAGCGACTAGGAATTCGGGGACTAGAGAGTAGAAAAAAGTTCAGTTCCCAGCCGCTGAAATTCAGCGACTAAGAACTCGGGGGCTGGACATACCTGAATAGCAGCGCCGAGCATCTTGTGAAGTTCTCTGGCGTCAGTCGACGAGATCGTGAAGGAAGTGCGCCCACGACGGAACCCAATGTCCACATCCACGATCTCCGGACTCTGTGGAGACTGGGTGTCTGCCACGCCTGGAAACCCCCTAGCCATGATGCGCGGGAACGTCGCCGACGCTCTGACGGGAGCACTGGTTGTCAGGGCTAGCGCTTCCGGTGCGGGTGCAGCCAAGACTGGCTCCGATCGTGCCGCCACCACTTCTTCGACGATTGCCAAAACATCGGGCTCCGTGGCGCCATCCATGGCTGTGCCATCGTCGGCTCCTCCCTTCTACTTCTTCGCGCCTTCTGCGGTCACCACATCCCCGGCGGATTTTCTCTTCTTGGGGAGGTCGCCCTCTCCTGTGGTGGCGGCCAGCGGAATCTTCGCCACCGAAGGATGACCGATCTTCTTGGCTCTAGACCTGCCCGAATTCCCGCAGTCAATATAATGACAATACAAAAGCAAGAGGCGAGTCGGAATGAAGAACCAATACTCACTTAGCGACCAGGAGAACGCGGAGCGCGGTGCTGATGTGGGCAGGCTTGTCCAATTCTGGACCTATCTTGCGAGTGAGCCTCCTCTCAAAGATGTCTGAAGCCCACGACACCGCGGGCTTCCTCGTCGATGAAGCCGCAGTCGCCGGAATCTCCGGCTCTGATGACATGGCCGCCCTCGACGGCTGCGGCGACTTAGACATCGCTGCCTCAGCCGCTTCCCGGCTTGGTACCCCCCGAAACCATTGGCGCAATCGCCGCCAGTGGAACCTCTACCGTTGCCTTGGTGTCCTTGCCCTCCAACCCCTTCGTGGGGATCGCATCCTCTAGGGATTTGCGCGAGACTTCGGGATGTCGTCATTGTCAGAGTCGTCATCTGACTCAAACACCACCGCCGACTTGGACGGCGACATTGGCTTCTTTGCTAGTGACGTGGGCTTGCGTACAGGCTTCGATGGCGTAGCAGTACGCCGGGATGTATGCTCTTGCGTGACCTCGTCGCCTCCAGGCTGCGACTTGCCTTGAACTCGTGCTGCTTCTGCATGCGGGTCTTGCGAGCCACAGGCGCTGGGGGAGGAACCTCCTCCTCCTGCCCATCGTTGTCGGAAGAGTCTCCCCCGGAGCCCTCCTCAAGCTCCTAGGGAACCTCCTCATCAAGCCGAGGAAGCCAACCCTCCAACACCTGAAATAGCTGAGAACCACCACGAGTAAACACCAAAGGCAGCGACTGAAGATTGAAGTGCGGAAACAGCGACTGAGTAGAAAACTTACTGTGGGGGCTTCATTCTTCACGGGAGTGTACGGGGCGAGCCCGACCGACACGCTGGTGAACTCCGTGTCAGTGATCTTTTTCTGGGCGGCCTTATAGTCCTTGGCCTCCCATGATTCCTGGCTAGTTTGGGAGGGGTCGTGCTTCCTGCTATATTCATACATCCAATGCGGTTGAGCCGCTAGCGGAACCAAGCGCCGCCCAAGCCAGCAGTTGTAAAGGCTGATCGAAGTCAACCCCTGGTCCTTCAGCTTTTGGATCTGGTCCATCATTTCCGCGACGACCATCCTCTGGTCTTCGGGAAGCTTCTTCAGGGCTAGCCGGCGAGGCTCACTCCTCTCGGCGACGAACTCGAGAAGTGCCACTTCGCTGGGGGGAGTGGATTCTTTTACATAGAACCAGCTCTTCTTCCACTCACTAGCGGCCTTCTTCGGCAGAAGGAGCTTGAAAAAATTAGCCGTCGTCTTCAATTGGAACGTGACGCCGCATGTGGCCAATATCAAGCCACTGGATGCCTCGCGCCCGATGCGGCCATGGAAGAGCTCGAACGACAGCGGGAAATACGGCCTGCAGCCGAGATAGCACTCGCAGAAGGCGACGAAGATCGCCAGCTACTCGATGCTGTGCGGGCCGATATCCGACGATTTGATCGCGTAATACACGCAGAAGCGCCGGAAGAAGAGCGAGGTGGGGAACCCTAGACCCCTCTCTAGATGACTGGGGAAGCAGATGAATTCGCCAGCCCGCGGCTTCGGCTCGGTCTCGGAGGAGGGGGGAACCCGCCAGTTCCCCTTGTGGAGGACTCCGGCATCCTCGAAGGACTTGAGCTGGGCTATGGTGCATTTGGATTTTCCCCATGAGCCTTTGGGAGGCGCCATCGGGTAGGACGTGGAATCGCACGGGGCGGAAAAGACAAATCGGAAGGTTGAAGGCAGGAAGATTGAAGATAGGAAGAATGGATGTGGGAGAATGAAGAATGCGGGGAAGGATTTTAAGAACTGAATCATCACTCCCCTTATATGGGAACGCCACCAGCCAAAATCGGAGTAGCCGTTACTCACGGTAATTGCGCCGAAGTTACCGTTGGAAATTCTAACCGATAGTTTGACTAGAACTGGCGGTCCAACTCCTCCATTCTACCCGCTACCCGCTAGTCGTCTCCATTCGCCGAAGCGGCGACTTGACAGTAATAACATTTGTTGGGATGGCGAGTGGAAGCCTAGGGAAATTCTCCTTGGTTTTAATGGAGTCCATCACCGACTCGACTGGGCGTCCAAATTGGGCTCGCCTACTTCGATCGCCAAAGGGACACCTGCGCCTGAATCAACGATGGCCTCGGGGACTACTGATGGGGATATGCCAAAGGGGGTATGCCCAGCAGGACGTTCCGATTGGGTCTAAGGCCCTGTGAGTGTGCATGAAGGACGGTGACTGGACTACGATTGAAGGAGAGGCCTGGTGACTGGAAGCTGAAGGCCTAGGAGCGTATCTGAAGCCCAGTCGGATTAGGTCTAATAGCCTCTGAGTCCGTATTTGGCTCGGTTGTAACTTGTAAACCCTAGAGAGGTGATTCCTATATAAACCTCCCTAGGGTATCCTAAGGACTCACGTTCCATCATACACCCCCTTGAGCGACTCGCTTCTTAGACGCCGAGCTCGCCACCCCTGTAACTCGCTCTCCAATAATCCAATCTAGCAGGAGTAGGTCTTTACCCTCCGGGGGGCCGAACCTGGATAAACCCATGTGCGTCCGCCCCCATCTCACACCGCAGATGGCCGCCAACTCTTCCTCACGCAACAATCAATCGCTGCTAGTGGCAGCGACTGCCGTGGCCATTTCCACGACATGCGTACTATTAAACCCAAATTATCTCCTATTGCTAAGTTTGCTGCCTCTCCCATAAACATTATAGATAAAGATTATGATTTCTCTCTCGATCTATCATACATAGCTATTGTTGAGAAATAACCTTTTTGTGGGACTAAGAATGAAAGTGCAGTAGCACATATGAATGAACTTTCTACCATGAGTGGCTTGTTTTCTGATGATATTAAGATGCGTACTTACTTTGTTGTTCAGATTTTCCCCTTTTCGCTGAAAGGAGAAGCTAAAACTTGGTTTAGTAATTTACCTCCTGGATCTATTGATAGTCCTGATTGCTTGATTAGTGCTTTCCTGCAGAAATATTTTCCTCCTAGTGCTAGACATGCTATTTTGCAGGAACTTTTTGATTTTAAACAGGGAGAAAAGGAGGTATTACCTGAATCTTGGGCAAGGTTTTGTGCTTTGATTCATGCACAGGCTAGAAGTGTTGGGGGGATACCCCCGGGAAGGGTCACGCCGGGGTATAAAGGCCTAGTTAGCCGATGTACGGCAAGGTCAAACCAAGTGCTGGCCGAGTCACCTCAAGGCGGGCCGAATCACGGGGTAACCCGGACTAGGGGACGTCCACCTAACTTGGTCTCAACCGACTTATGCCGTATGTCGGTAAGATGTATCTAACTTGTATGCAGGAACAGCTGTGGCCGGATCAACTATGTAGGATCTGGGTCATGTCAAGCTTGTAAGAGAAGGAAGGTATCTCGCTGGTCAAAGGTGACCACTGTACGCAGAGCGTGAGCGAAGCGGACAGAGGCAGGACCACCGAGGCGTGGCCGACAAAGGTGACGATGCCTATGTCGGATGACGCAGGCGCCGCAGAGGCTCGCGTAGCCTCTGCATGGATGACGCGGGGCAAAAGTGACCTGGTCGGCTTACTATTTTGGGAAGAGGCATATTCCCTGGAATATGCCTCCACGTATGCCCTAGGTGGAGACCTAGCCACCCCTATATAAGGAGGGCTAGGGACTCTGTAGAAGGGGTTGGTTGGTCTGGGCTTGGTAGTCTTCTAGAGAGTTGTGTTTTGATAGTGGTGAGAGTAAGAGAGTTCTTCTTCCTCCTCTCCCCAATACAGCTCAAGGAGCACTTGTAAACTTTGGAAGTGAATCGAATACAAAGCAACTGTGTGTGGAATCACCACACTATCCCTCCCTAGATTCCCCTATTGTATTTAGTCCCCACCTTTAGCCTATCCATGGCATCTGCCGTGACACCACCCATGACAGTTGGCGCCCACCGTGGGGCTCGCAGGGGTAGCAGGGGTGAAGATCCGGACGTGAAACTTCATCGGCACCGGCGAACGCATCGTCTCCGGGCTCATTCAGCGCTTTGGAGCGCTGGATTTCGTCAGCGACAATGCTGGCTGCTTCGGCAAGCGTCCTCTCCCGCGCAACGGCCTCTTCGTCAAGCTCGGCGCGCAAAAGATCTATGTTGCTGTCAATATGTCGTGCGTTCATCCGTGCGGCTCGCGGGGCGCGTATCACTCGCTCCCCGAACCACGCTAAGGTGATGATGATCGCGCCTGGCGCTGGCGCAAGCAAGGATCCGGCACCAGATCCGGAGGTAACACCTAAGGCACCGAGGAAAAGTAGAGGTCCTCCGCTAGAGAGGCCTGAGAATGTGATGCAGCAGGCGATGGATAGCTTGGCAAACCCAGTAGCAGCAGCAGTAGATCTGGTTCTGGCACAGGCCGAGCTAGAGGAGACTAGGCAAAAAATACTAGAGGGTGCGAAAATGATAGCCGCGGCTCAGCAGTCGTTGAACATGACACTGCGTGAGTACGCAAAGGCAAATAAGGTAGATACTATAAAAGTGAAGGGGAGAAACCTCATGAGTGAAATGAATAAAGAGGGTGATACTAGGATTGAGGAATCAGAAAACTGTTTGTCCGTGGGGCTGCTGAAGTATAGTACTCCGACAAAGAACCTCAGAGTAGCAGATTCAGCTGCATCCGAGTTAGAAGGTCTGACGGGTGAAGCCCATCAAAGACAGCAGGATAGAGTCAATGAGTTGGTTCGGATCGCGAACAGGCAAAACGAGGAGCTGCTCAGGGCAAACCCGGAGAGAGCTGGGGCCTCCAAGATCGTTCATTCGGTGGTGGGTAACCCGGAGAAATCCGTTGGAGCCGCATCGTCTCCTCATGGTGGTCCTAGGAGAGAAGAGGTTGTAACTTCGGCCAGGAGGAATATGCAGATAGTCCCATATGACCCGGCAAGTGCAGGGAAAGGAAAAGAAGTGTAGAGAAATGAGGATCGAAGGAGTGTGAGCCGAGGTGAAGCTGGCCGAGGTAACTGCGACCAAGGCAATGCCGGTCAAGGGAATGCTGTAAACGGCAATGGCGGACAGCATAATTCGGTAGGTGCAGGTCAACCGCAGCAGCGAAATATACCACGGCAAGAGCGCAGTGCCGGCCAAGGTATGCAACAGAGAGCAGCTCCACAGGAGCAAGATAGATACAATGATGGTGATTCGGAGATGGTGAACGCCGGCTATCCTAGACCTGACTATCACGTGATTGGGTCAAGATTGGGAGGCAGGAACTTGATGCCTGATGACGCCAGGCTAAAACTGGATCGGTTGTATAGGTCGGAGCAAATTGAGTGTCAAGGTCCTCCGGGTCCAGCATGTTTTGGGCCCCGGATCATGAAGGAACCTCCGGTACCTAACTTCCAGTTACCGAGAGGCACAAAGACGTATGACGGCAGCACTAAGCTGGAGGATTGGTTGATTAACTATGCAATTGCTGTAAAAATTGCAATAGGCAACTTGAGATGGGCTGTGAGATATGTACCCCAGATGCTGGAGGGGCCAGCGAGGGTATGGCTAAACAATTTACCACCCAGAAGTATTAACTGTTGGATTGATTTTGAGGAGATGTTTGTCAGCAATTTCTCAAGTACGTATCAGAGGCCCAACAGGCCACAGACCCTAGCAATGTGCAGGCAGAGACCGAATGAGACTGACCGGGAGTTTTTAACCCTTTGGTGCACTGTGCGAAACTCGTGTGAGGGTGTGATTGAGTCACATGCCATAGCTTGGTTTGCGCAAGGATGTAGATATGCAAGCATGCTATGTCAAAGGTTGTAAAGAGATATGCCAACCACCTTGGCAGAAACAATCTGAATCGCTGATTCATATGCCTTGGGTGATCCGACGCAACCTAGGCTCACGTTAAACGAGTCAAGCGAGGAGTATTGTCAGTGAGATGGGGCCGGGTCATCTCGGAGAAATGATTACCGAGGTAAAAGAAGGGATGACAGACCGGATTATCGGTACAGTTCGCGGCAAGTTGGAGCCAACGTTAGAAAACTAGAGGACAACAATGGACAACAAGGAATGATGAAAATAAAACTTGGACGCCAGAGCAGAAAAAACAGTGGCAAGAAAAGAAGGACCGTCCAAGGTACACCTATGAGGCAATGCTAGATCAGACGTGTAAATTTTACACGCCTAATCCGAGTAACCCAGCGGGTCACACAACTAGGGAGTGTGAGTGGATGCAAAATATAGAACAAAGTGGTTCAGGGAATGCTCAGGCACCTCAGAATGATCAACCTCGGCAGGAGTTACCCTGGCAGCAATTGCTCTCCGAAGCGAACATGCAACAGCTAATGTTGCCTCCCCCTCCGCCGAGGTATGACAACCATGAGAGAAGGGATGCAGTGCATCAGGTGAAGAACGAAAACCAACAGGATCAGAGGTACCCCAGAAACAGGGGAGGAATGAGTACAGAGAGCATCATCAGAGTTATTGTGTGTTCAGTACGGAAGAGACAGACAGAAAGAGCTTGCAGCGCCGACATATGGAGGTCAATGCAGTAATGCCGGCCATGACAAGGTATATGCCTTGGTCGGATCAGGAGATTACCTGGAGCATCAAAGATCATCCGAAGCTCATGCCAAGTCCTGGTTCATATGCACTAGTGTTGGATCCAACATTCATTGGGCCTAACATCAATGTGAGGTTCTCAAAGGTGCTAATTGATAATGGCAGTAGCATCAACATCATGTATGTGGACACGATGTGCAAGTTGGGTATCTCGGAGAATATGCTCCAAGCTACAAGGACAACTTTCCATGGCATTGTGCCAGGCATTTCTTGTGAGCCCATAGGAAAGGTCCGGGTTGACGTATTGTTCACCACGAGAGATAACTGCCGGACTGAGAATTTGGAGTTCGAGGTTGTAAATTTGGAGAGCGCATATCACGCGTTGCTCGACAGGCCAGCTCTGAACAAATTCATGGCAAGCTGTCACATCAGTTACTTAAAGATGAAGTTGCCCAGGCCAAATGGTGTGATTACCATCGCTGGTGATTTCCGACGTTCCATTGAGTGTGCATCCGCCGGGTCTAACCTAGCCGAGTCACTCGTGATTGCGCAAGAAAATAGAAAAATCCAAGAGGTGGCGGCATTGGCTCAGTCCGTGCAGCAGTATATGCCGGCGCTGAGTAACCTGCATGGTAGTGTCTCATTCCAAGCGACAAAAGATACCAAGAAAGTGCCTGTTGATGATTTGTTCCCTGAGCACACCATAACAATTGGTGCCGGGTTAAATGACAAATAGGAAAGCGAGCTCGTCATCTTCTTCCGTGAGAATCGGGATATTTTTGCTTGGTCCACACAGGACTTGCAAGGTGTTCCAAGGGAGTTGGCCGAGCACTCTTTGAATGTCAGACCCGGTGCAAAGCCAGTGAAGCAACCTCTCCGCCGTTTCACCGAAGACAGGAGAAAGGTCATAGGAGATGAGATAGGTCGTTTGTTGGCTGCAGGATTTGACATATGTGTATCGATTACACGAACCTGAATAAGGCGTGTCCAAAAGATCCATTCCCACTGCCAAGGATAGACCAAGTCATATATTCCACTGCTGGGTGTGAGTTGTTGTCGTTCATTGATGCATATTCTGGTTTCCACCAGATAGCTCTGAACCCAAGTGATCAAATAAAGACTGCGTGTATCACCCCGTATGGGGCTTATTGCTATCGCACCATGCCTTTTGGTTTACGTAATGCAGTGGCAATGTACCAGAGATGTATGCAAAAATGTTTGCATGACCAAATTGGTCAAAATGTGCGGGTGTATGTGGATGATGTTGTGATAAAGACCAAGGAAAGCAAAACGCTCCTTGACGATATCAGGCAGACGTTTGCGAACCTAAGGAGGTTCCGAATGAAGCTTAACCCGGAGAAATGTACCTTCGGTGTCCCAGCTGGAAAATTACTTGGATTTCTTGTCTCCAGCCGAGGCATTGAAGTTAATCCAACTAAAATCCGAGCCATAGAGCGAATGGAACTGCCGAAGTGTCTTAACGATGTCTAGAAGTTCACTAATTGCCTGGCATCCTTAAGTCGGTTTGTATGTCGGTTGGGAGAAAAGTCACTGCCTCTCTATCAACTCATGAAAAAGTCAGACAAGTTCATTTGGACGCCGCAGGCCAATGAAGCCTTTATCCAACTAAAGAAGATGTTTGCCACTGCACCAGTGTTAGCCTCTCCACTATCAAAGGAGCCAATGTTGCTCTATATAGCCGCAACCAACCGAGTTGTAAGTGTAGTAATTGTGGTGGAGCGCGACGAAGAGGGTAAGTTAGTGCAAAGGCCAGTGTATTACCTGAGCAAGGTATTATCTGCATCAAAGCAGAACTATCCTCATTATCAGAAGGTGGCATATGGCGTATATATGGCAGCTAAGAAGCTGAAGCACTATTTCGAGGAGCACCCAATCAAGGTAATATCTGAAGCCCCCATATCCGAGATAATGAGCAACAAGGATGCAAGTGGCAGGATTGCAAAGTGGGCACTTGAGCTAGCTCCTTATGCACCACAATACGACAGAAGAGAAGCAATCAAATCTCAAGCTGCGGCGGATTTTTTTGTGGATTGGGCCGAGGTGCAATATGAGCCACCATTGCCAGATCCGAACTACTGGAGAATGCATTTTGATGGGTCAAAAACAAAAACCGGGTTAGGTGCCAGAGTTGTGCTTACCTCACCAAAGAAGGACCAGCTGAAATATGTGCTGCAGATCCACTTCACTGCATCAAATAATGTTGCAGAATATGAGGCACTTGTACATGGGCTCAAAGTGGCAAAAGAGATTGGAATACGTCGAATCCAATGCTTCGGTGACTCGGATCTCGTAGTCCAGCAAGTCTCCAGACAATGGGATGGTTTGGATGCAAACATGGCATTATACAGATTTCATGTGCAGAAGATATCTGGTTACTTTGAGGGATGCGAATTTCACCATATACCCCGGGTGGAAAATGAGGCTGCCGACGTATTGTCGAAGCTCGGATCAACCCGACAAGCAATTCCACCGGGCGTAGCATTAGAGCACCTCAGAAAACCATCTATCAGGCCATCCCCAGATTCCGACTCAATTTTTATCCCGGCAAATCTGGAATCAGAGGCTGTGCCCATGGACATTGATGTGGGGAGTGGTTCGCGAAACCCGGGGACTGCCTTGGCAAACCCGGGGACTACACAGCATGATCTGGTAGAAGTTATGCCGGTGGATCAGATGGAAATTGATGAGGATGTGTTCCCAGTGCGAGCGGTACCAGCTTGGGCACTACCCATATTCCAATTCCTAAAAGATGGAACTTTACCCGCTGAGGAGGTGCTTTCCAGGCAAACTCAGAGGAGAGAAAAAGCATACACGATCATCAATTCCGAGCTATACAATAGGAGTGTGACTAATGTCCTCCAACGATGTGTTGACCCAGAGGAAGGACTTGACATCCTCCGAGATATACATCAAGGGGAATGTGGGCATCATGCCTCGTCCAGAGCCTTGGTAGCAAAAGCTTTCCGCCATGGGTTTTACTGGCCAAGTGCCTTGGAACAAGCAGAGGATCTGGTGAGAAAATGCAATGGCTGTCAGAGATATGCGACAAAGACACATATGCCAATGTCGGAGCTCAAGACCATACCAATTACATGGCCATTTGCCGTATGGTGCTTGGATATGGTTGGCCCGTTTAAACCAGCAAGAGGGAACATGACCCACATCCTGGTCATGGTTGACAAATTTACGAAATGGATTGAAGTGAAGCCAATAAGAAAATGTGATGGACCTACTGCCGTAAATTTCCTCAAAGACATCATCTTGAGATACGGTTATCCTCACAGTATAATAACGGATAATGGCACAAATTTTGCTGAAGGAGCATTTGCGTGTTTTTGCCGAGATAAGAAGATCCGGCTGGACGTTGCCTCGGTAGCCCACCCCGCATCGAACGGACAAGTGGAGAGATCCAACGGATTAGTGTTATCCGGGATAAAACCCCGGCTCATTGAGCCATTGCAAAGATCAGCGGGGTGCTGGATAGAAGAACTACCAGCAGTACTGTGGAGTTTAAGAACAACCCCGAATCGATCAACGGGCTATACGCCATTCTTTCTGGTATATGTGCCAGAAGCTGTATTACCAGCCGACATAGAGCATGACTCGCCTAGGGTCACCCAATACACAGAAGCCGAAGTGCAAGAGGCCCGGCAAAATGATGTTGATCTGCTGGAAGAAGCGAGAGAATTGGCATTGTCCAGATCCGCCATATATCAGCAAAATCCCCGACGCTATCATAGCCAGAAAGTAAACCCCTGAATTTTCCGGGAAGGTGATCTGGTACTCCGGTTGGTACAACGTACTGCTGGCATGCATAAATTATCCCCCCATGGGAAGGGCCATTCATCGTGAGCAAAGCATTGCACAATGATTCTTATTATCTTATCGATGCAAAACCACATGAAAAAAACAGGGCGGACAGGTCCGACGAGGAATCCAAGCGTCCATGGAATGTAGCTCTACTTCGTCCTTTCTACACTTAGCAGAGAAGTGTATGTATGCGAGTCTCTCATATGTCGGTATGTATGCCGGAAATGAGCTTATCAATGAAATCTTGGCACCTCGATCAGTAACTCGGGGACTGCCTTAGTAATTTTAGTTGTCTTCTATGTTTACTATTTATATGTCGGCTAGCGTAAGTTGCTTCTACTTAATCCGGATTAGTAGTGTGTGAGCACCAAAAACATAACTCTTCGACTTGCTGCTGTCCAACAAGATTTAGCTTCATGGCAAGCAAGAGAACAAGTTTGGAATTGCGTAGCACATGAAAAACGACTAACGAAAGAAACTTAATCGAGCCGACGTTTGTTTTTCGAACTAACCTTGTGCTTACTTTAAATTTATTACGCTGAATTATTTTGGGCTAATCCTAAAGTTTCCAAGTATTGTTAAGTCAATTTTTGAAACTCAGATTCGTAAGTCATAAAACCGAACCAAGGTGGACACGAGCCGAGCCAAGAAATTGGTGGAACAAGAAAATGAAACTCGGGGACTACGCCCAAGTTAATCTGGCATAAAAACTTAGTAGAAAAATATAACTGATGTGCTTAGAAACAATTGCACCCGGCATACCGGGGATCTGATAAATTTCAAAGTTTTTTTCGCTCAATGAGCAGCAGGAGGAGGTAATTCGGCGCCAGCAGGTGCAGCTGCAGCTTCGGCGTAAGTGTCATCTTCGCTGTCTTCGACGTCCGAGGCATCGTCTCCTTTGTCCTCATCCGAACCATCTTCGGCATTTTCATCGTCAGCGGTGCCAAGGAAGCTTGGACCCTCATTCCACTGATGAATGAGGGCATATTCAATGACGCTATGGGCGCAAGCCTTGAGCCGAGCAATCCACTCCGGGTCGCTGGACCATCTGGATCCGGTGCGCATGCACGCTAGGAGATTGAGGTCGATTTTCTCATACCACGTAAGAATGTAGTGGAGAACGGTATCAGCTCCGGCACGTCCAGCGGATTCCCTCCAAAGGTCGAGCTGGGTTTCGCATTCCATCAACTTGTCGACGAGAACTGCGGTCTGATGACCCACAAGTATAGGGGGTGTATCGCAGTATTTTCGAGGGAAGTGAAACCCAATTTATTGATTCGACACAAGGGGAGCCAAAGAATATTTATAAGCCTTAACAACTGAGTTGTCAATTCAGCTGCACCTGGAAACAATCTTGCTCACAGCAGTTTATCAGTAGCATTAGTTTTGTAGTAGGAATAGTAAAGTGGCAGTAGTAGTAAAGTAAAGACAGTAGTAACAATAGCAGTAAATAGTAGGATTTGAGTGCGGTAGGCATAGGGATGGATGGACGGGCGTTGCATGGTCAAGACAATTCACATAGCAATCAGAACATAGGGCAATTGTAGATAAATAAAATAAAGCATCCAAGTACTAGACAATCCTAGGCATGTGTTCCATATATAGTCATACGTGCTCGCAATGAGGACTTGCACAACATCTTTTGTCCTGCCAGCCCGTTTGCAACGGGGCCTCTAGGGAACTACTGGCAATTAAGGTGCTCCTTTTAATAGAGCACCGGAGCAAAGCATTAACACTCCATGAACACATGTGATCCTCACATCAAAGCCTTTCCCTTCCGGTTATCCTGATTTCTGTCACTTCGGGGCCATAGGTTCCGGACAACAACGTGTGTATACAACTTGCAGATAAGACCAAGAACAATACTATCATAATGAATCAATAACATGTTCAGATCTGAAATCATGGCACTCGGGCCGTAGTGACAAGCATTAAGCACAACAAGTCGCAACAAAGTCATTAAGCACTAATAAAAGATACTAGGCACCATGCCCTAACAATCTAATGCCATTACATGAACGATCTCATCCAATCCCTACCATCCCCATAGCCTACAGCGGGGGATTACTCACTCATAGATGGGGGAAACATGGATGGTCGATGGAGAAGCGATGGTGATGATGATGGCGATGATCTTCTCCAATTCCCCGTCCCGGCAGGGTGCTAGAACGGAGTTTCTGGTACTATTTCGTGGAATCTGGTGGTGGCGGCGGAGCGGAACTCCTTCTGGAAAAACGTTGAAACCCCCTGGAGTTTTTAGGTTAGAAGGCTTCTTATAGGCGAAGAGTGAGACCGAGGGGGTGCCTGGGGGGCCCACACCACCCCCTGGCGCGGCCTGGCCTACGCCAGCAGGTGGTGTGGCCACCCCTGGCTCTTCTCCGTCTCGTCTTCTGGCTCCGTGAGTCTTCTAGGCACTGTGGCTTTTGTCCCGCCCAATTCCGAGAATATTCATTTTCTGACTATCCTGGAACCAAAAACAGCAGAAAACAGGCAGCTGGCACTGTGGCTCTTGTTAATAGGTTAGTCCAAGAAATCATATGAAAAGTACTCCAAAGTGTGGACAAAACACAAGAAAGTGGATAAAACCGAGCATGGAACATCAAAAATTATAGATACATTTGCAATGTATCAACATCCCCAAGCTTAACTCCTGCTCGTCCTCGAGTAGGTAAGTGGTAAAAAGAAAGAATAATTTTTGAGGTGACATGCACCATCAAAGTTTTGACCAAAGTATTTGTAAACATTCAAAGCTGGGATCATAGTACTTCAATCATAACATGAAAGACAAAGTTCTAGCAATAAGACAACGAAACTATGATGCAACATGAAAAGGCACAAACAAAAGATTCATGAATAACAATGCTTTGCAAGACGTTTGTTTGTTTCATATAAATAAAACATAGCATAGTGGCAATCAGCTTGTCCCTCATAGAGTAGCAAACATAAATGCATAGGACGCCTTCAAAGTTTACAAGAGTGAGTAGATACAAATAGTTTAAAACAAGCAATATCAAGGTATGCATCAATCAACAAGTCTTGGGACAATGCAGATAGAACTAAGAATGGCCACTATGCTCTCAAGAAAGTGCTCATAGAATGTGTGGAGAGTCAACAAGGAAATGAAAAGGTTTTGAATAGTTTGAAAGGCTTCCAAATGCTGAAAGTATGGTACTCATTAGCTTTGAGCTCTCATTGCCCCTATCATAAGCATCTTTAATGTGGTTAGGTGAAAGTGAGGTCCAATCTAACTTATATGCTTGACAAACTATAAACTGAAAATCCCAAGTCCCTTGAGTACGAGGTCCGCTCCTCATGCTACTCAACTTTAGTTACCGGTAAGTTCTTGTCATCGTAAGTATGTGCATATCATTGAGAACCTCCAACGGGGTACCCCTTGCCCGATGATACGGAAGAATCCCCATATCAAAATGACAAGGCAAGCAGACAATGAGTATCGCAACAATCTTCTTATTTACCATGGGAAAATGGTGCTTTTTTCTCTCTTCCTCTTTTCATAAATCTCTCTTTTTTTTCTTTTTCTCAATAGCTATCTTTCTCTTTTTTTATAAGAAGAATGCTTCATAGATATCATTATGGTTATGCTGCAGGTTTCCACCATGTCAGCATGGATTAGACCAGCGGCCCAGGCGTTTCTCTAACACACATACATAACTCCATGGACTTACAAGCTCCCCTTTTATTTCACACCGACGACATCCGCAAACAAAAGAGCAAGGTATCAACTGGGTATATATTTACAAGTGTTGAAAGCGTTCCCCGTGACAGCACGGTTCTGCTAATCCCCAGCCTATAATTTGCAAGCATATAACTTTCATGCAGAGTTCACAATGGTTCAGGTTTATTAAGTGGAGGAAATAAAGTGTGCCATCAAGTTCGTGAGAGCTTTACTAACTAACTTTCTCAAAACAAGCAAACATTTTATTCGGAAGAAAAAAGGCATATTGAATATGCACGGAAGTAGCAAATGATGCAAATAGGTAGGTATGGTGGACACTTTGGCAATATTTCGTTTAGGGAGTTGGAAACATGAGTAAAATACTCAGTGGAAGTGAAGGCTAGCAATAGTAAGGGAGCGACAAACGAGAGAGCAATAATGGCCATAATCATGGAGAGCGAAAAAACATCATTGGTAAAAGCATAAAGTGATACTACAAGTTGAAAACTAAAGGATCATAAAGGCTTATGGTGACTTGAGATAGTCATAACATGGTGTGAGCATGTGCCAAGTCAACCCAAATAAAGCATCAAAGGAGAATACCACTATACTATGCTTTAATATGCTAAAACAACGCATGATTCATCCAAGGCACATTAAGCAATGTCAATTGTTTATAACAAGTCATGCTACAGCAATAATACTAAGTATAAAGCCAAAACAATATCAAGCATGGCATGATAGAGCATAGGCCACAGTCAAAAACAAGCCCTCTTTACCACTTAAGCATGAGCTTTCCTACTCTTTTCCAAACCAACCCAAACCAAACTATTTGAACACCAATGCATGAAAGAGGGGGTCCAACCAACTTATTCAGAAAACTAAACAAACCAAGAAAACTAAAAAACAAAACAAAAACGAAAAATAAGACGCTCCAAGAACAACACAACTGTGCATGAAACAATAAAAATGAAGCGTTTGGAAGAAACCTGGAATTTTTATTGATGAAGAAGGGGATGCCTTGGGCATTCCCAAGCTTTGACGCTTGTACTTATTGGATATTTCTTGGGGTGACACGCGTGGCATCCCCAATCTTGAGCTTTAGTCCATCCTTCATCTCATTACTCATTCCTTCCATACACCTGAAAATTTTCCTTCATACAAAACTTCACATAATCTTTATTAGCAACATTAGTGCAGTTAAGATAAATAAGTCTTAAGGTTCAATTCTAACACCAAATAAAATTCCATTCGAACACTAGCTACTGTAGTACTTTCTTCAAAAATCTCAATTCCCCAAAAAAACTCAAGAAGGAACTAACAAGAAGCAAATACGGAAAATGGCAGAAATCTGTCAAAACAGACCAGCAGGTAAATACGATTTTTTTCGACGACCTTCTGTTGCTCAAATCAAAAAGTGTTGAACTAACGAAAGTTATATAACAACCTGGGGCAGAAGCAAAGAAAAATACAGCTCAATCCGATGTACAGAGCTCTCTCAGGAATTTTTACGGTGAAGCACATAAATCTGTTTCGGGACAGCAACTTTCCCAATCATTACTTCTCTCTCATTAGAGGTTACTCTTGGCACAAAAAGCAAATAAAAAGGATAAGGAGTGGTTATTACAGAGGTAATAACTTCCAAGACTCATCTAAAACTCTTGTTTTATCTCCCAACAAGTACTTTTCTTTAACGCCTTTAAGTTAGGCATAAGCAAAAACTAAAATGGATAGAATAGAAGTAAGCAAAAATAATCATTGTGAAAACATTGTTTTGTTCAATGAAATCCTTTTGTTAACAAGGTTGATCAGGTCTTGCTACCAAAACAATTTCATATGAGACAAAACTTTGTATTCCACTAATGATTATGTTACCTCAACCTTGATAGCAATGGTCTCAATCATAATAGTTTCAAATTTTGCTCTTGGTATGGGACAATATATTTCTCCAACTTGAATGCCCTCAACATGTTCAATTGAATTCAAATCATAAGTCCTTTCAATCTTCTTGAGGAAATAGACAATGTGTTCCTTGTCATTAACATTAAAGGTCACCTTCCCTTGATTATAATTAATAACAGCTCCTGCAGTATTTAAGAAAAGGTCTCCCAAGAATAATAGACATATTATCTTCTTCAGGCATAAAAGTTTGAGAGGATGCTCTCATAAGGAATATGAGTTGAAGTAAAAGAGAGAATCAAGAAGCAAATTCAAAACTTTAAGTCTAACCCACTTCCTATGCATAGGAATCGTGTATGCAAATAAATTCACAAAGAACAAAGTGACAAGCATAGAAAGATAAAACAAGAGTAATTTCAAAACTTTCAGCACATAAAGAGGTGTGTCAATACCATGAAAACTTCCACAACCATATTTTCCTCCCTCATAATAATTTTCAGCAGCCTCATGAAGAAACTTAACAATATAACTATCACATAAAGCATGTTCTTCATGATCTACAAGCACTAGAGCTTTATTATAAATGTTTTCACGAGAAACCTCAGGAACATAACATTCATTCTCCTTTAGTAAGCAAGGGGGACAATCAAATAATGTAAGGGATAAAGAGCTACTCTCATTAGAAGGTAGGCATGGGTAGCTAATCCATTCTTCCTCCTTTTGTTCATCACTCTCCTCCTCTTTTTCATCTATGAGATTTCAGGTTCATCAATTTCTTCTTCCATAGGATCCTGCAAGGCATTAGTCTCTTCCATTTGTGGAGAGCATCTATTAAAATATTCAAGAATATTGCCATTTTCATCCTTGTAATTATCAAAGCAAAATTTAAGTATACCATAAACCTCATACTTATAAGGTGAATCATCAATATTTTCAAGCAAACTAGCAAGTTCAAAAGCACCCTTCCAAGCAATAAATTCTTCAATTTGTTCCGCATCATAAAAGTCATAAATTCCTTTAGCATAGAAAGATATGGTATCATTATCACTATACTCACATTAAAAAGGGAGGTGTTTATACCTCTTTCTGCAACGAGACTCATCACAACAATAAGTAACATTATAAGTAGAGCACACGTTCCTAGCAATGGTATACAATCTATCAATTTGTTCCCATAAGTATTTCCCTTTTTGTGACAAGCGGTGTTCCTTATAATAATATCTTTGATAGTCCGTGAATCCACCTTGCCAATAAGCTTCAGTTTCAAAGAAAACAACCATTGCCAACAAGCATGATAAAGCAAGACAATAACAGGCCAACGAAAATAACAACTAGAGTAGGAACTAATTTTTTTGTATTTTTGATAAAGAAACAAGCAAACAAGGAGAAAGATAAACTTAGCTTGAACAATAGTGAATCCAAGTGAACTTGATAAATAAAGCTATGCTCCCTGGCAACGGCGCCAGAAAATAGTCTTGATGACCCACAAGTATAGGGGGTGTATCGCAGTATTTTCGAGGGAAGTGAAACCCAATGTATTGATTCGACACAAGGGGAGCCAAAGAATATTTTTAAGCCTTAACAACTGAGTTGTCAATTTAGCTGCACCTGGAAACAATCTTGCTCACAGCAGTTTATCAGTAGCAACAGTTTTGTAGTAGGAATAGTAAAGTAACAGCAGTAGTAAAGCGAAGAAAGTAGTAACAAAAGAAGTAAACAGTGGGATTCGAGTGCGGTAGGCATAGGGATGGATGGACAGGCGTTGCATGGACAAGACAATTCACATAGCAATAAGAACATAGGGCAATTGTAGATAAATAAAATAAAGCATCCAAGTACTAGAGAATCCTAGGCATGTGTTCCATATATAGTCATACGTGCT
The DNA here is from genome assembly GCA_910589775.1 of Avena eriantha. Taxonomy (NCBI): domain Eukaryota; kingdom Viridiplantae; phylum Streptophyta; class Magnoliopsida; order Poales; family Poaceae; genus Avena; species Avena eriantha. Next base: position 128,689,766 of record OU342741.1, on the reverse strand, counting down.
GGCAATGAGAACTTGCACAACATCTTTTGTCCTGCCAACCCGTTTGCAGCGGGGCCTCTAGGGAACTACTGGCAATTAAGGTGCTTCTTTTAATAGAGCACCGGAGCAAAGCATTAACACTCCATGAACACATGTGATCCTCACATCAAAGTCTTTCCCTTCCGGTTATCCCGATTTTTGTCACTTCGGGGCCATAGGTTCCGGACAACAACGTGTGTATACAACTTGCAGATAAGACCAAGAACAATACTATCATAATGAATCAATAACATGTTCAGATCTGAAATCATGGCACTCGGGCCCAAGTGACAAGCATTAAGCACAACAAGTTGCAACAATGTCATAAAGCACTAATAAAAGATACTAGGCACCATGCCCTAACAATCTGATGCCATTACATGAACGATATCATCCAATCCCTACCATCCCCATAGCCTACAGCGGGGGATTACTCACTCATAGATGGGGGAAACATGGATGGTCGATGGAAAAGCGATGGTGATGATAATGGCGATGATCTCCTCCAATTCCCATCCCGGCAGGGTGCCAGAACGGAGTTTCTGGTACTGTTTCGTGGAATCTGGTGGTGGCGGCGGAGCAGAAATCCTTCTGGAAAAACATCAAACCCCTCGGAGTTTTTAGGTCAGAAGGCTTCTTATAGGCGAAGAGGGAGACCTAGGGGGTGCCTGGGGGCCCACACCACCCCCTGGCGCGGTCTGGCCTGGCCCGCGCCAGCAGGTGGTGTGGCCTCCCCCTGGCTCTTCTCCGTCTCGTGTTCTGGCTCCGTGAGTCTTCTGGAAAAATAGGCACTTTGGCTTTTGTCCCGTCCAATTCCGAGAATATTCATTTCCTGACTTTCCTGGAACCAAAAACAGTAGAAAACAGGCAGCTGGCACTGTGGCTCTTGTTAATATCTTTGTCCAAGAAATCATATGAAAAGTACTCCAAAGTGTGGACAAAACACAAGAAAGTGCATAAAACCGAGCATGGAACATCAAAAATTATAGATACATTTGCAATGTATCGCGGTCCCCTCCGGAGTATCTTCATCGGGCCAAAAGGCGTTGAAGATCCGGATTGCCACATCAAGGATATCCTTGCCGTAGTTCTTCACAATTTCCACGCGAGAAGACAAACTGACCAGCAAGTCCTCCATGTCATAAGGAATTTCACCGGTGTCAGGAGTAATGGGGGTACCCCTCTCCTGGCGGAACTTGGCAACAACAGTGGTCGCAATGGCATTGTCCTCTGGAAATTTTCCTGAAAATAAGACAAGAGAAACAAATAAGGAAAAGACATGTGAAGTAACCCGGAGAAATATGCTGGATGAAGGAAAGGAACTTACGTGAAATATGGCTGTGGATCCGGGTCAACTCCTTGGTATAGTCATCACGCCTTTTCCGAAGTTGCACAAGTTCCACATCCGCCGACTCAAGCTTGACGTTGGCCTCCTTAAGAAGTTCTGGGTCCTTGGCGATCTGGAGGTTGAGGCGTTCTCTTTGTTCGGTAAAATCTTGGCCTGCATTCTCTAGTTCGGATTTGTGCTGCGCCTTAAGCTTTCTTCATATCTGCCTTAAGCTGGGCAATTTCTTCATCTTTGGTCCGGAGTTGGGCAAGGTCGTCGTGTTTCTTCTTGAGTTCAGCTTGGTGCTGCCCTCCTTGTTCGAGAAAATGCAACATCATGTCAGGCACGGGCACACTATCTTCAAGAGAGGCTGAAATAGTTTGTTGACCCGACAAAGCCGATGTATGAATATTTGCCAAGCCAAGGAGAAAAGGAGATAGAAAGAACAGCAAGGTGGAGCAATATTAACTAACCCTTTATCTGGTCCAGAATTTTCCTAATAAGGATATTCTCAGCCTCCACACCAGCTGCAAAAATTCGGGCCAAGTGGAACTTAACCCAGCTCTAGGTGTGTGCATATTCGAAGTGTACAAAATCCAGGCCAAGTGGAACTTAACCCGGCTCTAGGTGTGTGCATATTCAAAGTGTACAAGATCCGGGCCAAGTGGAACTTAACCCGGCTCTAGGTGTGTGCATATTCGAAGTGTACAAAATCCAGGCCAAGTGGAACTTAACCCGGCTCTAGGTGTGTGCATATTCGAAGTGTACAAGATCCGAGCCAAGTGGAACTTAACCCGGCTCTAGGTGTGTGCATATTCGAAGTGTACAAGATCCGGGCCAAGTGGAACTTAACCCGGCTCTAGGTGTGTGCATATTCGAAGTGTACAAGATCCGGGCCAAGTGGAACTTAACTCGGCTCTAGGTGTGTGCATATTCGAAGTGTACAAGATCCGGGCCAAGTGGAACTTAACCCGGCTCTAGGTGTGTGCATATTCTAAGTGTACAAGATCCGGGCCAAGTGGAACTTAACCCGGCTCTAGGTGTGTGCATATTCGAAGTGTACAAAATCCGGGCCAAGTGGAACTTAACCCGGCTCTAGGTGTGTGCATATTCGAAGTGTACAAAATCCAGGCCAAGTGGAACTTAACCCGGCTCTAGGTGTCTGCATATTCGAAGTGTAAAAAATCCGGGCCAAGTGGAACTTAACCCGGCTCTAGGTGTGTGCATATTCGAAGTTATTAAGGAGCTACGTTAATTCTCTAAGGAGCATCCGGCCGAGTAACAAGTTACTCCCCCGGAGGCTCGGGGACTAATGGTTATATCACTAATATCTTCTGCATGCTAAGGAAAAGGCGAAATAATGCACCTCCATCATCCGACCTACAAGGTTAATTGCCTTGGCAGCGGTATTCATCTGCGCAGCAAATTCAGCGGGACCGAACTTCTCCGGGAGATCGTCATTGTGGACGAACTCCGCCTTGTTCCAGCTGTTCACAAACTCGATCAAGGTCGGAGGATATCGTTCGCCGCTGAGCATGTGGGGTGCAACTAGACCCTTAGCATGAGCTTCCCTCCTCTCAACCTGGGAAAGGGTCGGACTGGTGTGCAAAGCAAGTTGCATATCAGCTGGCTCGGCAGGGGCGTCCTTCGGCGGTGGAGTCTTTTTTGTGAGCATGGATGCAAGTGTGCGCTGTCCAGTCTCAATGGACGTTGACCTAGCGGCGTCAGGAGCCTTCTTGCCCTTGGGTTGCTGCTGCGAGGCGGAAGCTGCTGCAGCGGATTTGCCCTTGGGAGCTGCCTTGGTGCTTCCCTTGGTGCTGCTGGTGTCTTCTCGCCGAGCCTTGGAAGACTTGGACGAGGCGGAGGGGCTTGGTGCCTTTGTTGTAGCTGCTGGTGCTGGAGCCGAAGATGGTGCTGGTGCTGATTTTCGTTTTGGTGAGGGTACTGTGGGTATCTCGAATGAAGCTGTTTGTGGCGGAGCCGAAGTGGTGGTTGCTGCTGCCTCGCCAGAGCCAGTCTCCCCCGCTCCGAGGTTGCCCTCTTCTTGACGAGGTGGGCTTGAATCCGGAGCAGCCGCTGAACCCTCCTGAATGGGGCTCAACGGGCGTGAATTTTCGCCACGAGGGGGAGAAGGGCTATGTCGGAGCGGTGAAGCAATGCCGGATCCGCTCTGGGGAACCTCTACCGTGGCCCTACCGAATATAATCATAAATGATGAGGAATTATGACTAAGGAAGAACGAATAAATAGCAAAGGGTGAAGTGGCTTACTCATCCGAGGTCACAGGCTCTTTGGGCTTCCGAGCCCTCCGGGCTATGGCCTTGGTTGGAGGCTTGGTGGCAGTTTTGTCCCCTGACTTCTTTCGCCTTTTAGCTGGCTGAGAGGGTCTGGAGGAAGATGTTGATGCAGCTCCCCTCTTCTTCTTCGGTGCGACCGGAATAGGCTCACCCACGGCAAGGGGAGGATCTTCATGGATCTGCCCACCGGGGTTAGCTGATGCCGGAAAAGCATAAGAAAGGGGGACATTGTCAAATGCCTCCATCACCTCAACGTCCGAATCATCTTCATCGTCGGGCCAATCTCTAATGGAAGAGAGTTTACCGGTGGGTTGCTTGGTCGCATCTGCCATAGGCAGGAACATCTCCTGATCCGGTTCCTCCTCGTCCGAGGTATCGCGATCGGGCGCCCATTTGAGAGAAGGCTCGGTGCCATCCTTGATGGTTTGCTGAAGAAACATCTAAGGGAAAGAAAAGGCAACAAGATTAAACCTACAACAAGGACCAACATGTGATTTAATTCAGAAAGAGTTTGCGGCACGAGACTTACCGCAGGAGGAAGCCTATCTCGGCAGAAGTGTTCAAGCCCCCACGTCCACTCAGAAGAGAAGTCCTTGTGGGTGGTGAAGAGGGCCTTGAACTGGCAGTAGATCTCGGTGTTGCTTAACTCGAATGAAGAGGTCCGGTTGGGGTCGCGGCCCCAGCTCATATGACAGAGTCTATGTGTGCGTTTCTGGAGGGGGGAGATCCGGTTGCAAACAAACGTGATCATTGCGTATTCATTGCGTAATCCCAAATCCTTCAACTCCTGAAACCTCTTGTTGACTTGGTTCTCCAAGACAGTGGGCTTCTTAGGGACCTTGTCCCATAAATCCGGGTTAGGAGGACCTAGAGTATAGGGGCGCAGCCGGATCAAATCTTCAGAGGTGCTGTTCCGGACATAGAAGAAGGTCCGGGCCCATCCCTTGCAAGAGTCAAGTCCCGTGACTCTGGGGAAGATGGACTGATTTCGGGGAGAGATTGACGCAACGCCAAACTGCATGAGCTGTTTGTCCTCCGGATTAAGCTCTATGTTTGGAATCACGTTCCGGCGAGGGCCAAAGAACTAGATCTAGAGCTCCTTCGTGGGCCATAGTCCGGCGTAACCTTCGATGGTGAAGGCAAAGGCGGAGAGAGACGTGATGGCATTAGCCAGAAGATGGTGCGGCTGAAGCTCATACGTATTGAGCCAGTCATGGAAAAAAATCACTAACTGGCAGACCAAACCCACACTAAAAGTGGGATAGAAACACCACATACTCACCCGGATTGGGTGAGGGGACAAGCTTGGCGGAAGCGAGGCGTGCGGCGACGCCCTCCGGGATGCGCCTGGTGCGGTACAGCCAATCCAGGTCATCCTGGAAAACCCAGGATCCGGCCCACGCGCCGCGGTCGGTGTTCGCCGCGTCTTCCTCCATCTCTTGCTCTGCGACGGTGAGCTCCTCCTCGGTCATCTCTAGATCACTATCCTCACTAGCGCAAGCAGCGGTGGGAGGCAGTGGCCTGGACTGGCGAGGACCCGTGGCGGAGGAGATGCGTGGAGGTGGCGGCGACGCTAGTGCATGTGGAAGCAGTGCAGCAGCGGCGCTGCTACTCAGATGCGGGGGCGGCGGCGCTATCGCTGGAGAAGATGAGGAAGAAGCAGAGGCAAAGGGACGCGGAAGTGGGGAAAGGACCCAAGGGGCACGCCCCTCCCCTATTTAACCACTCCCTTAAGGGGGTAGTGGGATCGCGTTTTGCGGGCGGGCCACACGGTGTGGCCGTGTATGACCCGGATCAACCAATCAGCGACGAGCCACAGGAAGGGCCATAGAGCGTAGCGGATCCCACGACGCGATGTTGTGATACAGTTAACGAGGAGGCAAGCATGACGTGACGTGTGCCACAGTAACTTCTGACAATAACTGCGGCGGTTACTGTAGCAGGCCCTTAAAATGAGGCAAAGTAATGATTAGCCTCCACGTGGGGAAGCGTACAAGAGAAGGAAGAATGACCCGGATGAGTACGAGGTAACCCGGCCAGCAAGTAAAAACTTGGAATGTGCCAAGGGAAAATAAACCTATGGAATCTGGATTATGAGGTAACTCGGAGAAGGAGCAAGGAGCTCAGTAAGATTGAACCTGCTGTGGCCTTAGTGGCTAAGGCAGCTAAGACCGCACCAGCTTCGGGGACTAATGTTGGGGGGATATGTTGCGACCTCGGATCGGTAAAGATCCTAAGTCCCTGTGATTAACATGCTAGTCCCTAGATCAATAGCTAGCACTTCACAGTCGATGAATATCATGTAAAACACAAGTCATTATTACACGAATAATCCAGAGTATAATTATTACAACTTGCATAGCTTATAGCTAGCTCAAATAAAACAGCGGAAACTAAATAAAACTTGAGTCCATCAACGCCTCGGGCTAGATGCGTGAAGACCCGCGATCCCTACGCACCTTTCAATCTTCGGATTCTGCACATAAGACGTGCAGCCAACAAGTTGGGTCAATACTTTGAATGTATTGGCAAATTACACCAAGGAAGGAACAAGACTAACTCTACATGCAAGGCTAGAGTAGGCTTTGGGGTTTATTTGCGTAAAGCCAATTTTATCAAGGTAATGAGAAAAGAGGAAGAAAATTTTCCCTACTTTGTAAACTTTGATAAATAGTATAGGGTCAAATGGAACACGAGGATATTACTCACCAAGTGCCCAATCAACCTAACACTTGGATATTACACACTAGGTGACACTTGGATATTACGCACCAAGTTACTTGGATATGACAGACCAAGTTCCCAAATTCCCACCTATTAGCGATATTATGCACGCCATAGGGTTTGAAAAACTTTTGTTTGAAAAGAGAGAGGAAGATCTTTCAGAGGCTCCATCCTTCAGATGCTCAAAATGTTCTTTTCCGTGAACTCAGCTGATCGATCAGATTGCAATACCCTCGAGAGGTTGTGCACTTTCCCCACAATCCACGATCAAGTCCTTTTACAGACAAGACCATGGCGAAGCCTTCCCTTAGTAGCCCCTCTACCAGCTGGATCCAACTGTGCCAAGAACCTCCAAATGTTGGTACCCCGGTGAGGTTTCCCACTAAGTACTAAGCCAAGACAGAGCCCATATGTATTGTGGTTGCACGGGAAGCTTATGAATTCTGAAACATGGAAGACTTCTTTGATTCCTGGGCGGCCGTCCTCCACCAAAATCTCACTCGTTGTCCCGACAACCATTCCGCCCAGAAGAAAACTTAGTTTTATTTTGAAGGGGTTTTGGAGAAGAAAGTTCGCTCGAGAGAGCTATCATACTTAGAAAATTCTTGAGTCTTTCGAACCCTCCCAACGGTATTTGATATATATATAGCATAGCAAGCAATACTTAGCAAAACAGGGGGAACCTATTAGGACGGAAAATCCTAAGCATAAAGCTACTCATGGCATACTACAAAACCGCACTTGCAAAAATAGTAATAAGAAAGCTACTAAAAACCTACACATGCATACTACAAGATTTTGAAGAGTAAAACATGCATAGTCAAAAACTGGGACATAACATGAACAAGTGGTGTAACTTTCCTTGATCCGAGCAGCAATCTACACAACAATACTCCTCAGTGCACTCCGAGCAATCTAACGAAGCAAACAAGGATCCAATCACAATTTGCACAAAACAAGTCACGAAGTCAAATATGCATGCATGCAACATGGTAATATGCAAGGATGGGTTTGATTTCGGCCAAGGGTCTTAACCAGGGGTGTTGTTGAGTTGGGGATGTCATTAGAATCGATTTCCCACAGATTTTAGGTATTTTGGATAAAACCCTAATTAACCAGGCTTGAAACTAGATCTACAGCTCTAATCTATCTCGAAATAGATCTAAACACCCTAAGCAAGATATGATAATTTTCTACAGAAGGTATTGCCAAAACAAGGCCAACGCAACAAGAATCAACTAAAACGGAGTTACGGATAATTTTCTAGAATTAATATACTCTAATCTAAACTTTTAACTCTACTGCAAGGTTGCCGTGGCAAAATAGTAATATTATTGTAGATCTGTGTTCTACTCGAAAATATGAATCCAACGGTATATTATACGCAATTTTTGGACTAATAATCTAATTTCTATGAATTTTACAAATTACAGCTATAATCTGCAATTTTAAATTCGAACGGAATATTCCAGAGAATATTCCGCTGACTGGACAGGTTGACTGGGACTAGATGCTGACCTGACGACGACATGGCGGTGACGAGTCAACTGATCGGGACGATTGAATCTCGACCGTCGGGATGAGATCCGGTGGTTAGAAGAGAAGTTGGCTCAAAATAGACCCGATTTTGCCTAACAAAGGACTAGAAGTAGATCTGTGTTAGAGAGATAAATCCGTAGGTCAAATCGAAAAACTTTGAACATGAAAGTTGTGGAGGATGATTAGATCTACCTTTTCACCAAAAGGATTTGGATTCCAAGAAACGAGCGCGAGTAGATCTTGGAATTACGCCATCAGATCTGAAATATTGCGTTGCGAAATTCTCCGGCTGTGGTGGATGAAAAGAGGTGAGGTTTGTCGGAATTGAAAGATTTCGACTAGATCTACAACTTTCGTGTTGAAGCCGAAGGCAGCCGACGAAGTTTAGATGGGTTTAGTAGCGAAATACGATTCGGTGGGGTGTAGATTCGGGATTTCGGGAAGGAGAAGTATTATAGCTGTTGCTCCGATGGATTACTTAGGCTTTTATGATGATGGGAAGATAGATCTTGGAGTAGGGAACAAGTAGAAACAAACGGAAGTCAATTCGGAGTTGTAGATAAAAAGTTATAAGTGTTTGAATAGAGATAGGTTTAGAAAACAGATTTTCGCACGCTTTTTAAAGCGGAGGTGGGATCGATCCCGTACGATGGCTGGTTCGGTCGGCTGAGGTGGGCCGGCCGGCGGCCCATTTCGTTTTTTTTTCTTTTTCTATTTTTGTATTTTCTTTATATCTTTTGCATACGAACTTCAAATTAGACGAAATTGGTCTCTAAAATTTTGTAAAAAGAAGAGGGTTAGGATAGGATTATAAAATAACACCTTTGCAAAGGTTTTGGTGGTTAAAAAGGTTTTACCCTCCTTTTGTCTGTAAGAGAGTATGGGGTTTGAGAATTGCCTGATGCAAATTTTTCGATAGGTGATGCCATGATGCAATGATATGATGCATGCTTACTAGTAACATCGGAAATTATAAAATTTGGGATGTTATAGGATACCCCTAGGTAGGGTCACGCCTGGGTATAAAGGACTAGTTAGCCGAGGTACGGCAAGGTCAAAGCAAGTGCTGGCTGAGTCACCTCAAGGCAGGCCGAATCACGGGGTAACCTGGATCAGGGGATGTCCACCAAACTTGGTCTCAACCGACTTATGCCATATGTTGGTAAGATGTATCTAACTTGTATGCAGGAACAGGTGTGGCCGGATCAACTATGTAGGATCTGGGTCATGTCAAGCTTGTAAGAGAAGGAAGGTATCTCGCTGGTCAAAGGTGACCACTGTACGCAGAGCATGAGCGAAGCGGACAGAGGCAGGACCACCAAGGCGTGGCCGACAAAGGTGACGATGCCTATGTCAGATGACGTAGGCGCCGCAGAGGCTCACGTAGCCTCTGCATGGATGACGCGGGGTAAAAGTGACCCGGTCGGCTTACTATTTTAGGAAGAATATGCCTCCACGTATGCCCTAGGTGGAGACCTAGCCACCCCTATATAAGGAGGGCTAGGGACTCTATAGAAGGGGTTGGTTGGTCTAGGCTTGGTAGTCTTCTAGAGAGTTCTGTTTTGATAGTGGTGAGAGTAAGAGAGTTCTTCTTCCTCCTCTCCCCAATACAGCTCAAGGAGCACTTGTAAACTTTGGAAGTGAATCAAATACAAAGCAACTGTGTGTGGAATCACCACACTATCCCTCCCTGGATTCCCCTAGTGCATTTAGTCCCCACCTTTAGCCTATCCATGGCATCTGCCGTGACACCACCACGACAGGAAGTCCATTACCTAAGAATGAGCTTCTTGATATATTTTATAATGGACTAACCAAAGAATCTAGGACATACCTAGATAGTTGTGCTGATTGTGTTTTCAGGAATAGGACTCCTAAGGAAGCCGAGGAATTAATGGCTAAAATAAGCAAGAATTATGAAGATTAGACTCCTCCTGAAAAAGCTATACCTGAAGTAATTGCACCTGAACCTACTATACCAGTGTCTATTCCAACATCAAAGAAGAGGGGAGTTATTGAATTAAATGATGAAGTGATGAAGGAAGCTAAGAAATGTCTTAAGGGGAAAGGAATTAAAGCTGCAGATGTCAAGAACTTACCTCCTATTGAAGAGTTATGTAAGCCTATTCCCTACTCATCCACTATCGAGGTACACTCTCTCCAACACTTTGATGAAGGTGATATCCCTTACTCTAAACCTCCTGATAAATGCTTAGAAGAATTTGATATCTTTATTGTTAAGCAAGATAATTTTAATAAAAGGGTGCAAAATCATCTAATGGAAAACACTCCTGCTTAGAAGAATTCGATATCTTTATTGTTAAGAAAGATATTGTGGAAAGAACCTCTAATGATGTTAAAATGATTGTTAAACACTTTCAAATGGTTCAAACTCAAATAGATCAACTCGTTAAAGTGCAAAAAGACTTGCTAGTTAATGCTGCTAAAGAAAAACATGCTTATGAAATTAGAACTAGAAGTGGAGCTGCTACCCAGGATCCTCTATATCCTGAGGGGCATCCCAAAAGAATTGAGCAGGATTCTCAACAAGCTGAAAATAGTGGCTCTACTCGTAAGAAAAGGAAAAAGAAACATAAAACTGTTGTAGAACCCTCTAAACCTGCTATAGATCCTAATAGTATATCTATTTTTTATGCTGAAACTGAAAGTGGTAATGAAGAAAATGAAGTTCCTAATGAAGAAAAAGTTGAAAAAGAACCTGAAAACCACACTAAGAATACTAAATACACTAAAGAAGATTTTATTGCTAAGAAACATGGTAGTGAAAGAGAACCTTGGGTCCAAAAACCTATGCCTTTCCCTGACAAGAAACACAAGTCAAAGGAAGATGAACACTATAATAATTTTTGTGAGTGGATGAAACCTTTATTCCTGCAAATTCCTTTGACTAATGCTATTAAATTGCCTCCTTACTCACAATATATGAAGGATATTGTCTCAAATAAAAGGAAGATCCCTAATGAAGAAATTTCTACTTTGCTTGCTAATTATTCCTTTAATGGTAAGGTTCCTAAGAAACTTGGAGACCCAGGGATTCCAACTATCCGTTGCTCTATTAAAAATAGTTATGTTAGAACAGCTTTATGTGATTTGGGAGCTAGAGTTAGTGTTATGCCTTTCTCTCTATCTATAAGAGACTTGACCTTGAAAAACTGATACCAACTGATATATCTTTGCAAATGGCTGATAAATCTACCACTATTCATGTTGGTATATGTGAGGATGTACCTGTTCAAGTGGCTCATAATTTCTTGATATTAACTGATTTTTTTGTGCTTGAAATGCCTGAAGATGATAATATGTCTATTATTCTTGGGAGACCTTTTCTTAATACTGTAGGAGCTATTATTAATTGTAATCAAGGAAAGATGACCTTTAATGTTAATGACAAGGAACATACTGTCTATTTCCCCAAGAAGCTTGAAAGGACTTATGGGTTGAATTCAATTGAACATGTTGAGGGCATTCAAGTTGGAGAAATATATTGTCCCATACCAAGAGAAAAATTTGAAACTATTATAATTGGGACCATTGCTATCAAAATTGAGGTAACATAATCACTAGTGAAATACAAGTTCTGTCTCATATGAAATTGTTTTGGTAGCAAGACCTGATCAACCTTGTTAACAAAAGGATTTCATTGAACAAAACAATGTTTTCACCATGATTATATCCGCTTACTTCTATTCTATCCATTTTAGTTTTTGCTTATGCCTAACTTAAAGGAGTTAAAGAAAAGTACTTATTGGAAGATAACCCAAAAGTTTTAGATGAGTCTTGGAAGTTATTAACTCAGTAATAACCGCTCCTTATCCTTTTTATTTGCTTTTTGTGCCAAGAGTAACCTCTAATGAGAGAGAAGTGATGATTGGAAAAGTTGATGTCCCAAAATAGATTTCTGTGCTTCATCGTAAAATTCGTGTAAAATCTCTGTACGTCCTTTTGAGGCGTGAATTTATGACAGATTTCAAAGCTTTATGTGATCTTGATAGTAGTGTTTCTATTATGCCTAGAAGGATTTATGATATGCTTGATTTGCCTCCACTTGAAGATTGTTATTTGAATGTCCCACTTGATGATAATGCTAAAAAGAAACTCATGGGGAGTCTTAATGATGTTCTTATTATGGTTAATAATTCCTATGTCCCCGTTGATTTCTATGTTTTGGATGTTGAATACAATGCTTCTTGTCCTATTACTTTGGGAAGACCTTTTCTTAGAATTGTTGGTGCCATCATTGATATGAAAGAAGGCACCATTAAATATCAACCCCAACTCAAGAAAGGTATAGAACACTTTTCTAAAAAGAGAGAAAAGATTTCTTTTGCTTCTCCTATGAAAACAAAATTTGGTCTTAATGCTTCTTCATTTGAGAACACTTGATTCTTTCTTTGCTTCTTATGCCTAACTTAAAGGCGTTAAAGAAAAGTACTTATTGGGAGATAACCCAAAAGTTTTAGATGAGTCTTGGAAGTTATTACCTCTGTAATAACCTCTCCTTATCCTTTTTATTTGCTTTTTGTGCCAAGAGTAACCTCTAATGAGAGAGAAGTAATGATTGGGAAAGTTGCTGTCCCGAAACAGATTTCTGTGCTTCACCGTAAACATTCGTGTAAAATCTCAGAATGTCTTTTTGAGGCGTGAATTTTTGTGCTTCTGACCCAGGTTGTTATATAACTTCCGTTAGTTCAACACTTTTTGATTTGAGCAACAGAAGGTCTTCTAAAAAAATCATCTTTACCCGCTGGTCTGTTTTGACAGATTTCTGCCATTTTCTGCATTTGCTTCTTGTTGTATCCTTTTTGAGTTCTTTAGGGGAATTTAGCTTTTTGAGGGAAGTGCTACAGTATCTAGTGTTCTAATGGAAGTATATTTGGTGTTGGAACTGAACCTTAAGACCTATTATCTTGAGTGCACTAATGTTGCTAATAAAGATTGTGTGAAGTTTTGTATGAAGAAAAATTTCAGGTGTATGGAAGGAATGAGTAATGAGATGAATGATGGACTAAAGCTCAAGCTTGGGGATGCCACGCGTGTCACCCCAAGAAATATCCAATAATTACAAAACTAAAATCTTGGGGATGCCCAAGGCATCCCCTTCTTCATCGATAAAAATCCCAGGTTTCTTCCAAACGCTTCATTTTTATTGTTTCATGCACAGTTGTATTGTTCTTGGAGCGTCTTCTTTTTTGTTTTCATTTTGGTTTTTCATTTGCTTAGTTTTCTTAGTTTTCTGAATAAATTTGTTGGACCCCCTCTTTCATACATTGGTTTGCAAATAGTTTGGTTTGGATTGGAAAAGAGTAGGAAAGTTCATACTTATGTGGTAAAAAGAGCTTGTTTTTTGACTGTGACCTATGATTTGTCATGCCATGCTTGATATTGTTTTTCCTTTATGCTTAGTATTATTTGATGCAGCATCACTTGTTATAAACAATTGAGAATGCTTAATGTGCCTTGGATGAATCATGCGTTGTTTTAGCATATTAAAGCATAGTATAGTGGTATTCTCCTTTGATGCTTTATTTGGGTTGACTTGGCACATGCTCACACCATGTTATGACTATCTCAAGTCACCATAGCCTTTATTATCCTTTAGTTTTCAACTTGTAGTATCACTTTATGCTTTGATCAATGATGTTTTGTCGCTCTGCATGATTATGGCCATTATTGCTTTCTTAGTTTGTCGCTCCCAGTCTTTTGCTAGCCTCCACAACCAAGTATGAGTTCCACTCATGCATCCAAATCCCTAAACCAAGCTATTCCAAGTATATTCATGTTTTTGTTTACCTTACAAATTAAACTTGTTATGAGAAAACTAGTGATTAAAGCTCTCACGAACTTGATGGCACACTTTACTTGCCCTTAATAAACTTGAACCACTGTGTCGTCTATGTTGTATATGCTTGCACTTATTTGTTGGGAATTAGCAGAACCATGCTGTCATGGGGAATGCTTTCAACATTGCACTGGTACTTTGTACCTAGTTGATATCATGCTCTTTTGTCTATGGATGTCGTCGGTGTGAAATGAAAGGGGAGCTTGTAAGTCCATGGAGTTATGTATATGTGTTAGAGAAACGCCTGGGCCGCTGGTCTAATCCATGCTGACATGGTGGAAACCTGCAGCGTAACCATAATGAGCTTTCTATGAAGCGTTCTTCTTATAAAAAAAGAGTCCTATATTGAGAAAAAAGAGAAAACGAAAAAAATGAGATTATGAAAAGAGGAAAGAGAGAAAAAGTGCCATATTCCTATGGTAAAAAAGAAGATTGCTGAGATGCTTGTTGTCTGCTTGCCTTGTCATTTTGATATGGGGATTCTTCCGTATCATCGGGCAAGGGGTACCCCATTGGCGGTTCTCTATGATACACATGTACTTACGATGACAAGAAATTACCGGTGACTAAACTTGAGTAGCATGAGGAGCGGCCCTCGTATTCAAGGGACATGAGATTTCTAATTTATACTTCGTCAAGCATGTACACCATAGTTTGTTCGCTTTAACCTTAATCACTTCAAGATGCTTATGATAGGGGCAATGAGAGCTGAAAGCTATTAAGTACCATAATTTTTGGAAGCTCTTTATTAGACTTGAATTCCTACTTCCTTCTATGAAGGCCTTTCTTAAACTTATATATTGAGTCTCCACCTTCTATCTTTATGCACCTACTTTGAGAGCATAGTGGTCATTCTTAGTTCTATGTGCATTGTCCCAAGACTTGTTGATTGATGCATACCTTGATATTGCTTGTTTTAAACTATTTGTATCTAGTCACTCTTATAAACTTTGAAGGTGTCCTATGCATTTATGTTTGCTACTCTATGAGGGACAAGCTGAATGCCACAATGATATGTTTTCATTATGTGAAACAAACAAACGTCTTGCAAAGCATTGTTATTCATGAATCTTTTGTTTGTGCCTTTTCATGTTGCAACATAGTTTCTTTGTCTTATTGCTAGAACTTTGTCTTTCATGTTATGATTGAAGTATTATGATCCCAGCTTTGAATGTTTTACAAATACTTTGATGAAGTTTATGATGGTGCATGTCACCTAAAAAATTATTCTTTATTATTATCACTTACCTACTTGAGGATGAGCAGGAGTTAAGCTTGGGGATGTTGATAAATTGCAAATGTATCTATAATTTTTGATGTTAAGCTTGGAGTCCTTTTCATATGATTTCTTGGACTAACCTATTAACAAGAGCCACAGTGTCAGCTGCCTGTTTTCTGCTGTTTTTGGTTCTAGGAAAGTCAGAAAATGAATATTCTTGGAATTGGACGGGACAAAAGCCAAAGTGCCAATTTTACCGGAAGTCATATGGATCCAGAATACGAGACAGAGAGGATCCAGGGGGC
The DNA here is from genome assembly GCA_910589775.1 of Avena eriantha. Lineage (NCBI taxonomy): Eukaryota > Viridiplantae > Streptophyta > Magnoliopsida > Poales > Poaceae > Avena > Avena eriantha. Next base: position 128,674,477 of record OU342741.1, on the reverse strand, counting down.
CACCACACCACCTGCCCGCGTGGGCCAGGCCTGGCCGCGCCAAGGGGTGGTGTGGCCAGCTCAGACTCCCGCTCGGTCTGCCTCTTCGCCTATAAGTTTCCTTCTGACATAAAACTCAGGGGGGATTCGACGTTTTTCTAGAAGGAGTTCCGCTCCGCCGCTACTACCAGATTCCACGAAACAGCACCAGAAACTCCGTCCTAGCACCCTGTCGGGACAAGGAATTGGAGGAGATCACCATCACCATCGCTTCTCCATCGACCATCCATGTTTCCCCCATCTATGAGTGATGGTAGGCTATGGGGATGTAGGCTATGGGGATGGTAGGGATTGGATGAGATTGTTCATGTAATGGCATCAGATTGTTAGGGCATGGTGCCTAGTATCTTTTATTAGTGCTTTATGACTTTGTTGCGACTTGTTGTGCTTAATGCTTGTCACTAGGGCCTGAGTGCCTTGATTTCAGATCTGAACATGTTATTGATTCATTATGATAGTATTGTTTTTGGTCTTACCTGCAAGTTGTATACACATGTTGTTATCCGGAACCAATGGCCCCAAAGTGACAGAAATCGGGATAACCGGAGGGAATGGCTTTGATGTGAGGATCACATGTGTTCATGGAGTGTTAATGCTTTGCTCCGGTGCTCTATTAAAAGGAGCACCTTAATTGCCAGTAGTTCCCTTGAGGCCTCGCTGCAAACGGGCTGGCAGGACAAAAGATGTTGTGCAAGTTCTCATTGCGAGCCTGCATGACTATATATGGAACACATGCCTAGGATTATCTAGTACTTGGATGCCTTATCTTATTTATCTGCAATTGCCCTATGTTCTGATTGCTATGTGAATTGTCTTGTCCATGCCACGCCCGTCCATCCATCCCTATGCCTACCGCACTCGAATCCTATTGTTTACTGCTATTGTTACTACTGTCTTTACTTTACTGCTGCTGTTGCTACTTTTCTATTCCTACTATAAAACTGTTGCTACTGATAAACTGCTCTGAGCAAGATTGTTTCCAGGTGCAGCTGAATTGACAACTCAGTTGTTAAGGCTTATAAATATTCTTTGGCTCCCCTTGTGTCGAATCAATAAATTGGGTTTCACTTCCCTCGAAAATACTGCGATACACCCCCTATACTTGTGGGTCATCAACGGGCTGCATCAGCTCCCCCCCTTGGGAAAGAGTTGTCCTCGACTCTTCATGGTTCTCATCTTGAACATCTCCATGGTAGTGTGAGAGATCCTTGACATTGAACGTATTGCTTGCAAGGTACTTGGACGCTGGTATGTCGATGATGTAGGCGTTGTTGTTGATTCTCTTGAGGACCTTGAAGGGGCCATCTCCTCTTGGCTTGAGCTTGTAGTCGCGTTCCTTGGGAAAGCGGTCTTTGCTTAGGTGTATCCACACAAGATCACCTTCTTCAAAGATCATCTCCTTCTTGTTCTTGTTTAACTTTGAAGCTTGGCGAAGGACTTGTTGCTCGATAGTAGCTCGAATTTCCTCATGGAGCTTCTTCATAGCTTGTGCGTGCTTCTCGACGTCCATGTTTGTGCACACATGGAGAGGAAGTGGTAGGATGTCTAGCGCGATGAGGGGCTCAAAACCATAGATGATCATGAACGGAATCATCTTGGTTGTGGAGTGCTTGGCACGGTTGTAGGAGAATTCGGCGTGTGGAATGCATTCCTCCCAATCCTTCAAGTTCTTCTTGATCAACACACGTAGAAGAGTTCCGAGGCTTCGGTTGACAACCTCGGTTTGTCCATCGGTTTGCGGATGCGACTTGGATGAAAAGAGGATCTTAACACCTAGCTAGGCCATGAGTGTCTTCCATAAGTAGCTCATGAATTTGACGTTGCAATTGGAGACGATTGTTCTTGGCACACCGTGAAGGCGGACGATTTCCCTGAAAAATAGATTTGCAACATGTGAAGAATCGTCGGTCTTATTGCACTGTATGAAGTGTGCCATTTTGGAAAATCGATCCACAACAACAAATATAGAATCATGACCATGCTTAGATCTAGGCAAGCCTAACACAAAATCCATGCTAATGTCAGACCAAGTTGTATGAGGAATGGGCAATGGCACATAAAGACCATAGGGATTAGCTTGCGACTTAGCTTGAACACATGTCCTGCATCATTGAACGTAGCGCTCCACGTCATGCTTCATCTTGGGCCAAAAGTAGTGATTGGAGAGCATGTCCAATGTCTTGTCGTTGCCAAAGTGACCCATAAGGCCTCCACCATGATATTCTTGGAGAAGCAAAAGTTGAAGCGACGACTTCGGAATGCATAGCTTCTTTTGTTTAAATATAAATCCCTTATGCAAATAGAAATCATCAACTCCTTTGTCATTGGAGCACTTTGCGAAAATTGGTTCAAAGAATGGGTCAGAAGCATACAAAGATTTTATTTCCTCAAGACCCAACACGTTGATTTCGAGTCACGTAAGAAGGATTGTGTGTTTGCGAGACAAAGCATCCGCAACTACATTATCTTTGCCCTTCTTATACTTGAAAATGTATGGAAAAGACTCCATGAACTCAACCCACTTAGCGTGTCGCTTACTCAAGTTGGCTTTGCCCTTTGACGTATTTCAACGACTCATGGTCGGAATGTATAATAAATTCTTTGGGCCATAGGTAGTGTTGCCAAACTTGAAGGACATGAACTAAGGCAAAAAGCTCTTTGTCATAAATTGGATAGTTAAGGAGAGCACCATCAAGTTTCTCGCTATGGTAGGCTATAGGACGTCCGTTTTGCATAAGGACTCCTCCAATGCCAATACCACTAGCATCACACTCTATCTCAAAAGTTTTTGTGAAATCCGGTAACACAAGGAGAGGTGCTTCGGTGAGCCTCTTTTTGAGTTCATCAAAAGCTTTTTGTTGTACCTTTCCCCACACAAAGGTGACATTCTTTTTGGTCAATTCATTGAGGGGACAAGCAATGGTCGAAAATTGTTTCACAAAGCGACGATAGAAACCGACCAACCCATGAAAACTTCGGAGTTCACTAACATTTGTTGGGATGGGCCAATCTCGTATGTCCTTTACCTTGGAAACATTAACTTCAATTCCCTTCAAAGAAATGACAAATCCAATAAAAACCAACTTGTCTTTAGCAAAAGTGCACTTGGGAAGATTATCATAAAGCTTTTCATGTCGAAGGATTTGCAAAATTCCTTGACATGTGTTATATGGTCCTCAAGTGATTTGCTATACACAAGAATATCATCGAAATAGACAACAACACTTTTTCCAATGAGAGAACACAAGATGTGATTCATAAGGCGCATGAAGGTGGATGGGGCATTCAATAAACCAAAGGGCATAACCAACCATTCATAGAGACCAAGTTTGGTTTTGAAGTCGGTTTTCCACTCATCACCTTCAGCCATGCGTATTTGATGGTAACCACTACGAAGATCAATTTTCGAAAAAATAGTGGCTCCACACAAGTCATCAAGCATGTCATCAAGACGTGGTATGCGATGTCGATAACGCACGGTGATAGCATTGATTGGATGACAGTCCATGCATAACTGTAACATATCATCCGTTTTTGGGACAAGAATCACGGGTACGACACTTGGACTAGTGCTAACTTGGATCAAACCTTTGGAGACAAGTTGGTTGATTTGTCGTTCGATCTCCTTCGTCTCCTCCGGGTTGGGAAGTGGTGCGCCGGGGATGAGGTCAATGTGATGTTCGATGCCGCGAAGAGGAGGTAGTCCATGAGGAAGCTCTTCGGGGAACACATCCTTAAATTCCTACAAAACAATCATCAAAGATGGGGGAACATTGGTTAACTCATTAGTTCCTTGCGCTAGTCCCTTGCAAAGGAGGACATAGTGCAAGATGGATGGGTTGTTCCGAACATCTCTCATCTCACTTTTGGTGGCAAGGAGAACACTCTTATTTTGTCCAATCGAGTTTGGCTTGTGCCTCTCACTCACTATGAGGTGGTTCGCTCTCTCACCGCTCTTCTCACAAGTAGGTGATGTGCTTTGAGCCCTCACTAAAGCCTTTGCATTGTCCGCAATTATTTGGCTAGGAGTCATTGGTTGCAAAACACATGTTTTGTTGAGCCATTTGAAGGTGTATACATTGGTGCGACCATCATGTTGAGCAACCTTGTGAAATTGCCATGGTCGACCAAGAAGCATGTGGCAAACTGTCATAGGAACCACATCACACTCCACCGTATCTTTGTAAGGAGCAATGGCAAAGGAGACCGATATGGTATGCTTGATCTTCACGGACCCTTGGTCACTTAGCCATTGCACGTAGTAGGGGTGCTTGTGCGGATGGAGGGTGAGGTTGAGCTTCTCACACAACTCGGTGCTAGCAAGGTTGTGGCAACTCCCTCCATCAATGATCACCTTGATAGATTTTCCATTGATGCCGGGTCGTGTTTGGAAGATATTTGAGCGTTGGTCTTCATGCTCTTGTGCTTGAGTGGTTAAGATCCTTGTGACGACAAGCGATGGACTTGCGTCATGTTCACACATGAGGAGTTCTTGATAATCTTCCACTCATTGCTTTGCCAATGCTTCCTTGACATAGGCATCAAATTCATCTTCACTCAAGTACTCTTCGTCGCCCTTGTCATGGATGAACAATACCTTCTTGTTTCCACATTCGGCGGACTTGTGTCCTTTGCCTCCACACTTGTAGCATTCACCGTTGAAAGGTGTATCACTGTTTGCTTGTTTGCCACTTGGGGGTAGTTTTCCTTGAGGCAGTGTGGGCTTGAAGGAAGGCTTGGAGGTACTTGAGGAGCTTCCATTGATGGTTGTTGGCGTAGTGGTTGATGCTTGCTTGTAGGTGAAATACGTCTTGGGCTTGTTGTACTTGATATCCTCTTGCACTTGACGTTCAGCCTTTGCTGTGATGTGCACAAGCTCAACCATGTCGTTATTTGTTTGGAAATCGATGATGCGCTTGATGGGATGGTTCAACCCAATAAGTAAGCGTGCCATAGTTTGCTCCATACGCTCATCGATATTGGCGCAAATCAAGTTGAGTTCCATTTCCTTGAAGTACTCTTCCACGGCCTTTGTCCCTTGACCAAGCGATTGGAGGTTGTTGAAGAGGTCACACGTGTAGTGCGTGGGGACGAACCGGGATCTCATATGAGCCTTCATGTCATGCCAAGTTGTGATTGGCGGCTCTTGTCTTGCATCATGATACATTGCAAATGTATCTATAATTTTTGATGTTCCATGCTTGGTTTTATCCACTTTCTTGTGTTTTGTCCACACTTTGGAGTACTTTTCATATGATTTCTTGGACTAACCTATTAACAAGAGCCACAGTGCCAGATGCCTGTTTTCTGTTGTTTTTGGTTCCAGGAAAGTCAGAAAATGAATATTCTCGGAATTGGACAGGACAAAAGCCAAAGTGCCTATTTTTCCGGAAGTCATCAGATGCCAGAATACGAGACGGAGAAGGGCTGGGGGCCGGCCACACCACCTGGCCGCGCGGCCAGGCCTGGCCCGCGCCAGGGGGTGGTCTGGCCGACCCCAGCACCCCCTCGACCTCTTCTTCCGCCTATAAGATGCCCTCGGGATGAAAACCCTAAGTACCCGATCAAAAATCCACGAAAGGCTGTAGCCACCGTCATCTCCATCCCTAGATCGGGAGGGATCTGAAACTCTTCCCGGCACCCTGCCGGAGAGGGTATTTCACCCTGGAGGCCTTCTTCATCACCATGCAAGCCTCCGGTGTGATGCGTGAGTAGTTCATCCTTGGACTACGGATCCATGTAGTAGCTAGATGGCTGGTTCTCCTCCTTTGTGCTTTCATGTCTAGATCTTATGAGCTCCGTTCATGATCAAGATCATCTATTTGTAATTCTACATGTTGTGTTTGCAGGGATCCGATGGATATTGAGATGCTATTTCAGATTGATTATTGATTCTATCATGTCTTTGTTATTTGTGATCTTGCATGCTTTCCGTTGTTAGTAGCTATCTTGGCCAAGTAGATGCTAGGAACTCCAAGAGTTAGTATTTATGCTCGATAGTGGGTTCATGCCTCTGGTAATCTGGGGAAGTGACAGAAATCTCCAATACTAGATGTGCTGTTGCTACTAGGGAGAAAACAACAATCCATTGTTCATAGAACAATCGTATTGTTTACATTACACGCAATTCGTAAAGCAATAATCTGTTGCTTACAACTTAATACTAGAGGGGGTTCGGATGATAACCTAAAGGTGGATTATTATTCATAGATGCAGTTGGATGGCGGTCTATGTATAATGATGTAATGCCCAATCGAATCTCAAAGGAGTCAAGATGATTAGTATATGCATGTATTGCTTTCTCGATGTTTGTCAATTGCCCCGCTGTAATTTGTTCACCCAGCATGTTATCTATCTTAAGGAGAGCCACCTCTAGTGAACTATGGATCCCGGTCCTTTCTTTTACATACAATCTATAAACTGTTTACTGCTTTGTGTTTACTTTCCGCAAACTATTACTTCCTTCCATTCGATACGTTTAATCCTTTGTTTTCAGCAAAACCGGTGAGATTGACAACCTCATCGCAAGTTGGGGACAGAGTTCTGTGGTTGTGTTGTGTAGGTCTCCATGTTTCTGCTGGCACCTGTAGTGCGCCCTGCCATCGTTCAGCTAGCTACACCTTTGGGGTGTTTCCTTGCTCGTACTGGATTGATAACCTTAGTTTCGTACTGAGGGAAAACTTGCTGCTGTGCTCATCATACCTTCCTCTTGGGGTTCCCCAACGAGCTCGATATATTTTGGGGCATCAAGCATATTTTCTAGCGCCGTTGCCGGGGAGTCAAGGACATCTTCACAAGGGGAGTCCCTCATAACCAATCTCTTTACTTTGTTATTTTTGTTTTGCTTAGTTTCTTTTTGCTTTGTTCGCTTGTTTCTTTACCAAAAACACAAAAAAATTAGTTTTACTAGTTTGGTTTCTTATTTGAAAACACAAAAAATTAACTACTCTTGAAAATACTAAGTTGTGGGACTTCACTAGCACCAACAACAATGATTTTATGAGCACACCTATTGCTCCACCTGTGCCTGAAGATACTTTCTTTGAGATAAAACCTGCTTTACTCAATCTTGTTATGAGAGAACAATTTTCTGGTATTGGTAATGAATATGTTGCTGCCCATCTAAATAACTTTGTTGAACTTTGTGAGATGCAAAATCATAGGGATGTAGATGGTGATATTATTAAGCTGAAATTGTTTCCTTTCTCTTTGAGAGGAAAAGCTAAAGAATGGTTGAATTCCTTAACTAGGAATAGTATTGATTCTTGGACTAAGTGGAAAGATGCTTTCATTGGAAAATACTATCCTCCTGCTAAGATTATACCTATGAGAAGTGAAATAATGAAGTTTAAACAATCTGATAATGAGCATGTTTCTCAAGCTTGGGAAAGAATGAAATCTTTGGTTAAGAATTGTCCCACTCATGGATTGACTCCTTGGATGAACATCCAAACTTTTTATGCAGGATTGAACTATTCTTCAAGGAACCTATTGGACTCTTCTACTGGAGGTACCTTTATGACCATTACTTTGGGTGCTGCAACGAAACTTCTGGACAATATGATGGTTAATTATTCTGAATGGCATACTGAGAGAGCTCCATAAGGTAGGAAGGTAAATTCTGTTGAGGAAACCTCCTCCTTGAGTGATAAGATTGATATTATTATGTCTATGCTTGTGAATGGGAAAGCCCATATTGATACAAATAATGTTCCTTTAGCCTCTTTGGTTGCTCAAGAAGAGCAAGTTGATGTGAACTTCATAAGAAATAACAATTTTGGCAATAATGCTTATAGGAATAATTTTGGTAACAACAATTATAAGCCATATCCTCCCAACAATGGTAATGCTTATGGAAATTCTTACAACAATAATAGGAGTGCTCCCTCTGAACTTGAAGTTGTAACACACTCGAATCGGCCCTATGCAAGTTTTAGCGCTTCCCGCCAAACATGCATAGAAACGATTCAAGGACGCCCACCAGGCACTTTCGTGCAGGTAGAAAAACGAAGTAATACCATTACACAACAGTCCTCGATGGGACCCACAGAACAGATATTTATACAACAGCGACTCGGCGAGTCAAGAACACAGATATACAATACAAAGATCCAAATCACCTTGAAAATGACACAGCGTCCGAGTACGGACAAGATGCAAATGGGCTAAGAGCCCTAAAGAATAATCAATGGCGTCCATAACCTTGCCTAGGCCAAGCCGGAAGGGTAACCCTGCTAATGACGTCGATCTCAAACCTGCTAAAACAAAAGGGGTGCCGAGATAGGGCAAAGGAAAAAGAGGAGCGTCAGTACTGAGGCCTGTACACAGCGAGGCTAGAATTCGGCGGCTCTCGCCTACATAGGTATAGTGGGCTGAAGCGGCAGCGCAATGACACTAAACAACCTATGGAGACTCGATACAACTGGAGGTTATCAGAGAGGGGTAAGAAAGACCTATTCGAATCCAACCTGAAGCTAACACCAAACAAACCCATCCTGGTATTTCCCCCCTCGAGACCAAACGAGGAAGTCGGACCCAGGAACTCACACAGTTGGCAATTTTACTCATTCCGTTTTAGTTGCAGCACTTACTAATCAGATATAGACAACATGAGTTAATCTGAAGCATAAGTAGTGGGCAGTTTAATTACCATTCCATTGTTGTTGGAACATTTACTAGTTAGATATAATTGTCCTGAGGAATCCCAAAACCCAGCAGTTGTTGGCACTTTTATCACATTCCATTGGAGTTGCAATACTTACTAAATAGATATAACAAACAATCCAGATCCAGCAGTTGTTGGCATTTTTAATATCCATTCCGTTATAGTTGAATCTGATTACTAGTCATATATTAAGTCAAGTTTATAGCACTACTTTAGTCATGCTTGTCTATGATCGAGATACTGTGCTCCAAGTCGTCCATAACCGCGGACACGGATTTCAGAAAGATTTACCCTGCAGGGGTGCACAAATAGCAACACACACTCGATCAACCACAGAAAAACCAACTCAAAACCCAACGAGGCATTCACGACAAAGCGATCACAGGATTCAGAAATATTTCAGGGGGCCACCCCACTAAGCTACCCGCAACGAAGTTGGTCGGCTCTGGAACGGACCCAGGGTTTGTGTGGACGGCTGTAAACGACTGGGAACCCGAAAGTGTGACTGGGCTTGTCAATACAGCGAAAACGTGTCACGATCCTAAATAGTACAGGTGCTCCACGCACAATCGTAAATAAAGCAGTAAAGCATGGCATAAGTACAGGATATTAATAAAACCCCAAACTAGTTTGTGGCCCTAAGAAATAGAAATGAATCAAGCTCTGGCTCAGGGGGGTTCATGGCCTCCCGGATGTGGATAGTGCGAAAAATCAAGGAACAGGTATCAAGTAATCGAGGTCCTATGGGACACCAGTGAGCATGGAAGAACCAAATAACATCTATTGCTCACCGATGCCTCTGCATTAGTTATATCTAGCAATTTAATAGTTGTGTTTAAAGTCATGATCATCTCCACCATTAAGCATCTCCACCGTAAACATCTGCCAGCATTCTAACAACTGGGGTGCTCGACAACACGAGATCACACCTGAGCAAGCAACTACGAATCGCAAGGCTAGCTATCTACCAAACATTAGGTATTAGGAGGTGTCCATGGCAATATAGAGGCTGCACGGGAGATAACTGGTGCACGGAAACTAAAGCATCGCGACACGGATAGCAATAGATCAACAGGAGGAAATAAAGACTATAAATGCAAAATAGGTTGAAGGGGGAGAGATGCTCGCCTGGGAAACACTGCCGAAGGATCATACCCGGAGAACTTGTCGATACTCGCATCAACTCATCGGCCTAATCCGCGAAGAAGCAAACACTAGAAGGAACATCGGATGCAATATTTAATACTACGGCAGAAGATCCGGCATGATTATGATATGATGCATGACATGGCACAAATGCGATGCAACTAGACAATATTAAGCGGATCCAGGGCCCCGTCAATTAATTAATAGGTTCATGTTGTTTAGAACCCCCGCAATTTAAATGTTGTATTAACAGGGCAAAACATGGCATCGGTTCGCTACGCCAATTTAAATAGAGTCCGGCATAAGACAAAGGTATCGCGCATATCGACTCCATATTTAATTTAGGTGAATCGGCATAATGCCCCCAAACCACCGACAGGTATGCATGCATGAACAATTTCATATGCGAAAGTTGATAATGTCATATTATAAAAATAGGGGTCTCGTCTAAAGAGGTCACACATCTGGGTTCGGAAGATCTTGGGTTCCGAGGGTTCGGGGTTCGGACTCAGGGTTCGATGGGGATCGATCTCGGCGGGAATGTTCTCGGACAACAGAGTAGATCTTGGCGTTCTTCAGGTTCAGGTCTTGGCGTTTGAGAGGAAGTGCTTGGTGGTTCTAAGAAGGAGGCCTTGTCGCATCCGATGGATCGGTCCTCGGGTTGAAGAACTTGGCGCGCCAGGTTCGGTCTTCGGATCTTGGTCGGGTCGCCGGTAGATCTTGGTGTCTAGGGCTGCTCCGGTTACGGGGGTCTCGACGCTTCGTGAGGTAGATCTTGTAGATGGTTCCTCGGGCATCGGTGCGAGAAGGAGGTCTTGTCGTACCGGGGTCTCGACGGGATCGATCTCGGGATCGGACTCCGGGATCGGGCCTCGGATTCGTGAGGTAGACCTTGGCGTCTCGGCGTGGTCCCTGGGGTTTTGTCCGTATGGATGTCGATCTTCCCGCCCTGAAGATCTTGACAGGTCCAGGTACACGGAGGCCACCGATTGCGAAGATCTTGTGAGTCTTGGATAGTTCTCAGCACCAAATGGTAGTACCCATCTCTCCAAAAGGCCACAACGCTGCAGGCTCACACATGAGCAGCAATAGACTGCTCACATACATGTAGGCACGCACAAGACAAAATAGCACCTCGCACGCACGGGGAGGTCAACGGCGGACCGAAGCACAGCGGCTGGTGGTGGGGCACCGAGTGGAGAGCAGGAGGCCGGGGCGACGGAGGCGGGCCCACTGCCAGAGTGGGTCGGCGGTACTCTACGAGGCGGCCATGGTCGCGGCAGAGGCACGGGGCGGCCGGGCGGAGAGGGGCTTCTGGGAGGACGGCTGGGCGACGAGGGCGGCGCGAGGAAGGCCGGTAGAGGAGCTCAGGCGAGCGTGACGGGGCGGTGATGACGGCGGCCGCGCCTGCGCGAGGAGGCCCGCCGACGGCAGGAACAAATGGTGTTGGCAACGAGGAGGCACGTCGGAGGCAGGGAGACGGGGAAGGGCCCGGATGCGCGGCCAGCAAGGTCTAGGACGGCGGTCGGAGGGGATGGAGGCGAGGGGAACCGCAGTGGTGGCGGTGGGGCTTGGGGATAGAGGAGGGCTCGCGCTCAGGGTGACGCTTGGCGAGGAGGTGGGACTCGGCGAGCTTGGGGCCGAGCGGCGGGTGGCCGGGCCTGGCAGCGGCCGGCGGTCGCAGGGCGAGGAGAGGAGAGAGGAGCGGCTAGCGGCACGCAGAGAGGAGTGGCCGGGAGGGCTGCCGATGGGGAAGAGGACGATGCGAGGTAGGAGGCACGTCGGTGGGAGCGGGACGGTAGGTGGGGAACGTGGGCTGGGTTTCCGTGCATGGGTGTGGGCCGGGGGTGGGGCTAGCGTGTCGTGTGGGAGAAGGGAGCGAGGGGGTTGGTGGGAATCGGCAGAGGGAGGTACGTGGGTTGCAGGGTGGGACGCGCGGCGGCAGGGGTGGGCGGGAAAACGGCAGGCGGCGGTGGGGTGCACGCCCAGGTGGGCTGAGGTGGCGTTGCGGGGTGAGGTGGCGGCCGATGGTTGGCTGGGGTGAGGTGGAAGGTGTGGCGGGTGGCGCGCGGCTGTGTGTGTGCATGCGTGCTGCTGTGGCGGTTGGCTGGGTGGTTAGCTCGGGTAGATTAGGTTAGGGTAAAGTAGATTAGGGTAGGGTTTGCTAGTTAAGGTTAGTAAGGAGGTGGCCGGCTGGGCTTTTGGGCCTGGCTGGCAGCCTCCCAAAAAATATTAAATATTTTACTTGTTTAAAATGGGCGTTTGAAATCTGTTTGTAGACGAAACAAAATATTCCAGAGACCCGGGTTTTAATTTGAATAAAGACGGGAATATTTAGAAAACAAAACTAGGCGTTTCGAAAATAGTTTAGACAAAAATCATGCATGATGATGACGATGCTCAAATGCAATGTGGCATGATGACATGAGCACGCGGTCATGACGACGCAATGCACAAAAACAACGCGATTTTCTAGTAGTGGTTTTAGAGGGATGCCATAGAAGTTATGCTTAAAGACTTTATTAGTAAACAAACTGCTTTCAATAGAACTATTGAGGAAAAACTCTCTAATGCTGAAAGAAATATAGCATCTTTGGCTGAAGCTCAATCTTCTTTCAATAAAATGGCTGCTAAACTTGAAAATAATGATAATCGCTTTGCAGCTACTAATGCTATACAAGTAAGAATTGATGAAAATGTTAGACTATTAGCTGAATTACATGCTAAGTGGGAAAGAGAAGATGAAATTGCTAGAAACATTAGTGTTTCTACTATCACCACCACTAGTGTTGAGGCTACTAATAGTTCTACTACTTTAGATGATAAAGTTCATTTTGATCTTGATGGTTGCAATATCTCTGAAGTTATTAAGTTCCTACAAAAGCTTGCTAAAAGTCCTAATGCTAGCGCTATGAACATGGCCTTTACAAAACACATTACTAATGCTCTCATAAAGATTAAAGAAGAAAAGATGGAACATAAAGCATCTATTTATATAAAACAAGAAGATGGTTGGGAACCCATCATTAATATGAAAGTGAATGACTTTGATTTCAAAGCTTTATGTGATCTTGATAGTAGTGTTTCTATTATGCCTAGAAGGATTTATGATATGCTTGATTCGCCTCCGCTTCAAGATTGTTATTTGAATGTCCCACTTGATGATAATGCTAAAAAGAAACTCATGGGGAGTCTTAATGATATTCTTATTATGGTTAACAATGCCTATGTCCCCGTTGATTTCTATGTTTTGGATGTTGAATGCAATGCTTCTTGTCCTGTTACTTTGGGAAGACCTTTTCTTAGAACTGTTGGTGCCATTATTGACATGAAAGAAGGCACCATTAAATATCAACTCCCACTCAAGAAAGGTATAGAACACTTCCCTAAGAAGAGAGAGAAGATTTCTTTTGCTCCTCCTATGAAAACAAATTTGGTCTTAATGCTTCTTCATTTGAGAACACTTGATTCTTGTTTTTGCTTCTTATGCCTAACTTAAAGGCGTTAAAGAAAAGTACTTACTGGGAGATAACCCAAAAGTTTTAGATGAGTCTTGGAAGTTATTACTTCAGTAATAACCGCTCCTTATCCTTTTTATTTGCTTTTTGTGCCAAGAGTAACCTCTAATGAGAGAGAAGTAATGATTGGGAAAGTTGCTGTCCCTCAACAGATTTTTGTGCTTCACCATAAAAAATCGTGTAAAATCTCTGAACGTCTTTTTGAGGCGTGAATTTTTGTGCTTCTGCCCCAGGTTGTTATATAACTTTCATTAGTTCAACACTTGTTTATTTGAGCAACATAAGGTCTTCTAAAAAATTCGTCTTTACCTGCTGGTCTGTTTTGACAGATTTCTGCCATTTTCTGCATTTGCTTCTTGTTGGTTCCTTTTTGAGTTCTTTTGGGGAATTGAGCTTTTTGAGGGAAGTGATACAGTAGCTAGTGTTCTAATGGAAGTTTATTTGGTGTTGGAGCTGAACCTTAAGACCTATTATCTTGAGTGCACTAATGTTGCTAATAAAGATTGTGTGAAGTTTTGTATGAAGAAAAAATTTCGTGTGTATGGAAGGAATGAGTAATGAGATGAAGGATGGACTAAAGCTCAAGATTGGGGATGCCACGCATGTCACCTCAAGAAATATCCAAGAATTACAAGCGTCAAAGCTTGGGGATGCCCAAGGCATCCCCTTCTTCATCGATAAAAATCACAGGTTTCTTCCAAACGCTTCATTTTTATTGTTTCATGCACAATTGTGTTGTTCTTGGAGAGTCTTCTTTTTCATTTTAGTTTTGGTTTTTAGTTTGCTTCGTTTCCTGAATAAATTGGTTGGACCCCCTCTTTCATACATTGGTTTGCAAATAGTTTGGTTTGGATTGGAAAAGAGTAGGAAAGTTCATACTTATGTGGTAAAAAGAGCTTGTTTTGGACTGTGGCCTATGCTTTGTCATGCCATGCTTGATACTGTTTTGGCTTTATGCTTAGGATTATATGTTGTAGCATGACTTTTTATAAACAATTGAGATTGCTTAATGTGCCTTGGATGAATCATGCGTTGGTTTAGCATATTAAAGCATAGTATAGTGGTATTCTCCTTTGATGCTTTATTTGGGTTGACTTGGCACATGCTCACACCATGTTATGACTATCTCAAGTCACCATAGCCTTTATTATCCTTTAGTTTTCAACTTGTAGTATCACTTTATGCTTTGATCAATGATGTTTTGTCGCTCTGCATGATTATGGCCATTATTGCTCTCTTAGTTTGTCGCTCCCAGTCTTTTGCTAGCCTCCACAACCAAGTATGATTTCCACTCATGCATCCAACTCCTTAAACCAAGTTATTCCAAAGAGTCCACCATACCTACCTACTAGCTTATGCTATTCCAAGTATATTCATGCTTTTGTTTACCTTCCAAATTAAACTTGTTATGAGAAAACTAGTGATTAAAGCTCTCACGAACTTGATGTCACACTTTACTTTTCTTGCCCTTAATAAACTTCAAACATTGTGTCATCTATGTTGTATATGCTTTCACTTATTTGCTGGGAATTAGCAGAACCATGTTGTCATGGTTAACGCTTTCAACATTGCACTTGGTACTTGTACCTAGTTGATATCATGCTCTTTTGTATATGGATGTCGTCGGTGTGAAAAGAAAGGGGAGCTTGTAAGTCCATGGCGTTATGTATATGTGTTAGAGAAACACCTAGGCCGCTGGTCTAATCCATGCTGACATGGTGGAAACCTGCAGTGTAACCATAATGAGCTGTCTATGAAGCATTCTTCTTATAAAAAAAGAGTCCGATATTGAGAAAAAAAGAGAAAAAAGAAAAAAAGAGATTATGAAAAGAGGAAAGAGAGAAAAAAGCACCATATTCCCATGGTAAATAAGAAGATTGCTGAGATGCTCGTTGTTATCTTGCCTTGTCATTTTGATATGGGGATTCTTCCGTATCATCGGGCAAGGGGTACCCCGTTGGCGGTTCTCTATGATACACATGTACTTACGATGACAAGAACTTACCGGTGACTAAACTTGAGTCGCATGAGGAGCGACCCTCGTATAAAAGGGACATGAGATTTCTAACTTATACTTCGTCAAGCATGTACAGCATAGTTTGTTCACTTTAACCTTAATCACTTCAAGATCCTTATGATAGGGGCAATGAGAGCTAAAAGCACCATAATTTTTGGAAGCTCTTTATGAGACTTGAATCCCTATTTCCTTTTATGAAGGACTTTCTTCCACCATTATATTGAGTCTCCACCTTCTACCTTTATGCACCTAGTTTTAGAGCCTAGTGGCCATTCTTAGTTCTATGTGCATTGTCCCAAGACTAGTTGATTGATGCATACTTTGATATTGCTTGTTTTAAACTATTTGTATCTAGTCACTCTTATGAACTTTGAAGGTGTCCTATGCAATTATATTTGCTACACTATGAGGGACAAGCTGAATACTATTATGCTATGTTTTCTTTATGTGAAACAAACAAACATCTTGCAAAGCATTGTTTTTCATGAATCTTTTGTTTATGCCTTTTCATGTTGCATCATAGTTTCTTTGTCTTATTGCTAGAACTTTGTCTTTCATGTTATGATTGAAGTACTATGATCCCAGCTTTGAATGTTTTACAAATACTTCGATCAAGTCTTTGATGGTGCATGTCACCTCAAAAATTATTCTTTCTTTCTATCACTTACCTACTCGAGGACAAGCATGAGTTAAGCTTGGGGATGTTGATACATTGCAAATGTATCTATAGTTTTTGATGTACCATGCTTGGTTTTATCCACTTTCTTGTGTTTTGTCCACACTTTGGACTACTTTTCATATGATTTCTTGGACTAACCTATTAACAAGAGCCACATTGCTAGTTGCCTATTTTCTGCTGTATTTGGTTCCAGGAAAGTCAGAAAATGAATATTCTCGGAATTGGACGGGACAAAAGCCAAAGTGACTATTTTTCCGGAAGTCATCAGATGCCAGAATACGAGACGGAGAAGGGATGGGGGCCGGCCACACCACCTGGCCGCGCGGCCAGGCCTGGCCCGCGTCAGGGTGTGGTCTGGCCGACCCCAACACCCCCTCGGCCTCTCCTTCCGCCTATAAGATGCCCTCGGGACGAAAACCCTAAGTACCCGATCAAAAATCCACAAAAGATTATGTAGCCGCCGTCATCTACATCCCTAGATCGAGAGGGCTCTGAAGCTCTTCCCGGCACCCTGCCGGAGAGGCGATTTCACCCTAGAGGCCTTCTTCATCACCATGCAAGCCTCCGGTGTGATGCGTGAGTAGTTCATCCTTGGACTACGGATCCATGTAGTAGCTAGATGGCTGGTTCTCCTCCTTTGTGCTTTCATGTCTAGATCTTGTGAGCTTCGTTCATGATCAAGATCATCTATTTGTAATTCTGCATGTTGTGTTTGCGGGGATCCGATGGATATTGAGATGCTATTTCAGATTCATTATTGATTCTATCATGTCTTTGTTATTTGTGATCTTGCATGCTTTCCGTTGTTAGTAGCTATCTTGGCCAAGTAGATGCTAGCAACTCCAAGAGTTAGTATTTATGCTCGATAGTGGGTTCATGCCTCTGGTAATCTGGGGAAGCGACAGAAATCTCTAAGGTACTAGATGTGCTGTTGCTACTAGGGAGAAAACAACAATCATTTGTTCATAGAACAATCATATTGTTTACATTACACGTAATTCGTAAAGCAATAATCTGTTGCTTGCAACTTAATACTGGAGGGGGTTCGGATGATAACCTAAAGGTGGATTATTAGTCATAGATGCAGTTGGATGGCGGTCTATGTATAATTTTGTAATGCCCAATCGAATCTCAAAGGAGTCAAGATGATTAGTATATGCATGTATTGCTTTCTCGATGTTTGTCAATCGCCCCGCTATAATTTGTTCACCCAGCATGTTATCTATCTTAAGGAGAGCCACCTCTAGTGAACTATGGATCCCGGTCCTTTCTTTTACATACAATCTATAAACTGTTTACTGCGTTGTGTTTACTTTCTACAAACTATTACTTCCTTCCATTCGATACGTTTAATCCTTTGTTTTCAGCAAAACCAGTGAGATTGACAACCTCATCGCAAGTTGGGGACAGAGTTCTGTGGTTGTGTTGTGTAGGTCTCCACGTTGCTGCTGGCACCGATAGTGCGCCCTGCCATCATTTAGCTAGCTACACCTTTGGGGTGTTTCCTTGCTCCTACCGGATTGATAACCTTGGTTTAGTACTAAGGGAAAACTTGCTGCTGTGCTCATCATACCTTCCTCTTGGGGTTCCCCAATGAGCTCGATATATTTTGGGCCATCACATCACGAGCAACTTGAACTTGTTCCCACCAAAGATTGGCGTAATCATCAAACTCAAGCGAAGCCATGGCGACCATCTTCTCATTGCTATAATTGTGCATGCGGAAGATCTTGTCAACTTTGAGTGCCCATGAAAGGTATTCTTCAGGGTCGTTGGATCCGGTGAACTTGGGCATTGTGAACTTGAGCTTGTCGAAAGTTTCTTCATCATTGCGGTCATTGCGACGCTCTTGGTGACCTTGTTGATGATCTTGTTGATGCGGTGGAACTTGGTTCTCGTGACCTTGATGAAGAGCTTGCTCTTGATGTTGTTGTTGTGGAGCTTGCTCTTTCTCTTGGCGCAGTTGTTGACGATGTTGGGATACATGGGCCTCATGAGGGTGTTGAGGATGTGGAGCCTCATGAAGCGGTTGATGACAAAGAGGAGGCTCGTTCCTAGGTTGGTGATGTTGATTAGGCACATGGGCCTCACAGCGAAGATCATGGTGTTGAGCCTCTTGACGTGGTGGGCGTCGCTCAACTTGTACCACTTGACGTTCCATATTTTGTTGTGGTGGAGGAGGCATCTCGTGATGACCATAATGTCGGTGTGGACGTTCATGACGAGGATGACGAGGAGGAGGATCTTGGAGAGCTTCCCATCGAGGACGAGCTTGATTCTCCAAATTGGAGTCATCACTTGTTGTGTCAAGTATGTGTTGGGCTTGATGGTGGTGGACTTGTGGTCTGTCTTGTGGTTGCTCATGTTGGATCAACAGTGCCCTTGCATGATGATGGTGTGCTTCTTGCCTTGCTCGTGGCCTTGAAGAGAAATCACCATCATAGCTTGACGTTGCGGCGTGCCGTGGGGAAGGTACATAGTTTGAAGAGGTTCCATCTTTAACCACGGGGGCGTCATTGCATCTTGGAGCACTTGGATGTAGATCTTGTTGCAGAGGTGCATGAGGACGTGAAGAACTTGAAAAGCTTGATGCACGTGAAAGCGGTCTTGCCATTCCGTCGATGAGGTGTCGAAGATTGTCATTTGTTTCAGCGATGGGGCGTTGAAGCGCTTCATTTTGGTGGCCGAAGTTGTGATGCATTGCTTGCATTTTCCGTTCGAGGCCATTAAAGCGATTGTCAATGTTCTTGAACTCGGCTCGCATCTCGCCAAATTGTTCATCTTGTCGCATATCAAGGGCTTGGAAACGTTCAGGGAACTCTTGTCGAACGATGAAGTGACTTGCACACGTCATGTACGGTCCTTGATCTTCTTCGTTGGGAGGTGGTTGGCTCGACTCACCTTGCCTATCCATCATGCAAAACACACAAGTATTGTATATGGAAGTGGAATATGGTGGTGTTAGCCTTGTACCTCACCTTGGGGATTGCACCAAACTAGAAACCACAAGTGAGAGCTATAAGCGTGCAAAGTGGAAATGCAAAGAAAACTCACACTAAAGAAAGAACTAACTCTCAAAAGCTGTGGGTGGAAGGTTAGGGTTGTGGACACAAAGCGATCCAAAGAAAAGGTTATTGTCAAACATGGTAGGGAACCAAAAGATCAAAAGCAAATAGGAAGCGATCTACACAACACTAGGATACACACATGTGGAGCCGGATGTGGTTAGCACGACTATGAAAATGAGCACAAAAGGTCCTAACGAAGACTACGCTCGGTGTCGTGCCAACGCAACGAGAGACGACAACTCGTTTGCCAAAAGCAAAATAAGCAACGGATTTGTCCACTTGCCTCGATCGTGCTCTTTTTCTCTCTTTGCTTACAATCTTGATACTCTCTTTGTATTGGGAGACTATGTATCTTTCTATTTTTCTTTTGCTTTTTTTTGCTTTTTTTGATTCTTTTTATCCCTTTCTATACGACTATGTTAACTCTTGTTTTTGCTCTCACACTCTCACTTTCCAAGGACAAGTGCACAATGCTTAGGCAAACACAAGATGAGTTGCTCTGATAGGGTAGATACACACAAGGAAGAAGGGTTAACAAGGTGGAGCAAGTTATACCTTCGGTATTGATGTCTTGCTTGCGGTGTTGGAGATGATGTTCGGTGTCGCGATGTCGATGAGCGCAGTATGTGGATATTGTTGCGGAAGCATGAAGTTAGATGGTGACACGCACACGAAATACGAACATCGCTAGAGGAAAAACAGACAAATAATTGGGTGAAACAGGAATTTCGGCAGCCAAACCGGTGGCGCCGGACCTGGCGCCGAAAATTCCGGTCGCGTTTCCGGTTCACCGGAACGTGCACCGGAAATTCCGGCGGCTGGGCCTGTCCGCTGAGCCTGGTGCCGGTTTGAGTTCGTGATGAACTCCAAAAGTCAAAATTGGTCAAAATTTTCGGAAATTTGTCCAAATTGGGCTGGGAAAAGTTTCTAGGAAGGTAGATGAGTACCCAAAGCAACAGATCTGTGGAATAAAACCACGAAAAACGCACCAAATCAAGAGATCGATCCGAAGGCAAATTGGGGATCTTTTTGGGGATTTTCGAATTTTTGGTGGATAGAAGAAAATTTTGTGGGGGAATTCATGAGCAACGAAGCTCTTGATACCAATATGTTGAGGGAAAACCTCTAGGGTGGCCCGATCTTTCACGATTCCCTTTCAAATCGAGGATGGAGTGCAGGGAGAGGAGGAGAGGATGAACATGATGAACACACGCACGAAGAACGCGATGAACACACACACACACACACAAAACCACGATACACACCAATAGCTCACGCCGGCGGTGACCGGTCCGGCACAATCCCTATGATTGGCGTTGGGCAGAGGACTCTCTCTCGAACCGGCACGACGAGAGGGGAGATTTGGTGAGATCTTGATGTCTAGGCAAAGGGACTCCGATGCCTAGGCCTTGTACAATGCGGAGGCATGATGCGAACTCCAACGAGGTTTGTGATATTGGTGCTCCTTGGTCAAGGAGCATGAGGCAAGAACTAGATAGATCCACAAGGGGTTTCCACTAATTCCAATATCATGCCTCGGGTTTACAATCGAGGTGGGGGGCTATATATAGGCCAGCCACAAGTTCAGGGGTAGTTTGGGCATAAAAGGGTAAAGCTGGACGAAAAAAGGAATATTCTTGGGCATCAAACCCTAGTCGAATCGAGACTGGAGGAATTCCGGCAATAAGTCCGGTCGCACCGGACTTGGCGCCAGAAATTCCGGTCCGCGCCGGTCATTCCGGTCGGCACCCGGAACCGTAGGCAAAGACGCGTTTTGGTCAGCTCCAGTTTGTTTCAGCGAGCGCCAAAAGTTCCGGTCGCTGGTCCGGTGCACCAGGGCGTGCGCCGGAAGTTCCGGCGAGGAGTCCGGTCCACCGGTCCTGGCGCCGGTTTAGCCTGGGACTCCGGTTCTTGTTGGCTTGGCTCCTTCTCTTAGCATTTCTTCATGGGGTTCGTACCTGATGATGCATAGGGTATTGGCATGAAGTAGCAAGCCATCCAAGGATGTATCGAAGTCACACGAGACAAGGATCGAATTCACCTTAGCTTGTAGGAGCTTGGCTCGGGCACGGGTCATCGGTCCACTTGGGGGACTTGTTGGTGTAGATGTAGGATCGTCCGTAGGACGGGCTGCATCATGTTGCTTCAGTTGTCGAGACAGATATGCTATGACCTTGCCTTCTTGCATCAACACACATCCGAGACAAATCTTGGATGCATCACAATACGCATCAAAAGGCTTCTTGATATCTAGCATAATCAATATTGGGGCTGAAATCAATCTCTTCTTGAGCTCTTGGAAACTTGCTTCACATTTTTCGGTCCATTCAAACTTCTTGTCCTTCTTCAACAATTGGGTCATGGGTCTTGCGATGCTCGAAAATCCTTCAACGAACTTGCGGTAATATCCCGCTAATCTGAGAAATGCACGGACTTGGGTTTGAGTGGTTGGGGCTTCCCAGGCTTCAACATCTCTGATCTTTGCGGGATCAACAGCGACTCCTCCCACCGACACAATATGTCCGAGGAATCCTACTTCCTTTAGCCAAAACTCACATTTGCTGAACTTGGCATACAACTGGTGCTCTCTCAATGTTTCAAGGATGATTCTCAGATGTTGCTCATGGTCTCCTTCTGACTTAGAGTAGATAAGAATATCGTCGATAAACACAACGACGAACTTATCGAGGAAATTCATAAAGATCTTATTCACGAGATTCATGAAATAAGCGGGGGCATTGGTTAATCCAAAAGACATGACCGTATACTCATACAATCCATATCTGGTGGTAAAGGCGGTCTTTGGAATATCTGTTGCACGAATCTTGAGTTGATGATAACCAATTCTAAGATCAATCTTAGAGAACACGCTGACACTAGTCAACTGATCAAATAGATCCTCAATCTTTGGCACTGGGTACTTGTTTTTGATGGTGACATCATTCAACTTCCGGTAATCTGTGCACAAACGGTTACCTCCATCTTTCTTGTCGACAAACAAAACAGGTGATCTCCATGGCGATGCGCTTGGTTGAATCAAGCCTTTTGCTAACATAGCATCAAGTTGCTTCTTCAGCTCCACTAACTCTGATGGGTTCATGCTATAGGGTCTCTAAGCTATGGGTCCAATTCTAGGGATTAGTTCAATAATGAACTCAATATCCCGATCCGGGGGCATACCGGGTAATTCATTTGGGAATACGTCGGGGTATTCACAGATTACTCTGACTTGGTCTATGGTGGGTAGGGCTAGACTCTTGTTGCACTTGACTTGATGGAGTAAGGTTTCAGATATATGCTCTACTGTTACTCTAGAGCTACTGGTCATGGTGATGGCTTTCTTGGCACAGTCGATCAATCCTTGATGTTTTGACATCCAATCCATTCCTAGTACTACTTCCAAAACTTTGGTTCCAAGTACTATTAGATTGGCATAAAAATCTATCCCATGAATTCTGATAGGCACAACTTTGCAAAATTTTCTAGCTTTGGTGGTTGAACCAGGAATTTGAACTATCATGACATGCTTCAAATTGGTTGGGTGAATCTTACTAGTGCATGCAAATTCTTCTGTAACAAACGAGTGCGATGCTCTAGAATCAAACAACACTCTTGCTAAAACTGAGTTCACAGAAAACATACCCAGCATGACATCTGGCGCTTCCTGGGCTTCCTCGGTGTTCATGTGGAAGAGACGGCCATTGCGGTTGAGAGAGTTCCCAGGGGCGAATCTCCTTCCCGGCTGAACACGGCGTTGCTGCTGAGCTGGGGCATTCACATTAGTAGTGGCGGCAATCTTCTTGGGACACTCGTTGGAGTAATGACCCATCACTCCACACTCAAAACAAGTAATCTGGGACTTGTCTTTGGCTGCAACAGGCACATCATTGCTTCCAGTCCTTGGGGCAGTATTTTTGTTGTTTTTGTTGTTGTTGTTGGACTTGGGTGGTGCACGGCTGAAGTTGTTGGAGTTGTCGGGTGGTTGTTGTTGTTTCCTCCGGACTTCACATTTCCTCCGCTATGGTTGGGGTAACTTGGACGGTTCATCGGGGGTCTGTTGTTCCTTGGGGCATATCCTACAGACGGGTTGGGGCGATATTTCTGGTGATTGTTGGGTACATTCTGGTGCATAATCCTGCGCTTGCGATTATCGTTGGCTTGGTTGATCTATCCTTCCATCTGGATGGCAGAGTTGAATAGCTCTTCGAGATCGTCAAAACGGATGTTGATTAACACCATTTGCATCTCATCATGCAATCCATTCAGGAATCTCTCCTTCTTCTTAGCTTCAGTATTGATCTCATCAGGTGCATACCTAGCGAGAGACAGAAATCTATCATGGTACTCTACTACAGTCATCCGGCCCTGCTTTAGTTCTCTGAACTCATATCTCATTCTAGTGACTAAACCTTGCGGCACATGGGTGCGGCGGAACTTGTCTTGAAATATTCCCACGTCATCACTTGCCCGTGGTTCATAGTACGGGTGATGTTCCACCATGATCTTGCATCTCTTGCCAGGTAGTGGGTGGCAAACAGAACTTACTCGTTGGCATCAACTCTGGCTACCTCTAGGTTATTCTCCATGGTCTGTAGCCAATCATCTGCATCTAGTGGGTTCTCCGAATGGCTAAAGATAGGGGGATTGGTATTCTGGAAGTTCTTAAGCTTGGATCCCGGATGATCCTAATTTCCATGGCCTTGATTGTTGTGGGCCATCTGGGCGATCTGCTGCAGGGTAGCTAGGTTGGCTTGGCGCTCTGCTCTACTAGCTTCACGGTCAGAAACTAGCATCTGCAGAATCTGCAGCATCGGGTCCTACGATGAGCTGCTCCCTCCAGGGTTTCCATGAGTCATCTAAAGATTGATATAGATAAAGGGGTAAGAGGGAAAGTTCTAAGGTTCATGGTTTTGTTTTTCAAAAGCTAAAACTTTGAGTTTGACTCAGGTTTTGCAACTAACTTCTTTTCATTCATTCAATCAAAGCACACGATACAAACACACACACACCACAACATGAAAGGAAAACAGATGGTTTTAAGAACCATTCTGTGAACTAAGATACAACGGGACCGGTACTTCTCATTCCTACGATAGTGCTCTAGTGCATCTACTCATCATCGATGAAGTCGGAGTCATCATCGTCGGTGTAGAAGTCCATGGCATCATCCTCCAGGTAGTCATCATCATTGCTGAGGTACAAGTGAATATCTCCCTGGACGTCTTCACCTTCTTCATCTTCTTCTTTTGCTGCAAGTTGAGCTTCTTGCTCCTTGATGGTCTTCTCGAGGTCGGCCACCTTCTTGTGAAGATAGTCGATGGTACGATCCTTCTTTGTGCTTGACGACGAAGTGATTGACGATCCTTGACTAGCAGTGAGAAAGTCTGGGCCTTCTGGGCGGCAATGGCAAGGTTGTGGTTGGCATACTCTCGAGCATTGTCCAATTCCTTCTGCCTGTCATATAGTAGGAAGTCAAGGTTCTCCACTTGGTGTCTCATCTCTGGGTGACTTGGCATCTCCAACGGCATTCCCATAGAATCACGCCTTACATAGTGCACAAAGCAAGTTCCCTGGATCAAGTTGACATTCTGTCCGCAAAGACGGGCGAGAGTAGATAATAAACACCACCTCTCCTAGTGAGCATTCCACAAGCTTTCAAGGTGGAGAAACCAACACGTGTCTCACCTAGCACGGGTTGCAACTCACCTAGGTTAATGCCTAGGGAAGTGGCAAGCATGATGATAACGACTCCACCTGTGATTGGTGCTTGGCTTTGGGAGGCTTGGTGCTCCAGGTAGCGCACAAGGATGGCGCCCAAGTTGAGTGACAAGCCGCAATTGATGTGTCAACACCCAGATTTTTAATCCCAGATGCCTGTTATGCCATACATCGCAATCCCAGCATTACCATTTTTGTGAGACATAACAGATTGGATATCACAGTACATCATCCATTACAAACCATAATAAGGTCTTACACAAATAAAGGATCTCATGATCCAGTTTTAATACAACAAGCAGCGGAATAAATAATAAGCGTAGCGGTGGGGTCCATCTTCAGTGTCACAGGCAATGCTGACGATGGGGGATAGTCCTAGTTGTCATAGCCGTCCTGCTGTCCATCTTCTTGATAGTCCTCCTCATAGTCTGGCCACGGGAATAGCCAGGGACAAAGCCATGAGTACTCTTTAAGTATTCGCAAACTATCACTAACAAGTAAGGTAGTTCTAGTAGGCATGCTAAACTCTAAGTTTATTTGCAAGGTTAAGTTTGAAACCTAAGCTGAGTTCAGAGACAAAGAAAGATAAAATAAAGTTCAAAAATCACCTAAGTTGGGAAACTAGCTTTCATAGTCACAACCCTATTGTGGTCAAGTCAATATCACCATTCATTTCATAAGTCATTTTGAAAACATCTAACGATGGAACAATATGGCCACTCCAACTGTCCATGACCGCAGACACGGCTATTCGAATAGTTTGACACTCTGCAGAGGTGGTACACTTTCACCACAAAATTCGATACATCCGTCAGGGATAACCCTGGATCATCATACTTAGTATGCGGATAATCAATCAGAACCTTTCAATTACACACCCTAGTACAAGCACCTCTCCTATGAGCTTAGCCTCTCAGCCATGGCCATCTGCCATCCTGGGTACTTCATAGGTGGACAGCATTGAGAGGTAGCCTCAGCTCAGACCTCTCCCATGAGGGAACTCATACTAATGCATATAAAGTTTCGGCTAAGCCTTACCCAATTCAGGAGAATATCATTTTGCGGCCAGAAAGTTGGGGTGGCTAGGCAACGCGGTACCCGAGTTTAGTGATATCATCCGCGATGATTATAGTTGGCGTGCCAAATACTCAGAGGGTCCTTTTCGGCACGAATTCAACTTTACGTTTCAATACAAAAAATAGGCTAACGGCCGTCAAGTTGGGTCCCCCTTGTCAGCTTTCGCCGTTATGTCGCTGCCGTCGGCGCTGCCATGTAGGCCGCCATGTAGGCTTGCAGCGTTGGCGCATGCATCCTTTACGCGTCTGCTTCTTCCTCCGGGGCGGAAATCTGTGGTCGCGGCCATGGCACGGAGCTAGGACTTGGACAAACCTTCTCGGCCCGTTCTCCTCCCCATCCCGAATCGGAGCTCGCCCTCACCATGACCGCACCATTGGCACGGCGCGGGGACGGGAATTCATTCCCGAGTGAGATCTGTACTCATGCCGACCATGCTCGGTCCTGTTGGTCTCCTCCAGAATCCGAGCTTGCCGTCGCCGTGGTCGCACATGCACCAGCCACGGCGCCTTCCTCTCCGAACCCCAAAGCCACATCCACCCAGTTCGGCACAACGCCAACAAGGTGAAAATGCATCAAGTTTTCTTCTTGTGATTGTAGAAAAACATGTATGTACCGTGGCCGTAGCATACTCTAACAATGTACACATATATTGTTTACTAGATTGTCATTTGAAATTAGTAGCTCCGTGATGAAGAAACATAGAGAACCTAAATGGAATGACAATGACGACCATGTTCTGTACTTTGCATTGCATCAACAAGTGCTCGCTGACGAAGCAAGTTACCAAGAGAGTGGAGTTCATCAGCCATTGCCAAAAAATATGTGAACAAATCAATGAGCGATTCAATGCAAATAAGCGCAAAAAAGCTAGATCCATGTCATCAATCATCAATAGGTGGCACATTCTAGTGATGCGTTCAAATGCGTACACGATGTATCATTTGCTTGAAGTGGTTGTTATCCTGAGAAAAAATGTGTGGTATCCACATTACATTTGTATGTTCTATGGTGCAATTCTGTTGTTATGGGCGTGGAAAGAAAAGTTGGGCTTCATTGAATATTATGCAGTTAGGCCTAACTTAGTCTTACACAAATAAGCACAGCTTAGTCTTTACACACATAAGCGTAACTAATGATAAAGATAAAGACAAATGGTTCATCGGATCTGCCAGTATGAGCACTAGGTCCCTGGAGCTGGTGGTATCATTAGAACGAACCAGCATGCTGTGTTTGGCCGTCTTTCATTCTCCTTCAAATAGTACGACCCCACTGATGAGCCAATTGTAGAACCCCTCCCCCCGACGTGGATTCGGCTCCAGGTCGGATCTGGAGTGTTAACATGATAGACGCGTGTGCAGCAAACACACAGTCTGCTATCAACACTGAAAATGCTGGCACCTCAGCAACAACACTAGCATGTTCTTCCTGGACTCCGGCAGCAGCCTCAGCAGGTATTTCGTCAGCTTCACCAGCAGTAGCATTAGCAAGTATTTCGTCAGCTTCACTAGCAGCAGCATCACCAAGTATTTCGTCAGCTTCACCAGGAGCAGCGGCAGCTAGTTCTTCGCCAGCTCCACCACCACCACCACCACCAGCAGCATCAGGGGCCAGGGCTGCCTGAGCAATTACAGGTTCAACAACTCTAGGGGCTCCGACAAAGAAAGGGTAGTTGATCCCAAGAAACACAAATTGTCCCTTCAGATTGTTGACTCTGCTCCAGACTTGCTCTACTGGGTCTTCAGATGGGCATGTGGACCTCGAGAAAACGTGACACCGCAGCGATGGGTATGAAGAAAGTTGTGTCCCCATATGTTCTATTGTATCACCAACGCCGTTTAGTGCTCCCTTGATATGAATCCACAAGAGTTCATCATGATGTTCCGTGTTGTCTCTGAGAGGTGCCAGGAACCAGTGCCGTGTCCCAACTTCAGCATCTTCTACTGCACGATGGCCGGAGCTGGAAGTATGCGCGGGGCTGCGTGGGTACCTGCATGTTACTAACGGTTAGTAAGCAGAATTTTGAATGGGATTTTACATGCTATATGACACCATGACTCACCCCAAATGGACAGCTCCCAAACACGCACGTCGCCGCTAGGTTCAGTGACCGCATAAATGTGTAGCAGTCTGTACGAAGAGCAGTCGTAGGTGAAGACGGCGTCGACATACTTCTCCGGCCGCAGGAAGTCGTCGCGCAAGACTGTCCATTCATTGTCTTTTGTGCATCTAATGAATGCGATTGCCTTGTCGAACACCGCCAAGAGGTCATACTCCTAGTTCTTCCACGCCCCCTCCCGCGGTCTATGTGGGAGTTGTACCTTCACGAGCTCAAGTTCTGCCATGTTGAACCTGTAAGCAAATTCGGAAATGGGCGGCGGCCACCCATTGTTGAATGCAGTAATGCCGACACCGTTCAAAGATGGCACTGCTAGCCTCTCCGATCTGTAGCAATTTTTTAGAGTCCAAGTACTCCCATCCTAGGATAAAAGGACCAACCACTCGCCGTTGCCACCCACCCAGTTCTGGTCATCTCTCATTTCCGTATCTTCTTCTTCCTTGATATTCACCACTACTGATTCCGACCACTTATCCAGCAGCATCAGTTTTGCATGAATATTCTATAGAGTTTGTTGTCAGTTGGTACAATCACCTAGCATGGATTTCATTGCAGATACAATTTGACAACTGGACCTTTATATTAAAGTACACAAAATATTGCCTAAATATGAGTGTCTCCTCAGATATCGCCTAAATTGTGCTGTGTCACTACGAAGATACTCAATATATGGAGTAGGAGCAGAGCCCCCCAGAAAAAACTCCTGACGATGATCATAATTAAATAGCTTGGGGCATAACAGCCTTAAATCGTCTAATCTGTTTGTTTTTATTTTAGGAAACAGAATATCACCTAGCAGGCATTCCATTGCAAAATCGAAATTGACAACTCGTCTATCACCTAAAGTAAGACTGTGTCACTACGAAAATACCAGAATATCAGGTACGAGCAGAGCTTCCACTGTACAGAATAGTCTTAAATGGTTCGATTTGTTCAAACCGCGCATGCACACAACATGTTCAACGAAAGGAACATAGGATTCCGATGAGAGTTCAGCACATATGAATCAACGATATGACTGAACGAATAAGCTAGATACTGGAACTTACGTGGCCATCGCGCTCATCTGGCCATTTGTTGTTATCGGGGTAAAGAAGGCCTGGCGTGCCGAACGGTTGTTCGTCCATGTTCCGTATCGTCACGCGGTAGCCAGGGATGCAGCGAGCGAGGCGGACGGCTGAGATGATGTCCAACTCCGAGGCGATCCTGTGCACATTCGCGGCACTGAGGTTCGGCCATCCCCATTCCTCACGGTAGCGGTCACCCTGGCCATCCGCGTCGTCGTCGCATGCCTTTCGCTTCAGCCTGCTGCTACCCCAAGCTCTACCCATAGCGGCAAATGGAGTCTGGAATCCGGTGGATTAACGGAGGTGTTGTGATGAGGAGGCGGATGGATTCGAGAGGGGGTGGAATCAGGGATGGGGGCAGTTGTTCGGGTGGGGAGCGAATCTACAACGAACCGCCGCCGCCACCGGTTCTCGTCCGCGTGGAAGAAAAGAACAGGGGGTGTAATTATTGAGGGTGGGCACCGGAACCGTCTAAGGAAGTGAAAAAATAAATCGTAAAAGGGAAATGTGCGGCCCGCCTGTCAGTGAGTGAAGGTCGGCACGCGTAAACATGCCTATGTTTGAATTGATTCCACCGCATGCAAGTGGCGCAGAACAAATTTTTGGAAGTGCTAGCGTCGACGTGTAAAACCGCCGTTTTTCGCCACCTTCACCCTACTACGAACGGTCGTGCACCATTCTTGATATTGGTAAGGGCGGTTCCAATCTTTCACTTCTCCGTCTCATTTCGTCCTCCACGGCCTCATCGTCTTTCTCCTCCACCGCATCACCCTCTTCCTCCGTATCCTTTCCCTCTTGCCTGTAGTCATGGATGCTCCGGACGTCCGAAACGACGACAGGCAAGAAACTACGCACTTCAACATCGAAGTACATGGCGGGAAGAAGATCGATGTCGTCTACACCACCGTCCCTCGGACGGTGAGGAACACTCTGAATAATTTCACGAGTTGGTTGTAGTTCGAAGAAAACAGGTTCGTAGGTCTCGACCTCGAGTACAGTCGCGATTGCCGTAGGATCGCCGTGGTGCAACTCTCCATGAAGGGGCACGTCCTCGTATACCAGCCTTTTTGCGAGAAGGGGGCTGACGGGATCTGGTAGACTTTGCTGTCTTTTTGTTCCTGAACCGTCTGTTTGCAGAAGTTATTGCTATATTATTTGTCTGAATTCATTTTCATGCAGGTCGGGCGAAAGCATTAGGGGTCTGTTTCATGACTTTCTCGTGAACCAACACATAACATTTACTAGTGTTGACATCACGAATGACAGTAAACTTCTTGAAAGCCCGACTATCAACATTAGAATCCCAAAGGAGTGCAGAGTGGACATCCAGGAAATTTACTGGATCCCAGGGACGAAGAGCAGCAAGACCGGGATGGCCGCTCTTGCCTCCGAACTCATAGACCCGTGGTATACTGACATGAAGGACATATTGCAGAGATGTTCGTGGAGACGTTTAGGGCACGATTACTGGGAGGATAAGCCACTTTCTGAACCTAATCTGAAGTATGCTGAAATTGACGGGTATGTTAGCCACGAGCTGTATCTCTAGATTGTAAAATCTCATTCCAGGCATCGCATCATTGAACCACTGATACATTGCAAATGTATCTATAATTTTTGATGTTCCATGCTTGGTTTTATCCACTTTCTTGTGTTTTGTTACAACTTTGGAGTAATTTTCATATGATTTCTTGGACTAACCTATTAACAAGAGCCACAGTGCCAGCTGCCTGTTTTCTGCTGTTTTTGGTTCTAGGAAAGTCAGAAAATGAATATTCTCGGAATTGGACGGGACAAAAGCCAAAGTGCCTATTTTTTTGGAAGTGATCAAGTGCCAGAATACGAGACGGAGAAGGGCCAGGGAGCCACCACACCACCTGGCCACGCGGCCAGGCCTGGCCCGCGTCAGGGTGTGGTCTGGCGGCTCCCAGCACCCCCTCGGCCTCTCCTTCCGCCTATAAGATGCCCTCGGGATGAAAACCCTAAGGACCCGATCAAAAATCCACGAAAGAGTCTGTAGCCGCCATCATCTCCATCCCTATATCGGGAGGGATCTGAAGCTCTTCCCGGCACCCTGCCAGAGAGGGCAATTCACCCTGGAGGCCTTCTTTATCACCATGCAAGCCTCCGGTGTGATGCGTGAGTAGTTCATCCTTGGACAATGGATCCATGTAGTAGCTAGATGGCTGGTTCTCCTCCTTTGTGCTTTCATGTTTAGATCTTATGAGCTTCGTTCATGATCAAGATCATCTATTTGTAATTCATACATGTTGTGTTTGCGGGGATCCGATGGATATTGAGATGCTATTTTAGATTGATTATTGATTCTATCATGTCTTTGCTATTTGAGATCTTGCATGCTTTCGTTGTTAGTAGCTATCTTGGCCAAGTACATGCTAGCAACTCCAAGAGTTAGTATTTATGCTCGATAGTGGGTTCATGCCTCTGGTAATCTGGGGAAGTGACATAAATCTCTAAGGTACTAGATGTGTTGTTGCTAGTAGGGAGAAAACAACAATCCTTTGTTCATAGAACAATCGCATTGTTTACTTTACACGCAGTTCGTAAAGCAATAATCTGTTGCTTGCAACTTAATACTGGAGGGGGTTCGGATGATAACCTGAAGGTGGATTATTAGTCATAGATGCAATTGGATGGCGTTCTATGTATAATGTTGTAATGCCCAATCAAGTCTCAGAGGAGTCAAGATGATTAGTATATGCATGTATTGCTTTCTCGGTGTTTGTCAATTGCCCCGCAGTAATTTGTTCACCCAGCGTGTTATCTATCTTAAGGAGAGCCACCTCTAGTGAACTATAGATCCCGTTCCTTTGTCTTTACATACAATCTATAATCTTTTACTACTTTGTGTTTACTTTCTGCAAACTTTTACTTCTTTCCATTCGATACGTTTAATCCTTTGTTTTCCACAAAACACGATGAGATTGACAACCTCATCGCAAGTTGGGAACAAAGTTATGTGGTTGTGTTGTGCAGGTCTCCATGTTGCTACTAGCACCGGTAGTGCGCCCTGCCAAAGCTCAGCTAGTAACACCTTTGGGGTGTTTCCTTGCTCCTACTGGTTCTATTAAACCTTGGTTTCATAACTGAGGGAAAACTAACTGCTGTGCTCATCATACCTTCCTCTTGGGGTTCCCAACGAGCTCTACATCGAACGACGAGCACATCAACCACCACCAAGGCAGGTTGTTTGTCCCAGATGCCGGATCGTAGATGAATCTACAAACCGGGGCAAGCGGCCGAAGGCATCCTGAGATCGGTTGCCTTCTCCAATAGGCTGGGATGTAGACTATTAGTGCATGATTGTTGTGTTTATGAAAACATGTTATTTCATAAGTACACTATGTGAGCAATTACGAACTGTTGTGTATTACCTTTGTCAAACTATAATCTAGTTTATGACTGTATCCTCCTCTATAATCTGGGTTTGGTTATGACTTATGACTGTATCACACCTTATGCATGTCAGTCCTGGATTCTGCCGCATGCAAATGGCACAGACAGATATTGTAAGAATGAATGTTGAGCATACAAAAGGGGGAAAGTAATTCATACAGGTTAAGTAGCTAATAGCACAGGGATCATACGAGCTTGGTTCTTACACACAGAATGCTTAGAAAATACAGGCGAGATAAAACTAGGAACGAAATGTGAAACTAGTAGTGGTAAACAACACACTCACCCACCCGCCAGATCCTGTGGAGCATCTCGTAGCAGACATACGCGTCCCTGGCTGCGTACTTGATCGCATCGTAATCCAGGTGCCTCCACTCCCATCGCTCGTCTAGGTGCTTCGGGAACTCGATTTTCATGCTGGCGTACTCACGGTCGATGATGTCGGAAGTGAGTCTAGCCATGCCGGCTTTCCCCGTACCGCCATCCGGGTACCTCCACAAACGTTGGAGATCGACATGATTGACGACATGAATGAGGAGATCCTGTTCTAGCTTCGGAGTGTCATTCTTGATGTCGACGCTGGCGAAGTAGATCTCCCTCCTGTGTAGGAACTCGTGAAGCTCCGGGCATACAGATTTGGCCCTACATACGTGATATAGTAGGCAGTGGTTGCGCATGGACAGCTGCAAAAGCGCCGTACTCTTCCTATCTCTGGTATACTCGAGGTCAAGGTCGACGATCTTGTACCTGTCCATCGGATCTTGTAGCCACCGCTCGTACATTGCGATGACCTTGGCCACCTCTGCTGACGCATTTGTGTGGACGATCGTCAGCTTGGTGGTGCCATGGGCGGTGACGGTGTACTCGTCGGTGTAGTCGCTCCCGTCGCCGAACACGCCGTACTCTGCGTCCATGGCAGCAGCTAATGCGGCGGCGGTGGCCTAGTTTCGGTAGCGGTGGCTTGGACTGGGCGTGGAGGTGGAGTGATCTGTTGCAGTGGTATGGCCAGGCGGAGGCGGTGCCTGCGGCAGCGTCGATGGTTCTTGCCGTGGTGGCGCCGGCGGAAGGAATGAGTTGGGGATTTTTGCACAGTGATGTGCTGAGGAGACAGAAGGCGATGCTTAAATTCCGTTTACCAATATTCCGGTCATACCCATGCGGAAGCAAGTTTGACCGGGCGAGCATCGATGGTTTCCAATCCTAGCGATTAAATTCGGCGTCCGTCCCGGTAGGCGATGGGACGGGTGTGCGACGTGGCTTTGGCGTGGCAGAGACCGGTCACGTAGACCACCATCCCGTTGCCGATCTGCAGCGGGTGCGCGGTGCTGACACGACGTAACATGATAGGACAGAAGGAAGTGTACAAGTTTAAGAAGTGTAAGCATAGACATGGACCTAGCATCCCTGCACCCCGGGGCAGCCGCCCAGCCGATCAAGACTGCCGATTGCGCAAAGCTTGTCCCCAATTTGCCAAAATGAAGCTCGTTTGCCCATGCTTCTATAAGTTTCTATGTAGGCCACTTGTGTAAGCATGCACGATGAAGCAACTTTGCAACACACGTGTCAGTGGAAAAGCATTAGGTTTCAACGCACCACATAGTTTAGGGATTTAGAATAGCTACATTGTGGAGCTCTAGCCAAATTTCATGGTAAAGCTAAATTCAGCTTTTTGTCAGATTTAGCTATAGCAACATTGTGTCTCGTTTGTCCTCACTTTTGCCCTCCCGGTATTTCGAAGCCCTCACATGCGCTCGGAGGGGGGTGCCGTCTGGTCAAAGGCTTGGCCGTTACGTGCGCCATGACGCCTAAAGTGGACTTTTTAAATAGCGCCTTTTCCCCCCTCTCTCTAACCGTTGTGTTTTTTTGCCCAAAAAGGTAGGGAATCTAGAGAAGCTTCTCTCTTCATTCATTGTTCCTTTTGCGACCGTTTTACCCCAATCTGGTAGCAAATCTAGAGCAGCAAAACAAATCAGCACCACAAATAAATTCAGTAAATAGAGCAGATGTAGATAAAGCAGCTAATATAGGTTATATAGTACGCTACTTAACGAGGTTCGACAATTAGGCTGCTCAGCAGCAGGAGCGGACTGCTTCAACACAGACAAGACAAAAGAAGCTGCTTTACAGCAGCAGCAGCAGCTGATCAGTGGCCCCGCGTGTCCTTTGTCAGGAGGGCATCCGCCTCCTCCCTCTGGCGCCTCCTCCACTTCTTGCTGCCTAGCCCCTTGACCTGGGGCACCTTGGGTCTGATTGGGGGCATGCGACCCTCCTGGATAGCCACCTTCTGGAGGTTGCGGACGTGAAGACCGAGCGCCTGGTGCTTGGCCCTAAAGCCGTGGACGTTCACGGACTCGCCGCAGGTCCTCACGTCCTCGGCATGCTTCACGAGGGAGTTGAAGTCCGTGCCGCGGAGCCTCCTGGTGGGGCAGAAGGGGCACCTGTACACGTCGCCGGCGAAGAAGTTGTTGTACTGACCGGACTTCAGCCTCCTTAGCACATGACGAGACTTGGTATCCTGCGACTCGTCGTCGCTGCGGAGGTCGCTGCTATCCTGCTGTTGGAAAAAACAGAAGAGTGAAATAAGCACATGATTGAGATACTTTGATTATCGGGATTGATTTTTTGCATAAATTAACTGAATGAGATCTCCCGATTATTCCCTAAATCTCAAACCAAATTGAATACCGATCCCAACTACGAACAGGGGGATTCATCGAAAATCGAGATCTAACACAATAGGATTAGCTACTGTAAAAAATACGAACAGCCAAGCCCTAATAACATACGATCTAGCATCCAACGATGGGAACGAGGGAAGAACAAGGGAAGGGGAGAAAACCCTGGTTACCTCAGACCACGGGTCGGCGATGTTGGTGTCGTAGGGGTTCTCCGGCCTTATGTAGACAACCTCCTCGTAGGGGTCCTAGCCAAGCGGGATCTATCCGAGACCGGCGGGGGCCTCCTCGCCGGAGGCTATGGCGGATGCGGGGACGGGGACGGGGGGCTCCTCGCCGGCTGTCTTAGAGGCGCCGATGGCCACCGCGCCGATCTTCTCCATCGCCGGCATGGTTGGGGTTTTGTTGGGCGTTTGGAGAAGGTGATGGGACAGTGAAAACGGTTGAGTGAGCGAGTGCGTGATGAGTGGGAGTGGGAGTGGGAGTGGGAGTGGGGAGGCCTCTATTAAAGGAGAAGGGAAGCGGCGTTTCGTTGCACTACCGTGCACCGCGTAGGCTAATGCACCATGCACGCCCACACGTGTCCGCTACCGCCCCGTGCACCGCACACGCGTACCGTGAGTCACGTTTTTTCCCTCGTGTCTAACCATGGCGATTCAGTTGTACTCAGTTTTGCCCACCAACCGTTGATCCTCTGTGATCTAGCGGACAGGATAACCCTTATATCTGTCGGGGGCACCCCTCTATCCATGCAAAATAACGAGTATGACACCGGAACTTTAACAAAATAAACAGATGAACTTGAATATATTTTGAAGGGTACGAAAATAGAAATCCACATAGTTTAAGGGTCTAGATATGGTAAGAGAACTAAATATTATTAGTGGCCGGGCCAACATAGTGACGGGGTTGGTCGGCTTGGAGTTGCTAATTCCTATGTAAGGGGACACTAGGCCGTTCTGGACATACTCCCTCAGGAACTTGCCATAAGAAGCGTGCTTAGCCTTGGTCGCCGACTTGTGTTTACTAGCAGGGCTCAACCACTAGAGTCATTGCATGTGTGTTCTTTCCACAAACCACACATGGATCAACCACTAGAGTCATTGCATGTGTGTTCTTTCCACAAACCACATATGGATCAACCACTAGTCGTTGCATGTGTGTTCTTTCCACAAACCACACATGGATCAACCACTAGAGTCATTGCATGTTTGTTCTCATACTAAAACCACAGACCAGCACTAGAGTCATTGCATGTGTGTTCTTTTCCACAAACCACACATGGATCCACTAGTTGTCATTGCATGTGTGTTATTTCCACAAACCACACATGGATCAACCACTAGAGTCATTGCATGTGTGTTCTTTTCACAAACCACATATGGATCAACCACTAGAGTCATTGCATGTGTGTTCTTATACTAAAACCAACACTAGAGTCACAGCATGCGTGTTCTTTCCACAAACCACATATGGATCAACCACTAGAGTCATTGCATGTGTGTTATTTCCACAAGCAAACATGGATCAACCACAAGAGTCATTGCATGTGTGTTTTTTTCCAAAAACCACACATGGATCCACCGGTGGTCATTGCATGTGTGTTATATCCACAAACCACACATGGATCAACCACTAGATTCATTGCATGTGTGTTCTTTCCACAAACCACACATGGATCAACCACTAGAGTCGTTGCATGTGTGTTCTTTTCCACAAACTACACCTGGATCCAGCACTAGAGTCATTGCATGTGTGTTCTTTCCACAAACCACACATGGAACAACCACTAGAGTCATTGCATGTGTGTTCTTTCCACAAACCACACATGGATCAACCACTAGAGTCATTTCATGTGTGTTCTTTCCACAAACCACATATGGATCAACCACTAGTAATTGCATGTGTGTTCTTTCCACAAACCACACATGGATCAACCACTAGAGTCATTGCATGTTTGTTCTTATACTAAAACCACAAACCAGCAGTAATTGCATGTGTGTTCTTTTCCACAAACCACACATGGATCCACCACTAGAGTCATTGCATGTGTGTTCTTTCCACAAACCACATATGGATCAACCAGAGTCATTGCATGTGTGTTCTTTCCACAAACCACACATGGATCAACCAGTGGTCATTGCATGTGTGTTCCTTCCACAAACCACACATGGATCAACCACTAGAGTCATTGCGTGTGTGTTCTTTCCACAAACCACACATGGATCAACCACTAGAGTCATTGCATGTTTGTTCTTATACTAAAACCACAAACCAGAACTACAGTTATTGCATGTGTGTTCTTTTCCGCAAACCACACATGGATCCACCAGTGGTCATTGCATGTGTGTTCTTTCCACAAACCACACATGGATCAACCACTAGAGTCATTGCATGTGTGTTATTTCCACAAACCACACGTGGATCAACCACTAGAGTCATTGCATGTGTGTTCTTATACTAAAACCACAAACCAGTACTAGAGTCATTGCATGTGTGTTCTTTTCCACAAACCACACATGGATCCACCAGTGGTCATTGCATGTGTGTTTTTCCACAAACCACATATGGATCAACCAGAGTCATTGCATGTGTGTTCTTTCCACAAACCACACATGGATCAACCACTAGAGTCATTGCATGTTTGTTCTTATACTAAAACCACAAAACAGCACTAGAGTCATTGCATGTGTGTTCTTTCCACAAACCACACATGGATCAACCAGTGGTCATTGCATGTGTTATCTTTCCACAAACCACATATGGATCAACCAGAGTCGTTGCATGTATGTTCTTTCCACAAACCACACATGGATCAACCACTAGAGTCATTGCATGTTTGTTCTTATACTAAAACCACAAACCAGCACTAGAGTCGTTGCATGTATGTTCTTTTCCACAAACCGCACATGGATCCACTAGTGGTCATTGCATGTGTGTTATTTCCACAAACCACACATGGATCAACCACTAGAGTCATTGCATGTGTGTTCTTTCCACAAACCTGGATCAACCACTAGAGTCATTGCATGTGTGTTCTTATACTAAAACCAACACTAGAGTCATTGCATGTGTGTTATTTCCACAAACAAACATGGATCAACCACTAGAGTCATTGCATGTGTGTTCTTTTCCAAAAACCACACATGGATCCACCAGTGGTCATTGCATGTGTGTTCTTTCCACAAACCACACATGGATCCACCAGTGGTCATTGCATGTGTGTTCTTTCCACAAACCACACATGGATCAACCAATAGAGTCATTGTATGTGTCTTCTTTACACAAACCACACATGGATCAACCACTAGAGTCATTGCATGTTTGTTCTTATACTAAAACCACAAACCAGTACTGGAGTCATTGCATGTGTGTTCTTTTCAACAAACCACACATGGATCCACGAGAGGTCATTGCATGTGTGTTCTTTCCACAAACCACACATGGATCCACCAAGGGTCATTGCATGTGTGTTCTTTTCCACAAACCACACATGGATCCAACAAGGGTCATTGCATGTGTGTTCTTTTCCACAAACCACACATGGATCCACCAGTGGTCATTACATGTGTGTTCTTTCCACAAACCAGATATGGATCAACCAGAGTCATTGCATGCGTGTTCTTTACCACAAACAACTTATGGATCAACCAGTGGTCATTGCATGTGTGTTCTTTCCACAAACCACACGTGGACACATTACAGTCATTGCGTGTGTGTTCTTTCCACAAACCACACATGGATCAACCACTAGAGTCATTGCATGTGTGTTCTTTCCACAAACCACACATGGATCAACCACTAGAGTCATTGCATGTTTGTTCTTATACTAAAACCACAAACCAGTACTAGAGTCATTGCATTTGTGTTCTTTTCAACAAACCACACATGGATCCACGAGAGGTCATTGCATGTGTGTTCTTTCCACAAACCACACATGGATCCACCAAGGGTCATTGCATGTGTGTTCTTTTCCACAAACCACACATGGATCCACCAGTGGTCATTGCATGTGTGTTCTTTCCACAAACCAGATATGGATCAACCAGAGTCATTGCATGTGTGTTCTTTTCCACAAACAACTTATGGATCAACCAGTGGTCATTGCATGTGTGTTCTTTCCACAAACCACACGTGGACACATTACAGTCATTGCATGTGTGTTAGTTCAACAAACCACACATGGATCAACCACTAGAGTCATTGCATGTCTGTTCTTTCCACAAACCACACATGGATCAACCACTAGAGTCATTGCATGTGTGTTCTTATACTAAAACCAACACTAGAGTCATTGCATGTGTGTTCTTTTCACAAACCACACATGGATCAACCACTAGAGTCATTGCATGTCTGTTATTTCCACAAACAAACATGGATCAACCACTAGAGTCATTGCATGTGTGTTCTTATAGTAAAACCAACATGGATCCACAAGTGGTCATTGCATGTGTGTTCTTTCCACAAACCACACATGGATCAACCACTAGAGTCATTGCATGTGTGTTCTTTTCCACAAACCACACATGGATCCACCAGTGGTCATTGCATGTGTGTTCTTTCCACAAACCACATATGGATCAACTAGAGTCATTGCATGTGTGTTCTTTCCACAAACCACACATGGATCAACCACTAGAGTCATTATATGTCTGTTCTTATACTAAAACCACAAACCAGTACTAGAGTCATTGCATGTATGTTCTTTTCCACAAACCACACATGGATCCACTAGTGGTCATTGCATGTGTGTTCTTTCCACAAACCGCACATGGATCAACCAGAGTCATTGCATGTGTGTTCTTTTCACAAACCACACATGGATCAACCACTAGAGTCATTGCATGTGTGTTATTTCCACAAACAAACATGGATCA
Source organism: Avena eriantha (assembly GCA_910589775.1). Lineage (NCBI taxonomy): Eukaryota > Viridiplantae > Streptophyta > Magnoliopsida > Poales > Poaceae > Avena > Avena eriantha. The sequence continues at coordinate 128,634,398 of OU342741.1, read as the reverse complement.
ACCACTAGAGTCATTACATGTGTGTTCTTATACTAAAACCAACATGGATCCACCAGTGGTCATTGCATGTGTGTTCTTTCCACAAACCACACATGGATCAACCACTAGAGTCATTGCATGTGTATTATTTCCACAAACCACATGTGGATCAACCATTAGAGTCCTTGCATGTGTGTTCTTATACTAAAACCACAAACCAGTACTAGAGTCATGGCATGTGTGTTCTTATACTAAAACCACAAACCAGTACTAAAGTCATTGCATGTGTGTTCTTTTCCACAAACCACACATTGATCCACCAGTGGTCATTGCATGTGTGTTCTTTCCACAAACCACATATGGATCAACCAGAGTCATTGCATGTGTGTTCTTTCCACAAACCACACATGGATCAACCACTAGAGTCATTGCATGTTTGTTCTTATACTAAAACCACAAACCAGCAGTAGAGTCATTGCATGTGTGTTCTTTTCCACAAACCACACATGGATCCACCAGTGGTGATTGCATGTGTGTTCTTTCCACAAACCACATGTGGATCAACCACTAGAGTCATTATATGTGTGTTCTTTCCACAAACCACACATGGATCAACCACTAGAGTCATTGCATGTTTGTTCTTATACTAAAACCAACACTAGAGTCATTGCATGTGTGTTCTTTTCACAAACCACACATGGATCACCCACTAGAGTCATTGCATGTGTGTTATTTCCACAAACAAACATGGATCAACCACTAGAGTCATTGCATGTGTGTTCTTTTCCACAAACCACACATGGATCCACCAGTGGTCATTGCATGTGTGTTCCTTTACACAAACCACACATGGATCCACCAGTGGTCATTGCATGTGTGTTCTTTCCACAAACCACATATGGATCAACCAGAGTCATTGCATGTGTGTTCTTTTCCACAAACAACTTATGGATCAACCAGTGGTCATTGCATGTGTGTTCTTTCCACAAACCACATGTGGACCCATTACAGTCATTGCATGTGTGTCATTTTGTAACTACCTCGGTGAATTACGCTCTTAGTTGCATTCCTGGATGAGCGAAAGTGGTTAAAATAGTACGGTGGGGCCCAGGGGCCACTCACAGGTAAACCTATCGGCCGTCCTAACCACTTCAAGAACATCGGGACAAGAACGAGCGGCGTAATCGGCAGGCGAAGGGATCAACTACATACACAAGTGAGTATGTATGGAAGCCACCATACAACTGTTCACAGAGCCATTCCATCTAAAAGAAATAGAAATATTGCAACGCCATACGGCAAGCTCCAAATATCCTAGATAGAGATAATAGTTTAGGATAGCTCCTCATACATCAAACATCAGAGTAGCAGGCAGAAGCGGAAAACAAGATCCGAGTACGGATAAGAAGCAAATCGGCATAAGATGCCACATAAATAAACACATCCCGCCCACGGATCTCGTGGAAACCCGTTCTCGGAATCTCTACACCGAGTGATCGTTGCCAACATCATCCGTCTCCTCCACCCAGTATCCATCTTGCGAGTACACCTGTTCATCTGAATCAAACAATTTATCGTGTGAGACCCTAGGGGTGCTCAGCAAGTCTTTATGCCTCTAAAGGGGACACAACCTGGGGTGACGCAATTGCAGCAAAAGATAATAACTAACAAGTCTATAGATACTCGCTAACCATCCGCCTAACCAATGATAGACGGATCTCCGTGAATTAAGAACAACAGTTATAACAGTATAATTAACAGATCCATCCTCCTCCTCGCTTACCAACGAGGAAGCGGACGAACAACCCCCATCCGTTGGCAGTTTTATTAACCATTCCATGAGTATTGCACTATTTACTAGTCAGGTACTTAGTCAATTTAAAAGAGGTACTTTAGTTAGACTTGTCTATGATCAAGAAACTGTGCTCCAAGTCGTTCATAACCGCGGACACGGCTTTCAGAAAGATTTACCCTGCAGGGGTGCACAAATAGCAACACACACTCGATCAACCTCGGAAAAACCAAAACAAAACCGAACGAGGCATTCACGACAAAGCGATCATAGGATTCAGAAATCTTTCAAGGGGCCACCCCATTAAGCTACCCGCAACGAAGCTAGCTGACTCCAAGACGGACTCAAGGTTTGCGTCAATGGCTGTAAATGACTGGGAACCCGAAAGTGTGACTGGGCTTGTTGATACCACGAAAACACTCCGCATCCAAAACAGTACAGGTGCTCCACGCACAATATTAAATAAAACAGTAAGCATGTCATAAGTACATAATAGTAACAAAACCCAAACTACTTTGTGTCCCCAAGGAATAAGAATGAATCAAGCTCTGGCTCAGGGGGGTCCATAAGGCCTCCCGAATGTGGATAGTGCGAATAGTTAAGGAACAGGAATCAAGTACTCGGGGTCCTACGGGACACAAGTGAGCATGTAAAACCAAATAGCAGATATTGCTCACCGGTGCCTCTTTCATTAGTTATCCCATTACTACTCAGGTTAAGTTGTTTAGGTACCTCGTTATCCATCAGACACTCACATACCCTACACATGCTTTTCTACGACTCGCATGGCTCAAACAACTCCTGTAGTAATGGCTCATGGGATGGAGGAACAAGCTTCGGTGGGGTTTAAAAGTAAAGGCTATGCAGTACTTGGGATTCAATTTAATGTAATCGCGACTCAATGATGCAAGAATAAGATAGAGGCAATAGGTACTATATGTATGCAAGCATGTGGTAGTGCTTGCCTGGCAGCTCAGTTGAAGCGAGAGATGGGTCTGGGTAGAACTCATGTGATTCCTGGTAATTCTCCTGCTGGGCGTCTATTCGAAGAAGAACCAAACAAACAGGGGCCAACATAAATAAAGTGCACAAGCATATGAATTAAAATGCGACAAGCAAACAAGCATGCCATGATGAATGATGCACAATTTACATGGCATTAAAGTAGCATGGCAAGGGTGAGGTGTGGGTACAAGAATAATGCATTCTATTCTTTATTTGGTCAAGTTTTATTGCCATAAACAATTCTGGTTTTTAATAATGACATGATGCATGCTTCAATTCAGAACATGGAATGCATAGATAGAACGGGCTCATCGCGCTGATCGATTTAGACATATTATTTGTTGGATTTGGAGTTATAGATTTAAAGTTATTAATTTATTAAGAAAAGCGCATTTTATTGTAATTTTAATCATCTCGAAATTTTAAAGTAGTCAAACATTATTTTGAATAGCATATTTGAATTCCTCACATTTTTCTGATTCAAAAACATATATCATTTGTATTATTTGAATTTATAATTTAAAAGTTATTTAAAAACAGATTTGAATTGTTTTTAAACATTTAAGAAAAATTTAAATAAAACAGATAAACAGAAAAACCTTTTTCTACTCAGCTAGACCCAGCCCCAGTCGCTGACGGGTTGGACCGGCCTGACTGGGCGACGCAGCGCACAGGAAGCTTTTTACACCGCGGGTTTACCTAGCCTCTGTGACTGCCAGGTGGGACATGTGGGTTATGGGCCCACGTGCCAGTGGTTGAGCCCGCAGAGGCTGACAGGTGGGTACGGGCTAGATCGCGGGTTGAGGTTTACGAAAACCGGGGTATCTTTTTGTAAAAAGTCCACAGGCATAGACAGGTGGGCCTGGTCTGGACCGCGGGTTACGGCAAAAGATTATGAGGGGGGTATTTGAAAAGGTGCGCGGCTACTGTTTTTCTTCTTCTCGTTCTGACGAATCTGACGGACACGCGGCGCACGGCGCGGCGAGGTGGGGATTCGATCCCGCGACACGGGGCGCGCACGCAGAGGGGCGGTACCAGCGCGGTAGGACGGGGTCGTTGACAGGGAGTAGCTAGGCGGCTAGGTGAGGCACTATGCGGCGCGGGGGCGTGCAGACGCCAGCGCACGCCGGCGCGCAGAGACCGCTCGGCGAAAAGTCCGGCGAGTACGGGCCTCGACGGCGTGAGAGGAAGTGTCAAGGGGGGTCCAGGGCTCACCGCGAGGTGGTCGACGGTGATGGATCGGGCCGGGAGCGACAGAACGGCGACGATGCTGACGAACGGCGGCGCTAGGGTTTCGATGTGTGCGTCGGTGTTTGGCGTGTACTAGCCTTCTCCTCCTCGCTGGGGTGCTCCGGGAGATGTAGAGGAGCAACGCGGTCTTCCTCGACACCCTCCACACCACGCCCGCCTCCTCGATCCGTAGATGGCAGCCGAAGCCGAGGTGGTGGCCGGAGTAGAGAGAGGTGGAAGGGGAGGAAGAGGAGGTAGGGCACGGCGCGAGGCCAGGGGAATCTGGGGGCACGGTAGAGACGGTAGGGGCTTGGAGATAAGGACGGGAGAGAGAGGGGGATGCCGTGGGGCTTGGGTTGGGAAAAGTGGCTTCGGCCACCTTTTGCCACCTCGAGCACGTGCTCGCAGGCTCGGGCAGGGGGGTAGGGCTACAGGTGGGGCTCGGCCGGGAGAGAGGGCTAGACAGGGAGAGAGGCTCGGGTGGTGGGGCTGCAGGGCAGGGAGAGAGGGAGAGAGGCCGAGAGAGAGGGTCGGGTAGCTAGGGTAGATTAGGGAGGGGTGGCTCGGTTTAGGGTTTTGGTTAGGGGTAGAGAGGGTAGCTAGGGTGGGTCCCTGCTAGCAAGGATACAATATCAAGGTGGAAAAGATTGAGAGAAAGAGAGAGCTCAAGAAGATGATCCCCTCAAAAACCAAAGAAAACCAAAGGAGATCAAAGGGTGGTGATGGTTGCATGGCCCATGCAAAAGTATTAAATGCCATGTTTTAATCTTGTAAAAACAAAGTAATTAGTCATGGCATTTATACATATGCATTCCAAAATATGGAGTAAGGCCAAGCTATAGGAAAAGATAATTGGATTCATCCCAACCCACATGAGCTAGATGAACAGCCAAAAGAAAAAAAAACTCATGGGTAAATAAGGATGGTGGAATTATAAGGTGGTGACAAAGAAAGGTGGTGGAGTGGAATAAAAGATATGCCCCCAACTCAACTTGGGCATCAAGCATTTATCAAGATTCAAATAAAATATATCAAGAGCCAAATACAACTAATAATGCATATGAGAGAAGAACCAAATGAAAAGGGTTTTATATGATGCTCAAATGCAAGGTGGCATGATGACATGAGCATGATATACTTATGATGCAACAATTATATGTAGGAAGTAGCCATTATATTAATCCACAAACCACACATGGATCAACCACTAGAGTCATTGCATGTGTGTTCTTTCCACAAACCACACATGGCTCAACCACTAGAGTCATTGCATGTGTGTTCTTATACTAAAACCAACACTAGAGTCATTGCATGTGTGTTCTTTTCACAAACCACACATGGGTGCACCACTAGAGTCATTGCATGTGTGTTATTTCCACAAACAAACATGGATCAACCACTAGAGTCATTGCATGTGTGTTATTTTCCACAAACCACACATGGATCCACTAGTGGTGTTGGGGATATACTTTCCGGGTATCCTCACAGTTCCTCACTGACCAGGGTGGCCCACTTAGAGTTAGAGCTTTGCTTGACGGGCGGCCCAGTCAGGGAGAAAGACGGAGTCCAATCCGGCTACGGGAAGGCCCAGAAGACTTACCGACGTAGGCCCATAATGTTACTTGTAGTTCAAGATGTACCCTGTAACCAACTCTTAGTCATAGCCAGATTGATATCTCCTATAAACCCCAGGCCGGATATCTATATAAGCCGTCCTAGGGAGAGCCTTTAGGGCAATACTCTAGACACCTCAATAGTCTACAATCTCAACTCGCACAGGCGGTACCCTTGTAACCCATATTCCGGCTCTGCCGTATTACTGGATTGCTAGCAGGAGTAGGATTCGTCCAAAGACGGCGGATTCGAACCTGGGTAAACTTGTGTGCTCACCGTCCTGGAACACCGTAAGTCTCACACCCTCTCTTCCGCACGCCTCTAGGACCCCCTCATGGCGTACTTGTCCTCAATCCGACGACAGTTGGCGCCCACCGTGGGGCAAGTGAGCTTCGCATCTGCATTCCGAGCGGAATCTGCAAAAATCGGAATCGGCGAGACTATCGCCGTCGGTCGCATCCTCTACGCCAGTGACGTCCCTCTCATCGTTCTCGACGAGACTTGGATTCCGGCTAAGGAGGCCGTGACTGCCTACACAATCATGTTTTTTGGCGAGATCGATGTTTACATCGGTTTCGCTGAACCTGCCCAACCCACCCTAGCAGTGAGGATAGAGGCAGAAGAATTTTCTGGGTCCCCTTTGTCCGCGGAGGCGGCAGAGTTCCGGATCTCAGAAAACCCTAATCCCACCCATCCCGCACCAGTTGCGGAGATAGTGGAGAAATCCGAGCCTGAAGAAGACCTAGCGGACCAAGTCGAATCTGGAGTGGATCTCCCTAGAGAAGCCGGATCCCAGATCGACCCACTCGTGGAAGTCGAAATCCAGGAGGAGCATATCAGCGACACTAATTTCGGCTCTGATGATGCCGGGACAGACAGGCCTTTCCTAAGGTACACACTAAGACGTATGATACTACAAGGCGAAAGCGCAGATGCAATCTTCGAGACCATCAAAAGTTTCGACATGGCTGATCACGAAAGCCGCAGGTACCTCAGGAAGCATGCATCGCACTTTGTCGGATACGTGGGATCCGGATCTGGCTCTGCCGATGCTGGAGAAAACACCGACTCTATGCTGGAGGCAATTGGAACAAACACCGATGTTCCCGCATCCTCGGATGAATCTATGACGTCGGTAGATTTCCGAAAGTTCTCCGCGGAATATGAAGAGGAGTACAACTCGAAAGCTGTAGAAGAAGGAGAAGCCATAGATGAAGGATCCGAGGAACACTCTCCCAAAGCGCAGGATGACATGGACGTCGGAGATAATCTTGAGGTCCATATGTTCGAAAGTACCGATCAGAGCTTGACTCCGAGAAACGGACCCAAATCCGTCTTTGCTAACGGCGCTGCCAAGAAGGCAAAGAAGAAGAATAAGAAGAACAAGACCCCGACAAAAGACCCTCTGACAGAGGAAGTGATTGCCGAAGAATACGAAGAAGAATCGGATGGAGCACTTATCCCAGACGAGCCGAAAAAAGAAGCATCGGTGGATGGACACGTGATCACCGAAGGTGCGCATAAACTCATCGATACCGCATTAACCACACCTATCCCTACAGCTGAAGAACTCACTGCGAATGAGCTGGACGAAAGGGCGCAAGCCCTAGAGGCACGTCGTCAAGAACTCCTCGATGAAGCCAAAAACATCGAGGTGGAGAAGAAACGCATGTCAACTATGGACTACATGTCTCGATTGCATCATAAGACACGGAAGCGTCACACCAATGATGGCCAATCCCACGTGTCAGTGCCGTCCTTTTTGGAGATGAGATGGGGAAGCCACGGAAACATAGCAACGGAGATTGGGTATACCCAACCCCAGTACAAAATACCGTGGCGGCCCGAGAAATTCTATCGACTAATCCAGGACCAGAGGAGATCCGTTTGGGTATCAAGCTACTCAACAAGGGACTAGAGCAGCAAAAGGTCACCCTGTTCGGAAGTCAAAAACTGGTCTCGGATTCTAACCAATGTCGCACAGATCCGACATGGGCTAGCGTAAGATCCCATTACGTTTGGGCGCAGTACCATCACCCCGAACGCAGGGAAGACAATTATTCAAGAATCGGATCATCAGGACAGCATCACAGAACTACGCATAACTGGAGCAATGTCGCTCCAGCGGCCGAGAAAGATGCCATCGCTGCACTGAATCCGAGGAACCCTCCCCGACGAGAGTCTAACGATCAAAGGGGAGAAGATAAGGAGAAACGTCGGGGGGAGGATCGTCAAAAAATGCCACCTCCTAGACTTGAAAGCCGTCCGGCTGAGCCTCACCATGGTGGGAACGACGGACGAAGGAACGACGGAAACCATGCCAGGACAAGCCGGCAGGGGGCTCGTCGTAGTCATGATCCTCCCCGGAACCGGAATAATGATGCTCCGGACGGAGGCCGGCGATCAGCCGGAAACAATTCAGCTGCCCCACCCCCTCCACCAAGCAGTCACCATAACGGCCCCCAAGGAGGGCAAGGAGGACGACATGGTGGAGGAGGTGGTGGCAGAAGCCGAAGTCCGGCTCCAAGGCACCGCAGCCACGGCCGGCATTCGGGACAATCTCTATCCCCGAAGGACGCAAGGCATAGGATCAACTCCAATATAGAGGCGCGGCGCTACGAAAACGATGATATCTACATGGGCCCAAAGTGCTTCGGACCACGCATCAGAGCTACAAGATTCCCGGAAGGATTTGCTATCTCAAGACACATCCAAGCCTACGACGGCATTGCTCGGCCAGATACCTGGCTTCAGGATTTTTTCCAAGCTTGCTGCATCGCCAAAGGCGGAAACAGCCTGGTCGCAACCCGATATCTCCCACTTATGTTGCGGAAGACGGCACGACCATGGCTCAATGAACTTTCGGAGAACACCATCCATAATTGGTATGACATGCAAAGTGCGTTCTTTCGGAATTTCGAAGGCACATATCGGAGGCCCTGTATGGTTGAGACCTACAACGTTGCACCCAGAAAGCCGGAGAAACTTACCGGGATTACCTCGGACGATGGATCGACACCAAGAACTCCTGTGAAGGAGTAAACGATCAAACCGTGATTGAAGCTTTCATCGCAGGGCTCCCAATTGGTCTATTACGCCATCGCTTGAAGTGTGACAAGGTCACTGATTTGGGAGAGATGATAGAAACAGCGAGCAAGTATGCAGATGATGACAATGATGCAGAAGGATTACTCAACGTCCTGGCTGTACCTCAGTCAGCAAAGACAAAGCAACAAGCTCAGAAGCGCAAAAATACCTCGGAAGAAAAACCCAACGTGGAGACAGCGGTGGTTACTACTGTTTCCGGTTCTGGAGGACGAGGAGGACGTGGCGGAGGCCGCGGGCGTGGCCATGGGACATCAAGGGTCCAAGGTAGAGGAGAACAACAACCAGGAAAAACCTACACTTGGGCCGACATCGCCAATAACCCATGTGTGCATCACCTAGACGCCAATGGGGGCTCGTCCCACACCAACGCTGAGTGTTGTTTTAATGACGACATCAAAAGAGATGATACCGCGGGCTACAAAGCTAAGCGGAAGAAGGGAAAGAAAAATCCTGAAAAGGACAAAGAGACCAAGGAAGATTCCGACATGGAGGAAGCTGATGCTTCAAATCCCAAGCCGGAAGGAAAGAAGACTTTTCCCACCAAAAAGGACACTTACGTCACCTTCCTCGGATCTCAACCAGCAAAGGTCAAGAAAGAAGTTCTCCACGAGCTCAATGCAACAGTTCCGGTTGTCCCCCAATATCTGGACTGGTCGGAAGTGGCAACCACATTTGACCGCGCTGATCATCCGCCTAAGCTACACAGGTGAGGAAAATACGCCTTAATCGTCAACCCACTTATTGACGGTTATGGTTTCTCCAAGACCCTCATGGACGGTGGTAGCATCATCAATATTCTCTATGTCAAAACGCTACACCAGATGAAGATCTTGGAAACACAGTTGAACCATAGCTCTGTAATCTTTCACGGAGTTGTCCCATGAAAACAAGCTAATTCCCTGGGAGAGATTACTTTGGATGTTACCTTTGGAACTCCAAAGAAATTATCGGACGGAGGCAGTTTCCTTTGAAGTGGTCCCGTTCAAGAGCGCATACCATGCTATATTCGGACGTCCGGCTTACTGGGCTTTTATGGCTCGTTCGTGTTACATTTACAATATGATAAAAATTCCAGGTCCCAACGGCGTGATCACCATCAGGGGAGACCCGAAGAAAGCGCGAGAGTGCGAGGATGGAAATGCCGCCTTTGCCGAAGCCGTGCTGCACGCCCAGGAGTACCAGGAGATCAAGAAGAGCATAGATCCGTCCGAGATGCCCGCAACGAAGAAGGAGGTGACAAAGCCAAATCCGGAGTTCAAGGCATTAGAAGAGACGAAGAAGACGCCGTTGAAGGATGATGACCCCTCCAAGGTGACCCAGATAGGCGTAGGCCTAAGTGTCGCATAGGAAAGCGCGCTCGTCAAGTTCCTCCAAGCAAATCAAGATATCTTTGCATGGCAGCCATCTGACATGACCAGAATACCTAAGGAACTTGTCGAGCACTCTCTAAATGTAAACCCAAACGCTAAACCTGTCAAATAGTCCTTACAACAGTTTGGCGATGAAAAGCGTAAGGAAATAGCTAAGGAACTAGTGTGACTCGAGTTAGCCGGATTCATAGAAGAGGTCATCCACACTGAGTGGTCGGCCAATCCTGTAATGGTCCCTAAAAAGGACACCACTGATTTAAGGATGTGTGTTGATTATACTGCCTTGAACAAGGCTTGTCCAAAAGATCCGTTCGCTTGCCTAGAATTGATCAAGTCATCGAATCTACGGCAGGCTCGGAACTCCTCTATTTTCTCGACACATATTCCGGTTATCACCAAATCCGGATGAAGGAATCTGACAAAGTCAAAACTTCATTCATAACCCCCTTCGAAACCTTCTGTTTTGTTATGATGCCCTTTGGGCTGAAGAACGCAGGATCTACGTACCAGCGCACGATGCAGCGTTGCCTCCACGACCAACTCGGACGCAATGTACATGCATACGTGGACGATATCGCGGTGATGTCCAAAAAGAAGGAAACACTGATTTCCGACTTGGAGGAGACGTTCGCCAATCTACGAAAATACAACATCATGCTAAACCCGAAGAAATGCTTCTTTGGAATACTAGCCGGAAAATTGTTATGTTTCATCGTGTCTCAAAGAGGCATAGAGGTGAACCGAGAAAAAATCAAGGCTATACTCAATATTTCTAGGCCAACTCGCCTGAAGGACGTACAAAGATTAACTGGCTGCATTGATGCGGTCAGTCGATTTGTAAGTCGGCTTGGTGAAAGAGCCGCACAATTGTATAAACTCCTGAAAAAGACCAAGGATTTTGTCTGGACTGACGAAGCTGAAGTTACACTACAAGATCTGAAGAGAGTACTCTCATCTGCTCCTATCCTTGCAGTGCTGGAACCTCAAGAACCGATGTTGCTTTACATTGCTACGACAAATAAGGTTGTCAGTATCGTCATGGTGGTGGACAGACCAGAGGAAAATCAAGAACACCTGGTGTAGCGTCCGACTTACTTTGTCAGCGAGGTCCTGACAGAGTCAAAACAGCGATATCCACATTATCAAAAGTTGGCTTACGGTGTTTTTCAAGCATCTCGTAAGCTACGACATTATTTTCAGGAGCATCCAATTACCGTGGTGAGCAAAGCTCCCATGAGAGACATAATCAATAATAGTGACGCCACATGATGCGTCGCCAAATGGGGAATAGAGCTTTCAGCTTTCGATATTGAGTATAAACCTCGGACAGCAATCAAATCCCAGATCCTGGCTGACTTTGTCGCTGATTGGACAGAGAGAAAGGAGAACATGGTCCTCCCTGAGTCGGAATATTGGACCCTCTTTTTCAATGGGTCTAAGGCTCGAGGGGGTTCGGGGGATGGCGTGGTGCTCAAATCACCCCAAGGAGATAAACTTTTATACGTGTTGCAGATCCACTTCACAGCGACAAACAATATTGCCGAGTATGAAGCACTGCTGCATGGAATACAGATTGCTAAGGATATTGGCATCCGACGTTTAATGTGTTACGGAGATTCGGATCTTGTTGCTCAACAAGTGTCGGATATTTGTAATGCAAATAAACACATGGCAGCATATAAAGCTGTCGTGGATGATCTATCTAAATCGTTCGAAGGGTTTGAAGTTCAACACATCCCTCGAGCAGAAAATGAGGAAGCAGACGCACTATCTCGGATAGGCTCTGCGCGGAAAGAGGTCCTGGATGGCGCTTTTTTAGAGCACCTCAAAGTTCCCTCAATAAAGGGAGTAGATGAGGAATATCCAACCAAATCTGACTCACCCTTGATAGCAGTTCTGGCTGTAATTCCTAGCTAGACTCGACCCTACCTCGATTATTTGGTAGATGGCAAATTACCCGAAGACAAGGTGCTGAGCCGGCAGATTATCCGACGAGCAAAAGCCTATACTATTGTTAAAGGTGAGCTCCATAAACGGAGTGTTTTTGGGGTTTTTCAGCGCTGTGTATCTCTGGAAGAAGGAGTTGAAATCTTAAGGGAAATCCACGAAGGCGAGTATGGTCACCACGTTGCAGCCAAATCTTTAGTGACAAAAGCATTTAGACACGGATTTTTCTGGCTTACAGCTCAGGCAGATGCCGAACGATTAGTCAAGACATGCAAAGGCTGCCAAAAGTACGCCAAGCAAGCTCATGTTCCGACTGATCAGCTGCGAACAATACCTATAACATGGCCCTTTGCGGTCTGGGGGCTTGATATGGTAGGACCATTTAAACGAGCTCCAAGTGGATTTACTCACCTCTTAGTGATGGTGGATAAATTCACCAAATGGATTGAGGCTAAACCTATCACTAGTTGTGATGGAGCAACAACCAAAAGATTTGTCGAGGATGTTATAATCCGGTATGGTTATCCGCATAGCATTATCACGGACAACAGGAGTAACTTCTCTATGGGAGAATTGGCTGAATTATGCGACGAGCAAAATATCTGGCTTGACATTGCGTCAGTCGCACATCCACAGGGTAACAGACAAGTCGAAAGGGCAAATGGTTTAATTCTACAAGGCCTAAAACTGAGACTCGAAGCACCACTACGACGTGCTGCGGGGGCTTGGGTAGAGGAATTGCCCTCTGTAATTTGGGATTTACGAACAACTCTGAATAGGTCAACATGATACACACCTTTCTTCTTGGTCTATGGCGCAGAAGCAGTTCTTCCTAGTGATTTCATTCATACTTCTCCTAGAGTGGCCGCGTATATCAAAGAGGATGCCGAGATTTCTCGACAAAATGATCTCGAATTAGTCGAAGAAGTTCGCGTCGTTGCTGAAATGAGATCTACAGCCTATCAGCAGAAGTTACGCAAGTATCATAGCCAGAGAGTCCGAATTAGATCTTTCAATAAAAGTGATTTGGTTCTCCGGCTTGTGCAACAAAGAAAGCACAAACTTTCCCCAGTATGGGAAGGGCCCTTTTTAGTTAGTCGAGTATTGCACAATGGGTCGTACTACTTAACTGACATGAGGCCAGTCAAAGAAAGACCTGCTACTAAGAAGAGAAAGAGAGCTGGAGACAGTACAAATCCGGATGAGTTAGACAGACCGTGGAATATTGCTCAGCTACGTCCCTTTTATTCTTAGTTTATCCTTCTTTGTAATCATACATATGTGCATCTTCTGTGAGAAATAAAAGTTTTGGTTGCCTCAAGTTTTTCTGAGAAGTTTTTACCATCTTATTTCCAATTGATCATGTCATAGTCGAAAATCCTAGAATGCTTGAAAGTACTTTATGCTCATGTTCGTTCTGGTTTAGATTTTCGATTCTAAAATTGCTACCTTCGGGTATAACTCTAAAATTTATAGTCTTTACTCTGGTTATTTGTCTGATTGCTAGATGCAGGCATTTTTCGAGTAGTGAGTTGTTGGTACTAGAAGCCGGCTTTGTTTCCGAGTTTAAACTGGTTTAGCAATTGAGCTCCGTTGCTCGGCAAAGTTTCCGGCGGAAGGTTTAGCCGGCTCACGAAAGGGACGAGGCAGAAAGCCAGATAAACGATAAGTGAAGACGAAAAAGTACAAGTGCTTATGTAAACATTTCAGGCACACAAAAAAATCAAAGCCGAAAAGTAATGAATAGATCAAAAGCTTAGCACTAGCAAAGTTAAAGTATTACATATTTACAAACGCATCATGTTTTTTCCGGAATAATACATAAGTTTTTGGTCTATGATGCAGGAGGAGATGAAGGAGCCGCCGGCTCGCTGGTTACTCCGCCTTGATATCATTCCGAGATGTCTGCATCTGAGGTGGTGCGTTCATCATCAGAAACTTCTTCGATTTCTTCTGGAGGAGGAGGCGGAGTAGCTACGCGGGTGAAGAAGGGGATCTCGTAGCTGGTCAGATCAGCCACGTGACACCCATATCCGGCGCAGGAGTGCATGATGGCTTGAAGGTCCTACTCATGGCTGTCTTTGTCTACCTTGCAGTATCCTCTGGTCACTTTCCATATCTCCATGTTTCCATGGCGGCTCATGACCATGGTGAGAGCGTTCTGCGTAGCAGTCCGCGCGTAGGACATATTCTAGTCCCTAACAAGTTGCGGCATCTCCTTGGCCTTGTCCCGTACCTGAAAATCCGACATGCTTGGCATGTCCGGAATCTTTAGAGCTTCGCCAATGTCCTCAAGGGACTGGCGGGAGTCATGAAGAAGGTCACCGACTTGGGTGAGCCGGTGGGTGCGGGGCTCAGAGGAGGAAGAGTCTGTCAAGTTCAGAGGACCTATACGCAAAACAAGCTAAGAAAAATCCGACATTGATAGAAGTCGAAGAAAAAAGATAAGTCAGACAGATGGAACATACCGAGAATGACGTCGTCAATCTTGGACTTCTCTTCCCGGAGACTCTAGATTTCAGCCCGGAGCGCCTGGGAGATGTCCTTCTCTCTGCCAAGCTCATTCTTGAGGTCCGAGATTATTTTATCTTGAGCAGCGATCTTGCAATCACGCTCTTCGGTGGCCATGGAGGAGGATTTAAGGACTTGAGCTATGCTCCTTTCATGATCCTCCTTGAGCTTATCCAGCTCTTGGCGAAGTCCCTTGTTCTCCACCACCAGGGTCTTGAGGTTCTCGGCCTCTTCAATCATAGCGATGGATTGTTTCACCAGCGCTGTAAGTCAAAAAGAACAACAGTTCAGAAAAAATTCGACATTGAAAAAGCAAAAGACAAGGTTTGAATCTCGAAATGTTTACCTTCGGCTTCATCCTTGGCTACTTTAAGTTCAGCATTTTTAAGCCGGAGAGCTTTGATCTCTCTCCACTTATCGCAGACATTGGTCAATAATTCCTGGTTATAGGAACATACTTTCTGTAAGTCAGCATACCCAAAGTCAGAAAGCTACTTAAGACTCGGGCTAATATTTTTTGCTAAATATCAGCACGAGCCTTGGGGGCTACACTAGTTCGTTCTTTGGCATCCTAATTAAGCATAAACCCGGATTATATATCCTACTTCATGCTTGGGGGCTTGAGGATATGATATAACATAATGGAAAAACAAGAGCTGGAATTCTGACTTACATATTGCTCGCGGGTGAGTTTATCCAAACCCGCGTTCACTTCAGCAGCCACCTTTTCAGCGAGAGTTAGAGGAATCACTGGAGCTGTTGGAAGCTCACCGGTCCTAATCCTCTCGTCGCGAAGGCCGACTTGAGAGAGAAGGTCAGAGAACTTGACGTCCTCTGCTTCTTGCGCTTCTTCTTCGGGAGATAAATGGCTTTTCTCCAGGACTTGTCTGGCTAGCCGCTGGATCTCTTCTGCAGATTTTCAGCGATTGCTGATGAGGTTTTCGGCGAAGATTTTTGCCGAGGGATCATTACCCGAAGAGGGTTCACCCTTATCTTGATCTGACGCACCCATGGTGACGTCAGTTTGCGACCAAGGATCGCAGGCTCCGTCGGAGGAGCCGGATCTTCTGCAACCACCGGAGAAGGAGTGATCGCCGGAGTTGCAGAAGGTTGAGGGGTAGGAGTCGGAGGAGCCACAACAGGGGAAGCTATTGTGAGCTTCGTCTGTCGCAGGGGCTTCGAAGGAATCCATTTCCCCTTACCCTTGATGAGCGGCTTTGCTCTGAGAATGTAGTAAAGTTGGAAACATTACATCTCGGAAAGAAATTCGAATAAAGTACAAAGGCGGAAGTTGTGACTAAAAGTTACCTCTGCACAACAGGCACATCCTTTGTGCCAACAGCCACTGTCGGAGCTTTGCGCGTCTTGAGCGCAAGGTCCGGCAATGGGACCACTTCTGTCTCCTGAGAAAACTCAGGAGGATATCCTTTGAGTGGAGCAAGTTCTGACTCGGGGAGGTCAGCAAGCTGAAAACAAGAAAACACATCAGTATTGCAGTATAACTCAAAGATTGAAACACATAAAAAGGTGTACTGATGGAACTTATCGGCACTACGGGGTTTTTCACCGTATGCATATCCAGAGAAACCTCCGAAAGTCTCCTCTCGATCCGCTCCTTGATCAGCCACTTGATTTGGCTTATGTAGCCTTGAGTGGTGTAGGCTTTGGGGCTGATGCGGAGGGAGTCTTTTTTGGATGACGTGATGGAGTGCATCAGTCGATCCCTGTGGTACTGAAGGGGCTGGATCCAACGAGAGACCCAGCACTGGACCAAGTCGGATCCCTTCAGACCCTTGTGTTTGATTAAATATTCGATCCGCCTCTTAGCGAGGATCAGATCATCGGTGAGAGCCGGAGCAGCCTCGTCCCAAGAAGGTTGGGCCGTGGCGGCTCCGTCGAAAAAAGCCGGCAAAGCAGTAGCTTTGCCGGGAGCCGGAATATCCCTATTATAGAAAAATGTGGCTGGCCATTGTTTGACCGAGTCACTGGCTAGAATTTTGGGATAAGCCCAGTCGCGTCTAAGTGAAAAGCTAATAGTGTCGGTGATGTAAGGAACACCGACGGTAATGGAATTTCTCCAGACATAGAAATAATACCGGAAGAGAGTCAAACTCGGCCTAATGCCGAGAAAGCCCTCACAAAGAGAAGCATACGCACTCATCTCTAAGAGAGAATTGGGAGGAAGGTTATGGAGTTGAACTCCGAAATGATCTATCACCTCAGAGAAGAACTCCGAGGGAGGAAAAGACCGACCTCTATCGAGGTGGGTGCCGAAGTGGACCCGCTCGCCGTCGCGCGGGTTGGGAACGGTTTCCACGAAGCCGCTCCGCTAGTCGCCGGCGACGAGAAGCCCCTCCTTCTCCATGTTCTTGAAGCCATCTTCGTTGAGAGCGCAGGGAATCCAGATCCCGCGGAAGCTCTCTTTCTCCGCGGCTGCTTCCACCGTCGCCACCGCCGCCGCTGCCGCCAAGCCGGAGGAAGAAGATGAAGCCATTTCTTCGGCAAGAGATTAACCTAAAGGGGGTATGCTGGGAGTTCTGTGGGGGAAGAACGAGGAAGCTCTGTGCGCACAGGAGGATTGGGAGGAAAGGAAACGGCAAAGGACTGGTGGAAAGGAGAAGGAAAAATCCTAACCCCTTATATCCACCTAACTGCGCCAAGATTCGTGCAAATGCTACAGTATAACCGCCATGCATCGTGGAAAGAACTGGGAAGGACCCACACGATGATTGCGTCTCCTCGATCTCCACGCACGCATTGAAACGACGCCTCGGTTCCGTGAACCGCGACCCACCAACGGTCGTGCTGACGGCACGCCTGTCAGATGACGTGACTTGACCATGATTTGTGTCAGGTGGCGTTAGAAACCAAGTTCCGGCTTAGTTTGAAATCGAGATGGAAAATCCGAGTAACCTGTTGATAGGTCCGACTTATTTTTAAGACCCGGATCATATTTTTTGTTGTGAAGTTTCAGGAACCCTTCAAGATTCTTCAAGCCGAAGATCAAGCTAGACGATGATAAAATCTGACTTTGGATCTTGGAGGCCTCCGGGGGCTACTGTTGGGGATATACTTTCCGGGTATCCTCACCGTTCCTCACTGACCAGGGTGGCCCACTTCGGGTTAGAGCTTTGCTTCACGGGCGGCCCAGTCAAGGAGAAAGACGGAGTCCAATCTGGCTACGGGAAGGCCCAAAAGACTTACCGATGTAGGCCCATAATGTTACTTGTAGTTCAAGATGTACTCTGTAACCAACTCTTAGTCGTAGCCGGATTGATCTCTCCTGTAAACCCCAGGCCAGATATCCATATAAGCCGTCCTAGGGAGAGCCTTTAGGGCAATACTCTAGACACCTCAATAGTCTACAATCTCAACTCGCACAGGCGATACCCTTGTAACCCATATTCCGGCTCTGCCGTATTACTAGATTGCTACCAGGAGTAGGATTCGTCCAAAGATGGCGGATTCGAACCTGGGTAAACTTGTGTGCTCACCATCCCGGAACACCGTACGTCTCACACCCCTCTCTTCCACACGCCTCAAGGACCCCCTCATGGCGTACTTGTCCTCAATCTGACGACAGGTGGTCATTGCATGTGTGTTCTTTTCCACAAACCACACATGGATCCACCAGTGGTCATTGCATGTGTATTCTTTCCACAAACCACATATGGATCAACCAGAGTCATTGCATGTGTGTTCTTTTCCACAAACAAGTTATGGATCAACCAGTGGTCCTTGCATGTGTGTTCTTTCCACAAACCACATGTGGACCCATTACAGTCATTGCATGTGTGTTATTTACACAAACCGCACATGAATCACCCACTAGAGTCATTGCATATGTGTTATTTCCACAAACCACACATGGATCAACCACTAGAGTTATTGCATGTGTGTTCTTATACTAAAACCAACACTACAGTCATTGCATGTGTGTTCTTTTCACAAACCACACATGGATCAACCACTAGAGTCATTGCATGTGTGTTATTTCCACAAACAAACATGGATCAACCACTAGAGTCATTGCATGTGTGTTCGTTTCAACGAACCACACATGGATCAACCACTAGAGTCATTACATGTGTGTTCTTTCCACAAACCACACATGGATCAACCACTAGAGTCATTGCATGTGTGTTCTTTCCACAAACCACGCATGGATCAACCACTAGAGTCATTGCATGTTTGTTCTTATACTAAAACCACAAACCAGTACTAGAGTCATTGCATGTGTGTTCTTTTCCACAAACCACACATGGATCCAATAGTGGTCATTGCATGTGTGTTCTTTCCACAAACCACACATGGAATAACGAGAGTCATTGCATGTGTGTTCTTTCCACAAACCACACATGGATCAACCACTAGAGTCATTGCATGTTTGTTCTTATACTAAAACCACAAACCAACACTAGAGTAATTGCATGTGTGTTCTTTCCACAAACCACACATGGATCAACCACTAGAGTCATTGTATGTGTGTTCTTTCCACAAACCACATATGGATCAACCACTAGTCATTACATGTGTGTTCTTTCCACGAACCACACATGGATCATCCACTAGAGTCACTGCATGTTTGTTCTTATACTAAAACCACAAACCAGCACTAGAGTCATTGCATGTGTGTTCTTTTCCACAAACCACACATGGATCCACCACTAGAGTCATTGCATGTGTGTTCTTTCCACAAACCACACATGGATCCACCACTAGAGTCATTGCATGTGTGTTCTTTCCACAAACCACACATGTGGACCCACTAGAGTCATTGCATGTGTGTTATTTCCACAAACCACACATGGATCAACCACTATAGTAATTGCATATGTGTTATTTGCACAAACCATACATGGATCAACCACCAGAGTCATTGCATGTGTGTTCTTATACTAAAACCAACACTAGAGTCATTGCATCTGCGTTCTTTTCACAAACCACACATGGATCAACCACTAGAGTCATTGCATGTGTGTTATTTCCATAAACAAACATGGATCAACCACTAGAGTCATTGCATGTGCGTTCTTATACTAAAACCAACATGGATCCACCAGTGGTCATTGCATGTGTGTTCTTTCCACAAACCACACATGGATCGACCACTAGAGTCATTGCATGTGTGTTCTTTTACACAAACCACATATGAATCAACCACTAGAGTCATTGCATGTCTGTTCTTATACTAAAACCACAAACCAGCACTAGACTCATTGTATGTGTGTTCTTTTCCACAAACCACACATGGATCCACCACTAGGGTCATTGCATGTGTGTTCTTTCCACAAACCACATATGGATCAACCAGAGTCATTGCATGTGTGTTCTTTCCACAAACCACACATGTGGACCCACTAGTGGTCATTGCATGTGTGTTATTTCCACAAACCACACATGGATCAACCACTAGAGTCATTTCATGTGTGTTCTTTCCACAAACCACATATGGATCAACCACTAGAGTCATTGCATGTGTGTTCTTATACTAAAACCAACACTAGAGTCATTGCATGTGTGTTCTTTTCACAAACCACACATGGATCAACCACTAGAGTCATTGCATGTGTGTTATTTCCACAAACAAACATGGATCAACCACTAGAGTCATTGCATGTGTGTTCTTATACTAAAACCAACATGGATCCACCAGTGGTCATTGCATGTGTGTTCTTTCCACAAACCACACATGGATCAACCACTAGAGTCATTGCATGTGTGTTATTTCCACAAACCAAACATGGATCAACCACTAGAGTCATTGCATATGTGTTCTTATACTAAAACCACAAACCAGTACTAGAGTCATTGCATGTGTATTCTTATACTAAAACCACAAAGCAGTACTAGAGTCATTGCATGTGTGTTCTTTTCCACAAACCACACATGGATCCACCAGTGGTCATTGCATGTGTGTTCTTTCCACAAACCACACATGGATCAACCACTAGAGTCATTGCGTGTGTGTTCTTTCCACAAACCCTACTAGGAAACGGCCTATAGATAGACAAGATGTTCAGTGGCGCATATGTGAAAGCATGCGCCACAGGAAAACATCAGTGGCGCACCAGAAAGCATGCGCCACAGAAGATTGGAAGTTATGTGGCGCATTCTCTAGAACATGCGCCACAGAAGATTGGTGGGACCCATCGGCAGGGGTGGGTTGATCCAAGTTCTGTGGCGTATTCTAAAATATGCGCCACAGAAGTTGCCTCTTCTGTGGCGCATATTTCCTCATGCGCCACAGAACATGGAGGAGGCCCCACCACGAAATCTAATTCACCCAAGTTCTGTGGCACATGTTGTCATATGCGCCACAGATGTGTGTCACTTCTGTGGCGCATAAGTCCGACATGCACCACAGAACTTGGAGGTGGGCCCCACATAACAAATCTTATTCACCCACTTCTGTGGCACATATGGACTTATGCGCCATAGAAGTTTCACATCTATGGCGCATTTCATCCATATGAACCACAGATGAGGGCGTCCAGATCCATGTTAAAAAGGTGACAAGAGCTAGCTTTCTTATCTATTTATCCACTACCAACCATTTCACATCTCTACCACCTCCCAACTCGTCTTCCTCCTCCCTCACACCCCATCTTACCCATAGTTTCTCCATTTTCTTGTAACTAAACCTACTTTAATCCATAGATTGGTAAGTGGAAGCTTCGCTCCAACTTCTAGATCTAAAAGTTCCTTACTTTTCTCTCTCACATCTCTATTTATTTACTAATTTCCTCTCCACCAACTTGCATTGTAGATCTATTTGTCCACACTCTCTCATCGCGCGGTCTCGTCTCGCTATTATTGTGTCTACTATAGGTGAGTACTTGGCCATCATGAACATGTAGGTGAAGCTTGTCGCGCGGTCGGTGTGTGTGTGTGCGATCTATGGCGAGACGATGCTTGTGTGGTGCATGAATGTTTGCAATGGGAGGAAGTTCTTTGTTGGTTGCTTGTTGTTGTCGGGCCCGGCCGGTGTGGTTGCATGGATGTTTGCCGAAAGTTGATTCATTTCCATTTCGGCAAATTTTTGCACTACCCATATGTCCTAATTTTAGGAAAGGTCATGCCGAATTTTTTCCGGCTAGCATTCATGCATGTGTGTGTTCATATGGTGTGGTTCTCACCTATACTCTCTGTTTTGACCGCTCAGGCAACCATGGTCCTCCCGATGAGCGAAGGTCGAATTTCTAGGTACAAGAAAGGCGTGAAGGAGGACATGATTCTGAACAACAAGACCATGATAAGATGTCCATGTCGAACATGCAAACTGCAGCGCTGGATCGACCCTGAATCTGGACAATTGGAGGATCACCTGCTCAGGCGCGGTTTCATGTGCGACCTCAATGAGGCGCCGGAAGGACATGGTGGTGGTCACGAAGACGTGGGCGGGCGAGAAGACGAAGAGTCTACCGGGCATGACCATCATGACGAAGGAGATGCCAGCGGGCATGATCATCATGACGAAGGAGATGCCGACGGGCATGATCAGCATGGAGAAGGAGATGACGACGGGCATGATCATGAAGAAGGAGAAGACATGAACACACAGATGCTACTAACTTCGGTCTTGTAGGACCCTCATGTTCAAGAACTGCTCCTCAAGGAGACGAGCAACGACAAAGCTGCAGCCAGAGAGAAAGCCAAGCTAGCCCAAATGGAAGTAGACGGGATGACTCCATTGTATCCTGGGTGTCGCCTCGAGGATACACGTTTGAGTGTAACGCTCAAGTCTCTAGGGATGAAGGCCAAACACAAATGGACCGATGTGAGCTTCAACGCAAACATGGAATACTGGCACGACCGACTTCCTAAGGGGAACACATTGCCAACAAGTATCGAGGAGGCCAAGAAAATCGTGTGCCCTCTCGACCTACCACACATTAAATACCACGCATGCATCAATGCTTGTGCACTTTATCGGAACGAGTACGTGGATAGAACCACATGTCCGGTGTGTGGCCAAGGACGGTACAAGAGAGGGAACAAGAAAGTTCCTCGAAAAGTGGTATGGTACTTTCCTATCACCCCTCGTATGCAGCGATATTTCGTAGATCCTAAGGAAGCAAGGCTCATGCAATGGAACGCGGAAAGAGAGAAACCCGAAGATGATCCAGAGAAGGGCAAGATCCTGACACACCCTTCAGACGCTAGCCAGTGGAACGCATTAGACATCGAGTTCGAAGAGTTCGGGGGCGATGCAAGGAACGTCAGGCTGGGTATGAGCACCGATGGACTCAATCCTTTTGGAAACCAGAGTAGCACGCATAGCACCTGGCCCATGTTTGTATGGCCATACAACCTCCCCCCGTGGATATGCACGAAGCAAAGGTATGTACACATGAGCATTCTTATTCAGGGGCCAAAACAACCAGGTATGGATATGCATCTGTATCTTGGGCTATTGAGAGAGGAGTTAGCCAGCTTGTGGGAGACGCCGGCACGTACGTGGGACGCCTACACTAAAGAATATTTCCATCTGAGAGCCACGTTGCTCACGACCGTGCAGGACTATCCTGGTTACGCATATGTATCGGCCCAGGTGAACCACAGACACAATGCATGCGTCAAGTGCATGGATGAGACACCGCATCTCCAGCTACCAAGGGATCCCAGGTCTTCGAAAACCGTGTTCCAAGGTACTCGAAAGTGGCTCCGCATGGATCACCCGTGGAGAAAACGTGGTGACCTGTTCAATGGTAAGGACGAGCTCGAAAGAGCCCCACATCCGAGGAGCGGCGAAGAAATCAAGGAGCTTCTGAATAATTGGGTAGATTGCCCTGCGCCTGGAAAAAAGCGACCGAGGACAAAGCCGCTGCTGGGTGTATGGAAAGCAAGGTCTATTTTCTGGGACCTGCCGTATTGGAAGGTCCTTCCCCATAGCCTCGATGTAATGCACATCACGAAGAACGTTACCAAGAGTATGCTTGGCACTCTACTGAACATGCCGGAGAGGACCAAGGATGGGCCGAAAGCAAGAAAGGACCTTAAATGGCTTGGCATAAAGAAAGATCTTCAGTACCCTGATAGTGATGATGATGATCATCATCATCGGGAAGGGACTCAAGGTCGCCACAAAAGAGTTAAGAAGAATGAGGTGGTGCTTCGCGCTGCCTACTTCACTCTGAGTCTGGAGGAGCTCGAGCAGTTTTTCAGGTGCCTCTTAGGAGGGAAAGTTCCTCATGGTTACTCGGGGAAGATAAGCAGATATCTGGACGTGGCGAAGAAGAGGTTCAGCGGTATGAAGTCTCACGACTGTCACGTGCTGATGACGCAGATACTCCCCGTTGCGATCCGTGGGATAATGGACAAGCATGTCCGTGAGACGTTGTTTGGCCTCTGTAACTTTTTCGACGTCATATCTAGGAAGTCGATCGGTGTGAAGCAGCTCGATAGGCTATAGGAAGAGATCGTGATGATACTATGCGAGCTTGAGATTTACTTCCCGCCTGCATTCTTTGACATCATGGTGCATCTGCTTGTACATGTCGTGGACGACATCATCCAGCTCGGGCCGACATTCCTGCACAACATGATGCCTTTTGAAAGGCTAAACAGTGTCATCAAAGGATTCGTTCGCAACAGGTCTCGTCCAGATGGAAGCATAGCCAAGAGCTTTCTGATCTACGAGTGCATCTCCTTCTGCCAGAATTATCTAACCACCGAGAACAAGGATGTTGGAATATCCACAAAGAAGCACCTCGGCAGGCTCGGTGGATATGGTCACCGCGAGGGCTACCGCTCACTACATGTCGGCATTGATGGTCGACGCACTGATTTTGAAAGGGCACACCGAGTCGCGCTACAACACATTGAAGTGGTCGGCCCTTGGGTCGAAGAGCACAGAAGCTTAATCGAGCAGGAGTACATCGACCAGGGCCGGCCGAGGAAGAAGGGAGACGTAACCAGAGAGCACAACTCCAGCTTCACGGGTTGGTTCAAGAAAAGGCAACTGGACAATCCCCCACAGACGCCTTCTACGGAAGATCAAAAACTCATATTCTCCTTGTCGCAGGGCCCAGGGCACAACCTAAGGACCTATCAGTCATAGGACATAAACGGTTACAGATTCTACACCGAGGAAAAGGACAAGAATAGTGAATATCAAAACTCAGGAGTAACTATGTTATCCTTTGCTAATGACGAGACTACTGTGATGGAATGATTCTACGGAAGGATCGAGGAGATATGGGAGCTCGACTACTATGGAGAGATCGTACCGATGTTCCATGTTAGATGGGCCAAGAACGTGGAAAAAGAAGGCCGCTATTTCACCACAATGGTTATACCAGATGCCAAATCAACAAAGAACGCCTCCGCAAAAAATGAGCCTTGGGTACTCGCTAGCCAAGTTGATCAATGCTTTTTTATTACCGACCCGTCAAAGCCCAACCGTGTTGTAGTTAGGAGGGGCAAGAGGAGCATCATCGAAATGGAAGGAGCCGCCAACGAGCAAAACTTCAACAAAAACAGCGACCCGAAGATCGAAGAGGAATTCGACAAGTACTTCGACATGCCTACTACTACTAAAGTAAGAAGGAAGACCACACTGCCTACTAAAGCTTGTCCATTCACAAGAAGAAGTCTCAAAGTTCACGGTCTAAAGTATTCAACCACAGCGAAAAAGGTCAAGAAGATTGTGAAGAGACACTAGCTCCATTTTAGACATATATTCTTGCTTCATTTTACATGAATGTTTGTATATGTTCTTGCTTCATTTTAGACATATATATAATTAAAAACACATTACATGATTGTATATGTTCGGGGAGAGAGTTTTTTGAATAAATATGAATGTTTGTATATGTTCTTGCTTCATTTTAGACATATATATAATTAAAAACACATTACATGATTGTATATGTTCGGGAGAGAGTTTTTTGAATAAATATGAATGTTTGTATATGTTCTTGCTTTATTTTAAACAGATTTATAATTAAAAATATATTTTAAAAAAATAAAAAAGTGTGAGACATCCAGGATTCGAACCTGGCTGCCTCAAGTTTAGAATGGCACAAGCAAGCAGCAGAGACCACTAAGCCAAGTGTGTGATCTTGTCATACTACCACGCGCGCCGCGTTTTGTACTAAGTCCATAGGTTATGTGGCGCATTTCGGCAGTATGCACCATAGAAGTTCAACTTTTGTGGCGCATACTGCCGAAATGCGCCACAGAACCTCATGACTTAGCGAAATAAACGGTTCGGCCTACTTCACCCCTTCTCCCCATTCTCAGTCACCGTCGGGCGCTAGCCCTAGATCGACGACCGCAAACGTCACTACACACCGCTGCTGCCGGAGCCGCCACCGCCACGCCGCCCGATGAACCAGTGGAGGAGGAGCCGCCCGACGAACCCGTGGAGAACAAGCCACCGGAGGAGGAGCCGCTGCGCCGGACCCCGCAACCCTCGTCGTCATCAACCACCGTAGCAAGTTCGTCCCCCACCCCCCACGGTTCGTCCCCCCATCCCCCTCTGATGCTCTTCCTAACTTGAGTCTCTGTTAGTGTATATGAGTCTCTGTCAGTGTATATGAGTCTCTGTCAGTTTTCTAACTTGCAATTTCTAACTTGAGTTCAATCGTGCTAATCGTGCTAACTTGAGTTCAATCGTGGATATGATTCTCTGCCAGTGTATATGAGTCATTGTCAGTGTATATGAGTCTATGTCAGTGTATTTTGAGATATTCAGTGTATATGAGTTAATTGAGATATGTTGAGATATTCAGTGTATATGAATTCATAAAATCTTGGAATATCTTACCTTGCATTTATCCTAACTTATTTCATTCCTGCTAATAACAGCATTTGAATTTTCAATGCTGATTGATTGATTGCTAATAATAGCATATCTATACCATCTCATATTTAGCTACTTGATTGATCATAATTTGTCTTAGGAGTTGGTGCATGGTTGTGCTTATGTGTAGTGAAGTTCAGTTTTTTATTTGTATGCATGATTCTTTCTTCTCAGTGTTTGTTGTAGTCACATGTTCAGTTCATCAAGATTGTGCTGTGATACATATAGATATGAAGTTTTTTTCCTTTCCTGAAGAAAGATTTTCTCGGGTAGTTGGGCTCATGTAAGACAAACAAAATCAAATGAAAGCTTCAGTTAAAATGAATAATTTTGAGATATTCATAAAACCTTCAGGTAAGAATTTAGGAATTCATAAAAGCTTCAGTTAAAATGAATAATTTTGAGATACGTTGAGCATTCTGTTGAGCATTTTGTTTAGACTTCAATTGAGGTACCACAATGCAAGTGCAGTCTAAGGTTCTTTATTTTGGAATCTGTTAGATTTAGGTCATCCAAATTGAGGTATTTCTAGTGATTAAGTACCCGTAGTTCAATCGTGCTCATATATTTTGACTTCATAGCTTGTACATGTGTTGTGAGACATGTTTGGATTCCAACCATTGGTTTGAATTCATCTATTGTGTATTGCACTACATAGTTGATTATGTGCTACTATCTACTTGCTGTCAATTTTGGCACAATAATTTGTACTGTGGGTTATTCTGGAGGCTATTTTCTATGTGTCCATAATCTGCCCAGTACACACTATGTTGCTACTGGCAGTGGGATTTTCTATAATGTCTGTGTGCAAGGTGATGTCTGTGTGCAAGGTGATGTCATATATATACTGTGTGTACTATAACTTCTACTCAGTTTTCATTCAATAGAAGCACAAGTATACTATATCTGTTATTCAAACCAAGTATACTTGCATTTGATGGCCATCCAGCAGCCCATCCAGTATAATAGATACATGATGGACTGGTACTATATCTGTTATATATATAATGTGTATGTGGATGATGGATATGATGGATGCTGGGGTCATTGCATGGGGCTGTCAATATGGGGATGCGGTGTTTTGTCTTGCAGGGATTTCATTTGAGTTGCCCATTTCACCCGAAGTGTCGATTCACTTCCGTTTCGGTTGAGAAATGGGCACTCCTAGGTCAAAAAATTAGCAAAGGTCATGCCGAATTTTTCGACCGAGATTTGTGCTAACTTTTTGCCTCTTTTAAAAAGAGTAGTGCAAACATGTCGGGCAACAAGGAGTCTGGCCCTTCTAAGCACATGATCAACGTCGAAGAACAAGCTAGACAGGCCAACCAGTCATTCTGGCAGGGGTCCCAACAGGAGGAGGAGGAGGAGGCAATGAGGATGACACCACCATCGGAGGAGGAGGCGACCGTCGCCAGAGCTGCTGGGGCCAATGAGGGCGGAGATCCTGATTACGAGGGGGACGAAGACGACTACGATGGAACTAGTGAAGGCGGCGGCAAAGAGGATGACACCACATGGCGGCGCCCGCACGGATGGCGACGAGCGCACGGATGGCGATAGCGGCAACCCGGCCGCTTCTCAGAAGAAGAAGAAGAAGGAACATAAGGAGCGGAAGGTGCCAGTGCTCGCCACCATCTGCGATGAGTTCACTGAGGTCACAGAAAGTGGCTAACCCATTGCGCCAGAGGCGATTGCTAAAGGGTATGGCCTGCAACTCGGGTGCATCATCCGGGAAAGCATGTCGATCAACACGAAGTACATCAGGCATGCTGACCATGCAGCTTTGGTCGATAACCTCCTTAAGAAGCTTCACAAGCGATACAGATTCCCAAAGCAGTTTAGAAACCTCGAGAGAAATAAGAACCCGGTGAACAAACTAGCCCTCACGAAGATGAGCAACGCCTTGAGTAGCTGGAAAACCCGGGTGAAGAATAGCATTGACAAAGGTGAAAGCTGGGAGGTTATTAGTAAGAAAAATCCGATGCTCGACAAAGAGGAGTTTAGGATTTTCAAGGCGGATATAGCTACCGCTGACACTATAAAATGGACTCAATGGGGAAGGAGTATGCGGGAACAGAACATAGGTAACCACATCCTTGGAAGCGGCGGTTACAGGGGGAAACAAGCCATTTGGGACAAGGAGGACGCCGAGCTTGATCGCCTTGGTAAAGACAACCCTTGGCTTAAAATCACGGACTTGCAGCTTAGGCAATTTGCTCGGGCCCGCTACTACCTGGACAAGGAAACAGGGGAGTTCATCACCGACGATCCGGAGGTGAAGGCATTCGAGAAGAAGCTGGTAAGGAATTTAGTGCCGATCTCAAGTCTATTGCGTTCTAATTAAGATAATGAAGTCAAGAATCTAAATGGGTTCACCTTTCCTTGTCTCTGTAGGAGGAGGAACTGAACGCTACTGCCACAAAGTCGTCCCAGGATTCGACGGAGCCGTGGGACACGGTTTTCAACAAGGAGACCAATGCTTACAAGATGAGGGACAAGGGGTTGCCGCCGTCCTTAGCTGGCCGTGTGTCCAGCTTCGGTACGAGCATGAAGTTCAAGGAGTACTACAAAGAGGACGCCAAGAAAAGAAGGGAGAGGAAGAACCAGGATAAAGCCGTTGTTGCAGAGCTAAAGGTGAAGGTGCAGACACTAGAGGAGAAGGCGGTGGACCAGAAAACGGTGGACAAGTTACTGGAAGAGAAGCTCCACTCGATGATCCCCCCTGAGTTTTTCGAGGGGCTTACTGTTTGGAATGCGGGAGGTCGACAGGGGCCGATACATCTTCCCAGCTTAAGCGGCAGCAACTCGGGCATCAATGTTACCGTGTCACAGGACCTGGTGACCCTACCGGCCGTCAACGTCGGGACGCAGCCCCTCGTTTTGGTCACACCGACGCCCCCTCCCGCCAAAGATACCAATAAGGCGCAGCCGACGGCGGTGGTGCTTCGTGAGGCACCTGAGCGGGAGATTGCAGATGATGATAGGCCAGCCGCCGACATCGGCCGTGTCTCTACATTAGCCGGGATCCATGCCATCACCAAGGTAACTAATTAGTTAGTGCACGTCATCTCCTTTATGCCTTTGATGCATGACTGTTGCCATCTCATGACGCCCAACAACATGTTTTTGCCTCAGGACACTTCTTGCGTACTCCTGCTTAAAGATGTCGGCGGTGAGTTGAAGGATGTTGCCAAGGGCACTCTTATACAATCGGCGAGCCGCATGATGCACAAAAATCCAATGGATGATGACGTGATGAGGGTCAGGTTGGCTCGGGTGTTGCCAGGGTGCGACGACATGGACCCCCTTTCAACTTCAGGGAGCCGACGAACACAAGACCCTTGGGGAGTGCTACAACTGGCCCTTGACATGGTCGAAGGCCCAGATTCGTCTTGCGGGGGGGGGGGGGGAACCAGCACCCCCTCTCGACTGATCATCGCCCGGCCACCAACTCGGAAGCTAGTAGCTGCCATTGTCGCCACCACCAGCCATCACCATCAACTCTTGGCAGTGTGTGCACCGCCACATGACAAAGACGTTGTGCCGCAACCGCCGTCGCCCCCGCTACCACCACCACATGATGGCACCCATGAAGATGATGAATTGGTCAACATTGACGACTTCATCAACACCGGCGCCGCCAAAGGATTGTATATGCCTTCTGTGGATGAAGAACCCTTCGCAGCTCGCGACGACCATCAAGTTGGTCGGCCCAATACATGCACGCAGCGCCTGGTCTTCCATGGTCTTTCTCAAGAGACGCCTCCGGCCACCGATCCACCACAAGAGAAACCGGGATTGGTTTTCAGCCCCAACACACTCCGAAAGGCGACTGATGAGCAGATGGCAGTGGCTGACACTGTTGTGAAGAAGAAGCACTACAGGAAGAGAGGTAATAATAATAATAAGAAGGGTGCGAGCCAGCCTCTTCCGAAGAGGATCCGGGGTCAGGACGCCATCGTCGTACCATCACAATTTGTCTTGCCTCGAGTGCATGTAGCTGGTGATCCGATGTTGACTCCGGATATGATCCACATTATGGTTGGAGCCATGTTAACTTTGCACGAGGGTGTCAAGACACTAGAGGCCCTCCTTCTTAAAGATGAAGATCCAAATTACCCGGTTTTCACGGCCAAGGTGCCATTGGGCGTGGTCTTCGTCGATGAACCCTAGGCGGATATATTCTTCATAGCGTTCGAGGACATATTCAAGCTGTTTCCCACGAAATGGCTAGACTATAACTTGGTCCGCCTATACGCGCTCAATCTGGCGCTCACGATCAAGAGAGAAGGTACCCCGAAAATCGCGATAGTGGATCCCTACTACATGCGGGACAGCCAGTTGGTCGAAGGATCAGAGACACGGACCAAGGCGACGGCGTACCTCGAGAAGTTCATGGTGGACAACAAAAGGAAGGGCACACTTCTTTTGCCTTTCTTTCTCGAGTAAGTACACACGCTCGCTCATCGCCACCGTAACTTATGCATTTCTTATAGATTTCTTTCCTTTGCTCTTTTTCCAACATTCCGTTCCAATCGTGTTGCGCAGAGACAAATACTGCACACTCATCGTCCTTGCCCCGAATTATTTGCTAGCCACGTATTTCGACTCGGGGAGTTTGACGAAGAAGAAAGACTACACCAGAATAAGGGGTGTTCTCAATGAGGCTCTCGAGGGCTACACCAAGAAGGGATGCACCTTCGTAGATAAGGGGGAATGTATCAAGGATGGCAAACACGTGTTCAAGCACGTGCTCGACTTCCCCTGCGTCAAGCAGTCGACTACTGGTGCCAAGGAGGCCTTCTACGTCCTCCATCACCTTGAAGGCTATGTTCGGGATTGCCATAACCTAACACTGCCATCTAGTCTCCGAGGATGGGCCGAAACTTTGGCGAAAATTGACGATGCTGATCTTAGAGAAGACTTCCATCGCATTCAGATGAAGTTGTCGCAAATCATCATTGAAGATGTCAACACAAGGGGCGGTGCCCTACAACAAGCCAGAGCGTTGAGTAAGAGGGAGATCGAAGAACGCCTCCATAAGCAGGGTGACACAAGGACGTGGATGACGAAAGAGGCCTATCTACCGTTCTCGAAGCCGAGCGAGAAGAGGAAGTCTTCATCATGATCGATGTGTGCCTCTAGCATGATCTAGTGTATGTATATTCTTGATGGACGCCTGCTGTATTAGTGTGTGTGTGTGTCATAAACTTTACTATCTCGTGGTCAAAATGGTCATTGTTGTTAGACTTAAACTACCTTGTGGTCGTGTTGTCGTTGAACTTATTGCTTCTATGATAATCTAACTTTTAGGTTTATGGATCCTTTGTTTTATATTCTATGAACATATATATATATATGGATGTGAAACCTTTATTCATTCTTTTCGTTGTATTTTTACTAATATGCCTTGTCGTCTATAGAGATGGAGACGAGGTGGTATGTGGTGTACATGGGTAGGGTTCCAGGAGTCTACGAGGAGTGGGAGGATTGCCACAAACAAGTGAACAAGTTCAGCGGCAACATCTACAAAGGATACGCGACTAGAGAGGAGGCGATAGCCAAGTGGAGGAACCACTTGTGGAAGAAGAACCGGATGAAGATATTGGTCAGGCTAATGCTCTTGCTCACCATTATCACAGTTGTATTCTATTTGATCCTAGTGTAGGCGGCGGTGGCCACTTCATATTTGTAATGTGAGATGATATGAACTTTGTATTCGGCGCTTGTGTAAAAATTTGGCACTTGACACTATATATGTATCTCGATTGGGCTCTAAGTGTTTGTATTATATATATGTTGGTTTTCATGCATCTACTACTTGTGCAATGTATTTTATACTCATCTGGATAAATACTGTATAAATACCTGATTATACACTAGGAAAGTATTTTACATTGAAATTTGTTACGCAATCAGTGGCGCATATAATTATATAGTCAGTGGCGCATGGCATTTCTGTGGCGCATACATGTAAATGCGCCACAGAAGTTCTTCCTGTGGCGCATATGAAGAAATGCACCACTGAAGTCTGGAACTTCTGTGGCGCATATCCATATGCGCCACAGGAAGAAGATATCAGTGGCAAGATACCAGTGGCGACTAGGATATGCGCCACATAAGATGTATTTTCATGCGCCACAGAAGAGTTGTTTCCTAGTAGTGATATATGGATCAACCACTAGAGTCATTTCATGTGTGTTCTTATACTAAAACCAACACTAGAGTCATTGCATGTGTGTTCTTTTCACAAACCACACATGGATCAACTACTAGAGTCATTGCATGTGTGTTATTTCCACAAACAAACATGGATCAACCACTAGAGTCATTGCATGTGTGTTCTTTTCCACAAACCACACATGGATCCACCAGTGGTCATTGCATGTGTGTTCTTTCCACAAACCACACATGGATCAACCACTAGAGTCATTGCATCTGTGTTATTTCCACAAACCACACATGGATCAACCATTAGAGTCATTACATGGGTGCTCTTATACTAAAACCACAAACCAGTACTAGAGTCATTGCATGTGTGCTCTTTCCACAAACCACACATGGATCAACCACTAGAGTCATTGCATGTGTGTTCTTTCCACAAACCACACATGGATCAACCACTAGAGTCATTGCATGTGTGTTCTTATACTAAAACAACAAACCAACACTAGCGTCATTGCATGTGTGTTCTTTTCCACAAACCACACATGGATCCACCAGTAGGATCATTACATGTGTGTTCTTATACTAAAACCACAAACCAGCACTAGAGTCATTGCATGTGTGTTATTTCCACAAACCACACATGGATCAACCACTAGAGTCATTACATGTGTGTTCTTATACTAAAACCACAAACCAGTACTAGAGTCATTGCATGTGTGTTCTTTCCACAAACCACACATGGTCAACTACTAGAGTCATTGCATGTGTGTTCTTTCCACAAACCACACATGGATCAACCACTAGAGTCATTGCATGTGTGTTCATATACTAAAACCACAAACCGGCACTAGAGTCATTGCACGTGTGTTCTTTTCCACAAACCACACATGGATCCACCAGTGGTCATTGCATGTATGTTCTTTCCACATACCACATATGGATCAACCAATGTCATTGCACCTGTGTGCTTTCCGCAAACCACACATGGATCAACCACTAGAGTCATTGCATGTTTGTTCTTATACTAAAAACACAAACCAGCAGTAGAGTCATTGCATGTGTCTTCTTTTCCACAAACCACACATGGATCCATTTGAGTCATTTCATGCTTGTTCTTATACTAAAACTAGCACTGCCCCCCAATGGATCCACCGTTAGACCGAGTCTTCTAGAAGTCACACCATAACACAGTTGTTCTGCTTGACGATTGTTACATACTGTTCGATTGGGGCGCTTGGACGTTTGGGATGGTCTTCGCGAGAGCGATCCTCGAGTAGGCTGTTCTGCGGCATGATTGGCCACGCTTGCTCTGGACAAACTGGCATGTTGCGAGTGTTACGACTCACGAGTTCAGTGGGCCATATCCCAGTGTCACGTCCCCGTTACTTCTCTTCCTCCCCGTACTTCTCTTCCTTCCCCTCGAAGCCACTTTCCCCACTTCACTTCCATCCTGCCGTAGCCACAAGCCGACAACATCCGCCAATTCTCTGGTCGCTACCTTCATGGTAAGAAATCATTTTACAAGCTTTTGAACTTATCCTACACATTCCCGCTATTCACCAATCTAACTGCTGATCTTTTTTCCGATTTCTCGACGAACTTCAGTTGTGGCAGATGTGGGAGCCCAAGAATCTGGAGATCCTCGCACGCAACTTCGCAGCGGCGTTCCCGCTCGTGTGCTCCCACCTAGGATGCTTTTGCTGTTACTCCTACCGCAAGCTCCCGCTCCACGAGCTCGCGTGCCCGCACGGCGCGTGCGCCTACACGGAGCCGGGCTGCAACTACACCGGCCCGCCGGCAGAGCTTGTCATCCACCTTGCAGATGGGCACTTGATCGAAGTGATTAAGATCTCGTATGGGCAAGCCCAACTTCTCCAAGAGCAGGTGCCGTTCACTGACTTGGCATGCCGCCTGCTAATTTTCCAAGGGGAGGATGGCTCTGTTTTTGTCCTGACCATCACCGCCGGTGTTCTGGGAACCAGAGCCGGGCCTAACGTCGTGGGTGCCGTATGCGTCAGGTCGGTCTCGTGCGCCTGGCCCAGATACACGGTGCGCATGTGGGCGAACGCCCAGCCACTGTCGTCGGATAGCATTCTTGTGCTAGCCGAGGCGCCGAGCTGCCCGACGCTGCGGGAGGTGGAGTATGTGGACCTAAGGTCTATCCTATGCGTGCCATCTCAGTACCTTGTCGGTGCTGGACCGAACAGGCAGATGCATTTCTACATTTGTATCGAGAAGACCGACAGACAAATGTAGTACTTGTGCTGTCGTTACTGTTAGACTTAAGCGATGCTTCTTACGTGCTTAGAGCATACGTGTTGTGCGAATGTACCCCAGTTGTAGTTTTCAGTACTCCTTAATACTTCGACGAGTTATTATATTGGTCTAATCAGCTTGATGTTGTCACGTTGCAAAGTCCGCTTGCTCTGGACAGACCGGCAATACCGTGTGCTCCCGCTCTCGCATGTCAGTGTCACGTGTTCCGAGGGCCCACCTGCCAGTGTCCTTCCCCTCGAAGCCACTGTCCCAACTTCTCTTCCATCTTGCCACTCCCGTCGGATGGTTGTAATCTGATGATTTTCGTTGGATTGTTTACAAGTAATCTACATTGATAATGCAACATGCAAATGGCACAGACACAATTTCTAAAGTGGAAGCACTCACCGGCTGCTATTGCACACATTTCTTAATATAGCTCGACAGACACATTACAATAATTTTACTCGCATTAAACACAACCGAAATTGCA
The DNA here is from genome assembly GCA_910589775.1 of Avena eriantha. Classification (NCBI taxonomy): domain Eukaryota; kingdom Viridiplantae; phylum Streptophyta; class Magnoliopsida; order Poales; family Poaceae; genus Avena; species Avena eriantha. The sequence goes on along the minus strand of OU342741.1, from coordinate 128,599,116 downwards.
ACCATCCTAAACAACATCTAAACCCACATCACACAGCTATCGTCGGAGTCCACCTCGATTGGTGACACCGCCGTGCCCTTCCCGGCGACATCCACTCCCGCCCGTGGCTTGCCCTTCGCCAAGGAGGCAACAATGGCGTTCTGCACAGCTTTGTCCCTGTCGCCCTCCACATCGGAATCGACAATGACGAAGGTGACGGGGTTGGCGTGGACCGAGCGCCGTCGCGCCTGGCGGCTCCTGCTCGAGCTCGACACCACATCAGTCCTTCTATAGGTAGGAGGGGCCAAGCTCGCATACGTAGCATCGTCGCTCCTCTCAAGAAACCATGGCCATTTGATACTGCGACGGTAGGATCTTGGGGTGGATCCACCGCGGCGAGCCCTACCGGAAGCGCTAGAGCGGATGGATCTACCGGCGCGAGCCATGACAAGTTCCTAGGAGGGAGTAAGATTGTGGGCCAGGCGTGTCTGGTTCCTGAGCAAGACCTCCCAGTGATATGTACGCGGGCAAGGTACCAAAAAATTTCGTCCAATGCGCGCGACAGGGCTTTTGAACCACGAAGGCACGAGTTTCTTTTGACAAGTCCACCCGCTAGGTCCCCCACCTCTCAGCCGAATGTGGACGGTAGGATTCTGCCCGAGTTATTAAGTAGGGATAAATCATGCTTCACCACTACCCTGACATCCAAAGGCTCCTCTTTCTTCTGCCCTCGCTCCCCTCGCTCATGGCTTGCAGCTCGTGCAGTTCGTCTCGGGCGGAATCAGGGTCGGCTCACCGCCGTCAGGCGGGTGCCCCCATCAGGTACCGGAGGGCGCCCTATGATTACTACCCCGATATGCTGTGTTTGTGTGGTGAGAAGATGCCGAGATGGATTTCGTGGACCGACAAAAATACTGCAGGAAAATTCAGCAACTCCAGCATCAGAGCGGTAAGTTCCTACTGTAGGTACAATGGTAACCCGGATCCGGAAAGCGTAATGTAATTCTTTTTTTGTTTCCTTCGATCTATTACGCAGGAAGGGAGGGGGACTGGCTGTGACAAGTTTGTGTGGATCGAAAAGCCACTGACAGGTTTTCACAAAGAGCTTGTTCAGGATCTGCGTGATGTTGTGTGGGACAAGAAAGAGGAGATTCGTGCGATGGAGCGAGAGATCTGGGAGCTTCGCCAGGTGCAGGGGAGGCAGGGGCAGGGAGGTGGTGAGACAGACGGGCTCAAGATTAGGCCAGATAGTGGACACAATTTCCTCATTATTTGGGCATTATCTGTTGCATTTGCAGTTTAGGTTGCCATGTCGTTGTCCAGCAGCTGAAATAAGTTGCTGCTTTGTGGAGTGTAGCTGCCAGCTTAAGAAATTGTTTTCCAGCCCAGAAACTTATCATAAGTTTAATGCCAACAACAGGGATTTATTAAGCGCCTATAAATAAATCACGTCTATGCCACTAACACCCATCGATTTTGGAGAGGATTTGACCACTCAGCTATCGCGATTGTTCAGATAGTAGTGGCACAGTCACAGTTTTGGATTCAACTAGTGGCCTCGGCCGTATCAAATCCGAAAGTCGTGATACATTTTACTGCTAGTACGAGAGGCAGATTGTTTTTCCCGACAAGTTCCACGCACACAGCTCCAGAGTTTTACCAACTACATATATAGGTTCAAGTTCAATACACCATTAGGATTTTACACTGCTAGCCCTCTTTCTCAGCTTGGGTGCCAACTTTCTTCCCCTTTCCTTCATGTCCACTGGCTTCTTCATCTCCTGCCTTCTTCCTCTTCCTGGGTGCCAATTTTCTTACCTTCACGTACCCTGCATCTCCGGGCCGAGGGAAGTCAGGCCAATCAGCACAAGAATCTTGTCTGGCATCATCACTCCACTCGTTTTGGTTTTCTTCCCGCAGCAAAATCACTGAGTCGGCTGTCTTGTTTCTTACCTTGCGCTTCCTGTAAAAAAAACAGTACATGGATTACTACCTTATATCTATAGACTAGAAACAATTTTTTTTTGTGAATGTACCATCTCATACCTAGGTTTGGGAGCATTAAGGGGACATCCAGCAGCTCTATGGCCTATAAGATGGCAGGTCTTGCATCTATTTTTGCCCTTCTTTGTAGTACAGGAAGCCGAACCCTTCTTCTCGAGAAAATTCTTAAACCTATTCACCTGCGGTCTTCCTCTACCCCTTTTTGTAACTGGCTGGCAAAGCTCGAAAGACAGTTGGACTTGAGGCCACTGAGATGGGTCTGTACATGGCTCGACGGATCTAGCGTACGCAGCTCTGAACTTTTCCATAGAGTAGTAGTCTAACAAATATTGATCCAAATGTGGTAGAGTTATTTTCTTCACCAAGAAGGCCAAGGCGTGGTCGCAAGGTTTCCCGGTATGCTGCCACTCTAAGCAGGTGCATTCTCGCAGCTAGATGTTCACAACATCCCTTTTGCCACTCTTGGACATATCGACCAGCTCATAGCTTCTGTTGGTTGACGGGAGAACCTTAAGATGAGCAAGTCCTCGGCTTCTCTTGTGCAGTTGATGTACAACTGGCGGTAGCATATGTCCTCTAAGTCTCCTACCGATCTCTCTCCTTATATTTAACAGCTTCATGATCATACCACGTATGCTGTCCATCAAGATATGAACATGACGAACTTTTATGTCCTTCACCCAGTTATTCAGGCATTCTGCAAGGTTGTTGTTTATGTAATCAACTTTGATGTCAGGGTTGAATTGACTCCTCTTCCATAGCTGCGAATGATGGATGGCTAAGTACTCTAGAAGTTCAGGGGCTTCAACAAAAATCTTGCTCATGAAATAATCGCTGCTACTAGGTTTGTAAACTCTAGCAGCAGGAAACATGTAATGAAATACGCTGCCTGCGTAGTGTGAGTACAAGTTGAGCATCATATGGGCATGGCATTCTCTACCTTCAGCTCGCGGGAACACCTCCTTCATTACATTCGTCAGCCCTTTGCATGCATCCGTGGATATAGCCAATGGATCCATGTGTCCTATTGATCTCCTGAGCTGCCTCATAAACCAGACCTAGTTTTCCTCCGTTTCTGTTTCAAACAGCCCGAATTCCACTGGGAACATCCAGTTGTGACCATCGAGTGTTGTGGCAGATGGCAGGCAGCCTTTCCATTTGCCAGTTAGGACAGTGATGTCTACAGCCGCCCTTGAATCCATCGATGCAAGGTTTAAGCGCCATGAAAGATCTTTTGAAATATATTTTACCATGTTCTGATTCGGTGTCAAGCTCCACAACACTCCCTGGACACCTAGCTTGTACCTCAGCCTTGAAGTTGTACAGCATCCTGAAGCTATTGGTCCAATCCCCATGCAAGACCCCCAGAGCTTTCTCTTTACCTTTCCAAACCGTCTAATACGGAAGGACAATGTTGTATTTAGAACCGAGGCTAGTCTGAATATTCTTTGCGGTCTCCTTAGGGTTATCCTTTAGTATGGACATAGATTGCATAGCCACCCACTCCGTATCAACCATTGAGATTTTAGTTTGCTTCCTATCGGACACATGTGTGCAGGGCCCATTCTGTTCACCTGCAACACAGATTCATTTAAAAGATAAGCGGAGTTGACTAGTTGCTAGAAAGATATCGCACATCAATTGTAGTTATAGAGTGAAAAGAGAGAGAGAGAGTTCTAATGGTTTGCTGCATTCATTGCCCCAATACCCTAATTGCAGTCGACGCAGGTAAGGATCTTGCTGTGATCTTCCATGGCAATGTACCTCGGCCCGTCCATTCATCCACGTTAACTTGCAAACGGCCTCATACCTCTCGGCAGAGTTCTTCAGTCGATAAACGTCGAACTCCCCCTTGATACAAAAATGCTGGAACGACATCGTGAACTCATGCATGCTCCTAAACTCGGTGCCGACCGAAATTATAGGATACTCGTGGTCATGTTTCATTTCTTCTACTTCAACACCCAAATCATCGACTGGAATACCAGCCTCATCATTAAGTTCCTTGTCTATTTCATCATGACCAGATTCTTGATCCTCTATAGTGCCTGCTTCTTCATCTGATTCAGAATCTTCACCATCATCTCTAATACCTAGTACTGCACACATCATATTGACTCCCATGGGTGGGGCTGCACCATCGTCTCGACCCGGATGGTTAGGAAAATTTCCCCAGTCCACCTCACCGGCAACTCTGTTTTCTCCAAGACACTCGGTTGGTTCTGCTGCAACCACATGGGGTGGTCTTACGTTTGCATGCATCCCAGGTACTTCAGTGGAAAAACAGTAGTCGGAATCAATTTCATCTTGAGTGTACAGAACCCTCTTGCTCTTCCTGTGTACATCCTCCTTCCTAATGTAATCTTTCCTTATGGTATCAGTAGGGCTTGACATCCGCGTTCAATTCCCCATCGAACTAGGCCTTTTGCTGCCACTCTTGGGTGTGATCTCCTTACTGCCTCCCCTCATGGGTGTTGGCTCCAGGGTGTTGGCATTATTGCCTGACCTCTGCGGCGTGTTCTTCTTCGAATTAGCCCTTTTGCTGCTACTATTGGGCATGTTCTCCTTCGTGCTGGCATTATTGCCTGACCCTAGCGGCGTGTTCCGCTCCAAATCAGCCCTTTTGCTGCTACTATTGGGCATCTTCTCCTTCGTGCTGGCATTATTACATGACCTCAGCAACATGTTTCGCTCCAAATTAGCCCTTTTGCTGCTACTATTGGGCGTCTTCTCCTTCATGCTTGCATAATTCCCTGACAGTGGCGTGTTCTGCTCCAAATTAGTGTTTTTTCTGCTCCCACTGGGTGTGGTAGCCTCCGTGCTGGCCATCTTCGCCTCTTTGCTACCACTCCTGGGAGTGTTCACCACCGTGCTAGCCCTCTTAGCGTTTTTGCTGCTACCATTCGGTGTGGCATTTTGACTGGATCTCAGGGGTGTACTCTGTGGCATGGTGCCTTTTGTCGTGTGACTCTTGGGCGTCCCCTTCTCTGGCGTGGTCTCCTTGGTGACGTTCTTCTGCGGGGTGCCCTTTCTGGGGATGCTCTTCCTGCTCCTCTTTATGACGCTCCTCTGTAAGACTCTCCTCTGTTCGAAGCCACCCTTAGTCACACCAGCCCCAGTGATGCCATGGATCAGGTCATGCATGCCTTCTAAAAGTCCATCTCTATTGTCGAGTTCCAATTCCTCTCCAACCGTGAGCACTACCAAGTGGAAGTAAACTTCACCTCTATAATGTTTCCTTGTAAACGGTACGACTAAATCCCTGGTATCTTTCACTTCGATAGCCTTTTTGCTCCTGTAACCATAATATAACAAACATGCTTCCTGGGAGGACCCCCACAGCACCTTCACACGTAATGATGCCATCAGGTCAGATAACTCTACCACTTCAGGGTCGTATCTGCCAACGATTACATCAAACTCGTCATAGAATTTTTCTGTGCCATCATCTAATTTTGCAGTATAATCCACGACATCGATACGAACGATTACTTTGCCATCATCAGGTTCTTCAGGATAGAAACCTCCGAGAGGTTCGAGAGATGGAGCGGCACCATCAGACCCAGCCCCAATGCCACCACCTCCATCACTAGCGTCATCGTTAGCTGGATCAACCTCGGTGGAAGTACCATGACCAGGAGCAAGGCGAGGGCCCTTAGCAGCGGGAGCTACATTACATGGTGGACAAGCAGGGCCCCTTCTAACGGCAGCCACAATAGGATCAGCTGCTGCCATGCCACCTCGACGATCAGGAGCAGTTCCCACAACAAAAGTGTTTCGAGTGCCAGTAGAGTCCAGACCATGAGCTGGCTTCAGACCAGCAGCTCGCTAAACCCGAGCACGGGTTCGAGGAGGAGAGAATGGTTCAGTCTTTGCAAAAATAGTGGGGCAGCCTCCGGAGGCCTTAGTTTGCTCAACAGCGGTAGGGATTGGGTCAACAACGTCCAGATCAACAACAACACGAGGACGACCAGTACCAGCAGATTCCAGAGCACAGGTTCGCACAACTTGAGGATGGTTTCAAGGAGGAGCAGCACACAAGGCGGCGGTCTTGGCAACAACAACGGGGCAGCCTCCGGACGCCTTAGTTTTCTCAACAGCGGCATGGATTGGGTGAGCAGCAGCTGCAGCAACACGGGCACGGGGAAGGGGACGACCAGTACCAGCAGATTCTAGAGCAGAGTTTTCCGCAACAGCAATACAGGGACTCCTACGAGGAGGTTGCCTGACAGAAGCATGTCGCGGACGAGGAACCACATTTTGCTCAACAACAGCAGGGGTTCGAGTTAGACCTCCCTGTCCAATAATAGCTGGGCGACTCCCAGTAGCAGGAGCTTCCTCATCCACTATGTTACACACCAGCATAACCACGCGAAGCCTAACATGCTGTTTCATCAACCCAATTAGCTAACTGTCACGCGCTATAGGAACCTTGCAGCCTCGTTCATCAAGGAGGCTGAACCATGCAGTCTGCTCCGGCCTCATTTCAGCAAGTTCACGCACAGCAGCAACCAAATCAGGGATAGTGCATAACTGCACAGGCCCTACTTCCATCTTCAGATTCTGAGCCTCTTTCCACGTGCTCTTACCATGTGCTAATTTAATGAGTTAGCCGCAGATGGTGACCAGAACCATCTAGTTGGGTTCAGCGGAGATCCTAGTTGACAGAAATTTGGAGACAAAAGATAAGAATTGTTTGTCAGCGTCATGCTAGCAAACAATTCTATGTTCGATATATCTCTATAATGCCAATAGCCAGTTAGGAGTTATAGGTAGTGCGAATAGCAAAGAGAAGACTAGCTCACCCGAAATTAGCCAGAAGTACTTCTTCATCAGCAAATGGATCTGCCATCCTCCATGTTGCTCATCTCGTCGGTGGTAGAGGCGGGCTAGATCATCACAACGGCTGGCACGGCATTCGGCATTAGAGCTCGGTAGCAGCGAGTAGGCGCAGCAACTTGGCGCCAGAAGTCAAATGCCCGAAGAGATCATTCTGGTTGGAGAGGGGATTTTGACGCCGCCGGTGCTAGGGTTCATGCGAAAGGAGGAAGGGGCTAGATTTGTGAATTTGGTCAATGCACGATGCTCCTTTAGTATCTCGTTTTTCCTACCTGGTTGCCGCGTTGGCGCCCGCGTCACAGAAATATTACTGGCATGAGGGTCCCGACCGTCTACTTCACGGGGCAGTTTCACGGCAAGTTTGGATATGGTAGGGGTGAGACGAGTTTACATCAAAATGGCCCCTCTCGGTAGTTGGTGGCCCAACTTTTCAAAACGCGGTAATTTCAGGCAACTTAGGTACCGCCATGCGCTAGCCTGCCAACTTTGGTACCGCAGACGAACAACCCCCCAATTCCGGTATTATGGTTGTACAGTAAATTTGGAATGGTATCGCATCCAAACCCAACCATCAGTATTTATAAAGGAGTAAGGCTCATGCTCAACATTTTCATCATCATAAACCAGTTGTGTTTCTCAACACATGTCAAAACATCTCAATAGAATGACTCATTATTCCAAGGTTTTCATAATCTATTTCACCATGTATTCCCATCTAAAGATCAAGTTTTATGTTTGACACTAGTAACTAAGGTTAAGAGTGTTCACTAATGAGGGATGCTAATATCAATCTCATGCCATAGAATGACATCTAAGTATAACTAGATAGGCCAAGTTTTATACTCTTTATGCTATCTATAAACAAGGTAAAGAACTATAGTAAAGTAAAAGAAAGTAAAGCTTGTAAGTAAAACTTGGGGTAGGTATAAGTCAAAATGTATAACCAAGCATGCCTATTGCATCTTGCTTAGGTTAACTTGTATCTAGTGATGGATTTCCGTGGTTGGTGTAGTGGTTGAAATTCTCCTCGTCTTCCTCGGGGTAGAACTCCTCCTCTTCGTAGACTTGGTCGGTACTATCGTCTATAAATACACACGGGATACACAATCACCAAAAATACTTAACTAGTCTATTTAGCACACTAAGGCACACACACTTGATGATCTAGTATCATCACAATCATCACAAGCTTAAATGAACTAGTTTCATTTATTTTATTTGAGAAAAGTAATTTCTACTCATTGAAATTAACTAAGATTTAATATTCTCCAATTAAAATATGGGATCATGTGGACACATGTCATCACCACATACTCTAATGCATGGGAACGTGATTTAAAGGTTTGATCATATTTCAATAAGTTTAAGTTTATTATTTTAAAGATTTAAAGTGACTAGAAATGCCTATATAGCATTATTTTGGTACTAGTATAAATTCACTTCATGCAAACCTAAATATTATTTCATATTCAGATAAGTATGGTCAAATGTGATTTTTTAGGGTTGAAATCAACTCAAAAGCTATTATGGTTTATTTTCGAAAATGTTTGAATGTGGAAATGTCTCTGTCTTGTTATTTTTGCTAGGAGAGATCTCTAACTCCAATTGATTTAAATCCAACGGGCTTGGATAGAGATTTTAATTATCTTTCCAACAAAATTGGAATCATTCAATTTGGATTTGTAAAACTCCCTGAATTGATTTTTAAACTAGTGGACAGAAACTAGATTTAGTTTAAATAGAAAATATAAATTTGAATTCTAGGGCCAGCGCGGGATCACTAATGGGCTGGCCCAGTTACACTCTGCGGCGCGGCTGGCAACTGACAGGGGTGGTCCACATGTCAGCGGCACACTTAACACGAAGCGGTACAAGGCGATGTGGTCCATGCGATTAGAACTGAAATCGACGGTGGTGGTTCATTGTCGACGACGAACAGGTCGCCGCCGAGACGGAACCCTAGCATCTCGGTGGGGGTGCAATGGGGGCATACCAGGGCTCCAGCTAGTGTGGCGATGGGGGCGATCGAATGAGGATATGGCAGCGGACTCAGGCGAGGTCGCGGCAGCTCCTAGGGTGGACGAAATCGATGGGGGCTTCTCCTCCTCTATTGCGGCGAACTCCAGCACAATTCTAGCGAACGGCTGCTCGAGCTGCTCCGGCAATGCTGTGAGGTGGTTCTGAGAGAGGGGAGTGAGGTAGTGTGGCGAATTGGTGCTGGGGAGGGCTCCTTATATAGGCTCGATGAGGAGACGGTGAGGGCGATGGTGAGCTCGTCGGTGACGACGGTACAGGGCGCTAGAGGCATGGGCAGTGTAGGCGAACGGTGGCTTGCCTCCTGGCAGTCAGCTATGGCATAAAGGCGATGCTAGGGGCGGTGGCTTGCGGTCGGGAAAGGCTGGCGCTCTACGCGGCAGAGGCGGTGTTCGACGCGGTTCACGGCGGCTGCTGGTCGTGCGGCGTGAGAAGGGCGTGTCTGGGGGCATGCTGGGGTTATGGCGGAGCGGCGCGTGCAAGCTGGGAGCAAGGCATGCCTTGTGTGGGCCTGTCAGGGACGACGCTCTGGCGTGAGCTGGGCACGACGCATAGGCTTAGTGCGCGGGTGATGTGAGGTGGTCCAGGGGCTGGCAAGGCTTGGGGAAGGGACCGTGGGCGGCGGTGCTACCATGCCTACCTCCCTAGAGCGGCGGAAGAGGGCGGGGCGTGCTCCTATGACATGGGCATGGTCGGTCGGCAATCATGGCGTCGGGATGGCGCGACACTGCTGATGGTGGCTAGGGGATAGCTTGGTTATAGTCTGGTTAGAGCTAGGGGAGACAAAGGAGAGCAGAGGGGACAAGATTGATTCAAATTGCTCGACAAAGTATTGATCAACAATAGTGTTTGTTAGGCATTTTTTTTGCCTGCCAACTGTTCTACACAAGGGCCGCATGAAGAAAAGTTTTGAATTTTGCAAACATTTTTGGTGGAGTTGTTGGTCTTATGCTTAAGCATCTGTGGTTGCTTCGGATTGTCAAATTGAATTCATTTGAGTGGTTTTTGAAAAAGTGAGATCTAGGTACATACACTTGATGCCATTTTCAAATGTCATTTAAATTTATAGTTTAAAAGTTTTTGTAAGATTTCAAAGTGGGCCTTGGTAGATCTTTACTGGTACTAGCAAGGGGTGCAAAGAGTGAGAATTGTTTCTGTTTGAATTTGAGTGCTAGGAACACCTAAAGTGACCTAGTTGATTAAAATGGCCAAAGTGACCATTTCCATTAATTAATCTCATTTGATTTCTTTTTCTTTGGATTTTGCTTGGGAATGATCTAGATGATGTGGCATTCATCTTTGAATCTTTTTACAACCATTAGAACAAACAAGCATGGCAATTCTAAACAATTCTATATTAATGCAACACACATATGCATTCTTATATATTTTAATGATAAAAAGTTTTTGTTAACCCTAAATTGGGTGGTTTGGATCTTGATAACCTTGATTAAAGATTTGGGATGTTACATGATGTAAGCAGCCTTTGCAAGGACTAGGATGTCCTCCTCGTTGAGTCTCGTGAACTCATTATGTGCCTGCAAGGTGTTAGCAATGACATAGAACAAATAGAGAATTGCAGGATGTTGAATATTCTTCCCCTTGTTCACTCTACTAGTGAAACTCGTTCCATTATAGTGTTGTTCAGGGTAGGTTCTAAGCCAGTAAAGGATGTGCGTAAGGCATGAACATCACTGTTTGGAAAATTAAAACATGCGCACCATTCATCTAATGTTAAAGAGTAGTTGTTGTTCATTAGTCGGAAAGAAACAATGTCCTCTCCTTGCCATTGTTTTACGGTGCTTTGCAACGAACTTAGAAATTTAATGGTTAAGCGACGATAAGTAGGCACATCATTGTACACAAAGTTTTGCAGGCCAGGTCTATTGCAAAGTAAATTGAAGTCATCAGAAGTACCGAGTTGGTTTAATATAATGGGGCAAGCCCACTTGGTGGCCTGCACTTCACGGTTCTTGATCCTGTTCAAGCGATCACGTTGGGGCTCATCCTTGAACCGTATCCCCATGTGTTCTTGAGCGGAAGCCCGAGGAGCGCTAGCGGTGGCACAAGCACGAGTTTGGCTCCTTGTGTTCATCATCTAAAACATTGAAGAAAGACAAAAATAAAACTTTTTGATCCAACAACAGTAAGTGCAATATATTCCTCATCATAGCACACTAAAGAATCTCCTCAAAATAATAATCTAGGCAATAAAATCATGGCAATTGGTTTATAGTAGGTATCACCCTAGATTGATAATGAAAATAGATCTAAGATGAATTTGCAAAAAGTAATTGGAGGATCGGAGGAGAAACATACCGTAGATCACTCGTGTGCGAGGAAATCGAACAAAATTGAGTAGAGATGAAGATCTCTTGAGGTTTTGAGAGAGCTTGGGGGTAGAAGAGAGAAAAATGATTGAAGTTTTGGAGTTGGAGGTACCTTCCCGTGCGATTTTGTGGTCGGACGCAACTATACGGGCGCAACTATAAGGCCAGAACAATGCGTTCCCACCGTATAGTTGGCCTTCTATCAAAATATTAGGGTTTCCCCCTGGTGGTGCAGCTATACGGGTGCAACTATACGGCCAGAACAAAATGTTCCCACTGTATCGTTGGTTGTTAAACTTTCTATCCCTGGGAAAGAAAATATACAAACTGTCTATCCCTGGGAACAAACTGTATATCCCTGGCACCGATATCTATACGACCGGAACTATATGGCCGGAATTTTTATTCCCGCCGTATAGTTGGTCGTTAAACTCTCAGTACATTAGAAAATAATTCGTACGGAGGCACCAATATCTATACGAACGGAACTATACGGCAGAAATTTTCATTCCCACCGTATAGTTGGTCGTTAAACTCTCAGTATATTTTAAAGAAAATTGTCGATGCCAAAGATATCTATACGACCGGAACTATACGGCTAGAATTTTTATTCCTGCCGTATAGTTGGTCATTAAACTCTCTATGTGCATCGAAAAATTTATGTTTCTTCGAGAATTGCTTCTTTTCCTTGTTTATGACAAAAAATTGACAGTAAATATTGTCGACCAACAACATCATGTATGTAGCAGAATTTTAAGTACTACCGAACTTCTTCCCCTCAAATGGAGTTTTCTAGCACTCTTTATTAAACATAAACTTAAAATAAAAACTAAAAACTTAACTCAAACCTTTATTTAACATGGGTTGCCTCCCATGGAGCGCTCTTTTACGGTCAATAGCTTGACCTTGATGATACTCACTTGGGCTAGATGAGTGGAACACCCACTCCAAAGTAATTGGCCTTCAAAGTGATGGCCTCCTTTTCGTCATGTTTGGCTTTCTTTTTCCTTGGGAAATGGATAACAAAAGGATCCCGCGAAGGCAATTACAGCTTCACGTTCCCTTCATGGAGGTTAATTTAAAGCCTTTATGGTTCTTAAGAAAGGATGGCCTATTATTATAGGAGCAATAGTATCTTCAGGCATGTCAACAATAACAAAGTAAATTAGAGCAGGACAACCTTTAATGTAAACTAAAGTGTTCTCCTTAATTCCTACAGCTTGTTTGTAGGTAGAATCTGCTAGATGAAATTTTAATTCAGTGATTTCAAAGGAGCCAAGATTTAACTTGTTAAAAAGACTCTTTGGAATATGTGAGACGCTTGCACCTAGATCACAAAGTGTAGCTATCTCATTGGTTCCATTTTTTATCTTAATAGTAGGCTCAAATATGTCATCTAGTTTAACAGGTAACTTTTTAGCGATTTTCTTGTATTCCTCTTCAAGATCGCGTACCTTAATTGCTACTTGATCAACAAAGTGTTGATACATGGCTTCATCGTTACCTTCACTTACAGGAATTTTGACGTTGATCCTCTTTACGAGGTCTTCGATGGTGTAGCTTGGTGAAGGGGCATTACTATAATCAAGTTCTTCAGGCTCCTCCCTTTGGATCCTTATCATTTTGAGTTATTCAATAGGATTGGGCTCAGCTTTACCTGCAAATTTAGCGAGAATGAGAGTTTGACTCTCGGTTATCTTACCTAGCTGTGCATCAACGATCCTCGTTCTTTCTTGGAGGGCCTACAAATCATTTCTCAAACTAAAAACTTGGTTAGATAATTTACCAAGCATGGCATCATGGTTCTCCGTTATTTTAACAAGAATATTGTTTTGTTATTTTGTGAGTCTATAAAAGACTTTAGTGTTTCTTGGAGACTACCATTACTAGTTCCCATATTATTATTAGAATTTCCTGTAGGACTAGAATAATGTTTCTGAAAGTTAGGATTGTAACTCTTCTTCCAAGCAAGGTTATAATCATTACGAGCTACGAAGTCTATTTCTTCAAAATTTGTTTCAAGGGTGGATCTTACCTGGGTTTCCTTACCTTTTACGTGATCTCATCCAACTTAGCATTGAGTTCTTCATTTTCTTGTGGTGAGATGGAGTTCACCTTCTTCATGTTTGATCTTTCCACATGCCATTGGGCATGGTTGTCTTGCATATTGTCTAGTAGCTGCTTTGCTTTGGTAATATGTTTACCCATAAATGTTCCTCCAGCTGCAGTATCAAGCATAGACTTAGACACATGATTAAGAGCATTATAAAATAAATGGAGGATTAACCAATCTTCCATCCCATGACTAGGATAGTTTCTTAAGCACTCTTTCATCCTCTCCCATGCAAGCACTAGTGGCTCATGATCTTCCTATCTAAAACCAGTAATATTAGATCTAAATTGCATAGTCTTTGCAGGTGGGAAAAATTTAGTCATAAATAAAGAAGTACATCCCACCCATGATGTAATAGTATTTCTAGGCAAAGATAGCAACCATTCTTTTGCTCTCCCTCTTAGAGAGAAAGGAAATAAACGCAATTTGACCGCATCGGGGTCAACATCTTTTATACGCATCATATCACATATTTCAGTGAAAGTATTCAAGTGCATACCCGCGTCTTCAACATCAGAGCCTCCAAATTGGTTCTGTTGAACCAAGCTTAAATAATGGGGCTTAATTTCATAGTCATCAACAACAATTGCAGGCTGAGTAATAGGAGTATGCAAATAATCAATGTTTGGAGTAGCAAAATCCCCAAGCTTCTTTTCAGCCAGATTTCCTATGTTTTTGGGTTTTCCTAAACAAAGAATTATTGTAGTAAAAGCAAGAATTTAAAGGCTAACTAATTTTTTTTGGTTTATCAAATAAAGACTGAAAGCAAACTAACAAAATTAAAACTAGCAAGGTTCCTAATAACCTCACCAGGGTAGCTATTGCTTCCCCAGCAACGGTGCCAGAGAAAGGGTTGATACCTTTGATCCGGATTACGGATGTAGTATAGCTTCTTTTTCCCTAGTAGACCTAGGTTATCGAATCCTCGGGAAGCGAATGTGTATTGAAGTTACTTTAACGGACCTTCAGGAGTTTTAGAATTCTTTTTGTGTTTTTACCAGACCAATAGCTTGCGTCTTTTTGTTGTTGTCGATGATGGAGAGAGAGGGCCTAGGGTGTTCGGTTTCACCTGTACCTGTGCAAAACATCTGATGGGAATAAAAGATAGAAATAAAGTATGCATGTACTTGTTAGAGCAAGATAAATTATATGTGCGCAGTGCATCCATAATTGATATTGCCTCCGCAACCGCTTATAGCAATAAACTACTAGTCTCATCCATAGAAGAAAGTGAACTAATGATATGCATAGTGATGCCACCGTTAATCCCAAGTAAATCCCTCACATACATCCGTACTACCCCTTTTGTCACTAGGGTTCCCAACCTGCAGTTCAGTCATTACTCATACTCCCTATACCTGGCTCAATCCTTGGGGTCTTGGGTACCTAACAAGTCCTTGGATTGAGGCAAGAGAGGATACAATAATCATCATGTCATACAAACTAATACACGATCCCATTTATGATAAATAACATGCACAAACGCTACATGGCTAGCCCGAAGCCCTTAGACCAAGGAGAATTACTCACACGTAGAGATGAGATCAACAATCACAAACATTGTAATGAAAATCATAAGATTGATAGCAATAGTCTTACAATGTAGCTTATAAAAGAAGAGATCTACTATTACAAGTGGTGGAATATGGCTATGGAGATGGAGAAGGATTTTAAGATCTAGAGGTGGCTTGTGATCTGTTGCAGAGACTTTTTGGCGAGGTCTGGCTTATTTTCTCATCACCTGAGGCTTCTTTATATAGGGGTCCCTTCACGAAAGTTGTTCTGTTTGACCTAACGGTGGCGGCGTCAACTATACGATCGGAGCTATATGGCCGGAATTTTGCTCCGGTCGTATATATGGTCGTTAAAGCGCCTGCCTCCGCTTTACGACTCCTGGTTTCTTCTGGCTGTTGGAAATCTCGTATCTTTGACTTTAATGTAGTGATACCCATCTTCAAACGACATTATCTACGCAAGAAAAATATAAAAGAAAGGATTGCATAGCCCTCTGAATATTAGGCATTAGTGGCAGGGTTTAGAGAGATATTTCATCAAAATTATGAACAATATCCAGTTTAAATGTGGACGTAGATGGCTATATTTCAGAGCCATCAGAATCTAAACTATCATGTTTGCCTGCATGATTCTTGATATTCAAAAGGTGTTTTAATATCGAGGTTATCTAGGAGCTGAAAGGATTGTTTTAAAAACCGTCATATGTGGAAGATGTTGTGATATCAGAAACAATGTTTATGGTTGCAATATGGTAGAGTATAATTTTGCAAAATACACGTTCTCATATTGTATAAGAATTTGCGAATGTTGGAGATGCTAGGTGTCCTAATCTCCCAAAAAGGTTTTGGGAACTGACATTATACTCGCGATTCGTCCTTATAGGCTATAGTAGCTTGGTCATGAAAGTTGTCATGATAAGGATGAATAGAATATTTAGGTAAATTTTTAGTACACTAATATATTACTAAACAATGGATTTTGAAAGAACGCCAAACATTTGATGATGGTGATCCACTTCAAAGTGTCAGTCCAAAGGTATTAGTATTTGACTATACACGCTTTGGACTATGTGTCATATGTATGGGGCCACTGTTGATGTTGATAGATTCTTTCAAAAGGAAAAGGAAATGCTGAAAGAGAATCTATGAAATATTTGGCAGAAAAGAAAAGACTCGAAATGTCTAGCTAAGGTATATAGATGATATACTCGCTCCATTCAGAAATATAAGACATTCTAGCTTTGTAAAATGGATGTATCGAGACATTTTAGTATATAGATTCATTCCGAACCTCTACGAACCTATACATTAAATGATGTCAAGATACATTCGATTCACAAAACTAAAATGTCCTATATTTCCGAACGGTGGGAGTACATGTTATGGTTGTATTCTTTGCTTGTTAAACAATGTGGTTTTGGGGTATTGGATACCAAATTGGTTGCTGTGAAATGTCATAAAGAACAACGCAATTCATGAACTACAATGGCCTAAGTAACTAGCAAGAGAATATGTGATGATGTTCATCAAAAACAAATAAAGTTTTATTGTGTTTCTCGTTGACATCAAAGCTTGCCTTCAAGATTTGTTTAAATAATTATTACTTTGTTCCCGTATTATGAGAACAATGGTTGTTCAAATAATTACCATATTCCATACAAGATGGATGAACTTATACAAGTCTAGTTGGAGAAATCACGTCCCTAAAAACTAATGCTAAAATGTCGCAAGAAAAATGATTGAAAGATCACTTACAAAGTGACATCACCGTTTAAATTATATTGGAAAGAAAACATGAAGAAACTCCATGTTGATGGATTTTTGGAGTCTTTGATTTTGATCAACTAACGCTTGTGAGTCTATCCTGGAGATAATTGAAACTCCGTTCATAGGCCGAAAAGGAACGGATGACTAACTTATTGGAAATTGTGCATATTGATGTATAAAGTCCATTATGTGTAGCCATATGCGGTGTATCTTTTAGCTTCATATGCTTTCTCCAAAAATTTGAGTGAATATATCTATATATTTACTTAATAAGGAAGAAGTATGAAACATTTGAAAAAAGTTCAAAGACTTTCAATATGAAGTGGAAAATCATTGTAATGAGAAAATAAAGAATTTGTGATTGGATCATAAGGAAGATATTTTGAGTTACAAGTTTAGCAAAACACCTAAGATTTCGAGAATCGTTCCATGGATTTGCATTCCCCGATAAACCATAGGAGTATGGAAAGTTCGAGAAAATGAAATCAAACCTTGTTTGACATGGTAGGATCAAAGGTGTCATTTATAAAACTACAATTATGTTTTAAGGAAGAAAGCTTTAGAGGCTACCGCTTTTACACTGAAAAGAGCACCATCGTGATTTATTGAAATGATACAATATGAGTTATGGTTTGGGATAAAACCCGAGTTGTGTTTTCTTAATTTTCGGTATCCTATGCATAAGTAAAATGATTACAACCAAAGTTGTATAAGAACATCTTTGTAGGCCATCCCAAAGAATTTGTTGGGTATTCCTCCATAACACCAAGGACAAAAGAGTTTGTCGCTTGGAATGTCAAGTTTCTTAAAGAGGAATTTTGCAAAAGTTAAGTGGGAGGACAATAGAACTTTGATTAGGTTGATAGCGCAATGTCGGAAAGTGTTCTAGTGGCGGCCACAATGCTCATGGGTCCCGTGATTGCAAAGCTTGTGATCTCGGAGATTAGAGTTCCTATTTGAACCGTATGGGTCGGGTAAGAATCAAATAGTAATATTTTAAACAGAAGTCATTATTGTTTGCACAGTGAAGAACCGACTGCATGCAAATAAGCGATGATGGGCCCTGACTCCATAAAATGGCTAGATGTCATAAAATCTGTGATAGTATCCATACATGAGAAATCAAGTTTTTGAACTTGGAGGACCCTCTGGTAAGGCGTGAAACCTATCAGTTGTATTTGGATCTATAAATAAATAGACATGGATGCTTGACATCTATGAAATAGTCGACATGTTGGAAAGGAGTTTACGAGAATGTTCAAGGAGTTGACTATGACAAGATTTGATCTATCGTAGCGATATTTATTCTAAACGGATTAATATAGCAACCACTACATAAAATTTGGTATATGGTAGTTAAACAAACAAAACAAAGTTCTTCTAATAGAATGGTTACCTAGGATGTGTACATGGCATGGTTTGAAGGGTTTTGTTAATTCAAAGGATGCTAAAAGGGCATGCAAACTTCAATGGTTTAAGTGAGCATAGCGGAGTTGGAATCTTCACCATGATGGAAATGTTAAAGGATTTTAATTTCATTGGAGACGATGAAGATGGTTGCTTTTGCAAGAAATTAAGTGGGAGCACTGAGACATATTTCCAATACATCATGTAGGGGACATGTTTTTGTTCACTAAAAATGATGTATCTTTTATGGACACGGGTTAAGAATTTCACTAAAGTTAGATTTCGTTGAATGACTTGGGCAAAACCGGAATATTTGGCATCAATGTCTATATGGATAGATTGAAATGTTAATATGGTTGTGCCAGATGTACATATATGAGATATTGAAAGAGTTCAATATGGAAATGACAAGGAAGGTTCTTGCCGCATGGAAAGGGTTGAATCAGGATTCAAGTGTATCAACACTTGGTAATTGAAACGAGATTCAAGTGTATTGACACTTGGTGAGTGAAATCACATGAATATTTTGATAAATAATACCATGATATGTACATATGCAGATATGTCCTATGATCTAAATGTTATGTGCTTATACGATAATGATTCATAAGATGATGATTGGACAATAGTAAGGATATTCTTATCATCTTTGGAAGAACTAAGAATATGGTAACACCCTCGAATCGGCCCTATGCAAGTTTTAGCCCTTTCCGCCAAACCCGCTTAGAAATGATTCAAGGATGCCCACCAGGCACTTTCGTGTGGGTGGAAAACGAAGTAATACCATTACACAACGGTCCTCGATGGGACCCACAGAATAGGTATATATACATCAGCGACTCAACGAGTCAAGAATACAGATATACAATACAAAGATCCAAATCACCTTGAAATCGATACAACGTCCGAGTACGGACAAGAAGCAAATTGGGCTAAGAGCCCTAAAGAATAACCAATCGCGTCCATAACCCTGCCCAGGCCAAGCCAGAAGGGTAACCCTGCTAACGACGTCGAACCCGAACCTGCTAAAACAAAAGGGGTGCCGACAAAGGGCAAAGGAAAAAAGAGGAGCGTCAGTACTAAGGCCAGTACATGGCGAGGCTAGAATTCGGCGGTCCTCGCCTACATAGGTATGGTGGACTGAAGCGGCAGCGAAGCAGCACTAAACAACCTGTAGAGACTCAGTAAAACTGGCGGCTATTAGAGAGGGATAAGAGAGACCTATTCGGATCCAACCTGATAGTAACACCAAACATACCCATCCTGGTATTCCCCCTCGAGACAAACCAGGAAGTCAAACCGAGGAACTCACACAGTTGGCAGTTTTATTCATTCGATTATAGTTGAAGCACTTACTAGTCAGATATAGATAACATGAGTCATCCTGATAGCAGAAGTAGTGGGCAGTTTTAATCACCATTTCGTTGTAGTTGGAACATTTACTAGTCAGATAGAATTGTCCTAAGGAATCCCAAAACCCAGCAGTTGTTGGCACTTTTATCACATTCCATTGGAGTTGCAATACTTACTAGGCAGGTATATCAGAACACGATCACCACAGATCCACCAGTTGTTGGCATTTTTATTATTCATTCCATTGTAGTGAAGCTAAATTACTAGTCACATATTAACTCAAATTTATAGCACTACTTTAGTTATGCTTGTCTATGATCGAGATACTGTGCTCCAAGTCGTCCATAACCGCGGACACGGCTTTCAGAAAGATTTACCCTGCAGGGGTGCACAAATAGCAACACACACTCGATCAACCTTGGAAAAACCAACTCAAAACCCAACGAGGCTTTCATGACAAAGCAATCACAGGATTCATAAATATTTCAGGGGGCCACCCCACTAAGCTACCCGCAACAAAGTTGGCCGGCTCCGGAATGGACCCAGGGTTTGCGACGACGGCTATAAACGACTGGGAACCCGAAAGTGTGACTGGGCTTGTCGATACCGCAAAAACGTGGCGCGATCCAAAACAGTACAGGTGCTCCACGCACAATCGTAAATAAAGCAGTAAAGCATGGCATAAGTACAAGATAGTAGTAAAGCCCCAAACTACTTTGTGGCCCCAAGAAATAGAAATGAATCAAGCTCTGGCTCAGGGGGATTCATGGTCCCATATGCGGACAGTGCGATAGTCAAGGAATAGGTATCAAGTACTCGGGGTCCTACGGGACACAAGTGAGCGTGGAAAAACCAAATAACATCTATTGCCCACCGATGCCTCTGCATTAGTTATACCAGCAATTTAATAATTGTATTTAAAGTCATGATCATCTCCACCATTAAGCATCTCAACCATTTATCATGTGCCAACTTGCCGTCAACGGTGGAACGAGAACGACGCGAAGCAACACAGAAGAAAGCAACTACGACTCGCCTGGGAATAGGATGTGTCCATGGCAATATAGAGGCCGCAAGGAGTATAAATGGTGCACGAAAACTAAAGCATCACGACACAGATAGCAATAGATCAACCTGAGGAAATAAAGACTATAAACGCAAAATAGGTGGAAAGGGGGAGAATGCTCGCCTGGGAAACACTGCCGAAGGATCATATCCGTAGAACTTGTCGATACTCGCATCAACCCATCGGCCTAATCCGCGAAGAAGCAAACACTAGAATAAACACCGGATGCAATATTTAATACTACGGCAGAAGATCTGGCATGCTTATGATATGATGCATGGCATGGCACAAATGCGGTGCAATTAGGCAATATTAAGCGGAACCGGGGCACCGCCGATTAATTAAACAGTTCAAGTTATTTAGAAACCCCACAAATTAAATGTTAGGCGATCTTCGGTTCCGTGGAGAACTTGATTCGGCATCGGCACATGGTACATGCTTCTCGGAAGACCTATGCGTTAGGAACTTGGTCTAGGCCGGGACGGGTCATCGAGCAGTGATCATGCTCCAGAACAACAGCCACATGGTCAACATCTGACCGTGTAGAGCAAAAGAACTGCACATGAAACACGGATACGGGTACCACCACAGCAACCACTACAAGAGAAAAGAGTTTTGTGACAAATCACTTTCGTCACCGAAAATGCCATTTCCATCACTAAGTACTCCCTCGTGACGAAAATGTGGCGTCACCAGGGTCGTCATGGAAGCTCCGTCACAGATTCTTTTATAGTGACAGAATACAAATTTTCGTCACGCAAGATTGAGCTTGGGTGACGGTCCTTACGGCGTCACCTAAGATAGGTTATCCATGACGGACCTTCTACGTCACCTAAAATAGGAAAATCTGTCACCGTTTAGCATATTCGTTGACGAAATATGCCGTCATGGAAGATTTATGGTGTCACGAGGATTCTGGCAGGTGGGACCTGCAATGCTGACGTGACAGCTGGCAGGTGGGTCCCACCACGATGACGTGGCATCTGACAGGTTGGTCCGACGATGCTGACATGGCAGCTGGCAGGTGGGTCTGATGATGATGACGTGGCAGCTGGCAGGTGCGTCCGACGATGCTGACGTGGCACCTGGCAGGTGGGTCCGACGATGCTGATGTGGCAGCTGGCAGGTGGGTCCAACGATGATGACGTGGCAGCTGGCAGGTGGGTCCCACCATGATGACGTGGCGTCTGACAGGTGGGCCCAATGCGATGACGTGTCACCTTCGTGTGGGGCCCGCGGAGATGACGTGGCAGCTGGCAGGTGGGTCCAGCGACGCTGACGTGGCAGCATGTAGGTGGGGCTGTTAACGATGACGTGGCGTCTGCATGTGGGGCCCACGATGATGACGTGTCATTTTTTGGGCCGGCCCATTCGGAACTGCCTTGTGGGCCAGGAGGAATGTGACGCCGTCACCAATTTTTTTGCACCGACAAATTTGATTAAAAATTGAAATTCCACGCAATTACGAAACAAAATTAAATGGAAGCAAATATTTGAAATGGTAGAAAATTTATAAATATGAATTGTATCACACGCGAACTTAAAAATTCTGGTAGACTGAAACTGCTATATCAAACTTGAATGACTAAAGGAATAAAAACAATGTTTCGGCCCACCTGGCCCATTAGCGCGCAGAGATATTTGGCCCAAGTCACGGGGACTAGGAATTCTGCGACATCCTCAACAGGTAACTAAGCATGCCATCCATTTCCTTCTGCCTCTTCTCAAATGCCATACGATTCGCTTCGCTGGACTTTTTCACCGCTTCAAGTTCATCATCCTGCTTCTTTCTCATCTCTTCAAATCTCCTTTCCGTCTCTTGCATCCGTTCCTCCATCTTGTGTTGAACCCTTTCAGCTGCATTCAACGAATCTTGCTCCTGACTTGATAACTTTTCTTCTAAATCAGGGATGCGCCCAGCTGAGACGCTAGACCTCTTGGAAGCAGATGAAACTCCGACGCTAGAAAGGAAAGTAATTGATCTTGAATTGTTCTGGTCTCTCAGGTCTTCTTCAACAATCTCCAGATCAGTTTTGGGAATCCAATCTTCTGGGTGTGGTCCCATTTTGTGAAGCACCATCTCAGTCTACAATAGGATAAAAATAGCAAGTCTAGAATTAGAAGAAATCAAATAATTAGACAAACTAATGAAAAATGCGTAGCACATAAAATAATTTACTTACATAAGCTTCTGCTGATTTCTGGGACATCATACCATCCTTGTTAGTGTGGCTTGCTTTAAAGAAATCAATCGGGGACGTAACGACGTCCTCGGTCTTCTGAGATTTCTACAAGAATTATGACATGATGAATTATAAGTGTGTATGGCATGTTCACAAAAAGAAGTAGGTGTTGCATCTGAAGAGTTCGAATACTCACAAGTGCATGGTAATGTGCAACAAAGCTTCTTGAGCCAGTGGTGTGTTTCTTCGTCACAGCATATCTGTTCTTCTTGTTACTCTCGCAGATTGCCTATGTACAGATGCATGAATTTAGTATTCCACAGTACAGTAGTATGTTTGCGATAGATGTAGCTGAAACAACAGGAATCGTGTAGCTTGTTGTGCTCAGCATGCCATATATCAAGAAGCTCTGCCCAGCTTTCCTCGTCTACCTCTTTTGGTTTCAATAATAAAGCTTGCTCGCGGGTTAGATCTTTAACATCTTTCCAATAGACCTTTTTCAGCCTCCACGTTGTTGGCGAATACCTTTCTGTAAAATGTCGGTGCAATTGTCTTTGCCAAGGTCACCGCTACTGTCCATTGCAAATTTTTCTTGCAGATAACATGGAACACAAATTCATATCAGCATCGAATGACAGAATTGTTAAAAAATCATCCACCAATGAGACATTTTATATGGAAAATGAATAAGAGGTTAACGGACTTACAGTTATAGACTTAATGGTTTCCGGAATAGTATCTTTTAGACGACCTTCCTTGTCACCATACTGCTTCCAGTGGGTTGCCAGTGGCATCTTGCTGCGTATGTGAATGCCACACTCTGAACTCAGTTTTGCTACTTGCACAGGATCAGTGGGTCTCCTCATGCTAGGAGTGAAGTTGATCTGCATCTTAGCCCCTCCATTCCTTCTAGACCACTCATGTACCCCATGCCCCATAGTAGGTTTGCGTACATTACGCTTTTCCTTTAGAGCACCCGTGTCTACAATTGCAACTGAAACCAGTGACAAAACGAGAGTCAAGACTTCAATTGAAAATTTTGCAACTAAACTAGTAAATAAATTGCAAGAGTTGTTGTCAATACCTTCCCGTTCGCTGCGGACAAGTACATTCTCCTCAGGTGAGTTGCTGCCTCTAGAGGTTTGAATTAGCATGGGCGAGGATTCATTTCCATTAGTACCCCATTCCCCTGCTTTCTGGGTAGGGGTCTCTGTTTCACCATCATCTTGAGTCTCTGCATTTGCTGCTGACCTTATTACAACATTTGGAGGCACAAAGGTTTTTGAGCGCTTCTGCTTCTTTTCTTTTGTAGAACCTTCCGTTACCTGCATTTTAATAGATCAAGCCATAAATATTAAAGCAATCTGTACATATCCTACATGTGAAGGCAGGAGAATGCTACATTTCTTCACCTTAGAGGAAGATTTAACAACATCATGGTCCTCTTCATCGGGAACAAACACATCATCATCAGTGGGCTCGTCGGCAGGATCAGGTTCATAATTAGGGTCCTCGGTGATATCCTTCTCCTGCGGCTGTGCCTCTTTCCGTGTTGTCACTGCCACCGGTTTCTTAGCAGTACCAAACACAAATTCACGCGCCATCGCCGTGAAATCCTCCATTGGCTTGCCATGTTCAATAGCATTCTGCTTCAGTGCTTCAGACATACGAGACACGTTCTCCTCCATCACTTGTTTCCTAACATTTTGATATGCGTCTGCTATTTTGACTTGAGTAACTGAAAACAATCAAGCAAAGGCAAGTCATGATCATACTCATTAGTACAAACAGAGTAGACAAGATCATTAAAGCAAAAATTATGTGATCCATACTGTAAAATTAACATGCTCACAAAACATTATTCTATTGCCTCCAAATCTCGTATCGTCATTTAGTTAACTGTCTAAACCCTACTGTCAACAAGTTCAGTTAAGTGTCAGGTTCAGTGTATTAGGTATCAAGTTGTTCAGTTGCGTCAGTTAAGACGCCAAGCAGCAGGGTTTATCCAACAAGTTGTGCCCTATTACCTGAACCATTATGTAGGAACAGAAACCTAAATCTAACACATAGTTATAAGATCGGATCATAGGGTGTCATGCTCAACACATTCATGGCATCTGGAACCACGATCTATGAAATTAAAACCCAAGACAAGCACATTGTCGAAGGATTCGGATCATAGGGTGTCACGTTCAACATGTGCTAGGCATCTTGAACCATGTCTATGATCTAAAACCTAGATCTTGCACATAAGCTGCAGCATCTTGAACAACGGTCTACACATGTTGATCTACTAGAACTCATGCTTGACTGATCTAGAAAGAGGCATAGACCTAGGGCGGCAGAAAAATGACCTGGGCGTTTACGCTTTTGCTTCGGTGTCGGTGGTAGAACATTCCGGCGTGGTGTGCCGCTTCGAAGACTGCCGGACATGTCGCCCACTGTAGAGGGGAAATCCGCCGGCAACCAACGCCTTGCTGGACGGATCTGGGGTCGAGGAAAGTGGCGATGGGGTTCTAGGTGGGCGGTGAACAAGGAACGGAATTAGGGGATGGGTATGCGGGAGGTGGGGGCACGCTGTTTTTAAAGTGTCGTGGGGGCGGCAAATTGTTAGCGCCAAAATGGGCGGGCGGGTGGATAACAAAAGGGGTGGGAACGAAATTTTTTCGGTACACAAGTGGAGGGAACGAAAACCATTCATTGTAAATTTGATTGGAGAAAATAGAGGGAACGGAACGGGAGGTTTACAAGCGGGGATTATCTCTAATTACATATTGTAATTAAATAAATCCTAACACATGCAACGGTTTAGGTTTTGCCACTACTTAGACCTCCCGTTCGGAATTTGTAATATGGTTTACAAGCCGGGATTATCTCTAATTCATTATACTATAAATTTATTTGGCCATGAACCATATTAAATTATTTGAATCATTTGTTTATATATGAAAAGGAAAACAAAATATGTTCATTCACGTACAACAGTTGGATTACTGAGCAAACAATACCATTAGATTCCTTCATTCCACAACTCCAACTTGAAAGCTGAAGCACAATATCACTTAAACAAGTAAACCTCATTGATTCGAAAAACAAACAGAAGAGCAGAATTATTTCACATATTAGATATGTAGCCAACAAATTTTTCTAACATCCACCAAAAGGTAGGTGATCTCATTAGACTTTACACCCAGAAACTCAGCAAATAGTTTTGCAACTAGGAACAGGGGCGGATCTGCTTGGTCACACCCTGATGCACATGCAACGGGGTAGAAAACGCATTTTTAGTCTTACATATTAGACTTAAGCATAGTGTATCAGGAAAACTTAAACAGAGTGCATCAGGGTAAGTTTAATCCTAGATCCTCTTCCTAGTCTAGGAAGAGGCAGACATGGAAATCTGATAGGGTCAGGACACGGTCTGGACGTCCGTACTAGCCCTCTGACATCTCCTCCTCCTTGACGGGCATGGTCTGCGTGTCCCTGTCAGCACCACTGCCATCATCGTCGCTGTCATCGTCGCTGCTGGTGGCGTACTCCCGGCGGGAGAGCCTACCGCCGTAGATTGTGACGACCAGCTCCCTGTTGCCAGCATAGTAGTCGAATGCCAGGATGTTGGCTAGCGAAATAGTGTAGCACTTGACGAACCTGGGCCAGCCCCTACGAAGGTACAAGCGGCCGTCTCGATGATCGAAATACATCTCTACATCGAAGGTCAGCCTGCTGTTACGCTCCCGGACACGCATAGTGTTGGGCTGGTCTCCGCTGATGTAATCTTTGAAAGCATGGCAGAGGGAGAGCTTGTCCCACTTGCGATGGCGACGGCGACGGTGATGGCGACGGCGATGGCGATGGCGACAGAGTAGTGGCCCTGCCCTTGTCGCTGCCCCTGCCCGTACGACGGAGCCTCTTCTTGACAACGCGCGTTGCCGGCGTACGCGTCTATCCTTCACGTCCCCTGCCCGCCGTCGCCTAGGCACCCCTGAGCATGGACACCGGCATAGGCGACAAATCATTTATTCTTCTCAATATGAAGACGAAACCCTCTCGGTTACACCACCCTTCTGAATGCACTTTCTTCGAGTATATGAGAACAGCTTGTCCCTCTTCTAGATATGTGCTCTGTACGAAACACTTCCACCCATCTGGATCGAAGAAGAGGTGATCATCCTTTTCTATCTTGAAGTCGATGGGGGTGATCTCCTCTTTAGGAAGACACACTCCAGTTGAGCCTCCCTCACAGATTTGTAGAGCATTAACAACCTTCTTAGGAAATTTCTGATGAATACAAAACAAGATATATAAGTTAGTAAGTCGATGTCATAAACCACATAGACAAATTGCATACACGCATGGCAACAAAAAAGAATTAAAAGAAAGTTATATGAATGTACCATGTGGTACAACTTAAGATTCTTTTTGGTCAAGCGGGTTACGAATGGCAACCCGAAAATTTTGCCCATGCTCGATTGAAGTTCCAGCAGATGCTCTTGCTCACTCTCAGTAAGCCGGCATCTTTGGGAGATGAGTGGTTCGAGATCACGCTTCTGCGAAGATGCTCCTGCCATGTTAAAGAATGGGTTGCGCATACAAATTTAGCACACATTAACAAATGGTAAAAGTGTAGGAAACACATTATTGGTATTACAGCGTCACAACAACGTATTTCATCACAACAATACAAATATTGTTTCTACAAATACTTGCAAGTTATTTCAATGCTACAAGCACTAGTCATAGAATAGGAAACTCTAGACTCCTATTCTGTCAGATATAAGTTCTCTAAGAACTACCTTTGCTGTGTTGGATTTTAGAAACATCGTAAGTACTACATTAGTTCTTGCCATATATAGTAGCTAGATGGCCGATCTTTTTTGGGAGACTAGGAAGTTTAGGCCTATTTCTTATAGAAATAGATCATAGCTAGTAATTATGTTCTATTTTAGTCACTAGAATATAATGCTTCAGCGATTTAGCACATCAGAGATGGCAAGTTAGTGTAGGTTCTTCCATTTTCGATGTTGTGGTTGCATGTGGTACAGCCGACCCCAAAATTGTCCCTCTATGCATCATGTGGTTGTACTTTCTAGGCATGTGTTTCTGGTTCATTGTCATTCATGCTCTGGACCTTGCTTACTGCGAGTTGTTTCCTTGCAACAACGAAAACAGCCAGGTGGTATTTTCTACACATGAACATCCATCCATAATTCCGGCATCGACAATTTCTTAAGACATGTCATGCCTAACTAATTTATCATCTATATATGTGTGTGTCCAAACAAGTTCCATTTTTCATATCAAGATGTAGCTAGCTAAACTTGTTATGTTTGATGGAGAGAATGAATGTGATCTGGTCATCTTGGTCATGGCAGAATGATGCATTATTGTGCACCAAGGAAATGGACCACCACCAAACTTCACTTTGAATCTCTGGCTTGTCAGTATTGTACATTAGATTTACTTTCTCATGCCTGATGTGCTAAGTTATAGCTATAGTGTATTCCTACCTATTAGGAAAACATTTATTCACAAGTGTTATCTGTTGCTCACCCTTGGCTAAGATTTTCAGGAAGTGGCACATGTTCTAACATGTTCTAGTTTCTCTTATTTACAGGCACACAACGATGCAACTTCCTATAAGTACAAGGTTATCAAGTATTGGGATATAATTAGCACACTTTACTCAAGGGATCGAGCTACTGAGTGGGAGCTAGGACTGCAGCTAAAAGCCGTGCGGAAATGGCGGACGAGAACGCTAACAATGACAACATCATTGATCAAGCTGTGTTGATATAATGAGCAGACAAGTGTATTTGTGGATACATTGATCTTTATTCATGTTGTAGTTGATTTTTATTTTGAAAATATCATATTTTATTTACATTATGTAATTGAATTTTGAAGCCAAATGTGTTGTTGATTTCACAATTGGCTTAAAATGGCAGCCAAATAGAAGCTGTAAATCATTTCATTTCAGAATTCCAGGTGGCAGCCAAACATAAAAATTCATTAAGGAATTTAAATTCCATCCAAATGAAGTGACATGGGGATTTCATTTCATTTCATTTCAACCAAATGAAATGAATGCATAGGAGCCAAACGAGCCCTAATTTATTTTCCTACACATGCATTGTAGAGTTCAGAACTTATGCAATGTTTCCTTCTAGTAGTGTTTGATTCATGGGATTGTAATGTGCAGGAATTATTCCAGTAGGTACACTAGTGTATTTTCATGGGAAATCTAGCTTCAGCACATAGCTCGTGGAAAACCCTACCGGACAAAACAATGCAGACATGATTTTAGTGGGCAACACAAGTAAATCCAACATGATTGGGCTCACCTTCAGCACGGAGCAAGGTTCTGGAGATGCGGTCAACACTGACGGGTCGGCGTCGCGGTGGTGTGGCCGGAGTCGATGCGGACGTGCACGTCGTTACGGGCGGCGGATGCGTTGCGGAGATGCGCGGCGGCGTGGCCGTGGAGAAGCGCGGTGGCGGGGTTGCAGAAATACGGTCGTCGGTGGCTGGACGATCCTGACGGAGGCGATGCGGACGGCCACGGCGGTGCGAAGATGCGACGGCGATGCGGAGACGCGGATGGAGAGGAGCAGTTTGGGGAAAGTACGAGAAGGGGCTAGGATATCTGTAGGGATAGATTTTTTCCCCAATTAGGTAAACTATTATTGTGGAAAAGTTTGGGCAAAAGTTTGACTGAAATTGTGCAAAAGTTGACCCCGATGACACATGTGGGCCCACTTACACTAGCAATAGTGCATGTGGGACCTAATGGCATATGTGGTTTCAGTTTGACTAAGATTGGGCAAATGTTGATCCCGATGACAAATGTGGGTCCAATAACACTAGCTTAAAATAACTTTGTAACGCTTGCGTTCACAATTCTAGACTTTCATCAAGGCAAGTTTATATCTATTGACAATCATATTCCTTTGAACTAGTATAGCCAGTGCACAAACACAACTGAACACACATATAACATTACATAGATATGTTTTCTAGCTCACGGTACTTTAAGAAACAAGCATACTAAAGTAGTTCAACTTAGAAAGTAAACAACAACAAAGTACCACGATTTGTACTACATAAACAACATACAACATCACGAATATAACTGGCTATAGTCTAGTAACGTGCATTAATTCCAGCCGGTGGCGTTGGAGGCGGTGGGGTCGGTGGCTTTGTCGCCCCAGGCAGTGGTGGAGGTGTCGCCCCAGCCAGCGGTGGTGGTGTTGCCCCAGCCAGTGGTGTCGTTCTGCTCGCCGTCCTGGTCATCTTCGCCCGCTTCCCGTGAGCGTTTGGCGACATGCACCACCTCTCCATCCGCCTCTTCCGCTCCCTAGACCGCCTGCTGCTCTTCCCAGATCGGCCTCGCATGTTCCCTTTCAGTCTGCTGCGTTGCATCATCCTGCTCGTCATCTGCATCACTCTGGTCGGCAGCAGCTGCCACCTCGGCCGCAGCTTTTGCCGCCTCGGCCTTAGCTGCTGCCGCCTTTTCTGTTGCATTAATTGCAGCCTTGCGAGTCCCCCGGTCTAGCCCGTCCCTTGCGGTAATGAGCCTATGATACAGCTCGTAGGCAACATACCTGTCTCTTGCTGCATACTCTAGGTTCATCGCAGAAACTGGCTTGTTCTCCCATACTTCGTGGCCATCGTCCGGGAGTGCCTTGCAATTCCCGAGATCTCTGTCAATGATGATCACTACTAGAGATAACATCCCGTCCTTGTCATACGGCTGATTCCAATGGAACCGTTCTTCGGTCTTAAACATGTCTTGGATGTCGATGCGGTACTATTCTAGAATGGTGATATCCTCATGTGCAAGCTTCTCTTTATCACTCCTGATGTCCATGCTAGCGAAAGTGATCCCCTTTTCCTGAAGGAACTCTGCCAGTTTCGGACAAGGCTCCCTTCTCCTGCAGTATAAATGCAAATTAAGACATGAAAATAATTTGGATGATGTACAATTATTTGATGATAATGTTAAACAAGGTAATTGCATAACCGTACCATTAGGCCATGTACAACACCCACAGATCATGCATAATACTTGAACTAACATGTCTAAGTATTTGAAATAAACGAGTGCAAGCAATGTATTTCCATTGGCTAATTATACATGATCTCAAATGGACAATAAAAATATGCACATAACCAGTTTCGGACAAGGCTCCCTTCTCCTGCAGTATAGATGGAAACTATGACATGACAATAATTTGGATGGTGTACAATTATTTGATGACAACATTGAACAAGGAAATTGCGAAACCGTGCTATTAGGCCATGTACAACGCCCATAGATCATGCATAATCCTTGATCTAACAAAATCCACAAGACTTAAACCTATAGGAATTAAACAATGCACATAGGAAAATTTTCTAAGGATCAAAATCCTCCAAAATTCATATGAGATTCCTTTGAATCAAACAAGCCCTGCATCAAAGGAGGCCTGATGTGAAAACGTTCGTACAGGATACAATCCTATGAATCAAACATGTGCTGATGGAAAAAACATAGGGATTGAATCCGGTACAAACCCATAGGAAATCCTTTGAATCAAAGGAGGCCTGAAATAGAAATGCCCATCCTTAGTACGTATATTACCTGCAGTAGTGGAACACGAGGACAGTCTCCTTCAGGGCGATCTGAACGACGGCAAGCTTTTGTGACGGAGCTTCGTCCCGCCTATTCCTTGTGTACTCGAGGTCGAGTCCGAGGAACTTGTAAGTCTCTTTCTCGAGCAATTGCTCGAACTTCTCCAGCATGTGATTCAAGTAGTTCACATCGTTGGTGTACACCACCTCCATAATCTCCGTGCCATAGGCACAGATGGGCTTGATGTCAACCGTGGTTTTCCCGTCATCAAGGATGTCTCCATAGGGATCCATGGATGCTGAGTTCCCCGTCGTGTGGAGGAGAAAGACGCGAGAGGAAGAAGAACATACGAGAAGCGGACGCGTTGCGGTTATTGTGGTGTTACGGCGGAGGTGGCGTCGAGGCGGAGGGCCCGTACATCGATGTAGTCGACCCGTTACGGTGCGATGCGGTTAGTGCGGTGTAGTGCGGTCAGTTTTGTTATGGTGCGACGCGTTTAGGAGTGGTGCGATGTGGTTATTGTGGTGCAGTGGGGTAAGTTTTAATTTGTTACGGTGCGACGTGTTTAGCTGTGGTGCATGCGATGCGGTTATTGCGGTGCAGCAGTAGGTGTGGTGCGGTCCGGTCGTGGCTGCAAACTTTCAACAATTGAACGCACGGGACTTTCACCAATCCTCTGGTCATGGCTGCAACTTAATTTCAAAAATTGAACCCACGGCTTTCCTACAACTTTCAACTCAAGTTTTACCAAAGCTTGTATAGTGCATAACTAATTCAAAATATCTCATAAAAATTGAAAACCTACACACTGATAAATTTTACGTGAACTAGTTGACACGAAATTTTTTAAACTTGAAACATTTCATTCTCATCAAAATAACAATCCCGCATATGAGCTTCCACATAGAATGTACCATGACTCACGTGGGTCCACATACACAAGCATTGGTGCAAGTGGGCCCAATAGCATATGTGGGTCCAGTTTGACTAAGATTGGGCTTAAGTTGACCCTGATGACACATGTGGGTCCACATAGCTAGCAGCGGTGCATGTGGGACCCTATGGCATCTGTGGGTCCAGTTTGACTAAGATTGGGCTTAAGTTGACCCTGATGACACATGCGGGCCCACATAGCTAGCAGCGGTGCATGTGAGACCCTATGGCATCTGTGGGTCCAGTTTGACTAAGATTGGGCTTAAGTTGACCCTGATAACACATGTGGGCCCACATAGCTAGCAGCGGTGCATGTGGGACTCTATGGCATCTATGTGTCCAGTTTGACTAAGATTGGGCTTAAGTGACCCTGATGACACACGTGGGCCCAGTTTGACTAAGATTGGGCTTAAGTTGACCCTGATGACACACGTGGGTCCACATACACTAGCATTGGTGCACCCCGATGGCATCTGTGGGTTCTATGTGGACTCATATCGCTGCAAAAGTTGACCCTGATGACACATGTGGGTCCACTTAGCTAACATTGGTGCATGTGGGACCCTATGGCATCTGTGGGTCCAGTTTGACTAAGATTAGGCTTAAGTTGACCCTGATGACACATGTGGGCCCACATAGCTAGTATCGATGCATGTGGGACCCTATGCCATCTGTGGGTCCAGTTTGACTAAAATTGGGCTTAAGTTGACCCTGATGACAAATGTGGGCCCACATAGCTAGCAGCGGTGCATGTGGGACCCTATGGCATCTGTGGGTCCAATTTGACTAAGATTGGGCTTAAGTTGACCCTGATGACACACGTGGGTCCAGTTTGATTAAGATTGGGCTTAAGTTGACCCTGATGACACACGTGGGTCCACATACACTAGCATTGGTACATGTCGGCCCAATGGCATCTGTGGGTTCTATGTTGACTCATATCGCCGCGAAAGTTGACCCTGATGACACATGTGGGTCCACTTAGCTAACATTGGTGCATGTGGGACCCTATGGCATCTGTGGGTCCAGTTTGACTAAGATTGGGCTTAAGCTGACCCTGATGACACTTGTGGGCCCACATAGCTAGCAACGGTGCATGTGGGACCCTATGACATCTATGGGTCCAATTTGACTACGATTGGGCTTAATTTTACCCTAATGACACATGTTGGCCCACATAGCTAGCAGCGGTGCATGTGGGACCCTATGGCATTTGTGGGACCAGTTTGACTAAGATTGGGCTTAAGTTGACCCTGATGACACATGTGGGCCCACATAGCTAGCAGCGGTGCATGTGGGACCCTATGGCATCTGTGGGTCCAGTTTGACTAAGATTGGGATTAAGTTGACCCTGATGACACACGTGGGCCCAGTTTGACTAAGATTTGGCTTAAGTTGACCCTGATGACACACGTGGGTCCACATACACTAGCATTGGTGCATGTGGGCCCAATGGCATCTGTGGTTTCTATGTTGACTCATATCGTCGCAAAAGTTGACCCTGATGACACTTGTGGATCCACTTAGCTAACATTGGTGCATGTGGGACCCTATGGCATCTGTGGGTCCAGTTTGACTAAGATTGGGCTTAAGCTGACCCTGTGACACATGTGGGCCCACATAGCTAGCAGCGGTGCATGTGGGACCCTATGGCATCTGTGGGTCCAGTTTGACTAAGATTGGGCTTTAGTTGACCCTGATGACACACGTGGGCCTAGTTTGACTAAGATTTGGCTTAAGTTGACCCTGATGACACACGTGGGTCCACATACACTAGCATTGGTGCATGTGGGCCCAATGGCATCTGCGGTTTCTATGTTGACTCATATCGTCGCAAAAGTTGACCCTGATGACACTTGTGGATCCACTTAGCTAACATTGGTGCATGTGGGACCCTATGGCATCTGTGGGTCCAGTTTGACTAAGATTGGGCTTAAGCTGACCCTGTGACACATGTGGGCCCACATATCTAGCAGCGGTGCATGTGGGACCCTATGGCATCTGTGGGTCCAGTTTGACTAAGATTGGGCTTTAGTTGACCCTGATGACACATGTGGGCCCATATAGCTAGCAGCGGTGCATGTGGGACCCTATGGCATCTGTGGGCCCAGTTTGACTAAGATTGGGCTATAAGTTGACCCTGATGACACACGTGGGCCCAGTTTGACTAAGATTGGGCTTAAGTTGACCCTGATGACACACGTGGGTCCACATACACTAGCATTGGTGCATGTGGGCCCAATGGCATCTGTGGGTTCTATGTTGACTCATATCGCCGCAAAAGTTGACCCTGATGACACATGTGGGCCCACTTAGCTAACATTGGTGCATGTGGGACCCTATGGCATTTGTGGGTCCAGTTTGACTAAGATTGGGCTATAAGTTGACCTTGATGACACACGTGGGCCTAATTTGACTAAGATTGGGCTTAAGTTGACCCTAATGACACACGTGGGTCCACATACACTAGCATTGGTGCATGTGGGCCCAATGGCATCTGTGGGTTCTATGTTGACTCATATCGCCGCAAAAGTTGACCCTAATGACACATGTTGGTCCACTTTGCTAACATTGGTGCATGTGGGACCCTATGGCATTTGTGGGTCCAGTTTGACTAAGATTGGGCTATAAGTTGACCTTGATGACACACGTGGGCCTAGTTTGACTAAGATTGGGCTTAAGTTGACCCTAATGACACACGTGGGTCCACATACACTAGCATTGGTGCATGTGGGCCCAATGGCATCTGTGGGTTCTATGTTGACTCATATCGCCGCAATAGTTGACCCTGATGAGACATGTGGGTCCACTTAGCTAACATTGGTGCATGTGGGACCCTATGGCATCTATGGGTCCAGTTTGACTAAGATTGGGCTTAAGCTGACCCTGATAACACATGTGGGCCCACATAGCTAGCAGCGGTGCATGTGGGACCCTTTTGCATCTGTGGGTCCAATTTGACTAAGATTGGGCTTAATTTGACCCTGATGACACATGTTGGCCCACATAGCTAGTAGCGGTGCATGTGGGACCCTATGGCATCTGTGGGTCCAGTTTGACTAAGATTGGGCTTAAGTTGACCCTGATGACACATGTGGGCCCACATAGCTAGCAGCGGTGCATGTGGGACATTATGGCATCTGTGGGTCCAGTTTGACTAAGATTGGGCTTAAGTTGACCCTGATGACACACGTGGGCCCAGTTTGACTAAGATTGGGCTTAAGTTGACCCTGATGACACACGTGGGTCCACATGCACTAGCATTGGTGCATGCGGGCCCAATGGCATCTGTGGGTTCTATGTTGACTCATATCGCCGCAAAAGTTGACCCTGATGACACTTGTGGATCTACTTAGCTAACATTGGTGCATGTGGGACACTATGGCATCTGGGGGTCCAGTTTGACTAAGATTGGGCTTAAGCTGACCCTGATAACACATGTGGGCCCACATAGCTAGCAGCGGTGCATGTGGGACCCTATGGCATCTGTGCGTCCAATTTGATTAAGATTGGGCTTAATTTGACCCTGATGACACACGTGGGCCCAATTTGACTAACATTGGGCTTAAGTTGACCCTGATGACACACGTGGGTCCGCATACACTAGCATTGGTGCATGTGGGCCCAATGGCATCTGTGGGTTCTATGTTGACTCATATCGCCGCAAAAGTTGACCCTGATGACACATGTGGGTCCACTTAGCTAACGTTGGTGCATGTGGGACCCTATGGCATCTGTGGGTCCAGTTTGACAAAGATTGGGCCTAAGTTGACCCTGATGACACATGTGGGCCCACATAGCTAGCAGCGGTGCATGTGGGACCCTATGGCATCTGTGGGTCCAATTTGACTAAGATTGGGCTTAAGTTGACCCTGATGACACACGTGGGCCCAGTTTGACTAACATTGGGCTTAAGTTGACCCTGATGACACACGTGGGTCCACATACACTAGCATTGGTGCATGTGGGCCCAATGGCATCTATGGGTTCTATGTTGACTCATATCGCCGCAAAAGTTGACCCTGATGACACATGTGGGTTCACTTAGCTAACATTGGTGCATGTGGGACCCGATGGCATCTGTGGGTCCAGTTTGACAAAGATTGGGCTTAAGTTAACCCTGATGACACATGTGGGCCCACATATCTAGCAACGGTGCATGTGGGACCCTATGGCATCTGTGGGTCCAGTTTGACTAAGATTGGGCTTAAGTTGACCCTGATGACACACGCGGGCCAGCTTGACTAAGATTGGGCTTAAGTTGACCCTGATGACACACGTGGTCCACATACACTAGCATTGGTGCATGTAGGCCCAATGGCATCTGTGGGTTCTATGTTGACTCATATGGCCGCAAAGTTGACCCTGATGACACATGTGGATCCACTTAGCTACATTGGTGCATGTGGGACCCTATGGCATCTGTGGGTCTAGTTTGACTAAGATCTGGCTTAAGCTGACCCTGATGACACATGTGGGCCCACATAGCTAGCAGCGGTGCATGTGGGACCCTATGGCATCTGTGGATCCAGTTTGACTAAGATTGGGCTTAAGTTGACCCTGATGACACATGTGGGCCCATATAGCTAGCAGCGGTGCATGTGGGACCCTATGGCATCTGTGGGCCCAGTTTGACTAAGATTGGGCTATAAGTTGACCCTGATGACACACATGGGCCCAGTTTGACTAAGATTGGGCTTAAGTTGACCCTGATGACACACGTGGGTCCACATACAGTAGCATTGGTGCATGTGGGCCCAATGGCATCTGTGGGTTCTATGTTGACTCATATCGCCGCAAAAGTTGACCCTGATGACACATGTGGGCCCACATAGCTAGCATCGGTGCATGTGGGACCCTATGGCATCTGTGGGTCCAGTTTGACTAAGACTGGGCTATAAGTTGACCCTGATGACACATGTGGGCCCAGTTTGACTATGATTGGGCTTTAGTTGACCCCGATGACACACGTGGGTCCACATACACTAGCATTGGTGCATGTGGGCCCAATGGCATCTGTGGGTTCTATGTTGACTCATATCGCCGCAATAGTTGACCCTGATGACACATGTGGGTCCACTTAGCTAACATTGGTGCATGTGGGACCCTATGGCATCTAGGGGTCCAGTTTGACTAAGATTGGGCTTAAGCTGACCCTGATAACACATGTGGGCCCACATAGCTAGCAGCGGTGCATGTGGGACCCTATGGCATCTGTGGGTCCAATTTGACTAAGATTGGGCTTAATTTGATCCTGATGACACATGTTGGCCCACATAGCTAGCAGCGGTGCATGTGGAACCTATGGCATCTGTGGGTCCAGTTTGACTAAGATTGGGCTTAAGTTGACCCTGATGACACATGTGGGCCCACATAGCTAGCAGCGGTGCATGTGGGACCCTATGGCATCTGTGGATCCAGTTTGACTAAGATTGGGCTTAAGTTGACCCTGATGACACATGTGGGCCCAGTTTGACTAAGATTGGGCTTAAGTTGACCCTGATGACACACGTGGGTCCACATGCACTAGCATTGGTGCATGCGGGCCCAATGGCATCTGTGGGTTCTATGTTGACCCATATCGCCGCAAAAGTTGACCCTGATGACACTTGTGGATCCACTTAGCTAACATTGGTGCATGTGGGACACTATGGCATCTGTGGGTCCAGTTTGACTAAAATTGGGCTTAAGCTGACCCTGATAACACATGTGGGCCCACATAGCTGGCAGCGGTGCATG
This sequence comes from Avena eriantha, assembly GCA_910589775.1. NCBI lineage: Eukaryota > Viridiplantae > Streptophyta > Magnoliopsida > Poales > Poaceae > Avena > Avena eriantha. The sequence goes on along the minus strand of OU342741.1, from coordinate 128,561,244 downwards.
TGGGACCCTATGGCATCTGTGCGTCCAATTTGATTAAGATTGGGCTTAATTTGACCCGGATGACACACGTGGGCCCAATTTGACTAACATTGGGCTTAAGTTGACCCTGATGACACACGTGGGTCCACAAACACTAGCATTGGTGCATGTGGGCCCAATGGCATCTGTGGGTTCTATGTTGACTCATATCGCCGCAAAAGTTGACCCTGATGACACATGTGGGTCCACTTAGCTAACGTTGGTGCATGTGGGACCCTATGGCATCTGTGGGTCCATTTTGACAAAGATTGGGCTTAAGTTGACCCTGATGACACATGTGGGCCCACATAGCTAGCAGCGGTGCATGTGGGACCCTATGGCATCTGTGGGTCCAATTTGACTAAGATTGGGCTTAAGTTGACCCTGATGACACACGTGGGCCCAGTTTGACTAACATTGGGCTTAAGTTGACCCTGATGACACACGTGGGTCCACAAACACTAGCATTGGTGCATGTGGGCCCAATGGCATCTGTGGGTTCTATGTTGACTCATATCGCCGCAAAAGTTGACCCTGATGACACATGTGGGTCCACTTAGCTAACGTTGGTGCATGTGGGACCCTATGGCATCTGTGGGTCCATTTTGACAAAGATTGGGCTTAAGTTGACCCTGATGACACATGTGGGCCCACATAGCTAGCAGCGGTGCATGTGGGACCCTATGGCATCTGTGGGTCCAATTTGACTAAGATTGGGCTTAAGTTGACCCTGATGACACACGTGGGCCCAGTTTGACTAACATTGGGCTTAAGTTGACCCTGATGACACACGTGGGTCCACATACACTAGCATTGGTGCATGTGGGCCCAATGGCATCTATGGGTTCTATGTTGACTCATATCGCCGCAAAAGTTGACCCTGATGACAGATGTGGGTCCACTTAGCTAACATTGGTGCATGTGGGACCCTATGGCATCTGTGGGTCCATTTTGACAAAGATTGGGCTTAAGTTAACCCTGATGACACATGTGGGCCCACATATCTAGCAACGGTGCATGTGGGACCCTATGGCATCTATGGGTCCAGTTTGACTAAGATTGGGCTTAAGTTGACCCTGATGACACACGCGGGCCCAGCTTGACTAAGATTGCGCTTAAGTTGACCCTGATGACACACGTGGTCCACATACACTAGCATTGGTGCATGCAGGCCCAATGGCATCTGTGGGTTCTATGTTGACTCATATGGCCGCAAAGTTGACCCTGATGACACATGTGGATCCACTTAGCTACATTGGTGCATGTGGGACCCTATGGCATCTATGGGTCTAGTTTGACTAAGATTGGGCTTAAGCTGACCCTGATGACACATGTGGGCCCACATAGCTAGCAGCGGTGCATGTGGGACCCTATGGCATCTATGGATCCAGTTTGACTAAGATTGGGCTTAAGTTGACCCTGAGGACACATGTGGGCCCATATAGCTAGCAGCGGTGCATGTGGGACCCTATGGCATCTATGGGCCCAGTTTGACTAAGATTGGGCTTAAGTTGACCCTGATGACACACGTGGGTCCACATACAGTAGCATTGGTGCATGTGGGCCCAATGGCATCCGTGGGTTCTATGTTGACTCATATCGCCGCAAAAGTTGACCCTGATGACACATGTGGGCCCACATAGCTACCATCGGTGCATGTGGGACTCTATGGCATCTGTGGGTCCAGTTTGACTAAGACTGGGCTATAAGTTGACCCTGATGACACATGTGGGCCCAGTTTGACTAAGATTGGGCTTTAGTTGACCCCGATGACACACGTGGGTCCACATACACTAGCATTGGTGCATGTGGGCCCAATGGCATCTGTGGGTTCTATGTTGACTCATATCGCCGCAATAGTTGACCCTGATGACACATGTGGGTCCACTTAGCTAACATTGGTGCATGTGGGACCCTATGGCATCTAGGGGTCCAGTTTGACTAAGATTGGGCTTAAGCTGACCCTGATAACACATGTGGGCCCACATAGCTAGCAGCGGTGCATGTGGGACCCTATGGCATCTATGGGTCCAATTTGACTAAGATTGGGCTTAATTTGACCCTGATGACACATGTTGGCCCACATAGCTAGCAGCGGTGCATGTGGAACCTATGGCATCTGTGGGTCCAGTTTGACTAAGATTGGGCTTAAGTTGACCCTGATGACACATGTGGGCCCACATAGCTAGCAGCGGTGCATGTGGGACCCTATGGCATCTGTGGATCCAGTTTGACTAAGATTGGGCTTAAGTTGACCCTGATGACACATGTGGGCCCATATAGCTAGCAGCGGTGCCTGTGGGACCCTATGGCATCTGTGGGCCCAGTTTGACTAAGATTGGGCTATAAGTTGCCCTGATGACACACATGGGCCCAGTTTGACTAAGATTGGGCTTAAGTTGACCCTGATGACACACGTGGGTCCACATACAGTAGCATTGGTGCATGTGGGCCCAATGGCATCTGTGGGTTCTATGTTGACTCATATCGCCACAAAAGTTGACCCTGATGACACATGTGGGCCCACATAGCTAGCATCGGTGCATGTGGGACCCTATGGCATCTGTGGGTCCAGTTTGACTAAGATTGGGCTATAAGTTGACCCTGATGACACAGGTGGGCCCAGTTTGACTAAGATTGGGCTTAAGTTGACCCTGATGACACACGTGGGTCCACATACACTAGCATTGGTGCATGTGGGCCCAATGGCATTTGTGGGTTCTATGTTCACTCATATGGCCGCAAAAGTTGACCCTGATGACACATGTGGGTCCACTTAGCTAACATTGGTGCATGTGGGACCCTATGGCATCTGTGGGTCCAGTTTGACTAAGATTGGGCTTAAGCTGACGCTGATGACACATGTGGGCCCACATAGCTAGCAGCGGTGCATGTTGGACCCTATGACATATGTGGGTCCAATTTGACTAAGGTTGGGCTTAATTTGACCCTGATGACACATGTTGGCCTACATAGCTAGCAGCGTTGCATGTGGGACCCTATGGCATCTGTGCGTCCAATTTGACTAATATTGGGCTTAATTTGACCCTGATGACACATGTTGGCCCACATAGCTAGCTGTGGTGCATGTGGGACCCTATGGCATCTGTGGGTCCAGTTTGACTAAGATTGGGCTTAAGTTGACCCTGATGACACATGTGGGCCCACATAGCTAGCTGCGGTGCATGTGGGACCCTATGGCATCTGTGGGTCCAGTTTGACTAAGATTGGGCTTAAGTTGACCCTGCTGATACACGTGGGCCCAGTTTGACTAACATTGGGCTTAAGTTGACCCTGATGACACACGTGGGTCCATATACACTAGCATTGGTGCATGTGGGCCCAATGGCATCTGTGGGTTCTATGTTGACTCATATCGCCGCAAAAGTTGACCCTGATGACACATGTGGGTCCACTTAGCTAACATTGGTGCATGTGGGACCCTATGGCATCTGTGGGTCCAGTATGACAAAGATTGGGCTTAAGTTAACCCTGATGACACATGTGGGCCCACATAGCTAGCAACGGTGCATGTGGGACCCTATGGTATCTGCGGGTCCAGTTTGACTAAGATTGGGCTTAAGTTGACCCTGATGACACACGCGGGCCCAGCTTGACTAAGATTGGGCTTAAGTTGACCCTGATGACACACGTGGGTCCACATACACTAGCATTGGTGCATGTAGGCCCAATGGCATCTGTGGGTTCTATGTTGACTCATATGGCCGCAAAAGTTGACCCTGATGACACATGTGGATCCACTTAGCTACATTGGTGCATGTGGGACCCTATGACATCTGTGGGTCTAGTTTGACTAAGATTGGGCTTAAGCTGACCCTGATGACACATGTGGGCCCACATAGCTAGCAGCGGTGCATGTGGGACCCTATGGCATCTGTGGGTCCAGTTTGACTAAGATTGGGCTTAAGTTGACCCTGATGACACATGTGGGCCCATATAGCTAACAGCGGTGCATGTGGGACCCTATGGCATCTGTGGGCCCAGTTTGACTACGATTGGGCTATAAGTTGACCCTGATGACACACGTGGGCCTAGTTTGTCTAAAATTTGGCTTAAGTTGACCCGGATGACACACGTGGGTCCACATACAGTAGCATTGGTGCATGTGGGCCCAATGGCATCTATGGGTTCTATGTTGACACATATCGCCGCAAAAGTTGACCCTAATGACACATGTGGGTCCACTTAGCTAACGTTGGTGCATGTGGGACCCTATGGCATCTGTGGGTCCAGTTTGACTAAGATTGGGCTATAAGTTGACCCTGATGACACATGTGGGCCCACATAGCTAGCAGCGGTGCATGTGGGACCCTATGGCATCTGTGGGTCCAATTTGACTAAGATTGGGCTTAAGTTGACCCTGATGACACACGTGGGCCCAGTTTGACTAACATTGGGCTTAAGTTGACCCTGATGACACACGTGGGTCCACATACACTAGCATTGGTGCATGTGGGCCCAATGGCATCTATGGGTTCTATGTTGACTCATATCGCCGCAAAAGTTGACCCTGATGACACATGTGGGTCCACTTAGCTAACATTGGTGCATGTGGGACCCTATGGCATCTGTGGGTCCAATTTGACAAAGATTGGGCTTAAGTTAACCCTGATGACACATGTGGGCCCACATATCTAGCAACGGTGCATGTGGGACCCTATGGCATCTGTGGGTCCAGTTTGACTAAGATTGGGCTTAAGTTGACCCTGATGACACACGCGGGCCCAGCTTGACTAAGATTGGGCTTAAGTTGACCCTGATGACACACGTGGTCCACATACACTAGCATTGGTGCATGTAGGCCCAATGGCATCTGTGGGTTCTATGTTGACTCATATGGCCGCAAAGTTGACCCTGATGACACATGTGGATCCACTTAGCTACATTGGTGCATGTGGGACCCTATGGCATCTGTGGGTCTAGTTTGACTAAGATTGGGCTTAAGCTGACCCTGATGACACATGTGGGCCCACATAGCTAGCAGCGGTGCATGTGGGACCCTATGGCATCTGTGGATCCAGTTTGACTAAGATTGGGCTTAAGTTGACCCTGATGACACATGTGGGCCCATATAGCTAGCAGCGGTGCATGTGGGACCCTATGGCATCTGTGGGCCCAGTTTGACTAAGATTGGGCTATAAGTTGACCCTGATGACACACATGGGCCCAGTTTGACTAAGATTGGGCTTAAGTTGACCCTGATGACACACGTGGGTCCACATACAGTAGCATTGGTGCATGTGGGCCCAATGGCATCTGTGGTTTCTATGTTGACTCATATCGCCGCAAAAGTTGACCCTGATGACACATGTGGGCCCACATAGCTAGCATCGGTGCATGTGGGACCCTACGGCATCTGTGGGTCCAGTTTGACTAAGACTGGGCTATAAGTTGACCCTGATGACACATGTGGGCCCAGTTTGACTAAGATTGGGCTTTAGTTGACCCCGATGACACACGTGGGTCCACATACACTAGCATTGGTGCATGTGGGCCCAATGGCATCTGTGGGTTCTATGTTGACTCATATCGCCGCAATAGTTGACCCTGATGACACATGTGGGTCCACTTAGCTAACATTGGTGCATGTGGGACCCTATGGCATCTAGGGGTCCAGTTTGACTAAGATTGGGCTTAAGCTGACCCTGATAACACATGTGGGCCCACATAGCTAGCAGCGGTGCATGTGGGACCCTATGGCATCTGTGGGTCCAATTTGACTAAGATTGGGCTTAATTTGACCCTGATGACACATGTTGGCCCACATAGCTAGCAGCGGTGCATGTGGAACCTATGGCATCTGTGGGTCCAGTTTGACTAAGATTGGGTTTAAGTTGACCCTGATGACACATGTGGGCCCACATAGCTAGCAGCGGTGCATGTGGGACCCTATGGCATCTGTGGATCCAGTTTGACTAAGATTGGGCTTAAGTTGACCCTGATGACACATGTGGGCCCATATAGCTAGCAGCGGTGCATGTGGAACCCTATGGCATCTGTGGGCCCAGTTTGACTAAGATTGGGCTATAAGTTGACCCTAATGACACACATGGGCCCAGTTTGACTAAGATTGGGCTTAAGTTGACCCTGATGACACACGTGGGTCCACATACAGTAGCATTGGTGCATGTGGGCCCAATGGCATCTGTGGGTTCTATGTTGACTCATATCGCCACAAAAGTTGACCCTGATGACACATGTGGGCCCACATAGCTAGCATCGGTGCATGTGGGACCCTATGGCATCTGTGGGTCCAGTTTGACTAAGATTGGGCTATAAGTTGACCCTGATGACACACGTGGGCCCAGTTTGACTAAGATTGGGCTTAAGTTGACCCTGATGACACACGTGGGTCCACATACACTAGCATTGGTGCATGTGGGTCCAATGGCATTTGTGGGTTCTATGTTCACTCATATGGCCGCAAAAGTTGACCCTGATGACACATGTGGGTCCACTTAGCTAACATTGGTGCATGTGGGACCCTATGGCATCTGTGGGTCCAGTTTGACTAAGATTGGGCTTAAGCTGACGCTGATGACACATGTGGGCCCACATAGCTAGCAGCGATGCATGTTGGACCCTATGACATATGTGGGTCCAATTTGACTAAGGTTGGGCTTAATTTGACCCTGATGACACATGTTGGCCTACATAGCTAGCAGCGTTGCATGTGGGACCCTATGGCATCTATGGGTCCAATTTGACTAATATTGGGCTTAATTTGACCCTGATGACACATGTTGGCCCACATAGCTAGCAGCGGTGCATGTGGGACCCTATGGCATCTGTGGGTCCAGTTTGACTAAGATTGGGCTTAAGTTGACCCTAATGACACATGTGGGCCCACATAGCTAGTAGCGGTGCATGTGGGACCCTATGGCATCTGTGGGTCCAGTTTGACTAAGATTGGGCTTAAGTGGACCCTGCTGATACACGTGGGCCCAGTTTGACTAACATTGGGCTTAAGTTGACCCTGATGACACTCGTGGGTCCACATACACTAGCATTGGTGCATGTGGGCCCAATGGCATCTGTGGGTTCTATGTTGACTCATATCGCCACAAAAGTTGACCCTGATGACAGATGTGGGTCCACTTAGCTAACATTGGTGCATGTGGGACCCTATGGCATCTGTGGGTCCAGTTTGACAAAGATTGGGCTTAAGTTAACCCTGATGACACATGTGGGCCCACATATCTAGCAACGGTGCATGTGGGACCCTATGGCATCTATGGGTCCAGTTTGACTAAGATTGGGCTTAAGTTGACCCTGATGACACACGCGGGCCCAGCTTGACTAAGATTGCGCTTAAGTTGACCCTGATGACACACGTGGTCCACATACACTAGCATTGGTGCATGTAGGCCCAATGGCATCTGTGGGTTCTATGTTGACTCATATGGCCGCAAAGTTGACCCTGATGACACATGTGGATCCACTTAGCTACATTGGTGCATGTGGGACCCTATGGCATCTGTGGGTCTAGTTTGACTAAGATTGGGCTTAAGCTGACCCTGATGACACATGTGGGCCCACATAGCTAGCAGCGGTGCATGTGGGACCCTATGGCATCTGTGGATCCAGTTTGACTAAGATTGGGCTTAAGTTGACCCTGAGGACACATGTGGGCCCATATAGCTAGAAGCGGTGCATGTGGGACCCTATGGCATCTATGGGCCCAGTTTGACTAAGATTGGGCTTAAGTTGACCCTGATGACACACGTGGGTCCACATATAGTAGCATTGGTGCATGTGGGCCCAATGGCATCTGTGGGTTCTATGTTGACTCATATCGCCGCAAAAGTTGACCCTGATGACACATGTGGGCCCACATAGCTACCATCGGTGCATGTGGGACTCTATGGCATCTGTGGGTCCAGTTTGACTAAGACTGGGCTATAAGTTGACCCTGATGACACATGTGGGCCCAGTTTGACTAAGATTGGGCTTTAGTTGACCCCGATGACACACGTGGGTCCACATACACTAGCATTGGTGCATGTGGGCCCAATGGCATCTGTGGGTTCTATGTTGACTCATATCGCCGCAATAGTTGACCCTGATGACACATGTGGGTCCACTTAGCTAACATTGGTGCATGTGGGACCCTATGGCATCTAGGGGTCCAGTTTGACTAAGATTGGGCTTAAGCTGACCCTGATAACACATGTGGGCCCACATAGCTAGCAGCGGTGCATGTGGGACCCTATGGCATCTGTGGGTCCAATTTGACTAAGATTGGGCTTAATTTGACCCTGATGACACATGTTGGCCCACATAGCTAGCAGCGGTGCATGTGGAACCTATGGCATCTGTGGGTCCAGTTTGACTAAGATTGGGCTTAAGTTGACCCTGATGACACATGTGGGCCCACATAGCTAGCAGCGGTGCATGTGGGACCCTATGGCATCTGTGGATCCAGTTTGACTAAGATTGGGCTTAAGTTGACCCTGATGACACATGTGGGCCCATATAGCTAGCAGCGGTGCATGTGGGACCCTATGGCATCTGTGGGCCCAGTTTGACTAAGATTGGGCTATAAGTTGCCCTGATGACACACATGGGCCAAGTTTGACTAAGATTGGGCTTAAGTTGACCCTGATGACACACGTGGGTCCACATACAGTAGCATTGGTGCATGTGGGCCCAATGGCATCTGTGGGTTCTATGTTGACTCATATCGCCACAAAAGTTGACCCTGATGACACATGTGGGCCCACATAGCTAGCATCGGTGCATGTGGGACCCTATGGCATCTGTGGGTCCAGTTTGACTAAGATTGGGCTATAAGTTGACCCTGATGACACACGTGGGCCCAGTTTGACTAAGATTGGGCTTAAGTTGACCCTGATGACACACGTGGGTCCACATACACTAGCATTGGTGCATGTGGGCCCAATGGCATTTGTGGGTTCTATGTTCACTCATATGGCCGCAAAAGTTGACCCTGATGACACATGTGGGTCCACTTAGCTAACATTGGTGCATGTGGGACCCTATGGCATCTGTGGGTCCAGTTTGACTAAGATTGGGCTTAAGCTGACGCTGATGACACATGTGGGCCCACATAGCTAGCAGCGGTGCATGTTGGACCCTATGACATATGTGGGTCCAATTTGACTAAGGTTGGGCTTAATTTGACCCTGATGACACATGTTGGCCTACATAGCTAGCAGCGTTGCATGTGGGACCCTATGGCATCTGTGGGTCCAATTTGACTAATATTGGGCTTAATTTGACCCTGATGACACATGTTGGCCCACATAGCTAGCTGTGGTGCATGTGGGACCCTATGGCATCTGTGGGTCCAGTTTGACTAAGATTGGGCTTAAGTTGACCCTGATGACACATGTGGGCCCACATAGCTAGCAGCGGTGCATGTGGGACCCTATTGCATCTGTGGGTCCAGTTTGACTAAGATTGGGCTTAAGTTGACCCTGCTGATACACGTGGGCCCAGTTTGACTAACATTGGGCTTAAGTTGACCCTGATGACACACGTGGGTCCATATACACTAGCATTGGTGCATGTGGGCCCAATGGCATCTGTGGGTTCTATGTTGACTCATATCGCCGCAAAAGTTGACCCTGATGACACATGTGGGTCCACTTAGCTAACGTTGGTGCATGTGGGACCCTATGGCATCTGTGGGTCCAGTATGACAAAGATTGGGCTTAAGTTAACCCTGATGACACATGTGGGCCCACATAGCTAGCAACGGTGCATGTGGGACCCTATGGTATCTACGGGTCCAGTTTGACTAAGATTGGGCTTAAGTTGACCCTGATGACACACGCGGGCCCAGCTTGACTAAGATTGGGCTTAAGTTGACCCTGATGACACACGTGGGTCCACATACACTAGCATTGGTGCATGTAGGCCCAATGGCATCTGTGGGTTCTATGTTGACTCATATGGCCGCAAAAGTTGACCCTGATGACACATGTGGATCCACTTAGCTACATTGGTGCATGTGGGACCCTATGACATCTGTGGGTCTAGTTTGACTAAGATTGGGCTTAAGCTGACCCTGATGACACATGTGGGCCCACATAGCTAGCAGCGGTGCATGTGGGACCCTATGGCATCTGTGGGTCCAGTTTGACTAAGATTGGGCTTAAGTTGACCCTGATGACACATGTGGGCCCATATAGCTAACAGCGGTGCATGTGGGACCCTATGGCATCTGTGGGCCCAGTTTGACTACGATTGGGCTATAAGTTGACCCTGATGACACACGTGGGCCTAGTTTGTCTAAAATTTGGCTTAAGTTGACCCGGATGACACACGTGGGTCCACATACAGTAGCATTGGTGCATGTGGGCCCAATGGCATCTATGGGTTCTATGTTGACACATATCGCCGCAAAAGTTGACCCTGATGACACATGTGGGTCCACTTAGCTAACGTTGGTGCATGTGGGACCCTATGGCATCTGTGGGTCCAGTTTGACTAAGATTGGGCTATAAGTTGACCCTGATGACACATGTGGGCCCACATAGCTAGCAGCGGTGCATGTGGGACCCTATGGCATCTGTGGGTCCAATTTGACTAAGATTGGGCTTAAGTTGACCCTGATGACACACGTGGGCCCAGTTTGACTAACATTGGGCTTAAGTTGACCCTGATGACACACGTGGGTCCACATACACTAGCATTGGTGCATGTGGGCCCAATGGCATCTATGGGTTCTATGTTGACTCATATGGCCGCAAAAGTTGACCCTGATGACACATGTGGGTCCACTTAGCTAACATTGGTGCATGTGGGACCCTATGGCATCTGTGGGTCCAATTTGACAAAGATTGGGCTTAAGTTAACCCTGATGACACATGTGGGCCCACATATCTAGCAACGGTGCATGTGGGACCCTATGGCATCTGTGGGTCCAGTTTGACTAAGATTGGGCTTAAGTTGACCCTGATGACACACGCGGGCCCAGCTTGACTAAGATTGGGCTTAAGTTGACCCTGATGACACACGTGGTCCACATACACTAGCATTGGTGCATGTAGGCCCAATGGCATCTGTGGGTTCTATGTTGACTCATATGGCCGCAAAGTTGACCCTGATGACACATGTGGATCCACTTAGCTACATTGGTGCATGTGGGACCCTATGGCATCTGTGGGTCTAGTTTGACTAAGATTGGGCTTAAGCTGACCCTGATGACACATGTGGGCCCACATAGCTAGCAGCGGTGCATGTGGGACCCTATGGCATCTGTGCATCCAGTTTGACTAAGATTGGGCTTAAGTTGACCCTGATGACACATGTGGGCCCATATAGCTAGCAGCGGTGCATGTGGGACCCTATGGCATCTGTGGGCCCAGTTTGACTAAGATTGGGCTGTAAGTTGACCCTGATGACACACATGGGCCCAGTTTGACTAAGATTGGGCTTAAGTTGACCCTGATGACACACGTGGGTCCACATACAGTAACATTGGTGCATGTGGGCCCAATGGCATCTGTGGGTTCTATGTTGACTCATATCGCCGCAAAAATTGACCCTGATGACACATGTGGGCCCACATAGCTAGCATCGGTGCATGTGGGACCCTATGGCATCTGTGGGTCCAGTTTGACTAAGACTGGGCTATAAGTTGACCCTCATGACACATGTGGGCCCAGTTTGACTAAGATTGGGCTTTAGTTGACCCCGATGACACACGTGGGTCCACATACACTAGCATTGGTGCATGTGGGCCCAATGGCATCTGTGGGTTCTATGTTGACTCATATCGCCGCAATAGTTGACCCTGATGACACATGTGGGTCCACTTAGCTAACATTGGTGCATGTGGGACCCTATGGCATCTAGGGGTCCAGTTTGACTAAGATTGGGCTTAAGCTGACCCTGATAACACATGTGGGCCCACATAGCTAGCAGCGGTGCATGTGGGACCCTATGGCATCTGTGGGTCCAATTTGACTAAGATTGGGCTTAATTTGACCCTGATGACACATGTTGGCCCACATAGCTAGCAGCGGTGCATGTGGAACCTATGGCATCTGTGGGTCCAGTTTGACTAAGATTGGGCTTAAGTTGACCCTGATGACACATGTGGGCCCACATAGCTAGCAGCGGTGCATGTGGGACCCTATGGCATCTGTGGATCCAGTTTGACTAAGATTGGGCTTAAGTTGACCCTGATGACACATGTGGGCCCATATAGCTAGCAGCGGTGCATGTGGGACCCTATGGCATCTGTGGGCCCAGTTTGACTAAGATTGGGCTATAAGTTGACCCTGATGACACACATGGGCCCAGTTTGACTAAGATTGGGCTTAAGTTAACCCTGATGACACACGTGGGTCCACATACAGTAGCATTGGTGCATGTGGGCCCAATGGCATCTGTGGGTTCTATGTTGACTCATATCGCCACAAAAGTTGACCCTGATGACACATGCGGGCCCACATAGCTAGCATCGGTGCATGTGGGACCCTATGGCATCTATGGGTCCAGTTTGACTAAGATTGGGCTATAAGTTGACCCTGATGACACACGTGGGCCCAGTTTGACTAAGATTGGGCTTAAGTTGACCCTGATGACACACGTGGGTCCACATACACTAGCATTGGTGCATGTGGGCCCAATGGCATTTGTGGGTTCTATGTTCACTCATATGGCCGCAAAAGTTGACCCTGATGACACATGTGGGTCCACTTAGCTAACATTGGTGCATGTGGGACCCTATGGCATCTGTGGGTCCAGTTTGACTAAGATTGGGCTTAAGCTGACGCTGATGACACATGTGGGCCCACATAGCTAGCAGCGATGCATGTTGGACCCTATGACATATGTGGGTCCAATTTGACTAAGGTTGGGCTTAATTTGACCCTGATGACACATGTTGGCCTACATAGCTAGCAGCGTTGCATGTGGGACCCTATGGCATCTGTGGGTCCAATTTGACTAATATTGGGCTTAATTTGACCCTGATGACACATGTTGGCCCACATAGCTAGCAGCGGTGCATGTGGGACCCTATGGCATCTGTGGGTCCACTTTGACTAAGATTGGGCTATAAGTTGACCCTGATGAGACACGTGGGCCCAGTTTGACTAAGATTGGGCTTAAGTTGACCCTGATGACACACGTGGGTCCACATACACTAGCATTGGTGCATGTGGGCCCAATGGCATCTGTGGGTTCTATGTTGACTCATATCGCCGCAAAAGTTGACCCTGATGACACATGTGGGTCCACTTTGCTAACATTGGTGCATGTGGGACCCTATGGCATCTGTGGGTCCAGTTTGACTAAGATTGGGCTATAAGTTGACCCTGATGACACACGTGGGCCCAGTTTGACTAAGATTGGGCTTAAGTTGACCCTGATGACACACGTGGGTCCACATACACTAGCATTGGTGCATGTGGGCCCAATGGCATCTGTAGGTTCTATGTTCAATCATATGGCCGCAAAAGTTGACCCTGATGACACATGTGGGTCCACTTAGATAACATTGGTGCATGTGGGACCCTATGGCATCTATGGGTCCAGTTTGACTAAGATTGGGCTTAAGATGACCCTGATGACACATGTGGGCCCACATAGCTAGGAGTGGTACATGTGGGACCCTATTGCATTTGTGGGTCCAGTTTGACTAAGATTGGGCTTAATTTGACCTTGATGACACATGTTGGCCCACATAGCTGGCAGCGGTGCATGTGGGACCCTATGGCATCTGTGGGTCCAGTTCGACTAAGATTGGGCTTAAGTTAACCCTGATGACACATGTGGGCCCACATAGCTAGCATCGGTGCATGTGGGACCCTATGGCATCTGTGGGTCCAGTTTGACTAAGATTGGGCTATAAGTTGACCCTGATGACACACATGGGCCCAGTTTGACTAAGATTGGGCTTTAGTTGACCCCGATGACACAGGTGGGTCCACATACACTAGCATTGGTGCATGTGGGCCCAATGGCATCTGTGGGTTCTATGTTGACTCATATCGCCGCAATAGTTGACCCTGATGACACATGTGGGTCCACATACACTAGCATTCGTGCATGTGGGCCCAATGGCATCTGTGGGTTCTATGTTCACTCATATGGCCGCAAAAGTTGACCCTGATGACACATGTGGGTCCACTTAGATAACATTGGTGCATGTGGGACCCTATGGCATCTTTGGGTCCAGTTTGACTAAGATTGGGCTATAAGTTGACCCTGATGACACACGTGGGCCCAGTTTGACTAAGATTGGGCTTAAGTTGACCCTGATGACACACGTGGGTCCACATACACTAGCATTGGTGCATGTGGGCCCAATGGCATCTATGGGTTCTATGTTGACTCATATCGCCGCAAAAGTTGACCCTGATGACACATGTGGGTCCACTTTGCTAACATTGGTGCATGTGGGACCCTATGGCATCTGTGGGTCCAGTTTGACTAAGATTGGGCTATAAGTTGACCCTGATGACACACGTGGGCCCAGTTTGACTAAGATTGGGCTTAAGTTGACCCTGATGACACACGTGGGTCCACATACACTAGCATTGGTACATGTGGGCCCAATGGCATCTGTGGGTTCTATGTTCAATCATATGGCCGCAAAAGTTGACCCTAATGACACATGTGGGTCCACTTAGATAACATTGGTGCATGTGGGACCCTATGGCATCTATGGGTCCAGTTTGACTAAGATTGGGCTTAAGATGACCCTGATGACACATGTGGGCCCACATAGCTAGGAATGGTACATGTGGGACCCTATTGCATTTGTGGGTCCAGTTTGACTAAGATTGGGCTTAATTTGACCCTGATGACACATGTTGGCCCACATAGCTGGCAGCGGTGCATGTGGGACCCTATGGCATCTGTGGGTCCAGTTTGACTAAGATTGGGCTTAAGTTAACCCTGATGACACATGTGGGCCCACATAGCTAGCATCGGTGCATGTGGGACCCTATGGCATCTGTGGGTCCAGTTTGACTAAGATTGGGCTATAAGTTGACCCTGATGACACACATGGGCCCAGTTTGACTAAGATTGGGCTTTAGTTGACCCCGATGACACAGGTGGGTCCACATACACTAGCATTGGTGCATGTGGGCCCAATGGCATCTGTGGGTTCTATGTTGACTCATATCGCCGCAATAGTTGACCCTGATGACACATGTGGGTCCACTTAGCTAACATTGGTGCATGTGGGACCCTATGGCATCTAGGTGTCCAGTTTGACTAAGATTGGGCTTAAGCTGACCCTGATAACACATGTGGGCCCACATAGCTAGCAGCGGTGCATGTGGGACCCTATGGCATCTGTGGGTCCAATTTGACTAAGATTGGGCTTAATTTGACCCTGATGACACATGTTGGCCCACATAGCTAGCAGCGGTGCATGTGGGACCCTATGGCATCTGTGGGTCCAGTTTGACTAAGATTGGGTTTAAGTTGACCCTGATGACACATGTGGGCCCACATAGCTAGCAGCGGTGCATTGGGACCCTATGGCATCTGTGGGTCCAATTTGACTAAGATTGGGCTTAAGTTGACCCTGATGACACACGTGGGCCCAGTTTGACTAACATTGGGCTTAAGTTGACCCTGATGACACACGCGGGTCCACATACACTAGCATTGGTGCATGTGGGCCCAATGGCATCTGTGGGTTCTATGTTGACTCATATCGCCGCAAAAGTTGACCCTGATGACACATGTGGGCCCACTTAGCTAACATTGGTGCATGTGGGACCCTATGGCATCTGTGGGTCCAGTTTGACTAAGATTGGGCTTAAGTTGACCCTGATGACACATGTGGGCCCACATAGGTAGCAGCGGTGCATGTGGGACCCTATGGCATCTGTGGGTCCAGTTTGACTAAGATTGGGCTTAAGTTGACCCTGATAACACATGTGGGCCCACATAGCTAGCAGCGGTGCATGTGGGACCCTATGGCATCTGTGGGTCCACTTTGACTAAGATTGGGCTATAAGTTGACCCTGATGAGACACGTGGGCCCAGTTTGACTAAGATTGGGCTTAAGTTGACCTTGATGACACACGTGGGTCCACATACACTAGCATTGGTGCATGTGGGCCCAATGGCATCTGTGGGTTCTATGTTGACTCATATCGCCGCAAAAGTTGACCCTGATGACACATGTGGGTCCACTTAGCTAACATTGGTGCATGTGGGACCCTATGGCATGTGTGGGTCCAGTTTGACTAAGATTGGGTTTAAGCTGACCCTGATGACACATGTGGGCCCACATAGCTAGCAGCGGTGCATGTGGGACCCCTATTGCATCTGTGGGTCCAATTTGTCTAAGATTGGGCTTAATTTGACCCTGATGACACATGTTGGCCCACATAGCTAGCAGCGGTGCATGTGGGACCCTATGGCATCTGTGGGTCCAGTTTGACTAAGATTGGGCTTAAGTTGACCCTGATAACACATGTGGGCCCACATAGCTAGCAGCGGTGCATGTGGGACCCTATGGCATCTGCGGGTCCAGTTTGACTAAGATTGGGCTTAAGTTGACCCTAATGACACACGTGGGCCCAGTTTGACTAAGATTGGGCTAAAGTTGACCCTGATGACACACGTGGGTCCACATACACTAGCATTGGTGCATGTGGGCCCAATGGCATATGTGGGGTCTATGTTGACTCATATCACCGCAAAAGTTGACCCTGATGACACATGTGGGTCCACATAGCTAACATTGGTTCATGTGGGACCCTATGTCATCTGTGGGTCCAGTTTGACTAAGATTGGGATTAAGTTGACCCTGATGACACATGTGGGCCCACATAGCTAGCAGCGGTGCATGTGGGACCCTATGGCATCTGTGGGTCCAGTTTGACTAAGATTTGGCTTAAGTTGACCCCGATGACACATGTGGGCCCACATAGCTAGCAGCGGTGCATGTGGGACCCTATGGCATCTGTGGGTCCAGTTTGACTAAGATTGGGCTATAAGTTGACCCTGATGACACACGTGGGCCCAGTTTGACTAAGATTGGGCTTAAGTTGACCCTGATGACACACGTGGGTCCACATACACTAGCATTCGTGCATGTGGGCCCAATGGCATCTGTGGGTTCTATGTTGACTCATATCGCCGCAAAAGTTGACCCTGATGACACATGTGGGTCCACTTAGCTAACATTGGTGCATGTGGGACCCTATGGCATCTATGGGTCCAGTTTGACTAAGATTGGGCTTAAGTTGACCCTGATGACGCATGTGGGGCCACATAGCTAGCAGCAGTGCATGTGGGACCCTATGGCATCTGTGGGTCTAGTTTGACTAAGATTGGGCTTAAGTTGACCCTGATGACACATGTGGGCCCACATAGCTAGCAGCGGTGCATGTGGGACCCTATGGCATCTGTGGGTCCAGTTTGACTAAGATTGGGCTAGCAGCGGTGCATGCGGTACATGCAGGACTACACGATTCCACACCCACGCGTGCACCAGAGGAAACCAAACCACCAGCATCTATATAACACATCGGTCTCATCGTCTCTCCCACCATCGTCCACCTCTTCCCCAATCTGCCGAAAACCCCAATCCGCTCCCACCACGGCACCACCAATCTCATCCCTTAGTGAATCTGCAAGATGAAGCGCGCTCGCGAAGACGAGCCGGAGTCGAAGGCGGTCGGTGGCTCTGGCGATGCACCCGCGGTCGTCGCCGCGGTGGCAGGCGAGGAGTCTTCTTCGGGAGCACCAGCCGCTCGTCGGCGCGCCGTGACCGTTGCGGACTCCACCGTACCGGTCGTGGTCGTCCTCGATGATGAGAAGAAGGAGGACGTCGTGGCTCCCGCGGCAGATCTACAGAACCCGCATGCAGGCCGCCAGGTCATCGTCGTGCCGGACGATGAGTACTACGACGATGAAGACCCTAACTCCATCGAGTACCTCTATGAACAAGCCCGCAAAGAAGATGTACCGTTCAAGGAGGAGGCCTCCGACGACGGCACCGAGGTTCTGAGCTGTTCTGTTCGATCTCCTCTGTTCATCTTACTGTTCACATAGGGTTTGTTCGTAGAGTAGATTGATTTGTGCTGTCTAGGTGGTCTTCTAGATATTCTTGATTCTAGGGTTCGTACGGTTCCTTTGTAGTTGAATTTGATTTGATCTGCCATATAGTATTCTTAGTCATATGATATATATGGGTTCATGGTTATCAGATTAATTTCTGAATGTTGTGCCTTAAATTCATCTGAGTCTGATTTGATTGTATAGATTATGATAACAAAGATTTTTGTTTGGGAAGAAAAGATTGATCTGATGCATATAATTTATAATTACCATTTTCTTAATTTACTGCTTATTAATGTGTTGATTCCATAGTGTGTATCAATTAGTATCCTATTAAGTGTAATGATCAATGCGTTTGAAACTTAAATTCATCCGAGTCTTGTTTCATTCTAGTGATTATAATTGCTCATATGATATCTATCAGTTAATAGTTATCAGATTACATTCTGAATGTGTTAAGGTAGTTACCTTGCACATGATTGATCAACACAAGCGACTTAAATTTATTTGAGTCTAATTTGATTGTAGAGATTATTATAGCAAGAATTTTGTTTGGGAATAAAGGATTGATCTGATGCATGGAATTCATAATTACCATTATCTAAATTTGCTGCTTATTAATGTGATGATTCCATAGTGTGTTTGAATCAGTATCCTGTTTAGTGTAACGATCAATGCGTTTAAAACTTAAATTCATCCAAGCCTTCTTTTATTCTACTTATTATGATTGCTCATATGATATCTATCGGTTCATAGTTATCAGATAACTTTCTGAATGTGTTAAGGTAGTTAACTTGTAAATGATTCATCATCAAGTGCCTTAATTTCATCTGAGTCTAATTTGATTGTAGAGATTATGATAACAAGAATTTTATTTGGGAAGAAATGATTGATCTGATGAATGGAATTTAATGTGTAATGATCAATGCGTTTGAAACTTAAATTCATCCGAGTCTTCTTCATTCTAGTGATTATGATTGCAAGAATTTTATTTACGCAAAATTGGTTATTTGCCCCTAAAGTTCACATGCCTTGAATTATGTCCCCAAATAATATTGTTCTTTAATATTGGTCACACAACATTATCCTCGATTCATCAAATGTTAGTACTATCACCGCAACACAAAACTGTCCTCGATTCATCAAATGTTAGTACTATCACCGCAACAATTTAGAATAATTTTGGCAGCATTGTTAATTTTTTATAGCTTATTTCGTTTGATCGTTGTTGTGCTCCTGTTTATCTCACTTCTTACGTATTTCAAAATTCACAGGAAGACTCTGACGACGTGGGCCACGACAAGGACGACAGGGACCGCAAGAGCCGCTTTGTTCTAAAGCGGCTGGTGAGTGGCCAGATACCTTTCCGCAGCCGCGGGGAGCTATCTTGCCCATTCTGCGGCAGGGTCATCACCAAGAACTTAGAGAGCATGATCCAGCACGCGGATGGCATTGGCGTAGGCAGCATGCAGAAGCACAAGGGCCACACCATGGCGAAGCATGCCGCCTTTGGTAGATTCCTTGACAAGTACGTCAAGGGTGGCCTCATCCCGGTTATCGGTCCTGCTGTTGGCCCTCATGTTCTGTTTCCACAAGTTTAGTTTATGTTTGTGTTGTCCCCCTGGAGATGAAGAGAGATTGTGTGTTGTTTGAAGACTAAGTTTTTATTATGTATGGTGGAAGCTGGGCAATCATACCCAGTTGTTTCAGACTATGTTAATGTGTATGGAGTTTGTTGTTGCGTTACTGGTGCACTTGTTATCTGAATTCTCATGTTGATGCACACTGCATTTGTTTACTAAATTAGATGGTTTGATGCTTTATTTTGTAGCTAAGAAAGTTTGAAGTAAGTTTGGACTACAAAAAGTTTTTGAAACCAATCTCAAACCAGAAACTTATGTACTTTACATACTGATGATCCTTCTTATTTCCAATACTTTTCATAAAATTTGCAAAATATTCTAAGTAAAGGCTTTAATTAATATAGCTAATTCTTTCCTTGTTAGTCTCAAGATTCTATTTTAGAGGATCTTACAGGACCTAACTATGACGACTAAGTCAGAGCAATAAAAACCAAATCAATTTCCTTGCTCTGCGCACTAAATGTAATCAATATATTTCCTTGTTTTGCCTAACGGCTAAAACTAATCACGTCGAGCCCACAAATTAAGCTTACAACTGGGTCCAGGCCCGGCATGCAAGCATAGTCGGACCATATATATATACGCTCTCCGTCCAACAAACCCTAAAGGCATAGTTGGAGTCAGCGCCGCCATCTAAACCACCTTTGCCTAGGCCACAGATCTGTCGAGAGAGAGGGATGGCGAAGGGCAAGATCGTTGCGGTAAAAATCTAACCTATCTAGTTTGCATGTACTAGACCTATTTGGACAAAAATGTACGGCCAATGATCTTTAAATTTTCTCTTTTTGATTCGTAGTGTCCTTGGTGTTTTGACACCAAGGGTCTGTGCGGCCTAGGCGACAAGATCAAGTCCTTTTTCGTTCTCACCCTTGTAGAGAATTTTGAAGAAATGACGGTACTGGTTTTATTTTTTGTATTATCATCAGTCTTTCCTGTTCCACCCTTTTGTCATGAATTATAGCATCTGTTAGTTTGCCATGTAGTAAACATGTTCCATTTTTCTTCAATTAATACCCTGCTATGCTAGAGCGAATTTCCTTAAGAAGTTTGCCATCGACTTTGTCGACCACGAGAATGATTTTGTGGTCGAGGTGGTTACGGAAGAAGGGTTCGAATTCAACGTTGATTGTATCAACAATGATGGCAGAACATATCTTGAAGGCCAATATTGGAGAGAATTTGCTAGAGTCTACAATCTGGATGTTGGAGCGGAGCTTGTCTTCTCTACCGACACATAAGGTCCATCTACCCCTGTGGCGTCGATCAACCTACCGATCACCCACCCATGTAAGTAACTTCTTATTTGAAGTACTCCCTCCGTTTACAAATATACGATGTTTACGAGTTTGTATAAAATGGATGTATATATGTAGATCTACTAAATATTTAGGTTCACCCATTTTGCTTGGTTTCTAGTCTACTTTGTAATGTGTAGAATGTCACCGATGGAATTGTCTCTAGGTTTTTCCTTATGAAAAAAGAAGTAATTTCTTTATGTTTGCATGATATTTTTTCCTTGTTCCTAAACAATCTTAATGTTGACATACCTACCATGCATTAATCTTAATTTTGATTCACTAATATTCATTTAATTAAGTATTTGAACTTGTACAGCATATTACAATCTGACCCAAGATAAGAAAGGCATACTTGACGCTATGCATGCCACTAATGGAACCATAATTAACTAGAGAATGATGGAGTCAGTGGTCAGCAATGTTGACATCATTGAAACGCTGGTTGATGAACATGGAGCTAGGCCTTATCAAGTTGGAAAACGTGAGTCTCTGATCCACACATTAAGCTGGACAAATTGCGTGAAGAAAGAGCTGGTAAGTATGAGTGATCTACTTTGTTGTGCCTGTAATTTTCTGATTAACAAATGTTCACATTGTGGATGTGGACCAAGAACAGAAACTCACGTGACGCCTTGTCCCTGAAGACATGGCTGAATATGGTGATATCACAATTGTGTGTGATAAATACACAAAGGTCAAAGGGTCGCACTCAATTTCTCCCGAGGATGGCCGAGTATGCTGCGCTGGGTGGAGGGAAGTGATGTCACAGGAGGAGGATTTTCGGTGAATTGGAGACAAGATGTTTTTCATGCTGTACGTGGGACGTAAGGGGGCTTTCCTATTTGCCTTATATGTTCCAAATGTGGAACTTTAGTAGCCTTGATCATTTTCACTATGATGGTCATGGGTCCTTTGTCGACCTAATAATATGAGATGTTAAGACAATATTTTACGGTCCTTTCATTATGTCGCATTAATATGTCTGAAGACATGGTTAAGTGTAATGGTACTATTTAATTTTTTATGAGCTAAAATATATTATGCCTGTCGTTGCTGCCAATTATAGTGAAATCGTGTTAATTGAGTTCATTTCATCGGTACCTATGAATATTTTATGAGCTACAAATTTTATGTGTGCAGAACTTACTAGACGGACATGTCTGTCGCGTAGGTTGTGTCACGTAAAGAAGTATCTATCTCCAGTAAATCTATTTTGCTGCTCGAAGTAAGTATGACAAAAACAAGCAAAAACATCTAGGTACGACCATATATATCATTGTAATTAATAATTTTGTGTATAACATGGTTACTGGGAATTGAATGCAACAGTCTCCATAACTAGTATCAAACAGTACAACTGCGTGCTAATATTTTAGTAACGCATTTTCACAAGGTACTAGTCAATATCACTATCAACATCTGAAATGCTCCTCCCAAATTCATCGACAACCGGTTCCAAGTCTTCTTGTTGTTCGTCGCTCAGGTCCACATCATTGTTTACACCATTTTTCCCTGCTAGTTGTTTAACAGTCTGAGAGTCAACAAATATCACATCATCAGAGCGATCAGCCATGTCGTCTTCATGATCATCAACATATTCATCTTCCTCGTCCTCAATTTGGTGAACAATGGGATCTTCCGAGCCTAGGTCTTCCTGGTATGCACCTGCATTGCCTTCATCATCTTTTTCTGGAACATCATATACATTCCTGTGCTTGAAAGTTTGCACCACCTTCCAAGGATCACCAAATTTTGTGTCTTCCAAGTAAAAACAAGTTTCTGCTTAGTGAGCTAATATGAAAGGGGCGTTCTTGTACCACAATACAGACGTATTGATGCTTTTAAAGTATCCATCATCCTTCATCTCCGTGGTTTTCTTACTTCCAAGGTCAAACCAATCACAGCGGAACAAGAACACGGATCTGTCGCCGTGCTTGTTTCTCGGGTAATGTAACTCAAGAACCTCCTTCATCACACCGTAGTATTCTTGATCTTGTTCGTCAGAAACGGATCCCCTTGTCATTATGCCTGAGTTTTGAGTCCTCATGTTCTTCTCACGCTCGACGGAACGGAACCTAGCGCCATTTAATTGCACATAGGGTGTACAACTACACGAGCATCTGGACCAAGTGCTAGTGATTTTAAATCTTCTGGAGCATTGTCCAAATTACTAACATGTTTTTTAAACCATGCAAGGAATTCTTTCTCTAGTTCCGCCTCAATGTTGTTCACATCCCTGTTCTGTAGTTGTTGTCGGAAATTCCTAAAAATCAAAAACAAATTAGTAATGGTACTTCTATAACACAAAATATTACTGAAAATTTTGAATGATTAATAAAAAGTTAAATAGACCTACCGAATATAATTTTGTGCCTCATCAGAGTTCTAAAGTACATACCAAACCATACTGTCAAATTCTTCGGGAAAATACTTCAACTTGGATAGTCCTCAACCTCTGGCTCCATCTGAAAAAATATCAAACTCTAGCGGACCAACTCTTTGTTTCTTATCTTGGTTCCTCTTAGGCTTGTTATGTCTGGTTTCTATGACATTGCCCAAAAATTTAGAGGAATGATGCAAGCACTCATCCACGATATATCCCTCAGCAATTGAACCTTCAGGCCTTGATTTGCTACACACAGTTGATTTCAGGTACCCGAGCCTTCTTTCAACTGGATACATCCAACCATATTGAACAGGCCCCCTCTGAAGTGCCTCATCAGGTAGATGAATAGCCAGGTGCACCATTACATCAAAGAATGATGGGGGAAATAGCAGCTCAAGCTTGCAAAGAATTATGACAATTTCAACCTTCATTCTACGCAGCACAGATGCTCTTAGAGTTTTGGCACACAACTCCCTGAAAAAGTTTCCCAGTTCAGCAATGGTCTCATACATCGCCTTTGATGCAATCCCTCTCAGACCAGCTGGCAACACACGCTGCATAAGTATGTGGCAGTCATGCGTCTTCAGACCGTGCACTTTACCCCCTGGGATGTCCACACATCTTGCTAAGTTTCCAGCAAAACCATCTGTGAACCTAGTGTTGGCCAAATACTTGCACAATTTTTGTTTGCCTTCCTTTTGAAGCGTCCACGGTGCTTTCTCCTTTAAAAACCCTTGGCCTCAGGTTTCATCCAGAACTTCTTCCTGACATTAAATTTCTCCAAATCCATTCTACCACCAACAGTGTCCTTGTTCTTTCCATCAAGCTCAAGAAGGGTACCAAGGATATTGTCCAATATGTTCTTCTCAATGTGCATCACATCTAAATTGTGAACAAACTTCAATCTTGACCAGTATGGCAGATCATATAAGCTGATCTTGAGGTGTCAGGTTGGCTCACCAATCATGCCACGCTTTCTCTTCCTAGTTGATGGATTTTTCTCTGGCCTGTAATCCTGAACTCTCTATACCCTCTCCTCTCTTTCTGCAAGTGTGAAACTTGTTGGTGCATCCTTAGGTTCAGGTTTTCCGTTGAAGGCTCTGCTACTCCTCCACTTGTGATCGTGAGGCAGAAATCGACGATGACCAATATAACCAATTTTATTATGCAAAGACTCGTAGCAAGGATCCTTATCGCAGTGCGCACATGCGAAAAACCCTCTTGTGCTATGGCCAGACATCGTGGCATATCCAGGATAGTCATGAATCGACCAAAGAAACGCAGCATGCAATGAAAACACTCTACCTGTGCATGCATCATATGTGCCCACGCCACTCCATAGCTTCATCATATCTTTTATCAATGGCTGCATAAATACATGAAAATCCTTTCCTGGTGAATTTTTTCCAGGGATTAGCAATGACATCATGAAGTTGGATTGATCCACGCACATCCACGGTGGGAAGTTGTATGGAATGACAAAAACTGGCCACATACTGTATGAACTACTCATGTTTCCGTATGGGTTGAATGCATCTGTTGCAATACCAAGCCTTATGTTACGGGAATCTGAAGAAAACCATCCAAACTCCTTGTCAAAGTGCTTCCATGCTTCACCATCAGCTGGGTGCCTCAAAATACCCGGTTGTGCAACCCTCTTCTCCTTGTGCCACTTGGTGTTCATCGACGCTTCCTTGGAAACAAAAAATCTATGTAACCTTGGGATTATAGGAAAGTATCGAAGCACCTTGTGGGGAATCTTTCTCTTTGCTTCCGGGTCTTTCCACCTTGAAAATCCACACTCGGGACAATGAGTTTTTTTTGGCATGGTCTCCCCAAAACAGAGCACCGTCATACTTGCAAACATGAATTGTGTCATAACCAAGCCCAACCTCAGAAAGAACACTCTTAGCTTCAGCATAGGACTTGGGAAAATTCACTTTTGGCAAACCAGCACATAAGACAGCCATAAATTGATCAAAAGCTCTATTTGTGACCTAGTTGTATGATTTCATGTAAAGCATCTTCATAATGAATGACAACCTCGTCTCAGTGGTGCATCCCTCGTGAAGCTCTTTCTTAGCTTCTTCGATGAGGTTCGCATAGAAATTAGTGTCACTTGGGCCTCTGTCACCAGAATCATGCAGCTCATCTAACATCTTGTCAACATGATCATTATGATTCTCATTTCCATCATCATAATCATCATCATCATCGCTTTGATACAAACTATGATCATAGTTTTCATCAGGACCATCATCTTCTCCATGACAACTCCACTTTGTGTACGAAACGGCCATACCATTGACGTGTAAGTGATACTCAACAGTGTCCTGAGTCTGCTATGTAATATTAAGGCATTTTTGGCATGGGCACAATATTGATGCACCTTCGTTGCAGTTTGCCGGCGCAAACTCCATAAACTCGCGGACACCTTGTATGTAAAAAGGGGTGAACTTGCGCCCATGAGTAATCCACTGTCGATCCATCGCCTACAAAAATATATATAATGTGTTCCACTCGAGTCATGATGCCATTCAATTTGTACTAATCAATGTGAAAATTGTTTACCAAAGTCCAAATAAATCACAATGTATAACATAAACACCAATCCAAATCAATTTTATAATAGATCTCAAAGGAACTCACACGTGCTTCCTATCGCCGTGCGCCGGCCTGCCGCGAAGCCTTGCTAGCTGGGATCGTGATCGATCATCATGATCGCGTAGGCGCAAGTCACCGGGACTTGTAGATGAAGGGCCAGCGAATGTCGTGATCGCCTGGACAAGGGATACCCTTGACGGCGCTCATTCGCAAGAACAGAGAAGAAAACTGTTTGGGAGATCACACAAGTCCTAACTATAACGATCCGTGTTTGTACATGCCACGTACTGCACATAGAGTTTACAAAATGGTAGGCCAACCAAACAATTCAAAAACCGAATGGTAGCCCAGCGGTAACGAAACGTTTTACTTTGTACTAGGTCCTCGGTTCGAAACCCATTTTTGCCCTTTTATCGTTTTTAACACAATTGCTAACTCGTTGGTCCCACGAACAATCGGTGACGGCTTAATCTACGATGCTCTAAAATCCGTCGTGCGGATAATCGGCGACGGTTTGCCGTGACGTGAAACGTGACCGTCACGCATTATCAAGCATACGTGACGCCCAAAACTAATCCGTCACCTATGGTTACTTTCGGTGACGGTTCTGAATTTTGTCACCAGGCAATTCGTCACCGAAACAAAGCATACATCGGCTTCCAGGGGCTTTGTGTGCGCACAACGCGAGGACGGCGAGACGTAGGTGCAAGGCACCGACCGGGACAGCGGATGGCGAGCTCGAGCCGAGGAGGACGACGCAACGGCGGCGACGTGGGACCCGAGCAGTGGGCCGATCTTGAGGCGGAGGGAGCCGGAGATGGCGAGGTCGCTAGCGGCACGGGACGGGGGCCGAGGTGCCAGAGACGGACACAGGCGGAGCCGCACGGGCCGAGGAGGATGATGACCGGAGGCGGGGCGCATAGGGGCACTCGCGCACGACAGGGAAAACGGGCGTGCTTGTCGGCGGGGGCAGCGAGGGCAGCGCAGCGACGACGGCGGCGCTTGGGGCGAGGCAGAGGGGGAGGCCGAGGTCGAGGCCTACAGGGGCCGCGAGGAGTGGTGGCGGCGGATGACGGGGAGGAAGAGGGCGGCGTCCGGAGGACGAAGGTGGGGCCCACGGTGTAGGCTTGGCGACGGCAATGGCCGGGTAGCAGGGAAGGGCGAGCTCGGTGGCGGCGACGGCCGGGGAGCGGGGAAGGGTAGCAGGGAAGGTCGGCGGAGGAGCTCGGGCGAGGATAGGCCGGTCGGTGGTGGGGAACGAGGAGGGAGGAGGAAGACGCGGTAGCGGAGAGGATTAAGGGAAGGTGGGCGCGTGCGACGTGGGAAGGGAGATTGGTGGGGGTGGGACCGGGGTGAGCTGGCGTCGGGTAGCGGCCAGGGGAAAAACGTCACGCGGGGCACGTGGGTTGCTTTGCGCGTCTGTGGCTGGGTCGAACGCAGGACTGGCGGGATCGGGGTTGGGGGCGAAGGACGCTGGCAGGTGGGGGCCAAGCGGGCGACCGGTTGTCAGGTGCGGGGTAGTCACGCGGGAAGACGTGCGCCTGGTGCGGCCAGGTGCAGGTAGGCTGGGGTGGCGTGCGCAGCGTGCGTGTGTGATCGGGTTGGGGAGGGATGCGGCTGTAGCAGGTGCATGCGGGCTGTGGCGCGTGGGGTGCATGTGCTGTGTGAGAGTGTGCGTGCGGCTGGGTGAGCGGGTGCTCTGCTGGCGGCGGCGGTAGGTGGGAATAGGGGTAGGTGGGGTGATGTGGCAGGCTGGGAGTGGAGGGGGTAAGGTGGAGGGGTGGAGGAAGTGGCTGGGTAGATTAGGGTCGGGTAGATTAGGGATTTTGGAGGTGGCCGGATGGGCTTTCGGGCCTGGCGGGCTGCCTCCTAAAACAACTTATATATTATTTAATTACAACGGGGCTTTTCGAAACCGATTGTAGACGAAACAAAATAATCCGGAGATCCGGTTTTAATTTGAAATAAAGACGGGGCGTTTAGAAAACAAAACTAGGCTTTTCAAAAATAGCTTTTGGCAAACCATGCATGATGATGACGATGCTCAAATGCAATGTGGCATGATGACATGAGCATGCAGTCATGATGATGCAATGCACAAAAACACCGCGATTTTCTAGTAGTGGTTTTTGCGGGGCGCCACAAATATATTTATGTAGAGGTGACAAATAGTTACAAATAGTTCATTGTAAAGTGTTACGGTGATACTAGTTTGTCACAAGATAGAAACTAAATTTATCTCAATTTAAACTATGGGTGGCACAATGTAATGGAAAGGAGGTTCCATTGTGGATTTGGATAAGTTCCAAAGTTAGCACATTGTGACAGATACTACAACAAAAGGCTAAGTATATGACTGCCATAGTAGCAGTAAAGGAGGGCATTCGTCTTAAGTAGTTTGTTATCAAACTAGGTGTGGTTCACAGTGGGCTAGTACTATGAAGATATATTGTATGACAATTATATCAACATGTTTTAACCCAAAGGAACCAAAGGTCTCGCCAAATGTCTAATTCCTACAATGCCATCTCATTTGAGAATGAGTGATGCGTAGAGGCGTAAAGACATGCAAATACACACGGACCTAAAAGTGTTAGATCCAGAGATTATGTTTACCACTAGCAAACGTGTATATACAACGCTAGAAAGCCATAGGTGTTGAATGCGCAAGTATTTCAAACTAGATTATTGACTCTAGTGCAAGTGGGAGACTAAAGGGAATATGCCCGAGAGGCAATAATAAAGTGATTATTAGCTTACTCCTTGTTTATGATAAATGTTTATTTTGAATGCTATAATTGTATTAATTGGAAACATTATTATATGTGTGTTTAATAAACAAAAAAAGAGTTCCTAGTTATGCCTCTCTTATAAACTAGCTCATTGATTAACAAGATGATCAAGGTTTCCTGATCATGGACATTGGATGTTGTTAATAACGAGGTCACAACATTGGTGCCATGTTGTGATGAACAATCATCCGAAGAATAGCAATACAATCAAAGTCATTGTGTTAAAATTGCTATGACAACATACAAAGTAACTTTAGTCCTTAGACCATGAGATCATGTCAATCACACACACTACAAGAGTAACTTGATAACATCAAACGTCACACCGTAGTAGGGTGACAATAAAGGTGGGTTGAGATACTATGAAAGTGTTATGTAGAGGCTCATGGATCAAGAGTGCACTGGTGGAAAAATGGCCTCTAGTCTCGGTTCATAAGGGCCATTGGTCCCGGTTCCCGAACCGGGACCAATCACTCGGGACTAATGCTGGTCCCGGTCTGCGCCCGAACCGGGACAAATGGGTCTCCACGTGGGCGGGCGCGCGACGAGGGGGGGTGGATCATTGGTCCCCGTTCGTTGAACAAACCGGGACCAATGGATCTCCACGTGGCAGCGCCAGAGACGGGCGAGGGTGGATCATTGGTCCCAGTTCTTGGAACGAACCGGGACCGTTGGTCTCTGTGCCACGGCAGGGTTTTGTGCCGCGGTAGGATTTTCGGGCTATTTTTCTGCCGCGGCAAGATTTTCGGGCTATTTTTCTGCCATGGCAGGATTTTTTTAATCAATTTAATGGTACTATATATATACAGCAATAATGAAACCACGATATATATATTACACATCATGCATGATCACAAATATATACACCGTCTCATCCGTCTTCTTGGTCGAAACATATTATAATTACAAACGATACTCTCACACGAATTTGATCTAATTTACATCTTCTTTTTTACACTTCAACCTTCCAAATGAAGCGGGTAATAGTATTCTCCTTTCGGATCTATGACTTGTTGTAACAAGAATCCGACAATTTCCTCTTGAATTGCTTGCACGCGTTCTTGTTATAGAAGACCGTCCCGCATCCGTTTGATCTAATATAAAGAAGGGGATCAATATATATGAATGAAACTAAACACAATTGGTGGTAATTAAATAAAGTTGTGATTATTGTTTATCGTACTTCAATTTTTTTGATGTTCCGGTCTACGCCCTTCTCTTTGGTCGTCTGGCGAATGAACTCGCAGACATAGTATCCACATAAGTTATTCCCGGCTTCCTGCCTCAAGCACTTTACGAGAACGGACTTCAATCAAAATAATAATCAAGCATGATAATGGCAGTATTGAAACTAGAATCAAAGAGATGCGTGGATCTAGCAAGTAGTACTTACAGTAAATGGTTGAAATGTAAGCTCTGGCTTCCAAACACCCCTAGTTTTGGCGGTGAACCGTTTCCAAGCCTTCTGGAGGCATTCCTGCATGTCCGCCCACTTTTCTAATGGTGTGCGTTTCGAGTCCAGGACTTTTACTACTCCGGTGTCAACAGCAATGATTAA
Organism: Avena eriantha; assembly: GCA_910589775.1. NCBI lineage: Eukaryota > Viridiplantae > Streptophyta > Magnoliopsida > Poales > Poaceae > Avena > Avena eriantha. Next base: position 128,530,912 of record OU342741.1, on the reverse strand, counting down.
CAGAATATAGTGGAAGATGGACACACTAACAAAATATAACACGAGTCAATTATACGCTTAACATCGAGTAAGCGAAAATAGAATGTGTACAAGACAGTAACACTCACCCAGCATTGTAAGGAAATAGTATTTCCCTTCTGTTGCTGAAATGCTTCAACGTTTGGAACAAGTTATCCTCTATCTCTTTGGGTTTTGTTTTTAGAGTAACTTCATGAACGAAATTACAGTCAACAAACCCAAGGTCATAGATTTGTCCTTTGTTGAATTCTTGAATCTTCATTCTGCATATATAATTAGTATAGTGATTAGTAAGATTATACAAGCAACGAATGAGCTGAGCTAGAAATGCTCAACTACATAAATTAATAATACTTACAAATAATAGGCACTGACGATAGTTTGGTCGAGGGCGTCTTGATGGTAAAACTGAAATAATTCTGGAAATTCGATAAGTAGGAAGCCATCTCCATGACCGTAATGGTGATGTTTATATGCAGCATAGATCCAGTTTTTGGAATCAGCACAGGGTTGGATGTACCAGTTATGGAATCTTCGCATTTTTGTTGGTAGATCTTTGAATAACTCGGGTTTGACGAGAGGAGCCCCGTACTGGTACACATATGCTATTTCTTGGTACCCCTCGAACTCATTCATACGGCTCATGTACTCAGTAATAGACAGTCCATATAATTGGGCCTTTTCTCCGTACAGTCGAACAAACTCTGGATCCATGTTCGGATCATGCCGCTCCTAGGCTCTCCACTCATTGGTATCGTACACTTTGAGCGGTTCGATCGATTGATTTTTCTGTTGTCCGAGCTGGGCAACTTCTTTCCTGACTCTCCACTCTTTTGCCTGAGCCGACTTGGTAATAGAGCGATTATAGTCTGATGTGAGTGTTAGGGGTTGGTGAAGCTGATTCTTAAGCGCGGCTGCTTTGGCTTTATCTTCTACGGTAATCGGGAAATATGCCTCTATCGCCTTTTTCTGTTTAGCCACGTCAATCTTCCACTTTTCATAATGGGCAGCTGCGGCCACATCAGTTTCCTCATCTGTCTTCTCACAAGGTAGCTTCTTCATATTCTGATGAGGTACTTTTGGGAGGGGCGATAGCTTACGTTTCGGTGATTGGAACGTGCTCTTGCTGTTGCTGGTGGTGCTGCCCCCCTTAGTATACTTCCGCTTTTGTCTCTGAGGCTCAGGGGACAGAGACGGCTGACGCGGCGGCGGAGACGGCTGAGGTAGCGATGGAGACGGTTGCACTGAGTGGTGAGGCGGTGAAGGCGACGGTTGCACTGGAGAATGGTGAGGTGGCGGCGAAGGTGGATTGCTTCTCTGAGGAGTGGGTGGCCTTGGCGGCACATAATTTGGAAGCATGATGCGCTCCTTTGGCCATAGAATAGTCCCCCCTTTGGCTTCTCCTAGTTGAGTCAGCTCCATATCTTCCCCTGCAGGGTGGTCTAGCTTCAGCTCTTCAAAATCTTCCTTCACCTCATCCACCGTGACGACAGCGTACCCTTTTGGAACCGGTCTGCAATGCCAAGTTGGGTTAGGCACAATTGGTACCGCCGTGCCGACCGCCGCCGCCACCCTTAAGTTCATAACCTGCACCTTTAGCTCACAAGCTGTGGTGTCCGTGATATCATCCACTGGGTAGCATTTAGGAGGAGATGTCGTCGGTGCATCATCATCAACATCATGGAGCTGCGTGGAAGCGACGCTGCTTTTCTTATTCGATAGGGCGCCGGTACCCTCGAATGCAGCTTCTACCACATGCCGCTGAGATTGGCCGCTAGTACCTTGCTGGCTAAGTCTGTCGAGTTGATCCTGGTGACGCTTTAAGGCTTCTTCTACATTACGCAGCCGGTCTGCAGCGGCCGCTTTCTCATCTACCTCCCTTTCCTTTCTCCTCTGATGGCTTTTATCGGGATATCTCTTCATTTTTGGGGGGAAGGCAACCTTCCACGGCTTGGAGCCTGGTGTGCCTCATGCTCGTCCATCGTGTTCAGGATTTTTAAGGGCGCGTGTGAGCTCGTCGTTCTCTCTATCGGGAACGAACCGTCCCACTGCAACATCATCTACTGCTTTTCTAATATCGTCGATGGGCAGTAGGGGATCATCTTTGTGTTTCTGATTATATATTGCCCTCCCTTCTTTGTCCAACGTGCCCTCATGGCCGTAAAACCAGTTTCTCGCCCATGGTGTCCATGTTGCGGGCTCTGGTCTGATCCCGGCAGCTATGTAATTGACCTCAAGTGCATCCCACTTAGGCATGCAACCGGCGTAGCCAGCAGGCCCCATGTTATGATGGTATACTTTCTTAGCAGCGTTCTCCGTATTTATTCTAGACCTTTCCTTAGCTTTCTCCGATGTCTTGTACTTCACAAAATCCTCCCACTGGTGTCTTAACTTAGCATAGCCGGCTTGATTGAAATTCGGAGTCATCTCTACCTTGACAAAGTTATTGTACAATTTCTTCTTTCAGTTCTTGAATGCATCGGCCATCTTGATGAGAGCAAACTTATTGACTCTTTGCACAAACTCCATTCTTGCTCTCTCCTCCTCATCTGGATTCACATCTGGCATCGGCAGGAGGAAATTAATCATGAGCTTGTCAAAAAGCTTATCTTTGGCGTTGTCGCCGACATACGGGACTCCACCGCCGCTTGGACAATTCCATTCTTGAATGGTGATCGGGAGGTAGTCCCTCACAAGAACTCTGAATTGCTTGACAAATTTTTTTGCGACATCGACGGGAGCTTGCGGTTCGCCATATACACCGACCACGTCGATCCTATACCTCACAGTGTCATCCAACTTTTTTGTTGGGCCTCATTTCATTCTTACGGAAGAAGTTCTCGATCCGGAGGGCTAAAAGAAGAAAGAGTGTTAATATATGCATGTATATATATAGACAGCAGCATTTTAATTACAAAAATACATATATACACCTCGCCGGTGTTTGCGAGATTTAAGGTTCCGCCGGAGCCGTCGCATTCTTCCTCATCGGCTTCTTCCCTGTCCCAGGCTTCGGCTTCTACCTCACCGGAGCCGTCTCCTCGGTTGAGAGACTCATCTCCCTGACCGGAATCGTTCAGAAACTCACTGGTGCCATCGATATAGATATCTTCATTTTTGCAAATCATTCCTTGGAGGATGTTTTCCTGATGTGCTGGATCCATAGTATCTGCAAAGATGATGTTCTGGTATTAAGTTTATGACAAGAAAGGGGAAACAACAATCAACACATGGCATCGATGATGATATGGCAAGTTAAAAAAAGTTGAAATTTAACCCTAAGGCATGCTTGGCAATTTAAGTGGGATCCGAAGGGTCCAAACCCTAGTACAAGAGAGACCCCGAAATCACCTACGAGGGGTTGATTTCATTCTCTTATTAAACTTGTAATTAAAGTTATTGAACAATTCATGATTACGAGTCTATTGTGTAGATCTCATTTTTCTGAACATTTTGATATATTATACATATTTTTCTGACTTAGAAATAATTAGTTATTGAATTTATAAGATTAAACACTTTTCTGAAATTATTTAAACAATAATTAAACTTTTACTGCGTCATTATGACGTCAGCTCGGGGTGGGTTTTTTTTTCCACGGCTAAACTAGCCACAAAGACTGACGCGAGGGGCCCAAGCCACCTCAGATGCCATACTGGCGGGGCTTGGTCAGCGCCCACGTTAGGCACACGCGACGCCAGGTCTACGCCACAGTGGCGCCACGTAGGCTTGCCGGCGAACTGCCTGGCGGTGGTGGAAGACGACTGAGAGAAGCGCGCGGGGTGACGCGACTAGGACGGTTCGAACCAGCGTGATGCGGGCTACCTAAAACGGGCGGCGCCGCTACGGGAGGTGTGCCGGAGCAACGTGTTTGACGGTGCCCGGCGGCGGCAGGTGCTCGTGGGGAGGATGATACAGTAAGGGAGGGAGACGTAGGAGTGGTGCTGGAGCACTAGTAGCTCACCAAGAGGCCGATGGAGGGTGCGGCGAGGTCGGAGGAGGCCGGGCGCTGCCGGAATCAGTGGAGAACGCGGCGGCCGGAGTCGGTTACGGTGGGGTCGATTGCAGCGAGGCAGAGCTTCCTTGCCTGCTCGTGGCGGCGGACAGTGGCGCTCGGCGACGGGCGTGGACGACGTGAAGTGGCCGCTGTAGATTTGGGCAGCCTGCCGGCGTGATTTTGCTCCGCCGCAAAATTTCCTTAGCCACGCGTCGATGTGCTCTGTGAATTGGGGGAGTTGGGAAGGAGGAAGGGCCGGGGATATTAACTGTACATACCATTGGTCCCGGGTCGTCCCAATAACTGGGACCAAAGGACCAACGGTCCCAGTTGGTGGGACGAACCGGGACCAATGGGCTGCCCTTTTGTCCCGGTTCGTCCCACCAACCGGGACCAAAGGCCTATTGATCAGCGCGCGCACCCAGGGATCATTGGTCCCGGTTGGTGGGATGAACCGGGATCGTTGACCCGTTTTTTAGATTTTGGCAAACCTTCTGGTCTTCCCGCCATTTTCAAATTTGTTTTCTTCTTTAATTAATAAGATGTTTCAATTTAAGATGATTATTTATTTGGAATTTCAAAAAAAATTAACAGGAAAAGTGCTTCAATTTAAATAACAAATCAAAAACCATTTTCGGTTTTCAAATATTTTAATTTGAACTATACAATTTTACTATTTTCAATTAAAATTGCATTAACACATATTTATTACATAATTTGGAATTTCAAAAATCTTTTAACAAGAAAAGTGCTTCAATTTAAACAACTAATCAAAAACCATTTTCTGTTTTCGAATATTTTAATTTGAACTATACAATTTTACTATTTTCAATTAAAATTGCATTAACACATATTTATTACATAATTTGGAATTTGAAAAATCTTTTAACAAGAAAAGTGCTTCCATTTAAATAACTAATCAAAAACCATTTTCTGTTTTCAAATATTTTTATTTGAACTATACAATTTTACTATTTTCAATTAAAATTGCATTAACAAATATTTATTACATAATTTGGAATTTCAAAAAACTTTTAACAGGAAAACTGCTTCAATTTAAATAACTAATCAAACACCATTTTCTGTTTTCAAATAATTTTATTTGAACTATACAACTTTGAACAGGAAAAGTACTTCATGCCCGCCGTTTTGAATATAGTTTGAAATGGGCATAAGAAAATTCAAAAATGATCCAAATAATGTGAAACCTTCGCGTGGTGTCATATTATGTGTCACAGTTGCAAGGAAAAATATTGAACTTGAAAAATTGGAAACATCATAAAAAGTCCTTCACAAAATGACCTATCATATTCGAGGTTTCTTGGCATTTAGGTCAAACCACCAATGTTATGGCTAGAATCAGGGCATAGTTTGTGATAATGTGCCCATATTGTGCACACATGTGCATCTTGGGATGGCTTACGATGTTGCAGGAGGAAGTTTTCCTTTTTGACGCACGAAAAAGCCAATTTCCATTTTTGAGGTGCCGAAATCAGGGTGTTCTGTGAAGCAACCACCAAATTAAAGTTTGGCATTAGTACTAACCATTTTTCAAAAATACTAGACCACCTTATATGGACAATTTCCCAACCTGTGTATCTGGAACCTTTCTGTCCATCCCTCATAAAAAAGACAAATTCCTGCCGAATTTGTAGGAGGTTGCCAAGATTTGAACTACAAGTATATGATATAATGCTTGTGAATTTCAAAAAAATCATTTATAGGTTCACAACATGCTATTTCATCAGAGATCCACTTCAAGTTCAGCGAGGCTCAGTCTCGAGCTAAGGTGCTTCATGCCCGCCGTTTTGAATATTGTTTGAAACGGGCATAAGAAATTCAAAAATGATCCAAACAATGTGAAACCTTCGCGTGGTGTCATATTATGTGTCACAGTTGCAAGGAAAAATATTGAACTTGAAAAATTGGAAACATCATAAAAAGTCCTTCACAAAATGACCTATCATATTCGAGGTTTCTTGGCATTTAGGTCAAACCACCAATGTTATGGCTAGAATCAGGGCATAGTTTGTGATAATGTGCCCATATTGTGCACACATGTGCATCTTGGGATGGCTTACGATGTTGTAGGAGGAAGTTTTCCTTTTTGACGCACGAAAAAGCCAATTTCCATTTTTGAGGTGCCGAAATCAGGGTGTTCTGTGAAGCAACCACCAAATTAAAGTTTGGCATTAGTACTAACCCATTTTTCAAAAATACTAGACCACCTTATATGGACAATTTCCCAACCTGTGTATCTGGAACCTTTCTGTCCATCCCTCATAAAAAAGACAAATTCCTGCCGAATTTGTAGGAGGTTGCCAAGATTTGAACTACAAGTATATGATATAATGCTTGTGAATTTCAAAAAAACATTTATAGGTTCACAACATGCTATTTCATCAGAGATCCACTTCAAGTTCAGCGAGGCTCAGTCTCGAGCTAAGGTGCTTCATGCCCGCCGTTTTGAATATTGTTTGAAACGGGCATAAGAAATTCAAAAAGGATCCAAACAATGTGAAACCTTCGCGTGGTGTCATATTATGTGTCACAGTTGCAAGGAAAAATATTGAACTTGAAAAATTGGAAACATCATAAAAAGTCCTTCACAAAATGACCTATCATATTCGAGGTTTCTTGGCATTTAGGTCAAACCACCAATATTATGGCTAGAATAGGGCATAGTTTGTGATAATGTGCCCATATTGTGCACACATGTGCATCTTGGGATGGCTTACGATGTTGCAGGAGGAATTTTTCCTTTTTGACGCACGAAAAAGCCAATTTCCATTTTTGAGGTGCCGAAATCAGGGTGTTCTGTGAAGCAACCACCAAATTAAAGTTTGGCATTAGTACTAACCCATTTTTCAAAAATACTAGACCACCTTATATGGACAATTTCCCAACCTGTGTATCTGGAACCTTTCTGTCCATCCCTCATAAAAAAGACAAATTCCTACCGAATTTGTAGGAGGTTGCCAAGATTTGAACTACAAGTATATGATATAATGCTTGTGAATTTCAAAAAAATCATTTATAGGTTCACAACATGCTATTTCATCAGAGATCCACTTCAAGTTCAGCGAGGCTCAGTCTCGAGCTAAGGTGCTTCATGCCCGCCGTTTTGAATATTGTTTAAAATGGGCATAAGAAATTCAAAAATGATCCAAACAATGTGAAACCTTCGCGTGGTGTCATATTATGTGTCACAGTTGCAAGGAAAAATATTAAACTTGAAAAATTGCAAACATCATAAAAAATCCTTCACAAAATGACCTATCATGTTCGTGGTTTCTTGCCATTTAGGTCAAACCACCAATGTTATGGCTAGAATTAGGGCATAGTTTGTGATAATGTGCCCATATTGTGCACACACGTGCATCTTGGGATGGCTTACGATGTTGCAGGAGGAAGTTTTCCTTTTCGACGCACGAAAAAACCAATTTCCATTTTTGAGGTCCCAAAATCGGGGTGTTCTATGAAGCAACCACCAAATTAAAGTTTGGCAATTGTACCGACCCATTTTTCAAAAATACTAGACCACCTTATATGGACAATTTCCCAACCTGTGTATCTGGAACCTTTCTGTCCATCCCTCATAAAAAAGACAAATTCCTACCGAATTTGTAGGAGGTTGCCAAGATTTGAACTACAAGTATATGATATAATGCTTGTGAATTTCAAAAAAATCATTTATAGGTTCACAACATGCTATTTCATCAGAGATCCACTTCAAGTTCAGCGAGGCTCAGTCTCGAGCTAAGGTGCTTCATGCCCGCCGTTTTGAATATTGTTTAAAACGGGCATAAGAAATTCAGAAATGATCCAAACAATGTGAAACCTTCGCGTGGTGTCATATTATGTGTCACAGTTGCAAGGAAAAATATTAAACTTGAAAAATTGCAAACATCATAAAACATCCTTCACAAAATGACCTATCATGTTCGTGGTTTCTTGCCATTTAGGTCAAACCACCAATGTTATGGCTAGAATTAGGGCATAGTTTGTGATAATGTGCCCATATTGTGCACACACGTGCATCTTGGGATGGCTTACGATGTTGCAGGAGGAAGTTTTCCTTTTCGACGCACGAAAAAACCAATTTCCATTTTTGAGGTCCCAAAATCGGGGTGTTCTATGAAGCAACCACCAAATTAAAGTTTGGCAATTGTACCGACCCATTTTTCAAAAATACTAGACCACCTTATATGGATAATTTCCCAACCGGTGTATCTGGAACCTTTCTGTCCATCCCTCATGAAAAAGACAAATTCCTGCCGAATCGGTAGGAGGTTACCAAGATTTGAACTACAAGTACATGATATAATGCTTATGAATTTTAAAAAAAATCATTTATAGGTTCACAACATGCTATTTCATCAAAGATCCACTTCAAGTTCAGTGAGGCTCAGCCCCGGGCTAAGGTGCTTCATGCCCGCCCTTTTGAATATAGTTTGAAACGGGCATAAGAAATTCAAAAATGATCCAAACAATGTGAAACCTTCGTGTGGTGTCATATTATGTGTCACAGTTGCAAGGAAAAATATTGAACTTAAAAAATTGCAAACATCATAAAAAATCCTTCACAAAATGACCTATCATGTTCGAGGTTTCTTGGCATTTAGGTCAAACCACCAATGTTATGGCTAGAATCAGGGCATAGTTTGTGATAATGTGCCCATATTGTGCACACATGCGCATCTTGGGATGGCTTACGATGTTGCAGGAGGAAGTTTTCCCTGTCGACACACGAAAAAGCCAACCGAGACTAAAGCTGTCGCTGGGATAAGGACGCGTACGTGTGTAACCTTTAGTCCCGGCTGGTGGGTGCAACCGAGACTAAAGCTGTCGGTGGGATAAGGACGCATGGGTAACCTTTAGTTCCGGCTGGTGGGTGCAACCGAGACTAAAGCTGTCGGCGGGATAAGGACGTGTGGGTGGACGCACTGCTCGATGAGATAAAGCATGTAGCGCATGACGCCCTGTCGGAGGAACAAGACAAAGTAGAAGCGGCACCGTGCCTATAAAAGGACCATCGATACGCCATGGCAAGCAGCTCAACAAGCCAACATAGGTAGAGAGAGTTTCATCCCCATGGATGGAGTGTTGGGAAATCTCCCGTGGCGGAGCTTCTCGAAGATGTCATGGGTGCACATGCCCTACGGCATCTTCGAAAGCTCCGCCTCGAATTTTTTTCCCTACAAGCCCGTGAAAGACTCCATCTCCTCTAACAGTGTTGGGGAAAGGGTTGAGAAATCTCCCGTGGCAGAGCTTTCGAAGATGTCGTTGGTGCACACGCCCTACGACATCTTCGGAAGCTCCGCCTCGGAAAAATTTCCATGCAAGCCCGTGAAAGACTCCATCTCCTCTAACAGTGTTGGGGAAAGGGTTGGGAAATCTGCCGTGGTGGAGCTTCTCGAAGATGTCATTGGTGCACAGGCGCTACGGCATCTTCGGAAGCTCCGCCTCGGAAAAAATTCCCTACAAGCCCGTGAAAGACTCCATTACATAAAGTTTCGACACATCACATAAAGTTTCAATACATCACATAAAGTTTCCATACATCACATAAAGTTTCCATACATTACATAGATTTACATAGGGTTTAGGGTTTAGGGTTTAGGATATGAATCCTTCGTCGCGTATGTCGATCACTTGCCTATGATCGCTTCTTAGGTCGTAACCAGGGAGCATCTTCTTTGCTTAACGGGATGCTTGGGTCAGTTTTCACGGTGAAGGGCGGAATTTCATCAAACTTATCATAATCTGCTGACATGTATGTCTTGTCCTCGACTCCCGCGATGTTTCTTTTCCCTAAAAGAACTATGTGACGCCTGGGCTCATCGTCTGATGTATTCGTTTCCTTATTTTTTTTCTTTTTTTCGGTCTAGAGCACATGTCCTTCACATAAAAAACCTGAGCCACATCATTGGCTAGGACGAATGGTTCGTCTCTGTAACCAAGATTCTTGAGACCCACTATTGTCATTCCGTACAGCTGGTCTACCTTTACCCCTTCTCCATTCATGTTGACCCAACTGCACCGAAACAAAGGGACCTTGAAAGTAGGTCCATAGTCAAATTCCCATATCTCCTCCATGTAACCATAGTATGTGTCCTTTTTCCCATTATCGCATGTTGCATCAAAGCATACACCACTGTTTTGGTTGGTGCTCTTTTTATCTTGGGCAATCGTGTAAAATGTATTTCCATTTATCTCGTACCCTTGGAAAGTCAATAGAGTCGCAGATGGTGTCGCGGCCAACAAGTAGAGCTGATCTCCAATAGTGGTGTCATTCATGAGATGTAATTGCAACCAAGTACCGAAAGTCTCCATGTGATTTTCTTTAATCTAGTAGTCATCCTTCCTCGGGAACTTGGAGCGTACAACATTCATGTGTTCCTCGATATACGGAGCCACGAAGGTAGAACTTTGGAGAACTATGTAGTGTGCTTGATTCAAAGAATGACCGTCCCTAAATATCATTGCTTTCTTTCCTAGCTTGCCTTTTCCACTCAGTCTCCCCTCATACCGTGATTCAGGAACACCAATCGGCTTAAGGTCAGGAAGAAAGTCTACAAAGAACCCAATGACCTCCTCTGTTCCATAGCCCTTGGAGATGCTTCCTTCTGGCCTAGCACGGTTACGAACATATTTCTTTAAGACTCCCATGAACCTCTCGAAGGGGAACATATTGTGCAGAAATACAGGACCGAGAATGTAAATCTCTTCGACTAGGTGAACTAAGAGATGCGTCATAATATTGAAGAAGGACGGGGGGAACACCAACTCAAAACTGACAAGACATTGGACCACATCCTTCTGTAGCCTTTCCAGACTTTCTCGATCGATTACCTTCTGAGATATTGCATTGAGGAATGCACATAGCTTCACAATGGCTAATCGAACATTTTCCGGTAGAATCCCCCTCAATGCAACCGGAAGAAACTGTGTCATAATCACGTGGCAATCATGAGACTTCAGGTTCTAAATTTTTTTCTCTTCCATATTTATTATTCCCTTTATATTTGACGAGAAGCCAGTCGGGACCATGATACTATAAAGGACTTCAAAAAAGATTTCCTTCTCTGCTTTGGTAAGATCGTAGATGCTTAAGTATTCACGTCCTTTATCAGTATGCTTGTTGTATGGGTCTTTCATATGTTGCTGGTCCTCCCGTGCTTCTGGTGTATTTTTTGCCTTCCCATACACGCCCAGGAAGCCTAGCAGGTTCACGCAAAGATTCTTCGTCACGTGCATCACGTCGATTGAAGAACGGACCTTTGGGTCTTTCCAATACTCAAGCTCCCAAAATATAGATTTCTTTTTCCACATGGCCGTGTGTCCGGTAATGGGGTCTTCCGGAATAGATTGACTGCCAGGACCCTTTCCAAAGATTACTTCTAGGTCCTTCACCATACCAAATACATCAGCACCTTTAGGGAGCTTAGGCTTCTTCCGGTAATCTGCCTCACCATTGAAATGCTTGCCTTTCTTTCTTACTTGATGATTGGTCGGAAGAAATTTACGACATCCCAGGTACACAAGCTTCTTACATTTATCCAAATATGTACATTTAGTCTTACCTAAACAGTGTGTGCATGAATTGTATCCCTTGTTTGACTGTCCTGAAATGTTACTAAGAGCAGACCAATCATTGATGGTTACGAACAACAAAGCTCGTAGGTCAAATGGCTCCTGCTTGTGCTTATCCCACACCTTTACACCTGGTTCTGCCCACAACTACAAAATTTCATCGACTAATGGCCTTAGGTATACATCAATGTCATTGCCGGGTTGCTTCGGTCCTTGGATGAGCACTGGCATCATAATGAACTTCCGCTTCATGCACAACCAAGGAGGAAGGTTGTAGATACATAGAGTCACTGGCCAGGTGCTGTGACTACAGCTCTTCTCCCCAAAAGGATTCATGTCGTCTGTACTTAGACCAAACCATAAGTTCCTCACGTCACCTGCAACGTTCGATTACTTTCTCTCGATGTTTCTCCACTGCGACCCATCGGCTGGGTGTCTCAGTTTCCCATATTTCTTACGCTCTTCTTTGTGCCACCGCAACAACCTGGCATGCTCTTTATTTCTGAACAGACGTTTCAACCGTGGTATTATAGGAGCATACCACATAACCTTAGCAGGAACCCTCTTCTTGGGGGGGCTCGTCATCGCCCTCAACATCACCAGGGTCATCTTGTCTGATCTTGTATCGACATGCAGTGCATACCAGGCATTTATCCATATTCTCGTACTTCTCACCGCGGTACAAGATGCAGTCATTAATGCATGCATGTATCTTCTCCACATCTAATCCTAGAGGGCAGATAGTCTTCTTTGCTTCGTACGTTGTCTCGGGCAGCTCGTTATCCTTTGGAAGCTTCGGCTTCATTATTTTCAGTAACTTCTCAAATCCCTTGTCAGATAAGCCAGTCTCTGCCTTCCATTTCAGCAGTTCAAGTGTGGTACCGAGCTTTGTGCTGCCATCTTCGCAATTTGGGTACAACAACTTTTTGTGATCCTTTTGCATGGCCTCCAACTTAAGCTTCTCCCTTTCTATATCACATTGTTGCTTTGCATCAGAAATGACCCAACCAAGACCATCAGCAGGCTCATCCGATGCCTGTTGTTCTTCTTCATTGCCACCTCCCGCTTCTTCATTGTCTTCCATTGCAGTATCACCGTATTCTTCAGGGGACATAGGATAGCTATCATCATCCTCCTCTTCTTCATTTTCTTCCAGCCTAACCCCTCTTTCTCCGTGCATGGCCGAACAATAATATCCGGGCATGAAACCTCTCTGAAGCAGATGGCTTTGAAGGATTCTCGGGGCAGAGTGCTCCGCCATGTTCTGACAGTCGACGCAGGGACAAGGCATAAAATTATCCACTTTGTTTGCCTTAGCCAAAACGATAAATTTATGCAGGCCTGCAATAAAATCGGAATGGCGTCGGTCGCCATACATCCATCGCATCCATGCATCAATCCGCGTCATAATAATTAACCATTACAATAACATCGTAAATAGTAAAATGACCACCCTACATGGACACATGCAATATTTTTGTATCAGTTACAGATAAAGAAGATAAGGTTGCTAACCTCAGCCGAGGATACCGTGTTGTGTGAACTAAAGTGTGACTCGGACATTTTGTCGAACACCTTGTGTGCAATCAAAGAAAAAAAAGCTAGCACCCACACCTCACACACAATCCAGCAAAATTTGGTGGGCAAAGGGCTAGGCTTATATATAGCCAGGGGAGGGTTTTTGGTCCCGGTTATTGCCACGAACCGGGACCAAAGCCCCTCCCGCGCGACATGTGGACGCCCAGCAGCTCGCACCCCACCCAGGTCATTGGTCCCGGTTAGTGGCACGACCCAGGACCAATGACCTGGGTGGGGGCGTGCTGCTAGGCCGCCACGTGTCGCGTGGGAGGGGCTTTGGTCCCGGTTCGTGGCAATAACTGGGACCAATGCCCACCGTCGCTTCGTCGTCCCCATGTATAAATATGAGGCCATAGCGCTCGCTTTCGCCATCGCCTCGGCCTCTCTGCAGTCCATCTCCACCCCACCCCTTTAGCCATCGCCTCTCCACCGTGCCGTCGTCTCGCCTCCCCTCCCTATCCAATCTCCACCGCGCTGCCATGGAGGTGCCCACACTCAACCACTATGAGGCGGTGATGTTTGCGTACTACGGCATCCTCGCTCCGTCGCGCGTGACCATGCTCGCCGGATTTCGCATCCGCGAGGCGGGTGTGCCGGTGGCTCCGCTCCTCAACCCCCGCGGATACGAGATGGAGTGCGTCATCGTGGAGCGTCGCCGCCAGCTGCCCGCGTGGATGAGGGCGTTGCCCCGGTACATGGTGGCCAGCGAGTACTGGCCCCGACTGTTCAAGAAGGAGCGGAAGGCCAAGCTTGGCAACCGCATCGTGGACGGGCGCCTGGTGCACCCGGATCTCCGCAACCAAGAAGGGCGGGAGATGTTCTGGTCCGTACCTGGACAAACCGTCTACACCGCCATCGACGCCGCTAGCCGCGCAGAGGAGGTCCGTCTCCCGAACACGACGACGAGGAAGCCGGCGGCTCGGAGGACAGCGGCAGCGGAAGTGTTGTCTACTAGGAAAATTTGTAAAGTCGCATCTTTGTATGGAAAAATTTGTGGTCGAATAATAAAATTCTCAATTTAGATCTTTGTCTTGATTAATTTGTGAAAGATTTTTTCAAAAATACTGATCAATTCAATTTCTACCTCGAATTAATTTCTGCCTCGAATTAATTTCTGCCCCAAATTAATTTACATTAATTATCCTGGACTGCTAACCGTCGCGGGGTTTTTGGTCCCGGTTCATGGCATGAACTGGGATCAATACCCCGCAGAGCGCCACGTGTGCGTCGCGGGGGCATTGGTCCCGGTTCATGCCACGAACCAGGACCAATGCTTAGAGATGAACCGGGACCAATGCCCAGGCGGCATGAACCGGGACCGGTGCCTGGCATTGGTCCATATTAAGGAAACGAACCGGGACCAATGGAATTTCGGCGCTGGACCAAAGACCCTTTTTCTACCAGTGGTGATATTTGTCCATCCAGATGACGGAGAGATATACTCTAGGCCCTCTCGGTGATCACATTGATATAGCTTGCAAGCAAGTGATAAGATCACTGGAATGCTATATCACGGGAATGGGAAAAGAGTACATGTCAGTAACGAGATCAAACTAGGTATGGGGATACCGATGATCGAATATCGGACATGTATTATATCGCGAGATAAAGGGATTTAGTTACAAATGTTAAAAGTTCACATGATCACGAGAGTCATTGTTGAATGTGTAGGAGTCAGTGCGGATCTCCAGGTCTGCTGGTGATTATTGATCGGAGGGGGGTCTCGATCATGTCTGCATTATTTGTGAACCGTAGGGTGACACACTTAAGGGATACTGACACGATTTAGGAGAAAATGTGTCATAGATAAATATTAAGAAAGCGCTGGAATCATTTCTATGGAAACCACAATTGTTTCGGGTGAAATTGCAGAAACTGGTTATGCATGTGATATTGAAATGTTGCAAGTGGTTTTATGTGAATGTTTGTTAATTAAAGTAATTAACAAAAATTTGAATAAAATAAATAAAAGAGTTTTATTAAATGAGATCTTGCATTAAATTTGGTGGAAATTTAATGGAGGTGAGTGGAATTTTGAGTGGAGGCATGTTTATGTGAGTGGGAGCTCCACCCACATGTATGATGGAAGAGGTGGGGGCACCTCCATGGCCACCGACCATGGGAGGGGGCTTCCCTACTCTCCCTATAAAGGCCCCCCTCCTCCTCTCGTCTCACACCTCCGCGTGAAGGATATCTCTCCCTCTAGAATTATTTCTCCATGGTCTCGGATTAGCGAGATACATGTTCCCGGTGGCTTTGTCTAAAAAAATTTGCTGCTTCCGCTGCATCACTAGAGTGAGGAGGCGGAGGTTGTCGAGATACCGAACGTGTGTGCGGTCACGGATGCACCACTGCTTTGCGGTGCTAGACTTGCTAGTGCTGGACCTGTTGGACTTGTTGGACTTCATCATGATCTCAAGATCGGCAAGTGTATGACTACATGATCCACGAAATCAGATTTCGTTAACAAAGCTTTTTCGCTCTTCAAGGGTATGTTCTCTATGGATGTACATCCACCCGTTGATTGTATCTAGGTAGATAGATCTTGGTGCTTAGTAGTTCACATCGTAGGATTTTTCTGTTTTCTATGCTACAAACCCAACATTAATTGCATGCCAGCTTGAATTCCTTTTAATGTGAATTGCATTTTACCAGAGTAACCATGTTGGATGTGAGTGATTGCATTAGAGATTTTTTAGGATTGTTTTCACATGTATGCATCTCATTACTATGCCAGACATGTGTGCCATAACTTTTGATGTGATGAAGGAAGCAAGCCACCAGAGATTGCATCACGAGGATGAATTTTTCCATCTGAATGAACTACAATACTTTGTTACAAGGATCAATGCCATATGAAGGGAATATGCCCGAGAGGCAATAATAAAATGGTTATTATCTTATTCCATGTTTATGATAATGTTTATTTCTCATGCTAGAATTGTATTAATGTTTAATCAGAAACATTAATACATGTGTGTTTAATAAATAAACCAGATTTCCTAGTTATGCCTCTCGTTTAACTAGCTTGTTGATTAACATATGATCAAGGTTTCCTAATCATGAACCTTGGATGTTGTTAATAACTAGATCATATCATTAAAAGACTGATATGATGAACATACATCCAAAGTAGATATAGCAATACAATCTAGTCATTAAGTTTACATTTCTACATCAAACACATACAAAGTATCCATAACCCTTAGACCATGAGATCATGTCAATCTCTAACACCGAAAGACTACCATGATAACATCAAACGTTACACCGTAATAGGTTGAATATAAAGGTGGGTTCATGTATTCTGAAAGTGTTATTAACATGGGTATGATTACTCGGCTGCGTATGTTTGTATACCCTAGCTACATGAAGGTTCATGGCCCATGAAGACCAAGAAGAAGGCCCAGGAAGCATCCGACGGAAGGCATAGTCTTGCTAGATAAGGAAATAGAAACCGACAGTGTATTGGTGTTGTAATCGTAAGTCTGTAACCTATCCGGCCTCGGGACCCAGCCTATTATATATAGGCTGGGAGGAGCCAGTGAAGAGGTACCAAAAAAAGCCTTGAGTGATCTGTAATCGATTTGACCATAAACAATTAGATGACTTCAACTCCCTTGTTTGTCTGATTACCCGATGAAATCCCCAGCGTTCTCTTTTCCTCAGAACCCTAAGTCCATAATCATGGGCATTTCGAAGGTTACCCCTCATCAATTTGTGTCGTCTGTGGGAAACCTGAACGCTGGAGTCATGGGTTCGACAGACCCCTTTTCATCAAGCAACAATCTGACGGAAGCGACACCACGCCCGCCCACCCCTGTCTCGGTTCCTGTCGACTTCAAGAGCAAATCCAATCTCATCATCGGAAGTTTCCACTTTCGTGTAGGGGAACCCGAAGAACCACACCTATAACCTCCAATTTCATCGAGACCGTCGGTCAAAAAATTTGTGCCCACGGTGATACCTGCATCTTCTGTCGGATCAGCCATAGAATCTACGCCGGAGCCGGCAAATGACAAAGAAAACTCTGGAGAACCAGGAGATATGGGGGATCTTGAAGGTCTCTCCCTCTAATCAGTATCCCAACCAACGGCACCACGTGGAGCAAGCCCAGTAAACACTAAACCCGAAGAAAGCAATGAAAGTATCAACTTCAGAATCAGGATGGCCGAAATCTACCTAGAACAGAAACTACTAGACTTCACCGATCCTCCAAACAATGTCTCCCTCGGATCCGATGACGACGTCACTAGTTCATAGATAACGCACCACCAAGTGTGCGTGATTATTGGGGACGCCTCAACTCAGCGTGACTCCAACGGTAACCCCATCTTTGATCCCAATGATATTTTGTAGGATGACAATGTAGGAGATCATGAAAACTAAGGAGACCTGACAAACAACCGCATAATCCAAGGAGGAGGAGAACCACATGGAGCTGAGTGGAAAACCCTCGAGCTATCAGCCGGAGCATGGCAAAAAGCAAGGGATGCTGTATCGATTGTCGTCCCAGTGATAGCTGAAGCCACACGCGAATAATTAATGGCCTACCAATACCTGCTCCATCACAAGAAAAGGGATCTACTAAGGATGTAGAGGCAACTCGATGAAAGAAAAAGGCTAGCCAACAAATCCAGACTTCGACGAACTCGGCTAAGTTCTACCCAAGGATCAAGCAGTGTAACTAGAGGATCACAGCCAAGGAGAGGGGCCTCATGACTGCAGAATGATACATCCAAAACATATCTACTTTCCCGAACACTTTTGCTATTGTTTTTCCTCTAAACTTGTGTGATTTGGATACAACTAACATGGACTGACGCTGTTTTCAGCAGAATTACCTTGGTGTCTAGTTTTTGTGCAGAAAATCAACTATCAGAAAAAATCCCGGAAAATATGCCAAAAATCCTATTTCACCAGAAGACTCATGGAGTCAGAAGACGAGACGGAGTAGGGCCATGAGGGGCCCACACCACCTTGTCGTGCGGGCCAGGCCTGGACGCGCCAGGGGGTGGTGTGGCCACCTCAGCTGCCCCCTCGACCTCCCTCTTCGCCTATAAGATGCCTCTTGACCTAAAAACCGAGGAGGGTTCGACGTTTTTCCAGAGAGAGTTCCGCTACGCCGCCACTATTAGATTCCGCGATTCAGAACCAGAAACTCCGTTCTGGCACCCGGCCGGGATGGGGAATTGGAGGATATCATCGCCATCATCACCACCATCGCTTCTCCATCGACCATCCATGATTCCCCCATCTATGAGTGAGTAATCCCCCGCTATAGGCTATGGGGATGGTAGGGATTGGATGAGATCGTTCATGTAATGGCATCAGATTGTTAGGGCATTGTGCCTAGTATCTATTATTAGTGCTTTTTGACTTTGTTGCAACTTGTTATGCTTAATGCTTGTCACTAGGGCCCGAGTGCCATGATTTCAGATCTGAACATCTTATTGATTCATTGTGATAGTATTGTTTATGGTATTACCTGCAGGTTGTATACACACATTGTTGTCCGGAACCAAAGGCCCCGAAGTGACAGCAATCGGGATAACCGGAGGGGATGGCTTTGATGTGAGGATCACATGTGTTTAGGGAGTGTTAATGCTTTGCTCCGGTGCTCTATTAAAAGGAGAACCTTAATTGCCAGTAGTTCCCTTGAGGCCCCGCTGCAAACGGGCTGGCAGGACAAAACATGTTGTGCAAGTTCTCATTGCGAGCACGTATGACTATATATGGAACACATGCATATGATTATTTAGTACTTGGATGCTTTATCTTATTTATCTGCAAATGCCCTATGTCTTGATTGCTATATGAATTCCCTTTTTCATGCAACGTCCGTCCATCCATCCCTATGCCTACCGCACTTTAATCCTACTGCTTACTGCTATTGTTAGTACCGTCTTTACTTTTACTACTGTTGTTACTTTGCTATTGTTACTACAAAACGGTTGGTACTGATAAACTCTTGTGAGCAAGATTGTTTCCAGGTGCAGCTAAATTGACAACTCAGCTGTTAAGGCTTATAAATATTCTTTGGCTCCCCTTGTGTCGAATCAATAAACTGGTTTTCACTTCCCTCGAAAATACTGCAATACACCCCGTATACTTGTGGGTCATCAAGACTATTTTCTAGCACCATTGTTGGGGAGCATAGCTCTATTTATTAAGTTCACTTGGAATCACTATTGTTCGCTGCCATCCATCCATCATGGGTAAGTCTCGTGATGGCAAGGTTCCTATTTTACCATCCACTACAAGGAGAGGTACGGTTATGAACACCTCTGTTGCTCTTGATTCACCATCTGTGATGAGTAAGCTCCTTACACCACCACATACACATGCTACACATACTGCTACTACTGCTGAATCTGAAACTTCTGATACTTATGATGCTGCTTCTACTGTGCTTGATAAAAGTGGTTCATTGGGTCCTTTCCTAGATGTTACAATTGCTAGAACTATAGCTAGAAATACTAAAACCCCTAATGAAGGCACTACTACCCCTGTCAGTTCACCTGAGTCTAGAGAGAGCTATGATATTGAAGACGGGTATATATAAATGAATGATGAATTTATAAAAGAATGTCAAAATACACATGGTAAAAGTGCTATTAAGAGTCTCCTTGAGAGGCGTACCATAAAACCTAAATTGTCTCCTGATGCTAAGTTTGCTACATCTCCCATAAACATTAAAGATTAGGATTATGATTTCTCTCTCGATTTATCTTACATAACTATTATTGAGAAAGAACCTTTTTGTGGAACTAAGAATTAAAGTGTTGTATCACATATGACTGAGCTTTCTACCATGAGTGGCCTATTTTCTGATGATATTAAGATGCCCACCTACTTTGTTGTTAAATTTTTCCCTTTTTCACTAAAAGGAGAAGCTAAAACTTGGTTTAATAATTTACCAACTGGATCTATTAATAGCCCTGATTGCTTGGTTAGTACCTTCTTCAGAAATATTTTCCTCCTAGTGCTAGACATGCTATTTTTGTAGGAACCTTTTGATTTTAAACAGGGAGAAAAATAGGTATTGCTTGAATCATGGGCAAGGTTTTGTGCTTTGATTCATGCACAAGCTGGATGTCCATTACCTAAGAATGAGCTTCCTAATATATATTATAATGGACTAACTGAAGAATCTAGGACATACCTAGATAGTTGTGCTGATTGTGTTTTTAGGAATAGAACTCCTGAAGAAGCTGAGGAATTAATGGCTAAAATAAGCAAGAATTAGGATGACTAGACTTCGCCTAAGTCAACTACTCCTGAGACAACTACACCTGAGTTAACTGTGCCTGCGCCAACAACAACATCAAAGAAGAGAGGAGTTATTGAACTAAATGATGAAGTCATAAAGGAAGCTAAGAAATGTCTTAAGGAGAAGGGTATTAAAGCTGAACACGTGAATAATCTACCTCCTATAGAAAAATTATGTAAGCCAATCTCTCATCATCCACTATTGAGGTACACTCTCTCCAACACTTTGATGATGGTGATATTCCTTACTCTAAACCTCATGATCAATGCTTAGAAGAATTTGATATTTTTATTGTTAACCAGGATAATTTCAGTAAAAGAGTGCAAAATCATCTAATGGAAAACTCTAGAGCTATTACTGAGTTAAAAGATATTGTGGAAAGAACCTCTAATGATGTTAAAATGCTTGTTAAAGACTTCCAAATGGTTCAAACTCAATTTGATTAGCTTATTAAAGTACAAAAAGACTTGCTAGTTAATGCTGCTAAAGAAAAACATGCTTATAAAATTAGAACTAGAAGTGGTGCTGCCACTCAAGATCCTCTATATCCTGACGGGCATCCTAAAAGAATTGAGCAGGATTCTCAACAAATTGAAAATAGTGGCACTTCTCCTAAGAAAAGAAAAAAGAAACGTAAAAATATTGTAGAATCTCCTGAACCTACTATAGCTCCCAATAGTATATTTGTCTCTGATGCTGAAACTAAAAGTGGTAATGAGGAAAACGATGCTCCAAATAAAGAAAAAGTTGAAGAAGAACCTGAAAGGCACACTAATAATACTGAATACACTAAAGAAGATTTTGTTGCTAAAAAACATGGTAATGGAAGAGAGCATTGGGTCCAAAAACCTATGCCTTTCCCTGATAAGAAACACAAGTCAAAGGAAGATGAACACTACAACAAGTTTTGTGAGTGGATGAAACCTTTATTCTTGCAAATTGCTTTGACTGATGCTATTAAATTTCATCCTTATTCAAAGTATATGCAGGGTATTGTCTCTAATAAAAGGAAGATCTCTAATGAAGAAATTTCTACTTTGCTTGCTAATTATTCCTTTAATGGTAAAGTTTCAAAGAAACTTGGAGACCCTGGGATTCCAACTATTCCATACTCTATTAAAAATAGTTATGTTAGAACTGCTTTGTGTGATTTGGGAACAGGAGTTAGTGTTATGCCTTTCTCTCTCTACAAGAGACTTCAATTGGAAAAACTAATACCAAATGATATATCCTTGCAAATGGCTGATAAATCTACTACTATTCATGTTGGTATATGTCAGGATGTACCTGTTCAAGTTGCTCATAACTGCTTGATATTAACTGTTGTTGTGCTTGAAATGCCTGAAGATGACAATATGTCTATTATTCTTGGGAGACCTTTTCTTAATACTGCATGAGCTGTTATTAATTGTAATCAAGGAAAGGTGACTTTTAATGTCAATGACAAGGAGCATACTGTCTATTTCCCCAAGAAGATTGATAGGACCTATGGTTCAAATTTAGTTGAACATGTTGAGGGCATTCAAGTTGGAGAAATATATTGTCCCATACCAAGAGAAAAATATGAAATTATTATGGTTGGCACCATTGCTATCAAGGTGGAGGTAACATAATCATTTAGTGGACTACAAAGTTGTGTTTCATATATAATTGTTTTGGTAACAAGACCTGATCAACCTTGTTAACAAAAGGATTTTAATGAACAAAACAATGTTCGACCATGATTATCTTTGTTTACTTTTATTTTATCCAATTTAGTTTGTGCTTTCGCTTAGTTTACTTTTCTGTTGCTAGTTGCTTGCATATTAGAGTGTCTTAGAACTTCTGAAGTTTAGGTTTCATTTTTCTTTTGCATCATTTCAAAATCATCTTTCTGCAGAAAAATCATTCATCAATACCTGAAAATTGCTAAAAAAATAAAGTGTCTCAAAAAATCTCAGAAAATTCATATTAAAATTTTAAGTGAAAAAGGGGTAGAGAAGTGCCTCGGGAGTACCAGGGGGCCCACCAGGAAGGCACATCACCTGGTGGCGCGGCCACACCAGGAGCGCGCTTGGCCATGGTGTGGGCCACCCTTGGCCCTCCACTCACTCTCTCACTTGCCACTGCTCTCTCTCTCTCCCAAGAAAACATCAGTTCATTCCTCAAACTCGCGTTCTTGTTGTTCTTGTCCACGATCTTTTGATCTCCTTGCTCAGCCCATCTTTGCTGCTGAAATTTGGAGCATTTGTTCTCCGATATGTGACTCCTCTGCTTGTCCAAGTAGATTTGTGTTTAGTGGATTATATCTTGAGTATTTTGATATTGTAGGTGACATGTTATGAGTGCTTGTAAGCTTGTTCAATGCTTATAGAAATTATGTTGATGCATGTTCGGGCCTCTTACAAGTCCCTATAAGTAGTTCCTTTCATTTTGTAATCACTTTGCAATCACTTGTATGATGGATGTTTAAATTTTAGAATAGAAGAAGAAAAACAACCACACTTTTGGAGAGATATTTGGGAGAGACACACCCAGGAGGGCAAGGCCTTCAAGATCGGCCTCTCAATTTAGGCCATCATATAATGAAGATCTTATTGCACCATGCTTTGGAAACGAAGGAGATGAGGGAGATGCTCACCCATCTACTTTCCCTTGTTTTACCTTTTTGCAAGCTGCAGGGATCCTCGACGAGTTCTTACTCCTTGTTTAGAGGGTTGGGCTGACTACTTTCATGGAGGATGAGAGTGAGCAATATGCTGCGCTCACCAAAACTTTCGATGAGAGTTTCGCTTTCACTAACACCCCTTATTAGTCCACTATTTCGTTCAAAATTTATAATCTGCCTATTACCATGCCATTGGAAATATTTTGCAACATTATAGGCATAGGCATGACTGGGACAGTGAAGAAGATTCAAGGTCGACCCATTGATTTGCTAGAGCTCTACCGAAGTGTGACAAATGACGATGACCGCGCAGCTCAGCGCGGGAAGATAAGGAACATTCAACTCCCAGCTCTTAGATATTTTGCTTATTATCTTGCCACTAGTATTCTTGGTAGGGAGAACACTAGTAACATTTCTAATTATCATGTAGCCTTCCTCGCTGCTGCACTTAATAATGATATCAAGTATAATCTTGGTTCTCTCATTGCTCGCCGCCTAGCCGCTAGAGGACCTATTTATGGAGGCATTATTGCCTCACGCATGGTGGTTGCTTTAGAACTTTCTGTGGATCCTAATGACACTGTGTTGACTCCACAAAGGCTTGATCTTGCTACTATGAAAACACATAACTTTGTTACTACTGACTCTAGTACCCAGAATCTAGTATACAGGATGTTGTTTACTAATGGAGATGAGAGGGAAATTCCTTTGCCACAATCTACTTTGTTCAGTATTCACAGGAGGCCATGGTCGCGCTCCAAGGAGGAGGTGGACGAGCAGCTTCGCTTGCTGGGTTTCCACAGGTAGCACCAGGAAGATGTGCCCTCTTATGACTATTCTGCGCACTACGCGGGGGCATCCTCGAGCTCATACCAGGACGAGGGCACCTCCTCGCCGTACCACAGAGGCGATCCATCTTGGCCAGCTTGGGATTGATACCCGATTAGGCCAAAAGCCTAAGCTTCGGGGGAGGTACTCCGACAGCACACTCATCTACTTATCATGTTCAGTCGGCACTTTGTATATCCATGTTTCGCTTTCTTTTTATTTTTTGTTCTTGCTTTGTTTCTGCTTTCCAAAACACAAAAAGACTAAAAATATTTTCGTTGTTTCTCTTTGTTTGCTTCTTTTTCTTTTTGCCTTGGTTTGCCTTTCTCCTTTTAACCATGTTTTGATTATTCGAAAAACCCAAAAAGATTTCGCTTTGCTTGTTCTTTATTTTGGTTCTTGCCTTTAAAAATCGAAAACCCAAAAATATTTGTTGTTCTTCTTTGGTTTTGTGAAGTTTGTTGCAGGGTTCAGCAGTCCTCACTGGAGTTTGGTTTCATGTTATTATTCAAGCCACACAAGTGAAGGGCAATAATGAAGATTAATAACAACTTGAGGTCTGGTAAGAGGCTGGTAACGAACTCTATTTTTTTCATTTTTGTAAATATACTCATCATTACAGGCATGCTTAGTCCGTTCATGTAAGGTATATGTTATTCATGGACTCTTAGTAGTTCTTGCTTTCTTATGATTAGCTCCAGCTTGCTAATAGTTTGTAGCATGTCATATGAATGTTTGCTTGCATTGTTCTATTCATAACTTGGTATGACACTGCGGTATCCTCCTTTGAATGTTTCACTTGAATTGACTTGGCACATGCTCACGCATGCAAATGACTGAAACAATCAGTTAAGCCTCGATGAATCATTTTGCCTCAGGGTTCTTGAATCACTTTCATGCCATAATTAGTCCTGTTTTGTTGCAAGCATGATTATGACAGTTATTGCTCTCTCGTTTGTCACTCCCTTTCTATTGCTAGCCTTCACTTGTGCTGAGTATAATCTTTACTCGTGCATCCAACTCCCCAAAACCAATATTGCCAAAAGTGTCCACCATACCTACCTATTAGGATCATTTGCTATTCCATGCATATTAAGTATGCCTTATTTTCTTCCGAATAAAATGTTTGCTTGTTATGAGAAAGTTAGTTAGTAAAGCTCTCACGAACTTGATGGCACACTTTACTTTTCCTGCATTTAATAATCTTGAACCATTTTGTCCATCTTTGTTGCATATATGTTTGCGCTTTATAAGTTGAAGTTAGCAGAACCATGTATCATGGGGAACGCTTTCAACATTGCACTTACTATTCCGTTGATATCATGATTCTTTTTCTTATGGATCCCGACGGTGTGAAATAAAAGGGGAACTTGTAAGATCATGGAGTTTGTATGTGTGTTAGAGAGACACCTAGGCCGCTAGCCTAAGCCATGCCTAATCATGGTGGAAACTTGCAGCATAAACATAATGAGCACTCTATGAAGCATCCTCAATAAAAACCTATGCAAATTTCAAATAAAAAGATCGCTGATATGCTCATTGTCTGCTTGCCTTGTGATTTTGATTATGGGATAGCTCCTGTATCATGTGCAAGGGGTACTCCGTTGGCGGTTCTCTATGATACATATGTACTTACAATGACACGAGCTTACTTGTGACTGAAGTTGAGTAGCATGAGCTTCGGTCTTCGTAAGTAAGGGGCATGAGACTTCGACTTATAACTTGTCAAGCATATCCTCTTAGTTGTGTCACTTTAACCTTAATCACCTAAAATATGCTTATGATAGGGGCAATGAGAGCTGAAAGCTAATAAGTACCATACTTTCAGCATTTGGAAGCCTTTCAAACTTTTCAAAACCTTTTCATTTCCTTTTTAAGTCACCACTTATTGTTTGAGCACTTTCTTGAGAGCATAGTTGTCATTCTTAGTGTAATGTGCTTGTTTCAAAACTTGGTTATTTATGTCATGACTTTGATGCTTGTATCCCTGATATCTTTACTTCTAGTCTTCACCTGAACTTCAGAGGTGCCTTGGCATTTATATTTTCCCTACGATCAAAGGCAAGCGAGATACCACTCTATCAAACCTTTTTATGAGCATTGCAATGTTGCTTATGTTTATGTTCAATGCCACTTATTATTTTTGAGTTGAAATCTCTTCATAGCTTGCAGTGTCTATTGAGTGACCTTATTTTGCATACTCCTTATTATGAATTGTCTAAGTACTTGATCATATGCTGAGAATATATACATCATATGAAGCAAACGTGTTCGTGAAAGTTTCTTTATCGCATTCAGTTTTCAACTGAATTGCTTGAGGATAAGCAATAAGCTAAGCTTGGGGAGAGTTGATACGTCCAAAACGTATCTACTTTCCCGAACACTTTTGCTATTGTTTTTCCTCTAAACATGTGTGATTTGGATACAACTAACACGGACTGGCGCTGTTTTCAGCAGATACCTTGGTGTCTGGTTTTTGTGCAAAAAATAAACTATCAGGAAAAATCCTGAAAAATATGCCAAAAATCCTATTTCACCAGAAGACTCGGAGCCAGAAGACGAGATGGAGTAGGGCCACAAGGGGCCCACACCACCTGGCTGCGCAGGCCAGGCCTAGTTGTGCCAGGGGGTGGTGTGGCCGCCTTGGCTGCCCCCTCGGCCTCCCTCTTCGCCTATAAGATGCCTCTTGACCTAACAACCGAGGAGGGTTCGACGTTTTTCTAGAGAGAGTTCCGCTTCGCCGCCACCATCATATTCCGCGATTCGGAACTAGAAACTCCGTTCTGGCACCCTGCCAGGACGGGGCCATCATCGTCACCATCGCTTCTCCATCGACCATCCATGATTCCCCCATCTATGAGTGAGTAATCCCCCGCTGTAGGCTATGGGGATAGTAGGGATTGGATGAGATCGTTCATGTAATGGCATCAGATTGTTAGGGCATGGTGCTTAGTATCTATTATTAGTGCGTTTTGACTCTGTTGCAACTTGTTAAGCTTAATGCTTGTCATTAGGGCCCGAGTGCCATGATTTCAGATCTGAACATGTTATTGATTCATTATGATAGTATTGTTTATGGTCTTACCTGCAAGTTATATACACTCATTATTGTGCGGAACCAAAGGCCCTGAAATTACAGCAATCGGGATAACTAGAGGGAATGACTTTGATGTGAGGATCACATGTGTTCACGGAGTGTTAATGCTTTGCTCCGGTGCTCTATTAAAAGGAGCACCTCAATTGCTAGTAGTTCCCTTGAGGCCCCGCTGCAAACGGGCTGGCAGGACAAAACATGTTGTGCAAGTTCTCATTGCGAGCACGTATGACTATATATGGAACACATGCCTATGATTATTTAGTACTTGGATGCTTTGTCTTATTTATCTGCAAATGACCTATGTCTCGATTGCTATATGAATTCCCTTTTCCATGCAATGCCCGTCCATCCATCCCTATGCCTACCGCGCTTTAATCCTACTGTTTACTGCTATTGTTAGTACTGTCTTTACTTTTACTACTGTTGTTACTTTGCTATTTCTACTACAAAACTGTTGCTACTGATAAACTGTTGTGAGCAAGATTGTTTCCAGGTGCAGCTGAATTGACAACTCAGCTGTTAAGGCTTATAAATATTCTTTGGCTCCCCTTGTGTCAAATCAATAAATTGGGTTTCACTTCCCTCCAAAATACTGCGATACACCCCCTATACTTGTGGGTCATCAAGACTATTTTCTGGCACCATTGCTGGGGAGCATAGCTCTATTTATTAAGTTCACTTGGAATCACTATTGTTCGCTGCCATCCATCCATCATGGGTAAGTCTCGTGATGTCAAGGTTCCTATTTTACCATCCACTACAAGGAGAGGTACGGTTCTGAACACCTCTGTTGCTCTTGATTCACCATCTGTGATGAGTAAGCTCCTTACACCACCACATACACATGCTACACATACTGCTACTACTGCTGAATCTGAAACTTCTGATACTTATGATGCTGCTTCTACTGTGCTTGATAAAAGTGGTTCATTAGGTCCTTTCCTAGATGCTACGATTGCTAGAACTATAGCTAGAAATACTAAAACCCCTAATGAAGGCACTACTACACCTGTCAGTTCACCTGAGTCTAGAGAGAGCTATGATATTGAAGACGGATATATATAAATGAATGATGAATTTATTAAAGAATGCCAAAATACTCATGGTAAAAGTGCTACTAAGAGTCTCCTTGAGAGGCATACCATAAAACCTAAATTGTCTCCTGATGCTAAGTTTGCTACATCTCCCATAAAACCTAAATTGTCTCCTGATGCGTACCACAATACTCCTTCTTCATCTTTAGTGAAACCAGGTACCTTTCCTGTACCAATACGACGTTTGATTCCGTCGATACTTTCATTCCCCTTCTGGGCTTCCTTGATTTGGCTAATCAAAGTGGGTTGAAGTTCAATTCTAGCTAAGAATCCTTTGCTAACTAATTTTGTCCTGAATTGCTCCAACTCTTCATACAAACTTGGTTGCTTCTCCTTGATCATGGTGTTTAGCCTACACGGCAATCTGCTAAGAGCATCCGCTACCACATTGGCTTTGTCGGGGTGATAGTGAATGTCAAGGTCATAATCCTTGACTAACTCTATCCATCTTCTTTGCCTCATATTCAGCTCCTTCTGAGTGAAGATATATTTTAAGCTCTTATGATCTGAGTAAATCTCACAACGATTACCCATCAAATAATGACGCCATGTCTTCAATGCTAGAACCACAACTGCTAGCTCAAGATCATGGGTCGGATAGTTCTGCTCATGCTGCTTCAGTTGTCGAGACAGATACGTGATGACTTTGCCTTTTTGCATCAATAGACATCCTAGGCCAATCTTGGATGTGTCACAATACACATCAAACGGCTTCTTGATGTCTGGCATGACCAATATTGGAGTTGATATCAATCTCTTCTTCAACTCCTGGAAACTGGCTTCACACTTGTCTGTCCATTCAAACTTCTTGTCCTTTTTCAACAATTGGGTCATGGGTCGGGCTATGCTCGAGAATCCTTCTACGAACTTGCGGTAGTATCCTGCTAATCCGAGAAATGCACGGACTTGGGTTTGAGTGGTTGGGGTGTGAGACCAGGCACATGGCTTAATAGGATTGATAGAATACTCATACCAACAAGTTGCAACTTCTTTTCTGGAAGCTCATTCGAAAAGAACTCTAAGGTTAAGCGTGCTTGGCCTAGAGCAATTCTAGGATGGGTGACCGATCGGGAAGTGGGTACCGGGTGCGCACGAGTGAGGACAAAGTGTGCAGAAAAGACTAGTGTTGGTCTGTGGGGCCAGTCTAGATATCCTATTAAGGTGCCAGGAGTGACACCCCCCGGGCCCAGGAGTGGACGGGGTGTTACAAAGTGGTATCAGAGCCGACCCTTGTGATTACATGGGTGTGTGTGTGTCAGTGGCGGGACATGTGGAGCATGGCGCGCGTGGCCCGAGTGGACACGGCATGGCACATGTGCCGACACTGGGCGCACTGACGCGTGCCAAGAGGGAACGTTCCTGGGGTGTGCTTGATCGATGAGGGCATCAATCTTCTAAAGGGTGGGTGTATGTGAGACCAGGCACATGGCTTAATAGGATTGATAGAATACTCATACCAACAAGTTGCAACTTCTTTTCCGGAAGCTCATTCGAAAAGAACTCTAAGGTTAAGCGTGCTTGGCTTAGAGCAATTCTAGGATGGGTGACCAACCGGGAAGTGGGTACCGGGTGCGCACGAGTGAGGACAAAGTGTGCAGAAAAGACTAGTGTTGGTCTGTGGGGCCAGTCTAGATATCCTATTAAGGTGCCAGGAGTGACACCCCCCCGGGCCCAGGAGTGGACGGGGTGTTACATGGGGCTTCCCATTCTTCGACATCTTTGATCTTGGCGGGATTAACAGAGACTCCTCCGGCAGACACGATATGTCCTAGGAATCCTACTTCCTTTAGCCAAAACTCACACTTGCTGAACTTGGCATATAGCTGATGCTCTCTCAGGGTTTCTAGGATAACTCTCAGATGTTGCTCATGCTCTTCTTCTGACTTGGAGTAGATGAGGAGGTCGTCGATAAACACAACTACAAACTTATCTAGGAAATTCATAAAGATCTTATTCATGTTCATGAAATAAGCAGGGGCATTGGTTAATCCAAAAGACATAACCGTATACTCGTATAAACCATAGCGAGTAGTAAAGGAGATCTTCGGAATATCCGTTGCACGAATCTTAAGTTGGTGATAACCAGTCCTAAGATCAATCTTTGAGAATACCTGAGCTCCGGTCAACTGATCAAATAGATCCTCTATCTTTGGCAAAGGGTACTTGTTCTTGATAGTGACATCATTCAACTTCCCGTAATCTGTGCATAGACGGTTGCCTCCATCTTTCTTGTCGACAAATAACACTGGTGATCTACATGGTGATGCGCTTGGTTGAATCAAGCCTTTCTCCAACATGGCATCCAACTGCTTCTTCAGTTCCACTAACTCTGAAGGGTTCATGCTATAGGATCTCTAGGCTATAGGTTCGGTTCCGGGGATTAGTTCGATAATGAACTCGATATCCCTATCCGGGGGCATACCTGGCAATTCATTTGGGAATACGTCGGGGTATTCACAGACTACTCTGACTTGGTCTATGGTGGGCAGGGCTACACTCTTGTTGCACTTGAATTGATGGGGTAAGGTTTCAGAGATATGCTCTACTATGACTCCAGAACTACTGTTCATGGTGATGGCTTTCTTAGCACAGTCTATCAGTCCTTTATGCCTTGACATCCAGTCCATACCTAGTACTACTTCCAATCCTTTGGTTCCAAGTACAATTAGGTTGGCATAAAAATATATCCCATGTATTCTGATAGGCACAGCTATGCAAATTTTTCTAGCTTTGGTTGTTGAACCAGGGAGTTGAACTATCATGACATGCTTCAGGTTGGTTGGGTGAATCCTACTAGTGCATGCAAATTCTTCGGTGACAAATGAATGCGATGCTCCCGAATCAAACAATACTCTTGCTAAAACTGAGTTGAGAAAACATACCCAACAATACATCTGGTGCTTCCTGGGCTTCTTTTGCATTCATGTGGAAGAGACGGCTATTGCGGTTGTGAGGGTTCCCTGGGGCAAATCTCCTTCCTGGTTGAACACGACATTGCTGCTGAGTTGGGGCATTCACATTGGCATTGGGTGCAGTCTTCTTGGGACACTCATTAGAGTAGTGACCCTTCACTCCACACTCGAAACAAGTGATCTGGGACTTGTCCTTGACTGCAACAGGCACAACATTGCTGCCAGTTCTGGGTGCAGTGTTGTTGTTGTGGTTCTTGAGAGGGGCACGGTTGAAATTGTTGGCGTTACCGGAGT
Source organism: Avena eriantha (assembly GCA_910589775.1). Lineage (NCBI taxonomy): Eukaryota > Viridiplantae > Streptophyta > Magnoliopsida > Poales > Poaceae > Avena > Avena eriantha. The sequence continues at coordinate 128,499,578 of OU342741.1, read as the reverse complement.
TGTGATTGTTTCCTCCGGGCTTAACATTGCCTCCGCTATGGTTGGGGTAGCTTGGGCGAGACGTTGGGGGTCAGTTGTTCCTTGGTGCATATCCTGGTGAAGGGTTGGGACGGTACTTCTGGTGACTACTGGTTCCAGACTGCTGCATCATACGACGCTTGCGGTTGTCATTTGCCTGGTTAATCTTCCCTTCCATCTGAATGGCAGAGTCGACTAGCTCTTCGAGATCCTGGAAACGGATGTTGACGAGGACAGTCTACATCTCATCATGCAGTCCGTTCAAGAATCTCTCCTTCTTCTTGGCCTCCGTGTTGATCTCATCAGGTGCATATCTGGCAAGTGACAGGAATCTGTCACGGTACTCTACCACAGTCATTCTTCCTTGCTTCAATTCACGAGATTCATCTTTCATTCTGTTGACTAGACCTTGTGGCACGTGGGTGCGACTGAACTTGACTTTGAATGCTTCCCATGTCATCATTTGACCATGGTTCATATTGCGGATGCTATTCCACCAAGCTCTTGCATCTCCTGCCAGATAGTGGGTGGCGAAGAGAACTTTCTCATTTTCATCAACTCTTGCAACTTCGAGGTTGTTTTCCATGGTTTGTAACCAGTCATCAGCATCTAATGGGTTCTCAGAGATGCTAAAGATTGGGGGATTGGTATTCTGGAAGTTCTTCAGCTTGGATCCTTGATGATCCTGATTTCTATGCCCTTGGTTGTTGAGAGCCATTTGGGCGATCTGTTGAAGTGTTGCTAAGTTGGCTTGGCGCTCTGCCCTGCTTGCTTCACGGTCTGCGATGAGATTCTGCAAGATCTGCAGCATTGGGTCTTGCGACGAGCTGCTCCCTCCTTGGTTTCCACGAGTCATCTGAAGATTGAGATGGATATAGAGGTAAGAGGGAAATTCTAAGGTTCATGGTTTTGGGTTTTCAAAGCTAAAACTTTGAGTTAGACTCAGGTTTTTCAACTAGCTTCATTTTCATTCATGCAAGCAAGCACACGATACAACACACACCACAACAATCAAAGGGAAAACAGATGGTTTGAAGAACCATTCTGCAAGCTACGATACAATGAGATTGATACATCTCAAGCTACGATAGTGCTCTAGTGCATCTACTCATCGTCGATGAAGTCGGAGTCATCATCGTCAGTGTAGAAGTCCACGGCATCCTCCTCCAGAAAGTCATCATCGTTGCTGAGGTAAGAATCCATGTCTCCCTGGATGTCTTCACCCTCATCTTCTTCTTCCTTTGCTGCAAGGTAAGCTTCCTGCTCCTTGATGGTCTTCTCGAGGTCGGCCACCTTCTTGCGAAGACGGGCGATGGTGCGATCCTTCTTGGCACGCTGGCGGCGAAGAGACGGGCGGTCTTGGACAAGTAGTGCGAAAGTCTGGGCCTTCTGGTCGGCAATGGCACGGTTCTGGTTGGCTAACTCTCTGGCATTGTCCAGTTCCTGCTGTCTGTCATGCAGCAAGAAGTCAAGGTTCTCCACTTGACGCCTCAACTCGGGGTGACCCGGCATCTCCATTGGCATTCCCATGAAGTCACGTCTTGCATAGTGGGCAAAACCCGTTCCTTGGATCTTGTTGACGCTGAGGGCACATAGACGTGTGAGAGCTTCATGCATTGCCCTGGCTAATCCATCTAGCCAGTTGTTCTCTCTCACGGAGAACTGAATTCTCCCAGAAATTGGTGCTTCGATGCTTCCTCTAAGATCCGCAGTGACTAGCCACTTTAGGTCTCCTCCTGGGGGTCCTGGAAGTTGAGCTCCAAGGAACTCAGGATGTGGGCATCCCAGTAACTCCGACAGTGAATCCAGATCCCTCTCGAAGATCAGCTGACCTCCGTTTCTCAACTGGTAGAACTTGCTGATGAGTCTCCATCTACAAGAGTTAAGGATGAGGAAGTTAGTGAAGTGATCAAGTGTGTCAAATTTTAAGTAGTAGTATAAGAATTTTGAGGAACATGAATTTTTGAGGAAGAATGAATTCACAAGGATAAGAGAGGAGATAGTTTTTCATAAATACTCACTTTGGTTTTGAAACTAATTTTTTGTTCGGACGTCCATTCTAACTAGGGTCTCCTATGGTCAGGATGGCTCTGATAGCAACTTGTCAACACCTGGGTTTTTAATCCCAGATGCCCGTTATGCCATACCTCGCAATCCCAGGATTACCATTTTTTGCGAGACATAACGGATTGGATATCACAGTACATCATCCATTACAAACCATACATAAGGTCTTACACAAATAAGGATCTCATGATCCAGTCTTAATACAACAAGTAGCGGAAATAAAAGATAAGCATAGCGGTGGGGTCCATCTTCAGGGGCACAGGCAATGCTAACGAAGGCAGATAGTCCTAGTTATCATAGCCGTCCTGCTAGCCATCATCTTGATAGTCTCCTTCATAGTCTGGCCATAATAATAGCCAGGGACAAAAGCCATGAGTACTCTTTAAGTACTCGCAAACTACCACTAACAAGTAGGATAGTTCTAAAGTAAAGTGCTAACTCTAAGTTTAACTATAAAGTTAAGTTTGAAACCTAAGCTGAGTTCTGAAGCAAAGAAAGATAAAGTAAAGTTCTAAAATCACTTAAGTTGGGAAGCTATTGTCATAAACACAACCCTGTTGTGGTCAAGTCAAGATTCATCATTCATTTCAAGTTATTTAGAAAACATCTGACAACGAAATAGTATGGCCATTCCAACTGTCCATAACCGCAGACGCGGCTATTCGAATAGTTTGACACTCTGCAGAGGTGGTACACTTTCACCACAAGATTCGATACATCTGTCAGGGATAACCCTGAATCATCATACTTAGTATGCAGATAATAAAACATAACCTTCCCTTTACACACCCTAGTATAAGCACCTCTCCTATGAGCATGGCCTCCCAACCATAACCATCTGTCATCTTGGGCACTGCATAGGTGGACATCATGAGAGGTAGCCTCAGCTCAAACCTCTCCCGTGAGGGAACTAATACTAATGCATATAAATTTCCAGCTAAGCCTTACCCAATTCAGGTAGTGTGGTTGTACGGTAAATTTGGAATGGTATCGCATCCGAATCCAACCATCAGTTTTATAAAAGGGGTCAAGGCTCATGCCTCAACATTTTCAGCATCATCAACCATTTGTATTTCTCAACACATGTCAAAACATCTCAATAGAATGACTCATCATTCGAAGGTTTTCATAACTCATTTTCACCAAGTGTTCCCATCTAAAGTGACTCAAGTTTTTGATCCACTCTAAATTACTAAGTTAAGAGTGTTCACTAAGGTGGAAAAGAGGGGTTCAATCTCATGCCATAGAATGACATCTAAAGGGGTTCTAAATAGGTCAAGTTTTATACTTTTTATGCTACCTTCAAAACAAGTAAAGATCTTTGTGTAAACTAAGGGAAGTAAAACTTGTAAATAAAACTTGGGGTACTAATAGTCAAAGGGGTGTGATCAAAGCATGCCTAAGGCATCTTTGCTAAACCATCTAGTTTGGTGCTAGCTTGCTAAGCACTAAACTTGCAAGTGTTAGCTTGCATTGTTAAGGGTGGCTTGCACTTGGATACTGCTAGCTTGCTAATAGTAGCTTGCCTTGGTTGGTGCAGTGGTTGAAGTTTTCTTCTTCTTCTTCTTCTTGGTAGAACTCCTCCTCCTCAAAAGCTTGGTCGTTACTATCGTCTATAAATACCTATGGAGTACACAAATCACCAAACAATACTTAACTAGGCTAAGTAGCATTCTAATACACATATTTGATGATCTATTACCATCACAAGCATCACAAGTTTAATTCAATGGTTTCATCCTTTTTATTTTAGAAAAGTAATTTCTACTCATTGAAAAATTAACTAAAATTTAATATTCACCACCTAAAATATGGGATCATGTTGACACATGTCATCACCACATACTCTAACATGGGGGAATGAGATTTAAAGGTTGGATCAATATTACTTTGGTTCAAGTTTATTATTTAATGATTTAAAGTGACTAGAAATGCCTATATAGCATTATTTTGGTACTAGTCCAAAGTCACTGCATGTAAACATTAATATTATTACATATTTAAATAGATATGATGAAATGTGATTTTGGAGATTTTGAAACGTGAAATGGTACGCACGCTGTGGGCCGTAGGATTAGAAGGGGGATCTACGGCTGAGGGTCGTCGTCGACGACGAACAGGTCACCGGCGAGCTCGAACCCTAGCGGCTCGGTGGGGGTCTATCGGCGACGTACCAAGGCTCCAGCGACGACAGCGAGGCGGGCAAATGAACTGGGAGACGACGGCGAGCTCAGGGATGGTCGAGGTAGCTTTGGTGGTGGTCGCAATCAGCGGCGCCCTTCTCCTCCAGAGGCGGCGGCTCCGGCTCCAATTCCGGCGAGCTGCTTCTCCCCTTGCTCCGGCTAATGCTGTGGGATGGTCAGGGAGGTGAGGGGAGTGGAGTGGTGTGCTTCAAACGGCTGGGGGTGCCCTCCTTTTATAGGCTCAACAGCGAGACCGAGAGGGATGGGCCGACGATGGTGGCGACATGGCTACGGGAGGCTAGCGGCATGGCGGAGGGTGGCGATCGACAGGCGGTCTCCTGGCGGTGCTCTAGGAAGTGAATGCGGGTGTAGGGGCGGTGGTATGCGGTCTGGGCGAGGTGGCGCTCTGAGCGGCAGAGGCGGCGGTGTCCACGGCGAGCGGTGGCTGTGAGGCGTTGGGCAGCCAGCGGGGGTGTCCGGGGTGTTCCCCAGGTCGTGGCGGAGCGGTGGGCGCGGGCTGCGGCCAAGGGGCGGTCTGTGCACGCGAGGACAGAGCATTCTCTGCGGGCAGCGTCAGCATGGTCGACCAGCTCCGGGCGCGGCGGTTTCTGGCCGTTCCTGTCTCTGGCTTTGGCCTGGGGCTGGTTGGACGGTGGCGGTGGACCACTGGCGACGTGCTGGACAAGGTGAGAGGGGCTGGCGGCTGCTGTAGCGTGATGTCGCCGGTGGGGGTGCTCCAAGTGCTCGTCCTTAATGGCCATGACCATTTGGTCGTGTGCACAAGGCTTGGTCGGGCTAGCAATTGGTAGGGTTGGTACTGGGGGAACAAGAGGACAAGGTTAGGCACAAATGGTGACCAAAATTACTACTCCAAATAGTGTTTGGATTTTGGATAGATTTGTGCACACAAGTTGTTTGATGCAATGGCCGCAAGAAGAAAACTTTTGAATTTTGAGTTCAAATTTTTTGAGTGATCTCCACTGGTGCTAGATAGTCTCTGGTTGCAAGGGTTTTGGAAGTGGAGCTCAAATAGATGGTTTTTGAAATAGGGGTGATCTATGCATATGCATTGGATTCAATTTTCAAATGCCATTTAGAATAAGTAAAAGAATGTTTTTAATAGATCAAAAGGTGGGCCTTGGTACCGCATTATGTGTACTAGCAAGGGGTGCAAAGATCATGAATTGTTTCTGTTAAGAAATGAGTGCTAGGAACACTCAAAGTAGTGTAGTGGATTAAAATGGCCAAAATGACCATTCCTCCTTTTTAATTCTTTTTGATTTGATTTTCTTTAGGAAAAGTTTGGGAAAGATGTAGATGATGTTTAAATCACCTAAGAAACATTTTACAACCAAAGAATCACAGAACCATGGCAATTCAAATCAATTCCTAATTTAAATGCACATACACATGAATGCTTTCATTTTTAATTTGGAAAAGTTTTTGTTAACCCCAAAATTGATGATTTAGATCTTGATAAGCTTGGATTGAAGTTTTGGGATGTTACAGAATCGTTATTACCAAGGACACAAGCTTATCAGCGTACCCAGATATTTTGAGTACGTGCTTGTAGGGCCACGTAGAGATAAACAAAACTTTTCTCTACAAGGTGATCCCAAGATCCAGCTCAGGTAGAAGGCCACAAGGATTACCACTAGACGCGCAGTTGCGGAATTGATGAAGCACGTCGCTTGATGCAGTGCAGTCCTCGCGATCTGTTCCAGTTCCACAATCGACGATCCGTACTTTCTTCACGATCGTCGAAGTGCTGAACATACAGCACCTCCGCCGGTATCCATACGTACGAGGAGGAGCGCCGGCGATGGACTGCTAGGTCCGGTACGGCGGCGACAGGACGGACTGGGGCTAGGGTTTCCAACACATGGAGTGACCTAAAACTTGTGCTCTAAGCACCTGCACCCCAGCTTATATAGGGAGTGAAAGTGGGCTCCACTCACTTGTGGCCCATTCACTAAAAAGGCCTATATTAGCCACTTCAAGTCTCACTTGCTGACTAAGTCCATGTCTCTATTTGCGTCCAACCCAAATAGGTTTCCTGTTTGGGTCTAACCCAAACTTGCTCCCGCTCTTAAGTGTGTGACCCGACAGGCTCATGGTAACCCGTACACGATTCCGAGTCTCACTCGTGATCGATCAGTTGGTAGCGGCTCCTAGCAGAACGTGCCAACTCCCAAGTACCAATAAGTCATGACGACATACCTTTGCAATGCGACTTTTGTCTGAGTCCCTTTTGACTCACGATATACCTTGTCAGACTATAGGCGAATGATCGTCATCCCTTAAATAGTCCGACTCTCTTTCTCGATCTGAGATAAGTGATTCATCCGACTAACTCTTAGTCGATTGCCTCGGTTAACACTTAATTGGAGACGCGCATGGCCATGCTTTCCGAATCATATCTTCCGAGAGGGCCCAGAGAATATCTCTCCGGATGGAGGGGCAAAATCCCGTCTTGGTTATTCACATCACGTGGCTTGATTCTCAGTCGACCCGAACTCCGTCTTTATAACTGCGTAGTGACGGAACAGCGTTTGACAGAACCTAAGTCGGAGATCCTCAACTCGGATTGTGCAATAACCTCAGGTCTAAGGATTACATTGATTAAGACACGCAAATGACGGCTTGTTCGTTGCATCTCAATATGGGTCAGTCCGACTCGCTAAACTCTTTAGTCGAATCCGTTTAAGTCAGAATAGCATCTCCATGACCATGACAAGTGGAACCTAGTCATCTGCCGACTTTCACATTGGTCTAAGTTGTGTGTCCGGCACAACCTCAATGACCAAGGACAATTAGTATGAATAACATGAATATGTAGTTCCACAGTCAAATCACATATTCGATGAAACATATCAGCAGTTCATACATTGACCATAACCTTATGAATACACAGGAATATCATCATACATGATTGCCTCTAGGGCATATTCCTAACAGTGCTCAGTAATAGAGTTGTTCTCTTTAATCATGCAGCTAAATAAATTTTCAGAAGAGTAATAACTCTCTACGACAGCATGGATATCAAAAATCATTTACAATTCACCCATGGTATCAAAGGCATTGCCATTTTCAAAACATTTTTGAAGTTTTGGCTCTAGCCCATACATTATGCCACAATGAACTAAGTTGTGGTCCTCCTGACGAGTCAAATAGACATTCTTTTCCTTGTCAGGGGCATCAGGAGCTGGTGGGGGGCCTACTGGCGCTTCTAGCACATATTGCTTTTGTGCAGGAGTGAGGAGAATCCTCGGATTCAGGGCCTAGTTGGTAAAGTTGCTACCATTCGTCGCAAGTTTCTCTTTCTCCATGAACACATTGAAATTAAAAGCAGGTGGCGCCATCTACAAAAGAATTTGTAAAGTTTATTTAGAATAGGTTTATGATAGATCGAGTTCAACTAATCCAAATTATGAATAAACTCCCACTCAAAAACAACATTGCCTGCGCCACTTCCCTGAAAAATGCTCCCTCAATCCCCTCAATTTTATCCGAAAAATCCATAAAATTTTCTCTCTTTGTGTAGGTTTAGGTTAAACCCTAATTCATATTGCATAGTGAATTTTGATCTATAGTATTAGCATGGGTATAGTATTCATTTGAAAAAATTTAGTAGGTTAACTTTGATTCGAACTAAATGTTATATGCATGGTAGTTGGTTCTGTTGATATTAGAAACATGTGTAGAACTATGTCATATGTTTGTTGCCATCAATGGTACAAATGTGCCGCTCCTACATGTTCTTCTATTTCTGTTATCCACTTTTACAAATTCTTCTTAGATTGTTTTGAATTTTACATCATGATAATTAAATAATTTCTATCTAATCAATAGATAGGAACCAACAATGATGATGTAATTGTTCTATGTAATGATGACATCACAATGTCATCAAGCGAAAAGCCTCGGCTTATGCTTAGAGGTATACATGAAGAACATCAAATCTTCTATGTTTAGTGGTATATATGAAGATTCCATGTGACCCTAGTGTAATTTTTGTGTTGCATTTGGATCCAATTGGCTGGGGGACACCGACTTTGATAAGCAGTGTATCTTTGGAAACGAGATGTTTCTGAATGAAATGCATCTCCTGGCTGACATATTTTTGTGATTCCAAGTATCTACCAGCTATCAAGTACTATGTCTAAGATGACCCTTTCATATGTTGTAGAGAATAAGTGCAAAATGGTAATTTAGATGATATTTGAACATGAACGAGCATATGATATGTAATTACTTAAATAATTACAAGCATGATAAACTACATTTTTTGTATTTCGACAGACATTTGGAGTTGAGTTCATAAAGACGTACCTCAAGAATAGCCTTCATGAACCTATTGATGTCCATGTTTGGTGCATGGTTAGCCTGAATCCAAAAATTATAAATTTGAAAATGGCAGTTAGCTAGGTCAAATAATGTTATCTTAACCACTAGATGGGACAAGATTTTGAAGAAGTTCAAGATAAAGGAGAATGGAATTGTCATGTTCTGCTTCAATGAAACAGATCATGGACTCCATCTTTTGAGTGAACCTGTTTTAGGATGTTAGCTAGACTACTTAGTATGTATGGACCGCATTAAGTATTATGGCTAAGTTGAGGAACCAAGTATATATGGCTACGTTGTGGAACAAAATATGTAGGCTAATTAGTTGTTATAACTAATCTCTATATAAATTCTTATAATATATGTGTCTGCCTACATATTAGTACTTCAGCTAATCTCTTTATGAATTCATGGCTGTTGAATCATATACTATATTTGAAATGTCTCTTTTGATTGATTTTTAATTACCCTGATGTATATTCTCTTTTCTGAACCCTCTTAAAGTCACATGCAATTCCAGACGAGCAAATATAATTGCCGCCTCAAGTTGTCAATGTCCTCGATATGGTCATAAATATTAATCATCTCAGACTGGAAAATTATTAGAGACGACCGAGAACAACGCACGTCTCTAGTGTAATTCACTTTGAGGCGGTTTATTTTTCAAACCACCTGAGACTGTGTATCTTAGAGACGGAAAGGAAAATCGACTCAGGGTGATGCGTTCTTTGAGACTGAGGGATTGAGCTGGAACGGGAAACCGGCTCAGGCCTATGGAGGTTTACCGGCTCTAAGTGTTGGTTCAGTACTAGTGCACCACCAGAACAACAGTAGTAGTCCAAACACTCCAATAGTGACGCTTTCAAAAATAAAATAGTGCACAAGGGTTGTCGTCGCCTGATCAAAGATCATAGATTTTCCCCCTGGAGAAAGTTCTTGCTCACAAAACAATGCCTTCAACAAGGCCATTGTCAGGAACAACCAGTTAAGGTCAGACCTTGGATTTTCATCCTGCATGGTAGGAGTATGAACTCCTCGTGTGTTGTTGCCCCAACAAACAGTCGTTGCTGCGAGTCACAGATTACGCAGTCAGTTCCTCATCGCCACAAGAACTCAATTGACCATCGCTAGCCATCATGTTCCCGATTTCATAATATTCTCTGCATATAACTTCACCATGGATCATCCAAGGCATGCACATGATGGTAACAGGTAGCAGAGCTTCGCAATGCTCCCTCTGAAACAAAATGGCCAAAAAAAACATGGGTACGTACGACTGAATACCTTATGATATAGCAATCTCCACGCACGATACGTCCATGGGAGTTCGCTGGCGGAGCCTTTCGGAACTCGCCTTTGCAGGCATGAACAACAAGGACAGACAGCAAGCAGATCTTTGTCTTCGGGTGGAAAAAACTCTAGGACCACCTCCTTTATTGATGCCGATGCAGCGGTCCCCACACCGCCTGCTGGCTTTCGGTGATCGAAACTAATAGATCGAGCCCGAGTCCGCAAGATCCCAATTAGCAACGCCACCACCCAGGTGTGGCCTAGCCTCTACCATGGCCAGGCCACTGCAACAGGCATGCATCCACCTGCCTCCTCGCCTCCCAGCGACAAGTCAGCGAGCCCCCCGCATCGGCGAGCACCGTCCTGATCCCGACCTCCCCGTGTGATGGAAGGCTGACAAGGTGCACGAAGGGGGACGCCCACCGCCTTCGAAGGAGAGGCGTGTTCACCACCGCCGATGCCGCGGTGACAACATCCGGAGAAGACTACTAGAGGGAGTTTTGTAGGTTTAGGGCCAGCGCCTCGAGACTCGCCCACGCGTGGACGACTCGGGGGGTGGAGGAGGGAGGGGAGGGGGAGGGGCGGCAACGGGGAGGTCTAGCCGGCGGTGGCTAGCGCTAGGGTTGGAGTTGGGAGCCTCTTCGCCTATTTCTGTCCCTCATATTTTATAGCAATCAGAAAGACATCATGTACAAGGTAATGCTGCTCAAGCATGCATTGATTGTCACTCTGTCTCCAACGGATGATAGGTTCCCTTTCTAGCCAGATAGTTTCTTCCAAAGCTTCTCTATGCATCAAATTGCTTGTGGTATTAAGTTGTTGGAGAGGACAAATATACTTGATATTTTAATGCAATGCCCTTTATCAAAAATCTCGTATGAAGTAGTAGACATGGGACTACCACTACAGGAATCGCAGGCTATACCGAGGGCTATTAGCCATGGGCGTAGGCCATCAAACCGTCGGCGTAGGCTATAATAATGGCCATCCTCGATGTACCTCCTCGGTAGAGCACTCCCTCGGCAGAGCCATTCTAGCCCTCGGTGTAGTGGAACGTGTTGGGGTTCCGCGCATAAAAACAATAAATTTTACTCTATGCCCCTAAACCCCTGAAGCTGCCAAGACCTATCTATTAGTAATACAGTAACGGGAGGGGATTTTCGCGAACTTACCCTAGAACACCGAAAAGCGTTGTCAACGCTCAGGAGAGCGTGGTTGATGTAGACAAGCCGAAGCCAACCTCAAGGTCGTGACGAAGTCCTTGTGCTCCTTCTAGCTCCAATGACTTGAGTGCCTCAAGTGCGACACCTCGCGGGGAGTTACACACGTCCGGTGACTGACGATGACTCCCGCTTCCCCGGTCCAGCAGCAGTTGCGGAAGTAGAGCTCCCGGATCCGAATCCCGCAGCGCGACGGCGCTCTGCGATGAAGATGTCTCTCGCTCGCGCAGTCTAGACTTGGGACCACGGTCACCAGAGAGAGAGAGGGGAGAGAGAAAATATCAATTAGAGGTCCTCCCAAAATTGGGGAGACCTTTATTGATTATTGGTCTATTTATCTGGCCAAATACCCCCACTCTATATAGGGGGAGGAGGGGGTACACCCTCCCTCAAAGTCCTGGGGTGGGACTAATTAAGGGGAGGGGGTGGGCAGGCGTGCCGGCCAGCCCCCACCATGGGCCCCACGTGGAGCAGGCCCACTAGGGCCGCCGGCCACTCCCTAGGCCCCTCCTAGGGGTGGGATCCCCTCTTGGGCCTTTTCCCCTCCGGGAATTGGCCCATTAAGCCCTTTGACCATTTAATTGATTTTCTCTTTATTAAATAATTATGAATAAATGATTAAATCAACATTTAACATTCATTCACACATTATTCAAATCTCCGTGGCTATGGAACACCTTCCACCTCCAATTCGGACATCCTTCGGACTTACCGAAACCCTTCCGGTTTTCTCCCTTCTCTTCTTCTGTGATTCCACCAATCCTATAAACACTCTCTAAGCATCATCAATCCCTTAAGCGTGATACCCCACGGTTCGAGAACACTCCAGACATGGTCGGGACACTCCTGCACCAATGATCGACAGAGGGACCTGGATGGCCATGTGACCCCTGTGCGTTCCACCAAGATCTTTCGTCGTTTGAACCGGGATAGTCGTGTCTTATTCCCTTTGTCACTCGATAATTGCATTGCCCGAGATCTGATCAATGACATCACCATGTCGTGTTCAATCTCGTTACTGAACAATGCTACTTGACTTATTCCGACAAGTGATATCCCCGTGATCAAATCACACGCTGCGCAACTATTGGATATAACTTCTCCGAGTGGGCCCTTGAGTATCTTTCCGTCACATGGACGGACAAATCCCGCTCTTGACATATATTTCCTCTACGGTTTCCTCCGAATACCTGAACACACCTTTATAACCACCGTTTTACCAGATGGCGTTTGATGCTATCTAAGCACTCTCGGGAGACAGTGATTAATATAGCCTCACGGTCTAAGGAATAGTCTACGAGGATCCATTTCTAATCATCGTAACTTGAACTTCGTGATATGATTGGGTCTCGATGTTTAGGTTGGGTATTGGTTCACCATCTCATTCTTAGAATGAGATGACCTCATTTCCAATTGGCATAAATGCCACATGATCAGGAAACATGATCATCCGTTGCCCAATGAACCAGTGACTAGAGTTTCACTGGGAACCCCTGGTTGTTCGTATATCACACGTGTATTGATGTTTCCACTCAATACAGTTATAGCATGATATAAAACTTAATCATAAACTATATGAAATATGATAATAGTCCTTACTACTATTTGTCTCTAGGGCATATTTCCAACAGTCTCCCACTTGCACTAGAGTACAAATACACTAGCTGCATTTTGTTCTCAATCATTGGCACCATATACCCGGTACCCTGAACATGCTTTCTCATGGAAGAGGTTGAGCCTTGGGTCTGTACTTTACAGTCCCAAATCCTTTGCAACTTACTAATGTCACCTTGATTAACATTAATACTTTATCATCACATGATAGCATCTATGTGTATGCATCGTCGCTATGGCAGCTGAATGAGGCCTTATTCCAGGAGCCTACAGTGATGTTAGATCAACCTCGAGGGCTTTCTCATGGGCACTATGCCCTGGGACACATCATTCTACGTTAAAAGCGAACTAGCCCCACCATAACATTGTACAACACTTTAGATGGTACCCTTATCTATTATTATAAATGTATTCATCGAAGCACTAGTGCACTTTGTGCAACTTTCGATGTTTTGTTCACCTTGCTTCCTACTTGACTTTAATTGGTATCTATAGGAGTTTCCAACATATTCCCTTATAACATAACTCTTTATGCTTTAAGATATGTTATCCTTTATGGATTTGGAAAATATGTCTGCAGTTCTCTATTAGACACTGCGGACAAACTTAGCTCAAACGTTTTGTGATTCGAACTTAATCACTTTCAAACATTCCTTATTGGGATCACATATTATGCTAAGTTATCATCATGATTTACTAAGACAGAACCTATGTCTCAACATAGTGGATGATGATCATCCTTTTGTTTCTTCAACCATTGATGTTTAAACTTAATGTTATTCCTAATTTGAGTTATCAAGGATCAGTTCCTTAATTAACTTCTATTCCGAAACCCCTTTCAGAATCCCTCAAGGAATACTACATAATATCACAATACACCTATTATCAACTTCTACATCTTATAAATCATTATTTATAAGTACTTGTGCTTTCATTCTTAACACCCTTAAGAATCACTCCTATAAGCTCCCACTCAAAATATTTCAATCAGATATTGTTTCAGGAAGACTTTCATAGCTCCCACTCAATTTTATGAAAATTTCATATCCACTCACTATTTTGAACAATTTCAAAATCCTTTGATCAAATATCAAACTTGGAGATTTACTATGAGATACTAGTACTTTACTAGTTTTAAATCCACTAGACATTTAGCACACATGAATCAAATTCATTTGAATTTGTCCAATGCTTGACAAATTGTGCTTTTGTCATTCACCCTCTTTTCCACAATGGCTTTGCAGTCATTTGTGAAAATTCAAGTAACTCCTTTCACTTGTGAGATTCAGCAACGAATTGCTTTCTAATCTCAAGGGAATTTTTCTTTTAGGATTTCTCATAATTCTAGTTTACCATTATTTCCTTTGTAGTTCGTAGGTATGTCATATTCCAAGAATCATGACAAATGATTCACAAATGTCTCCATACAAGATATGGATTACATTTTGAATCCTACTTCATGTTGTGAAAACACTAGTGATCAAAACACAATGATCAATATCATTGGTTCTTTCCTTCTGTGAAGAGAATCGTTCAGGAACGTTATCCGTTGCGCTTCTCAATACTCTGATGCAGGGTTTTGAATCCTCTTCATGTTTTACACTAATTTCCATTTGCTCCATAATTGCGAAACATCACTAAAAGTGAGCTTTCTCAAGAATGCACCAAAATCCAAGCAATATGAATCTTGCTTTCCTTTTGGTCTCAGCTATGGATTTTGTATTCAAAGTTTCCAATGAATACACTACAAGGACTTATTCGCTATTGTTTTGGTTATATCGAATAACCCCAAAACTTTCACGAATTCAAATGGTTTACTAATTCTAATTGAGTGCTAACTATCTCTAAGCTAATGGTCTCTACATATACACTACAACGATTTATTTTGTGCCTTCTATTCAACCCCTTTTGATATCCAATATCACATTGTGATGCTTTGCATTTTGACGTTTCAAAACACTGTGCATTTCACAATTTCTTTTATGCCGTCCTTATAAATTCGAATTTCATTACTTTTGATCAAATCATAGCAATTTGATTCTCTTTTATATTTATACCCTTTTATTGATGAAACACTTTGATCAAATCAAATAGTTTCATATTCATATTTCCTTTAGCAAACTACTTTGCACATTTAACCAATCATATAAAGATAATTACCATTTTCGTTAAAACACAATACATCGAATATGTATTTACTTTTAATAATTCTTTAAACACTTCGTATTCAAGTAATACACGGTGTTCAAGTTATTTTACCGAACTTAGGCATGATTTATATGTGATAACAAATCGAATGACTTTCACATATTATCACATAACTTTGAATTTAACCAATGGTTTCATTCATCAATGAAATATCATTAAGTTGGGTATTTTTAAACAAGGCATTTTAATGTTTTACAAATGTTCATGCATTATCAATTAGTTTCAAACAATAAGGATAATTCACACATAATCAAACAAGATATGAACACGAATAGAAATCATTCATAAAAGCAGAACAACTGTTTGTTACAAACTCATCTGAATAACCGTCTCACGGAGTGTGAGACACACTAAAGAAGTTCACAATCTCTTGATTACAATAATCATCCTAAACATAAACTAAATGATAAATGTCGAGGGAGAGTGTCGTTGGTCGTCATCATCATGCTCGCCATCAACACGCAACGTCACCTCCTCTCCACCAAGCACCTCTCATGCAGAAGGACCTGTTTTCACCAAAACAGAACAAGTATCAGATATATTTAACACTGCAATGTGTTTGCAAGATTATAACATTTATAAAACTGTATATCAAATATATACCTTTGTCGTTGACGACCTGAGCGACATCTGGTTCAACCAACACATTCCTGAGATGTGTCATGAACCGGTGGAACTCCATTTTCGTGTCGCCCCTCATTACGCAAGTCCTGACTTGTGCTTGGTAGCTTGGTGGTAGCGACCCCAGCACAATAGCATTTGAAAAGGAGCCTGTAATACAGACGTCCAGGAAGTATGCTGGCCTCATGTACACATCATGCATGTGCTGCAAGTGGCTGTCCAGTGACGAGTTCTCCTGTATCTTAATGGAGAGGAAGTCTCCCATCAACTCATTCTCCCAAATGCGTGTCTGCTCCACGAAATGTGTCCTAAGCTGTAGCATCACCGAACGAGGGTTGACATCACCCACGAAAGGCCACAGCTCGTCCACCATTCCGAAACGCATCACAACTGAAATATAGGAGGCCATCTCACGATGGAGATAGCGTTCTTTCTGCTCCTCTGGGGTCTCAAGGTCCGTGGACAGATCCAAATCCATCCCGTCGAGTATGTAGTCGACCATGTCGTTCTCGCTAAGGAGAACATGGAGACTAGCAATCCAAATGGAGAAGTTCGATCCATCTAATCTGAGCTTCTCTCCTTCTAACCATTCATTTGTCAACATGAAAGATCCCATCTACATTTATAATTGCAAAAGGAATTTAGACTAAGTTTATAATTAAATGAGTTAATAATAACTCCACTCAGAAACACCTATCCCCAAAAGGGTTCCTAGTGAAAACACGACCCCTATCAACCACATCTCCCCCGATCATCACGGCCATCAATGTGGGTTCAAGGGTGGACGCTAAACGTCGGTCACATCATTCATGTGACTCATGCTCAATCTTTTGACCATCCGTGTTCCGAGGCCATGTATGTACATGCTAGGCTCGCCAACTCAACCTTAGTGTATTCACTGTGCAACATGGCTTACACCCACTGTATGCGAACGTAGATATGTCTGACACCCAGGCCTGTAACCCTGGATCGCCTCATACCGAAGAACTTTCTTGGTGGTGCACACTAAGGGGAAACACAATCGTTGGTAATTTTAACAGGGATCATCTTATTAGGCTACCATCGAGTATCTAATACTAGCACACAATAAGACATACAAACAATAACATTGAATGTAAATGCTATGTGATATGGTCCTTCACGTCGTGATCTCCATCCGCCATCACCGGGTTCCGGCGCCGTAGACACCAAGGTACCGGTGTCATTCCGCCATGGTAGTTCGTCACCTTCGTGACTATCTACTACTATGCAACAAAAGGTAATTACTTTACCTTTGCCATAACCATATCACAAAGCAACGCCCCCTGCAAAACAAAGTCAGACGCCTCTACTTTATATTTGCATGTTTTACGTGGCTGAATGGGCTTTCGCACAAGAACCGTTCTTACCTACGAACTTTCAGCACAACGCTAATCAAGTAGTTGTCTCTACTACACCCCTTTTGGGGCCTCCATTGCAAATGGTATACCAACTAATGCGAGAGAGACAGACACCCCCTAAGGCACTTTACACGGTACAAGCCGTATGTCAAGCGTGGACCAGTCCCGCGAACGAACGCGTAAAGTCGGTTGGGGGCCGCTTCATCAAGCATTACTGCGGTATACACAAGTACACGTGGGAGGGTAACAACTAAAAGATCAATGCCCACACGCTACATCTCGTGTGTTCTACCCGTACTAGCATTACTACGCATAGATCTAGCTCTGATACCACTGTTGGGGTTCCGCGCATAAAAACAATAAATTTTACTCTACGCCCCTAAACCCCTGAAGCTGCCAGGACCTATCTATTAGTAATACAGTAACGTGAGGGGCTTTTCGCGAACTTACCCTTTAAGACCGAAAAGCGTTGTCAACACTCAGGAGAGCGTGGTTGATGTAGACGAGCCGAAGCCGACCTCAAGGTCGTGATGAAGTCCTTGCGCTCCTTCTGGCTCCAACGACTTGAGTGCCTCAAGTGCGACACCTCGCGGGGAGTTACACACGTCCGGTGCCTGACGATGACTCCCGCTTCCCCGGTCCAGCAGCAGTTGCGGAAGTAGAGCTCCCGGATCCGAATCCCGCAGCGCGACGGCGCTCTGCGGTGAAGATGTCTCTCGCTCGCGCAGTCCAGACTTGGGACCACGGTCACGAGAGAGAGAGGGGGAGAGAGAAAATATCAATTAGAGGTCCTCCCAAAAGTGGGGAGACCTTTATTGATTATTGGTGTATTTATCTGGCCAAATACCCCCACTTTATATAGGGGGAAGGGGGTACACCCTCCCTCAAAGTCCTGGGGTGGGACTAATCAAGGGGAGGGGGTGGGGAGGCGCGTCGGCCAGCCCCCACCATGGGCCCCACGTGGGGCAGGCCCACTAGGGCCGCCGGCCACTCCCTAGGCCCCTCCTCTGGGTGGGATCCCCTCTTGGGCCTTTTCCCCTCCAGGAATTGGCCCATTAAGCCCTTTGACCATTTAACTGATTTTCTCTTTATTAAATAATTATGAATAAATGATTAAATCAACATTTAACATTCATTCACACATTATTCAAATCTCCGTGGCTATGGAACACCTTCCACCTCCAGTCCGGACATCCTCCGGACTTACCGAAACCCTTCCGGTTTTCTCCCTTCTCTTCTTCTGTGATTCCACCAATCCTATAAACACTCTCTAAGCATCATCAAGCCGTTAAGCATGATACCCCACGGTTTAGGAACACTCCAGACATGGTCGGGACACTCCCGCACCAATGATCGACAGAGGGACCTGGATGGCCATGTGACCCCTATGTGTTCCACGAAGATCTTTCGTCGTTTGAACCATGATAGTCGTGTCTTATTCCCTTTGTCACTCGATAATTGCATTGCCCGAGATCTGATCAATGACATCACCATGTCGTGTTCAATCTCGTTACTGAACAATGCTACTTGACTCGTTCCGAAAAGTGATATCCCCGTGATCAAATCACACGCTGCGCAGCTATTGGATATAACTTCTCCGAGTGGGCCCTTGAGTATCTTTCCGTCACATGGACGGACAAATCCCGCTCTTGACATATATTGCCTCTACGGTTTCCTTCGAATACCTGAACACACCTTTATATCCACCGTTTTACCAGATAGCGTTTGATGCTATCTAAGCACTCTCGGGAGATAGTGATTGATATAGCCTCACGGTCTAAGGAATAGTCTACGAGGATCCATTTCTACTCATCGTAACTTGAACTTCGTGACATGATCAGGTCACGATGTTTAGGTTGGGTATTGGTTCACCATCTCATTCTTAGAATGAGATGACCTCAGTCCCAATTGGTATAAATGCCACATGATCAAGAAACATGATCATCCGTTGACCAATGAACCAGTGACTAGAGTTTCCCTGGGAACCACTGGTTGTTTGTATATCACACGTGTATTGATGTTTCTACTCAATACAGTAATAGCAGGATATAAAACTTAATCATAAACTATATGAAATATGATAATAGTCCTTACTACTATTTGTCTCTAGGGCATATTTCCAACAGAACGGCCCTCGGCGTTGGCTAACCTGACGGCTTTACTGCGGCCATCGGCGTACTCACTATCGGCGTCGCGTGTTCCTGCGGTCACACAACCGGCTAATGGCACGCCGGTATGGTGACGGCATGGCTGTCAGCGTACCTGGTCATGTGCCTGCCTCCAGGCCGCCCCAGGCGCAGAGCTGGACCGACGGTTGCGGCCCTTGGTGTAGATCCATAGCTACACCGATGGCCACGCCCTCGGCATACACCTGCCACACTTCCAAGCTATGAAGATCCCAGGCCCGTCCTACGCTAACGGCATGGGCCTTGGCGTAACCCTGACCATTTGGTCACATGCAGGCAGCTACGCCGATGGCCTGACCGTCAACATAGGTCCAGCCCAGATTTTTTTACAGCAAAATTAATTCATTCAATTTTATTTCACAGCAATATTAGCTTATTGAAAGCACCAACATTTCACACAACAGTAATTATTAACATCATTCAAACATTCTCAAATTGTTCATACATCATTCAAACATGCTCACATTTTTCATACATCATTCACACATCCATAGACATCATCCCTACAACTATGGAGGACACAGAGTGAACCCCTGATCTCCTAAGGTGAGAATAGGCGAAGACCAACGAGGTTGCCGTCCAGTAGAAGCAACATAAGAACCACTAGGTGAGGGAGTTTTTGGCGAAGCATCACCAGCAGAACGGACAGCCGAAGGACAACCGAGGAGGGTGGGTGTGATCATCTAATGGCTACCCAGCGAGGCATGACCAAAGTGCTCGTTTTCAGAATATCCCGTTCCCTACATGTTCCCTACATGTTAGCAACTTGTGAGGCAAAGTAAAGTGATAACCGGTGATTTGGCAAAGAACTTACTGGTGACGATGCGTAGTATGTCCGACGGAAAATTTCCCTTGATGGCAGGAATGGCGTCAGCCCTAACATGGGACATATGGGCCCTAAATTAATAATCTGTCCCATTTGCATAGCCACAATCCCGCCTACAATAAAGTTTAGATGTCATTCCCTAAAGCATTCTCATGCTAAGAGGATGGTTCTTCTCAATCAAAATAAGGTGATGATTGATGCAAGAATTCTTCTACAAGATGAAAAGATTTATTCTGGTTTGACACTTGATCTAGTTGTCAAAAGAGTAATCAGCTTGTGGGGGGAAGGTGGTCCAAATTGGAGATTTGAGGAAAGAGAATATTACAAAGAAATTTGACAAATATTGGACTTTTGTAACTTACAAAAAGAAAATTAAATCGTCGGTTTTTGATCATGTCTGTTTCCCGGCTACTTCTCCAAAATCCCCATGCAAAAATTGTCAAATCATGAGCGACATTAATGGAAATAAACCTGGCATGAATTTTGTGGAAATTGTGGTTAAAGGTGGAGTTATTAAGGGAGAGAAATTTTCTTCGTGCAACAAATCTGCTACAATTAAGTTGCCTGGTCTTTTACCTTTTTTGAAATATCCCACTTCCCCTTCCCGTTCCTAGCCTAACAAATCTTACCTTAATTGGTTCAATGTCCATGTCTCGGCGCAAGTTACGCGGCCCAAGGTGTTCGATTGTCTAAAAGAAAATTCAAAAGACCCTGCCCCCTCAACTCCCACGCCTGCAGAAACCCCAACCACCTCGCTCCGCTCGTCGCCGGTGACAGCTTCCACCGTAATGGCGAATATTCTGCTCAATCCACAGCCTTTTCTCCCTCCTGGCTTCGAGATTATGCAGGTGGAAGCGCGAAACTGTGTCAAGAGGATGGTGGTTCCTCGTCGCCCACGTGCTCATGAATAGTATGCCATTGCAAACATTCATCCCCTTCCTCTAGGTCCGGTTCCCTTCGAGAATGTTAGAGATGTGTTGCTAGATTTCCTTAACAATGTTCCTAGGGTGGATTTTCGTGATATACAAAATGTCCCCTTTGGTTCTGCCTATGTGCAATTCAACAATGTTAGTGACCGCGACCAACTGATCGGTGCTGGTCCAATCCCTTTCCAAGATGTCACAGTTTCCTTTATCAGACACAACAAGGGCATCAACCGGCGCATGACATAGTTCAATAATGAGTGATGGGTTATGCTGCTAGGCCCTCCACTCGACCACTGGCATACTGAAGACCTGAATGTTGTTTTTTCTGATATTGGAAAGGTTCTTCTTTAGGAAAGATACCCTAGGCACAAAGGCAAAATTATTGCCAAAATAAGAGTTACTGACTTGGTGGAGGTGCCCAAAAGTGTGAGACTTACCATTGGAGACCTGGTTGAGACTAAATCTTGGACCTTTTCTGTGGTACTTTTGAACAGCATTCTCCTGGGTGGGGGCCCACCTGATGAGGACCCACTGCCATATGACAATGAAGACCCTCACCCTCTGCCTGACATGGGACCCCAATTTAGACCTCCTCCCCCACCACCTCCTCCACAACCTGTTGGTGAGTTTGGTGGATGGGATCTTTGGGTTGATGTTGCACCTCAGCAAAATGGAAATGCTACAGGTTGGGGGCAATGGAATGATGCACATGTTCAAGTCCCTATATTTGCTGAAGGAGTGGATATGCCAACTGACAAACAAAACTTGCCTCCTCGGGAGGCTAACAGTGATGTTACTGGATCTGTTCCTGCAGTCAATATCTCTTCCGGCAACAATTCGGTTCATGTTGATGATGATATTGAGGTTGAGCAGCGGCTTGTTGAGAACATTCAGGATATTGGTATGGGGGATGGTTTGCTCAATATCCTACATAACTACCAGGATGATGAGGAAGAGGTCCAGCCTAATAATGAAGTCAATCAATAGGATGACTGGATGATTGAATACAATAACCTGCTTTCTCCTAATGAGGCACATCTACAAGTGGGATTGGCCTATACTCCTTTTGTTTCTACTCCTGATGTGTTGGCTGCTAAGCAATCCTTCTCCAAGCAAGGCCTGGATCTTTGGGATAGGTTTTTTGCCCCCACATCTGCAGTGCTTCACCTAGCAAGAATAGTCTGAAGTGTGACATTCCTATAAGTTGGTCTAAATTTATAACTCGCATGCTCCTTACTCCTGAGAAATTTAGTTGGGAAAAGAACTTTCTTACTTCTCCTCTTTGGGAAATTATTAAAGAACCAATTGCTGAAGAAAATACCTTTACCTTCATTATCCCAAATGATTGTGTTGGTCAGATGGCTCCTCACTGCCTGAATACTGGTTCCCCCCAAATCTGCTGGATCGCAATGCTCCATCCAAAAAAAGAAGGGGAAAAGAGCCCTTTATGGATACTTAGGTGAGAAGAAGTCCCGGGATTGTGGAACTTAATGGGGTTTTAAAAGTCATGTGAATTATACTGATTTCAATTGTCTTTCTTGCAATGCTGCTCCACCCTGTCTCAGCAATAAAGTTGTTAAAAACCTTGCTGATTCTTTTTGTAAAGGTCAAAAAGGGGGAACTTGAGAAAAGGCTACTGAAGAAGAGCACAGTCAATGATTTGGTCATCAAGCCTCCTGGAAAGCCTGGTCCAAAGAAGAATGGAGCTGACACAAGCATGTCTGGAAAGAAGAAAGGTGTGGCTGCTGAAACATGTGGTCAACAGTCTAAGAAGAAATCCCCAAAATAGGTGTATTAATGTATCAAAATTTAAGTAATTTCGTGTCTGGATCACTTGCATTTGGGACATGTAGTGATATTACTCTGCTCTTTATGGATATGTGTGATTTTATGATTTTTTGGATCATGTGAAAGGGTCAGGTTTATTTGTGTGATTACATATCTTGTGTCACCCCAAAATCTCCTTCCTCGGGTTACCTATGAATAACAAAATAAAATGGAATATCCTAAACTGGAATCTCAGAGGCATTAACTCTGAAAAGTGGCTTACTTTAAAAATAAAAATTCTTGAGTCAGAGTGTGACATCATTTGCCTTCAAGAAACCAAAAGAGAACGCTTTGACCTGAACTACTTCAAAAAATCCGTCCAAGAAAGTTTGGTATCTTCGATTTTCTTCATTCCATTGGTGCTTCTGGGGGATTATCACCATTTGGAACAATTCTCTGTTTAGTGGACACAGAGCTTTCCAAAATGAATTTTCTACTTCTGTCACATTCACTTCCCTTCTCTCAAATGACACCTAGACCCTTACCAACATCTATGGTCCTTGTCAAGCTGAAAGAAATGAGGACTTTTTTGGATTGGTTTTCTAATATTGATATGCCTGATAATATGGATTGGTTAGTCCTGGGGGATTTTAATCTTATCAGAAGGCTTTCTGACAGAAACAAGAATGGAGGAGATGTTAATGACACATTGTTATTCAATGAAGCTATTAGTAACTTGGGACTAATTGAGCTGCCACTTAAAGGAGGAAAATACACTTGGAGCAATATGCAAAAAGAACCCCTTTTAGAAAGTCTGGACTGGTTTTTTACTTCTAGCTCCTAGACCCACAACTATCCCTCTACCTTTGTTCACCCACTTTCCAAGCCCACTTCTGATAACCTTCCTTGTGTTACTTCAATTGGAACAAATATCCCAAAGGCTCAAGTTTTCAGATTTGAAAATTTCTGGTTACAACATAGTGACTTCAAACAAATTGTGCAAAGTGTTTGGAATATTCCAGTTGGACACATTGATAGTGCAAAGAAAATAAATGCCAAATTGAAGAATGTGAGAAGAGGTATTAAGATTTGGGCCAGACAGATCCCCTGTATAAAGGAACAGATTAAGAAGGTTAATGAAACAATTGACCTACTGGATATGCTAGAGGAAACAAGAACTTTAACTATCAATGAATGGCACTTCAGAGATCTACTGAAATCACATGTCATTTATCTGCTCCAGGATCAAAATACCTATTGGAAACAAAGAGGAAAAATCAAATGGGTGAAATTAGGAGATGAAAATACAAAATTCTTCACTCTAAGGCTACCATCAGCTATAGCCACAATTATACTCAATGCTAAAGAATGAAAATGGCCAGGAAATCTATGAACACTCTCACAAAGCTAATCTTCTTTGGGATGATTTCAAGCAAGAATGGGCACATCTGTAAAAACTAAGATGCTCTTCAACCTGGAGGATTTTTATGGCAATGGTATGTCTGAGGAGATGAAAAACTCCCTTGAAATGCCTTTCTTGGACAAAGAAATTGAGTATGTGATCAGAGAACTCCCAAATGATAAATCCCCTAGACCTGATGGTTTTATCAATGAATTCATCAAAAGCTGGCGACCCCTTATTGGAAGTGATTTCAAAATGCTTGTCTCTGATTTCTATGAGGAGAAAGTTTCTCTTGAAAGTATTAACTCTTCCTTCATTACGCTCATTCCTAAAGTGGAAAACCCTACTACCCCTGTAGAGTTCAGGCCCATTTCTCTTCTAAACTATGTTCGCAAAATTATTACCAAACTTCTAGCCAACAGACTGCAGAATGTTATTTTGAAGCTGGTGCATAAGAATCAATATGGTTTCCTCAAAAGAAGATCTATTCAGGATTGCCTTGGGTGGGCTTTTGAATATCTTTTTCAATGTCATAAATCAAAAGAGGAAATTGTAATTTTAAAATTGGACTTTGAAAAGGCTTTTGATACAATTGACCATTCCTCCATCCTAAACATTCTTAGGGCAAGAGGATTTGGCAAGAAATGGATTAAATGGATTGAGATGATCTTTGAGTCTGGCTCTTCTGAAGTTCTTCTAAATGGTGTACCTGGGAAAAAAATTACTGCGGAAGAGGGGTGAGGTAAGGAGACCCACTATCTCCTCTCCTTTTTGTTCTTGCTGCTGATCTTCTTCAATCTGTCCTGAATAAGGCCATGCACCTTTAGCTTCTAACTCCACCACTAAGAGGCCCTTCTAACACTAATTCCCCTATGATACAATAAGCTGATGACACTTTAGTGGTCCTAAAAGCAGATGCTCGTCAATTGATTTGCTTAAAATCTCTCCGACAAACTTTTGCCTTATCCACTGGCCTCGAAGTGAACTACTTGAAATTAAATCAAGTATGATGCCAATAAATTTAAGTAATGACAGGCTCATCCATTTTGCTCAGACAATTAATTGCCAAACTTGAAGCCTTCCATTCACATATCATGGACTGCCTCTCAGCTTAACAAAGCCATCCATGGAGCATTTTCTACCAATTGTCCAAAGAGTAGAAATAAGATTATGTGGTATAGCTGATTTTTTGAACTATGGAGAAAAACTTCAATTTGGTAAATCTGTTATGTCTTCACTTCCTTTATTCTTTATGAGCTGCCTGGATGTGCCTGTTGCCATCAAAGACCAGATCATAAGATATATGAGACATTGCCTCTAGAGAAAGAAGACTGAAGATGTTCAAGCAAAGGGTCAAGCTCTAGTGTCATGGGATATGATTTGCAGACCTAAGGATCAAGGGGTTCTATGGGTACTGGATCTCACCATTCAAAATACTGCCCTTCTCCTAAAAAACTTGGACAAATTCTTCAACCATCATGACATCCCTTGGGTTCACCTCATTTGGGAAACTTATTACCAGAATGGGAAATTACCTGGTAGAGGTATGGAGGGATCTTTATGGTGGAAATCTCATATTAAATTAATTGACACTTTTAAAGCCATGGCTAGATGCAACTTGAAATCTAGGAAATCTGCTTTTTTATGGTTTGATCTTTAGCAAGATGAATGTTTAAAAAACAAATTTCCACACCTGCTGTCTTTTGCAAAGTCTTCAAATATCTGTGTTCAAGAATTTATCCATGCTGAATACTTGGAGGATAATTTTCATCTACCTCTTTCTCAACAAGCCTACTCTAAATTTTTAATCCTTGAAGATATCTGCCATGAGATCCTACCAACCTTACAAGAAGAGCAACATGATAGTTGGAGTTATATTTGGGGATCTGAAATATTTACAGTCAAAAAGTCTTACTCTTCTATGATTGGATATAATCCCACACCGCCACATTTCTCTTGGCTCTAGGTGTCCTCTTGCTAGAATAAACACAAATTCTTCTTCTGGCTCTTGCTTCTAGATAGATTAAACACAACAAACCTACTGAGAAGAAAAAAATTTGCTCTGCGAGACTATAACTGTGCGATTCTCAACTACCCTTTCGAAGAATCGGTGGTCCACTTATTTTGGGATTTCCCTTTTGCAAAACTTTGCTGGAGACACATATGTACAAGCAGAGCAATGGAGTTATCGGGATTGGATGCATGAACAGACATTAAAACCAAACTGCATTTACCATTTGCAATGGAGATTATTATCCTGGCTGCTTGGGGTATCTAGATTTGTAGAAATGAGAAGATTTTTAATGATAAAAGACCAACACTTGATGGATGGAAGACAATTTTCTATCAAGAGATGAGATGGATGCAATACAAAATTAAAAGAAAGCACTAAGAGAAATTCAATGCTTGGATGAACCAATAATTAGATCAGAGATAATGTAGAATGTTTGATGCCCTATCCATCTTTGAGGTGGAATATGTGATTTTGTTTCCTTAGACCCTTAGACTTGTCTTTAAATATAACAACTTTTTGTAATAGAAAAAAATTGCAGTGGGTTTCTTCCTACTATTCTACCTCAGAAAAAAGGGGAAGTGGGACTTGTATCTTTTGCAAACGTAAAGGTTCAAACTTACATTTACGTCATGCATGTAGGCCATATTCGCTGCCTGATGCTGCTGAAAGGCCACATCATATTGATCATGAGCGGCATCGTAGGCTGCCTTGACCTCAGGCTAAAATTTCAAATACAATGAATCTCGTCAACACTTAGCAATGCATGAACGGAAGTCGTAAAGATGATGTAAATGAGGAAAACTTACATCATCTCTAGAGGTGGATCGACGAGGCTAGCCACGAGGCGGGATAGGGGGCCGTTAGCTGGGTGGGTAGCCTTGAGACGCGTGAAGCTCGTGGTGAGGGTAGGCTTGACATTTTTATTAAGAATCTTGAGACGTACGTGGTCCAATTCGTGCCCCAATAGGAGCAACGAATCCTCGTCGGTCTTCGTGTTAATGGGGTCATCCACATGCGGGTGACGAGCCTTCACCATCGTGGTGTAGGAATGCAAGTGTTCCTTGGCATTGCCGAAGAACACGGGGAGCGAGGGCTGAGGCTTTGAGAGATCGGGCTTCTCGTAGAAGGCGACGTCATGAATCACCTCCTCGGGTAGTGCCTCGGCCACCTGCGTGGCGAAAATAAATGTTATACATATCACGTAGGAACATGACGGGAAATAAATACATGTCATTCCATGTGTATACATACCATCTTCCCCACGAAGCGGTCAAAGTTGCGGTTTCCCGTGCAGTGTGTTCCACCATCACCTCGGTTCTCTGCGTTCCGCCTCGACAAGGATGCAAACTCTTCGTCTTCTCTGAGCCACCATGTCCTAACCAGCTCCTCCCATGCGTCTTGATGCGGCTCAACCCATTCGGGGAGAACCTAAAAATGCAATACTCAACTCTAGATAATGCAATGGCAACTTAGCAGCAATGTAGAATCGCATGACATTTTACTCACCGACATGTACTCTTCCATCGTCATCGAGTAGTCGGGAATAGGCATCTTACCGACAATCTCCTCCTTCTTGACCCTCACGCCCCTGTCAGCCCAGAAGTGACCAGCGGCTGTGACCTTTTGGTTGCACCATACCTGCGGTATCAACTTCACACAAGCCCCAAGAAAATTCATGTTCGCCGTCTCCTGTTGCTCCTCATCCACACGATAAAAGCACTTCAATCATGCATAAAAACAATTGTGAGAGTCATGAGTTAGCATGATGGGGTCATCAACTATGAATGAAACTTGAGAAATATGTCTTACCCAAAACTTGTTGATCACAGCCTCAGCAGCAGTCGGAAAGCCCGGGACACGGGTAACCTGGTAGTCCGCCCAAGTAGTGTCTAGCCTCCTGATGCCCTCAGGGGAAGTGTACCATCCCGGACAGAACTTCCTAATCAGAGCTCCAACCATGCTATTAGGAAGGAACGGCTTGGTCCCCGCAGGAAATGTCCAATTGCTGCACAATAATCAAACATTAGTACACATGCCAAATTATTTATCACCAACAAGAAATTACATGTTTAAAATTCCAAATTAGTATACTTACTCAAGGCCATCTGGCATAATAAGGGCTTTCGCCTCCTGGGTCCTAGGCTCAAACCTCTTATCAGGGACTCCCGATTCCCCACGATTCCACAATTTCTTCCACGACACCTGCACCACCAACTCGTGTGTAGGTTCCGCCTCCTCTGTAGACTCCGCCTCGGTCTCCACCTCCACCTTCGCCTCGTCTCTATACGACCCCTCCCCCGCCTCCGTCAGGAACAACTCAGGAGCCACGTCGCCTCCTCCCCTACCACCTCATCCCCTCCCCTACCACCTAGTCCTCCTCGACCTCGACCTCGACCTCCTCCCGCACCGCCAAGATCAGGGTAACACGGATTGGGAGTTGGTCGTCTCCCACTCCGTGTAGCATTTTTCTTGCGTTGTTGTAGCGCCTTAAGCAAATACGACGAGCTAGCCTTGCCGCTTCTCATATTGTCCAATCACCTGCATTGAGTAAGAGAAAACAATTAAGCACAAAGATATAATAAAATATAGACACTAAGCGTAAAATGCATTGAAAAATAATAGAATGCATTGAAAAATAATAGAATGCATTAAGAAAACAATCAAGCATGAAGACATAATAGAATGCATTGAAAAATAAATACTCACTATCATTCTCATTCCCATTCCCATTCTCATTCTCACTATCACTATCTTTTGAGTTGAAAGCTGGAGCCTCATCGAAGGGTGGAGGCTAATCATCGTTGTCATTCTCCACATGGAACTTCTCGAGCATATCTATGTCATGTAGATCCACCATTGACTCACCACGAGTTTCTACATTGTTCTCGAGGTCCTCAAGATCAACAGGTTCTAACTCAAAGTGCCCAAAGTACTCTTGCTCTTGATAGAAAATTCCCTCGTATGTTACAGGGTCAAAGTTGTTGTAATCATCCTTGGAGGGAATCAGTAGGTTTACCATGTGGCGATACCTGGAACATGAATTCCCAGCCCTTGAGTTCCGCTTTCTCGCATGGGTAGGGAAAATAATAAACTTGGTTGGCTTGGTGAGCCACAAAAAATACGTCGGCTCCGCTATAGGTGGTTGAAGGCATAACTTCAACTAACCCAATGGAATGGGTACTTCTTAGTCCAGCCCTTGGGTCGAAGTAGTGGCACTTGAACACATCGATATTGAGTTGTACATTCGTATGATTGAAGGTCAGCTCGTATACATTCTCTAACCTTCGTAGTAATCAAGGGTATCTGCTCCTCTGGTGAATACCCATGTATTTACCGTTTTGCATTCGGTCGGCCCTTCTGGTGCGTCTCTATATGGAAGCAAAACCCATTCACGGCATACTTCTCATACTTCATGATGTCATGGTTAAAACCTTGGGAAACACATTTCAACTCATCTGACATCTCAACGTTGGGATCAACTCCCTACAAGTAAAGTTCAAATTTGTTGTGTTCATTAGTTACGTGGAATAATAAGGGACAAGTCACATATTGCAAGGTAAGAGAGACAAGTTAGAAATTACTTTTTCCATGAACCAGGACACAAAGTTTTTTATTTCGGGGAGCACCCTCTTTCAGTAGATTGTCTGACTCCAAGGGAGAGTGATCCGTCGTTCCTGACCACTATTCATCCGTGAATTCACTAAGAAGGAGAAAATAAGCATTAGACCGAGACCGAGTTACTAGCTGCAAAGTAAATTGTTCACCATTTTACCTAATGAAATCAACCACTTCCTTCATGTTCATAAGCATATAGAACATTATGCAATCCTTCTCTTCCTTCAACAAGCGGTATTTTACTCGTTTACCGGCCTTGCCACCGGGAAATTGGAATAGTTTGAGCTTGGGGTCATTCTTGGCTAGTCGACATTGTAACGAGAGACCGGGTTATGCATAGTGGGAACATCATCAGGCTAGTAGGTTGTTGCAGCGTCTGCCATCTCCCGAAGGCATGTTGCCCCAGCTATGCATGCTTCAATCTTGGCTTTGTTTCTAGTTATCTTCTGAATATACTTAAACTCTCTCTCAATACAAAATTGCCAACGAAATTGCACCGGGCCACCCAAGAGTGCCTCGTTCGCGAGGTGCACAATGAGATGCGCCATCAGAGTAAAGAAGCCTGGCGAAAAGATCATCTCCAAATTGCATAGCAACTCCGGCACTTGAACACACAGCTTCTCAATAACCAGAGGACATACCTGCTTAGCATAGAGCATACAGAAGAAATGGCTCAACTCCGCAAGCACTCGCCAGACTTTCTCAGGGAGATACCCTCGAACCATCACCGGCATCAGTCGCTCTATCCATATATGATAGTCATGACTCTTGAGCCTGGTGACTTGTCCCGTCGAAAGATTGACTCCCTTACTTATATTCGAACAATCACCATCAGGGAACATCATGACGTATTTGAGCCACCTGAATGCCTCCTTCTTTTGGATACTATCAAGGCAGAAGTAGGCCTGCGGCTTGAACCAATTCTTTCGATGGCCGTTAGGAGGCTGCATGTGTAATCTCTTCCTATCACAGAGCTTCTCAACATCGACTCTAGCCTTGACATTATCCTTTGACTTCCCAGGAATGTTCAGGACCATGTGAAAAAGGGACTCTCCGACATTCTTTTCGGTGTGCATCACATCGATGTTATGGGGAAGTTCGAGGTCCTTGTAATACACGAGATTCGTTAAGGCTGCCACGTGAGTCCAATTGTGCATTACACCATATCCCGCTAATTGATGGACAGTTCCCGGCGCCGCACACACGAGAGCACGTAGCTCGGCATCAATAGCTGCACCATCGAACTTTGGTACCTCTTTTACTTCATGCACAACTTTGCCCTTCTTGAAGTTCTTTCTGTCTTCTTTGAACGAATGATTTCTTTTGAGGTACTTTCGATTCATGTCAAACGTAACATACTTGCAACCCGACTTTAGCCAAAGAAACTCAAGTCGTTGCATGCACACTGGGCATGGCCACTGATACGTCCATAACGTATCTATAATTTTTGATGGTTTTATGCTAATAATATGCTTTTGACACTCCTTTTTTGTATAAAGTTTATGACTTATTTGGACCAACCTACTAATAGTTGCAAAAATGCACAATGTTCTTGTTTTACACTTTGATGTGTAGGAATTACCAAGAATACAAGTGGAAACCTTGTTGGAGTCAAATTGGGATTTTTCCAGAAATCTGTCTCAGAACTCTTTTTGAAGATGGTCACGTTTCGGGTCGAAGATGATGTCAAACGGAAAACTCTTCAACAACAAAGTTGTTGGAAATTTCACGTCAAATGTTCTGCACATAAAATTTAGCTGATTACGACTCCGGACAGGCCTTCTAGGCCCGATTTACTGCAGCCCAAGATGGGGTGATGGGAATCCGAGAAGCTATATAAAGGGAGGAAACCTAATTCGCCCAGGGAATCTCCACCGACAAATTTGCAGCCACCAAAGCCACATTTTTTCCTTCCCATGGATCCCATTTCCATGGGAGGGGGCTCCCAAGAAGCCATGAAGGAAGGGGGCTAAGGGGCGGTGCTCCCCCATGATACCGGTGGTGGGGAAGGAGTCCGCCATGCCGCCGCCCTCTTCACCATCTTCGCCATCTTGACCGTCATCTCCATCACCTAATCCTCCTAATATGCAGTGGTCCATCCTCACACACACCTCTGTACCGTCCTATGTAAACATGGTGTTTGATGCTATAAGTTATAATCCTATGATCTTTGTCATGTTTACGTAGTTTCTTTGTTCTTAGATTGAATGGTTGAACATCTTTGGTTCATTAGAGTTGTATGTTGATATGGTACAGTCCTTTGGTGTCCATTATATTTTTGCGCGCATGGATTAAACATCATAGGTTTGTAGTATGTGTAAAAGGAAGAGGGAGTTCTACCGGAGTGACAAAAACTTGAGGACGCGAACCGGAACGTTGCACGTATGGGAGTAAGAGGACCATTAAACTTAAGGTTATGGTTGGGGAAACCCTAAGACATTGATTAGTACTTATGAATGTTTGCTAACAATCCAATCATATAGTACGTGTAATTCCAAGTAGTGAAGCGCATGTATATTTAGCCTCTCCCACATAGAAAACTGCATCGAAGACAATGAACCTGATCTATTCGCTATTTAAACTTGGACAAAGCCACCACAATTACCACCACTATTCCACACCATGGTTCTGTTAGTTTAGTGTATTTTATTGCTGCATCAACTAGCTTTACTTTCTTGTTATTTATTAACATGCCAAGCTATCTCTATTACCCGTATTGTTGCTCTAGTTTTATTTCCTAGATAATGCAAACGTTTAGTGTGCGTAGAGTTGTATCAATGGTTGATAGAACATGAGAGAATATTTATCCTACCTTTAGCTCCTCGTTGGGTTCGACACTCTTACTTATCGAAAAGGCTACACAGGATCCCCTATACTTGTGGGTTATCAGCCACTTACCAGTTGTACACCATCCACACGTTAGGGCATACCCGGGCATGTCATGTATGGTATACTGCAACCAAACTTTCATCAGGAAGTTTCTCTTTGATGCTCAGTCGTATCTCAACGTCCCGTGTATCCAAGAGTGGTTCAAATCATCCACAATCAGTTGCATGTAGACACTCAAATTCTTCCTCGGGTACTCGGGCCCTGGAATGATCAGCGATAGAAACATGGCATTCCGTTGCATTAATACTCTAGGAGGGAGATTGAGCGGAATAACACACACCGGCCAACAGCTGTACATGGCCGTCGACATACCATATGGGTTGCAGCCATCTGTTGCTATCGCAATTCTGACATTCAGAGCCTCTTCTGCCCACCGGGGGTATTTGTCATCGAAGTTCTTCCATGCCTTACCATCAGATGGATGTCCCATCTTCTTCCATCCGTGCTCGTCCTCGTATCTCTTCCCCTTCTTGTGCCACGTCATCTGTTTGGCAGTCTCCTCGCTCAAGTAAAGCTACTGGATTCTTTTTATGAGTGGGAGATACCGAAGAATCTTTGTAGCGACATTCGACTGCCTCATCTGACCATCCTTTCCCTTTACCTCATCATACCTAGAGGCCCCACAAATGGAGTAGTACTTGTCATCCGCAAACTGTTTCCAAAACAAAAGGCAGCCTTTTGGACAACAATCTATCTTTTAATAATCCATGTTGATCCCCTTCATGAGTCTCTTTGTTTCGTGAAAGGTTTTAGGCAGACAATCCCCTTCGGGCAACATGTTACCACATGTTCTCAAGTTAGCTTCAAAGTGAGCATGGGTGACAGAGTGCTGGCACTTGTTGGCTAGACATTGAGAGATGGCATCGAGCTGAGAAATTTGTGCACCCTCGCACAGAGGCCTCTTAGACGCTGCCATCATATCAAGGAAGTCCTTCACGGTTGGCTCCGGTTCCTACGATTCTGGCGGTTCCTTCGGTTCTGGTGGTTCATGCCATAGAGGTGGCGAATCCGGATGGTCGGCATCGATGAGATCATCTAGCTAGTTTCTAATCCCATCGTTCTCATTGCCATTGAGCCACTGCCGCATAACCTCACCTCTGTCAAGTTTGTACCGAGCAAAGTCGACCTGCCTGACATAGTGAGGCATGTACCCATTTGCAGAAGGTGTCTATACATCTCATCCTTTCCCTGACGATGACGCTTATTGCAATGAGCACATGGATAAAGTGCTCAGACGATTTCCTTTGAACCACGCGCTAACTCATTCACTAAGAAATGAGTGTTCCACGTCCACTCTTCTGTTTTATTAGTCTCACTAATACGGCTACTATACATCCACCCATTATCAGCCATCCTCTTCTGCTTTGTTGGGAACCAAACAACAAATATATCATTTTGTATCAAACAGGAGATTAAATGCTTCATATTTTTATGCATGCGTCAACCTACATGTCTGATAGAAAAAATAGGGTCCTAACCAGCCGTCGGATCCATTGACTGGGTAAGTTCTCCCTGGCTCTACCCCGACCAAAGCAGAATTTCGGCAGCACCTCCCCGTGGCTCTCCTGATACTTGTCTCGACAAAAAGCCGAGAGGATGTGCATCCGAAGAACAAGGAGGAGGCACTGCCAAAATCCTTTCTCGGATCGAGGTAGAGCTACGGAGAACCGTACCTAACTACGAATCCACCGACTGCCCGATAAAAGCCATAAGCATTACAGTTCAAAATATGCGAGACCACTAATACATATTAATTCGCGTAAAGCTTACGGTCATGATGACGCCTAGGTGACGTGACAGACTTGGTGATCTAGACACGAAAATAAACCTAGGTACAAGAGAGGCAAACCAATTCTCACCCTCGAAGCATGATCAAATCTTCGAAGATGATCCGGGACCCCGCCGTCAAAACACTCCCCCCGCTCACCCTCCGGTAACTGCAAAAACATGAACAAATGGTTAAATATGCAAAAAAACGTGAACAAAGAATAATTTTTAGTATTGATATCTTATTCTCTTTGTTATTGTTCTGACTTGGCTTGGAATTTGGGGGCTTCCTTACATCTCCTTTTCAGCCAAAATGACTAGGGATTGACATAAATAATTTTAGTATTGCAATTGGTCTGTGCTATATAAAGAGGTGGGCGTCCGGCTGGCTCGCAACACGAGGTTGGTCACGCATCCGCACAACCCAACAATACCACGACCTGATCTAGGTTAGCGCAGTACAGAGGGTAGTTCCACCCCATGGCCAACGGCTCGAGCTGCTCGAGCACCGTGAAGGTAACCTCTCTCTCCCCGTCAAGATTTAGTACCCATATTTGATTAATAGTAGAGGTACTACCAAAACTCCTATACCTAGTCTATCTTACAAAACATCAGTTGGCACATAATTTATCCATCACACTACCAGCTATATTCGAGTACTTTTACTTATTAAACTTGATTCATGCACCCGGCTTGAGGAGAAACAAGTTAAACTTGATTCATGCATTTGGTTTTAGTAGACAAAGTGGAGTGGATGGTCACTGATATAGGAGGGGCGAGGAGGCGCTGCAGGGGGTGAGGTCGACGGCGTCAGCGACATGCCGGAGTTGGGGGAGAAGGGAGGAGAGGCGGGGGCTCGAGGGAGGCATTGCCGGCAGGGAGGGAGCTGGCGGCACGCAGGGCTCGGGGAATGCACTGCTGATACATCCATTTTGCATCCCTATTCTATATCATAATTTACTATTATTCATTGATATATTTCATATTAAGAGATGATACTTATGTAATTTCATCTGTATTTGCATGGTTGATGACTTTTGGAGCATGGACCGCTGCAGTCAGGATTCTGATGGAAAAGGTGTTCTTTGGAGGCAAAATTCGTGAAGATCAGAAAATCCGGGAAAATACATGGAAAATCCTATTTATCCAGAAGACGAAGATAGCCAGAAGGGGCAGTGGAGATGGGCCATAGGGGGCCCACACCACCCCCTGGCGTGGGCCACCCTAGGCCGCGGCACCGGGTGGTGTGGCCGCCCTGGTCCACCGCTGGCTCTCCCCTCTAGCATATATTATCCTCCCGAAACCCTAAGACTCGAGGAGCGACCACAGAAAGATTCCGCCGCCTATGCGGGGCGGAAAACACAGAGAGAGAAAGATCTCTCCGGCAAACAGAATTCTGCCGGGGGAATTCCTTCCCGGAGAGGGGAGATCATTGCCATCAACACCACCATCAAGACGGATTCATCGGGATCATCATCATCATCACCACCATTATGTCCACCAGCACCATCATCACCACATCATCTCGCTGTAACAATTGGGTTGAATCTTGCATAGTTCTTAGGGGAAACTTTCCTAGTGTTGATTACTCTTTGTAGTTGATGCTATTGAGTGGAACCATTGAATTATTGTTTATGTTCAGATTGTTATACATCATTATTCCATCTCTGATCATGATCCATGTGATATCTTGTGAGTAGTTCGTTTAGTTCTTGAGGACATGGGAGAAGTCATGTTGTTAATAGTGGAATTATGTTGAGAAAGATTCAATGGTTTGATATTTAAGTTGTGGTGTACTTCTTCTAGTGGTGTCATGTGAACGTCGACTACATGACACTTCACCTATATGGTCCTAGGGGAATGCATCGTGTATTTGGATACTAATCGTAGGGGTTGCCGGAGTGACAGAAACCTGAACCCCCATTAGGAAACCATTGCACAAGGGATGTGAGGGTCTTAGAGTTTAAAGCTGTGGTTAGATGTCTATCTTAATTACTTTCTTGTACTTGCAGATGCTTGCAAGGGGTATAATCACAAGTATGTATTAGTCCTAGGAAGGTCGGTACATTAGCACAGGTTCACCAACACAACACTTAGAAAGCTAAAGAAGATTAATCAACTATATGAAGCGAAAGCACTTGACAATATTCCTGTGTGTCCTCGAGAACGTTTGGTCATCTTAAGTAATACAACCGGCTTGTCCTTTGCTGAAGAAAGGATTGGGCCACTCGCTGCATTTAGTCTTATTGTCTTTTATTTACTCGTACTTTATTTACCTGAATTATCAAAAAACCCTAAAAATACGTTTGCTAAGTATTTGCAGAGAATTCATGATCCATACCACTAGCCAGCACCTTCTGCTCCTCGTTGGGTTCGACACTCTTACTTATCGAAAATACTGCGATACACCCCTATACTTGTGGGTCATCAAGACTATTTTCTAGCGTCATTGCCGGGGAGTGTAGTGCTATTGGAGAGTGGAACTAGTAAAGGAAACTTCTACTGTGAGTATTGTTTACTTTTTGTTAGTTGCTTTATTTTCAATATGGATAATTCGTTGAGTTTCTTATTTTGTAATGCTACTACCACTGCTAAGGTAGTAGATGAACCACCACCTCCTGAAAATGATACTTTTAAAAAACCTACAAGAATTATTGATCATGTTATGGATAACTATTATGTTGGAGATGGAACTGTCCATCCCGGTGATCATTTGCTCTTTATACACGAATCATGCGGGTTGTTCAAGTGTGCAGGTATTACAACAGATCAAGTCAAGAAGATGTTATTCTCATTATCACTGAAAGGAAGAGCTCAGGAATGGTATAAGCTGCTAAAGAATGGTCAAGCTCTTGAATGGGATGAAATAGTACCTCTCTTTTATTCAAAGAAGATCGGAATTAAATATACAACTTTTGGCCTCTTGATGGAGAGAGTACAGCTCAAGGTTGGGGGAGATTAAAGTTACTAATGCTCAAATGTCCCATCCATGAGCTCCCCAACAATATTATTATCAATAACTTTTATGTAAGGCTTTCTCTTCTTGATAAGGATTTATTGGATGCTTCTTGCGCTGGATCATTACTCGCATGGAAGAAGAAGCTAAATGGGATCTTCTAGACCGTATTCAAGACAATGCTGAAGCATGGGAGAATGAAAAAGGAAGAAAGTCAGGTATACATTATGATTATGAATGCATTGAATCTTTTATGGGAACTGATGACTTTCAAAATATTAAAAATGCTTATGGTCTAGACTCTCAAGCTATTGCCACTTATTTTAAGGCTTTTGCTTCCTACATTGAAGTTCCAAAAAAGGAGTGTAATAAGTATCATGAACCATATAAATAAGTTGCTAAGTGTGTTCCTACAAGAAATACTGAAGTTTATGCTGCTAATCATTCTTTACCTGAACCTTATATTGAGAAAATGCCTTTCCCAGTTAAGATAAAGGAACATTCTATGGTAGTTAGTATGGTTAATGAAAATACAAATAAAGCTATTGAACCTGATAAACAAATGGATGATGAACCTATAATGGGAAATGTGAAAGATTTTGTCACTAAATATGTGGAAGATGGTCACACTATCCTCTGTAAGGATATCCCTAATATTGCTTCACAAAGTAGTGTTATGAGAGTTAGTGTCCCTGTGTTTTCTATTAGGATAAGTGATCATTGCAACAATGGTTCTTGTGATAGTTATATCATTAAGTTTATGCATGATACTGAAAGTTCCTATGAGAGAGGGGAAAGTGTTCTTATGCACCTCAATAATATCGAGTTTTCTCATTTTATGCTTAAAGTCTTTATGTTGCACTTGTTTTGCCTTCCTATGCTTGTAGCCTCTGGTTTCAACAACTTGTTTGTTTACAAAATTCCCTTGCATAGTAAGTGGGTTAGACTTAAACATGTGTATTTTTGCTTCTTAATGCTCTCTTTCACTTCAATTTATATTCTTATGTGAGCATCATTGAAATTATCATGCCCATCTTAATGGCTACAAAGAAAGAGCTTTTTTGGAGACAACCCAATATATTCTTGCTTTCAGTTTGTTTTTGTTTCTTTGAGTCTTGGAAGTTATTAGGTCGGTAATAACCTCTCCTTATCCTTTTTGTTTGGTTTTTGTGTCAATATCAGCCTCTAATGAGAGAGAAGTAATACTTGGGGAAGTTGTTGTCCCGAAACAGATTTTTGTGCTTCACCATAAAAATTCGTGAGAGATCTATGTATGTATGTTTGAGCTGTAATTTTTTGTGCTTCTGACCCAGGTTGTTATTGAACTTTCGTTAGTTTTGCACTTTTTTATTTGAGCAACAGAAGATTTTCTAAAAAAATTATCTTTACCTTCTGGTCTGTTTTGACAAATTTTGCCATTCTTGCATTTGCTTCTTAAAACGACTTCCTTTTTGGATTATTTTTGGGTTTTCGAAAGGAGTTGCTATAGTATCTTATGTTTTGATGGATTTCAGTTGAAATTAGACTTAAAAGGTTTTATCACCTCGCTTACACTAGTGTTGCTAATGAGAATTGTGTGAAGTTTTGTGTGAAAGAAATCTTTAGGTTAGTGGAGAAAATGGTGTAATAAGAAAGTGAACGGTTTCATGACTAGAGCAATATTTGTATGAAGATGAAGATATTGATGTTATTCAAACGGTGAATCCGGAAGAGTCTACTAAAATGCCAACTTCAGAGACCTGCAGAGTCCGTTTTCGAATAGGTAACGGTTCTGGTAAGAAAAGTTCCGCGAAAATTCTGTCCAATTCTATTTTTGCAGTTTTTAACCAACAAGGAAAGCTATGAACCGAAAGAGGGAAGGAAACGGAGCCTGGGTGGCTCACACCACCCCCTAGCGCGGGCCCCTGGCCACGCCAGCAGGTGGTATGGCCACCTCGGACTCCGTCTCCGACCCGTTTTCTCCCAGTACCTTCCTTTTGTTGTAAAACTTCGTAATATATAATCCCCCGGATCCCCCGAGGTTCATATATCATGTTCTCGTCATGTTTTCATTTCGATCTGTTTCTGACAGGTAGAGTCCCAGTTTTGGAGCCATGATGTCCTCCTCTAGATTAGCCAAGGAAGATTCCTCAGCGGATATCATCAACCCATACTTGCGTGAGTTGAAGATTCATCCCAAGGACTTGTTGCTTGAAGATGGGGAAGTACGGATAAAATAGGTTCAAGGACCTAAAGGTGAAGGAAGTCTGGAGGACATGATGGAAGCTCTGGAGCAAGAAGTCTTTAGGTATAAGAAGATGGCGGAACGCGAAGTGGATATCATCCATAAGATTTGTTCTGAACTCATCACCGAGCACCAAAAGGAGACTGCTGAGCTCAAGGATGAAATTCTCTTACTCCACCAAACAACCAACCAACTGCAAGCACAGCTCTACGACATTCAAAATCAAAACTGTGAGTATGAGGTTAGGTTTAAACGCATAGGTGCTACTGCTAGTTTCAGGATGATGGAGACCAGGATGTCTTTTTTTTATGTGGAGCCTTTACCTTGGAAGTCGGACAATGACGAGAGAGCACC
This sequence comes from Avena eriantha, assembly GCA_910589775.1. Lineage (NCBI taxonomy): Eukaryota > Viridiplantae > Streptophyta > Magnoliopsida > Poales > Poaceae > Avena > Avena eriantha. Next base: position 128,459,705 of record OU342741.1, on the reverse strand, counting down.
ACCACCATCGAAGGAGTAATTCGGCATCGGGTTTTCGCATCCCCTTGGTTTGTTCCAAGCTTGGGGGAGTGCCGCGGTATCATATCACTATCTTCTATCTTTTTACCTTTTTAGTAGAGTCATATCATGAATAGAGAAGTTATCATGTAGGATGGTTTGCATTATGGAAGTGTCCACTCTCTCGTTAGATATGTATCCCTTGGTGTGATTTGCCGTTATGGAGTATTAACGAGAAGTTCTATCATTTACTTTTTTGCATATCTTATATTAGTTTTCAATTGCTACTATATGATTGATCTTGTTGTTAGTATTGGTATCACTTTGGGATCATTGAGTTAATTTAGTTGGTTTTGGCAAACCTGGCTCGGTCAGTAGCAACACTATTTTTGAGAGTTGTTTTAAAAAGATAAAAGTACTCTTAAAGAAATATAATTTCATCATCTTTATTTCTTGATTTTCTCATAAGCTTAGTATTCTCTAGTTAAGATCTTTTGTGCTTCCAAGGAAGATTGCATGTTTGTTTTTATCACATGTATGTTTGTTTGTTTACTTCAAATCTTATGCTTGATACCTAGCCTTGCTAGCCAAAAACCTGTACTGAGAGGGATGCATCCAATCCTTAAACCAAAACCTATGCCATTTGTGTCCACCATACCTACCTATTAGCATTTGCTATTCCAAGTAAATTCATGTTTTTATCTACCTTCCAAATTAAACTTGTTATGTGAAAATTAGTGATTAAAGCTCTTGCGAACTTGATGGCACACTTTAATTTCTCGCATTTAATAGACTTGAACCATTGTGTCCATCTTTGTTGCGTATATGCTTGCGCTTTATAAGTTGAAGTTAGCAGAACCATGTATCATGGGGGACACTTTCAACATTGCACTTATATTAAGTTGATATCATGATTCTTTTGCTTATGGATCCCGGCGGTGTGAAATAAAATGGGAACTTGTAAGATCATGGAGTTTATATGTGTGTTGGATAAACGCCTAGGCTGCTAGCCTAAGCCATGCCTAATCATGGTGGAAACTTGCAGCATAACTATAATGAGCATTCTATGAAGCATCCTCAATTAAAACCTATGCAAATAGCAAATAAAAAGATCGTTGAGATGCTCATTGTCTGCTTGCCTTGTCATTTTGATTATGGGATAGCTCATGTATCATGTGCAAGGGGTACCCCATTAGCGGTTCTCTATGATACATATGTATTTACAATGATAAGAGATTACTTGTGAGTGAAGTTGAGTAGCATGAGGTTCGGTACTCGTAAGTAAGAGGCATGAGATTTAAACTTATAACTTGTCAAGCATATCCTCTTAGTTGTGTCACTTTAACCTTAATCACCTAAAGATGCCTATGATAGGGGCAATGAGAGCTAAAAGCTAATAAGTACCATAATTTTTGGAAGCTCTTTATGGACTTGAAATTCCTGCTTCCCTCTCTGAAGGGCCTTTCTTTTACTTTTTAGTTGAGTTAGTAAACCTATTCCCTTCTATCTCAGCAAGTATTTTGAGTTGTTGTGTTTCATTCATTCTTATGATGATTTATTCAATCATGTTTCTTATGTTCCTTGTTTTGCACATTTGCTCTTATCTTGATGTTTACTACTTTGAAAGCTATCATTGATAATCAGTTATTTGTGAACTCCAGCAAATTGTCAACTATTCTTCGACCGAGAGCTAAGTTTGCCATTACCAATTATGATTTACTTTATGTATCTTTATTGTGTTTCCTTTACCTATTGCAAGTTAAGTTATATAATAGTGAGTTGTCTTCTATTATGATTTATGTATTGATGAATGTGATGCTTCTTGTCCATATTCTTTTATAGACTCTTCACTCCATAAACCTGAGGTCATGTTTATTGAGTCCAGTTTCGCTTGGGGACAAGCAAAGTCTAAGCTTGGGGGGAGTTGATACGTCCATTTTGCATCACTATTCAATATCATAATTTACTATTATTCATTGATATATTTCATATTAAGAGATGATACTTATGTAATTTCATCTGTTTTTGCATGGTTGATGACTTTTGGAGCATGAACCGCTGCAGTCAGGATTCTGATAGAAAAGGTGCTGTTTTTGGAGGCGAAGTTCGCAAAGATTAGAAAATACGGGAAAATACATGGAAAATCCTATTTTTTCAGAAGACAAAGATAGCTAGAAGGGGGAGTGGAGATGGGCCATAGGGGGCCCACACCACCCCCTGGCGCGGGCCACCCTATGCCGCGCCACCGGGTGGTGTGGCCGCCCTGGTCCACCCCTGGTGTATATTATCCTCCCGAAACCCTAAGACTCCGGGAGCGACCACAAAAAGATTCCGCCGCCTCTGCGGGGCGGAACACACCGAGAGAGAAATATCTCTCCGACAGACAGAATTCTGGCGGAGGAGTTCCTTCCCAAAGAGGGGAGATCGTCGCAATCAACACCACCATCAAGCTGGACTTCATCGGGATCATCATCATCGCCACCATCATCTCCACCAGCACCATCATCACCATCTCCATACTGCTGCAACAATTGGGTTGAATCTTGCATAGTTCTTAGGGGAAACTTTCTTGGTGATGATTACTCTTTGTAGTTGATGCTATTGAGTGAAACCATTGAATTATAGTTTATGTTCAGATTGTTATACGTCATTATTCCATCTCTGATCATGATCCATATGATGTCTTGTGAGTAGTTCATTTAGTTCTTGAGGACATGGGAGAAGTCATGTTGTTAGTAGTGGAATTGTGTTGAGAAAGATTCAATGGTTTGATATTTAAGTTGTGGTGTACTTCTTCTAGTGGTGTCATGTGAACATCGACTACATGACACTTCACCTATATGGGCCTAGGGGAATGCATTGTGTATTTGGCTACTAATCGTAGGGGTTGCCGGAGTGACAGAAACATGATCCCCTGTTAGGAAACCATTGTAGAAGGGATGTCAGGGTCTTAGAGTTTAAAGCTGTGGTTAGATGTCTATCTTACTTACTTTCTTGTAGTTGCGGATGCTTGCAAGGGGTATAATCACAAGTATGTATTAGTCCTAGGAAGGTCGGTACATTAGCACAGGTTCACCCACACAACACTTAGCAAGCTAAAGAAGATTAATCAACTATATGAAGCGAAAGCACTTGACAATATTCCCGTGTGTCCTCGAGAACGTTTGGTCATCTTAAGTAATACAACCGGCTTGTCCTTTGCTGAAGAAAGGATTGGGCCACTCGCTGCATTTAGTCTTATTGTCTTTTATTTACTCGTACTTTATTTACCTGCATTATCAAAAACCCCTAAAAATTCGTTTGCTAAGTATTTGCAGAGAATTCCTAATCCATACCACTAGTCGGCACCTTCTGCTCCTCGTTGGGTTTGACATTCTTACTTATCGAAAATACTGCGATACACCCCCTATACTTGTGGGTCATCAGCTGCCAGCGGGCCACCCCAAGCTCGCTAGGGGACGACGTAGGGAGCTGGCGGCGCGCGGGGCTCGGGGGAGGGAGCTGGCGGCGGGGCTCGGGGGAGGTGGTAATGGGCCGAGGAGGCATGCGGCGGGGGTCGGGAGGCGGTAATGGGTCGGGGATGTGGGCGGCAGGGCTCAGCGAGGTAGCTAGGCGGCACGGGGAGCGGACTGTGGCGGCGGTGGCCAAGAACAAGGCAGAGGACGGGGGTCGAGGGAGACTGAATCGGGCGAGCACGAGGTGGACCATGTGGGCTTGTTGACCAAATTTAGGGTTTCGCTACGCCCGACGGTGCCCATCGGCATAGCGCTGCTATTTTTTTAGTACATAGGGTATATTCATTTCACTCGATCCAGGGCACACTACATCGACGGTGGTCGTCGGCGTAGACCTTCTATTTTTTCCATTTTTCAATCTATTTATGTAAATATATTTACTATGTTTAATACTTTAACATATTTACTATTTTAAATATTTTAATACTTTGACTCGATCTAGGGTTTCCCCTACGTCGACGGTGGTCCTGCAGGTCTACCCCTATAGCTACTTCGATGGTGGCGCCGCATGTTCGAGAAGGGGTCACACCTGGGGCCTACACATGGGACCTTCCAAACTTGCACCAATCTCACAAACATATGCTAGGGGAACATGCAAGTTTTCATATGATTCCGACGCTCTGGTGGTCTTCCTCCGGTGAAACCCTAGACCGGGGGACCCCGGATCATCTAGTCCTATAGCTACCTCCGTACAAGGGTAGCCCAGTGGACCTTTCTATTTATTTTGGTTTGTTTAGGACATATGTACATGGAAAGCAAAGGTTGGGCGAACTTTGCCACATTCTAGGCCCCGGTTGTCCCGCGGCGGGAGTTTCCACGTACAGAGCCAGGATTTTACTAAGTGTTAACGCATGTCTAGGAAGGGGGTAACAACGGGTGCCTACACATGGCACCTACCAACCTTGCACCACTCTCACACACATATGCTAGGGGCACATGCATGTTTTCATGTGATTACGACGCTCCAGTGGTCTTCCTCCGGCGGTACCCTACACCAGGGCCCTAGGATCGTCTACCCCTATAGCTCTCTCCGTATGAGGGTAGCCCGGTGGACCTTTCTATTTGTTTTGGTTCTTTTAGGACATATGTCCATGTAAATCAAAGGTTGTGCCAACTTTGCCACATTCTAGGCCCCGGTTGTCCCGCAGCGGGAGTTTCCACGTACAGATCCAGGATTTTACTAAGCATTAACGCATGTCCGGGAAGGGGGTCACACCTGGGGCTAACACTTGGCACCTACCAACCTTGGTCCACTCTCCAACATATTCTATGGGCACATGCAAGTTTTCATGTGATTCCGACACTTCGAAGGTCTTCCTCCTGCGAAACCCTAAACCGGTGGCCAAGAATCGTCTACCCCTATATCTATCTCCGTACGAGGGTATCTCGGTGGACCATTCTATTTTTGGTTTGTTTATGACATATGTACATTGAAAGCAAAGGTTGGGCCAATTTTGTCACATTCTAGGCCCCGGTTATCTCGCGGCGGGAGTTTCCACGTATAGATCTACGATTTTACTAAGTGTTAACGCTTGCCCGAGAAGAGGGTCACACCTGGGGCCTACACATTGGACCTACCAACTTTTCACCACTCTCGCACACATTTGCTATGGGCACATGCAAGTTTTCATGTGATTACGACGCTCCAGTGGTCTTCCTCCGGCGATACCCTAGACCGGGCCCCCGGATTGTCTATCCCTGTAGCTCTCTCCATACGAGGGTAACCCGGTGAACCTTTCTATTTATTTTGGTTTTTTTAGGACATATGTACATGGAAATCAAAGGTTGGGCCAACTTTGCCACATTCTAGGCCCAGGTTGTCCCGCGACGAGAGTTTGTACGTACAGATCCAGGATTTTACTAAGCGTTAACGCATGTCTGGGAAGGCGATCACACATGGGGCCTACACATGACACCTACCAACCTTGCACCACTCTCACACACATATGCTAGGGGCACATGCAAGTTTTCATGTGATTCTTATGCTCCGATGGTCTTCCTCCGGCGAAACCCTAGACCCGGCCCTCGGATCGTCTACCCCAATAGCTATTTCCGTACGAGGGTAGCCCGGTGGACCTTTCTATTTATTTTGGTTTGTTTAGTACATATGTACATGGAAAGCAAATGTTGGGCCAACTTATTCTAGGCCCCGGTTGTCCCGTGGCAGGAGTTTCCATGTACAGATTGAGGATTTTACTAAGCTTTAACGCATGTCCAGGAAAGGTGTCACACCTGGGGCCTACACGTGGCACCTACCTATACTGCACCACTCTCACACACATATTATAGGGGCACATGCAATTTTTCATGTGATTTCGATGCTCCGCTGGTCTTCCTCCGGTGAAACCCTAGACCTGGGGCCCCGGATCGTCTACCCCTATAGCTATCTCCGTACGAGGGTAGCCCGGTGGACCTTTTTATTTATTTTGGTTTGTTTAGGACATATGTACTTGGAAAGCAAAGGTTGGGACAACTTTGCCATATCCTAGGCCCTAGTTGTTCCACGGCGGGAGTTCCCACGTACAGATCCAGGATTTTACTAAGTGTTAACGCATGTCCGAGAAGGTGGTCACACCGGGGAGCTATGTATTCTATCTATGGGACTTCCACAACACTTTCACATGTATCCTAGGTCCACACGCAAGTTAGGGTGGGTTCCCGGGGCTCTAGGGGATCTACCCCTAGGTATCTCCGTACGAGGTTCTGCCAATGTACTTTTTTTTGTTTAGGCATGTTTAGTCTATATCTACATAGAAAACTAAGGTTGGGCCCAATATTCCACCGGTTGCCCCCATTGTTGGACCCATCGTGGGAGTTTCCCAGCGACACGCCAGCACTTCTCTAAGTGTTATCACATGTGCGTGAAAACGGTGACACCCAGGAGCTATGGGATGAGCATCTCTAAACTTCCATTCGATCTCTGAAGAAACATCATATTGTGATTCTAAAAATATTTTTTTTCAAACAATCATGAGCATTAGATCATGTACATGTAGTTCAAACCAGATCCACTTCCTACTAATTTGGTAGACATTTGTCATTTTCATCGAGGATGGACGGTAAAATTTTAAAATACCTTGTTGGGACATCATTCATGTAAGGTGGTCTAGTATTTTTGAAAATGGGGTGGTAGCATTTTTATTTAACGTTTGGTGTTGCTTCACAAAACATCCTGATTTTGGCACTCGGAAAATAGAAAATGGCTTTTCCATGGGATGAAAAGGAAAACTTCCTCCTACAACATTGTTCTCCATCCTAATATGTACATGCATGCACAATATGAGCACATTATCACAAACTATGTCATGATACTGGTCATAACATTGGTTGTTTGGCTTGAAAGCCATGAAACCTCGAACATGATAAGTCATTTTGTGAAGTTTTTTTGAGATGCAATCAATATACCAAATTTGATATTTTTCCTTGCAAATATGTCACATAATATGACACCACGCCAAGTATTTACGTTGTTCGGACCATTTTTGAATTTCTTATGCCCGTTTCAAACTATGGTCGAAAGCACCAAAAACACCCATCTCTGGGCCCAGGAAGGTCTACCCCTAGATCTCTCCGTACGAGGTTCCACCAATGTACTTTTTTGTTTTTTAAGGTATGTTTAGTCCATACATACAAGGAATACCAAGATTAGGATCTTATGGCACATTCTAGGCCCCGGTTGTCCCGCAGTGGGAGATTCCACGAACAGAACCAGGATTTTACTAGGTGTTAACGCATGTCCGAGAAGGGGTTCACACCTGGGGCCTACACATGGTATCTACCAACCTTGCACCACTCTTAAACACATATCCTAGGGGCATATGCACGTTTTTATATGATTCTGACGCTCTGGTGGTCTTCCTTCGATGAAATCCTAGACCTGGGGCCCCAGATCGCCTACCTCTATAGCTATCTCTGTACAAGGGTATATCGGTGGACCTTTATATTTGTTTTGGTTTTTTTTAGAACATATGTACATTTAAAGCAAAGTTTGGGCCAACTTTGACATAAGATAGGCCCCGGTTGTCCCGCGGCGGGAGATTCCACGTACAGATCCAGGATTTTACTAAGTGTTAACGCATGTCCGAGAAGGGGGACACACCTGTGTCCTACACATGGCACCTACAAACCTTGCACCACTCTCACACACATATTCTAGGGGCACATGCAAGTTTTCATGTGATTCCGACGCTCCGGTGGTCTTCCTCTGGCGAAACCATAGATCGGGGGCCTCAGATCGTCTATCCCTATAGCTATCTTCGTACGAGTGTAGCCCGGTGGACCTTTCTATTTTTTTGGTTTGTTTAGGAAATATGTACGTGGAAAGCAAAGGTTAGGCCAATTTTTCCATAAGATAGGCCCCGGTTGTCCCACGGCGGGAGATTCCACGTACAGATCTGGGATTTTACTAAGTGTTAACACATGTCTAAGAAGGGGTCACACCTAGGGCCTACACATGGGACCTACCAACCTTTCACCACTCTCACACACATATTCTAGGGGCACATGCAAGTTTTCATGTGATTCAAACGCTCTGGTGGTCTTCGTCCGGTGAAACCATAGACTGGGGGCCCCTGATCGTCTACCCCTATAGCTATCTCCGTACGAGGGTAGTCCGGTGGACCTCTCTATTTGTTTTGGTTTGATTAGGACATATGTACATGGAAAGCAAAGGTTGGGCCAACTTTGCCACATTCTAGGTCCCGGTTGTATCACGGCGGGAGCTTCCACGTACAGATTCAGGATTTTAGTAAGTGTTAACGCATGTCCGAGAAAGGGGTCATACCTGGGGCCTACACATGGCACCTACCAACCTTGCACCACTCTCAAACACATATTCTAGGTGCACATGCAAGTTTTCATGTGATTATGATGCTCCGGTGATCTTCCTCTGGTGAAACCCTAGACCGGGGCCCCTGGATCGTCTACCCCTATAGCTAACTCCGTACGAGGGTAGAACGGTGGACTTTTCTATTTGTTTTGGTTTGTTTAGAACATATGTACATGGAAATCAAAGGTTGGGCCAACTTTGCCACATTCTAGGCCTCGGTTATCCCGTGGTGGGAGTTTCTACGAACAGATCCAGGATTTAACTAAGTGTTAACGCATGTGCGAGAAGGGTGTAACACCTAGGGCCTACACATGGCACCTACCAACCTTGCACCACTCTCACACACATATGATAGGGGAACATGCAAGTTTTCATGTGATTCCGACGCTTCGATGGTCTTCCTCCGGCGAAACCCTAGACCGGGGTCCCGGATCATCTACCCCTATAGCTATCTCCGTACGAGGGTAGCCAGGTGAACCTTTCTATTTGTTTTGGTTTGTTTAGGACATATGTACATGGAAATCAAAGGTTGGTCCAACTTTGCCATAAGATAGGTCCCGGTTGTTTCGTGGTGGGAGATTGCACGTACAGATCCAGGATTTTACTAAGTGTTAATGCATGTCTGAGAAGGGGGTCACACCTGGGTCCTATACATGGGACCTACCAACCTTGCACCACTCTCACACACATATGCTAAGGGCACATACAAGTTTTCATGTGATTCCAACACTCCGGTGGTCTTCCTCCGGTGAAACCCTAGACCGGGGCCCCGGATCGTCTACCCCTATAGCTATCTCCGTACGAGGGTAGCCCGATGGACCTTTCTATTTGTTTTGGTTTGTTCAGGACATATGTACATGGAAAACAAAGGTTGGGCCACCTTTGCCACATTCTAGGCCCCGGTTCGGACGCTCCGGCTCGGCCCAAGAAAACCATGGCTCGGCCCAAGAAAACCTAGGCTCAGCCCATGTATATCTGGTGGGTTAGGTTTGTTTAGGTTAAATACCCCTCCTCTCTCATTCCACTCCGATGCCTCCTCCTCCTGCCCAAAGCAGATGCCCCCACCGCCCGTCTGAAGCAGCTACCACCCAAAGCCACCGCCCGCCCGAAGCTGCCGCCACCCGGAGCCCCTCGCCGGCTCGAAGCCGCCGCCACACGAAGCCGCCCGCCGTCGCCGCCCGCAGGTAATCTCCAAGCCCATTTTTTGTTAATTAGATGCATTTCGGAGCAACCGCACTTAGAAATTTGTTCTTTTGATCAAATCGATACTTTAGGATGCCCAACCTGCGTGCTCGTCCTCAAGTCGACGGCAACGCCGGAGGACTGCTGGCTCCACCGGGGCCAGGGATGTCCAAGCCTGGACTCCGCCGGGCTGGCACTGGGAGGTGCTACCTTCCGGGAACCGTAGCTTGGTGAGGAATCCGGGTCCCGTCGTCGACCCGGAGCTTGTTTGGTGGCAATCGATTGGTCCACTATCGGTGCAGAGGGAGTCGGGCCCCTAGGAGGTGGTACGTAATCGTGTCAGAGAGGAGGACGAGGACGTCCGTCGCTATATGTATGTGTTGGAGGTCAGGTTCTCCAATACATGGTAGGTTCTTCAGGGATCTCACCCGAGATATGCTCGTGTGATGGTTCCTTCTCTTTGGGTGTCCACCTCCTGTGGCTTAGTACCCGGAAGTCGGCTTCTAGTTTGATTAAGCGAGATGTATTAGTGATATTATCAAATTTGTAGTAAAAAACTATGTCGAGAACTTGAATAAGATAACTAATATCTTGATTGTGGATGCTGGATATGAAGATTCGCAATATCATTTCATGTGGGCGTGGAGACAACTATTCTAAAAATACGAATCCGTCCAATTAATAAAACATAGAACATTGTTTAAATAATTGGTTATAATAAATAAGTACAAATAAAATGCAAGTTAATAAGTAGGAAAAAAAATAAAAAAGGAGCTACGCCGAGAGCCACCATCTGTGTAGGGCTAGCAGGAAAATTAGGAGAGGGAAAAGAAAATGGACGGAGCTACGCCGAGGGTGGCCGTCGGCGTAGAGCTAACGTCGTCACGGACCGGCGGGCGTAGGCCTTGCTGGGTCGGGCTACGCCGATGGCATTTGTACGCCGAGGGCAGCCGTCGGCGTAGCTAGGCCTACGCCGACGGCTGCGGAGGGAGCTGGCCTAGATGATGGCTACGTAGACGGCCCGACGTTTGGCCGTCGGCGTAGCTCCCGGCCCTCAGCGAAGCCGTCTATTCTTGTAGCGTGCATCTGTACCTGGGTTCATATTTGTATTTTCGATCGTGAATATCGAGAGCGGACAAATTGGTTCCTCATTGAAGAAACTTGTGAATGCAGCACCGAATGAATAACCTTTCCTGCCGTGGCAAGCAAGGACTCGAGGAACCGGAAACGTTTCGTCTTAAGGCGGCATCATGCAAAAAGGGGACGCTACGGTCACTTCATTGATGTGCATCGTCGTCGTTGTAGTGACAGTCTACTGTGTACACCGCCTCGAGATCCACCGCCACCTCCGTGTGATATATGCACACGCTTGATTGCTCGTGTATGCTGGTATGGGAAGCTACTCCGTTGCTGTAGAAATATGACGGGATCTTTATACTACTCCCTCCGATTCAAATTAATCGATTCAAATTTGTCTAAATTCGGATGTATTTAGCACTAAAACATGTCTAGATACATCCGAATCTAGACAAACCTAAGTCAATTAATTTGGATCGGAGTGAGTACTAGATCGTTATGGTTCTCTGAAAAGTGGTCACCACGGCATAATTTGTTTTCCTGTTTGCTAGACCCACTCCAGATTTAGTGCCAGGGCTATCTACATTTAATCGCCCGATCAGAACGATTAATACACAGTACCAGGAGTACCGATGGTGATTTGGCTGACAATTCGAGAACGATCAAATACCAGGACCAAATCAAGCTGTCGGTACTTGTCAGATAGACAGATACTACGGGGAATGATTGGATCACAGACACCCCACATGGTAGAAAAGAATAGTCGTGTTCTGATACGCCAAGGCACGTACCCTTTTTTTCCACTGATTGTTAGGCTTGGGCTACTGGACCGTTGAACTCGCTGGCAAGTTGATTGCGGTACCGACGTCGAGGTCGAGCCCGTCTCCTTTTTGACCGAGACCTTGCTTGCTGCACGTGTCACGGGAGGCCAGTTCATTTGACTTGGCAGGCACTAAAAGCAAAGGTCACATGCGTTGATGCATAGACAGATGGTGGCCAGTTTGAGGGATTCATGTCCAGGGAATGCATGTCCATGTCCCCTTGCTTGCTTGCTTAAAGAAACAGCGCCACCATTGACCCGTTGATTCCGGTATGTATCTGTGTATGTAAGCTGTCCTAGTCACCGGCAGTTCCCCAAATAAAACGAAAATCACACGAAAATATAGCACTTGATATGTTGGAACAATCTGCTGCCGTGGATTACCGCCTCGAGGTGACGGGGAGATTCCATGGCACCGACGGACGCGCCGGTCCTGTCCTGCCCTGGCCGGATTAGTTTAGGAGCAGAGCAGTACGGCGGTGGGCTTGATGGGGGCCATGTCCTCTCGGCCGTTGGAGGAAGGAAGCAAACAGGCTGGTTCTTGTGTGACAGATAAGGTGGGTGCGCAGTGAGTGCAGACAAGGGGATTTTGTCTCGTCTGACGTTGCCAATCTTGGAAGGGCACGGGGCGTCTGGGAATGTATGATAGTGTCGACGGCGATAGTTTGATGGCGATCGGGGCAGGTCGGCCGGTCATACCGTCACAGTGCCGCCCGGCTACGCCGGAAGGCAGTACTGTGAATGGTATATGCTCACCACGCCATCCTTTTTGCCACTTGGCAGCATATTAGGCGGTGTCGTGTCAGTATTCAGGAGGAAGACCATCTAAAAAAAAGTATACAGGAGGAAGAAAAACTATTTCACATTTTCATGGGTACGTTTGGTTCATACCCAAACCAAACGATGCCTTAGAGCATCTCCACTAGCCTTCCTAAAGGGCCTTTTTAGGAACGGCAAAAAATCGTTGAGTCGCGTTCCCAGCGCCCACTTTTCGTCGGATTTGGCCCATTTTATATCTGGGGTTCCCAGGCCGAACCCGGGATGTTGGGAACCGTCTGGGAACGTCGGATGAACAGAATTCGGCGGAAAAAAAACCGCGTCGGTGGCCCCATCCTGTCAGCGTGTGAACCGACTCATCCTCGTCCCGTCGCCTCAGCTCCCGCGACGGACCGCCGGGAGGCGGACGCCTGTCTCCTCAGCCAAGCGTCGCCGTAATGGCGCGCCACCGCCAGCCCACCTTCCCGTCGTTTCCTTTTTCCCGCCCACGCTGCTACACCGCTCCCGCCTTCGCCGCCCTTTCCTCTTTCGACTATAAATGTCGGCGCCTTGGCATCTTCCTAGAGCACACACTCTCGCCTCCCATTCCCCCACCCACAAGCTCCACTTTCGGCGACGAGAAGAACAGCACCGCGATGGCGAACGGCTTCGGCAGGCCTTCTCTATAGTCGTGGGAGGCACGGCTGCTCTACGAGGCTGGCTAGGACTTCCGGTGTCTGCTGACATGGAAGCTCAGCATGGGCGGCGTGCCCGTGCCACCGGTGCCAGAGGGCGACCAAATCGTCGAGGAGATCCAGGCGGCCATCGCTGCCATGGAGGATCTGGAGCTCGCTGAGGACCCCGACAACCTCATGTTCTGGAAGAACCACTTCGCCGAGCGCCGGAACCAAGAACTGGCGGTGCATGAGGGGGAGGCCCGCCGCCGAAGCGGCACAATGCCGCGGGATGGCGTCGGTGGTGGAGCACACCAAGGCGAACGCTGGCGGCCGTGCTCGAGCACATCACCGCCGGCGACAACACTAAGCTGCACTACCCTCCGTGCTAGCCATCGTAGGCCGCCCGACATTGCACGACGACCACTTGTCTGCCGAGGAGGATGGGCGGCATCTCGTCGTCGTCCTCGGCCTGGACATAACGTTCATCGGGCTCGGCGCCGACACTGTCGCTGCGTCCAACGGTGCTCCGCCCGGTGAAGCGCGAGGCTGAGTCGTCTGCGTGTTCGCCGCCACGGACGAGGTCACACGACATCGTCATCAACGAGCTGCGCGCGTCGTCGCCGCCTGTTGGCCACCTTCGTCTCTCTAGGCCGAGGCAGCATGCGCCAAAGACGGAGCCGGTGGAGTAGGCCATCCCTGTCGACGAGGACGTGTTCATCCTCAAAATTGCGATGGAACGTTCGTTGAATGACGTTCTGTTGATGCCGGCCCCCAACCCATGTGCCTAGTCTAAGGCAGTCTGGGAGCAGGAGGAGGCCGAGCGCGTCCGGCGCCTGCAAGAGCAGGCTGATCACCAGGCCACACTTGGTGCTCATGGCAGTGCGCCTACCGGGGCGTGCCACTCATCGTCCTCGACGACGACGACGGAGATGAGGGTGGGCTGTCGTCAGAGCCGCGGTGATGCCGGCTAGGCCAGCTCTCGTTCTCCGCAGCCGCCAAGCGACGACGACGACGGCGCACGGGATGCCGACTACACATTGTTCTATCGCCACTTCGGCATGTGAACGATGTGTCTGGCGTCATCGACATCGGCATCGGCGTCGCGTAGTAGTTAATAATGGGTTTTCTAAGTTTTTTAGCCTACCGCAGTCAAAATTCAGGTATATGTCCGAATTTGACATAATATGTATGAAACTCGCCTATATTTTAATGAAATCGTCTATATCCGTTTCAATTTCGCCGTGTTTGTTCGAATTTTGGCCAAACGCGGGAACTCGGTCCGGGAACGCGAGAGTGGAAAACTGGGAGTTCCTAGTCCGAAGGTTGCATCCATCTGACGCTAAAAGCGCCGGAATTGGGCCCGGGAACACCGGGCGAGTGGAGTTGCTCTTATCTTACCAACTCTGTAGGTAGCAAATAACCAACTTGTGTTAGGAGGGCAGTGATACCCAATCCACTAGGGATCAAACCACATATTCGATGTTTTGGTGTCTCATAAAAAAGCAGAATACTCTTTACTGGGAGAAAACGTTATACTTTTTACTGGGAGACAACGTTCCCGTCGACGGCGAGATGTCCGTAGTGATTTCTTAAATTCAAGATCCGTGAGATCAATATCTCAAACTCAGTATTTCATAGGTGCTCATATGAATACGGTGTGCATGCATGCGGTTATAGGTGTGAGTGTATGCTCGTATTTGTGAGCGTCTATGTTGTACAGTAGTGGGTTTCATAAAAAAAAACTTTAGGGACAGTAACAGATCCGTAAACTTTTTGAAACCTGGACAAGCATGTCTAATATCTTTTTGGGACAAATATAAGAGAACTAATTTAAATGAAGGGATACCAAATCATGTAAGCAAACTACGGTGCCCGGTGGCAAGTCTGCGGTCGCCCGAGCTAAAGGAACCTTAGGTCTGCTTATGATTGTGGGCACGATGGGTGACATTTTTTCTTATAGAACAGTTTATAGGTTCCAAACCGGTGAACCTTAGGTCTCCTTTTGTAAGTCTATTTTTTTCACCGAGAAGCGAGATCGCAGTACAAATTCAGAAACTGGTACGGAGGTGTTTCCCGAGCTTATAGCTAAAAAACCCGAATGTGTCAAAAAAAGGGAATCGGTATACCCAGTTGCCCATGTTTTCATTTCAATTTACAACAGATGCCACGGGCAGAGATAACGTTTCAGCCATAATAATAGAAAGAAAAAAAGCAAAACCAGAAAATGTTTCATCGCTGTGCCGAATCGAGCTCCTCCCACATCGAGACCACGGAGGCTTGCTAGGGTTCCTCGCTGTCCCGCTACCGCCACCCACACGTTGTCCCCACCGGCGCCTCCGCCTCCGCCTCAGACGCTCGCCCCTGCCTAGTACCTTCGATCCGGATTACGGATGTAGTATAGCTCTTTATTCCTACTAGACTTAGGTTTATCGACTCCTCGAGAAGCAGAAAGCGTAGTGAAGTTATTTTAACGGACCTTCGGGGGTTTTAGAATTTATTTTGTGGTTTTACCGGACCAAGAGTTTGCTGTCTTTTGTTATTGTCGATGATGGAGAGAGAGGGCCTAGGGCTTTCGGTTTTACCTGTAGTTGTGCAAAACATCAGACAGAAATAAAAGATAATAATAAAATTTGCATGTAATTGTTAGAGCAAGATAAATTATATGTGAGAAGTGCATCCATAATTACTATTGTCTCCGCAACCGCTTATAGCAATAACCTAGTCTCATCCATAGAAGAAAGAGAACTAATGATATGCATAGTAATGTCACCGTTAATCCCAAGTAAATCCCTCACATATAACCATACTACCCCTTCTGTCACTTGGGTTCCCAACCTGCATATTAGTCATTACTCATACTCCCTATACCTGGCTCCATTCTCGGGGTCTTGGGTACCTGACAAGTCCTTTGATTGAGGCAAGAGAGGATACAATAATTATCATGTCATACAAACTAATATATGCTCCCATCTATGATAAATAACATGCACGAAAGCTACATGGCTAGGCCGAAGCCCTTAGCCCAAGGAGGATTACTCACAATAGAGATGAAATCAAAGATCAAAAACATTGCAATGGGAATCATGAGATTGATAGCAAATAGTCTTATAATGTCGTCAATCGAAGATGAGATCTACTATTACAAGTGGTGGAGTATGGCTATGGTGTTGGAGAATGGTTTAGATATTAGATCTAAGTCTATTCCTCCGGCGGCTCTTCCGTGTTGTGGATGCAGGGTTCTGGTGATGATTCAAATGAGTGAACTTTATTCCATGTCATGTAATCAACTCATAGGCTTGCCTTTGAACAATAAAGTATAATCATGTAAAATTGAGAGTGTGAGAGTTATCATGAAAAGCATATACACTAGAGTATCTCAATTCTCCCACATCAATAAATCAAGACTTTTCAAGTACTACTTTACCACTCATTGTCCTTTAAGAATTTCAGTTCTTAAGTAATTGAGAGCATGCCAAAAAAATAGTTTATTGGGCTGTGATGGACACTCGTGGCACCACTAAGGTTTTTGTTCCTTTTCAAAATGATTACTCCTATCGGCCAGAGGAGTGATTCCATCATGAACACAGCTACCCAAGAGTGCCAAGAATCTTGCCCACTATAGCATTGCTGCTACATGTGTTTAATCAACTCATAGCCGAAATCTAGAAGTTTCCTCCATGAAGATCGTAGGCTAGCGGAGTTGTTGGCATCCCATGAAGTTTGACACACATAAAGATATATCATTCTTATGATTAACAAGTCAAACTTTGACATGGTCACAAAAACCGCTAAACATTAATTCAATCGGACAAATCCTTTTAAAGAGAGTTATCAAGTCAATCATTATTTTTTCCGTGGTGCTGAGTGTCTCTAGAAATAAGCCTTCAAGACTAAACACTAAAACACCCAAGCCTTCCATTGTGAGACCTTTTATTATTACAATTGTTTAGCAAATTTTTAGGCAAGACTTGGTTAACTACAAGAGCTGGAACAAAATGTACCCAACTAAATACACATGCAAAGAAAACTTTACTACAATATGAAGACTCACTCCACCAATATTATATCTCAACATTTACTACTAACTAGCATGGGTTTCTCAAACTTCAAAAGTGGAGAGTCATAAGGCATACCTATCATGTTTGGTTCCACTCTTCCCTTTTGATTTATTTCTTGCAAACTCGAAGTCAATCACTCTTCCTGTAAATACATGAGAACCTCTAGGCGGAAAGAAAAGAAAGAGGGAAAATAAAGATAAATGGAGAAATCTTTTTGTTGTTTTTAAGAGAGGGAATTTAAAGAATTTAAAATTGGCGGCAAATCTCAGCTAGAAAATCTCAAAAACAAATAGAAACAACTAAAGATAAAGTGTTGGGGAAACCAACATGAGTGCTTATAAACTCGAATTAAAAACATAACCTCGAAATAAAAGGAAATGAACGCCAAATAAAGATAATGAGGAAAACTTCCCCAAGCTTAGGCTTTTGCAAGCCCTTCAAATCATTGTTGTGGCGGGAAAAAGTCGTTACTCCAGTTCGCAAATTGAGTTGATAAATTACTAGTTGTTCCTTGGAGGTTCAAGGAGAGGCTATGCATCCTCTCCACAGTCCCTCCAAGTTCTTGGAAGTCTTGGTATGTAGCAAACCGAGTTGGTGGCTGCTTCTCTTGATAAGGAACTTATTGCTCCTCTTCTTGGTCCTCATCCTCATCCGAAATCTCCTCCTCGGGTTGGTGTTACTCAACATGTAAGTCATATAGCAAACGTCCTTCCTCGATAGATAAAAGACCATTAGTCATAGGAGAGGGGTAGAGACGCCCAGTTCCAACAATATGCAAGTAATAAACACAACCTCTCCTAATGAGCATTTCACAAGCCTTTAAAGTAGAGAAACCAACACGTCGTTCACCTAGCATAGGTTGCAACTCACTGTGAGACCAGGAACATGGCTTAATAGGATTGATAGAATACTCATATCAACAAGTTGCAACTTCTTTTCCAGAAGCTCATTCGAAAAGAACTCTAAGGTTAAGCGTGCTTGCCACTACAAGAAACGTTTTATTCTACGACCTTCTAATAGTGACCACGAACAAAATCGTCATAGAGTTATGACGATTTCGCATCAAATGGTCGTAAGCTGTTCGGGGGTTCAAAACCTTAGAAAATTATGACGATTTTGCTAAAAAATGTCATAGTTTCATTAGCTAAAATCGTCATAACCTATTGGATGTAGCCTACGACGTTATTTATAGCTCACTACGACGGTTTAAAATCGTCATAGCCTCCAAATTAGGATAAGTTGAAATGAGTAGTTTGCCACATCAGCAATTGCATTGCGTATCGTGTCTAGGTGTTAGTTTTTGACTACATGTCATATCTATGTGTCAATATCTGCTGACGTGGAACTGTTTGAATCTACCAGGACCCATAACTATCCAAACTGACGCGTGGGTCCCATATCTGACCTCATAGAACCACCAAACTGACATGTGGGTCCTATATTTGACCAAAGATTCGGTGCATCTCTGACCTGACATGAGGGTCCCATGTCTGAACTGATGCTAGCAAAAGGTTTTTTTCCTTTGTGAATATTTGCGCAAAAAGGGAGTAGCCGGGGAATCGAACCGACAACCAACATCCCAAGGGATATTGCTACTGCGCCTTACCACCACAACACTCGAACGTTGGTGTCAAACAACTGCACACACACCTTATCTTTTCTAATCGCTGGCTGGGCCTAGGCCTCAGTGGACCGAACCACAATTATTTATCTTCTCGTAGTTGGGCCTGGGCCATAGCAGATGGAATCCTCATATTCTCGTCCTTTTAAAAATAATTCCGCCGCTTGGGCTGGGCTTGACTAGTCCAACTTGGTCTGGTTAGGCTAGTATTTTTTTCTTATTTTCTTTTTCTATTTTCTTAATTCTTTTCTATCTTTTTCATAAGAAGTACAAAACAACTGATTTTTGTTTCTAAATTTTTATAAAATTTATTAGATCATCTTAGGGTGTTGATTTTTGTAAAGTAGTGGATTTACTAATCCCACATTAGTCCATAGTAGAGACAATATCATAATTCAAAATATGATTTTGAAATTAGGGTTTTGACTTCAAAATTGGGGTGACCCTCGCTAAACTTGCACTGGATCTCTGAAAAACATCATACTGTGAGTCTAAAAATGATTTTTTCAAAAGATCATGAGTATCAGATCATGTACCTGTAGTTCAAACCGGACACACTTCCTACCGATTTGGGGATGGGACATTTTCCATCTAAGGTGGTCTAGTATTTTCGAAAAATGGGGTGGCAGCATTTTTGAATTGAACATTTGGTGTTGCTTCACAAAACGCCCCGATTTTGGCACTCGAAAAATAGAAAATGGCTTTTCTATGTGACGAAAAGGAAAATTTCCTCCTGCAACAATGTTCGTCGTCCCAAGATGCACATGCGTGCATAATATGGGTACATTATCACAAACTATGTCGCGATTCTAGCCATAACACTAGTCGTTTGGCCCGAAAGCCATGAAACCTCGAACATGATAAGTCATTTGTGTGAAGGTTTTTTAAGATGCAATCAATATACCAAGTTTGGTATTTTTATTGCAACTATGTCACATAATATGACACCACAAGAAGGATTGACATTGTTTGGACCGTTTCTAAATTTTTATGCCTGTTTCAAAAAAATCCGTTTTAAACTATGGTCAAAACGGCGGCCATGAAGATACGGGTGGAGCCTCGCTAAACATGCATCGGATGTCTAAATAAACATCATATTGTGAGTCTAAAAATAATTTTTTCAAAAAATAATGAGTATTAGATCATCTACCTGTAGTTCAAACCGGACAAACTTCCTACCGATTCGGTAAAAAATTTTCTTTTTCACCAGGGGTGGACAGAAAGCTTTGAGAACCCCCGGATGGGATATTTTCCATGTAAGGTGGTCTAGTATTTTCTAAAAATGGGGTGGCAGCATTTTTGAATTGAACATTTGGTGTTGCTTCACAAAGTGCCCCGATTTTGGCACTCGAAAAATAGAAAATGGCTTTTCCGTGCGACGAAAAGGAAAACTTCCTCCTGCAACATTGTTCGCCGTCCCAAGATACACATGTGTGCATAATATGGGTACAATATCACAAACTATGTCGCGATTCTATTCATAACACTAGTCGTTTGGCCCGAAAGCCATGATACCTCGAACATGATAGGTCATTTCTGTGAAGGTTTTTTCAAGACGCGATCAGGTATTTTTCCTTGCAACTATGTGACATAATATGACACCATGTGAAGGTTTTACATTGTTCGGATCATTTTTGAATTTTTTATACCCGTTTAAATTTTTTCCTATTTCAAACTATGGCCAAAATGACGGGCATGAAGATAGGGGATGAGCCTCGCTAAACATGTATTGGATGTGGCACCCCGTAAAAACCACTACTAGAAAATCGCTGTATTTTTGTGCATTGCATCATCATGACCGCATGCTCATGTCATCATGCCACCTTGCATTTGAGCATGGTCATGTCATCTTGCATTTGTTTGCATAAAACTATTTTCGAAAAGTCTGTTTTTGTTTTCGAAACGCCCCGTCTTTATTTTAAATTAAAACCCGGGTCTCTGGATTATTTTGTTTCTTCTGCCAACGAATTTTAAAAGCCCCGTTTTAAATATTAAAATATTTACTTTATTTTTAGGGGCAGCCGTACCGGGCCGATCCGACCCAGTCGGCCACCCCCAGTACAAAAACCAGAGCTACCCCAAATCTTTTCCTACCTAATCCTAATCTACCCATCCCCAGCCACCTCACCCCAGCCAATCACCGGTCGCCACCTCACCAGCCCACCATTTTTCCCTCCACCTCACCCCAGCCCCATCTGACCCACCACGTCACCCTGGCCAAACCCGGCCCACCCCACCGCCACCTGCCTGGCCCCACCTCCAAGGAGGGACAGACGCGCCCATCCGCTCCACCTGCCGCCGACAGTTTTCCCGCCCGCGCACGTTTCCCCACGCCGCCTACACTCGCCCACCACCTGGACGCGTCCCCCACGTCTCCCTGCCCGACACCAGCCCCGATCCCCACGCCCGGGCCCCACCACCACCCGACGCGCCCCGCTTCTCTCCCTTCCTTGCCGGCTGCCGCCAGATCCCCATCCGCCACCGCATCGGCCACCTCGCCTTCGCCGGGCGCCGGCCCCGCGTCGGCAAGCCGCCGCCACCGCTCGGTCTGCCGCATCGCCGACCCCGTCCTCCACTTCCTTCCGCAGCACCCCCGTGCGCCCCACCGCGCTCGGGCCCTCCCCTCACCGACGGGTCGCCACCGACGCCCTGCTTCCTCGCCGCCACCCCGGGCCGTCCTCCGCCCCGTCTCCCTCTTCACCGCGCTCCTCTTTCCCCGGGTCGACCCCGTCGCCAAGGCCGAGGCTGCCGTTGCCCACGCCGGCCGCCGCCTCTTCCCCTCCCTGCCTTGGCCGCCTCCACCTCACCTCGCCGGAGCCGAGCCCTTCACCGAGCCGAGGCCGCCGTCCCCTCTCCCTTGCGCCCGCCGCCTCCTCCATGCGTGGGAGCGCCGTCCTTGCGTCGCCTGCGACTCTGCCGCCGGACGCCTTCTCCTCGCCGCGCCTCCCGTCGTCTTCCCCGAGAAGCCGACCAACCTCCCCAAGCTCCCCATCGGGCTCCGCCGCCACGCCCGCGACTCCCTCCCCGAGACAGCGCCAGGCCCTTCCTCTCCTCGGCCACGAGTTCCCCTGGTCGCCGCCGGCCGTGGGTCCCTGCTCCCCGACCTCGCCGGAGCCACGCCGGCCTCGCCCTTGTCTCTACCCCGCGCCGCCGCCGACAAGCTCGCCCCGGCCTCCTTGTGCTTGGCTGTTGCTGTCGTGCTCCTTCTAGATGGATACGCTATTGTGTGGTGAGACCGATAACTTGTAACCCTCTAGCAGTAGCATGTATGTGATCTGTTCGTTGAAGCCAGATGGTCACTTGTGCCTTGTTCGTCTCTGTTCCCTCGAGAAGACTTGCATAGAATTAGTGTGCTCGCAAGGTGACAAGGTTTGACAAGATCTTCCGAAGACAAGGATGCACCTCAAGATCGCCTAACCGGAACCCCAAGAACCCCGATCCCGGAGTCCGAAGATTGTTCCCGTCGAACACGAACCTTAGCACGTCAAGATCTCCTTCACCGATCCGATGGCCGAGACCCTGAAGACCGATCCCTGTCGAACCCTGAACCCCTCGGAGCCCAAGTTCGCCGAACCCTAATGTGATTCCCTTTGCGAGACCTCTATTTTTTATAATAAATGATATATACCTGCTGCATATTAAATTGTTCATGTCGCATACATATTGTGTCGTCTGGGGGCATTATATTGATTTACCCAAATTAAATATGGAGTGTTTATGCGGGATATCTTTGTCTTATTCCGGACTCCATTTAAATTGGTGTAGCGAACCGATGACCTATTCGCCTTGTTAAAACAACATTTAAATTGCAGGGGTTTTAAATAACTTGAACCGTTTAATTAAATGTCGGGACCCCAGTTCTGCTTAATACTGCCTAATTGCATCGCATCTGCATCATATCATAATCATGCCAGATCTTCTGCCGTAGTATTAAATGTTGCATCCGGTGTTTCTTCTAGTGTTTGCTTCTTCGCGGATTAGGCCGATGAGTTGATGCGAGTATCGACAAGTTCTCCGGATATGAATCTCCGGCAGTGTTTGCCAGGCGAGCATCTCTTCCCCTTCTACCTATTTTGCATTTATAGTCTTTATTTCCTGCTGTTGATCTATTGCTATCCGTGTCGCGATGCTTTAGTGTTCCGTGCCAGATATATTGCCTTGGACACCTCCTATTACCCGTTGCTTGATAGACAGCTGGCCCTGCGAGTCGTAGTTGCTTGCTCAGGTGTTACCTCGCGTCGTCGATGTTCCACAGTTGTTGGGCGGTTGGCAAATGTTTAATGGTGGAGCTGATCAGGATTCTAATTACAGTTTATTAATTAATGTTGATAGTAGATTAATGTAGAGGCACCGGTGGGTAATAGTCAATATTTGGTTCTTAACCGCTCACTAGTGTCCCCTAGGACCCGAGTTCTTGACACCTGTTCCGAGATTGAGCGCGCTAACCACAGGTGGGGTGTGTGGGCACCCCCATCGGCTTACTACATGATTTCAAAGTATTGTACCGGGGGCTACAAGTAGTTTGGGGCTTTATTACTATTCTGTACTTATGCCATGCTTTACTGCTTTATGTAAGATTGTGTGTGGAGCACCTGTACTATTTAGGATGTGGAATGTTTTCGCGGTATCGACAAGCCCAGTCACACTTTTTAGGTTCCCAGTCGTTTATAGCCATTGACACAACCCTGGGTCCGTTCCGGAGCCGGCCGACTTCGTTGCGGGTAGCTTAGTGGGGTGGCCCCCATGTACTTGTTTTGGGTCTGGGAAACGTCATGACTTAGGCCCCGCCGACATACTGATGGGTGTATGTTAATTGATCTGGCAAAAAGGGTCGAAGTGCATGTGGATACTTTGGTGCACCCCTGCAGGGTTAAATCTTTTCGAAAAGCCGTGTCCGCGGTTATGGACGACTTGGAGCACAGTTTCTCGATCATAGACAACTATAACTAAAGTTTACTGTTATAATTTGACTTGTATGTGAGAAGACGGGTAAGTGGGATAACTGCCTTGGAAAGATTAAATAAAATTGCCAACCGTGTGAGTTTCCTCGGCTGGACTTCCTCGTTTGGTCTCGAGGGGGAATACCAGGATGGGTATGTTTGGTGTTAGTATCAGGTTGGATCCGAATAGGTCTTTCTTATCCCTCTCTTATAGCCGCCAGTAGTACATAGTCTCTATAGGTTGTTTCGTGTCGCTGCGCTGCGCTTCAGCCCACCATACCTATGTAGGCGAGAGCCGCCGAATTCTAGCCTCACCATGTGCTGGCCTCAGTACTGACGCTCCTCTTTTCCTCTTCCCTTTGTCGGCACCCCTTTTGTTTTAGCAGGTTTGAGATCGCCGTCGTTAGCAGGGTTACTCTTCCGGCTTGGCCTGGGCAGGGTTATGGACACCATTGGTTATTCTTTAGGACTCTTAGCCCCATTTGCATCTTGTCCGTACACGGACGCACTATTGTTTTCAAGGTGATTTGGATCTTTGTATTGTATATCAGTATTCTTGACTCGTTGAGTCACTGTTGTATATATAACTGTTCGGTGGGTCCCATCGAGGACTGTTGTGTAATGGTATTACTTCGTTTTCCACCCGCACGAAAGTGCCTGGTGGGCGTCCTTGAATTGTTTCTATGTGGGTTTGGCGGAAAGGGCTAAAACTTGCATAGGGCCGATTCGAGGGTGTTACATTGGATCTCTAAAGAAATAGCATATTGTGAGTCTAAAAATGATTTTTTCAAAAAATCATGAGTATCAGATCATGTACCTGTAGTTCAAACCATATAAACTTCCTACCGATTCTGTAGGAATTTGTCTTTTTCACCAGGGGTGTAAAGAAAGCTTTGAAAACCCCTGGATGGGACATTGTTCATATAAGATGGTCTAGTATTTTCTAAAAATGGGGTGGCAACATTCTTTAATTGAACATTTGGTGTTGCTTCACAAAACACCCCGATTTTAGCACTCGAAAAATAGAAAATGGCTTTTCCGTGCGACGAAAAGGAAAACTTCCTCGTGCAACATTGTTAGCCGTCCCAATATGCACATGCGTGCATAATATGGGTATATTATCACAAACTATGTCGAGATTCTAGCCATAACACTAGTCGTTTGGCCAGAAAGCTATGAAACCTCGAACAAGATAGGTCATTTCTGTGAAGGTTTTTTCGAGACGCGATCAATATACCAAGTTTCATATTTTTCCTTGCAACTATGTGACATAATATGACACCACGCGAAGATTTTACATTGTTCGGATCATTTTTGAATTTCTTATGCCTGTTTCAAAATTTTCCTATTTCAAACTTTGGCAAAAATGATGGGCATGAAGATAGGTGATGAGCCTCGCTAAACATGTATTGGATCTCTGAAGAAATAGCATATTGTGAGTGTAAAAATGATTTTTGCAAAAAATGGTGATCAATGAATCATGTACCTGTAGTTCAGATCGGACACACTTCCTATCAATTCGGTAGGAATTTGTGTTTTTCACTAGGGGTAGACAGAAAGGTTTGAGAACCCCTGATTGGGAAATTGTCCATGTAAGGTGGTCTAGTATTTTTGCAATATGGGGGGATAGCATGTTGAAACTTTAATTTGGTGCCTGCTTGACAAAACACCCTCTTTTTGACACTCGAAAAATGAAAAATGGATTTTTGGTCCGAGGAAATGAAAAAATTCCTCCGATTACATGGAAATATTGTGCACACATGAACATCTTGGAATTGCGAACAATGTTGTTGAAGGAACCTTTTATTTTTGTTGCACAAAACATGATTTTCCATTTTCCGAGTGCAAAAAAGAGATGTTTTGTTAACCGACCAATCAAAACACACGGAACCGCCTCCCACAGATCATCCTTATCATCCAGATCTAAACCGTATAGTTCCGATCCAACACCTAGCCACTCACCTAAAGAAGCACACCCTACTCCATAGTCCCCACCGCACCCACAACCCCATCTCGATCCCTTTTCCTTCCCCGACTAAAACCCTAACGTTATTCTCTTCTCGGACGCGAGCTCCTCCACCTCTCCGACCCAAACCCTAAAGCCGGAGCTGCTTCTCCCTTCACCGGCCGACGCTGCTTCTCCCTTCACCGGCCGGCGCTGTCCCATCTCCCACCGCCCTAGACCTCCTCCCCTCAATTCCACCCAGGCCCGCCAATTCCACCCCACCCTGCCACCATCTCCCGCCCCCACCACCTACCTCCCCAGATCTGGAGCCGATATGCCCGACCTGCTCTATCATCGGCGTGCTCGCGGCCATGGCAGTGACTGCGCTACGTTGCACAGTGGCCTCTGTTGCGCCCAGATCTCCCTTCCATCTTGTTCTCCCCTCCTCGACGACAAGAACAGGAAGCAGCGCCACCCATCGGCCTCTCTCCCCATCACCTTCTGCCCATCCTCCTCTAATCCTTTGTATTTGTTGAAATAGGATCCCACGATGTCGATCTCCCTGCAATGGTGTGCCCTGCCGCTCTGGCCTCCTCCACCAGATCCCCTCTGGCCTAGGCTTCCGTGTTCGTCGACACGCCGTAGAAGTTACAGGCTGACGAGCACGTCATCGTTCTCCTCTTCAAGAACACCCCATTCGGACCATGCTATCAGGTAAGACCGAAGCCCGCTCTCCCGTTTCAGGTTTTGAGTTGGGAACTAGACTTAAACGAACGTGACCTATAGGAAGATTGACCGCGTGGATTCGTGTTTTTTTGCGGGGTGGGGATTCGTGGTTCTTGGCGCATATAACACGAGATCCGCGTCCCAGACAACCTCAACTACCGAGGACGATCTATAATTGCTGAAGGTAGAACTCTAGTCTTTTGTGCTTCTAACTATAATTGGTGGATGCTCATTTGCTTGATTATTCACTTGGTTATTTCAGTCAAGCAATATTTAATTGGCATTCCAAGTTTTCAGTAGCTTGTTGCTTAGCTACTCAAGGAATCATTGAAAATATCTAGGATCTCTCTTAAGCATTGAATGCCTGGATGTTGAATTACTTGCTAAGTACTTACAAGATTAGTAGGCCTAGTACTTACATGAGGGGTTGTTCGTTTGCGGTAACAAAGTTGGCAGGCCAGTGCATGGCGGTACCTAAATTGCCTGAAATTACCGCGTTTCGAAAAGTTGGGCCACCAACTACTGAGAGGGGCCGTTTCGAGGCAAACTCATCTCACCCCTGCCAAATTCAAACATTCCGTTAAACTGCCCCGTGAAGTAGACGGTCGGGACCCTCATGTCGGTCATCTGTCTGTGACGCGGGCGCCAACGCGGCAACCTCTTAGGCAAATTGAGAAGCTAAGTGGATTGGATGCGTTGACCAATTTCACAAATCCATTCCCAGCTTTCCCCTAGCACCGGTGGCATCGGAATCCACCCTCCAGGTAGGACGATCCCTTTGGACATTTGACTTCCGGCGCCAAGTTGCCCAGTTGCTGCGCCCAGTCGCTGATCCCGAGCTCCAATGGCGCATGTCGTAGCCGCTGTTGCGAGGCTCTAGCCCGCCTCCGCCGCCGACGAGCCAAGCAGCTCGGAGGATGGCAGATCCTACTATCAAGAAAGAAGAAGTTCTGTCTACAAGCGGGTGATCTACCCTTCTCTTTGCTATTCGCACTAGTTACAACTGCTAGCTGGCTACTGGACCTCAAATTGTTTGTTAGCCCAGCGCTGACAAACATATTTTGTCCACAGATTTCTGTCAAGTGGGATCTGCGCGGACCCTCTTACCTAGTTATGGTAGTCCTCTATCGGTACGACTCTAAGGGCAAGAGGTATGAACACCATTGTTTCACGATGGAAGAAGCGCCTGCGCATATCTGCACTATATCTGGTATGTTTGCTGCTCTGCGTAATCATGTTGAATTATGGCCGAAGCAGACTGCAAAGTTCAGCTTCATGGATGAACGTGGCATCATGGTTCCTATAACGTGTGACAGTCAGCTAATTGGGTTGATGAAAATGTATGCTTCAGCTGCCATGTTTGAGCTGAAATGTGATGTACTGGATGTGGAAGCTGCTGCAACTGGGAGTCGCCCTTCTATTCTTAGACAGGGTGGTTGCTCGAACCCAATTAGCTCCTGGTAAGCAAAGGTCTCTTGGGGTTCGCATGTTTGTGCTGAATTGTAATTTTTGTTTTATTTATTCTGTAGATATTGGGCAGTTATACAACAGTCTTGTTTCTTTGAAAGGAAGCGCCGCAAGGTTAGAAACATGACTGTCGGGTCAGTTATTTTGCTGCCCGAAGAAATAAAAAACGAGTGGAAAGATGATGCTGGACACGATTCTGGTGCCCATTGTCCCAGCGATGCAGAGTACGTGAAGCTAAGAAAATTGGCACCAAGGAAGAGGAAGAAGGAAGGAAATAAAGAAGCCATTGGACGTGAAGGCTTGGCACCCAGGCTGCGGAAGAACGCTGTTGGCAATGAAGATGCATAGTAATGTGTTGAACTTGAACCTATATATGTAATTCTGTTAAAATCGCTCTGTATGTGGTACGTTGCTGGGCGAAACAATCTACCCACGTTCTCTAAGTAAAATGTACCGTGACTTAGGGTTTGAAAATGCCCGAGTCAGTAGTTGAATCCGAAATTATGATTGTGCCACTGCTATCTGAAAACAAGGATCCACCGGTTCAACGATTTCTGAGGGGCATGAGGTCTCCAAATACGACGGAATGTAAGTGGCACATAAATAAATTATTTAAGCTGCCACACTCCACGAAGCAGCAACTTATTTCAGATGCTGCACAACGACGTGGCAACAAAAACAGCAATGTTCTCACCGATAATGCCCAGATGAGGAGGAAATGGGTACCACTTTCTGGCCTAATCTTGAGCCCGTCTATCTCGCCGCCTCTCTGCTCCTGCATCCCCTGCATCTGGCGAAGCTCCCGGATCTCCAGTAACCGGGTGTACGTGCTTCCACTTTATAAATTGTGGTTGTGCCATTTGCATGCGGCACAATCCACGTAGTTTACGTTTAAACAAACCACCAGTGTCAGAATACACTAGTAGAAAAGGTGTCTTTGGTCCACGGTTACGTTCCCAATCCGGGACAGAGATCTAAATCAAGGCAGAAATTGATCTAAATCACAAATTCTTCCACAAATTAATGCGGGGTTAGAGCAATTTTTTTCCTCCCTGGAATCCGGGACCAATAGTTCAGACCGCTAGGTCAACAAGTACAAATATTACAACTTAAAAAGGCACAGAGCTTAAGCTAAATAGAACTAGTTATCACACATCTCCTTGATCTTCCTAATCTTGGCCCGATGCGCATCTTCCTGCGAGAGCAAGGATCGAATTGCCTGCTCCTTCCTTGCACAGCTTCAATTGTTTCTCTGCATTTTTCCTCATGCACTTGTCAATACTCGTAGTTGTGTACTACAGGACTTTGGCCTAGTGGATATCGTTCCTTTCTTGAGTCAGTTCTTGCTCTGCTTTAGCCTTCAGGGCCAACGCCACGTCCCTCTCCTTCTCGACTTTGGTAACCGTGTCTTGCACCCACCTGAGATCTCGCTTATGCTTGGTCATGTCAACTGGTTCCCATAGCTTCATCTCAACACTGTCAAGAAGTGAGCTGAATACGGATTCTTTCAACTCGACAGTCATTTCCCATAGTTTGTCCAGCGTTTTCTGCATCGATTTGGGCCACTCTGGATCTACCCATTTGACAACACCGCAACTTCCGCCTTGCATCATTACACGACGTCCTTCACACCGTAGAAACCTCCTGCCTGCGTTTCGTGTTTACATATCCATGTTTAGCGGGCACATATCCATGTTTACATACCAGAGGACTGTCTTCATCCTCTAAACCATGATAGTCAGAGTCATATATTGTCTGGTTGGCCTAACACATCATACGTGCATGAGTAAACAGATTAGATCTAGCTCAAAAAATAGATAACTGGCCACAGATGATAGAAATAGAGATGAGACAATTCACATCGAAATCACCGTCCCTGTCGTCACTACGCATTTCCTCGCCGTCTCCTCTTGAACCCATGGCGAGAGGGGTGGGGGTGGCTGCCAGAGCGGGGACTGGGATGGAGGTGCCGTCGGCTTGCGGCTACGGCAGGATGGGAGTGAGGTGGGGAAAGTGGCTTCGAGGGTAAGGAAGAGAAGTACAGGGAGATAGAGAAGTAATGGGGACGTGACACTGGGATGTGGCCCACTGAACTCGTGAGACGTGACACTCGCAACAGGGGAGCGCCCGGTGTTCCCAGTTTGTCCAAAGTAAGCGTGGCCAATCATGCCGCAGAACAGCCTACTCGTGGATCGCTCTCACGAAGACCACCCCAATCGTCCAAGCGCCCCAATCGAACAGTATGTCACAATCGTCAAGCAGAACAACTGTGTTAAGGCGTGCCTTCTAGAAGACTCGGTCTAACGGCTACCCATGCAATGACACTGGGTGTGGTTCATGAAAAGAACAGACATGCAATGACATCGGTGGATCCATGCGTGGTTTATGGAAGTAACAGACATGCAACGACTCTAGCTATGGTTAATGAAAAGAACACGCATGCAATGACACTGGGTGTGGTTCATGAAAAGAACATACATGCAATGACACTGGTGGATCCTTATGTGGTTTGTTTAGAGGAACAAACATGCAATGACACCGGTGGATCCACGTGTGGTTCATGAGAAGAACACACATCCAATGACACTGGTGGATCCTTATGTGGTTTTTTTTAGAGGAACAGACATGCAATCACACAAGGTGGATCCATATGTGGTTTATGGAAGTAACAGACATGCAATGACACTGGTAGATCCTTATGTGGTTCATGAAAAGAACAGACATGCAGTGAAACTGGGTGTGGTTCATGAATAGAACAGACATGCACTGACACTGGGTGTGGTTCATGAAAAGAACAGACATGCAATGACACTGGTGGGACCATCCTTATGTGTGGTTCATGAAAAGAACATACATGCAATGACACTGATGGATCCTTATGTGGTTTGTTTATAAGAACACACATGCAATGCCACTGGTGGATCCATGTGTGGTTTATGAGAAGAACACACATCCAATGAACTCTAGTGGATCTATCTTGGCATAATTTGATGTATTCCATGATGTATTTCATTGTACAAGACACTTTCCATTTTTATACTACTCAGTTTTGCCCTTGGTTTTATGTGGTACTACTTAGTTTTGCCCACCCCCTCTCTATCTTTCGTAGAAGGCAAAATTGTGCTCACCCTGTCTGCTACTCCCTGATTGGTTGTCACAGTTGTCACGCGGATCATGCGCACCAACCGTTGATTCTGTGCGATCCAACGATGATCGTTGCACACCTCGTGCCGTTCACAGTACAGCGTGAGACAGCACGGACGTCTCCCTCCGCGAGACTTCTACAAGAAGGAACACGATGCTGTCCATGGAAAAAGTTGTTGAGTGGTCATGTCAAGTTTAATCAAGTTTGAAAAGCCTACTACTGCTACTACAACTCATGCACAGGGCAACAGGGTCATCGAGTGCACGGTTGTCGACGAGACGCTGCAATTTATTGCCACTTGATTTTAATCAGACATATCATATTTATACGCAGCGCTCTCAATATCACTTCCAACTGGGCCCTAACGCTAGTAAATTCCATGAGTCAAGGGCCCCTCTCGAGTAGATCTAACGTTGCTAGAAATTAATTCCACGCCACTTGCATGCAGTGGAATCGAGGTCTGCCATGAGCATGTTTTCCATGCAGCTCTAAAGTGGAGATCGTGGCTGTTTCAAAAAAAGGGAACCGAAAAAAGGGTGGAGATCGTGGTAGCCCCCCTACCCCCCGCCCACCACATGTGTCCACTCGAGGACTAC
Organism: Avena eriantha; assembly: GCA_910589775.1. Lineage (NCBI taxonomy): Eukaryota > Viridiplantae > Streptophyta > Magnoliopsida > Poales > Poaceae > Avena > Avena eriantha. Next base: position 128,428,355 of record OU342741.1, on the reverse strand, counting down.
GAACGGTCCGGTGTTTATAACCCCCCTCGGCCTTCTTCTTCCATGAGCTCGTGTCATTTCCCCCTAGTCTGTCTAGTCCCAAGACCCCAATCTACACCTGCCGTGCGCGTCGAATCTCCCTCGTTTGCACTACCTCCTTCCCTTGGTGCGCCATGAAGCGTACGCGTGGAGAAGATCTGGAGGTGAAGCTAGTTGAAGGCGAAGCAGCAGATGGCTCGGTCGTCGCCAAGAAGACAGAGGCGTCTTCTCCGGGCACGAAAGCCGCTCGTCGCCGCGCCGTCGAGGGTGCGAACTCATCCGTCCAGCCAGTAGTCGTCGCCGCCGAGCAGCAGGTGGTAGCCGTCGCCGCCGAGCAGTAGGTGGTAGCCATCGCCGCTGAGCAGCTGGTAGTAGCCTTCGCCGCCGAGCAGCAGGTGGCCGACAACGTCATGGCCGACAACGTCGTGGTGCCAACAGCAGATCTGGATGGGGGGCAGGCGGCAGGCGGAGGCAATCCGATGATCTACATCGACGACCCCATCGCCGTTCAAGAAATCTTCGACGCAATCGCGGAGAATGATGAGTTCGAGGACGAGGTCCCTGATGAGGAGTCCGAGGTACTACATTGCTAGCTTCTCTAGTCGCAGCCGCAGTTTTCACTGTTCATACATAGGATTTGCTCAATCGTGTACATATTCTTTTGCTCTTGAAGTAGGGTAGTATATATATGATTCGATCGGTTGATTGATGCATCTGCCATCTAGTCACAAAACCCCAATCCTCCTAGTCACAAAACCCCAATCTGCTCATCTGCCATCTAGTTGAGTTTGCTAGTTGAGTGTTGATTTCGATACACAGTAGGCCTATATCATTACATTTCTATTCCTTACTGAGCCCAATGATTCAATTTTGCCCCAAAATAGTGCAAGGGCATCTGATGGTGTCGTTTTCTTAGGGATGGTTAGTGGCCCTGAGGCAGCAATGCACATAAACAATACAGGTTGTGCTGTTGGTATTTTGGTTCTCCGACTCCATCGCTGAAAAAAATGAGGCCCTAATTTTTCTCTCATAAGGAACCTAAATATATAATATTTGTATTGTTTCTGATCTATGAATGCGTTGTATGATGCATTTGTATATCCCTGAATATTGTTTGGTATGATTACATTTCAATTTCTTATTGTGGCCAATGATTCAAATTTGCCCCAAAGAGAGGCAGACACATTGGTGTCAAATTTTTACAGGGATGAGTGAGCGAACCTGGGGCCATGTACAAGATCAATATAAGATGTGCAATTGATACTTGGTTCACTTACGCCATCTCTGTAGAAACTTATGAGGCTGCAATCTTTATTCTACATTCATAGAACTATGATATTTGAATTATATATTCCATGCATTCATAGTGTATAAGAATTACATTTTAGTTTGTCACCGAGGCCGATGATTGAAATTTTCCCCAAAAGAGTTCAAGGGGAGACACGTATGACGGTGTCGTGTTTTAGGGATGGGTTGGTGAACCTGAGGCAGCAATGCACACAAACAATATAGGTTGTGATGTTGGTACTTTGGTTCTCCAACTCCATCTCTGAAACAAATTTTATGGCCCTAGATTTTTTCTCATATGGAACTACATATATGATCCTTGAATTGTTTCTGATCCTTTAATGATTGGTATGATGCATATGTATATGAATGGTTTTGATCATAAATATTTTTAACATGCACCTGAAGATTAATTGTTTGGTTTTTTATTTATAATTACAATATTTAGGCTTATTTTTTTACCTGACTATGTATATCCCTGAATAATGTTTTGTACGATTACATTTCAATTTCTTATTGCGGCCAATCATTCAAATTTGCCCCAAAAGAGAGGCATACACATTGGTGTCAGATATTTTCAGGGACGAGTTAGTGAACCTGGGGCGATGTACAACAACAATATAGGTTGTGCAATTGTTACTTGGTTCACTCATGCCGTCCCTGAATAAACTTATGAGGCCGCAATCTTTATGCTACATTCATAGAACTATGACATTCGAATTTTCTATTCCATGCATTCATAGTGTATAAGAATTACATTTTAGTTTGTCACCGAGGCCGATGATTGAAATTATCCCCAAAAGAGTTCAAGGGAAGACACATATGATGGTGTCGTGTTTTAGGGATGGGTTGGTGAACCTGAGGCAGCAATGCACACAAACAATATAGGTTGTGTTGTTGGTATTTTGGTTCGCCAACTCCATCTCTGAAACAAATTATGTGGCCCTAGATTTATTCTCATATGGAACTACATATATGATCCTTGAATTGTTTCTGATCTTTTAATGATTGGTACGATGCATATGTATATGAATGGTTTTGATCATAAGTATTTTAACATGCACCTGAAGATTAGTTGTTTGGTTTTTTATTATAATTACAATATTGAGGCTTGTTTTTGTACCTGACTATGTATATCCCTGACTAATGTTTTGTACGATTACATTTCAATTTCTTATTGTGGCCAATGATTCAAATTTGTCCCAAAAGAGAGGCAGACATATTGGTGTCAGATTTTTTCAGGGATGAGTTAGTGAACCTGGGGCGATGTACAACAACATTACAGGTTGTGCAATTGTTACTTGGTTCGCTGACTCCATCCCTGAAGAAACTTATGAGGCAACAATGTGATGCAATTATTTGTCATTGTGTTGAGATGAAATGATATATGAACCGATCAAACTATTGCCGAGATGCTTTATCTTTGATATCCACGGATATATTGTCTTACATATACATGTTGTCAATTCTTGAGTTGTAATACAATTCAATCATATGTATGAGTTCTAAGTTATGTTCTTAAAAATCAACAGGAGGATCATGATGAAGTGGACGATAGCAAGATATCCAGGGACAACAAGATCCGCTACGTGCTGAGGCGGTTATGGTGTGGGCTAATCCGTTTCCACTGTAGGGGGGGACTGTTTTGCCCATTCCGTGGCAGAGCAATCAATGTGGACCTCAACAGCATGATCCAGCACGCGGAGAGCATTGGCAGAGGCGGAGGCAGAAGCCATAGGCCGATTACCTTGGCACGGCACGCAGCCTACGGCAAATTCCTCCGGGAGTATGTCAGGACTGGCCTGTATCCCATCGACTAGGCTGTCGCTGCCTCCTGCTGATAAACCCCTGCCCTGCTAGGCGTCTCCATGTCCCGGCCTCCTACTGCATCCCCTGCTTTTATTTTGTTCTAGTTAATTATTACCTTTATTTCACATGGGTTGGCTCCCATGAAGTGCTCTTTTATGGTCAATAACTTGACCTCAATGTTGCTCACTTAGGCCAGATGAGTGGAACACCCACTTCAAAATAGTTGGCCTTCAAAGTGATGGCCTCCTTTTCATCATGCTTGGCTTTCTTCTTCCTGGGAAAATGAATAACAAAAGGATCCCGCGAAGGCAATTGAAGCTTCATGTTCCCTTCATTGAGATTAATCAAAGCCTTAATAGTTCTTATAAATGGACGACCTAATATAATAGGAGCAGTAGCATCTTCAGGCATGTCAACAATAACAAAATCAATAAGAGCAGGACAACCTTTAATGTATACTAAAGTATTCTCCTTAATTCCTATATCTTGTTTGTAGGTAGAATCTACTAGATGCAATTTTAACTCGGTGATTTCAAAAGAGCCAAGATTTAACTTATTAAAAAGACTTTTTGGAATTGTTGAGACGCTTGCACCTAGATCACAAAGTGTAGCTATCTCATTGGTCCCGATTTTAATCTTAATAGTAGGCTCAAATATATCATCAAACTTCACAGGTAATTTTTCAATAATTTTCTTATATTCTTCCTCAAGCTCACGTACCTTTATTTCTACCTGATTAATGAAGTGTTGGTACATAGCTTCCTCATTTCCTTCACTTACCAGAATTTTGATATTGATCCTTTTTACAAGATCTTCAACGGTGTAATTTGGTGAAGAAGCATTACTATAATCAAGTTCTTCGGGCTCCTCCCTTTGGATTCTTATCATCTCAAGGTCTTTATCAGGATTGGGCTCAGCTTTACCTGCTAATTTTAGATAGAATGAGAGTTTGACTCTCGGTTATCTTATCTAGCTGTGCCTCAACAATCCTCGTTCTTTCTTGGAGGGCCTGCAAATCATTCCTCAAACTAACAACTTAGTTAGATAATTTACCAAGCCTAGCATCATGGTTCTCCGTTACTTTAACAAGAATATTGTTTTGCTCATTTTGTGAGTCTATAAAATACTTAAGTGTTTCTTGGAGACTACCATTACTAGTTCCCATATTATTATTAGAGTTACTTCCAGGACTAGAATAATGTTTCTAAAAATTAGTATTATAATTCTTCTTCCAAGCAGGGTTATAATCATTACAAACTATGAAATCTATTTCCTCAATATTTGATTCAGGTATAGCTCTTACCTGGCTTTCCTTACCTTTTAGATCTAATATGAGCTCATCCAACTTAGCATTGAGTTCTTCATTTTCTTATGGTGAGACGGAGTTCACCTTCTTCGTGTTCGATCTATCCACATGCCTTTAGGCATGGTTGTCTTGCATATTGTCTAGTAGCTTCTTTGCTTCGGTAATATGTTTACCCATAAATATTCCTCCAGCTGCAGTATCAAGCATAGACTTAGACACAGGGGTAAGAGCATTAGAAAATAAATGGAGAATTAACTAGTCTTCCATCCATGACTAGGACAATTTCTCATGCATTCTTTCGTCCTCTCCCATGCAAGCGCTAGTGGCTCACGCTCTTCCTATCTAAAACCAGTAATATTAGATCTTAGTTGCATAGTCTTTGCAGGTGGGAAAAATTTGGTCATAAATAAATAATTACATTCCACCCATGATGTAATAGTATTTCTAGGAAAAGATAGCAACCATTCTTTTTCCCTTCCTCTAAGAGAGAAAGGAAATAAGCGCAATTTGACCGCATCGGGGTCAACATCTTTTATGCACATCATATCACATATTTCACTGAAAGTATTCAAGTGCATACCTGCGTCCTCAACAGCAGAGCCTCCAAATTGATTATGTTGAACCAAACTTAAATAGTGGGGCTTAATTTCATAATCATCAGCAGCAATTGCTAGCTAGGTAATAGGAGTACGCAAATAATCAGTGTTGGGAGTTCCAAACTCCCCAAGCTTCCTTTCAGCCATATTTCATATTTTTTTGGGTTTTCTTAAACATACACTTATAATAGTAAAAGCAAGAATTTAAAGACTAACTATTTTTTTGGTTTTTCAAATAAAGACTTAAAGCAAACTAAAAATTAAAAACAAGAATTAAATCTAGCAAGGTTCCTACTAACATCACCAGGGTAGCTATTACTTCCCCGACAACAGCGCCAGAAAATGGTTGATACCTTCGATCTGGATTACGGATGTAGTATAGCTTTTTTTTCCTAGTAGACCTAGGTTTATCGAATCCTCGGGAAGGAAAAAGCGTAGTGAAGTTACTTTAATGGACCTTCGGGAGTTTTAGAATTCTTTTTATATTTTTATCGAACCAAGAGTTTGTTGTCTTTTGTTGTTGTCAATGATGGAGAGAGAGGGCCTAAGACTTTCGGTTTCACCTGTAGTTGTGCAAAACATCTGATGGGTATAAAAGATAATAATAAAGTATGCATGTAATTGTTAGAGCAAGATAAATTATATGTGGGCAGTGCATCCATAATTGCTATTGCCTCCGCAACCGCTTATAGCAATAACCTACTAGTCTCATCCATAGAAGAAAGAGAACTAACGAAATGTGATGGCTGTGATATACAACACTTTTTAGAAATATAAATTGTGTCATTTGCCTACCATATCATGCTCCATCTAACTATTGCTATGCCTGATATGCGTGATTACTTGTTTTTATTAAATTCAATATGAGCTTTGGACATTTAGTTGTTTAGCTAGAATTTTATCGCTCTTCCTTGTCTTTGACATGTGTATAGGTGTTGATGATGATTATGGACAAAACAAAGGCAAGAGGAACCAAGAGAGCATAGTATGGAGGAGCTGCAGCGACCAGACTTAGCCATTTGAGAGGTTGAAAAGTGAATTTTTCCAACTTATCAAAATAAATATCCAAGAATAGAGGGTTGTAGCCCTCGACGATACGAACTCGACAAGCCCAAGAACACCCAAAACAAAGTTCACATGAAGAAATGGCAGCCAAAATACTAAAGGGGACAGACAGTTTGACGAGCAACTATACGGCTAGAGCTATTTTTCTGGTCGTATAGCTCCACCTGTATAGTTGCCAAAAAGGTCAGAAACGATAGGATTTCACCCTAGGAAAGCTCCAAAACCTTCCCTAAGTCATATGACAATATTGGGGGAACCCTAGGGTACCCCAAGGCCTATATAAAGGAGAGAGGACCCAAGAGGAAGCCACCATATACACAATACACCATATACAAGATCTAGATCCCATCTACCGCCTCCACGACGGCGCCCTACCGCTGTGCCGCTGCTAACTCGTATACTAACGAGCTCGTTGGGGAACCCCAAGAGGAAGGTATAATGAGCACATCAGTAAGTTTCCCTCAGTTATGAAACCAAGGTTATCAATCCAGTAGGAGCAAGAAAACACCCCAAAGGTGTTGCTAGCTGGACTTTGGCAGGGCGCACTACCGACGTCAGCAGCAACGTGGAGACCTGCACAACACAACCACAGAACTTTGCCCCTAACTTACGATGAGGTTGTCAATCTCACTGGTTTTGGTGAAAACAAAGGATTAAACATATCGAGTGGAAGAAAGTAGTAGTTTGCATAAAGTAAACACAAAACAGTAAACAGTTGATTGATTGTAAAAGAAAGGAACGGGGTCAATAGTTAACTAGTGGTGGCTCCCCTTAAGATAGACAACATGTTGGGTGAACAAATTACAGCGGGGCAATTGACAAACATCGAGAAAGCATACAAGCATATACTAATCATCTTGACTCCTTGGAGATTCGATTGGGCATTACAACATTGTACATAGACCGCCATCCAACTGCATCTATGACTAATAATCCACCTTCAGGTTATCATCTGAACCCCCTCCAGTATTAAGTTGCAAGCAACAGATAATTGCATTACGAATTGCATCTAAAGTAAACAATACGATTGTTCTATGAATAAAGGATTGTTGTTTTCTCCCTAGTAGCAACATCACATCTAGTACCTTACAGATTTCTGTCACTTCCCCAGATTACTAAAGGCATGAACCCAATATCGTGCATAAATTCTAACTCTTGGAGTTGCTAGCATCTACTTGGCCAATATAGCTACTAACAACGGAAAGCATGCAAGATCACAAATAACAAAGACATGATAGAATCAATAATCAATCTGAAATAGCATCTCAATATCCATCGGATCCCCGCAAACACAACATGTAGGATTACAAATAGATGATCTTGTTCATGAACGGAGCTCACAAGATCTAAACATGATAGCACAAAGGAGGAGAACCAGCCATCTAGCTGCTACATGGACCCGTAGTCCAAAGATGAACTACTCACGCATCACACCGGAGACTTGCATGATGAAGAAGGAGCTCCAGGGTGAATCCCCCTCTCCGGCAGGGTGCCGAAAAGAGCTTCAGATCCCTCCCGATCTAGGGATGGAGACAACGGCGGCTACAGACTCTTTCGTGGAATTTTGATCGGGTAATTAGGGTTTTTGCATCGGAAGCATCTTATAGTCGGAAGGGGAGGCCGAGGGGGGTGCCTAGGGCGGCCAGACCACCCCCTGGCACGGGCCAGGCTGGGCCACGCGTCCAGGTGGTGTGGCGGCCCCTAGCCCCACTCCGTCTCGTATTCTGGCTCCTTGTGTCCCTTGGTGAAAAACTGACTTTGGCTTTTGTCCCGTCCAATTCCGAGAATATTCAATTTCTGACTTTCCTGGAACCAAAAGCAGTAGAAAACAGGCAGCTGGCATTGTGGCTCTTTGTTAATAGGTTAGTCCAAGAAATCATATGAAAAGTACTACAAAGCTGGAACAAACCATAAGAAAGTAGATAAAACCAAGCATGGAACATCAAAAATTATGGATACGTTAGCAACATATCAACATCCCCAAGATTAACTCCTCCTTGTCCTCGAGTAGGTAAGTGATAAAAAGAAAGAATAATTTTTGAGGTGACATGCACCATCATAAAAACTTGATCAAAGTATTTGTAAAACATTGAAAGCTGGGATCATAGTACTTCAATCATAACATGAAAGACAAAGTTCTAGCAATAAGACAAAGCAACTATGTTGCAACATGAAAAGGTACAAACAAAAGATTCATGAATAACAATGCTTTGCAAGACGTTTGTTTGTTTCACATGAAGAAAACATAGCATAATGGCTTTCAACTTGTCCCTCATAGAGTAGCAAAACATAGATGCTTATGACACCTTCAAAGTACATAAGAGTGCCTAGATACAAATAGTTTAAAACAAGCAATATCAAGTTATGCATCAATCAACAAGTCATGGGACAAAGCACATAGAACTAAGAATGGCCACTATGCTCTCAAAGTAGGTGCATAAAGATAGAAGGTGGAGACTCAACATAAAAGTAAAAGAAAGGCCTTCATAAGACGAAGTAGAGATTCAAGTCTCATAAAGAGCTTCCAAAAATTATGGTACTTGTTAGCTTTCAGCTCTCATTGCCCCTATCATAAGCATCTTTAAGGTGATTACGGTTAAAGTGACACAACTAAGAGGATATGCTTGACAAGTTATAAGCCGAAATCTCATGCCCCTTACTTACGAAGACCAAACCTCATGCTACTCAACTTTAGTGATGAGTAATCTCTTGTCATTGTAAGTACATATGTATCATAAAGAACCGCCAACGGGGTACCCCTTGCACATGATACAGGATCTATCCCATAATCAAAATGACAAGGCAAGCAGACAATGAGCATCTCAACGATCTTTTTATTTGCTATTTGCATAGGTTTTTATTAAGGATGCTTCATAGAGTGCTCATTATGGTGATCCTGCAAGTTTCCACCATGATTAGGCATGGCTTAGGCTAGCGGCCTATGCGTTTCTCTAACACACATAGAAACTCCATGATCTTACAAGTTCCACTTTTATTTCACATCGCCGAGATCCATAAGCAAAAGAACATGATATCAACAGGGTACAAAGTACAAGTGCAATGTTGAAAGCGTTGCCCATAATACATGGTTCTGCTAACTTCAACTTATAAAGTGCAAGCATATATGCAACAAAGAAGGACCCAATGGTTCAAGTTTATTAAATGCAAGAAAAGTAAAGTGTGTCATCAAGTTCGTGAGAGCTTTAATCACTAATTTTCACATAAGAAGTTTAATTTGGAAGGTAGTTAAAAACATGAATATACTTGGAATAGCAATTGCTAATAGGTAGGTATGGTGGACTCTTTGGAATAACTTGGTTTAAGGAGTTGGATGCATGAGTGGAACTCACAGTTGGTTAAGGAGGCTAGTAAAAGACTGGGAGCGACAAACTAAGAGATCAATAATGGCCATAATCATGCAGAGCGACAAAACATCATTGATCAAAGCATAAAGTGATATTACAAGTTGAAAACTAAAGGATCATCAAGGCTATGGTGACTTGGGATAGTCATAACATGGTGTGAGCATGTGCCAAGTCAACCCAAATAAAGCATCAAAGGAGAATACCACAATACTATGCTTTAATATGCTAAAACAATGCATAATCCTTCCAATGCACATTAAGAAATCTCAATTGTTTATAACATGTCATGCTACAGCAAAGAATACTAACCATAAAGCCAAAACGATCTCAAGGATGGCATGACAAAGCATAGGCCATAGTCAAAAACAAGCTATCTTTACCACTTAAGCATGAACTTTCCTACTGACGTGGGTTTAACTCATCAATGCCCATTGTTATGGACTTGGGTTTTGGAGAAGGAGGGAGTGCTGGAGACATCTATCGGCTAGCAAACAAGCACACAGGGGACTCAAAGATTTACCCAGGTTCAGGCCTCGTAGAGGTCCCTACTCCTACTTGTCTGCTCGTGGAATTATCGAAGGAATCGAAGATTACAATGGTGCGCAGATGCAATCTGGCAAGGGTTGTGGAAACTAGGGTTGCGTGTGTCCTTCTCGCCGCCCCCTCCTAGCCTTTATATAGATAGTCTAGGTCTTGGTTAGTAGGTCGAGTTGGTTACAGGTTAGGGTTTTCCCCTTTGAACTTTCTATCTTTAGCTTCTTCTTGTTCTTCAAGCAATCGTGAGTGCGTAGGTCACTCGAGTTCTCCCTTGGGCCTTGGCGACACCGTGGGCTTCCACTGTATTCAGGCCGTATATACCAATCTCGAGTACCTATAGGGTATACCCATGTCAGTAGTCCCTGAGTGTCCAGTGGAATCGCAAATTCGACTGGGACTTTTTGAAGTCTTTCGAGTGCATGAATGAGTATATTTTCGACTGCTTTGTTTGTGTCATAGGGATTGTTGATCTGGGTGCCTGATTTAACCGATGTATCAGTATCAGTTAACCACCTTAGGGTGAAACAACGCAATCTACTCGAACTCGAGTCCCCGGACTCGAATCCGGAAAAGTGCTGGTGTAATTCGACTCAAGCCACAAAGGTCTTACAGGAGTCGAATTCCAGTTATATGGGTGTGAGCACTCGACGTGTCCGTCGAGGCATGTTCATCGTACCTGTAGGCACGGATATATTTCTGATAGTGCGCAGCAGATGCGTTGCCAGGCCTTATTCAGGTCTTATCTTCATGCTGTAAGCCCGGCATCCGAATTTTATCATCGTGGACACGATTTGGGTGACCCTGGAGACGTGGTCTCTTTGCAGGAAAATTATGAGGCGGTGTCGCCATAAACTTCGAGTGTGGATGTTATCGACACACAGTATGATGTACACGGAAAAATAATCATAGGGTGCGCGACCAGCGCTCCCTATGGGAGTAGCCCCCGAGTGCCTGGTTGAGTCGAAGACTCAGGCAGGGACTAAAAATATTTTGCGACTACTGTCGTCTTTTGTTTGCTTGTTTTAGTCGAATTTGTTTCGGCGCTCCCTATGGGAGTAACCCATGTCCATGGTTGAACTGTGTTTCGAGTGGTTGGGTTTGCCTTGATTATCCATGTTCCTGCAAAAAGAAGAAGAAAAAATAGTAGGGTGCGCGACCAGCGCTCCCTCTGGGAGTAGCCCCCGAGTGCTTGGTGGAGTCAAAGACTCGAGCAAGGACTAAAGTAGTCGAAGTATTCTGCTGCGTAGCTTTGATGACGTCAGCGCTGAAGATTTCATGACCTCAGTTTCCCACGTGAGCGAGTTTGACGGGACGTGACGAGCACTGGGTCCCACTCCCTGACTTTTATTTGAATGGGCGTGCGTAATCTTTATTAGAGGGATCCAGACTGACTCGAAACATGGTTCGACTCAGGGGAGGGAGACTATTGTCTGTCGACTCCTTTAGTCTCGCGAGTTCTTCCTGCATGCCGAAGGACTAGGAAATTCTGTTGAATTCCCTGTCGCAACTATCGGATCTTTCGAAGCTTCCGTTGATCGTGATGACGCCATTAGGACCTGGCGTTTCTATATGCAGGTAGGCATATTGTATCACTGCCATGAACCTAGCAAACGCGACACATCCGAGGATGCAGTGATATTGCGAGGGCCAGTCGACGACCTCAAAGTCGATGCGCTCGCGCCGGAATTTCTTCGGCGTGCCGAAGATGACGTCGAGGTTGATTTTGCCAAGGGGATATACGCCTTTTCCCGGGACGATGCCATAGAATGTTATGTCTGAGGCCTCCAGGCAAGTTAGAGGGATCCTCATTGCTCGCAAGGTACTCGCGAATATAAGGTTGATGCCGCTTCCACCATCCATGAAGACGTGGCTCATGTCGAAGCCTGCGTGACGAGGGTTTAACTCATCAATGCCCATTCTTATGGACTTAGGTTTTGGAGAAGGAGGGAGTGCTGGAGACATCTATCGGCTAGCAAACAAGCACACAGGGGACTCAAAGATTTACCTAGGTTCAGGACTCGTAGATGTCCCTACTCCTGCTTGTTTGCTCGTGGAATTATCGAAGGAATCGAAGATTACAATGGTGTGTAGATGCAATCTGGCAAGGGTTGTGGAAACTAGGGTTGCATGTGTCCTTCTCGCCGCGCCCTCCTAGCCTTTATATATATAGGCTAGGTCTCGGGTAGCAGGTCGAGTCGGTTACAGGTTAGGGTTTTCCCCTTTGAACTTTCTATCTTGAGCTTCTTCTTGTTCTTCAAGAAATCGAGAGTCCGTAGGTCACTCGAGTTCTCCCTTGGGCCTTGGCGACACCGTGGGCTTCCACTGTATTCAGGCCGTATATACCAAGCTCGAGTACCTGTAGGGTATACACATGTCAGTAGCCCCCGAGTGCCCAGTGGAAACGCAGATTCGACTGGGGACTTTTTGAAGTCTTTTGAGTGCATGAATGAGTATATTTTCGACTGCTTTGTTTGTGTCATAGGGATTGTTGATGTGCGTGCCTGATTTAACCAATGTATCGGTATCAGTTAACCACCTTAGGGTGAAACAACGCAATCTACTCGAACTCGAGTCCCCGGACTCGAATCCGGAAAAGTGCTGGTGTAATTCGACTCAAGCCACGGAGGTCTTACACGAGTCGAATTCCAGTTATATGGGTGTGAGCACTCGACGCGTCTGTCGAGGCATGTTCATCGTACCTGTAGGCACGGATATATTTCTCATAGTGAGCAGCAGATGCGTTGCCAGTCCTCACTCAGGTCTTATCTTCATGCTGTAAGCGCGCCATCCGAATTTTATCATCGTGGAGACGATTCGGGTGACCTAGGAGATGCGGTCTCTTTGTAGGAAAATTATGAGGCGGTGTCGCCATAAACTTCGAGTGTGGATGTTATCGACACACAATACGATGTACAAGGAAAAATAATCATAGGGTGCGTGACCAGCGCTCCCTATGGGAGTAGCCTCCGAGTGCCTGGTTGAGTCGAAGACTCAAGCAGGGACTAAAAAAATTTTGCGACTGCTTTTGTCTTTTGTTTGCTTGTTTCAGTCGAATTTGTTTCCGGCACTCCCTATGGGAGGAACCCATGTCCATGGTCGAACCGTGTTTCGAGTGGTTGGGCTTGCCTTGATTGTCCATGTTCCTGCAAAAAGAAGAATAAAAAATCGTAGGGTGCGCGACCAGCGCTCCCTATGGGAGTAGCCCCCAAGTGCTTGGTGGAGTCGAAGACTCGAGCAAGGACTAAAGTAGTTGAAGTCTTCTGCTGCGTAGCTTTGATGACGTCAGTGCTGACAATTTCATGACCTCAGTTACCCGCGTGAGCGAGTTTGATGGGACGTGAAGAGCAGTGGGTCCCACTCCCTGACTTTGATTTGACTGGGCGTGCGTAATCTCTATTAGAGGGATCCATACTGACTCGAAACATGGTTCGGCTCAAGGGAGGCAGACTGTTGTCTGTCGACTCCTTTAGTCTCGCGAGTTCTTCCTACATGCCGAAGGACTGGAAATTCTGTTGAATTCCCTGTCGCAACTATCGGATCTTTCGAAGCTTCCGTTGATTGTGATGACGCCATTTGGATCTAGCATTTCTATATGCAGGTAGGCGTAGTGTGGCACTGCCATGAACGTAGCGAATGCGACACGTCCAAGGATGTAGTGATATTGCGAGGGCCAGTCGACGACCTCAAAGTCGATGCGCTCGCGCCGGAAGTTCTTCAGCGTGCCGAAGATGACGTCGAGGTTGATTTTGCCAAGGGGATATACGCCTTTTCCTAGGACGATGCCGTGGAATGTTATGTTCGAGGCCTCTAGGAAAGTTAGAGGGATCCTCATTGCTCGCAAGGTACTCGCGAATATAAGGTTGATGCCGCTTCCGCCATCCATGAAGACGCGGCTCATGTCGAAGCCTGCATGACGAGGGTTTAACTCATCAATGCCTATTGTTATGGACTTGGGTATTGGAGAAGGAGGGAGTGCTGGAGACATCTATCGGCTAGCAAACAAGCACACAGGGGACTCAAAGATTTACCCAGGTTCAGGCCTCGTAGAAGTCCCTACTCCTGCTTGTCTGCTCGTGGAATTATCGAAGGAATCGAAGATTACAATGGTGCGCAGATGCAATCTGGCAAGGGTTGTGGAAACGAGGGTTGCGTGTGTCCTTCTTGCCGCCCCTCCTAGCCTTTATATAGATAGGCTAGGTCTCGGGTAGCAGGTCAAGTCGGTTACAGGTTAGGGTTTTCCCCTTTGAACTTTCTATCTTGAGCTTCTTCTTGTTCTTCAAGCAATCGAGAGTCCGTAGGTCACTCGAGTTCTCCCTTGGGCCTTGGCGACACCGTGGGGTTCCATTGTATTCAGGCCGTATATACCAAGATCGAGTACATGTAGGGTATACCCATGTCAGTAGCCCCCGAGTGCCCAGTGGAATAGCAGATTCGACTAGGGACTTTTTGAAGTCTTTCGAGTGCATGAATGAGTATATTTTCAACTGCTTTGTTTGTGCCATAGGGATTGTTGATGTGTGTGCCTGATTTAGCCGATGTATCGGTATCAGTTAACCACCTTAGGGTGAAACAACACAATCTACTCGAACTCGAGTCCCCGGACTCGAATCCGAAAAAGTGCTGGTGTAATTCGACTCAAGCCACGGAGGTCTTACAGGAGTAAAATTCCAGTTATATGGGTGTGAGCACTCGACGCTTCCATTGAGGCATGTTCATCGTACCTGTAGGCACGGATATATTTCTGGTAGTGCACAGTAGATGCGTTGCCAGGCCTTATTCAGGTCTTATCTTCACGCTGTAAGTGCGGCATCCGAATTTTATCATCGCGGAGACGATTCGGGTGACCCAGGAGACACAGTCTCTTTGCAGGAAAATTATGAGGCGGTGTGGCCATAAACTTCGAGTGTGGATGTTATCGACACATAGTACGATGTACAAGGAAAAATAATCATAGGGTGCACGACCTGCGCTCCCTATGGGAGTAGCCCCCGAGTGCCTGGTTGAGTCGAAGATGAACTACTCATGCATCACACCGGAGGCTTGCATGATGAAGAAGGAGCTCCAGGGTGAATTCCCCTCTCCGGCAGGGTGCCGGGAAGAGCTTTAGATCCCTCCCGATCTAGGGATGGAGACGACGGCGGCTACAGACTCTTTCGTGGAATTTTGATCGGGTACTTAGGGTTTCTATATCAGAGGCATCTTATAGTCGGAAGGGGAGGCCGAGGGAGTGCCTAGGGCGGCCAGACCACCCCCTGGCGCGGGCCAGGCTGGGCCGCGTGGCCAGGTGGTGTGGCGCCCCCCCGGCCCTACTCAGTCTTGTATTCTGGCTCCTTGTGTCCCTCGGTAAAAAACTGACTTTGGCTTTTGTCCCGTCCAATTCTGAGAATATTCATTTTCTGACTTTCCTGTAACAAAAAACAGCAAAAAACAGGCAGCTGGCACTATGGCTCTTTGTTAATAGGTTAGTCCAAGAAATCATATGAAAAGTACTCCAAAGCAGGAACACAACATAAGAAAGTAGATAAAACCAAGCATGGAACATCAAAATTATGGATACGTTAGCAACATATCTGCCACCTCCATAGCCTCTACAGCTCCACCAAGATCTAGATCTCCATCAACACCATCAAGCCATCCAAGCAAGAAGAGGAGGAGAACGAGGACGCCTCCATCACCACGCCGACGCCACCATCACTGCTCCATCATCACCATCTCCATTGCCGCTACTCCTTCATCCTTCCCCATCATGATCTTCGTGATGGGTCGTAACATGGCTTGAATCCCCTTTTATTAATGTTATGACGATTTGGGTAATTGAAGTGTGGTGTGTTCTTGTTAATTAATATGTTTGTGCTTTCTCTTTACATTGTTCTATTCATGATATTACTCTAGTGATTGCAGACATTCAATCCATTGTTGAGGAATTTACTAGGAATTCACGGAGTGTCACAAAACTTATCATTAGTCTCTACTCGTTCCATGGGCCTAACAAGTCCGTGGGTAGAACTAATAGGCTATTTGTTATAAGTGATTTGCGGAGGCAATAGAAGCTTAGGATGCACCGCCCATTAAGATTTAATTTCCTCAAGATCACTCATGATATAGATAGGTACAGTGTTCTGAATTGCTTGACTCCAAAGTGACATATGGGATATCTTGTTACTAGCACACTTCCTTAGTAGTATGGTTATCCATATAACTTAATGCCTTTGCTCTAGTTTACCTTGATTGGTCTTGTTACCTTAATTCACTATTCTCTTACGGATGACGCATGTCCGGAGAGGCTGTGGACAATTGAGTTGTCTAGTTGCCACTTACCAATGGTGGGAGACAACGGATATGAGGGACCGCCACAATTATAGTTAACAGCTATTCCATAAGCACTTATCATGCACACTGGTATACACAACATTACTTAAGGAATCATAGCATTAATATTTATCTCATTGCATTCACTTATTTTCAGTTTTACTTTTGTTCTAGTTTTCTTCTAGTTCTAGCAGTAGTTATTACCAAACATCTTAAGTTCATTTATCCTAAAAACTTATAGAATAGGATATTTCCAAACCACGGTTAATCGCCGAGCTCCCATCGGGACAAACTCTTAAATATTTGTTGCTACAAGTACTGCAATAACCCTATTCTGGTGCAGGAATCTAGACCCATCAATATGCATAGTGACATCACCGTTAATCCCAAGTAAACCCCTCACATACAGCCGTACAACCCCTTCTGACACTGGGTTCCCAACCTGCAGATTAGTCATTACTCATACTCCCTATACCTGGCTCAACCTTCAGGGTCTTGGGTACCTGACAAGTCCTTGGATTGAGGCAAGAGAGGATACAATAATCATCATATCATACAAACTAATACTTAATCCCATCTATGATAAATAACATGCGCAATAGCTACATGGCTAGGCCGAAGCCCTTAGCCCAAGGAGGATTACTCACACATAGATATGAAATCAAAGATCATAAACATTGCAATGGGAATCATGAGATTTATAGCAAATAGTCTTATAATGTCGCCAATCGAAGATGAGATCTACTATTACAAGTGGTGGAGAATGGTTTAGATATTAGATCTAAGTCTATTTCTCCGGCGGCTCTTCCGTGTTGTGGATGCAGGGTTCTGGTGGCGAGGGGACGAGGCAGAGCTCTTTTCTCGTCGCCCGAGGCTTCTTTATATAGGGGTCCCTTCACGAAAGTTGCTCTGTTTAACCTAGCGGTGGCGGCGGAAACTATACAGCCGGAATTTTATTCCCGACGTATAGTTGGTCGTTAAGCGTCTGTCTCCACTTCACGACTCCTGGTTTCTTTGGGTTATTTGAAATATCGTATCTTTGACTTTAATATAGTGATTGCATCATCAAACGTCATTATCTGCGCGGGGAAAAATAACAAGAAATGATTGCATACTCCTTTGATCATTAGGCATTAGTGACAGGGTTTAGAGAGATATTTCATCAAAAATATGAATAATATCCAGTTTAAATATGGACGTAGATGGCTATATTTTAGAGCCATCAACTTTCCCAAACTTAAACTTGATCGTCCTTGAGCAAGAAAACCAAAATCAAAAAAAAATCAGCATTTAAACTGAAATAACGAGTTGATGATCTTACTCATAATTGGTAGTCTCATATTTACTGCTGCCGTGGATTACCGCCTCGAGGTGAAGGGGAGATTCCATGGCACCGACGGACGCGCCGGTCCTGTCCTGCCCTGGCCGGATTAGTTTAGGAGCAGAGCAATACCGTGGTGGGCTTGATGGGGGCCATGTCCTCTCGGCCGTTGGAGGAAGGAAGCAAACAGGCTGGTTCTTGTGTGATAGATAAGGTGGGTGCACAGTGAGTGCAGACAAGGGGATTTTGTCTCGTCTGACGTTGCCAACCTTCCCAAACTTAAACTTGATCGTCCTTGAGAAAGAAAACCAAAATCAAAAAGGAACTCAGCATTTAAACTGAAATAACGAGTTGATGATCTTACTCATGATTGGTAGTCTCATATTTCCTCCACTTCATTAATCTGAAAAACTTTATCATAGATAGAGTAATGGCAAGCATATCATATGGGTTTTATGCATCTTCATAGAGCAATAAAATTATTGTTAGCATGGATAATTCAAATGAGTGAAATTTATTCCATGTCATGTAATCAACTCATAGGCTTGCCTTTGAACAATAAAGTATAATCATGTAAAATTGAGAGTGTGAGAGTTATCATGAAAAGCATATACACTAGAGTATCTCAATTCTCCCACATCAATAAATCAAGACTTTTCAAATACTACTTTACCACTCATTGTCCTTCAAGAATTTCAGTTCTTAAGTAATTGAGAGCATGCCAAAAAAATAGTTTATTGGGTTGTGATGGACACTCGTGGCATCACTAAGGTTTTTGTTCCTTTTCACAATGATTACTCATATCTGCCAGAGGTGTGATTCCATCATGAACACAGCTACCCGAGAGTGCCAAGAATCTTGCCCACTATAGCATTGCTGCTACATGTGTTTAATCAACTCATAGCCGAAATCTAGAAGTTTCCTCCATGAAGATCGTAGGCTAGCGGAGTTGTTGGCATCCCATGAAGTTTGACACACATAAAGATATATCATTCTTATGATTAACAAGTCAAACTTTGACATGCTCACAAAAACCGCTAAACATTAATTCAATCGGACAAATCCTTTTAAAGAGAGTTATCAAGTCAATCATTATTTTTTCCGTGGTGCTGAGTGTCTCTAGAAATAATCCTTCAATACTAAACACTATAACACCCAAGCCTTCCATTGTGAGACCTTTTATTATTACAATTGTTTAGCAAATTTTTAGGCAAGACTTGGTTAACTACAAGAGCTGGAACAAAATGTACCCAACTAAATACATATCCAAAGAAAACTTTACTACAATATGAAGACTCACTCCACCAATATTATATCTCAACATTTACTACTAACTAGCATGGGTTTCTCAAACTTCAAAAGTAGAGAGTCATAAGGCATACCTATCATGTTTGGTTCCACTCTTCCCTTTTGATTTGTTTCTTGGAAACTCGAAGTCAATCACTCTTCCTGTAAATAGATGAGAACCTCTAGGCGGAAAGAAAAGAAAGAGGGAAAATAAAGATAAATGGAGAAATGTTTTTGTTGTTTTTAAGAGAGGGAATTTAAAGAATTGAAAATTGGCGGAAAAGCTCAGCTAGAAAATCTCAAAAACAAATAGAAATAACTAAAGATAAAGTGTTGGGGAAACCAACATGAGTGCTTATAAACTCGAATTAAAAACATAACATCGAAATAAAAGGAAATGAACGCCAAATAAAGATAATGAGGAAAACTTCCCCAAGCTTAGGCTTTTGCAAGCCCTTCAAATCATTGTGGTGGCGGGAAAAATTCGTTACTCCAGTTCGCAAATTGAGTTGATAAATTACTAGTTGTTCCTCGGAGGTTCAAGGAGAGGCTATGCATCCTCTCCACAGTCCCTCCAAGTTCTTGGAAGTCTTGGTATGTAGCAAACCGAGTTGGTGGCTGCTTCTCTTGATAAGGAACTTATTGCTCCTCTTCTTGGTCCTCATCCTCATCCGAAATCTCCTCCTCGGGTTGGTGTTACTCAACATGTAAGTCATATAGCAAACGTCCTTCCTCGATAGATAACAGGCCATTAGGCATAGGAGAGGGGTAGAGACGCCCAGTTCCAACAATATGCAAGTAATAAACACCACCTCTCCTAATGAGCAGTTCACAAGCCTTTAAAGTAGAGAAACCAACACGTCGCTCACCTAGCATAGGTTGCAACTCACTGTGAGACCAAGCACATGGCTTAATAGGATTGATAGAATACTCATATCAACAAGTTGTAACTTCTTTTCCAGAAGCTCATCCGAAAATAACTCTAAGGTTAAGCGTGCTTGCCACTACAAGAAATGTGTTATTCTACGACCTTCTAATAGTGACCATGAACAAAATCTTCATAGAGTTATGACGATTTCGCATCAAATGGTCGTAAGCTGTTCGGGGGTTCAAAACCTTAGAAAATTACGACGATTTTGCTTAAAAAATGTCATAGTTTCATTAGCTAAAATCGTCATAACCTATTGGATGTAGCCTACGATATTATTTATAGCTCACTACGATGGTTTAAAATCGGCATAGCCTCCAAATTAGGATAAATTGAAATGAGTAGTTTGCCACATCAGCAATTGCACTGCGTATCGTGTCTAGGTGTTAGTTTTTGACTACGTGTCATATCTTTGTGTCAGTATCTGCTGACGTGGCACTGTTTGAATCTAACAGGACCCATAACTAT
Source organism: Avena eriantha (assembly GCA_910589775.1). Taxonomy (NCBI): domain Eukaryota; kingdom Viridiplantae; phylum Streptophyta; class Magnoliopsida; order Poales; family Poaceae; genus Avena; species Avena eriantha. The sequence continues at coordinate 128,408,059 of OU342741.1, read as the reverse complement.
CCAAACTGACGCGTGGGTCCCATATCTGACCACATAGAACCACCAAACTGACATGTGGGTCCTATATTTGACCAAAGATTCGGTGCATCTCTGACCTGACATGAGGGTCCCATGTCTGAACTGATGCTAGCAGAAGGTTTTTTCCTATGTGAATATTTGCGCAAAAAGGGAGTAGCTGGGGAATCGAACCGACGACCAACGTCCCAAGGGATATTGCTACTGCGCCTTACCACCACAACACTCGAACGTTGGTGTCAAACAACTGCACACACACCTTATCTTTTCTAATCGCCGGCTGGGCCTAGGCCTCAGTGGAGAGAACCACAATTATTTCTCTTCTCGTAGTTGGGCCTGGGCCATAGCAGATGGAATCCCCATATTCTCGTCCTTTTAAAAATAATTTTGCCGCTTGGGCCAGGCTTGACTAGTCCAACTTGGTCTGGTTAGGCTAGTATTTTTTTCTTATTTTCTTTTTCTATTTTCTTAATTCTTTTGTATCTTTTTCATAAGAAGTACAAATCAACTGATTTTTGTTTCTAAATTTTTATAAAATTTATTAGATCATCTTAGGGCGTTGATTTTTTTTAAAGTAGTGGATTTACTAATCCCACATTAGTCCATAGTAGAGACAATATCATAATTCAAAATATGATTTTGAAATTAGGGTTTTGGCTTCAAAATTGGGGTGACCCTCGCTAAACTTGCACTGGATCTCTGAAAACATCATATTGTGAGTCTAAAAATGATTTTTTCAAAAGATCATGAGTATCAGATCATGTACCTGTAGTTCAAACGGGACACACTTCCTACCGATTTGTTAGGAATTTGTCTTTTTCACCAGGGGTGGACAGAAAGCTTTGAGAACCCCCGGATGGGACATTTTCCATCTAACGTGGTCTAGTATTTTCTAAAAATGGGGGTGGCAGCATTTTTGAATTGAACATTTGGTGTTGCTTCACAAAACGCCCCGATTTTGGCACTCGAAAAATAGAAAATGGTTTTTCCGTGTGACGAAAAGGAAAATTTCCTCCTGCAACAATGTTCGTCGTCCCAAGATGCACATGAGTGCATAATATGGGTACATTATCACAAACTATGTCGCGATTCTAGCCATAACACTAGTCGTTTGGCCCGAAAGCCATGAAACCTCAAACATGATAAGTCATTTGTGTGAAGGTTTTTTCAGGATGCAATCAATATACCAAGTTTGGTATTTTGTATTGCAACTATGCCACATAATATGACACCACACGAAGGATTGACATTGCTTGGACCGTTTCTGAATTTTTATGCCCGTTTCAAAAAAAATCCATTTTAAACTATGGTCAAAACGGCAGCCATGAAGATACGGGTTGAGCCTCGCTAAACTTGCATCGGATCTCTAAAAAAACATCATATTGTGAATCTAAAAATGATTTTTTCAAAAAAATCATGAGAATTAGATCATGTACCTGTAGTTCAAACCGTACAAACTTCCTACCGATTCAGTAAGAATTTGTCTTTTTCACCAGGGGTGGACAGAAAGCTTTGAGAACCCCCGGATGGGATATTTTCCAGATAAGGTGGTCTAGTATTTTCTAAAAATGGGGTGGCTGCATTTTTGAATTGAACATTTGGTGTTGCTTCACAAAACGCCCCGATTTTGGCACTCGAAAAATAGAAAATGGCTTTTCCGTGCGACGAAAAAGAAAACTTCCTCTTGCAACATTGTTCGCCATCCCAAGATGCACATGCGTGCATAATATGGGTACAATATCACAAACTATGTCGTGATTCTCTCCATAACACTAGTCGTTTGGCCCGAAATCCATGAAACCTCGAACATGGTAGGTCATTTATGTGAAGGTTTTTTTGAGACGCGATCAATATACCAAGTTTGGTATTTTTCCTTGCAACTATGTGACATAATATGACAGCATGCGAAGGTTTTACATTGTTCGGATCATTTTTGAATTTCTTATGCCCGTTTAAATTTTTTCCTATTTCAAACTATGGCCAAAATGACGGGCATGAAGATAGGGGATGAGCCTCGCTAAACATGTATTGGATCTCTGAAGAAATAGCATATTGTGAGTCTAAAAATGATTTTTTCAAAAAATCATGAGTATCAGATCATGTACCTGTAGTTCAAACCGTATAAACTCCCTACCGATTCTGTAGGAATTTGTCTTTTTCACCAGGGGTGTAAAGAAAGCTTTGAAAACCCCTGGATGGGACATTTTTCATGTAAGGTGTCCTAGTATTTTCTAAAAATGGGGTGGCAGCATTTTTTAATTGAACATTTGGTGTAGCTTCACAAAACACCCCGATTTTAGCACTCGAAAAATAGAAAATGGCTTTTCCGTGCGACGAAAAGGAAAACTTCCTCCTGCAACATTGTTCGCCGTCCCAAGATGCACATGCGTGCATAATATGGGTACATTATCACAAACTATGTCGCAATTCTATCCATAACACTAGTCGTTTGGCCCGAAAGCCATAAAACCTCGAACATGATAGGTCATTTCTGTGAAGGGTTTTTCGAGATGCGATCAATATACCAAGTTTGGTATTTTTCCTTGCAACTATGTGACATAATATGACACCACGCGAAGGTTTTACATTGTTCGGATCATCTTTAAATTTCTTATGTCCGTTTCAAAACATTCCTATTTCAAACTATGGCAAAAATGACGGGCATGAAGATAGGGGATGAGCCTCGCTAAACATGTATTGGATCTCTGAAGAAATAGCATATTGTGATTCTAAAAATGATTTTGAAATTAGGGTTTTGACTTCAAAATTGGGGTGACCCTCGCTAAACTTGCACTGGATCTCTGAAAAACATCATATTGTGAGTCTAAAAATGATTTTTTCAAAAGATCATGAGTATCAGATCATGTACCTGTAGTTCAAACCGGACACACTTCCTACCCATTTGGCAGGAATTTGTCTTTTTCACCAGGGGTGGACAGAAAGCTTTGAAAACCCCTGGATGGGACATTGTTCATGTAAGGTGGTCTAGTATTTTCTAAAAATATGGTGGCAGCATTTTTGAATTGAACATTTGGTGTTGCTTCACAAAACACCCCGATTTTGGCACTCGAAAAATAGAAAATGGCTTTTACGTGCGACAAAAAGGAAAACTTTCTCCTACAACATTGTTCGCCATCCCAAGATGCACATGCTTGCATAATATGGGTACATTATCACAAACTATATCGTGATTCTAGCCATAACACTGGTCGTTTGGCCAGAAAGCTGTGAAACCTCGAACATGATAGGTCATTTCTGTGAAGGTTTTTTCGAGACGCGATCAATATACCAAGTTTCGTATTTTTCCTTGCAACTATGTGACATAATATGACACCACGTGAAGGTTTTAGATTGTTCGGATCATCTTTGAATTTCTTATGCCCGTTTCAAAACTTTCCTATTTTAAACTATGGCCAAAATGACGGGCATGAAGATAGGGGATGAGCCTCGCTAAACATGTATTGGATCTCTAAAGAAATAGCATATTGTGAGTCTGAAAATAATTTTTGCAAAAAATCACAATCAATAAATCATGTACCTGTAGTTCAGATCGGACACACTTCCTATCAATTCGGTAGGAATTTGTGTTTTTCACCAGGGGTAGACAGAAAGGTTTTAGAACCCCCGATTGGGAAATTGTCCATGTAAGGTGGTCTAGTATTTTTGCAAAATGGGGTGGTAGCATGTTGAAACTTTAATTTGGTATCTGCTTGACAAAACACCCTCCTTTTGACACTCGAAAAATGAAAAATGGATTTTTGGTCTGAGGAAATGAAAAAATTCCTCCGATTACATGGAAATATTGTGCACACATGAACATCTTGGAATTGCGAACAATGTTGTCGGAGGAACCTTTTATTTTTGTTGCACAAAACATGATTTTCCATTTTCCGAGTGCAAAAAAGAGATGTTTTGTTAACCGACCAATCAAAACACAGGGAACCGCCTCCCACAGATCATCCTTATCATCCAGATCTAAACCGTACAGTTCCGATCCAACACCTAGCCACTCACCTAAAGAAGCACACCCTACTCCACAGTCCCCACCGCACCCACAACCCCATCTCGATCCCTTTTCCTTCCCCGACTAAAACCCTAACATTATTCTCTTCTCGAACGCGAGCTCCTCCACCTCTCTGACCCAAACCCAAAAGCCGGGGCTGCTTATCCCTTCACCGGCTGACGCTGCTTCTCCCTTCACCGGCCGGCGCTGTCCCATCTCCCACCGCCCTAGACCTCCTCCCCTCAATTCCACCCAGGCCCGCCAATTCCACCCCACCCTGCCACCATCTCCCGCCCCCCACCACCTACCTCCCCAGATCTAGAGCTGATATGCCCGACCCGCTCTATCATCGGCGTGCTCGCAGCCATGGCAGTGGCTACGCTACGTTGCATGGCGGCCTCTGTTGTGCCCAGATCCCCCATCCATCTTGTTCTCCCCTCCTTGACGACAAGAACGGGAAGCAGCGCCACCCATCTGCCTCTCTCCCCATCACCTTCTGCCCATCCTCCTCTAATCCTTTGTATTTGTTGAAATAGGATCCCACGATGTCGATCTCCCTGCAAAGTTGCGCCCTACCCCTCTGGCCTCCTCCACCAGATCCTCTATGGCCTAGGCTTCCATGTTTGTCGACACGCCGTAGAAGTTACAGGCTGACGAGCACGTCATCGTTCTCCTCTTCAAGAACACCCCATTCGGACCACGCTGTCAGGTAAGACCGAAGCCCGCTCTCCCGTTTCAGGTTTTGAGTTGGGAACTAGAATTAAACGAACGTGACCTGTAGGAAGATTGACGGCGTGGATTTGTGTTTTTTGCGGGGTGGGGATTCGTGGTTCTTGGCGCATATAACACGAGATCCATGTCCCAGACGACCTCAACTACCGAGGACGATCTATAATTGCTGAGGGTAGAACTCTAGTCTTTTGTGCTTCTAACTGTAATTGTTGGATGCTCATTTGCTTGGTTATTTCAGTCAAGCAATATTTAATTGGCATTCCAAGTTTTCAGTAGCTTGTTGCTTAGCTACTCAAGGAATCATTGAAAAAATCTAGGATCTCTCTTAAGCATTGAATGCCTAGATGTTGAATTACTTGCTAAGTACTTACAAGATTAGTAGGCCTAGTACTTACATGAGGGGTTGTTCGTTTGCAGTACCAAAGTTGGCAGGCCAGCGCATGGCGGTACCTAAGTTGCCTGAAATTACCGCGTTTCGAAAAGTTGGGCCGCCAACTACTGAGAGAGGCCATTTCGAGGGAAACTCATCTCACCCCTGCCAAATTCAAACATTCCGTTAAACTGCCCCGTGAAGTAGATGGTCGGGACCCTCATGTCAGTCATCTGTCCGTGACGTGGGCGCCAACACGGCAACCTCTTAGAAAAATTGAGCAGCTAAGTGGATTGGATGCGTTGACCAATTTCACAAATCCATTCCCAGCTTTCCCCTAGCACCGGTGGCGTCGGAATCCACCCTCCAGGTAGGACGATCCCTTTGGACATTTGACTTCCGGCGCCAAGTTGCTGCGCCCAGTCGCTGATCCCGAGCTCCAATGGCGCATGTCGTAGCCGCTGTTGCGAGGCTCTAGCCCGCCTCCGCCGCCGACGAGCCAAGCAGCTCGGAGGATGGCAGATCCTACTATCAAGAAAGAAGAAGTTCTGTCTACAAGTGGGTGATCTACCCTTCTCTTTGCTATTTGCACTAGTTACAACTGCTAGCTGGCTACTGAACCTCAAATTGTTTGTTAGCCCAACGCTAACAAACATATTTTGTCCACAGATTTCTGTCAAGTGGGATCTGTGCGGACCCCCTTACCTGGTTACGGTAGTCCTCTATAGGTACGAATCTAAGGGCAAGAGGTATGGACACCATTGTTTCACGATGGAAGAAGCACCTGCGCAGATCTGCACTATATCTAGTATGGTTGCTGCTCTGCGTAATCATGTTGAATTATGGCCGAAGCAGACTGCAAAGTTCAGCTTCATGGATGAACGTGGCATCATGGTTACTAGAACGTGTGACAGTCAACTAATTGGGTTGATGAAAAGGTATGCTTCGGCTGCCATGTTTGAGCTGAAATGTGATGTACTGGATGTGGGAGCTGCTGCAACTGGGAGTCGCCCTTCTATTCTTAGACAGGGTGGTTGCTCGAACCCAATTAGCTCCTGGTAAGCAAAGGTCTCTTGGGGTTCGCATGTTTGTGCTGAATTGTAATTTTTGTTTTATTTACTCTGTAGATATTGGACAGTTATGCAACAGTCTTGTTTCTTTGACAGGAAGCGCCGCAAGGTTAGAAACATGACTGTCGGGTCAGTCATTTTGCTGCCCGAAGAAATTAAAAACGAGTGGAAAGATGTCATTTTGTCGCCCGAAGAAATTAAAAACGAGTGGAAAGATGTCATTTTGCTGCCCAAAGAAATTAAAAACGAGTGGAAAGATGATGCTGGACACTATTCTGGTGCCCATTGTCCCGTCGATGCAGAGTACGTGAAGCTAAGAAAATTGGCACCGAGGAAGAGGAAGAAGGAAGGAAATGAAGAAGCCATTGGACGTGAAGGCTTGGCACCCAGGCTGCGGAAGAAGGCTGCTGGCAATGAAGTTGCATAGTATTGTGTTGAACTTGAACCTATATATGTAATTCTATTAAATTCTGATCGCTCTGTATGTGGTACGTTGCTGGACGAGACAATCTACCCATGTTCTCTGAGTAAAATGTACCGCGACTTAGGGTTTGAAAATGCCCGAGTCAGTAATTGAATCCGAAATTATGATTGTGCCACTGCTATCTGAAAACAAGGATCCACCGGTTCAACGATTTCTGAGGGGCATGAGGTCTCCAAATACGACGGAATGTAAGTGGCACATAAATAAATTATTTAAGCTGCCACACTCCACGAAGCAGCAACTTATTTCAGATGCTGCACAACGACGTGGCAACAAAAACAGCAATGTTCTCACCGATAATGCCCAGATGAGGAGGAAATGGGTACCACTTTCTGGCCTAATCTTGAGCCCGTCTATCTCGCCGCCTCTCTGCTCCTGCATCCCCTGCATCTGGCGAAGCTCCCGGATCTCCAGTAACCGGGTGTACGTGCTTCCACTTTATAAATTGTGGTTGTGCCATTTGCATGCGGCACAATCCACGTAGATTACGTTTAAACAAACCACCAGTGTCAGAATACACTAGTAGAAAAGGTGTCTTTGGTCCACGGTTACGTTCCCAATCCGGGATAGAGATCTAAATCAAGGCAGAAATTGATCTAAATCACAAATTCTTCCACAAATTAATGCGGGGTTAGAGCAATTTTTTTCCTCCCTAGAATCCGGGACCAATAGTTCAGACCGCTAGGTCAATAAGTACAAATATTACAACTTAAAAAGGCACGGAGCTTAAGCTAAATAGAACTAGTTATCACACATCTCCTTGATCTTCCTAATCTTGGCCCGATGCGCATCTTCCTGCGAGAGCAAGGATCGAATTGGCTGCTCCTTCCTTTTAGCATCTTCCTTGCACAGCTTCAATTGTTTGTCTACATTTTTCCTCATGCACTTGTCAATACTCGTAGTTGTGTACTACAGGACTTTGGCCTGGTGGAGATCTTTCCTTTCTTGAGTCAGTTCTTGCTCTTCTTTAGCCTTCAGGGCCAACGCCACGTCCCTCTCCTTCTCGACTTTGGTAACCTTGTCTTGCACCCACCTGAGATCTTGCTTATGCTTGGTCGTGTCAACTGGTTCCCATAGCTTCATCTCAACACTGTCAAGAAGTGAGCTGAATACGGATTCTTTCAACTCGACAGTCATTTCCCATAGTCTGTCCAGCGTTTTCTGCATCGATTTGGGCCACTCTGGATCTACCCATTTGACAACACCGCAACTTCCGCCTTGCATCATTACACGATGTCCTTGACACCGTACAAACCTCATGCCTGCGTTTCGTGTTTACATATCCATGTTTAGCGGGCACATATCCATGTTTACATACCAGAGGACTGTCTTCATCCTCTAAACCATGATAGTCGGAGTCATACATCGTCTGGTTGGCCTAACACATCATACGTGCATGAGTAAATAGATTAGATCTAGCTCAAAAAATAGATAACTGGCCACAGATGATAGAAATAGAGATGAGACGACTCACATCGAAATCACCGTCTCTGTCGTCACGACGCATTTCCGCGCCGTCTCCCCTTGAACCCATGGCGAGAGGGGTGGGGGCGGCTGCCAGAGAGGGGATTGGGATGGAGGTGCCATCGGCTTGCGGCTACGGCACGATGGGAGTGAGGTGGGGAAAGTGGCTTCGAGGGTAAGGAAGAGAAGTATAGGGAGATAGAGAAGTAATGGGGACGTGACACTGGGATGTGGCCCACTGAACTCGTGAGACGTGACACTCACAACAGGGGAGCGCCCGGTGTTCCTAGTTTGTCCAAAGTAAGCGTGGCCAATCATGCCGCAGAACAGCCTACTCGTGGATCTCTCTCATGAAGACCACCCCAATCGTCCAAGCGCCCCAATCGAACGGTATGTAACAATCGTCAAGCAGAACAACTGTGTTAAGGCGTGCCTTCTAGAAGACTCGGTCTAACGGCTACCCATGCAATGACACTGGGTGTGGTTCATGAAAAGAACAGACATGCAATGACATCGGTGGATCCATGCGTGGTTTATGGAAGTAACAGACATGCAATGACTCTAGCTATGGTTAATGAAAAGAACACGCATGCAATGACACTGGGTGTGGTTAATGAAAAGAACACGCATGCAATGACACTGGTGGATCCTTATGTGGTTTGTTTATAGGAACAGACATGCAATGACACCGGTGGATCCACGTGTGGTTCATGAGAAGAACACACATCCAATGACACTGGTGGATCCTTATGTGGTTTTTTAGAGGAACAGACAAGCAATCACACTAGGTGGATCCATATGTGGTTTATGGAAGTAACAGACATGCAATGACACTGGTAGATCCTTATGTGGTTCATGAAAAGAACAGACATGCAGTGAAACTGGGTGTGGTTCATGAATAGAACAGACATGCACTGACACTGGGTGTGGTTCATGAAAAGAACAGACATGCAATGACACTGGTGGGCCCATCCTTATGTGTGGTTCATGAAAAGAACATACATGCAATGACACTGATGGATCCTTATGTGGTTTGTTTAGAAGAACACACATGCAATGCCACTGGTGGATCCATGTGTGGTTTATGAGAAGGACACACATCCAATGAACTCTAGTGGATCTATCTTGGCATAATTTGATGTATTCCATGATGTATTTCATTATACAAGACACTTTCCATTTTTATACTACTCAGTTTTGCCCTTGGTTTTATGTGGTACTACTTAGTTTTGCCCACCCCCCTCTCTATCTTTCGTAGAAGGCAAAATTGTGCTCACCCTGTCTGCTACTCCCTGATTTGTTGTCACAGTTGTCACGCGGATCATGCGCACCAACCGTTGATTCTGTGCGATCCAACGATGATCGTTGCACACCTCGTGCCGTTCACAGTAGAGCGTGAGACAGCACGGACGTCTCCCTTCATGAGACTTCTACAAGAAGGAACACGATGTTGTCCATGGAAAAAGTTGTTGAGAGGTCATGTCAAGTTTAATCAAGTCTGAAAAGCCTACTACTGCTACTACAACTCATGCACAGGGCAACAGGGTCATCGAGTGCACGGTTGTCGACGAGACGCTGCAATTTATTGCCACTTGATTTTAATTAGACATATCCTATTTATACGCAGCGCTCTCAATCTCACTTCCAACTGGGCCCTAACACTAGTAAATTCCATGAGTCAAGGGCCCCTCTCGAGTAGATCTAATGTTGCTAGAAATTAGTTCCGCGCCACTTGCATGCAGTGGAATCGAGGTCTGCCATGAGCGTGTTTTCCATGCAGCTCTAAAGTGGAGATCATGGCTGTTTCAAAAAAAGGGAACCGAAAAAAGGGTGGAGATCGTGGTAGCCCCCCTACCCCCCTCCCACCACATGTGTCCACTCGAGGACTACGAACGGTCCGGTGTTTATAACCCCCCTCGACCTTCTTCTTCCATGAGCTCGTGTCATTTCCCCCTAGTCTGTCTAGTCCCATGACCCCAATCTACACCTGCCGTGCGCGCCGAATCTCCCTCGTTTGCACTACCTCCTTCCCTTGGTGTGCCATGAAGCGTACGCGTGGAGAAGATCTGGAGGTGAAGCCAGTTGAAGGCGAAGCAGCAGATGGCTCGGTCGTCGCCAAGCAGACAGAGGCGTCTTCTCCGGGCACGAAAGCCGCTCGTCGCCGCGCCGTCGAGGGTGCGAACACATCCGTCCAGCCAGTAGCCGTCGCCGCCGAGCAGCAGGTGGTAGCCGTCGCCGTCAAGCAGTAGGTGGTAGCCATCACCGCTGAGCAGCCGGTAGTAGCCATCGCCGCCGAGCAGCAGGTGGCCGACAACGTCGTGGTGCCAACGGTAGATCTGGATGGGGGCAGGCGGCAGGCGGAGGCAATCCGATGATCTACATCGACGACCCCATCGCTGTTCAAGAAATCTTCGACGCAATCGCGGAGAATGATGAGTTCGAGGAGGAGGTCCCTGATGAGGAGTCTGAGGTACTACATTGCTAGCTTCTTTAGTCGCAGCCGCAGTTTTCACTGTCCATACATAGGATTTGCTCAATCGTGTACAGATTCTTTTGCTCTTGAAGTAGGGTAGTATATATATGATTCGATCGGTTGATTGATGCATCTGCCATCAAGTCACAAAACCCCAATCCGTCTAGTCACAAAACCCCAATCTGCTCATCTGCCATCTAGTTGAGTTTGCTAGTTGAGTGTTGATTTCGATACACAGCAGGCCTATAACATTACATTTCTATTCCTTACTGAGCCCAATGATTCAATTTTGCCCCAAAATAGTGCAAGGGCATCTGATGGTGTCGTTTTCTTAGGGATGGTTAGTGGCCCTGAGGCAGCAATGCACATAAACAATACAGGTGGTGCTGTTGGTATTTTGGTTCTCTGACTCCATCGCTGAAAAAAATGAGGCCCTAATTTTTCTCTCATATGGAACCTAAATATATAATATTTGTATTGTTTCTGATCTATGAATGCGTTGTATGATGCATTTGTATATCCCTGAATATTGTTTGGTATGATTATATTTCAATTTCTTATTGTGGCCAATGATTAAAATTTGCCCCAAAGAGAGGCAGACACATTGGTGTCAAATTTTTACAGGGATGAGTGAGCGAACCTGGGGCCATGTACAAGATCAATATAAGCTATGCAATTGCTACTTGGTTCGCTTATGCCATCTCTGTAGAAACTTATGAGGCTGCAATCTTTATTCTACATTCATAGAACTATGATATTTGAATTATATATTCCATGCATTCATAGTGTATAAGAATTACATTTTAGTTTGTCACCGAGGCCGATGATTGAAATTTGCCCCAAAAGAGTTCAAGGGGAGACATGTATGACGGTGTCGTGTTTTAGGGATGGGTTGGTGAACCTGAGGCAGCAATGCACACAAACAATATAGGTTGTGTTGTTGGTACTTTGGTTCCCCAACTCCATCTCTGAAACAAATTATGAGGCCCTTGATTTATTCTTATATGGAACTACATATATGATCCTTGAATTGTTTCTGATCTTTTAATGATTGGTATGATGCATATGTATATGAATGGTTTTGATCATAAGTATTTTTAACATGTACCTGAAGATTAATTGTTTGGTTTTTTATTTATAATTACAATATTTAGGCTTGTTTTTGTACCTGACTATGTATATCCCTGAATAATGTTTTGTATGATTACATTTCAATTTCTTATTGTGGACAATGATTCAAATTTGACCCAGAAGAGAGGCAGACACATCGGTGTCAGATTTTTTCAGGGACGAGTTAGTGAACCTGGGGCGATGTACAAGAGCAGTATATGCTGTGCAATTGTTACTTGGTTCACTTACGTCGTCCCTGTAGAAACTTATGATGCCTTAATCTTTATTCTACATTCATAGAACTATGATATTCGAATTTACCTATTCAATGCATTTAGTGTATAAGAATTACATTTTAGTTTTTCACCGAGGCCGATGATTGAAATTTGCCCCAAAAGAGTTCAAGGGGAGACATGTATGACAGTGTCGTGTTTTAGGGATGGGTTGGTGAACCTGAGCCAGCAATGCACATAAACAATATAGGTTGTGCTGTTCGTACTTTGGTTCTCCAACTCCATCTCTGAAACAAATTTTGAGGCCCTAGATTTATTCTCATATGGAACTACATATATGATCCTTGAATTGTTTCTGATCTTTTAATGATTGGTATGATGCATATGTATATGAATGGTTTTGATCATAAGTATTTTTAACATGCACCCGAAGATTAATTGTTTGGTTTTTTATTTATAATTACAATATTTAGGCTTGTTTTTGTACCTGACTATGTATATCCCTGAATAATGTTTTGTATGATTACATTTCAATTTCTTATTGTGGACAATGATTCAAATTTGACCCAGAAGAGAGGCAGACACATCGGTGTCAGATTTTTTCAGGGACGAGTTAGTGAACCTGGGGCGATGTACAAGAGCAGTATATGCTGTGCAATTGTTACTTGGTTCACTTACGTCGTCCCTGTAGAAACTTATGATGCCTTAATCTTTATTCTACATTCATAGAACTATGATATTCGAATTTACCTATTCAATGCATTTAGTGTATAAGAATTACATTTTAGTTTTTCACCGAGGCCGATGATTGAAATTTGCCCCAAAAGAGTTCAAGGGGAGACATGTATGACAGTGTCGTGTTTTAGGGATGGGTTGGTGAACCTGAGCCAGCAATGCACATAAACAATATAGGTTGTGCTGTTCGTACTTTGGTTCTCCAACTCCATCTCTGAAACAAATTTTGAGGCCCTAGATTTATTCTCATATGGAACTACATATATGATCCTTGAATTGTTTCTGATCTTTTAATGATTGGTATGATGCATATGTATATGAATGGTTTTGATCATAAGTATTTTTAACATGCACCTGAAGATTAATTGTTTGGTTTTTTATTTATAATTACAATATTTAGGCTTGTTTTTGTACCTGACTATTTATATCCCTGAATAATGTTTTGTATGATTACATTTCAATTTCTTATTATGGCCAATGATTCAAATTTGCCCCAAAAGAGAGGCAGACACATTGGTGTCAGATTTTTTCAGGGGCGAGTTAGTGAACCTGGGGCGATGTACAACAACAATATAGGCTGTGCAATTGTTACTTGGTTCACTCACGCCATCCCTGAATAAACTTATGAGGCCGCAATCTTTATTCTACACTCATAGAACTATGACATTCGAATTATCTATTCCATGCATTCATAGTGTATAAGAATTACATTTTAGTTTGTCACCGAGGCCGATGATTGAAATTATCCCCAAAAGAGTTCAAGGGAAGACACATATGATGGTGTCGTGTTTTAGGAATGGGTTGGTGAACCTGAGGCAGCAATGCACACAAACAATATAGGTTGTGTTGTTGGTATTTTGGTTCGCCAACTCCATCTCTGAAACAAATTATGAGGCCCTAGATTTATTCTCATATGGAACTACATATATGATCATTGAATTGTTTCTGATCTTTTAATGATTGGTATGATGCATATGTATATGATTGGTTTTGATCATAAGTATTTTTAACATGCACCTGAAGATTAATTGTTTGGTTTTTTATTTACAATTACAATACTGAGGCTTGTTTTTGTACCTGACTATGTATATCCCTATATAATGTTTTGTATGATTATATTTCAATTTCTTATTGTGGCCAATGATTCAAATTTGTCCCAAAAGAGAGGCAGACATATTGGTGTCAGATTTTTTCAGGGATGAGTTAGTGAACCTGGGGCGATGTACAACAACATTACAGGTTGTGCAATTGTTACTTGGTTCGCTGACTCCATCCCTGAAGAAACTTATGAGGCCGCAATCTGATGCAATTATTTGTCATTGTGTTGAGATGAAATGATATATGAACCGATCAAACTATTGCTGAGATGCTTTATCTTTGATATCCACGGATATATTGTCTTACATATACATGTTGTTAATTCTTGAGTTGTAATACAATTCAATCATATGTATGAGTTCTAAGTTATGTTCTTAAAAATCAACAGGAGGATGATCATGAAGTGGACGATAGCAAGGTATCCAGGGGCAACAAGAGCTGCTACGTGCTGAGGCGGTTACGGTGTGGGCTAATCCGTTTCCACCATAGGGGGAGACTGTTTTGCCCATTCTGTGGCAGAGCAATCAATGTGGACCTCAACAGCATGATCCAGCACGCGGAGAGCGTTGGCAGAGGCGGAGGCAGAAGCCATAGGCCGATTACCTTGGCGCGGCACGTAGCCTACGGCAAATTCCTCCGGGGGTATGTCAGGACTAGCCTGTATCCCATCGACTAGGCTGTCGCTGCCTCCTGCTGATAAACCCCTGTCCTGCTAGGCGTCTCCGTGTCCCGGCCTCCTGCTGCAGCCCCTGCTTTTATTTTGTTCTAGTTAATTATTACCTGTGTGTGGCATGTAAGACAATATATCCGTGGTGTCTCTGGTGAACCTTATATATTAATCTACTCCTTTATATGGAGTTCCTTAAAGTTTCTAGTGTTCAATTATATTTACTGATCATGCTCATGCACACTACAAAATATTTCTAGTGCTCGATTATATTATAATTGTCAAGAAATACATCAAGAAGTTAAATTGGTCGAAATTTTGTATTGAAGTAACTAAATGTATCACACACATAATAAACTAGAAACTAAAATCTAGTTCAAACACATAATGTATCACCACCACTTGTTGTCGTCCTTGACTTGCTTCCCCTTCAGCCGCTTGATGTCGCCACCGTCCCAAGATCCCTGCTCGTCCTGAAACCGCTTTCTGTCCTCCTCGCGCTTCTTCTCCTAGGCTAGCTTGCAACCAGGGCATAAATCTCTCGCGAAAAACCGCGCCTTAACCATTCCATCTTTCATGGTAATGAGCTTACTGTACAACTCGTACGCCATGTAGGCGTCTCTGGCTGCATACTCGAGGCACACGTGGCTCATCGGCTTCCACTCCCAGTAGTCATGATCGAGTCGCTTCAATTTCTTCAGTTTTTCGTAGGATTTATCGATGATTTCCGCTGCCAGATCACCCATGCCATCCTTCGCTGGGTATAATTTGATCTTGTACAGATTTTGGATGTCGATGTGGTGCCCCTCTGGGATTTTTATCAATGCACGAGAAAGCATAATTGTGTCATTTGTGATATCCAC
The DNA here is from genome assembly GCA_910589775.1 of Avena eriantha. Classification (NCBI taxonomy): domain Eukaryota; kingdom Viridiplantae; phylum Streptophyta; class Magnoliopsida; order Poales; family Poaceae; genus Avena; species Avena eriantha. Next base: position 128,392,742 of record OU342741.1, on the reverse strand, counting down.
GCTAGTGAAAGTTATCCCTTTCCTACACAAGAACTCAACCAGAGCCAGACAACGCATCTCAGTTGGTTACTCCTGCACTTAGATGGTTCTAGGGATGTAAGGGAACAAGGGATGCAGAAGTGGTGATCTCAAATTTAAATTTCACATACCTGCAGAAGTGGTAAACGAGGACCTCCTCATGTATGGCGATTTACACGACAGCGATCTCTTGTGGAGGATTTTTTCGCTTATTTGCATGGGTGTACTCCAAGTCTAGCCCCACAAACTTGTGCTTCTCTTTCTCAAGCAATTGCTCAAACCTGGCGAGAGTTGTCTCCACAGTCGCTTCATCATTTGTGTACACCACGGTCAAAGTCGTGGTGCCATGGGCAGGGATCAAGTGGGTCTCTGTTGTGCGTTTCCCATCGTCCATGCCTGCAAGGAAATGGGAGAAAGGAACTGCCTGCAAGGAACTGGCTTCGAGAGAAAGAAGAAGATGAACCGATGGTTCCAGAACAGAGGAAGAAGAAGTGCCCAGGAAAAACTACAAAGGAATGACTGAGGACGAGGAATGACTGTAGCAGAAATGTGGTAACTTCAACTTTCGGTTCGAGAACTCACCGTGGTTACGTGGAGATCGTGGCAGTGTCGCCGGTTCAACAAGTGGGGCCAGTTCCTGCGAGAATATGAAATTAGTTGTGCATTTTCTATGCGAGAAATTGAGAGAAGTCATTTATATTTTGTCTTTCATAATTAAACACAATGAAGTTGGTACAGCCGAAGAGATTTGAACAAAATAAATTTGCTAGTTTAACATACAACAACACATATAGGCCCAACATGGCAGAACTTGGAGAGCCCTAGAACTTGAGCTACCACAGAGACCTCGGCAGAGGTGGCAGAATTGGTGCGGGTGCAACCACGGTGACGGCGAGCTCGGAATTCTAGAGGAGGAAAATAGAACCGAGCATGGTCGATAAGGTGATAGATCTCACCGGGAACCAATTCTCGTCCTCGACCGTGCCATGGGTGCGTCCACAGTGAGGGCGAGCTCCGACTTGGGATGGGGAGGAGTGCGGGACCGAGCAGCTTCGTCACTTCCCAGCTCTGCGCCATGGCCGTGACCACAGATTGCCGCTCCGAGGAAGAAGACGAGTAATGGAGGCGCCAACGCTACAAGCCTACAGGGAAGAGAGCTGGGCCGAGCAGGTTCGTCCACGTCCTAGCTCCACGCCATGGCTGCGCCGCCCCACAGATTGCCGCTCCGGGGAAGAAGAAGACGCGTAATGGATGCAGGCGCCAACGCTGCAAGCCTAATTGACACCTAAGCGACGGGAGCGATAGGAGCGACATAATGGTGAGAACTGCAGGGGGGCCCAACTTGACGGCCGTTAGCCTGATTTTTTGTATTGAAACATAAAGTTGAATTCGTGCCGAAAAAGACCCTCTAAGTATTTGGCACGCCAACTATAGTCATCGCGGATGATATCAGGAAACTCGGGTACCGCGTTTCTTGGACACCCCAACTTTCGGGCCGCAAAATGATATTCTCCTTACATGACTTGTATCCTATGGATAACAACTCGAGTGATTTACTGTCTGGTGTGATTTACTGCTAAATCTGCATGCCATCTTCCCTATTGGGAGCAAGGGTCCTGTCTTTTGCCTATAGATTTGATATGTTGGACAATAGTTGTTGTTTGGATATGTGGGAGTGAAAAAATGTGAAGTGAGTAGCAATTTGGACAGGTGGATGATCTGGTACATGTAGAATGCTATGGCATTATCATTTCTGAATATATTTTGTAATTGTAGCCTATAATAGGATTGTAGCCAATTTGGATAGGTGGATGGTCTGGTAACTACCTAAATTCTCACATGGGATGATTGTGTACCTTAAGAAATTGAGTTTCCCCAGTTAAGTTTCTAGAAATTGTATCTTTGTTACAACCAGAAGGCTACTAGTTATCCAGCCTCATTGCATGTCCTTTATTGTTGTTCACCGGATGATAGAACGAGCTTGTTTTAATGTTGAACAACTATTTGTGCACAAAGTAGGTTCATTTGTTCAGTATATAGTCTATTCATTTGTTTGGTATGGAATCTAAGTGAAATGAATACCTGGTTTCAGTGTAATTTTTTTCTGCAAGGAGGAGCTCCCTAGTACGCACAACATCTCTGTTGGTGTTGTCTTTAGTTCTTCATGACATCAACCCCTTTGTTGATCCTCATGTATTTGTATCATCTTTAACCACAGGGACACATTGGTGCATGCTTCCTCCTCCGTCTCCATTGTTGGTCAGTCCCTGATTCCTAGATTGTCACATTGTTCTTGTCACTTCTCAAGTGCTGATCTTCTAGGGAAATGCTGCTGTATAGCCTAGTTTTTGTGATACTGCTTTGCATGCGTTGTTCTGAGAAACTATGCTCTTTTTGTTCCAGTACTTCTATATGATCATGCAGTACCTCGAAGAGTCCTTACTCTTACTATTCCAACAATTGATTCATACTTAAAGATGCAATGCTTAGCTAACTCGTGACTACATAATCTCATATGGATGGAAACACAATGTATGATATAACGTTGCAGACCAGATCTTCAACTACAGTCCCATCCACCTCATCGACACGGAAGTCAGGTATCTACTTGTCTTCTCGAACATATACGGAACTGATAATTGATTATCTGATGCTTGATGCATGTATCATGTGACAAATACATTAGTAAATCTGATTACTTTGATGTAGTTGCTCTGTAATCTTGCATTGGGTTAATCTGAACTGAGTAGCAATAAATTTGAAATGTGTACTGCACCAAGATGTTATTGCTACTTACAACTATAAGTATGTGTGTAATTTTTTTCTGATGATGTATTAGTGCATGCTTGATCATGTGGATAATTATGTCAGAATGTAATGCATCCAGATTTCAAATTAGTGCACACACACTTGTTCTAATTGTTTCCTAAAATTTCCATATAGCAGCTGCTATCTATAGTCATGTAAGATTTCATATTAGCATATGCCTGATAATTGGTAGCTCTGATGTTTTTCTTGTACCCTGTAGTTCTTCATGGAACTAGTTTTATTATTCTACTGCTTTTACTCCTAGAGAGATCTCAAGATGAAGCCTACGTGTTCTTTAGAAGATTGTTCTTCAACAAGCTAAGGAGGAGCAGCTACAGGTCGAGCAGATTGAAGAGCAGCTACAGGTTGAGCAGGTCGAGGAAGAGCAGTGGGGCCGCATGACACAGGAGGAGTGGCACTGCAGACTAGTGGAGGAACAACAGCTCAGCGTGCAGAGCAGAGGAGGGCCAGCGGTGAGCACACAGAGTAGTGTAGTGCGCGCGAGTAGAGAATAGGCTGGCGGCGAGCGACGCGATTCTAGATAACGACGGGGGCGACGTTGATCCAGATAGTTGAGATTTAGTGTATTTTGATAGCTGAATACCCAATTAGTACTGTGAGTGATTGTAATATATTGTTTGGATGTCATATGAAATACTTATGACTTTATTGGCTTGTTTGAATTGGATTACTGGTTATTAAACAAATACATGACTGTTGAGTGGTGCCTAAATAGCACATGATGCCTAGTGGGATGTGCATTAAAATAGGAAAGAAAGAATCGAAAACTGATAAGTGGGACCAAGCACCCATCTTCCCAGTGGGACCAGAATCAGAAAAAGATTTAAATTTCGAAATAGAAAATAAAAATAATGTGAAAATTCCAAAGTCTAGAAATAAAAAGGTTGAATTGTTGGGACTTGGCCCATTTAGCCAACCAGAACTAGTAGAACACGAATCATACATTTCCCAAAATTATTGTGCTCAGCCCACATAAATGGCCGAATGGACCATGCTGAATTCGATTTAAGACAATTTAATTTTGTCACAATTTTTCCACGTCGGATCAGCCACGTCGGATCTGACCTGGCCTGGCTAGATGCTCCATGACAATATTGAATCGTCATAGAGGTTATGACATTCTAATATCGTCATAGACGGTTAGGACGATTTTACCAGAAATGTCGTTATAGTTCATTTGCGACGCCCAGCTTTCGACGATCTCAAAATCGTCATAGAATCGTCATAAACAGACTACTATGACAATTTTGTGAAGAAAACGGAGGGTCATATATAGCCATATTCCTTGTAGTTGGCCTAGAGCAATTCTAGGATGGGTGACCAACCGGGAAGTGGGTACTGGGTGCGCACGAGTGAGGACAGAGTGAGCAGAAGAGACTAGTGTTGGTCTGTGGGGCCAGTCTAGATATCCTATTAAGCTGCTAGGAGTGACACCCCCTAGACCCAGTGGTGACGGGGTGTTACAAGTGGTTTCAGAGCCGATCCTCGTGGTTAAAGGGGCATGTGCGGTTTAGTGGCCAGACATGTGAAGCATGGCGTGTGTGGCCCAGAGTGGACACAGCATGGCACATGTGCCGACATTGGACGCACAGACGCGTGCCAAGAGGGAACGTTCCTGGGGTGTGCTTGATCAATGAAGGCATCGATCGTGTAAAGGGTGGATGTATGTGAGACCAGGCATATGGCTTAATAGGATTGATAGAATACTCATACCACCAAGTTCCAACTTCTTTTCCGGAAGCTCATTCGAAAAGAATTCTAAGGTTAAGTGTGCTTGGCCAAGAGAAATTCTAGGCTGGGTGACCGACCGGGAAGTGGGTACCGGGTGCGCACGAGTGAGGACAAAGTGCGCAGAAAAGACTAGTGTTGGTCTGTGGGGCCATTCTAGATATCCTATTAAGCTGCTAGGAGTGACACCCCCGGACCTGGTGACGGGGTGTTACACTCACCTAGGTCGATGCCTAGGGCAATGGCAAGCACGGTGATGACACATCCACCTGTGATTGGTCCTTGGCTTTGGAAGGATTGGTGCTCTAGGTAGTGCACAAAAATTGCACCCAAGTTGAGTGACAAATCGCAGTTGTTGTAAGCAGCTTTTGCAAGGACTCAGATGTCCTCCTCATTGAGTCTCGTGAAGTAATTTCGTTCCTACAAGGGGTTAGCAATAACATAGAACAAATAGCGAATTGTAGGATGTTGAATATTCTTCCCCTTGCTCACTCTAGAAGTGAAGCTCATTCCATTATAAAATTGTTCCAGGGAAGGGTCTAAGCTAGTAAAGGATGTGCGCAAGTCATTATCATTATTGTTTGGAAAATTAAAGTATGTGCGCCATTCATCTAGTGATAAAGTGTAATTGTTGTTCATAAGTCGGAAAGAAATCGTGTCCTCTCCATGCCATAGTTTAACGGTGCTTTGCAAAGAACTTAGAAATTCAAGAGTTAACCAGTGATAAGTAGGCACATCATTGAATACAAAGTTTTGTAGGCCAACCCTATTGCAAAGTAAATTGAAGTCATTAGAAATACCGAGTTGGTTCAATATAATGGGGCAAGCCTACTTGGTTGCCTTCACTTCTCGGTTCTTGATCTTGTTGAAGCAATCACGTTGGAGCTCATTCCTGAACCGTATCCCCATGCGTTCTTGAGCGACACCCCGAGAAGCACTTGCGGCGACACGAGCACGAGTTTGGCTCCTTGTGTTCACCTTCCAACATAATAAAGAAAGACAAAAATAAAAAAATTGATCCAAAAATAATAAGCTTAACATATTCCTCATCATATCACACTAAAGAATCCCCTCAAAATAATAATCTAGGCAAGATAATCATGGCAATTAGTTCATAGTAGATCTCACCCTAGATTGATAATGACAATAGATCGAAGATGAATTTGCAAAAAGTAATTGGAGGATCGGAGGAGAAACATACCGTAGATCACTTGTGTGCGAGGAAATCACACGAAATTGAGTAGAGATAAAGATCTCTTAAGGTTTTGAGTGAGTTTGGAGGTAGAAGACAGAAAAAAGATTGAAGTTTTGGGGTTGGAGGTACCTTCCCGTGGCGTTTTTGTGGTCGGAAGCAACTATGCAAGCAAACTATACGGCCAGAACAATGTGTTCCCGCCGTATAGTTGGCCTGCTATCAAAATTTTAGGATTTCCACCTGGTCGCGCCGCTATACGGTCAGAACTATACGACTAGAAAAATTTGTTCCCGCCGTATAGTTGGTCATCAAATCCTCTGTACCTGGAAAAGAAATTGTATGAAAGCATCGATATCTATCCGACCGGAACTATACAGTCAGAACTTTTATTCCCGCTGTATAGTTGGTCGTTAAACCATCAGTAATTAGGAAAGAACATTTGTTGATCGCAAAAATATCTATACGGCCAGAATTTTTATTCCCGTCGTATAGTTGGTCGTTAAACCTGCTGTATTCATCAAAAAAATCTATTTCTTCGAGAATTCTTTCTTATCCTAAAACTTAGCGAAACATGTTTTTGATAGAAAAATGACAGTAAATATTGTCGATCAACATCAGCATGTATTAAGCAGGATTTTTAGTACAACCAAACTTCTTCTCCTCAATTGGAGCTTTCTAGCACTCTTTATTAAACATAAACTTAAACTAAAACTTAAAAACTTAACTCAAACCTTTATTTCACATGGGTTGGCTCCCATGAAGTGTTCTTTTATGGTCAATAACTTGACCTCAATGTTGCTCACTTAGGCCAGATGAGTGGAACACCCACTTCAAAATAGTTGGCCTTCAAAGTGATGGCCTCCTTTTCATCATGCTTGGATTTCTTCTTCCTGGGAAAATGAATAAAAAAAGGATCCCGCGAAGGCAATTGAAGCTTCATGTTCCCTTCATTGAGATTAATCAAAGCCTTAATAGTTCTTATAAATGGACGACCTAATATAATAGGAGCAGTAACATCTTCAGGCATGTCAACAATAACAAAATCAATAAGAGCAGGACAACCTTTAATGTATACTAAAGTATTCTCCTTAATTCCTATATCTTGTTTGTAGGTAGAATCTGCTAGATGCAATTTTAACTCGGTGATTTCAAAAGAGCCAAGATTTAACTTATTAAAAAGACTTTTTGGAATTGTTGAGACGCTTGCACCTAGATCACAAAGTGCAGCTATCTCATTGGTCCCGATTTTAATCTTAATAGTAGGATCAAATATATCATCAAACTTCACAGGTAATTTTTCAATAATTTTCTTATATTCTTCCTCAAGCTCACGTACCTTTATTGCTACCTGATTAATGCAGTGTTGATACATAGCTTCCTCATTTCCTTCACTTACCAGAATTTTGATATTGATCCTTTTTACAAGATCTTCAACGGTGTAATTTGGTGAAGAAGCATTACTATAATCAAGTTCTTCGGGCTCCTCCCTTTGGATTCTTATCATCTCAAGGTCTTCATCAGGATTGGGCTCAGCTTTACCTGCTAATTTTAGATAGAATGAGAGTTTGACTCTCGGTTATCTTATCTAGCTGTGCCTCAACAATCCTCGTTCTTTCTTGGAGGGCCTGCAAATCATTCCTCAAACTAACAGCTTAGTTAGATAATTTACCAAGCCTAGCATCATGGTTCTCCGTTATTTTAACAAGAATATTGTTTTGCTCATTTTGTGAGTCTATAAAATACTTAAGTGTTTCTTGGAGACTACCATTACTAGTTCCCATATTATTATTAGAGTTACTTCTAGGACTAGAATAATGTTTCTGAAAATTAGTATTATAATTCTTCTTCCAAGCAGGGTTATAATCATTACAAACTATGAAATCTATTTCCTCAATATTTGATTCAGGTATAGCTCTTACCTGGCTTTCCTTACCTTTTACATCTAATATGAGCTCATCCAACTTAGCATTGAGTTCTTCATTTTCTTGTGGTGAGACAGAGTTCACCTTCTTCGTGTTCGATCTATCCACATGCCATTAGGCATGGTTGTCTTGCATATTGTCTAGTAGCTGCTTTGCTTCGGTAATATGTTTACCCATAAATATTCCTCCAGCTGCAGTATCAAGCATAGACTTAGACACAGGGGTAAGAGCATTAGAAAATAAATGGAGAATTAACTAGTCTTCCATCCATGACTAGGACAATTTCTCATGCATTCTTTCGTCCTCTCCCATGCAAGTGCTAGTGGCTCACACTCTTCCTATCTAAAATCAGTAATATTAGATCTTAGTTGCATAGTCTTTGCAGGTGGGAAAAATTTGGTCATAAATAAATAATTACATTCCACCCATGATGTAATAGTATTTCTAGGCAAAGATAGCAACCATTCTTTTGCTCTTCCTCTAAGAGAGAAAGGAAATAAGTGCAATTTGACCGCATCGAGGTCAACATCTTTTATGCACATCATATCACATATTTCACTGAAAGTATTCAAGTGCATACCTGCGTCCTCAACAGCAGAGCCTCCAAATTGATTATGTTGAACCAAACTTAAATAGTGGGGCTTAATTTCATAATCATCAGCAACAATTGCTAGCTAGGTAATAGGAGTATGCAAATAATCAGTGTTGGGAGTTCCAAACTCCCCAAGCTTCCTTTCAGCCATATTTTATATTTTTTGGGTTTTCTTAAATAGACACTTATAATAGTAAAAGCAAGAATTTAAAGACTAACTATTTTTTTTTGGTTTTTCAAATAAAGACTTAAAGCAAACTAAAAATTAAAAACAAGAATTAAAGCTAGCAAGGTTCCTACTAACATCACCAGGGTAGCTATTGCTTCCCCGACAACAGCGCCAGAAAATGGTTGATACCTTCGATCTGGATTACGGATGTAGTATAGCTATTTTTTCCTAGTAGACCTAGGTTTATCGAATCCTTGGGAAGGAAAAAAGAGTAGTGAAGTTACTTTAATGGACCTTCGGGAGTTTTAGAATTCTTTTTATATTTTTATCGGACCAAGAGTTTGCTGTCTTTTGTTGTTGTCGATGATGGAGAGAGAGGGCCTAAGACTTTCGGTTTCACCTGTAGTTGTGCATAACATCTGATGGGAATAAAAGATAATAATAAAGTATGAATGTAATTGTTAGAGCAAGATAAATTATATGTGGGCAGTGCATCCATAATTGCTATTGCCTCCGCAACCTCTTATAGCAATAACCTACTAGTCTCATCCATAGAAGAAAGAGAACTAACGAAATGTGATGGCTGTGATATACAACACTTTTTAGAAATATAAATTGTGTCATTTACCTACCATATCATGCTCCATCTAACTATTGCTATGCCTTATATGCATGATTACTTGTTTTTATTAAATTCAATATGAGCTTTGGACATTTAGTAGTTTAGCTAGAATTTTATCGCTCTTCCTTGTCTTTGACATGTGTGTAGGTGTTGATGATGATTATGGACAAAACAAAGGCAAGAGGAACCAAGAGAGCATAGTATGGAGGAGCTGCAGCGACCAGACTTAGCCATTTGAGAGGTTGAAAAGTGAATTTTTCCAACTTATCAAAATAAATATCCGAGAATAGAGGGTTGTAGCCCTCGACGATACGAACTCGACAAGCCCAAGAACACCCAAAACAAAGTTCACATGAAGAAATGGCAGCCAAAATACTAAAGGGGACAGACAGTTTGACGAGCAACTATACGGCTAGAGCTATTTTTCTGGTCGTATAGCTCCGCCCGTATAGTTGCCAAAAAGGTCAGAAACAACAGGATTCACCCTAGAAAAGCTCCAGAACCTTCCCTAAGTCATATGACGGTATTGGGGGAACCCTAGGGCACCCCAAGGCCTATATAAAGGAGGGAGGACCCAAGAGGAAGCCACCATATACACAATACACCATATACATGATCTAGATCCCATCTACCACCTCCACGACGGCGCCCTGCCGCTGTGCCGCTGCTAACTCGTATACTAACGAGCTCGTTGGGGAACCCCAAGAGGAAGGTATAATGAGCACATCAGTAAGTTTCCCTCAGTTATGAAACCAAGGTTATCAATCCAGTAGGAGCAAGTAAACACCCCAAAGGTGTTGCTAGCTGGACTTTGGCAGGGCGCACTACCGACGTCAGCAGCAACGTGGAGACCTGCACAACACAACCACAGAACTTTGCCCCCAACTTACGATGAGGTTGTCAATCTCACTCGTTTTGGTGAAAACAAAAGATTAAACATATCGAGTGGAAGAAAGTAGTAGTTTGCATAAAGTAAACACAAAACAGTAAACAGTTGATTGATTGTAAAAGAAAGGACCGGGGTCAATAGTTCACTAGTGGTGGCTCTCCTTAAGATAGACAACATGTTGGGTGAACAAATTATAGCGGGGCAATTAACAAACATCAAGAAAGCATACAAGCATATACTAATCATCTTGACTCCTTTGAGATTCGATTGGGCATTACAACATTGTACATAGACCGCCATCCAACTACATCTATGACTAATAATCAACCTTCAGGTTATCATCTGAACCCCTTCCAGTATTAAGTTGCAAACAACAGATAATTGCATGTAAAGTAAACAATACGATTGTTCTATGAATAAAGGATTGTTGTTTTCTCCCTAGTAGCAACATCACATCTAGTACCTTACAGATTTCTGTCACTTCCCTAGATTACTAGAGGCATGAACCCAATAGCGAGCATAAATACTAACTCTTGGAGTTTCTAGCATCTACTTGGCCAAGATAGCTACTAACAACGGAAAGCATGCAAGATCACAAATAACAAAGACATGATAGAATCAATAATCAATCTGAAATAGCATCTCAATATCCATCGGATCCCCGCAAACACAACATGTAGGATTACAAATAGATGATCTTGTTCATGAACGGAGCTCACAAGATCTAAACATGATAGGACAAAGGAGGAGAACCAGCCATCTAGCTGCTACATGTACCCGTAGTCCAAAGATGAACTACTCACGCATCACACCGGAGGCTTGCATGATGATGAAGAAGGCCTCTAGGGTGAATCCCCCTCTCCGGCAGGGTGCCGGAAAGAGCTTCAGATCCCTCCCGATCTAGGGATGGAGACGACAGCGGCTACAGACTCTTTCGTGGAATTTTGACTGGGTACTTAAGGTTTTTGTATCGGAGGCATCTTATAGTCGGAAGGGGAGGCCGAGGGGGGTGCCTAGGGTGGCCAGACCACCCCCTGGCATGGGCCCGGCTAGGCTACGTGTCCAGGTGGTGCGGCGGCCCTGGCCCCACTCCGTCTCGTATTCTGGCTCCTTGTGTCCCTTGGTGAAAAACTGACTTTGGCTTTTGTCCCGTCCAATCCCGAGAATATTCATTTTCTGACTTTCCTGGAACCAAAAGCAGCAGAAAACAGGCAGCTAGCACTGTGGCTCTTTGTTAATAGGTTAGTCCAATAAATCATATGAAAAGTACTCCAAAGCTGGAACAAAACATAAGAAAGTAGATAAAACTAAGCATGGAACATCAAAAATTATGGATACGTTAGCAACGTATCAACATCCCCAAGCTTAACTCCTCCTTGTCCTCGAGTAGGTAAGTGATAAAAAGAAAGAATAATTTTTTAGGTGACATGCACCATCATAAACTTGATCAAAGTATTTGGAAACCATTGAAAGCTGGGATCATAGTACTTCAATCATAACATGAAAGACAAAGTTCTAGCAATAAGAAAAAGCAACTATGTTGCAACATGAAAAGGTACAAACAAAAGATTCATGAATAACAATGCTTTGCAAGACGTTTGTTTGTTTCACATGAAGAAAACATAGCATAATGGCTTTCAACTTGTCCCTCATAGAGTAGCAAAACATAGATGCTTATGACACCTTCAAAGTACATAAGAGTGCCTAGATACAAATAGTTTAAAACAAGCAATATCAAGTTATGCATCAATCAACAAGTCATGGGACAAAGCACATAGAACTAAGAATGGCCACTATGCTCTCAAAGTAGGTGCATAAAGATATAAGGTGGAGACTCAACATAAAAGTAAAAGAAAGGCCTTCATAGAACGAAGTAGAGATTCAAGTCTCATAAAGAGCTTCCAAAAATTATGGTACTTGTTAGCTTTCATCTCTCATTGCACCTATCATAAGCATCTTTAAGGTCATTACGGTTAAAGTGACACAACTAAGAGGATATGCTTGACAAGTTATAAGCCGAAATCTCATGCCCCTTACTTACGAAGACCAAACCTCATGCTACTCAACTTTAGTCACGAGTAATCTCTTATCGTACATATGTATCATAAAGAACCACCAATGGGATACCCCTTGCACATGATACAGGATCTATCCCATAATCAAAATGACATGGCAAGCAGACAATGAGCATCTCAGCGATCTTTTTATCTGCTATTTGCATAGGTTTTTATTAAGGATGCTTCATAGAGTTCTCATTATGGTGATGCTGCAAGTTTCCACCATGATTAGGCATGGCTTAGGCTAGCGGCCCAGGCGTTTCTCTAACACACATACAAACTCCATGATCTTACAAGTTCCACTTTCATTTCACATCGCCGGGATCCATAAGGAAAAGAACATGATATCAACAGGGTACAAAGTACAAGTGCAATGTTGAAAGCGTTCCCCATGATACATGGTTCTGCTAACTTCAACTTATAAAGCACAAGCATGTACGCAACAACGAAGGACCCAATGGTTCAAGTTTATTAAATGCAAGAAAAGTAAAGTGTGCCATCAAGTTCGTGAGAGCGTTAATCACTAATTTTCACATAAGAAGTTTAATTTGGAAGGTAGTTAAAAACATGAATATACTTGGAATAGCAATTGCTAATAGGTAGGTATGGTGGAGTCTTTGGAATAACTTGGTTTAAGGAGTTGGATGCATGAGTGGAACTCACAGTTGGTTATGGAGGCTAGCAAAAGACTGGGAGCGACAAACTAAGAGATCAATAATGGCCATAATCATGCAGAGCGACAAAACATCATTGATCAAAGCATAAAGTGATATTACAACTTGAAAACTAAAGGATCATCAAGGCTATGGTGACTTGGGATAGTCATAACATGGTGTGAGCATGTGCCAAGTCAACCCAAATAAAGCATCAAAGGAGAATACCACAATAATATGCTTTAATATGCTAAAACAACGCATAATCCTTCCAATGCACATTAAGAAATCTCAATTGTTTATAACATGTCATGCTACAACAAAGAATACTAAGCATAAAGCCAAAACGATCTCAAGGATGGCATGACAAAGCATAGGCCATAGTCAAAAACAAGCTCTCTTTACCACTTAAGCATGAACTTTCCTACTGACGAGGGTTTAACTCATCAATGCCCATTGTTATGGACTTGTGTTTTGGAGAAGGAGGGAGTGCTGGAGACATCTATCGGCTAGCAAACAAGCACACAGGGGACTCAAAGATTTACCTAGGTTCAGGCCTCGTAGATGTCCCTACTCCTGCTTGTCTACTCGTGGAATTATCGAAGGAATCGAAGATTACAATGGTGCGCAGATGCAATCTGGCAAGGGTTGTAGAAACTAGGGTTGCATGTGTCCTTCTCACCGCCCCCTCCTAGCCTTTATATAGATATGCTAGGTCTCGGGTAGCAGGTCGAGTCAGTTACAGGTTAGGGTTTTCCCCTTTGAACTTTCTATCTTTAGCTTCTTCTTGTTCTTCAAGCAACCGAGAGTCCATAGGTCACTCGAGTTCTCCCTTGGGCCTTGGCGACACCGTGGGCTTCCACTGTATTCAGGCCGTATATACCAAGCTCGAGTACCTGTAGGGTATACCCATGTCAGTAGCCCCCGAGTGCCTAGTGGAATCGCAGATTTGACTGGGGACTTTTTGAAGTCTTTCGAGTGCATGAATGAGTATATTTTCGACTGTGTTGTTTGTGTCATAGGGATTTTTGATGTGTGTGCCTGATTTAAACCGATGTATCGGTATCAGTTAACCACCTTAGGGTGAACAACGCAATCTACTCGAACTCGAGTCCCCGGACTCGAATCCGGAAAAGTGCTGGTGTAATTCGACTCAAGCCACGGAGGTCTTACAGGAGTCAAATTCCACTTATATGGGTGTGAGCACTCAACGCATCCATCGAGGCATGTTCATCGTAGGCACAGATATATTTCTGGTAGTGCTCAGTAGATGCGTTGCCAGGCCTTATTCAGGTCTTATCTTCACGCTGTAAGCGCGGCATCCGAATTTTATCATCACGGAGACGATTCGGGTGACCCAGTAGACACGGTCTCTTTGCAGGAAAATTATGAGGCGGTGTCGCCATAAACTTCGAGTGTGGATGTTATCGACACATAGTACAATGTACAAGGAAAAATAATCATAGGGTGTGCGACCAGCGCTCCCTATGGGAGTAGCCCCCAAGTGCCTGGTTGAGTCAAAGACTCAGGCAGGGACTAAAAAACTTTTGCGAATGCTGTCGTCTTTTGTTTGCTTGTTTCAGTCGAATTTGTTTCCGGCACTCCCTATGGGAGTACCCCATGTCCATGGTCGAACTGTCTTTCGAGTGGTTGGGTTTGCCTTGATTGTCCATGTTCCTGCAAAAAGAATAAGAAAAAATCGTAGGGTGCGCGACCAGCGCTCCCTATGGGATCTGTTGAATTCCCTGTCGCAACTATCGGATCTTTCGAAGCTTCCGTTGATCATGATGACGCCATTGGGAACTAGCATTTTCATCTCTAGGTAGGCGTAGTGTGGCACTGCCATGAACCTAGCGAACGTGACACGTCCGAGTATGCAGTGATATTGCGAGGGCCAGTCGATGATCTCAAAGTCGATGCGCTCGCGCCGGAAGTTCTTCGGCGTGCCGAAGATGACGTCGAGGTTGATTTTGCCCAGGGATATACGCCTTTTCCTGGGACGATGCCATGGAATGTTGTGTCCAAGGCCACTAGGCAAGTTAGAGGGATCCTCATTGCTCGCAAGGTACTCACGAATATAAGGTTGATGCCGCTTCCGCCATCCATGAAGATGCGGCTCATGTCGAAGCCTCCAATTTGCGCCTCGAGTACGAGAGGGCAATGGCCTGGACGGGGTACTTGAGGCGGGTGATCGCGTTTGTCGAAGGTGATGCAGGACTCGCTTCCGCTGAGGTACTCAGTGGTAGATGGTGCGAGTGTGTGGCCAGGTTGACTTGGCCAGTGATGGCCTTCTGCAACCGATTCGAGGGGCATCCCTTTTGGATCATCATGGTGCCCATGGCTCGTGGGTACGGTTCGCCTCCGTGGTGCTGGTCCGGCGCAGCTGCATTCGGGGGTGGCCCAGGTGGTGGTGGAGGAGTGCCATGTGCCATGGCGCCTGGAGCGGCTCCGTAGCCTCTTTCAACTGCGTTGCGGTTCATCCGAACCAATCCCTCATGTAGCTTGAGGAACTCGCGGCAATCCTTGAGGAGGTGGTTGGACTTCTTCTTTCCATCATGCTTGTCGATGTAGAAGTGTACCGTACATGGCCTGGACAGTTTGTCCTCAATGGATGTCGCGGGTGCCACATCGCGATTGCGGCATTGCCACACTTGCGTGGCTTTCCCGGAGTCGCGGTATCAGCCGCTACGGTATCCGATGTTGCGGTTATCGTCGCATTTGTCGACGTAGCCAGCTGCAACCATGTTGACGTCGTCGCGGTCATCGTAGATGCGCATGCGGCGCTTGCCTTGGCGATCGCGTCTCCGCTCGAGTTCCGCCTCCTCGTCGGAGTGAACGCGATTATTCACCGAATCTTCTCCATCGGCCCACCGATTTGCGATTTCCATTAGGTGGTCGATGGTCTTGGGCTTTGAGCAGCCCAACTCCTCCCTGAGTTCTAGGCGGCGGACGCCGCCGTTGAATGCATCAATCGCGCGATCCTCCAAGATGTTCTCTCCGGAGTTCTTGATGATGGACCACCTTTGGATGTAGGAGCGTAGCGATTCACTAGATCGTTGCTGGCAGCATCTTAGCTCTTCGATTGATGCAGGCCGCTTGTACGTGCCCTTGAAATTGCGCACGAAGCTGTAAACCAGCTCATCCCAACTACGAATGGATCCGCGTGGAAGGTTGTTAAGCCATGCTCGGGCGGCGCCTTGGAGCTGTAGCTGTAGACATTGCATGGTCGTGCTTCGACTACCGCCGTGGAGCCTAACGGAGGAGATGTGGTCCTCCAGCCAGATCTTGGGGTCCTGTAGGCTATCAAACTTCGGATTCTCCGATGGGAGTTTAAACCCTTTAGGCATTCGCCTTTGCCTGATGGATCTGCTGAAGCATCTGGCGCCGTAGAGCTCCACATCTTCCTCTTCTGAGTTAGTCGGCCGAGCACGTCGCGCCCTTGATTTGTCAATCTTGCGCTGCGTGAGGTCGTCGCGCGCATCATAGTCGCGGTCCTGTCGCCGTGAGCGGCGGCGTCGAGACAGGTCGTGACTGTCGTCGCTGGATGAGGGCGAGGATTAGCGCTTTGCCCTTTTTCGGTTCTAGAGTTGGCTCCTTGTCGAGGGCAGCTTCGATTAATCCCAAGCCTACGATCGTAGATCAGTGCATGGCGGCTCGGGGATCTCCAGCTGGCGGCTGGTTGTTAAGGAGGTACATGGTGGCCGTTGTCACCACAGCCTGCGGTGTCTTGGGGACCACATTGCCCCGTGTATCGACTGTCATAGAGCTGAACTCGAGGACCTTTGCAGCTTCTATACGTTCTTGCTCGGTAAGATGGGTCATCCGGGATTGCCTCTTTTTGGCGATGTACTCGTTCCCCTTTGAGGAGGATCCTCCATGAGAGGAGAGCCCAGCACGACGAAGGCTCGACTCGTCTGCTGCTTTTTTGCGTGCGTCGAGTTGCGCGATTGTTTGCACTTGGCGCTTGAATTCTTCCTTCAGGAGCCAGTGGTAGCCCATCAGCAGTTCTTGCAACGATCCGAAGGGTAGAGGAGTGCCTCGCAGGGCCTCGCGGCAGCGAGCCCATTCTTGCTCGTTGAGCCTGATCACGACGCGTTCGCCGGTTTCCTTGTTTATTGTGGTTGGAGGTTCGACTGTTCCTCCGTTGTCGACGGGGACGCGATTGCCGCCGTTGCCGCTATTGGGCGTTGGTCCACCATTGTGTATGCCGCCGTTAGGAGGGTCGGTTTCGCTGCCATGGTTGCCCGTGTTGCCACGGTTGGTGGAGGTGTCACCCGCGTTGGTGACGGCGCACATGAAGTGGTTGGGGAAGCTGCTGCTCTCGCAACTTTTAGATCCGGAGCCGTAGGCCCCATCTTTAGTGGCCAGATCACTCAGATCGGAGTAGCGACTGCTGTCGCTGACCGTGTTCTCGACTGTTGTCGGGGCGTTGATCTCACTGAGGGTGCCGATCGATGGAGGGAACCATGATGCTAGGGCAATCGACGGCACCGTCGGCTGGTCAGGCATGTGAAGCGTGCCCATCTGACCAACTTGGAAGCGAAAGCTCCCGATCGCCAAGATGATTCCATCGCCCACGGACTCGAAGGCCGGGCGAGTAGCCGGCGTGTGGACGGTGAAGTCGAACGCGCCGAAGAGCTGGCGAATCTCCGCTGTTGCGGAGTTGTAGATCGTGGTTGATGGGGCCGAAAAAGCCGCAACATCAGCACTCCCAATTCCCACAGACGGCGCCAATTGACGAGGGTTTAACTCATCAATGCCCATTGTTATGGACTTGGGTGTTGGAGAAGTAGGGAGTGTTGGAGACATCTATCAGCTAGCAAACAAGCACACAGGGGACTCAAAGATTTACCCAAGTCCAGGCCTCGTAGAGGTCCCTACTCCTGCTTGTCTGCTCATGGAATTATCGAAGGAATCGAAGATTACAATGGTGCGCAGATGCAATCTGGCAAGGGTTGTGGAAACTAGGGTTGCGTGTCTCCTTCTCGCCGCCCCCTCCTAGCCTTTATATAGATAGGCTAGGTCTTGGGTAGTAGGTCGAGTCGGTTACAGGTTAGGGTTTTCCCCTTTGAACTTTCTATCTTTAGCTTCTTCTTGTTATTCAAGCAATCGAGAGTCCGTAGGTCACTCGAGTTCTCCCTTGGGCCTTGGCGACACTGTGGGCTTCCACTGTATTCAGGCCGTATATACTAAGCTCGAGTATCTATAGGGTATACCCATGTCACTCTGATTTGCGCCTCGAGTATGAGGAGGCAATGGCCTGGACGGGGTACTTGAAGCGGGTGATCGCGTTTGTCGAAGGTGATGCAGGACTCGCTTCCACTGAGGTACTCAGTGGTAGATGGTGGCGAGTGTGTGGCTAGGTTGACTTGGCGAGTGATGGCCTTCTGCACCCGATTCGAGGGGCGTCTCTTTTGGATCATCATGGTGCCCATGGCTCGTGGGTACGGTTCGCCCCCGTGGTTCTGGTCTGGCGCAGCTGCATTCGGGGGTGGCCCAGGTGGTGGTGGCGGAGCACCATGTGCCACGGCGCTTGGAGCGGCTCTGTAGCCTCTTTCGACTGCGTTGCGGTTCATTCGAACCAATCCCTCGTGTAGCTTGAGGAACTCGCGGCAATCCTTGAGGAGGTGGCTGGACTTCTTCTTTCGATCATGCTTGTCGATGTAGAAGTGTACCGTACATGGCCCGGACAGTTTGTCCTCAATGGATGTCGCGGGTGCCTCATCGCGATTGCGGCATTGCCACACTTGCGTGGTTTTCCCGGAGTCGCGGTATCCGCCGCTACGGTATCCGATGTTGCGGTTATCGTCGCGTTTGTCGACGTAGCCAGCTGCGACCATGTTGACGTCGTCGCGGTCATCGTAGATGCGCATGCGGCGCTTGCCTTGGCGATCGCGTCTCCGCTCGAGTTCCGCCTCCTCGTCGGAGTGAACGCGATTCTTCATCGAATCTTCTCCATCGGCCCACCGATTTGCGATTTCCATCAGGTCGTCGATGGTCTTGGGCTTTGAGTAGCCCAGCTCCTCCCAGAGTTCTAGGCGGCCGATGCCGCTGTTGAATGCGTCAATCGCGCGATCCTCCGAGATGTTCTCTGCAGAGTTCTTGATGATGGACCACCTTTGGATGTAGGAGCGTAGCGATTCGCCCGATCGTTGCTAGTAGCATCTTAGCTCTTCGACTGATGCAGGCCACTTGTACGTGCCCTTGAAATTGTGCATGAAGCTGTAAACCAGCTCATCCCAACTGCGAATGGATCTGCATGGGAGGTTGTTAAGCCATGCGCGGCGCCTTGCAGCTGTAGCTATAGACATTGCATGGCCATGCTTCGACTGCCGCCGTCGAGCCTGACGGAGGAGATGTGGTCCTCCAGCCAGATCTTGGGGTCTTGTAGGCCGTCAAATTTCGGGTTCTCCGATGGGAGTTTAAACCCTTTAGGCATTCGCTTTTGCCTGATGGATCTGCTGACGCATCTGGCGCTGCAGAGCTCCACATCTTCCTCTTCCGAGTCAGTCGACCGAGCACGTCGCGCCCTTGATTTTTCAATCTTGTGCTGCGTGAGGTCGTCGCGCGCATCATAGTCGTGGTCATGTCCCCGTGAGCGGCGGCGTCGAGACAGGTCGTGACTGTCTTCGCTGGATGAGGGCGAGGAGTAGCGCTTTGCCCTTTTTCGGTTCTGGCGTTGGCTCCTTGTCGAGGGAAGCTTCGATTAATCCCAGGCCTGCGATCGTAGATCGGTGCATGGCGGCTCGGGGATCTCCAGCTGGCGGCTGGTTGTTAAGGAGGTACATGGTGGCCGCTATCACCGCAGCCTGCGGCGTCTTGGGGACCACATTGCCCCATGTATCGACTGTCATAGAGCTGAATTCCAGGACCTTTGCAGCTTCTATGCGTTCTTGCTCGGTAAGATGGGCCATCCGGGATTGCGTCTTTTTGGCAATGTACTCGTTCCCCTTTGAGGAGGATCCTCCGTGAGAGGAGAGCCCAGCACAACGAAGGCTCGACTCGTCTGCTGCTTTTTTGCGTGCCTCGAGTTGCGCGATTGTTTGCACTTGGCGCTTGAATTCTTCCTTCAGGAGCCAGTGGTAGCCCATCAGCAGTTCTTGCGGCGATCCGAAGGATAGAGGAGTGCCTCGCAGGGCCTCGCGCCAGCGAGCCCATTCTTGCTCGTTGAGCCTGATCACGACGCGTTCGCCGGTTTGCTCGTTTATTATGGTTGGAGGTTCGACTGTTCCTCCGTTGTCGACGGGGACGCAATTGTCGCCGTTGGGCGTTGGTCCACCATTGGGTATGCCGCCGTTAGGCGGGTTGGTTTCGTTGCCACGGTTGCCCGTGTTGCCACGGTTGGCGGAGGTGTCACCCGTGTTGATGATGGCGCACATGAAGTGGTTGGGGAAGCTGCTGCTCCCGCAACTTTCAGATCCGAAGCCGTAGGCCCCATCTTCAGTGGCCAGATCGCTTAGATCAGAATCGCGACTGTTGTTGCTGACCCTGTTCTTGACTGTTGTTGAGGCGTTGAGCTCACTGAGGGTGACGATCGGTGGAGGGAACCATGATGCTGGGGCAATCGACGACACCGTCGGCTGGTCAGGCATGCAAAGCGTGCCCATCTGACCAACTTGGAAGCGGAAGCTTCCGATCGCCAAGCTGATTCCATTGCCCACGGACTCGAAGGCCGGGCGAGTAGCCGGTGTGTGGACGGTGAAGTCGAACGCACCAAAGAGCTGGCGAATCTCTGCTATTGCGGAGTTGTAGATCGCGGTTGATGGGGCCAAAGAAGCCGCAACATCAGCACTCCCAATTCCCATAGACGGCGCCAATTGACGAGGGTTTAACTCATCAATGCCCATTGTTATGGACTTGGGTTTTGGAGAAGGAGGGAGTGCTGGAGACATCTATCGGCTAGCAAACAAGCACACTGTTGAATTCCCTGTCGCAACTATCGGATCTTTCGAAGCTTCCGTTGATCGTGATGACGCCATTAGGACCTGGCATTTCTATATGCAGGTAGGCGTAGTGTGGCACTGCCATGAACCTAGCGAACGCGACACATCTGAGGATGCAGTGATATTGCGAGGGCCAGTCGACGACCGCAAAGTCAATGCGCTCACGCCGGAAGTTCTTCGGCGTGCCAAAGATGACGTCGAGGTTGATTTTGCCAAGGGGGAATACGCCTTTTCCTGGGACGATGTCGTGGAATTTTATGTCCGAGGCCTCCAGGGAAGTTAGAGGGATCCTCATTGCTCGCAAGGTACTCGCGAATATAAGGTTGATGCCTCTTCCGCCATCCATGAAGACGCGGCCATGTCGAAGCCTGCGTGACGAGGGTTTAACTCATCAATGCCCATTGTTATGGACTTGGGTTTTGGAGAAGGAGGGAGTGCTCGAGACATCTATCGGCTAGCAAACAAGCACACAGGGGACTCAAAGATTTACCTAGGTTCAAGCCTCGTAGATGTCCCTACTCCTGCTTGTCTGCTCGTGGAATTATCGAAGGAATCGAAGATTACAATGGTGCGCAGATGCAATCTGGCAAGGGTTGTGGAAACTAGGGTTGCGTGTGTCCTTCTCGCCGCCCCTCCTAGCCTTTATATATATAGGCTAGGTCTCGGGTAGCAGGTCGATTCGGTTACAGGTTAGGGTTTTCCCCTTTGAACTTTCTATCTTTAGCTTCTTCTTGTTCTTCAAGCAATCGAGAGTCCGTAGGTCATTCGAGTTCTCCCTTGGGCCTTGGCGACACCGTGGGCTTCCACTGTATTCATGCCATATATACCAAGCTCGAGTGCCTGTAGGGTATACCCATGTCACCTACTCTTTTCCAATCCAAACCAAACTATTTGAAAACCAATGTATGAAAGAGGGGGTCCAACCAATTTATTCAGCAAACTAAGCAAACCAAGCAAACGAAAAAACAAAACTAAAAATGAAAAGGAGGACGCTCCAAGAGCAACACAACTGTGCATGAAACAATAAAATTGAAGCATTTGGAAGAAACCTGGGATTTTTATTGATGAAGAAGGGGATGCCTTGGGCATCCCCAAGCTTTGACGCTTGTACTTCTTGGATATTTCTTGGGGTGACACATATGGCATCCCCAAGCTTGAGTTTTAGTCCATCCTTCATCTCATTACTCATTCCTTCCATACACCTGAAATGTTTCCTTCATACAAAACTTCACACAATCACTACAAGAGAAAAGCTTATAGCAGCACCCCTTACCGCCGGCGAAGTGGGAACGTGCTCGCCGGCGGTAAGGGCTTCTAGACTTGCGTACTGTTACCACCACAGACACACACTGGTCACGCCGGGGATACCACAAGTACCACCAGTGAACAGATCCCGTGCACGCCAGGGATAGGGTGGGCCGTGTGCCCCCGGATGAGCCGCCATGTACCACCGGAGAATCTGACAACGCACGCTAGTGGGCCGCGTTCCCCTCGATGGTCGCCGCGTACCACTGGCGAAACGGCCCGCAGGCGCCAGGGGTAAGTGGGCCGCGAGACCACCTGTCTCTCAACAAATCCCCCTAACGAAAATCCGATCCCCAAATCTCACAATCCTTAGCCGCGGCCCTCGCTCCGCCGTCGTCGTCCCGTGTCCGATCCCCCTCATCGTCACTGTCCAGTGTCCGCCGAAGGGAAGGAGGAGGAGGCCAGTCCTGGGATCGTCCGCACCGCCACCTCCTCGTCCGCACCGTCACCTCGTCGACGACCACCTCCGCCATCAGTGCCGCCACCTCGTCGACGACCACCTCCCCGTCCGCGCCGCCACCTCGTCGATGACCACCTCCCCCATCCGTGCCGCCACCTTGATGGGGATATGCCAAAGGGGGTATGCTCAGCAGTAGGTTTCTAGTGAGCCGGAAGGCCCGCGAGTACGCCTGAAGGACAGCGACTGGACTCTGAGGAAAGAAGAGGCCCATCGACTGGCAACTGGAAGCCCAGGAGCATGGCAGAAGCTGAGTCGAATTAGGTCAAAAGCCCCCGGATCCTTATCTTTTTCGGGACAACTTGTAAACCCTGGGAGGTGCTTCATATATAAACCTCCCTAGGGTATCGTAGGGGCTCACGTTCCATCATACACCCCCTCAAGCGATTCGCTGCCCAGCCGCCAAGCTCGCCGCCCCTGTAACTCACTCTCTCATAATCTAACCTAGCAGGAGTAGGTCTTTACCCTCTAGGGGGCCGAACCTGGGTAAACCCTTGTGCATCTACCCCCATCTCGCACCGCAGATGGCCGCCAACTCTTCCTCACGAAACTCTCAATCGCTGCCTATGGCAGCAACTGCCGTGGCCATTTCCACGATAGTGGGGCCCATCGTGGGGCATAGCGGGACTGGCCTGAGTTCTGCGGCGAGACCCTACTCGCCGATCGAGCGGCCGTTTTCCACCGGCCACATGATCGCCTTCGGCGGGATCTTGCAGATCCTGCCCAACAGCTACATCCCGGCGTCGCGCCCGGTCACACACGCCGCGGTGATGCCGGTCGGCTCAATCAACCTCTTCGTCGGCTTTACCAGTGCGGTCGACCCAGCCGCGACCATGATCGTCGGCGGATCGCCTCCACACCGCGATCTGCTTTCGGAGGAGCAGGTCCGCTCCATCAGGGGCCTCGTCACCGAGTACGACTCGGCCACTAGCGACGCGGTCGAGACCAACGTCGCCACCAAGGACGACGCCCTAAACAACAACGCCGACTCCGCGACCCCCGCATCGGCCAACGGATCCATCACCACCGCGTCACGGGATGACTCCATCATGCGAGTCTCCAACCCTGAAGATTTCGAGGATCCCTCCATACTAGTGATCTTTGACTCTGACTCCGGCTCGGAATCCCCCAGGATCTTCGTGCCAGATCCAATTGCTTCAACGCGATTTACATGGCGGGTAGCACGGCCGCCCCGTCAGATCCGTTCTCCACGCCAATTCCGCTGACCGCGACGGCCACGGAGGTGGAACAAGCCCGCCTACGGCTCCAGGAGGCACAGCGCAACAAACTCGCCGAGCGCGAGAAATACCGCCTCGAACGAGAGACGGCAAAGGAGCTGCCCCTCTATCACCAGCGCCGCATCAGGACCCGCCTAAACCCCGATGTTCAGGGCCGCGTCCTGAACTTCAACGACGAGGGTGACCCCACACGCGCCGCCGAGCGCGAACACAGCGAGAACGCGCCGCTAGGAGGAGGCAACCCCGCAAGGCCACCACCTGGAGCACCGGCGAATGGGGCCCCTCCACCACCCATGGGCCGTGCGCCCCCACCTGACCAACCGCGGATCATCATCTCGCCTCAAGCCCGGGACGCCAACGGGCTACCACTGTACTCCACCCCGATAGACAACGTTGTCGCGGCCGACGCCGTGATCGCCAACCTCGATGTCCAAGGTGACGGCGTCCTATAGATCTAGTATGCCAAGGCCCTACTTGTTAGGGCCGTCGAGCAACAAGCCGCGGGAGTGGATCCGCGTGGGCGGATGTATTCCCGCTCGTCGGCAAGCAGGGCGGCATCAAGCGGCCACCCAACTGTGGCCAACGCGATAGTTTGCCCACCACCCCAACCCCGGGCAAACCAACCGCAAGCCGCCAACCCCGCGTTGTCGACCAACGAGCCGCGACCTACGAACAACACCGTCGCTGCAAACAGGCAACCACTCGACGCCCGAACGCACATCATCAACAATCAGGCGTGGCGGTCGCGCCAGCCCTACGACCTGCGACACACCCTCGCCAACCGCGGCGACCTGGAGCCAAGAGGCTCGCTCAGTCGAGTAGGGCCACAATGCTTTGGACCCATGATCCGCAGGAAAAATACCCCGCCAACTTCAAGGCCCCCAAGGAGATCGAGAAATATGACCTGACGTATGACCCCGCCGTTTGGCTGGACACATATCTCATGGCAATGGGGATCGCAGGCCACACTGACCTGCTTGCCGCTCGCTACCTCCCCCTGATGATGGAGGGTGCAACCTGACAATGGATCAATATGCTACCCGCCGACAACATCGACTCCTGGGAAGAAATGCGGGACGCCTTCGTCAGGCACTTCAAGTGTTCCTACACCCGCGCCACCACCATCGAGGACCTGGAGCGATGCATCCAGGGACAACGCGAGTCGACCCGCCGGTGGATCCAAACGTGGCAAGAGCTGTGGATAAACGCCTCCGGCATCCACCCAGACACGGCGATACATTGCTTCAAGAACGCGTGCCGGTACGAACCTCTGGTCGCCAAGATCAAAAGGGTCTACCGGACGCTCGATAACATCCCCGACCTCCTCGAGATTGCCAAGTGCTACGCGGAGGAAGACCCCAACCAAGACTCCGACGACGAATCGGGAGGAAGACGGCACACCAGCATCCATGACAGCGGGCGAATACGATACATGCGCTACAACAACACTCGCATCACCGGCAAGCGTCGGACCGACGGGCGAGTCGACTTCGTCGCCAACGGCGGCTACGGCCAACGCGACTCCAAGAACTACCGCCGCGACGGAGGAAACTACCGCGACAGCGGGAACTACCGCGCCAACAACGCGACGAGGCCGAAATTCGACCCCGCCGCCCTGCTTAATCAGCCCTGCATCTACCATAGCAGGGAGGGAAAACCAGCCACCCACACCACCACCGACTGCCACTCTCTCAAAGAGATCGAGAAGGCAAGACGTGCAAGGGAGGACCCCAACAACAACCAACCGCGGGACAACGGGAACGGCGGCGGCTTCGGAACCGCTGTCGGGTCGCTCCATACCTTCACCGGGCTCGGCACCAAGCATGAGAAGAAGGTACTCGCCCACGTGGTCGCCGTCAACGCGGTGACGCAAGTCGACATCCCCCGCTTCCGAAACTGGTCCGAGCAGAGCATCACCTGGAGTCGCCAGGACCACGCGCCAAGAATCGAGTATCCAGGGCGAGTCGCCCTGGTGGTCAGGCCAAAGGTGGCCGATTACTGGCTCCATCAACATCCTATACATCGACACCTTCAAAAGGCTCTAGCTCCCAGAAACAGCCATCGAACCAACACTAACGACCTTCCACGGCATCGTCCCCGGTCGGAAAGCGTACCCGATCGGGAAGGTGACGCTGTCAGTCACCTTTGGCACCCCGGCAAACTACCGTATAGAGAGGATCGTCTTCGAGCTGGTAAACTTCCGCAGTCCCTACCACTGTGTCCTGGGCCGCCAGGCATTCGCAAAGTTCATGGCGACCCCACACTACGCCAACAACATGATGAAGCTCCCCGGGCCGAGCGGCATCATCACCGTCCATGGCGACCCTGATATGGCCGTGGAATGCAAGGAAAAAGGCGCCGAGCTCGCCGACGCCGTCATCGCCGCAGAGACTAACCACGCAGAGGAGCTCGCGAAATACGCGGGCAACATCAACAAGGACGATCCCACCATCCTGAAGAAACCGATCGCTGCGAACTCCACGTTCGAGGCGACCACGCACACCCGCACCGTCGAGCTCGTCCCAGCCGACTCCAGCCAGACGGTCACCATCGGGGCGCATATGAGCCCCGCATAGGAAAGCGCGCTCATCGGGTTCCTCCGTGAGAACCGCGACATCTTCGCATGGAAGCCATCTGACATGCCAGGTGTCCCGAGGGAACTCGCTGAGCACAAACTCAATCCCGACCCCAAAGTGTGACCAGTAAAACAGTCGCTACGGCCCTTCAATGAAGAGCGCCGTCGAGCAATCGCCGAGAGGTCCAGCGCCTGCTAGTCGCAGGCTTCATCCGGCCAATTAAGTACTCCAAGTGGCTGGCAAACCCAGTCCTGATCCTCAAAAAGAACAACACCTGGAGAATGTGTATAGACTACACCAACCTCAACAGCGCCTGCCTGAAGGAGGAGTTCCTCCTACCGCGCATCGATTAGATCATCGACTCGACCGCGGGATCAGAGTCGCTGTGTTTTCTCGACGCTTACTCTGGTTACAACCAGATCAAGATGGCGGTCGAAGACGAGGAGAAGACGGTGTTCATCACGCCATTCGGCACGTTCTGCTACACGGCCATGACATTTGGCCTCAAGAACGCCGGCGCCACATATCAGAGGTGCATGCAGGAGTGTCTAGCGAGCCAAACTGGCTGCAACATCCATGTCTACATCGACGACGTGGTGGTAAAATCCACCCGCCAGGACGATCTGCTCGCCGACCTAGCAGAAACCTTCGCAAATCTACGGAGGTACAACATCAAGCTGAACCCCGGAAAATGCACCTTCGGCGTGCCCACTGGACAACTTCTGGGGTACGTAGTCTCCAAGCGAGGCATTGAGGCCAACCCCACCAAGATCGACACCATCCCGCGACTCGGGAAACCCGAGTGCCTGCGCGACATCCAAAAGTTGGCAGGGCGAGTCGCGGCTCTCAGTCGCTTCATCCCCCGACTAGGCGAGAAGGCAATGCCCCTATACCACCTGATGCGCAAGAACCCAACGTTCCAATGGGATGCAGAGGCCGACAACGCACTGAAAGCACTCAAAGAAGTGCTACTCGCGGCACCACTACTCGCCGCGCCACTCGACAAAGAGCCAATGCTCGTCTATGTCGCGGCCTCCAATCGGGTCGTCAGCGCCGTGATGGTCGTCGAACGACTAGAAGAGGGCAAGGAGCGCCCCATACATCGCCTAGTATACTACATCAGTGAAGTCTTAACAGACTCACGACAGCGCTACCCGCAATACCAAAAACTGGTGTACGCGGTATTCCGAGCACAGCGGCGACTCCCGCACTACTTCCAGGAGCACCCAATCACGGTGGTATCCTCTGCGCCCCTGCAAGACATCATACGCAATCGCGATGAGACTGGGCGATTCGCCAAGTGGGCCATCGAGATCGGCATCCACAACATCAAATACGAGCCCTGAAAAGCGATCAAGTCGCAAGCCCTGGCCGATTTCCTTGCCGACTGGGAAGAGGCACAGCAGCCAGAGAAGCTCCCATACCTCCACTACTGGTGGCTCCACTTTGACGGCTCCAAGAATGCCGACGGTGTGGGGGCTGGGGTCATACTGACCTCCCCCAAAGGAGACAAGCTCCGCTACGTGCTCCACCTCAACTTCACACCCTGCACCAACAACGTGGCGGAATACGAGGCCCTCCTCCACGGCATGAGAGCCGCCAAGGAGATGAACATCAATCGCCTACGATGCTATGGCGACTCCGACCTAGTCGCCGGCCAAGTGGTCGGGACATGCGACGCTGTTTCCCCAACAATGATAGCGTATCGCCAGGCCGTCGACCAACTGGGAGGACACTTCGACGGCTACTCTATCGAGTGGATCGACAGGCGTAAAAATGAGGAGGCGGACGCCCTTTCCCGCATCGGGTCGGCTCGACAGGCGCCACCAGTGGGCGTCTTCCTCGACATCATCCACAAGCCCTCCATCAGCCCACCAAAGAAGATCGACGTCGGGATCCCACTACAACCAGAACCGGCCTTAGTCGCCATGGTTGTGGAACCTAGTGACTGGACAGCGCTATACGTCGCCTTCCTGGAACACAAACTCCTACCGAGCAACGAGACAGAGGCGCGAATGATCGTACGCCGCTGCAAATCCTTCGTCATTATCAACGGCGAGCTCCACAAGCACAGCGTGACCGGCGTGTTCCAGCGCTGCGTACAACCAGAGGAAGGCCGCAAGATCCTCCAGGACATCCACGCCGGCGACTGCGGCCATCACGCCGGTGCCAAGTCCCTAGTCGCCAAGGCCATGCGGCACGGTTTCTACTAGCTCACCGCACACGCCGACCCCACCGACGTTGTCCAAAGATGCGTCAGATGCCAGAAGTACGCCAACCAGACGCACCTTCCTGGTTCGGCGCTCAAGACAATCCCCATCACATGGCCATTCGCCGTATGGGGCATGGACATGGTCGGCCCATTCAGGAAGGCCCCATCGGGCTTCACTCACCTCCTGGTCGCAGTTGACAAGTTCACCAAATGGGTGGAGGCCAAGCCGATCAAGATGTGCGACGGCAAGACGGCTACCAAGTTCCTCCGCGAACTCATCTACTGGTACGGCTACCCACACAACATCATCACAAACAACGACACCAACTTCGCCAAGGGGGCCATGGCGGAATTCTGTGAGGAGCACGGCATACGACTCGACCTCGCATCAGTCAAGCACCCGGAGTCAAACGGCCAAGCAGAGCGCGCCAACCAGAGCGTCCTCCATGGTCTCAAGCCGCGACTTTAGGTGCCCCTCGAGCGCACCCTAGGATGCTGGGTCGACGAGCTCCCCTCTGTGATATGGGGGATCCACACCTCCGTCAACTGATCAACCGGGTTCACGCCTTTCTTCATGGTGTATGGCGCCAAGGACATAATGCCAACAGACCTGGAGCACGACTCCCCTTGAGTCACCAACTATGTCGAGGCGGCCAACAAAACCGCCCGCCAAGACAGCGTCGATCAACTCGATGAAACACGCGACCTGGATTGCTCCCGCACCGCCATATACCAGCAAGGACTTCACCGCTATCATAGCCGCCGAGTGCGACCTCGCACCTTCCAGGAAGGCGACCTGGTCCTACGACTGGTCCAAGACAAGAAGGGCATGCACAAGCTATCCCCCCATGGGATGGGCCATTCGCCATAGGCCGAGTCCTTGGCAACGATGCCTACTACCTCATTGACATACGGGGTGACGGCCAATTGGAGGTCGGGAGGCCATGGAATGTAAACCTCCTCAGAAAGTTCTATATTTAGAACCTCACACTGTACTCCATCGGCATATATAATGAAATTCATTCGGATCACACAAATTGTGTCCACTCGCCATATTCTTGTGCCACTCGCACTCGTACATGCTAGCAATATGCTATTTACGGAAGTCAACCTCTGGTCGAGCGACCGGCACGGCCAAGTAGTGCGGCACAAGGGCACAGGAAAAATTCGGGCCTTGGGTAGTCCACGAAAACGCCAACCTGGAGCCGCCATTGGAGTCGTCTAGCCCGACTGGCCCGCCGGGCCAAGACATCCGATACATGCTTCTCACAGCGACAAGTCCCTCCCACCCTCGCGCAAAGCGACTCGAACGGTTAAGTACCACGCACGGGGACTCCGCAAAACAGGGACCCCATGCGTCTCAGGAACACACCTAGTAAGAGAGCTGCCTAGGGCTCACCAAGCGACTGGCTCTCCGGGCCAGGGGAGGAGACGCGTTACAAAGAACGCATTCGTAACCTGCAACAGGATCACGACCAATATGGTCTAGCATAATGCTCAGGGACTCGTTCACAAACGAACCTCACTCGCACTCGGGAACTCGCCTCTCAAGAGACGCGAGGGACAAAAACAAACGCGAAAACAAAGCAAACACATAGAAATACACAGTCGAGTTATACACCATTAAAGGGCGGACGCGCTCGGGGACTCGCTCAAATTGTTGAATAAAACACTGCCTTAATAATAACACAAGTCGACCAAGTCCCTGCGACATGGGTTACAAAAATCATACAAACGTTCGCCACCTGGCATCTATTACAACTTTTTACATTTGCTCACTCCACAGGCCCTGACGAAGAAGAAGCGCCACCACCTTTGACGCGCACAAAGGGCTGCCACGGGTTCGTTGGGTGCGTGGTCAGCGACTTAGCCAATGACAACCGGAAGGGCTGCTCCGACTTCATGTCGCGGTGCTCCGGCTTGGGATCGCCAGGCGCCAACACCGTCTCCTGGTACGGCAGCAGATCCTCCATCGCCAAGACACGATCAGCATAAGGAGTGGCCTTCGCGGTCAGCTTCAGCACCTCCGACATCTCCACCATGCCGGTCGCCGAGGGATAACCACTCGTGACATCGTCAAGATCGAAGTCGTCGGGGAAATGCGCGAGACCCAAGCTCAACGCCGTGGAGGCCCCGTGTCTGAACGTCGAGCGCGTCATCCACTCCATAACCGCGGGAACCTCCTCCAGATAGCGCCACACCTCCGTGAGCCCCCCCAGGGATGACTTCGGTGGGAGACATGCCCTGAAGAGCCGCCTGGACACACAACGCCGAGGCCGTGGCCACATTTACCACGGCAGTTACGCACTGCGTGGCAGTATAAGTCTGCACCACCGGGTCGTTTTGGCCTACCACATCTGCAAAGTCATATGTCAGTGAAACAATGAAACCCTCAAAGCGGGGACCCGACAAAAGGCTAAGGCAATGACAGAAACTCACCAAGCAGCTTGCGGCAATTCTCCTTGACGTGCTTCTCCAAGGCGGCCTGGTCGTTATGCAGTCCCACAATGATGGAGTCCGCGGCCTTGCGTTCCTCTTCAGCGGCAGCAACGGCAGCCTTCGCCCGTTCTTCCGAAGAAATTGAGGCTACCTTAGCATCCTCCAACTCCTTGACCAAGGAGGCCACTCGCTCATTCGCAGCGTCCAGTTCGGCGAGTGGGACATACCCCTCACGGGCTTTGGAGACCTCAGCCGGGAAACTGTCTGCAAGTGGAGATGTTAAAGTATTGCATAAAACCAGCTCACAACAAGCAAAGAAGAACAACGCCAAACACTCACCGATCCTCTCCCGAAGCCGCCGGTTCACCTCTTGCGCCTCGCGCAAGTCACGCTCCAGGGGCTCTCGCGCAGCCTGTCGATCAGTCGACTCCCGCTGCAACCCCTGCAAAACAACAAGACCAGCTAAGCATCGGGAGGAAAAGAAATACCAGTTCCCAGCCGCTGAAATTCAGCGACCAGGAACTCGGGGACTGGAGAAGGAAGAAAAACTAAGACCAGTTCCTAGTCGCTGAAATTCAGTGACTAGGAACTCGGGGACTGGAGAATATAGGAAGATAAAGACAATTCTCAGCCGCTGAAATTCAGCGACTAGGAATTCGGGGACTGGACATACCTGAATGGCAGCACCGAGCATCTTGTGAAGTTCAGCAGCGTCAGTCGACGGGACCGTGAAGGAGGTGCGCCCGCGGCGGGCCTCAATCTCTGCGTCCACGATTTCCGGAAACTGCGGAGATTGCGCATCCGCACCGCCTGGAAACCCCCTCGCCATAAAGCGAGGGAATGTCGCCGATGCCCTGGCAGGGGCGCTGGCCGCCGGGACCAGCACCTCCTGCACGGATGCAGCTAGTGCTGGCTCTGATCCCATCGCCGCCCCCTCTTCGACAAGGGGCGCAGTAACTGGTTTCGCGGCGCTTCCCCCGGTCGCGGTGTCGTTGGCGCCGCCCTTCTGTTTCTTCGTGACTTCAGCAGACGCGACATCCTCGGAGGCCTTCCTCTTCCTGGGGAGATCACCTTCTCCCATGACAGTGGACGGGGGAATCCTGGCCACCGAAGGGCGACCAATCTTCTTAGCCCCCGACCTGCACGAGCCCTTCTAATCAGAATAACCACGACACGAAAGGTGCAAAGCAAATTGGGACAAGGAAGTATAACTTACTTGGCGACCGGAAGAACGCGAAGACCGGTACTGATATGGGCAGGCTTGTCCAACTCGGGATCAAGCTTGCGACTGAGCCCCCGCTCGAATACGTCTGAATCCCACGAAACCAAAGGCTTCCTTGACGACGAAGCCACAGTCGCCGGGATCTTGGGCTCCGACGCCGGTGCCTTCGACGGCAGTGGCGACTTGGGCGGCACCACGTCGGTGGCTTCTTGGCTTGGGACCTCTAAGGTCAACGGTGCGATCGAAGCCAGGGGTGCCTCTACCACCACCTCCGTGTCCTCGCCCTCCAACCCCTTCGTCGGGATTGTGGCCCTCGGGACCTTGTGCGAGACTTCAGGAGACCCTTCGCCATCAGAGTCGTTGTCCGACCCGAACACCACTTACGACCTGACTGGTGATGCGGGCCTTCTTGCCGGCGACTTGGGCCGGCGTGGGGGCTTCGAAGGCGTAGCGGTGCGTCGGGACGTCTGCTCCTGGGCGACCTCGTCGCCTTCTTTGAACTCGTCCAGGCTGCGGCTCGCTTCGACCTCTGGCTATTTCTGCATTCGGGTCTTGCGAGCCACAGGCGCTGGGGGAGCGACCTCTTCGTCTTCCGCGTCGCTATCGGAAGGATCCCCCTCAGAATCTTCCTCTAGCTCCTGGGGGACTTCTTCATCGAGCGGAGGGAGCCAACCCTCCAATACCTGAAAAAGATGAGAACCACTACGAGTCAAAAACACGACAAGCGAAAAGAACGAAATTGGAATACGAACGGAGCGATTGGAAAGAAGACTTACTGTAGGGGCTTCGTTCTTCACGGGAGTATACGAGGCAACTCCGACCACCGCACCTGTGAACTCCGTGTCGGTGATCTTCTTCAGGGCGGCCTTGTAATCTTCGGCCTCCCACGACTCCTTGCTGGTGCGAGATGGATCAAGCTTCCCGTTGTACTCTTACATCCAGTGTGGACGAGCCGCCAGCGGAACCAGGCGCCGCCCGAGCCAGCAATTGTAGAGGTTGATCGGAATCAACCCCTGGTCCTTCAGCTTCTGGATCTGGTCCATCATCTCCGCGACAGCCATCCGCTGATCTTCAGAGAGCTTCTTTGGCACCAGTCGGCGGGGTTCGCTCCTCTCGGCAACGAATTCAGGAAGGGAGACCTCGCCGGAGGGAGTAGCTTCCTTGACGTAGAACCAGATTTTCTTCCACTCGCTGGCAGCCTTCTTCGGCAAGAGAAGCTTGACGAAGTTGGCCTTCGGCTTCAACTGGAAGGTGACCCCGCCTGCGGCCAGCATCAAGCCGCTGGACGCCTTGTGCCCAATGCGGCCGTGGAAGAGCTCCAGCCACAGCGGGAAGTAAGGCATGCAGCCGAGGTAGCACTCGCAGAAGGCAACGAAGATCGCCAGCTGCGTGATGCTATGCGGACCAAGATCTGAGGGCTTGATCGCGTAGTACGCGCAGAAGCGGCGGAAGAAGAGCGAAGTGGGGAACCCTAAGCCCCTCTCGAGATGGCTGGTGAAGCAGATGAACTCGCCGGGCCACGGTTTCGGCTCGGTCTCGGAAGAGGGGGAACTCGCCAATTCTCCTTGTGGAGCACCCCGGCATCCTTGAATGATTTCAGCTGGGCCGTGGTGCACTTGGATTTTTCCCGCGAGCCTTTGGGAGGCGCCATTGAGTAAGAGGTGGAATCACGCGAGGTGAAGAGAATAGGTCGGGGGTGAGCAGAGAGGGAGAGCAAATGAGGAAGGATGAAGAATGCGAAGCAGGGTCGCGAAGCTGATCCATCACTCCCCTTATATGGGAAAGGTCACCCGCCAAAATCGGGATAGCCGTTACCCACGGTAATTGCGCCGTAGTTACCGTTGGAAATTCCAACGGATAGTTTGACTAAGGTTGACGGTCCAACTTCGGTGGTCCATTCGCCACCCGCCAATCTCTCTTCTCGCCGAAATGATGACTGGGCAGCAATGATGTTCATTAAAGTGACGAGTGGAGCTGTGGAGAAATTCTCCTCGGCATTAATAGAGTCCATCGCCGGTTCGACTGGGCGCCCAAATTGGGCTCGCCTACTTCAAGCACCAAAGAACGCCTGCGCCTGCATCAACGATGGCCTCGGGGACTACTGATGGGGATATGCCAATGGGGGTATGCTCAGCAGTAGGTTTCTAGTGGGCCGGAAGGCCCGCGAGTACGCCTGAAGGACAGCGACTGGACTCTGAGGAAAGAAGAGGCCCATCGACTGGCGACTGGAAGCCCAGGAGCGTGGCAGAAGCCCAGTCGGATTAGGTCAAAAGCTCCCGGATCCTTATCTTGTCCGGGAAAACTTGTAAACCCTGGGAGGTGCTTCATATATAAACCTCCCTAGGGTATCGTAGGGGCTCACGTTCAATCATACACCCCCTCAAGCGACTCGCTGCCCAGCCGCCGAGCTCGCCGCCCCTGTAACTCGCTCTCTCACAATCTAACCTAGCAGGAGTAGGTCTTTACCCTCCGGGGGGCGAACCTAGGTAAACCCTTGTGCATCTACCCCCATCTCGCACCGCAGATGGCCGCCAACTCTTCCTCACGAAACTCTCAATAGCTGCCTATGGCAGTGACTGCCGTGGCCATTTCCATGACACACCTCGTCGACGACCACCTCCCCATCCACGCCTCCACCTCGTCGACGACCACCTCCCCCATCTGCAGGTACACGTCACCGAGTTCCATGTGCTAATATGTACACTGTTTAGAGTAGAATGCTAATTGTACACTGTTTAGAGTAGAATACTAATGCGCGCTAGTAGCGATTTCTGTTCTTTTAACACCATATTGCTAATATTTACATTATTTAGAGTAGAATGCTAAGATGAAATGCGCGCAAGTATGTTACTAAAATGTAGTATTACTATATCATATTGCTAATATGTACACTCTTCTTTTAACACCATATTGCTAAGATGAAATGCGCGCAAGTATGTTACTCTACTATTACTACATCATATTGCTAGAATCACGGATTTAGAGTAGCATGTACACTGTTTTTGCTAATATGTTTGCTTGTCTCTGTGTAAGTAGTATGTCGCAGTGGGAGCCGAAGTACCATGGTATGTATAAGAAGCCGACGAGGATCCCCACTTGGGAGGCTAGGATCACCATCGATGGGATTAGGCGCCACCTTGGGACATGGCAGTCCCCCGAGGAGGCGGCACGTGCCTATGACTGCATGGCAGTCCAGCACAGAGGGGCTAGGGCGACCCTCAACTTCCCCGGGGATCGAGCTAGGGCAATTAAGAATAGGCCCATGGGTATGAGAGTCGCCACGAGGGTGGAGGAGCAGGAGCACCGACTGGTCAAGAGACAGCTTGTTGACCCCTTGGTCCAGACGCTCCGCGCGGATCCTACGGTGATGGCGCAACAGTATGAGGACTTGGCGACCATTACACGCCAGCAGCCCGTCCAGGAGGCGGGTCCCTCTACGTCCGATGGCGTGGGTTCCTCCACCGCGCGCCCTCAGGGCCCGTACTACGGGTTCAGCCCCAGCGACTTCACTATCACACCCACGTCGTCTGCTGACCTAGGTTCCTTAGGTTTGTCGTCCGACGACGACGACGATGCCTGATCTAGCTATACTTTGTCATATATTACTTTAAGACTTATCCTGCTAGATTTTGTCATATATATTACTTATCCTACTAGACGTAGATCATCTACTTGTCATATATATTACTTATCCTGCTAGACTTTGTCATATATATTAATTATCCTGCTACTTAATTACTTTATAACTATGTTTACTATGCGTCTTCTTTCTAGATAAATATATAGAATGGATCAAGTGTGCACCAACTGTGCACAACCATTGGACAAGTGCCTGGATAAGTTCCCCATAGCTCTCCCTGTCGGGTTTGAGGTTAGGACGGTATGTGCTCTGTGAGATACACATTATCATGGATGTATATATATAGAATTGAAAATAAACCATGGACTTTGTTGTATTGTTATTGTTTTACTCAATCAATCCCTTGCGCTTGGCGACGGGACTTCATGGACTATTTCCGTAGAAACACGATGGATGATGTCGTGTTTGAGGTCACTTTGACGTCAGATGCTGATCTCGACACGAGTTATGTGGTTACAGTGACCAACATAGCGATCAGGACATCTTTCACCATACGGCTCCTTGCGAACTTTGGTGTAAGGACGGTATGTTCTCTGAAATTCATGTGGAGAATGTAAATATATATATATATGTTCAATGAAAATCACGACTAATTGTATTGTCCTATGTGTTTGTGTAATATTTGCTAGTTGGAGTCCAAGTTTGAGCCATTTGGTCACTTTCTACACTTGTGTGAACTATTTGAATGTTATTGATGCATGGTTTGAACATTTGTGTGTTCCCTATATCTATTGTGTGTATTCTGTCATTATCCTGTGTATTCTATCAATATTACAGTGTATTCTGTGTAATTTCGATCTATTTTTTTACTCCTGGTAATATTACCACCGGCAAATTCCTAAGGCGCCGGCGATGAGAACTTACCCCTGGCGTATATAGCTGCTTGCCGGCGGTAGAGGCATATTACCACCGGCGAATTATTAAGGCGCCGGTGATACGGACTTACCGCCAGCAAGGTGGCTGCCGGCGAGCACCAATCCGCCGGCGATGACCCTTTTGTGTTCGCCGGCGGTAGGCTTTTCTCTACTAGTGCATCTTTATTAGCAACATTAGTGCACTCAAGATAATAGGTCTTTAGGTTCAGTTCCAACATCAATAAAACTTCTAATAAAACACAAGCTATTGTAGCACTTCCCTCAAAAGGCTCAATTCTCCAAAAGAACTCAAAGAGGAACCAACAAGAAGCAAATGCAAATAATGGCAGAAATCTGTCAAAACAGACCAGCAGGTAAATACGAATTTTTTCGAAGACCTTCTATTGCTCAAATCAAAAAGTCTTGAACTAACGAAAGTTAGATAACAACCTAGGGTAGAAGCACAAAAATTCACGCCTCAAAAGGACGTATAGAGATTTTACACGAATGTTTACGGTGAAGCACATAAATCTGTTTCGGGACAGCAACTTTCCCAATGATTACTTCTCTCTCATTAGAGGTTACTCTTGGCACAAAAAGCAAATAAAAAGGATAAGGAGCGGTTATTATGGAGGTAATAACTTTCAAGACTCAGCTAAAACTTTTGGGTTATCTCCCAATAAGTACTTTTCTTTAACGCCTTTAAGTTAGGCATAAGAAGCAAGAAAAAGAATCAAGTGTTCTCAAATGAAGAAGCATTGAGAGCAAATTTTGTTTTCATCGGAGAAACAAAAAAGATCTTCTCTCTATTCTTAGGGAAGTGTTCTATACTTTTCTTGAGTGAGAATTTATATTTAATGGTGCCTTCTTTCATATCAATAATGGCACCAACAGTTCTAAGAAAAGGTCTTCCCAAAGTAATAGGACAAGAAGCATTGCATTCAACATCCAAAACATAGAAATCAACGGGGACATAGGCATTGTTAACCATAATAAGAACATCAGTAATACTCCCCATGAGTTTCTTTTTAGCATTATCATCAAGTGGAACATTCAAATACCAATCTTCAAGAGGTGGCAAATCAAGCATATCATAAATCTTTCTAGGCATAATAGAAACACATAGCTTTGAAATCAAAATCATTCACTTTCATATTAATGATGGGTTCCCAACCATCTTCTTGTTTTATAGGAATAGAAGCTTTATGTTTCCTCTTTTCTTCTTTAATCTCTATGAGAGCATCAGTAATGTGTTTTAAAGGCCATATTCATAGAACTAGCATTAGGACTTCTAGCAAGCTATTGTAGGAACTTAATAACTTCAAAGATATTGCAACCATCAAGATCAAAATCATAATTATCATCTAAAGAAGTAGAACTATTGCTAGCTTCAACATTAGTGGTAGTGATAGTAGAAACACCAATGTTTCTAGCAATTTCATATTCTCTTTCCCACGTAGCATGCAATTTAGCTAATAGTCTAACATTTTCATCAATTCTAACTTGTATGGCATTAGTAGCAGCAAAAGGATTATCAATAGTTTCAGGTTTAGCATCCATTTTATTCAAAGAAGATTGAGCTTCAGCCAATGATGCTATATTTCTTTCAGCATTATAGAGTTTCTCCTCAATAGTTTTATTGAAAGCAGTTTGTTTACTAATAAAGTCTTTAAGCATAACTTCAATTTTAGAGGGAGCACTCCTATTATTGTTGTAGGGATTTCCATAAAAATTACCATTGTTGGGAGGATATGGCCTATAATTGTTGTTACCAAAATTATTCTTATAGGCATTGTTGCTAAAATTGTTATTTCTTATAAAGTTCACATCAACTTGCTCTTCTTGAGCAACCAAAGAGGCCAAGGGAACATTATTTGGATCAATATGGGCTTTCCCATTAACAAGCATAGACATAATAACATCAATTTTATCACTCAAGGAAGAGGTCTCTTCAACAGAATTTACCTTCTTACCTTGTGGAGCTCTTTCAGTATGCCATTCAGAATAGTTAACCATCATATTATCCAGAAGCTTTGTTGCAGCACCCAAAGTAATGGTCATAAAGGTACCTCCAGCAGTAGAATGCAATAGATTTCTTGAAGAATAGTTCAATCCTACATAAAAGGTTTGGATAATCATCCAAGCAGTCAGTCCATGAGTGGGACAATTCTTTACCAAAGATTTCATTCTTTCCCAAGCTTGAGCAACATGTTCATTATCAGATTGTTTAAACTTCATTATTTCACTTCTCATAGATATAATCTTTGGAGGAGGATAGTATTTTCCAATGAAAGCATCTTTGCATTTAGTCCAAGAATCAATACTATTCCTAGTTAAGGAATTCAACCATTCTTTAGTTTTTCCTCTCAAAGAGGAAGGAAACAATTTGAGCTTAATAATATCTCCATCTATATCCCTATGCTTTTGCATCTCACAAAGTTCAACAAAGTTATTTAGATAGGCTGCATCATCTTCATTACAAATACCAGAAAATTGTTCTCTCATAACAAGATTGAGTAAAGCAGGTTTTATCTCAAAGAAAGTAGCTTCAGGAACAGGTGGAGCAATAGGTGTGCTCATAAAATCATTGTTGTTGGTGCTAGTGAAGTCAGACAACTTAGTGTTTTCAAGAGTAGTCATTTTTTTGTGTTTTTAATAAAGAAACAAGCAAACAAAGCAAAAAGTATACTTAGCAAAACAAAAATAACAAAGTAAAGAGATTGGTTAGGAGCGACTCCCCTTGTGAAGATGTCCTTGACTCCCCGGCAACGGCGCCAGGAAATCACTTGCTGACTCGTATACTAACGAGCTCATTGGGGAACCCCAAGAGGAAGGTATGATGAGCACAGCAGTAAGTTTCGCTCAGTTATGAAAACAAGGTTATCAATCCAGTGGGAGCAAGGAAACACCCCAAAGGTGTTGCTAGTTGGACTTTGGCAGGGCGCACTACCGACGTCAGCAGCAACGTGGAGACCTGCACAACAGAACCATAGAAATCTGCCCCCAACTTACGATGAGGTTGTCAATCTCACCGGTTTTGCTGAAAACAAAGGATTAAAATTATCGAGTGGAAGAAAGTAGTAGTTTGCAGAAAGTAAACACAAAACAGTAAATAGTTGATTGATTGTAAACGAAAGGACCGGGGTCCATAGTTCACTAGTGGTGGCTCTCCTTAAGATAGACAACATGTTGGGTGAACAAATTACAGCGGGGCAATTGACAAACATCGAGAAAGCATACAAGCATATACTAATCATCTTGACTCCTTTGAGATTGATTGGGCATTACAACATTGTACATAGACCGCCATCCAACTGCATCTATGACTAATAATCCACCTTCAGGTTATCATCCGAACCCCATCCAGTATTAAGTTACAAGCAACAGATAATTGCATTATGAATTGCGTGTAAAGTAAACAATACGATTGTTCTATGAACAAAGGATTGTTGTTTTCTCCCTAGTAGCAACAGCACATCTACTGCCTTAGAGATTTCTATCACTTCCCTAGGTTACTAGAGGCATGAACCCACTATCGAGCATAAATACTAACTCTTGGAGTTGCTAGCTACTTGGCCAAGATAGCTACTAACAACAGAAAGCATGCAAGATCACAAATAACAAAGACACGATAGAATCAATAATCAATCTGAAATAGCATCTCAATATCCATCGGATCCTCGCAAACACAACATGTAGGATTACAAATAGATGATCTTGATCATGAACGGAGCTCACAAGATCTAAACATGATAGCACAAAGGAGGAGAACCAACCATCTAGCCACTACATGGACCCGTAGTCCAGAGATGAACTACTCACGCAT
Organism: Avena eriantha; assembly: GCA_910589775.1. Classification (NCBI taxonomy): domain Eukaryota; kingdom Viridiplantae; phylum Streptophyta; class Magnoliopsida; order Poales; family Poaceae; genus Avena; species Avena eriantha. Next base: position 128,352,356 of record OU342741.1, on the reverse strand, counting down.
CACAACGGAGGCTTGCATGATGAAGAAGGAGCTCCAGGGTGAATTCCCCTCTCCGGCAGGGTGCCGAGAAGAACTTTAGATCCCTCCCGATCCAGGGATGGAGACGACGGCGGCTACAGACTCTTTCGTGGAATTTTGATCGGGTACTTAGGGTTTCTGTATCGGAAGCATCTTATAGTTGGAAGGGGAGGCCGAGGGAGTGCCTAGGGCGGCCAGACCACCCCCTGGCGCGGGCCAGGCTGGGCCACGTGGCCAGGTGGTGTGGCGGCCCCCTGGCCCCACTCAGTCTCGTATTCTGGCTCCTTGTCTCCCTTGGTGAAAATTTGACTTTGGCTTTTGTCCCGTCCAATTCTGAGAATATTCATTTTCTGACTTTCCTGGAACCAAAAACAACAAAAAACAGGCAGCTGGCACTGTGGCTCTTTGTTAATAGGTTAATCCAAGAAATCATATGAAAAGTACTCCAAAGCTGGAACAAAACATAAGAAAGTAGATAAAACCAAGCATGGAACATCAAAATTATGGATACGTTAGCAACTAGATCTAGATCTCCATCAACACCATCAAGCCATCCAATCAAGAAGAGGAGGAGAAGGAGGACGCCTCCATCACCACGCCGACGCCACCATCACTGCTACATCATCACCATCTCCATCGCCGCTACTCCTTCATCCTTCCCCATCATGATCTTCGTGATGGGTCGTAACATGGCTTGAACCCCCTTTTATTAATGTTATGACGATTTGAGTAATTGAAGTGTGGTGTGTTCTTGTTAATTAATATGTTTGTGCTTTCTCTTTACATTGTTCTATTCATGATATTACTCTAGTGATTGGAGACATCCAATACATTGTTGAGGAATTTACTAGGAATTCACGGAGTGTCACAAAACTTATCATTAGTCTCTACTCGTTCCATGGGCTTGACAAGTCCGTGGGTAGAACTAATAGGCTATTTGTTATAAGTGATTTGCGCAGGCAATAGCAGCTTAGGATGCACCGCCCATTAAGATTTAATTTCCTCAAGATCACTCATGATATAGATAGGTACAGTGTTGTGAATTGCTTGACTCCAAAGTGACATATGGGATATCTTGTTACTAGCACACTTGCTTAGTAGTACGGTTGTCCATAGAACTTAATGCCTTTGCTCTAGTTTACCTTGATTGGTCTTGTTACCTTAATACACTATTCTCTTACGGATGACGCATGTCCGAAGAGGGTGTGGACAATTGAGTTATCTAGTTGCCACTTACCAATGGTGGGATACAACGGATATGAGGGACCGCCACAATTATAGTTAACAGCTATTCCATAAGCACTTATCATGCACACTGGTATACACAACATTACTTGAGGAATCATAGCATTAATATTTATCTCATTGCATTCACCTATTTTCAGTTTTACTTTTGTTCTAGTTTTCTTCTAGTTCTAGCAGTAGTTATTACCAAACATCTTAAGTTCATTTATCCTAGAAACTTATAGAATAGGATATTTCCAAACCACGGTTTGGGTGGGTCGTGCTCGCCGATCTCCCATCGGGACAAACTCTTAAATATTTACTGCTACAAGTACTGCAATAACCCTATTTTGGTGCAGGAATCTAGACCCATCAATATGCATAGTGATGTCACCGTTAATCCCAAGTAAATCCCTCACATACAGCCGTACAACCCCTTCTGACACTTGGGTTCCCAACCTGCAGATTAGTCATTACTCATACTCCCTATACCTGGCTCAACCTTCCGGGTCTTGGGTACCTGACAAGTCCTTGGATTGAGGCAAGAGAGGATACAATAATCATCATATCATACAAACTAATACTTAATCCCTTCTATGATAAATAACATGCACAAAAGCTACATGGCTAGGTCGAAGCCCTTAGCCCAAGGAGGATTACTCACACATAGATATGAAATCAAAGATCATAAACATTGCAATGGGAATCATGAGATTGATAGCAAATAGTCTTATAATGTCGCCAATCGAAGATGAGATCTACTATTACAAGTGGTGGAGTATGGCTATGGTGGTGGAGAATGGTTTAGATATTAGATCTAAGTCTATTCCTCCGGCGGTTCTTCCGTGTTGTGGATGCAGGGTTCTGGTGGCGAGGGGGCGAGGCAGAGCTCTTTTCTCGTCGCCCGAGGCTTCTTTATATAGGGGTCCCTTCACGAAAGTTGCTCTGTTTGACCTAGCGGTGGCGGCGGAAACTATACAGCCGGAATTTTATTTCCGACGTATAGTTGGTCGTTAAAGCGTCTGTCTCCACTTGACGACTCCTGGTTTCTTTGGGTTGTTGGAAATATCGTATCTTTGACTTCAATATAGTGATTGCTATCATCAAACGTCATTATCTGCGCGGGGAAAAATAACAAGAAATGATTGCATACCCTTTGATCATTAGGCATTAGTGACAGGGTTTAGACAGATATTTCATCAAAAATATGAATAATATCTAGTTTAAATATGGACGTAGATGGCTATATTTCAGAGCCATCAACCTTCCCAAACTTAAACTTGATCGTCCTTGAGCAAGAAAACCAAAATCAAAAAGGAACTCAGCATTTAAACTGAAATAACGGGTTGATGATCTTACTCATGATTGGTAGTCTCATATTTCCTCCACTTCATTAATCTGAAAAACTTTAGCATAGATAGAGTAATGGCAAGCATATCATATGGGTTTTATGCATCTTCATAGCGCAATAAAATTATTGTTAGCATGGATGATTCAAATGAGTGAACTTTATTCCATGTCATGTAATCAACTCATAGGCTTGCCTTTGAACAATAAAGTATAATCATGTAAAATTGAGAGTGTGAGAGTTATCATGAAAAGCATATACACTAGAGTATCTCAATTCTCCCACATCAATAAATCAAGACTTTTCAAGTACTACTTTACCACTCATTGTCCTTCCAGAATTTCAGTTCTTAAGTAATCGAGAGCATGCCAAAAAATAGTTTATTGGGCTGTGATGGACACTCGTGGCATCACTAAGGTTTTTGTTCCTTTTCACAATGATTACTCATATCTGCCAGAGGTGTGATTCCATCATGAACACAGCTACCCGAGAGTGCCAAGAATCTTGCCCACTATAGCATTGCTGCTACATGTGTTTAATCAACTCATAGCCGAAATCTAGAAGTTTCCTCCATGAAGATCGTAGGCTAGCGGAGTTGTTGGCATCCCATGAAGTTTGACACACATAAAGATATATCATTCTTATGATTAACAAGTCAAACTTTGACATGCTCACAAAAACCGCTAAACATTAATTCAATCGGACAAATCCTTTTAAAGAGAGTTATCAAGTCAATCATTATTTTTTCCGTGGTGCTGAGTGTCTCTAGAAATAATCCTTCAATACTAAACACTATAACACCCAAGCCTTCCATTGTGAGACCTTTTATTATTACAATTGTTTAGCAAATTTTTAGGCAAGACTTGGTTAACTACAAGAGCTGGAACAAAATGTACCCAACTAAATACATATCCAAAGAAAACTTTACTACAATATGAAGACTCACTCCACCAATATTATATCTCAACATTTACTACTAACTAGCATGGGTTTCTCAAACTTCAAAAGTAGAGAGTCATAAGGCATACCTATCATGTTTGGTTCCACTCTTCCCTTTTGATTTGTTTCTTGGAAACTCGAAGTCAATCACTCTTCCTGTAAATAGATGAGAACCTCTAGGCGGAAAGAAAAGAAAGAGGGAAAATAAAGATAAATGGAGAAATGTTTTTGTTGTTTTTAAGAGAGGGAATTTAAAGAATTGAAAATTGGCGGAAAAGCTCAGCTAGAAAATCTCAAAAACAAATAGAAATAACTAAAGATAAAGTGTTGGGGAAACCAACATGAGTGCTTATAAACTCGAATTAAAAACATAACATCGAAATAAAAGGAAATGAACGCCAAATAAAGATAATGAGGAAAACTTCCCCAAGCTTAGGCTTTTGCAAGCCCTTCAAATCATTGTGGTGGCGGGAAAAATTCGTTACTCCAGTTCGCAAATTGAGTTGATAAATTACTAGTTGTTCCTCGGAGGTTCAAGGAGAGGCTATGCATCCTCTCCACAGTCCCTCCAAGTTCTTGGAAGTCTTGGTATGTAGCAAACCGAGTTGGTGGCTGCTTCTCTTGATAAGGAACTTATTGCTCCTCTTCTTGGTCCTCATCCTCATCCGAAATCTCCTCCTCGGGTTGGTGTTACTCAACATGTAAGTCATATAGCAAACGTCCTTCCTCGATAGATAACAGGCCATTAGGCATAGGAGAGGGGTAGAGACGCCCAGTTCCAACAATATGCAAGTAATAAACACCACCTCTCCTAATGAGCAGTTCACAAGCCTTTAAAGTAGAGAAACCAACACGTCGCTCACCTAGCATAGGTTGCAACTCACTGTGAGACCAAGCACATGGCTTAATAGGATTGATAGAATACTCATATCAACAAGTTGTAACTTCTTTTCGAGAAGCTCATCCGAAAATAACTCTAAGGTTAAGCGTGCTTGCCACTACAAGAAATGTGTTATTCTACGACCTTCTAATAGTGACCATGAACAAAATCTTCATAGAGTTATGACGATTTCGCATCAAATGGTCGTAAGCTGTTCGGGGGTTCAAAACCTTAGAAAATTACGACGATTTTGCTTAAAAAATGTCATAGTTTCATTAGCTAAAATCGTCATAACCTATTGGATGTAGCCTACGATATTATTTATAGCTCACTACGATGGTTTAAAATCGGCATAGCCTCCAAATTAGGATAAATTGAAATGAGTAGTTTGCCACATCAGCAATTGCACTGCGTATCGTGTCTAGGTGTTAGTTTTTGACTACGTGTCATATCTTTGTGTCAGTATCTGCTGACGTGGCACTGTTTGAATCTAACAGGACCCATAACTATCCAAACTGACGCGTGGGTCCCATATCTGACCACATAGAACCACCAAACTGACATGTGGGTCCTATATTTGACCAAAGATTCGGTGCATCTCTGACCTGACATGAGGGTCCCATGTCTGAACTGATGCTAGCAGAAGGTTTTTTCCTATGTGAATATTTGCGCAAAAAGGGAGTAGCTGGGGAATCGAACTGACGACCAACATCCCAAGGGATATTGCTACTGCGCCTTACCGCCACAACACTCGAACGTTGGTGTCAAACAACTGCACACACCCCTTATCTTTTCTAATCGCCGGCTGGGCCTAGGCCTCAGTGGACCGAACCACAATTATTTCTCTTCTCGTAGTTGGGCCTAGATCATAGCAGATGGAATCCCCATATTCTTGTCCTTTTAAAAATAATTCTGCCGCTTTGGCCAGGCTTGACTAGTCCAACTTGGTCTGGTTAGGCTAGTATTTTTTTCTTATTTTCTTTTTCTATTTTCTTAATTCTTTTGTATCTTTTTCATAAGAAGTTCAAAACAACTGATTTTTGTTTCTAAATTTTTATAAAATTTATTAGATCATCTTAGGGTATTGATTTTTTTTAAAGTAGTGGATTTACTAATCCCACATTAGTCCATAGTAGAGACAATATCATAATTCAAAATATGATTTTGAAATTAGGGTTTTGGCTTCAAAATTGGGGTGACCCTCGCTAAACTTGCACTGGATCTCTAAAAAACATCATATTGTGAGTCTAAAAATGATTTTTTAAAAGATCATGAGTATCAGATCATGTACTTGTAGTTCAAACCAGACACACTTCCTACCGATTTGGTAGGAATTTGTCTTTTTCACCAGGGGTGGACAGAAAGCTTTGAGAACCCCCGGATGGGACATTTTCCATCTAAGGTGGTCTAGTATTTTCTAAAAATGGGGTGGCAGTATTTTTAAATTGAACATTTGGTGTTGCTTCACAAAACGCCCCGATTTTGGCACTCGAAAAATAGAAAATGGCTTTTCCGTGTGACGAAAAGGAAAACTTCCTCCTGCAACAATGTTCGTCATCCCAAGATGCACATGCGTGCATAATATGGGTACATTATCACAAACTATGTCGCGATTCTAGCCATAACACTAATCGTTTGGCCCGAAAGCCATGAAACCTCAAACATGATAAGTCATTTGTGTGAAGGTTTTTTCAAGATGCAATCAATATACCAAGTTTGGTATTTTTATTGCAACTATGTCACATAATATGACACCACACGAAGGATTGACATTGTTTGGACCGTTTCTGAATTTTTATGCCTGTTTCAAAAAAATCCGTTTTAAACTATGGTCAAAACGGCGGCCATGAAGATACGGGTTGAGCCTCGCTAAACTTGCATCGGATCTCTAAAAAAACATCATATTGTGAGTCTAAAAATGATTTTTTCAAAAAATCATTTTTATTAGATCATGTACCTGTAGTTCAAACCGGACAAACTTCTTACCGATTCGGTGAGAATTTGTCTTTTTCACCAGGGGCGGACAGAAAGCTTTGAGAACCCCTGGATGGGATATTTTCCATGTAAGGTGGTCTAGTATTTTCTAAAAATGGGGTGGCAGCATTTTTGAATTGAACATTTGGTATTGCTTCATAAAACGCCCCGATTTTAGCACTCGAAAAATAGAAAATGGCTTTTTCGTGCGACGAAAAGGAAAACTTCCTCCTACAACATTGTTCGCCGTCCCAAGATACACATGCGTGCATAATATGGGTACATTATCACAAACTATGTCGCAATTCTATCCATAACACTAGTCGTTTAGCCCGAAAGCCATGAAACCTCGAACATGATAGGTCATTTCTGTGAAGGGTTTTTTGAGATACGATCAATATACCAAGTTTGGTATTTTTCCTTCCAACTATGTGACATAATATGACACCACGCGAAGGTTTTACATTGTTTGGATCATCTTTGAATTTCTTATGCCCGTTTCAAAATTTTCCTATTTCAAACTATGGCCAAAATGACGGGCATGAAGATAGGGGATGAGCCTCGCTAAACATGTATTGAATCTCTGAAAAAATAGCATATTGTGAGTCTAAATATGATTTTTTTCAAAAAATCATGAGTATCAGATCATGTACCTGTAGTTCAAACCAGACACACTTCCTACCGATACAGATCCAGGATTTTACTAAGTGTTAACGCATGTCCGAGAAGGGGGCCACACATGTGTCCTACACATGGCACCTACAAACCTTGCACCACTCTCACACACATATTCTAGGGACACATGCAAGTTTTCATGTGATTTCGACGCTCCGGTGGTCTTCCTCTGGCGAAACCATAGATCGGGGGCATCAGATCGTCTACCCCTATAGCTATTTCCGTACGAGGATAGCCCGGTGGACCTTTCTATTTTTTTGGTTTGTTTAGGAAATATGTACATGGAAAGCAAAGGTTAGGCCAATTTTTCCATAAGATAGGCCCCGGTTGTCCCGCGACGGGAGATTCCACGTACAGATCCAGGATTTTACTAAGTGTTAACACATGTCTAAGAAGGGGTCACACCTAGGGCCTACACATGGGACCTACCAACCTTGCACCACTCTCACACGCATATTCTAGGGGCACATGCAAGTTTTCATGTGATTCAAACGCTCTAGTGGTCTTCGTCCGGTGAAACCATAGACTGGGGGCCCCTAATCGTCTACCCCTATAGCTATCTCCGTACGAGGGTAGTTCGGTGGACCTCTCTATTTGTTTTGGTTTGATTAGGACATATGTACATGGAAAGCAAAGGTTGGGCCAACTTTGCCACATTCTAGGTCCCGGTTGTATCGCGGCGGGAGCTTCCACGTACAGATTCAAGATTTTATTAAGTGTTAACGCATGTCCGAGAAAGGGGTCATACCTGGGGCCTACACATGGCACCTACCAACCTTGCACCACTCTCACACACATATTCTAGGTGCACATGCAAGTTTTCATGGGATTACGATGCTCCGGTGGTCTTCCTCTGGTGAAACCCTAGACCGGGGCTCCTGGATCGTCTACCCCTATAGCTAACTCCGTACGAGGGTAGAACGGTGGACTTTTCTATTTATTTTGGTTTGTTTAGAACATATGTACATGGAAATCAAAGGTTGGGCCAACTTTGCCACATTCTAGGCCTCGGTTATCCCGTGGTGGGAGTTTCTACGAACAGATCCAGGATTTAACTAAGTGTTAACGCACGTGCGAGAAGGGGGTAACACCTAGGGCCTACACATGGCACCTACCAACCTTGCACCACTCTCACACACATATGCTAGGGGAACATGCAAGTTTTCATGTGATTCCGACGCTTCGATGGTCTTCCTCCGGCGAAACCCTAGACCGGGGTCCGGATCATCTACCCCTATAGCTATCTCCGTACGAGGGTAGCCAGGTGAACCTTTCTATTTGTTTTGGTTTGTTTAGGACATATGTACATGGAAATCAAAGGTTGGTCCAACTTTGCCATAAGATAGGCCCCGGTTGTCCCGTGGTGGGAGATTGCACGTACAGATCCGGAATTTTACTAAGTGTTAACGCATGTCTGAGAAGGGGGTCACACCTGGGTCCTATACATGGGACCTACCAACCTTGCACCACTCTCACACACATATTCTAAGGGCACATACAAGTTTTCATGTGATTCCAACACTCTAGTGGTCTTCCTCCGGCGAAACCCTAGACCGGGGCCCCGGATCGTCTACCCCTATAGCTATCTCCGTACGAGGGTAGCCCGGTGGACCTTTCTATTTGTTTTGGTTTGTTCAGGACATATGTACATGGAAAACAAAGGTTGGGCCACCTTTGCCACATTCTAGGCCCCGGTTCAGACGCTCCGTCTTGGCCCAAGAAAACCATGGCTCGGCCCAAGAAAACCTAGGCTCAGCCCATGTATATCTGGTGGGTTAGGTTTGTTTAGGTTAAATACCCCTCCTCTCTCATTCCACTCCGATGCCTCCTCCTCCTGCCCAAAGCAGCTGCCGCCACTGCTCGTCTGAAGCAGCTGCCACCCAAAGCCACCGCCCGCCCGAAGCTGCCGCCACCCGGAGCCCCTCGCCGACTCGAAGCCGACGCCACACGAAGCCGCCCGCCGTCGCCACCCGCAGGTAATCTCCAAGCCCATTTTTTTGTTAATTAGATGCATTTCGGAGCAACCACACTTCGAAATTTGTTCTTTTGATCAAATGCATACTTTAGGATGCCCAACCTACGTGCTCGTCCTCAAGTCGAAGGCAACGCCGGAGGACTGCTGGCTCCACCGGGGCCGGAGATGTCCAAGCCTGGGCTCCGCCGGGCTGGCACTGGGAGGTGCTACCTTCCGGGAACCGTAGCTTGGTGAGGAATGCGGGTCCCGTCGTCGACCCGGAGCTTGTTTGGTGGCAGTCGATTGGTCCACTATCGGTGCAGAGGGAGTCGGCCCCCGAGGAGGTGGTACGGAATCGTGCCAGGGAGGAGGACGAGGACGTCCGTCGCTATATGTATGTGTTGAAGGTCAGGTTCTCCAATACATGGAAGGTTCTTCAGGGATCTCACCCGAGATATGCTCGTGTGATGGTTCCTTCTCTTTGGGTGTCCACCTCCTGTGGCTTAATACCTGGAAGTCGGCTTCTAGTTTGATTAAGCGAGATGTATTAGTGATATTATCGAATTTGTAGTAGAAAACTATGTCGAGAACTTGAATAAGATAACTAATATCTTGATTGTGGATGCTGGATACGAAGATTCGCAACATAATTTCATGTGGGCGTGGAGACAGCTATTCTGAGGATACGAATCCGTCAAATTAATAAAAAAATAGAACATTGTTTAAATAATTGGTTATAATAACTAAGTACAGATAAAATGCAAGTTAATAAATAGGAAAAAAATAAAAAAGGAGCTACGCCGAGAGCCACCCTCGGCGTAGGGCTAGCAGGAAAATTAGGAGAGGGAAAAGAAAATGGACGGAGCTACGCGAGGGTGGCCGTTGGCGTAGAGCTAACGTCGTCACGGACCGGCGGGCGTAGGCCAGACTAGGTCGGGCTACGCCGATGGCATTTGTACGCCGAGGGCAGCCGTCGGCGTAGCTGGGCCCTACGCCGCCGGCTGCGGAGGGGAGCTGGCCTGGATGGTGGCTACGTAGACGGCCCGACGTTTGGCCGTCGGCGTAGCTCCCGGCCCTCAGCGAAGCCATCTATTCTTGTAGCGTGCATCTGTACCTGGGTTCATATTTGTATTTTCGATCGTGAATATCGAGAGCGGACAAATTGGTTCCTCATTGAAGAAACTTGTGAATGCAGCACCGAATGAATAACCTTTCCTGCCGTGGCAAGCAAGGACTCGAGGAACCGGAAACGTTTCGTCTTAAGGCGGCATCATGCAAAAAGGGGACGCTACGGTCACTTCATTGATGTGCATCGTCGTCGTTGTAGTGACAGTCTACTGTGTACACCGCCTCGAGATCCACCGCCACCTCCGTGTGATATATGCACACGCTTGATTGCTCGTGTATGCTGGTATGGGAAGCTACTCCGTTGCTGTAGAAATATGACGGGATCTTTATACTACTCCCTCCGATCCAAATTAATCGATTCAAATTTGTCTAAATTCGGATGTATTTAGCACTAAAACATGTCTAGATACATCCGAATCTAGACAAACCTAAGTCAATTAATTTGGATCGGAGTGAGTACTAGATCGTTATGGTTCTCTGAAAAGTGGTCACCACGGCATAATTTGTTTTCCTGTTTGCTAGACCCACTCCAGATTTAGTGCCAGGGCTATCTACATTTAATCGCCCGATCAGAACGATTAATACACAGTACCAGGAGTACCGATGGTGATTTGGCTGACAATTCGAGAACGATCAAATACCAGGACCAAATCAAGCTGTCGGTACTTGTCAGATAGACAGATACTACGGGGAATGATTGGATCACAGACACCCCACATGGTAGAAAAGAATAGTCGTGTTCTGATACGCCAAGGCACGTACCCTTTTTTTCCACTGATTGTTAGGCTTGGGCTACTGGACCGTTGAACTCGCTGGCAAGTTGATTGCGGTACCGACGTCGAGGTCGAGCCCGTCTCCTTTTTGACCGAGACCTTGCTTGCTGCACGTGTCACGGGAGGCCAGTTCATTTGACTTGGCAGGCACTAAAAGCAAAGGTCACATGCGTTGATGCATAGACAGATGGTGGCCAGTTTGAGGGATTCATGTCCAGGGAATGCATGTCCATGTCCCCTTGCTTGCTTGCTTAAAGAAACAGCGCCACCATTGACCCGTTGATTCCGGTATGTATCTGTGTATGTAAGCTGTCCTAGTCACCGGCAGTTCCCCAAATAAAACGAAAATCACACGAAAATATAGCACTTGATATGTTGGAACAATCTGCTGCCGTGGATTACCGCCTCGAGGTGACGGGGAGATTCCATGGCACCGACGGACGCGCCGGTCCTGTCCTGCCCTGGCCGGATTAGTTTAGGAGCAGAGCAGTACGGCGGTGGGCTTGATGGGGGCCATGTCCTCTCGGCCGTTGGAGGAAGGAAGCAAACAGGCTGGTTCTTGTGTGACAGATAAGGTGGGTGCGCAGTGAGTGCAGACAAGGGGATTTTGTCTCGTCTGACGTTGCCAATCTTGGAAGGGCACGGGGCGTCTGGGAATGTATGATAGTGTCGACGGCGATAGTTTGATGGCGATCGGGGCAGGTCGGCCGGTCATACCGTCACAGTGCCGCCCGGCTACGCCGGAAGGCAGTACTGTGAATGGTATATGCTCACCACGCCATCCTTTTTGCCACTTGGCAGCATATTAGGCGGTGTCGTGTCAGTATTCAGGAGGAAGACCATCTAAAAAAAAGTATACAGGAGGAAGAAAAACTATTTCACATTTTCATGGGTACGTTTGGTTCATACCCAAACCAAACGATGCCTTAGAGCATCTCCACTAGCCTTCCTAAAGGGCCTTTTTAGGAACGGCAAAAAATCGTTGAGTCGCGTTCCCAGCGCCCAATTTTCGTCGGATTTGGCCCATTTTATATCTGGGGTTCCCAGGCCGAACCCGGGATGTTGGGAACCGTCTGGGAACGCCGGATGAACAGAATTCGGCGGAAAAAAACCGCGTCGGTGGCCCCATCCTGTCAGCGTGTGAACCGACTCATCCTCATCCCGTCGCCTCAGCTCCCGCGACGGACCGCCGGGAGGCGGACGCCTGTCTCCTCAGCCAAGCGTCGCCGTAATGGCGCGCCACCGCCAGCCCACCTTCCCGTCGTTTCCTTTTTCCCGCCCACGCTGCTACACCTCTCCCGCCTTCGCCGCCCTTTCCTCTTTCGACTATAAATGTCGGCGCCTTGGCATCTTCCTAGAGCACACACTCTCGCCTCCCATTCCCCCACCCACAAGCTCCACTTTCGGCGACGAGAAGAACAGCACGACGATGGCGAACGGCTTCGGCAGGCCTTCTCTGTAGTCGTGGGAGGCACGGCTGCTCTACGAGGCTGGCTAGGACTTCCGGTGTCTGCTGACATGGAAGCTCAGCATGGGCGGCGTGCCCGTGCCACCGGTGCCAGAGGGCGAGCAACTCGACGAGGAGATCCAGGCGGCCATCGCTGCCATGGAGGATCTGGAGCTCGCTGAGGACCCCGACAACCTCATGTTCTAGAAGAACCACTTCGCCGAGCGCCGGAACCAAGAACTGGCGGTGCATGAGGGGGAGGCCCGCCGCCGAAGCGGCACAATGCCGCGGGATGGCGTCGGTGGTGGGGCGCACCAAGGCGAACGCTGGCGGCCGTGCTCGAGCACATCACCGCCGGCGACAGCACTAAGCTGCACTACCCTCCGTGCTAGCCACTGTAGGCCGCCCGACGTCGCACGACGGCCACTTGTCTGCCGAGGAGGATGGGCGGCATCTCGTCGTCGTCCTCGGCCTCGACATCACGTTCATCGGGCTCGGTGCCGACACTATCGATGCGTCCAATGGTGCTCCGCCCGGTGAAGCGGGAGGCTGAGTCGTCTGCGTGTTCGCCGCCACGGACGAGGTCACACGACATCGTCATCAACGAGCTGCGCGCGTCGTCGCCGCCTGTTTGCCACCTTCGTCTCTCTAGGCCGAGGCAGCATGCGCCAAAGACGGAGCAGGTGGAGTAGGCCATCCCTGTCGACGAGGACGTGTTCATCCTCAAAATTGCGATGGAACGTTCGTTGAACGACGTTCCGCTGATGCCGGCCCCCAACGCATGTGCCTAGTCTAAGGCAGTCTAGGAGGAGGAGGAGGTCGAGCGCGTCCGGCGCCTGCAAGAGCAGGCTGATCACCAGGCCACGCTTGGTGCTCATGGCAGTGCGCCTACCGGGGCGCGCCACTTGTCGTCCTCGATGACGACGACGGAGACAAGGGCAGGTTGTCGTCAGAGCCACGGTGATGCCGGCTAGGCCAGCTCTCGTTCTCCGCAGCCGCCAAGCGACGACGACGATGGCACACAGGACGCCGACTACACATCGTTCCATCGCCACTTCGGCATGTGAACGATGTGTCTGGCGTCATCGGCATCGGCATCGGTGTTGCGTAGTAGTTAATTATGGTTTTTCTAAGTTTTTTAGCCTACCGCAGTCAAAATTCGGGTATATGTCCGAATTTGATATAATCTGTATGAAACTCGCCTATATTTTAATGAAATCATCTATATTCGTTTCAATTTCGCCGTGTTTGTTCGAAATTTGGCCAAACGCGGGAACTCGGTCCGGGAACGCGAGAGTGAAAAACTGGGAGTTCCCAGTCCGAAGGTTGCATCCATCCGACGCTAAAAAGCGTCGGAATTGGGTCCGAGAACACCGGGCGAGTGGAGTTGCTCTTATCTTAGCAACTCTGTAGGTAGCAGATAACCAACTTGTGTTAGGAGGGCAGTGATACCCAATCCACTAGGGATCAAACCACATATTCGATGTTTTGGTGTCTCATAAAAAAGCAGAATACTTTTTACTGGGAGAAAACGTTATACTTTTTACTGGGAGACAATGTTCCCGTCGACAGCAAGATGTCCGTGGTGATTTCTTAAATCTCAAGATCCGTGAGATCAATATCTCAAACTCAGTATTTCAGAGGTGCTCATATGAATACGGTGTGCATGCATGCGGTTATAGGTGTGAGTGTATGCTCGTATTTGTGAGCGTCTATGTTGTACAGTAGTGGGTTTCGTAAAAAAAAACTTTAGAGACAGTAACAGATCCGTAAACTTTTTGAAACCTGGACAAGCATGTCTAATATGTCTTTTTGGGACAAATATAAGAGAACTAATTTAAATGAAGGGATACCAAATCATGTAAGCAAACTACGGTGCCCGGTGGCAAGTCTGCGGTCGCCCGAGCTAGAGGAACCTTAGGTCTGCTTATGATTGTGGGCACGATGGGTAACTTTTTTTTCTTATAGAACAGTTTATAGGTTCCAAACCGGTGAACCTTAGGTCTCCTTTTGTAAGTCTATTTTTTTCACCGAGAAGCGAGATCGCAGTACAAATTCAGAAACTGGTACGGAGGTGTTTCCCGAGCTTATAGCTCAACAACCCGAATGTGTCAAAAAAAACCGAATCGGTATACCCAGTTGCCCATGTTTTCATTTCAATTTACAACAGATGCCACATGCAGAGATAACGTTTCAGCCATAATAATAGAAAGAAAAAAAAGCAAAACCCGAAAATGTTTCATCGCTATGCCGAATCGAGCTCCTCCCGCATCGAGACCATGGAGGCTTGCTAGGGTTCCTCGCTATCCCGCGGCCGCCACCCCAACGCTATCCCCACCGGCGCCTCCGCCGCCGCCTCAGACGCTCGCCCCTGCCTGATACCTTCGATCCGGATTACAGATGTAGTATAGCTCTTTTTTTCTACTAGACTTAGGTCTCCTCGAGAAGCAGAAAGCGTAGTGAAGTTATTTTAACGGACCTTCGGGGGTTTTAGAATTCCTTTTATGTTTTTACCGGACCAAGAGTTTGCTGTCTTTTGTTATTGTCGATGATGGAGAGAGAGGGCCTAGGGCTTTCGGTTTCACCTGTAGTTGTGCAAAACATCTGATGAAAATAAAAGATAATAATAAAAAATTTATGTAATTGTTAGAGCAAGATAAATTATATGTGGGAAGTGCATCCATAATTACTATTGTCTCTGCAACCGCTTATAGCAATAACCTAGTCTCATCCATAGAAGAAAGAGAACTAATGATATGCATAGTAACATCACCGTTAATCCCAAGTAAATCCCTCACATACAACCATACTACCCCTTATGTCACTTAGGTTCCCAACCTGCATATTAGTCATTACTCATACTCCCTATACTTGGCTTAATCCTCGGGGTCTTGGGTACTTGACAAGTCCTTTGATTGAGGCAAGAGAGGATACAATAATTATCATGTCATACAAACTAATATATGCCCCCATCTATGATTAAATAACATGCACGAAAGCTATATGGCTAGGCCGAAGCCCTTAGCCCAAGGAGGATTACTCACACATAGAGATGAAATCAAAGATCATAAACATTACAATGGGAATCATGAGATTGATAGCAAATAGTCTTACAATGTCGCCAATCAAAGATGAGATCTACTATTACAAGTGGTGGAATATGGCTATGGTGGTGGAGAATAGTTTGGAGATTAGATCTAAGTCTATTTCTCCAGTGGCTCTTCGGTGTTGTGGATGCAGGGTTCTGGTGGCGAGGGGGCGAGGCAGGGCTCTTTTCTCGTCGCCCGAGGCTTCTTTATATAGGAGTACCTTCACAAAAGTTGCTCTGTTTAACCTAGCGGTGGTGGCGGCGACTATACGATCACAACTATACGGTCGGAATTTTATTTCCTCCGTATAGTTGGTCATGAAAGCGTCAGTCTTCACTTCACGACTTCTGGTTTCTTTGGGTTGTTGGAAATCTCGTATCTTTGACTTTAATGTAGTGATTCCCATCATCAAACGTCATTATGTGCGCAGGGAAAATAGCAAGAAAGGATTGCATACTCCTTTGATCATTAGACATTAGTGACAGGGTTTAGAGACATATTTTATCAAAAATATGAATAATATCCAGTTTAAATATGGATGTAGATGACTATATTTCAGATCCATCACTACCATCCTCGCCTATCCACCCGCAACAACCTCCGACGCCCGCCTCTCCACCCACTTAGGTCACGGTGTCGCAGCCGACGTGTCTTTGGACGCTCGATGATGTCCACCGCCTAGAGTTTCTACCGAATCTACATCAACTCAGACGTGTGTCGGCTCATGTCTGTGACATCAAGTGGAAGAATTAATGATCCGCGTCTATCTCTCTCGTGGCTGGAAGATCGCATGTGTGCTGGCGGTAGTCTGCTGATCCATGGATTTGTTGTTGCAACAGATACAACGTGTGATGTTTGGATAGTATCATTGCTTTCTCTGAATATTCTTCTCCTTGCACGCGGCATCGTCTCTTATGCAATATATCATGGTTGTGATTGACTGAATTTGTGTCTGATTTTATGTCAAGATTAGTTAGCCTTCAAAATCCAAAATGGATGGAACCCCATGCACACCATCTACTTCAGTTAGTGGTGTTGAGTAATCAGCTCTTGCTTTGTGATTGATGTGTACAGGAAAATACTATCTTGTTGATTTTGATATCTCGCCTCATTCAAAGAACATCGCTACCATGATCTGGAATTCCAAGGGGCACCTCCACAAAACATGATGAAGAGTTTCAACCATCTTCATTCCTGTCTATGAAATGCTGTTGAAAGAGCACTTGGCATTATGAAGAAGAAGTGGCGTATTCTGCAAAGAGTGCCACATTTTCACGATACTCTGATTCAAACGAAGATCATCACCATGTGTATGTGTTTGCATAACTTCATACTCACAGTAAGCTATATGATCAACATTTCCACAACTTTGAGCGAGACCCATATATTCACGAGGATAGCGCATCGTATACTATTGCAACCGCTTCCTATTCATCTGACAACGTCATAGGTGCACTACGACAGAGAATCATTGAATGAGTAATAGCTTGAGATGTTACTTTTATTGTAATTTCAAAATTGCATGACCTTTTATTTTATTTTGGCATGTCCTGAGTTATACTAGAACACCATGTTTTTTATTTTATTTGTACCTCTATTTCTACTTATAACTAGCGTACGTATACTATATATCGTTTTATTGAGTGGCCAGATCAAGTCCAAGGGCATAACAGACATCTCGTAACTCATTGCAGCAAATAAGCCAAAACAGCATAAGCTCAAAAGAAGTCTTCTGAGAGTTTCTATAAGCTTCCGCCCACCGCAGTTTCTCCCTACCGGAATCCATAAGCAGACTTATGCATAAGTAGAAGCCCAAATTAAATCACCCATCATTTGCGGAGGATTCAGCCACACGTAGATTGCCCAAGATTTGGCTAAAATTGCACTTTACCACACCGTCTTAGCTAGGGCTAGCCAAAATATGGGAACTAAACAAAACAAAGTCATGGTTCATGGATACATCGCTTACTTTCTTTTATCCCCGACTCCTCAAAAACCCTAGGAGTCGCAACTCAATCTCCTTCATCGATCGTTTCCCCCTCATTTGGCCGGCCTTGCTAGCATCAAGAGGGGGGGCAACCTAGTTTATGGGTGGAGCTTCTTAATAAAATATAGTTTTTAAGCAGTTTGCTGTCGGGTTTGGAGGTCTTCTTCTTCTTGTCCTTCGTGTCGATGGAGACAACAGCTGCTTCGTGTTCTTCAGTCATTCGTTCAACGACATGAGTTCTTTCCCGATGTCAATGGTCGTGTTGGAAGATCAAATTTCTTTAGGTATGGTTTTTTAGATCTAACTTCATCGAATCGATCTTGCATTTTTTGTTAGTTGTTGTGAGGAGGCTTGTCTTCAGAATATCTATCTCGGATGCTATGTCCTCGACAATGATGATTCGTACTCTCGTCTCCCCAGCTACATTGACCAGGCTGTTCGGTTCATATTCCATGAAATATTGGTATGGGTAATATTGTGGATGTCGGATGATTACTCTAATGGTTACACGCGTGCACGTAACCTTAGCACTGTGGTTTAAAGTAAAATTATCAGAGAACACCCGTCGGTATTTACAAGCCTATGCAATTTTTATACGGCTGCTTTTAGAAAAGCACAAGATTGTGTCATGAAAGTAGAAATAGTTGAAAGACCTGGATAATTTGCTAGTTTCATTTGTGGCTCAAATTAAAATTACGGGAGCACCTCCATTGGTATTTACAATCTGTGGTTTGGTACCTATGCCGTTTTTATGTGGCTGCTTTTGAAAAGCACAAGATTGTGTCATGGAAGAAGGAAGAGTTTGAAGATCTCGATGATTTGCAAGTTTCGTTTAAATTTTATTTTATAATTGTCGAAAATAGCTCATATACTTTTATCATGCAATATTTTCAACGACAAGTATATATGATACTGATTGTCAGAAAAATATCTATGGGTCATGGGCTGACCAATTTTGCTCTGGCCAGCTTTGGCTCAAAACCAAACGCACCCCATGTAACATTAGCTTTATGATTATATAAATATTCAAAAAATTGTTTTGCAAAATACCATCGATTTATTAATAATCATCAATTTTAATACAAAGAATCCTAAAAGTAATAAACATTACTAATAGGTACATGGGCATCTAGCGACGACTACTAACAGTAGCACAAGCCGAAGACGCGCTACCGTCCTCGCCTCTCCATCACCGGAGTCAGACAAAGCTTGTCATGGTAGAGATTGTTGTACTCCCTCTGTTTGGGTTAGGCCGTAGAACCATTTTACTGCAACCAAGGTAAAATTTGATTGGTTGCATTGACCGTAGAATAGCACACCAGTTTTCTTTCCTTTAGCCAATCACGCGGCTGCACTAATTGCATGCATGGAGAGAGAGTACTCCATTCTCCTGTGATCCCGCGCTTTCATTTATTTCAACCAATAATAGGGTGATAAGAATTGCATGCATGAGTGGTACCGCATGGGAGGAGATGTAGAGTAGAAAAGTGCATGAGCCCAACACGTCTAACCGAGGCTGATAACTACCTTCGGCCTAATAATCTCGAAAAACCTGGAATTGCTCTCCGGACTTAAAATTCTAAACAGAGGGAGTAGTAGACAGACGGGAAGTCGTCATGCTAAGGCCTCAAATAACCAGCGCACTAGAGCAGCAACCATCGCCAATGATAATATCCGTTGATCGGAAGAGAATGAACTGAACTCACACCAACAAACATGAAAACAAACTAGATCCTAGGAGTTCTGCCGGACACATGACTCCACGCATCCTTCGTCGATGCTAGATGCACCACTAGAGC
The DNA here is from genome assembly GCA_910589775.1 of Avena eriantha. Taxonomy (NCBI): domain Eukaryota; kingdom Viridiplantae; phylum Streptophyta; class Magnoliopsida; order Poales; family Poaceae; genus Avena; species Avena eriantha. The sequence goes on along the minus strand of OU342741.1, from coordinate 128,333,121 downwards.
GAGGATAGAGCGGCAGAACCTTATTCTAACATTAAGATGTAGTCGTTGTTGGGAATATGCACTAGAGGCAATCATGGTTGATGATATTTTCTAAAGTATTCATAAAGTAAAGTTGTCCTTGTATGAACATCAGATCTGTATCGCTGAATACGTGATTCAGTTGTGGAACTATGTATTCATGATTGTTTATACTAGATTGTCCTTGGTCATTGAGGTTGTGCTGGACACACAACTTAGACCAATGTACAAGTTGGCTGATGACACGGTTCCACTTGTCATGGGCATGGTGATACTATTTCAACTTACATTGATTCGGCTAAAGAGTTTAGCGCATCGGACTGACCCATAGTTGAGATGCAACGAGCATGTTGTCATTTGCAGTCTCAAGCAATAAAATCCTTTGACCGAGGTGATTGCATGATCCGAGTTTTGGATCGCCAACTTAGTTTCTATAAAACGCTCATCCGTAAATGGGCAGTTATAAAGGTAAATTTCAGGTTGGTTGTGAAGCAAGCTGCGTGACGTGGATTATCAAGATGGGATTTGCCCCTCCGTAATGGAGAGATATTCTTTGGACCCTCTCATGTGATATGATTCAGAAGCATAGCCATGCGCTACTCAGTTAAGTGTTAACTGAGGAGTTAGACTAAGAGTTAGTACAGTGAATCACATACCATGAAACGAGAAGAGAGTTAAGATATTAAAGGGATGGCAACTACTCGCCTATAGCTTAACATGTATATCGTGTGGCAAAGGGACTTGGACGAAAGTCACATTGAAGGTTCGTCTTGCAAGAGGCCACTACCATCTATCGACTTGAGACCGAGTGTTCATGGGAGTGAGTTGGATTCAGAGCCATGACAGTATACTTAGAGGAGTAGCTCATGTCGTGTTCAGGTGTACGTGAACCTAGGGTAAGGAGCCCATGTGGATTAGATCCATGTGGAAATTGGAATACGGTCTAGATAGGTCTCAAGCGTTGATCCCAACTAGGAGTGTATATATGTGGAATGACAAGAGATAGTCCTGACCTAGCCATCACTTTCTTCACTTCCATTTCGGGCTAGACAAGATCTAGCAATCCTCTGTCCGAAGCTCCTTCCTGTATGTGTGGATACCGGTAGAGGCGTTGCATGTGCGGCGCTGGATGCGAAGGTGTTCATGGGGATCTGGCAGAGGACTATCTGTGGGATCCGGAGGACTGTCCGTGGGATCGTTCGACACTGCTTCGACGCTCTACATCTACTTCTGCATCTGCACGTCTAGCGGTAATCTCGTGGCCTATAACCTGAGCTGGATCTTGAGTGTACCGCGCTAGGATAAAAGTTTTATTTATCTCTGCATGGCCCAATAGTCGTTGCCTCAATATCCCAAGAAAGACACTAAAAAAACCTAAACAAAGAACGAGAAACCTCTCGCCGTTGAGGGGTCGTGGTCCAACACACCCCCGAGGCCCCAAGGCTAGGGACGGCTCTATATTTTTTGCGGCCCTTGGGCGAAGTCGACAAAAGGGCCCCTAATGATAATATATATACGTGCGTATTACTAGATATATAGAAAATATATGTGCCAATTTCACTTGTAAAATATTTAAAAGTATATAACCACACGTTCATAGTCGAGATGTCTATAAATAATTGTCAAGCACTAAAGCATTGTGATATTTAGATAGAACAAATAAAAATGGTAGGAAAACATAACGTATTCCATGCAGCGAATACCTCAAAAGAAACTAGCCTCCAATGAGTTCATCGACAATTAAGCTTTAGTGCTTCGAAAAAAGCTTTTTCGTGTATTTCTAGATACAAAATCATCGAGGACATATCAAGATTAATGTTGTCCAATATATTATTCTCAATACAACACATAACCAAGCCATTCAATTTGTCTTGTAACATAGTTGACCTCATACAGTTCTTCAGTAACTTTATTTTAGAGAAACTTCTTTCATCTGAGGCCACTGTCAAAGGAGAAGTCAAAAGGATCTGATAGGAAACTAAGACATTTGGATAGCAATCTATGGCTGTAATGAATTGAAGAATCTCATACACTAACATCAAATTATTTGGCAAAGTTACTTGCAACACCTTTAACATAGAGAAAAAATCATCAAGATTGACATCACACGAATTCTCATGAGTAAAAGTTTCTACAAAAGTAGTGCAAGATTTCTGTAGATTAATATCATCCATGGACTTCGAATTCTTTGAGTTGAATAAGAAACTTGCAAGATTTCTGTAGATTAATATCATCCATGGACTTTGGATTCTTTGAGTTGAATAAGAAACTAAACACCTTTTCAAATTCCATCAACTACTCAAATCGACTATTCAATGAAGTAACTGTAGTGCCAAAAATGACAAGAAAGTAAGAAACTCTGAAAGATTCAATAGCTGACAACTGTAATTCTTCTTTTTCATCATTGATTTCATCAAAATGCTTCTTCCTTTTACTTTGACGTTTTGTACAAAATTTTGGCGCTATGTCCATAGAAGATGTAAGGTTTTTGGCACTTTTAATGCTAGTATTGAATCCTTCAACTCTGAACTTCTGAAAAAATTTAATAACCCCTTCAATGTGTTTGACAGTAGCATCAATGCACACAATTTTTTCCTGTAACTTCTTGCTCACCATATTTATATAAAATAAAATCTCATGCCAAATAACCATACCAACTAAAGTCTCAAATTTTCCATGTGCTTTGTACAAAGATTGAGCATCACTAACCATAGCTGGATCATTAGTAGAAACCTCCTCTAGTTTCTTTAAAGCTGATCTTACTTGGGCAGTTTGGAACCTTATAGGTTGCACACTCTTTATTCGACTCTCGCAATGAGTATCTGACAATGGTTTGAGAGTCATATTTAGATCAATATCAAGAAAAATCTTTCACCTCTTAGTAGAACATGCAAATAATACATATATACGTTGGATAATACCGAAAAATAAAATAGCTTGTTCACATGATTTTGCCATATCACAAAGAGTGAGATTCAAAGTATAACATGCACATGACATATATAATACATTCGGGTTTACTGTAAGCAAACGATTTTGAACACCCTGCTTTTTTCCCTTCATATTGGAACCATTATCATAACCTTGCCCCTCACATTAGCAACATCCAAGTCAAGAGCATCCAATGTATCCAAAGATACATTAAAAAGCCCCAAATCTAATGTGTCATCAACCTTTATGAACCCTAGGAAAAACTCCTCCACTCTCGGGATGTCACTTGATATATTGACACAACGAACAATTAGCGTCATTTGTTCTTCATGGATCACACCCGGGGTACAATCCAAGATAATAGAGAAATACTTGTCATCCTTGATGATCTTTAACATACCCATTCTCACAGCATCGGCAAGGAGCGATATCAACTCATTTTAAATGTTGTGGCCAAGATAATGATGATTAATTTCATTTTTTGAATGTGCCAAATATGTTCTTGCATCACATGATCAAATTCAACAATCATTTCAATCATGCGTAGAAAATTTCCATTACTATCTTGATACAACTTTCATTTGATCCTCAAAAGAACAAATTATGTTTTGCAAGAAACTTCACTACAGCAACTATTCTTTGCAAAACATGTCGCCACTACTCTTTTTTCCTTTGCAACTAACCGTTGCATGTCATCATCAATTGTTTGCTTTTTGCTTAACCTCGACCTTAGTTTATTCCATGTATTCATGTTTGTCAAATGCTCAACACTCTTCTCATGATCTTTGAGTCTTGGACTAAGACACTGTCAATCCCTCAATCCATCAGATGCTAGCAAGGACTTAGTCTTATTTTATTTGAACAACTTGCAGTAAAAACAATAAACTTTGTCCATTTCTTTAGAGTAAACTAACCACTTTCTATCAACAACCTCACGATTAGTATTCATAAGAAAAATGTCTACCTTTGTCATCCTTAGAGAACTCCAGACCCAATACTCTCACATGCCCCTTTTTAATAAAATATCACTTTTGTAATTATCAAGATTATCCCATGTTCTAGGATCATAGATAGATGAAAGAGAATCATCTTGTTCATACCATTAAGATCATCTTGTTCATCACCACTAGAATCATCTTGTTCATCACCATTTGAGAGAGTCACGATCGATCGTCAATTGGGATTGATCTCTCGGCAGGGCCCCTGCTCGTGACTAACTGACCAAGGCACCAGGACCAGGCCTGCTGGCTGCTGCTCTCCGCTCGGTGCATAAAAAATTATGCCCCCCGTCCTGGGCTAGAGCTGGGCCTGCCCGAGCCCACCGGAGGCAGAGCAGATCGACGGCGTCGGCGATGGGAATACCGAATCCTAGATGGGTTCTGCACCGCCTCCTAGTCGCCTGCTCGCCTCGTACCGGTTCGGTATTGGAAGAAGTGACATGGCTTAAATATTACAATTCTTATGCAATACTATTATCTGTTATGATACATGCATATTTATTTGTGATTTTTCTATTTTACTAAATATATGAATACGTTTTCGTGACACATGGTCATTTAAATAGAAAATACGAGTTCTACTATAAATCTTGGAATTTCTTTTAAAATCAATTTTAATAATAGGGAAACATGTCTCGTTGTAAGTAAAATGATCACATATATAAAAGTTTGTGTTCGTATTTATCTATAAAATATCCACATACATCTAGCTAAATATTCAGTACATATAAAAAATTGTATCAAAACAAAATGTTCATGAGTCAAAAAGTTATTCCTATAAATGATAAAAAAAGGCTCATATATGTTTTTTAGAAAAATTATAGCATGCAAAGAAATATTCATATATTTTTAGCATTTTTTTCTAAAACAGTAAATCAAAAAATTAACCATAATAAAAAAACAAAGCAAGAAGTATCAACTAAAAAATTAGAAAATTATTCCAAAAGACAGAAACATCTTAGGTCCGATTGGACCTGACGACCTGGCCTACGAGCTAGGATTGTTCGGGTGTTAGCTCCCTGTTGGGTGACATACGCCGCCGAATGCGACGCAGGGTAGTGTGGCACGGGGACCCTGCCGTTGCATTGGGCCGACCTGTTTTCGTAGTAGCGTGTTTTCATTTGTCTTTTTGTTTTTGTTTTTATCGTTATTGTTCCTTTTTTATGTTTCTTTTTAATGATTAACTAAATATTTAGACTTTAAATAAACTATTCAGATTAGAAAATTTCTTAGATTTGAATAATATTTAGATTTAGAAAAATGTTCAGTTATGCAAAAAGTTTAAATTATAATTTGTTCATATATGAAAGCAGTTTAGAGTTAAAAATTGTTTACCATTAAAAATGTATTTTTTTTGAATACCTCAGATTTAGTAAATAATAAGATTTTGAAAACTGTTCAAAATTTAAAATGTTCAAATTTTAAAATCATTTAGGTTTCAAAAGAGCAAAAGAATAAATAAAAACGAGAAACAAGAAGAAGGGAGAAATTACCTAATGCAATGCACGTTGTGCGGTGTGTGCGGTGCGCATGCCACACCGCTTAAGGCGATGGACAGGAGCTCCGATGGGTGGTGATATACACCGCTCTTAGCGGCAGTAGTCCGTTGTGTCACCTAAGAGCAAGTACAATAAGTCCTAGTCAGATGGCTATAAGGATTAAAATATAATTTGCTTGCCTAGTTGGAAGAGAGAGAAGAGGAGAGAAGAATAATAGGCTCTCATACAATAGTCAGTTCTAGCACGTGCTCTAGGCACTTTAAGAGAATGAAAGGTGGGTCATATAGTGCAAAAATACTATATTTTTATAGCTCACTATTGTAAATGTTAGCTCTAAGTTGGCTATAAATAACATGACTCTTGGCTTATAGCCAGCGGCTGAATATACTATTGTCCTTGCTCTGAAAGAGTGGTTTTACGGGCCCCTCCACATCATGCCTGTTTCAGATTCTTTTGACTTATCAAGTACGTACATACAAAATGAATCGATCATGTTCTTTCTACGTTCGGTCTATTGTTTCTACCTCCGTGCGTTCATTCGCCCTCGGCTCTTTACACATGTTAAAAAATCGTGAATATTTTTAAAAATCATGAAAAAATACAGAAGTCGTGAACTTATTTTGAAAAATCATGCATGGAGTTTTAAAAAATGTTGATCCAATTTAAAAAAAATCATGAACATGTTTCTATAACCTGTGAACCAATTTTCAAATAGAATGAACAACTTTTTCAAAAACTATGGACCAAATTTCAAAAATCAAGAAAACCTTTTGAAACTTGTGAACCAATCTTCGAAAATCATGAACCCTTTTTTATACTCCTGAACCAAATTTCAAAAATCATGAACATGTTTTTAGAAACTATGAACCTATATTCAAAAACCAGGAACACTTTATGAAAAACCGTTAATCAGATTTCAAAACTCATGAAACAATTTTAAAAATCTTGAACATGTTTTTAAAAATTAGTGAACCAATTTTCTAAAATCATGAACACTTTAAAAAACCGTGAACCAAATTTCAAAAATCATGAACACCTTTTAAATCTTGTGAACCAATTTTCAAAAATGATGAATACTTTTTAAAATCTATAAACCAAATTTCAAAATTCACGAGCACTTTTTTAAAACTCATGAACCAATTCTCAAAAATGATAAACACATTTTAAAAACCCATAAACTAATTTTCAAAAATCACGAACACTTTTTTATAGCTCGTAAACCATTTTTCAAAAATCATGAACACTTTTTAAAAACCAGTGAACCAAATTTCAAAAATCATGAACACTTTTTAAAACTTGTGAACACATTTTCAAAAATCATGAATACTTTTTAAAAGTTGTAAACCAATTTTCAAAAATCATGAACACTTTCTTAAAACTCATGAACAATTCTCAAAAATGATAAACCAATTTTTAAAACCTGTGAACCAATATTCAAAAATTATGGACACTTTTTAAACCGATTTTCGAAAATCATGAACACTTCTTTAAAACGCGTGAACTTTCCTAAATTTCTTTACCTATTTTTTGGAATCCATGAATGTATATGGACCCCGTGAACTTTTTTTGAACGTATGTGCACGCAAACCGCAGATCGCATGGCAATATAAAGTGAAGCAACAAATGCTCAAAGATAAAACTGTGTGCGTGCAAATGCTATCATGCCAGACTAATCCATACCGCACCGACCAACGCTCAACCAACCGATTCAAATCTACATGTGCTAATTAGGACAAAACATTCATACACCGACCAACCGATTTATGATAATGTCGCAGATGAAAATGTCTGCAATTCTACCACGCTGGCCATGTTTTGTTAAAATGAAATGCAGACGACGAGGCGAAGCTGGTATATCCGTCTAGTAAACTTTAACTACTAGTGTCATTGCAATGCATGCATCACATTACTAGTTATTTCCTACTCTATGTCGTACTTGCATATAATATACATACTATGGCAGATATTGATCCCAAAATATTTTATTGTATTGCAATGATCATTGTGAGCGTTTATATAGAGTTACACGGGGCTAGGTGTGGAGACTTGGAGTACAAGATATAGAGTCCTAGTCTATCTGTAGCCTATACACGTATACATATTCTAACATTCACTCAGTCGTAGCGGGAGCGAAGCGGACGCTTGCGACTGGATTTAAAGTCTTGCACTGCCGTCGTCTTCACCTCCTTGTCATTATCATCTATGTGAACATGATCATGACTAACACTTAGGAGCGGTGACAGCATCCCCTTCTGGTGGCTCTCTTCCCTCTCGCAGTCACAGTGGGAGTAGCGTGAACGCACGTGACGACGCGGACACTGTTGACTGGAGTTATTGAGTTGCTGTAGACATTGTTCTTGATGTCGATGTCGAGGTAGCCGGTCGTGATGTAGCCATGGTCAAGGTGAGTGTGGTCGATGTCGTAGTCGTCGTATGTTGTGTGGCCGCTATTGCCGTAGGCGCAAAAAAATACGCCTTTTTTGTTGTTGTTATTGTTGTTGTTGACGGAGCCGTGGTTGTTGACATTTTGCACCTTATGGAGGTACTGTCGGGGCATCCCTTGGACGCGGTCATAAGTGAGACCACCAGTTTTGTCAGGCCTGGAGGAAGTCACCAAGCACATATGGTTTTGCCAGAACCGTATGCGCGGTCGTAGGAGCATCATAATTGTGATGCCAGTTTATTGATGCAGTCGTCGGGGTCATGGATGCGGTCGATACCGTCGTCGGGGTTGTGGAAGCGGCCATGCCGTCGTCGTGTCTTGCAATACGTGTACTGTCAGAGGGCATCATAGTTGTATGTCCATCGTGTGGACGATGTAGCGGCAGCGACGATGTGTGTTGACGAAGATGTTGATGAGGACCACGTTGATGTAGACCTTGGCAATAATGTTGTCGGCGATGTCGTAGTATTCATGACGTAGATCGTTGCTTGAAGGAGTCCCTTGTAGCGACGATGGTGTCGATGTCATGCTTGTGTTCTCGTAGCGTGATAGTCGTACAACTTGACGTTGTGATTTAGATCGATGTAGTCTGGCTTTATGTAGGGTAGATCTGTTGATGCAGTCGTATGTATGGCTCGGTGACGTGGACTGTATGGATCGATCCCGGGTGCGGGAGATCGCTATCCCATGGTGACGAGGGGTAACCTCAAATATCCATGAACACGGATTTAGGGTTTCATGGAAAGAGAACGCTGGGAATTTCGTCGGATGTCAGGAGAACAATAGAGTCAAAGTCGTCTGAATATCTGGTAAATCGCAATATTACAAATCGCTTGGGATTGTTCGATTTCCTCGCCTAAACCTCTCCCGTCCTACATATAATAGGCCGGGTCTCAAAGATGTATGTGGATAGGTTACATATAGATGATTACAATATCAACTTGATGTTGGTGCTTTTTCTTCTTTCTTAATACAACTATACCCTTTGTCGGTTGCTCCTTTTGGGCTATCATATTGACTCTTCATGGGCCGTAACTCTTTGTTCAGGCCTGGGTAACAAATCATAGGTACCCAAGTAATCATACCTATGTCAATAGCCCCCGAGACTCTACTTGAACCGCAGATTCAGGTTGAGTCTCAAAGATACGTTTAGTTATTTTCCTTTGTTTTGACTAATTTTGATTTCATAGGGATTTGGTACAACAAGCCTGATACATCCTACAAATTGGGAATCAGTTAATTACGCCTAGGCAAAATTAAGGTTGTCCTACAACAAATTCAAGTCCTCAGGCCTGAACCCGGAATTTATTACTGGCGTAATTCAGTTCGGGACGCTGAGGTCTTACCGAATACTGAATTCCAGTTCTATTTTATCGAGTACCCAATGTGTCCGTCGGGATTTTTTATCACATCGTAGATACGGATATATTACTGGCAGAGCGCATCTTGTGCGATTACCAGACCACACAGGACGAACCCCGGGGTCTTGCCTTCATGTTTTGAACACGACATTTGGAGTATTGTCACGTTTGAGTGTGATCCGAGATTTTCTTATATATTGATTTTATCGGCTGTGCTGCTGGGTTGCCAATATTTATGAATTTTATCATATTTTGATACTTTGTGAGAGACTTCTGAGAATACATTAATGTACAACTCGTAGATTTTTAAGCGATGATTGTCTTTGCTTTTTATGCATGATTTTTCTATTGGGTGCGCACTAGCACTCCCGATGGGAGTAGCCCCGATGCTATGTTCGGATGCCTGTATCTGGACATAAGCTCATAATTGCTTGTCAATATGATCAAAACAATAGAAAATCCCCTGAATTGATATGAACAAGAGCTGAAGGTACGAAAAACTTATATATATATGGCACAACCGATGATACATTATTGTAAATAAACATAAAATCTTAAGTGTAAAAACGCCGTAGCTATGTGACGTTACATGGATTGGAATATTTGATTCTTGTCTTCTTGTCTTGTAGACGATATGCTCCTCCAGGAATAACTTCTGTAACAATATAGGGTCCTTCCCAAGGTAATTCCCGCTTTCGGTGGCCATCTTGTTTGAGGCGCAGAACTAGTTCCCCTACTACGAAGAATCTTGGACATAATCGTCATCCATGATAATTGCGCAAGTTTTGCTGATATATAGTAGCTCTTTGTAGGGCTTCATCTCAAGCTTCGTCGAGTGCATCAACGTCATCCTCGAGCGCTTCTCTTGATTCCTCTTCCTCTGGGAGATCCATGTGGAACTTTGACTAGAAGGACGACATCAGTGCCGTGGACCAGAAGGAATGGTGTTTCTTGTGTTGCAGTATTAGGGATGGTTCGCAAACTCCACAAAATAGATGGTAACTCATCAACCCATGCTCCTTTCGCTCTATCGAGTGGTGCAAGCAACGTTTTCTTGAGGCCAACAGTTACTAAACCATTGCCTTTTTCCACTTGTATGTTGGTTTGCGGACGAGCCACTGAAGTGTATCTTACCTTGATTCCCATCTCCTCGCAGTAATTCCTTAAACTCATTGGAAGTAAAGTTGGTTCCATTGTCTGTAATGATGCTGTTTGGCACGCCGAACCCAAATAATATGGGCTGTATAAAATTCACAGCGGAAGCTCTATCTTGAGTTTTGACCGGCATTGCTTCTATCCATTTAGTAAATTTGTTGACTACTACTAGCAGAAAGACGTGTCCTCCTAGAGATGACTTGTGAAGTTAACTACCATATCGAGTCCCCATTGAGGGAAGGGCCAATCCAAAGGTATAGGGTTTAATTCAATGGCAGGTGCTGTTTTGTTGCAAATTGCTAACATGCTTCACATGTTCTAACTATGTCTTTTACATCTTGAACTGCTGTGAACCAATAAAATCCTGCCTGAATTCTATGGCCACAATTTCCCGGCTACTAGCATGATGGCCACAAATTCCTTCATGTATTTCCTTGAGTATAGTTTTCCCTTCTTAGGGTGTGACGTATCGCTGCAACACTCCCGAAATACTTCTTTTATATAGCTTTCCCTTAATTATCATGAAGGCTTTCGATCTCCGAGTGATTCGTCGGGCTTCTGTCACATCTTTGGGTAGTTCTCCCTAAGTCATATAGCCTATGTATGGGTGCATCCATGTAGGTTCAATTATCATGACCTCATATATTTCTAGTTCTTCTTCAAGGGTCTCTTCTATGTTTGTACTGGCTGATGAAGCCCCCGAGTCTTTTCTCAGCTTATTCTTTTTTCCTGTCTTGGGAGATATAACCTCGTAAACTCTTTTTGTTTTGATAGAATGCTCAAATATTTCTTCCCAAAAAACCCTAGGTGGCACTGGTAAGCACAGGGACCCGATGTTTGCCAAATTGTCGGCTTCTTCATTACTTGCTCTTCCTATCTGCGATACTTCACATCCATCGAATTGATCTTCCATGATGCTGTAGAGATCTCGGTAAGCAATCATGTTGTCGCTGACAACATCACACTTGTTCATTACTTGCTATGCTACAAGATTAGAATCACCAAAAAAAATTAGGTGAGTTGCACCGCAAGCTTTAGCCATCCGCATACCGTGCAACAAGGCCTCATATTCCCCTTCATTATTGGATGCATTCGCAAATCTCATCCAAAGTATATATCGCATCTTGTCGCCTTGCAGTGTTATCAATATGACTCTTGATCCTGCTCCTTCCGTTTTTTTTGATCCATCAAAGTACATTGTCCATGCGCTAGAAAGATCAGGTCGACCCGCACATTGTAGCTCAATCCATTCTGTGATGAAGTCAGGCGAACTTGCGATTTAATCGCTTTACGCTTCTCATACGTGATGTCCCGAGGGGACAATTCGATGCCCGATAGAGAGACACGCTTAGTTGCTTCTAGATTGTTGATGATATTCGACAAAGGTGCTTCATTGACCACAATGATCGGATGTTCTGAAAAATAATGGCGTAACTTTCGTGCTATCATAAATACTCTATATGCTATTTTTTGGTAATGCGGGTACCTTTGCTTGGTGGCGAGAAGGCTTCGATCAAGAAATAAACTGGCCTCTGAACACCATGAGTTTTTCCTTCTTCGGGTCGCTCCACGACCAGGACCGTGCTGACCACCTGATTTCTGGCGGAAATGTAAAGAAGTAATGGCTCTTTTTCTCGTGGAGACGCGACGACAGGGGTGTTGACTCGTGTATTAACGATCTCATTGGGGAACCCCAAGAGGAAGGTATAATGAGCACATCAGTAAGTTTTCCCTCAGTTATGAAACCAATGCTATCAATCCAGTAGGATCAAGGGAACACCCCAAAGGTGTAGCTAGCTAAACACCGCCGGGGTACAAAGTACAAGTGCAATGTTGAAAGCGTTCCCCATGATACATGGTTCTGCTAATTTCAACTTACAAAGTGCAAGCATATACGCTTTATACATGATAACATCTCAATATCCATCAGATCCCCGCAAGCACAACATGCAGAATTACAAGTAGATGATCTTGATCATGAACGGAGCTCACAAGATTTAAACATGATAGCGCAAAGGAGGAGAACCAGCCATCTAGCTACTACATGGAACTGTAGTCCAGAGATGAACTACTCACGCATCACACCAGAGGCTTGCATGATGATGAAGAAGGCCTCTAGGGTAAATTCCCCTCTCCGAAAGGGTGCCGGGAAGAGCTTCAGATACCTCCCGATCTAGGGATGGAGATGACAGCGGCTACAGACTCTTTCGTAGAATTTTGATCGGGTACTTAGGGTTTATGTATCAGAGGCATCTTATAGTTGGAAGGGGAGGCCGAGGGGGTGCCTAGGGCGGCCAGACCACCCCCTAGCATGGGCCAGGCTGGGCCATGTGGCCAGGTGGTGTGGTGCCCCCCCTAGCCCCTCTCCGTCGCGTATTCTGGCTCCGTGTGTCCCTCGGTGAAAAACTGACATTGGTTTTTGTCCCGTCTAATTCCGAGAATATTTTCATTTTCTGACTTCCTGGAACTAAAAACAACAGAAAACAGGCAGCTGGCACTGTGGCTCTTATTAATAGGTTAGTCCAAGAAATCATATGAAAAGAACTCCAAAATGTGGACAAAACATAAGAAAGTAGATAAAACCAAGCATGGAACATAAAAAATTATGGATACGTTAGCAACGTATCAACATCCCCAAGCTTAACTCCTGCTCATCCTCGAGTAGGTAAGTGATAAAAAGAAAGAATAATTTTTGAGGTGACATGCACCATCATAAACTTGATCAAAGTATTTGTAAAACATTCAAGGCTGGGATCATAGTACTTCAACATAGCATGAACGACAAAGTTATAGCAATAAGACAAAGAAACTATGTTGCAACATGAAAAGGTACAAACAAAAGATTCATGAATAACAATGCTTTGCAAGACGTTTGTTTGTTTCACATAAAGAAAACATAGCTTCATAGCATTCAGCTTGTCCCTCATAGAGTAGCAAATATAAATGAATAGGACACCTTCAAAGTTCATAAGAGTGAATAGATACAAGTAGTTTAAAACAAGCAATATCAAAGTATGGATCAATCAACAAGTCTTGGGACAATGCACATATAACTAAGAATGACCACTATGCTCTCAAAGTAGGTGCATAAAGATAGAAGGTGGAGACTCAATATAAAAGTGGAAGAAAGGCCTTCATAGAAGGAAGTAGGGATTCAAGTCTCATAAAGAGCTTCCAAAAATTATGGTATTGATTAGCTTTCATCTCTCATTGCCCCTATCATAAGCATCTTTAAGATGATTAAGGTTAAAGTGACACAACTAAGAGGATATGCTTGACAAGTTATAAGCCGAAATCTCATGCCCCTTACTTACGAAGACCAAACCTCATGCTACTCAACTTTAGTCACGAGTAAGCTCTTGTCATTGTAAGCACATGATACATGAGCTATCCCATAATCAAAATGACAAGGCAAGCAGACAATGAGCATCTTAGCGATCTTTTATTTGCTATTTGCATAGGTTTTTATTGAGGATGCTTCATAGAGTGCTCATTATGGTGATGCTGCAAGTTTCCACCATGATTAGGCATGGCTTAGGCTAGCGGCCCAGGCGTTTCTCTAACACACATACAAACTCCATGATCTTACAAGTTCCACTTTTATTTCACACCGCCGGGATACATGGTTCTGCTAATTTCAAGTGCAATGTTGAAAGCATTCCCCATGATACATGGTTCTGCTAATTTCAACTTATAAAGTACAAGCATATACACAAAAAAGAAGGACCCAATGGTTCAAGTTTATTAAATGCAACAAAATTAAAGTGTGCCATCAAGTTCGTGAGAGCTTTAATCACTAATTTTCACATCACAAGTTTAATTTGGAAGGTAGAAAAAAACATGAATATACTTGGAATAGAAAATGCTAGTAGGTAGGTATGGTGGACTCTTTGGAATAACTTGGTTTAAGGAGTTGGATGCATGAGTGGAACTCATACTTGATTACGGAGGCTAGCAAAAGACTGGGAGCGACAAACTAAGAGAGCAATAATGGCCATAATCATGCAGAGCGACAAAACATCATTGATCAAAGCATAAAGTGATATTACAAGTTGAAAACTAAAGGATCATAAAGGCTATGGTGACTTGGGATAGTCATAATATGGTGTGACCATATGCCAAGTCAACCCAAATAAAGCATCAAAGGAGAATACAACAATACTATGCTTTAATATGCTAAAACAACGCATGATCCTTCCAAGGCACATTAAGAAATCTCAGTTGTTTATAACAAGTCATGCTATAACAAAGAATACTAAGCATAAAGCCAAAACAATATCAAGCATGGCATGACAAAGCATAGGCCACAGTCAAAAACAAACTCTCTTCACCACTTAAGCATGAACTTTCCTACTCTTTTCCAATCCAAACCAAACTATTTGAAAACCAATGTATGAAAGAGGGGGTCCAACCAATTTATTCAGAAAACTAAGCAAACCAAGCAAACGAAAAACCAAAACGAAAAAGAAGATGCTCCAAGAACAACACAATTGTGCATGAATAAAAATGAAGCGTTTGGAAGAAACCTGGGATTTTTATTGATGAGAAGGGGATGCTTTGGGCATCCCCAAGCTTTGATGCTTATACTTCTTGGATATTTCTTGGGGTGACACGCGTGGCATCCCCAAGCTTGAGCTTTAGTCCATCCTTCATATCATTACTCATTCCTTCCACACACCTGAAATTTTTCCTTCATACAAAACTTCACACAATCTTTATTAGCAACATTAGTGCACTCAAGATAATAAGTATTTAGGTTCAGTTTCAACATCAATAAAACTTCAAATAAAACACAAGCTACTGTAGAACTTCCCTTAAAAAGCTCAATTCCCCAAAAGAACTCAAAAAGGAATCAACAAGAAGCAAATGCAAATAATGGCAGAAATCTGTCAAAACAGACCAGCAGGTAAAGGCGAATTGTTTCGAAGACCTTTCGTTGCTCAAATCAAAAAGTGTTGAACTAAAGAAAGTTAGATAATAACCTGGGGCAGAAGCTCAAAAATCCACGCCTCAAAAGGACTTACAGAGATTGTACACGAATTTTTATGGTGAAGCACAGAAATCTGTTTCAGGACAGCAACTTTCCCAATCATTACTTCTCTCTCATTAGAGGTTACTTTTGGCACAAAAAGCAAATAAAAAGGATAAGGAGCGGTTATTACAGAGGTAATAACTTCCAAGACTCATCTAAATTTTTTGGGTTATCTCCCAATATGTACTTTTCTTTAACGCCTTTAAGTTAGGCATAAGAAGCAAGAAAAAGAATCAAGTGTTCTCAAATGAAGAAGCATTAAGAGTAATACCAGAAATATCTTCAACAAGGCAAGGTATATCATCCAAATAAGTTCTAGAGTATCCTCTCTCAATGCTATTAGGTTCACTATTTTCATCAAAAGGGTTTTCAAGAACAATCCAATCAAGATTCTTTTCTATGGCTTCATGTATTGCTACAAGTTAAAAAGGTATTGGTATCTTAGTTTCCTCCGCATTAGGTTCAGTTTTGTTCATCTTTTCTTGTGTACCAATAACATCTACACATGAGCCTAGCATATTAAAATGATCAAATACTTTTCTAGCTTCCTTAGCAACATCATAGAACTCCTTAAGCAAAGTTTCCAGAATAAAATCCCTCTTTTCAGGGTCCTCAATTTCTTTAAGTTTAAGAAACATTACTTGCATTAAGGGGTTGAGGTTAACAAACCTAGCTTCCAACATGTGAACTAAAGAAGCTGCAGCAATTTCATAATTTGGAGCAAGTTCTGGAAGGGATCTATCCTCAATATCCTCATGCTTACTAACATGATTAAAGAATTCTTCAATATTATCTTTCCCAATTATACAGCCACTACCTATTGAAAGGTCTTTCAGGGTGAACTTAGGGATCAACATTGTGAGCTAAGAAAGAGGTAACCACTAAAGAAGACTTAATTTTTTGTGTGTTTTTAATAAAGAAAGCAAACTGGTAAAACTAATTTTTTGTGTTTTTGATAAAGAAACAAGCAAAAAAAGCAAGAAGTAAACTAAGCAAAAAAAATAACAAAGTAAAGAGATTGGTTATGAGGGACTCCCCTTGTGAAGATGTCCTCGACTCCCCGGCAACGGCGCTAGAAAAAGTACTTGCTGACTCGTGTATTAACGAGCTCGTTGGGGAATCGAAGAGGAAGGTATGATGAGCACAACAGTAAGTTTTCCCTCAGTTATGAAACCAAGGTTATCAATCCAGTAGGAGCAAGGAAACGCCCCAAAGGTGTAGCTAGCTGAACTTTGGTAGGGCGCACTACCGGTGCCAGCAGCAACGTGGAGACCTGCACAACACAACCACAGAACTCTGTCCCTAACTTGCGATGAGGTTGTCAATCTCACCGTTTTGCTGAAAACAAAGGATTAAACGTATCGAGTGGAAGAAAGTAATAGTTTGCAGAAAGTAAACACAAAGCAGTAAACAGTTGATTGTAGATTGAATGTAAAAAGAAAGGACCAGGGTCCATAGTTCACTAGAGGTGGCTCGCCTTAAGATAGATCACATGTTGGGTGAACAAATTACAGCGGGGTAATTGACAACCATCGAGAAAGCATACAAGCAAATACTACTCATCTTGACTCCTTTGAGATTCGATTGGGCATTACAACATTATACATAGACCGCCATCCAACTGCATCTATGACTAATAATCCACCTTCAGGTTATCATCCGAACCCCATCCAGTATTAAGTTACAAGCAACAGATAATTGCATTATGAATTGCATGTAAAGTAAACAATACGATTGTTCTATGAACAAAGGATTGTTGTTTTCTCCCTAGTAGCAACAACACATCTAGTACCTTAGAGATTTTTGTCACTTCCCCAGATTACTAGAGGCATGAACCCACTATCGAGCATAAATACTAACTCTTGGAGTTTCTAGCATCTACTTGGCCAAGATAGCTACTAACAACGGAAAGCATGCAAGATCACAAATAAATAAGACCTGATAGAATCAATAATCAATCTGAAATAGCATCTCAATATCCATCAGATCCCCGCAAACACAACATGCAGAATTACAAGTAGATGATCTTGATCATGAACGGAGCTCAATTTAAACATGATAGCACAAAGGAGGAGAACCAACCATCTAGCTACAACATGGAACCGTAGTCCAGAGATGAACTACTCACGCATCACACCAGAGGCTTGCATGATGATGAAGAAGGCCTCCAAGGTGAATTCCCCTCTTCGGCAGGGTGCCGGGAAGAGCTTTAGATCCCTCCTGATCTAGGGATGGAGATGATGGCGCCTACAGACTCTTTCGTCGAATTTTGATCGGGTACTTAGGGTTTCTGTATCACAGGCATCTTATAGTCGGAAGAGGAGGTTGAGGGGGTGCCTAGGGCGGCCAGACCACCCCCTGGCGCGGGCCAGGCTGGGCCGCACGACCAGGTGGTGTGGTGGCCCCTAGCCCCTCTCCGTCTCGTATTCTGGCTCTGTGTGTCCCTCGGTGAAAAACCGACTTTGGTTTTTGTCCCGTCCAATTCAGAGAATATTCATTTTCTGACTTCTTGGAACCAAAAACAGCAGAAAACAGGAAGCTAGCACTATAGCTCTTATTAATAGGTTAGTCCAAGAAATCATATGAAAAGTGCTCCAAAGTGTGGATAAAACATAAGAAAGTAGATAAAACCAAGCATGGAATATCAAAAATTATGGATATGTTAGCAACATATCAAGGGGGCGTCGAAAGTGTCTTTTTGAGGCCTTCAAAAGTGCACTAAGCTTCTTTGGTCCATTCGAACTTATCTGACTTCCTCATTAGAGTGTAAAATGGTAGTGCTTTTTTTCTTGGTCGAGCAATGAAGAGGCTCAGTGATGCCACTCTCCCGGCAAACTGTTGTACACCTCGTAGATTTGTTGGTTTTTTCATTGTCAAAATTGCCTATATTTTCTCGGTATTGGCTTCGATTCCTCTTGCTGATACCAGATATTCGAGGAGTTGCCCTGTTGGGACTCTAAAGGAACACTTCGTCGGGTTTAATGCAATACTTATCAAGATATTCAAATGTTTCTTCGAGATCGTTGATAAGTGATGATTCTCGCTTTGTTGTAACTATGACATCATCAATATATACTTGTATGTTTGTGCAAATTTGGCTTCCTAGGAAATTCTGCATCGTCCGTTGATATGTTGCTCTGGTGTTATTGAGGCCAAAAGGGAATTGTTGTCTAACAAAATACACCATAAGGTGTAATGAATGTTGTTTTCTCCCGATCTTCCTCCTTCATCCGAATCTGGTGGTATCCTGAATATGCATCCAAAAAGGAAAGACGTTCGCATCCCGTAGTTGCATCGATTATTTGATCGATTCACGACAGTGGGAAGTGATTCTTTGGACAGTGTTTATTTAATACAGTGAAGTTGATGCACATCCACAGTTCTTTGGTGTTTTTCTTTGGGACGCATACCGGGTTTGCGACCCATTCTGCTTTCTTCAGTTCATTTATGAAGTTAGTGTTAGTGAGGCAATGTAGTTCTTTCCCAATAGCTTTGCGCTTTGGGTCTGCAAAGCGACGAAGCGATTGCTTTACAGGTTTGGCTTTTAGATCTAAATTTAAAGCGTGGTCAGCGAGTTCCCTAGGAATTCCCGGCATGTTAGAAGGTAGCCATGCAAAGAGTTCCCGATGCTCACGGAGGAACTCAATGAGCGCGCTTTCCTATGTGGGACCAAGGTTGGAAGCCACAAATGTTGTCTTCTTCGGGTCGGTGGGATGGATCTGTACTTCTTTTGTGTCTTTCACAATGTCAAAGGCCTGGTCGGGATTGACACGTGCTACTGCTAGAGGTTCTGCGGTTGTTGTCTTTTTGAGCTAATCAAACTCTGTTGCCATCCTGAAAGATTTAGAGATTTTGTTGAGCTCCCTATCGCAATTGTCAGAACATGTGAAACTTCCTTTTACTATTATGATTCCCTTTGGTGCTGGCATATTCATGATTAAGTATGCATAGTGCAAGACTGCCATAAATCGTGAGAAAGTCGGACGTCCCAGGATCGCATGATATTGCGATGGCTAGTCCATGACTTAGAACTCGAGTTTGTCCTGCCTAAAATTTTCTTTGGATCCAAAACAATGTCAAGGAAAATTTTACCTAACAGAATTTTGGCTTTACTTGGTACGATGTCGTGGAAAGATGTTTCTATTGGTTCTAGATTTGTCAAGGGGTAATTCATTGCCCTTAGTGTTTTGGCGTAGATCAAGTTTATGTTGCTTCCTGCATCCATGCAGACCTTGCTCATGTCGAATCCTCCAATTCGTGCTTCTACTATCAAGGCCGAATGACCCAGTCTTGGTACTCGACGTGGGTGATTAGCTCTGCTGAATGTGATTTCCTATTCTGACCAATGGAGATACTTGGGTGTGGCTGGTGGATCCACCTCCGCCATGTTGACTTGTCTTGTGATTAGCTTCTAAATTCTGTTGGATAGACGCCCTTTTTGAATCATTGGCATTGCCCCCTTTGACCTAGGGTGACATGGGTATACCCTACAGGTACTCGAGCTTGGTATATACGTCCTGAATACAGTGGAAGCCCACGGTGTCACCAAGGCCCAAGGGAGAACTCGAGGGACCTACAAACTCTCGATTGCTTGAAGAACAAGAAGAAGCTAAAGATAGAAAGTTCAAAGGGGAAAACCCTAACCTGTAACCGACTCGACCTGCTACCCGAGACCTAGCCTATCTGTATAAAGGCTAGGAGGGGGCGGCGAGAAGGACACACGCAACCCTAGTTTCCACAACCCTTGCCAGATTGCATCTGCGCACTATTGTAATCTTCGATTCCTTCGATAATTCCACGAGAAGACAAGCAGGAGTAGGGACCTCTACGAGGCCTGAACCTGGGTAAATCTTTGAGTCCCCTGTGTGCTTGTTTGCTAGCCGATAGATGTCTCCAGCACTCCCTCCTTCTCCAAAACCCAAGTCCATAACAATGGGCATTGATGAGTTAAACCCTCGTCAATTGGCGCCGTCTGTGGGAATTGGGAATGCTGATGTTGCGGCTTCTTCGGTCCCATCAACCGTGATCTACAACTCCGCAACAGTGGAGATTCGCCAGCTCTTCGGCGCGTTCGACTTCACCGTGCACACGCCGGCTACTCGCCCGGCCTTCGAGTCCGTGGGCGATGGAATTAGCTTGGTGATCGAGAGCTTCCGCTTCCAAGTTGGTCAGATGGGCACACTTCGCATGCCTGACCAGCCGACGGTGCCGTCGATTCCCCAGCATCATGGTTCCCTCCACCGATGGGCACGCTTAGTGAGCTCAACGCCCCGACAACAGTCGAGAACACGGTCAGCGACAGCAGTCGCGACTCCGATCTGAGCGATCTGGCCACTGAAGATGGGGCCTACGGCTCCGGATCTGAAAGTTGTGGGAGCAACAGCTTCCCCAACCACTTCATGTGCGTTGTCATAAACGCGGGTGACACCTCTGCCAACCGTGGCAATACGGGCAACCGTGGCAACAAAACCGACCCGCCTAACGGCAGCATACCCAATGGTGGACCAACGCCCAACGGCGGCAACGGCGACAATCGCGTCCCCGTCGACAACGGAGGAACAGTCGAACCTCCAACCATAATAAACGAGAAAATCGGCGAACGTGTCATGATCAGGCTCAACGAGCAAGAATGGGCTCGCTGCCGCGAGGCCCTGCGAGACACTCCTCTACCCTTCGGATCGCCGCAAGAACTGCTGATGGGCTACCACTGGCTCCTGAAGGAAGAATTCAAGCGCCAAGTGCAAACAATCGCGCAACTCGAGGCACGCAAAAAGCAGCAGACGAGTCAAGCCTTCGTCGTGCTGGGCTCTCCTCTCATGGAGGATCCTCCTCAAAGGGGAACGAGTACATCGCCAAAAAGAGGCAATCCCGGATGGCCCATCTTACCGAGCAAGAACGCATAGAAGCTGCAAAGGTCCTCGAATTTAGCTCTATGACAGTCGATACACGGGGCAATGTGGTCCCCAAGACGCCGCAGGCTGCGGTGACATCGGCCACCATGTACCTCCTTAACAACCAGCCGCCAGCTAGAGATCCTCGAGCTGCCATGCACCAATCTACGATCACAGGCTTGGGATTAATCGAAGCTGCCCTCGACAAGGAACCAACGCCAGAATCGAAAAAAGGCAAAGCGTTACTCCTCGCCCTCATCCAGCGACGACAGTCACAACCTGTCTCGACGCCGCCGCCCACAGCGACACGACCGGGACTATGATGCGCGCGCCGACCTCACGCAGCGCAAGATTGACAAATCAAGGGCATGACGTGCTCGGTCGACTGACTCGGAAGAGGAAGATGTGGAGCTCTGCGGCGCCAGATGCTTCAGCAGATCCATCAGGCAAACGTGAATGCCTAAATGGTTTAAACTCCCATCGGAGAACCCAAAGTTTGATGGCCTACAGGACCCCAAGATCTGGCTGGAGGACCACATCTCCTCCGTCAGGCTCCACGGCGGCAGTCGAAACACGGCCATGCAATGTCTACAGCTACAACTGCAAGGCGCCGCCCGAGCATGGCTTAATAACCTCCCACGCGGATCCATTCGCAGTTGGGATGAGCTGGTTTACAGCTCCGTGCGCAATTTCAAGGACACGTACAAGCGGCCTGCATCAATCGAAGAGCTAAGATGCTGCCAGCAACGATCGGGCGAATCGCTACGCTCCTACATCCAAAGGCAAGCGCCGCATGCACATCTACGATGACCGCGACGATGTCAACATGGTCGCAGATGGCTATGCCGACAGACGCGACGATAACCGCAACAGCGGATACCGTAGCAGCAGATACCGCGAATCCGGGAATAAAACCACGCAAGTGTGGCAACGCCGCAATCGTGATGAGGCACCCGCGACATCCATTGAGGAAAAACTGTCCGGGCCATGTACGGTACACTTCTACATCGACAAGCATGATGGAAAGAAGAAGTCCAGCCACCTCCTCAAGGATTGCCGCGAGTTCCTCAAGCTACACGAGGGATTGGTTCGGATGAACCGCAACACAGTCGAAAGAGGCTACTAAGCCGCTCCAGGCGCCGTGGCACATGGCGCTCCACCACCACCACCTCGGCCACCCCCGAATGCAGCTGCGCCGGACCAGCACCACAGAGGCGAACCGTACCCATGAGCCATGGGCACCATGATGATCCAAAAGGGACGCCCCTCGAATCGGGTGCAGAAGGCCATCCCTCGCCAAGTCAACCTGGCCACACACTCGCCACCATCTACCACTGAGTACCTCAGCGGAAGCGAGTCCTGCATCACCTTTGACAAACATGATCACCCGCCTCAAGTACCCCGTCCAGGCCATTGCCCCCTCGTTCTCGAGGCGCAAATCGGAGGCTTTGACATGAGCCACGTCTTCATGGATGGCGGAAGCGGCATCAACCTTATATTCGCGAGTATCTTGCAAGCAATGAGGATCCCTCTAACTTGCCTGGAGGCCTCGGACACAACATTCCACGGCATCATCCCAGGAAAAGGCGTATATCCCCTGGGCAAAATCAACATCGACGTCATCTTCGGCATGCTGAAGAACTTCCGACGTGAGCGCATCGACTTTGAGGTCGTCGACTGTCCCTCGCAATATCACTGCATCCTCGGACGTGTCGCGTTCGCTAGGTTCATGGCAATGCCACACTACGCCTACCTGCAAATGAAAATGCCAGGTCCCAATGGCGTCATCACGTTCAACGGAAGCTTCGAAAGATCCGATAGTTGCGACAGGGAATTCAACAGAATTTCCCAGTCCTTCGGCATGCAGGAAGAACTCGCGAGACTAAAGGAGTAGACAGACAATAGTCTGCCTCCCCTGAGCCGACCAAGTTCGCCTGATCTATCCTTCGACTCATCGGTGCACACAAAGAAAGTGGAGGTCCACCCATCGGATCCCGCCAAGACGGCCCTCATCGCCAACAACTTGAGTCCCGCATAGGAACTCGTGCTCGTCGAATTCCTCCGTGAGCACTAGGAAATTTTTTCCTGGTGTCCAGCGGACATGCCAGGAGTTCCTAGGGAATTCGCCGAGCACGCACTCAACGTCAACCCAGACGCAAGATCAGTCAAGCAAACAATACGACAATTATCTGAGCCAAGAGCAACGGCAGTCGGGATGGAGATCAACAGACTCCTCAACGCCAAATTCATACGCGAGATCAAGGAGAGTACTTGGCTCACCAATACGGTGCTAGTACCAAAAAAGGATACAGATATCCTGCGGATGTGCGTGGACTTCACCTCTTTAAATAAGCACTGTCCAAAGGATCACTTTCCGCTACCACGAATTGACCAGATCATCGACTCCACCACGAGATGCGAACGCCTCTGCTTCCTCGACGCCTACTCAGGCTATAATCAGATTCGAATGAAGGAGGAAGATCAAGAAAAAACAGCGTTTACAATGCCCTTCGGTGTGTTCTGCTACAACACAATGCCTTTCGGGCTAAAAAAACGCAGGAGCCACCTACCAGCGGTGCATGCAGGCCTGTCTCAAAGAGCAACTTGGTCGCAACATTCAAGTCTATGTCGACGACATAGTAATCAAGACCAAGGAGGAAGCCTCCCTAATCAACGATTTGCGCGAAACCTTCGCCAACCTCGACCGCTACCGGATCAAGCTCAATCCGGACAAATGCGCCTTTGGCGTACCATCTGGGCAACTACTTGGGTACCTCATCTCCGCGAGGGGAATCGAGGCAAACCCGAAGAAAATAAAAGCCATACTGGCCATGGAGAAGCCCCAAAACATAAGGGGCGTCCAGCAGCTGGCTGGGCGAATTGCGGCCCTTAGTCGATTCATCAGTCGGATGGGAGAAAAGGCACTGCCCTTCTACCAACTCCTCCGCAAAGCCGAAAAGTTCGAGTGGACCAATGAAGCGCAAGAAGCATTCGACGACCTCAAGCGCCTGCTATCCACTTCGCTAGTACTGGTGACCCCACGAGAAAGGGAACCACTGTTGTTGTATATCTCCGCCACCAACCATGTGGTCAGCACGGTACTTGTGGTCGAACGAGCGAAGGAAAACAAGGTCCACGGGGTGCAACGCCCAGTCTACTACCTCAGCGAGGTCCTCACGCCAACAAAACAGCGGTACCCGCACTACCAGAAGCTGGCGTACGGCGTCTTCATGACCGCCCGACGACTGCGCCATTACTTCCAGGAGCACGCAATCGTGGTGGTCAACGACGCCCGGTTGGGGCATATCCTCAATAACCCCGACGCCACGGGACGAGTCGCGCTTTGGGGAATAGAATTGTCTCCATGAGACATTACATACGGAAAGCACGACGCAATCAAGTCGCAAGTTCTTCCTGACTTCCTCGTGCACTGGATGGAGAACCAGCTCCCTGACAAACCAGATATGTCCTACCTCTAGACAATGCACTTCGATGGATCCAAGCGGAAAGACAGAGCAGGTGCAGGTGTCATACTGACATCACCTCAAGGGGACAAGCTGAAGTACATCCTGCGAATGCAGTTCACCGCCTCCAACAACGAAGCTGAATACGAGGCCCTGCTGCACGGGATGAGGATGGCAAAGGCCTGTGGCGCCAAGAGTCTCATTATATATGGCGACTCCAAGTTGGTCGTCAAGCAAACAATGCACGAGTGCGACACACTGAATGACAACATGATCGCGTACCGCGACCTCTACGACACACTCGAAGGAGACTTCGACGGTTGCGAGCTGCGACACGTAGGTCGTGAAAGCAACAAAGAGGCGGACGCACTCGCCAACATAGGCTCTACCTGCGCCCCCATACCACCTAGGGTATTTCTCGAGCGCATCTGCGAATGCTCCATCAAGCCAAAGGCCGCAGAGAAGAAAACAAGCGCATCAACGGACTCGGGGGCTATGCCGCCCAATGAGTCAATGGCACTCGATGACTTGGAGCTGGACACAGGACTCGAGGGACCAATGAGCGTCATGATGATTGAGCAATCCTGGACGCAACCGTACATCACGTACCTCCTCAGAAAAAGGCTACCAGACGATTCGACTGATG
This sequence comes from Avena eriantha, assembly GCA_910589775.1. Classification (NCBI taxonomy): domain Eukaryota; kingdom Viridiplantae; phylum Streptophyta; class Magnoliopsida; order Poales; family Poaceae; genus Avena; species Avena eriantha. The sequence continues at coordinate 128,307,683 of OU342741.1, read as the reverse complement.
CACGGCACATCGCGCGGCGATCCAAGGCATCCGCTGTTATCAACGGCGAACTGTATAAACACAACATCACAGGAGTACTCCAACGATGCGTCTCCATGGCCGATGGAAGAGCTGTTCTCCTCGACATCCATGAGGGGACCTGCGGGCACCACGCCAGCAGTCGCGCCCTCGTTGCCAAAGCTCTACGAGCTGGATTCTACTGGCCTACGGCCATGCGCTATGCCAAGGACATCGTCCAAAAATGCAACGCTTGCCAATGGTTCGCGGACAAGCCGCACGCACCTGGCGCAGAACTCCGGCCAATTCCATTGGCCTAGCCCTTTGCGCAATGGGGACTAGACATGGTTGGCAAACTCCCAAGGTCCTCACGAGGAGGCTATGTCTACCTCTTGGTCGCAGTCGACAAATTCACCAAGTGGATTGAGGCCATGCCAGATACCAGCCAATCAGGACACAACGCAGTTAAGTTCTTCGAATCCATCGTCTACCGCTTCGGAGTACCGCACAACATCATCACCGACAACGGGACGAACTTCACATCCAAGGAGTTCGAAGAATTCTGTGAGAATCTGGGGATCAACATCAGCTACGCCTCGGTAGCACATACACAGACCAACGGTCAGGTGGAAAAAGCAAACGGGCTCGTCTGCCGCGGCATCAAGAAGCGACTCCTCCAGCCACTCGAGCAAGCCGCGGGTTGCTGGCTAGACGAACTGCAATCACTACTTTGGAGCCTACACACAACTCCAAACAGTGCTACGGGCTACACACCATTCTTTATGGTGCACGGGGCAGAGGCAGTGCTACCCGCCGAGGTACGGTACAAGGCGCCATGCGTGGTCGCTTACAGCGGACAAGAGTCATCCCTCGCACTCGAAGACTCCGTCGACCTCCTTGACTAGGCAAGAGAAATCGCCGTGGAAAGATCAACGATCTACCAGCAGAACCTGCACAACTACCACAGTAGGAGGCTACGCCCCAGATCCTTCGTCGAAGGCGACCTGGTCCTACGACTGAAGCAGCAGGGGCATCTCAAGCTCGAGTCCCCCTGGGAAGGACCATACGTGATTACAGAAGTAATCCCAGGTGGCGCCTATGGCCTTCAAGATTTAGAGACAGGAGTCGCATACTCCAACCCCTGGAACGTCGCACAACTGTGACGCTTCTACCCTTAGTTGTTTTTACTTTTAGATCACAAATAAGGCACTCAACCATGGCTACTTAGCCACACATTGTACTTCATACTGTCCTTCGAATAAATAAAGCTAAGTGCCCCAAAACTCTGTGTTCTCCTTTATTTTTCCACAATTTATCTACTCGGGGACCGCGCCACCCTATATACATCTGTTCTACGAACCAAAACGCGATATCCTGGGTAGGTGGCACATCAATCGAAACCCTTGACACAACAACGGCCCAGCTACAATGCACCTGACAGGTTGACAAGGGACTGAGATAAGAGCATGGCCAGGCTAACGAAAAGGAATCGCATAGTGCAACACACTTACATGCTAACAAGCTCTTTATACATAATCGATAGTCAGTTATACACCATATACACAAACTTTACAACAGTGGTACACTTATGTGCAGGATACAAACTAAGCCACTACTGCAACAAAAGAACGTTGGTCTGCTCCTCGAAGAAATCGACGATCTCCTCCGCTAGGCGACCCACTGCCTAGTAGTGCGGCACCATATTCCAGGCAGAACCTGCTGGTGGCACAGGTGGCCCAGCCGCAATTGCCACAACATCTACGTCAGGCCTATGTAGTCGCACCAGCGATAGAGCGGCCTTGGCACCAGCCACCAACTGTTGCCTCACGCACTCGCGAACCGCGGTCAGGTCTTGAAACATGGCAAGGAGGGCCAGCAGGCTTGATGGAGTAACATCCAGCGGAAACATCGTCCGATAAATGTTCTTCAAGCATGACTGCGACTTCTTTAGAAAGTGCAGCACTCGCGACGAACGATCCTGCAGGGTCGCCAGCGCAATCGCACGATCATGATCTACCCAGAAGAATCCACTCTCTTGAAGTTGCTCCTGGGTAAGATCATGGATACGAATGGCAATTCTATCCTTTTCATCCTGCGGATGATGCGCGCTGGCAACTACACGAAGCAGCAACAACAACATAAGGACAGCGCACCATCGCGAGTGACTACAAGGAAAAGATAAGAGCAAGCACACTAACACTTGAATTGGTCGCCCAGCTGCTTCACCTCGCGAAGCAGATACTGCTCTCGGGCGACGGCTTTCTCCATCTTTGACTTCCATACATCCGCGTTACCGTGGAGCACGGGCAACTCACGCTCTAGCTGCTTCACGCGGTCACGCAGTCGCGAAAGCAGCGATAGCTCATCTACCCTAGAGCGTGGCGGTACCAAAGTATCATCAAGAGGCGGCGAGTCCTGAGTTTCCCTCAAAGGATCACTTGATGTACCCTACCACAAGCCAAGATAGAAACAAATAAGACGATCAAATCGACACAAAGACAAAAGATTCAAGTGCATTCAAGACTAGCAAAAGTATCAGCAGATACACTCGCCAATAGGCATGTTCTTAACAAAGGACATAAACTAGTTAACTATTACAAAGCTACTGAGGAGCGATTGGCTTCTTCGACTTCGACGGCTTTGGGGGCTTCATCGAGTCCGTGGTAGTATCAGATGCCACTGACTTTCCACCAGCCTCTGATGCCGCAGCCTTTGCCGCCTTCTTGGCGCGTTGCAGCTCCTCAGAGTACTTCGCAACCGTGTTTATCAGATGCGGCCCATATTTGCCACAGGCAGTCGCGAAGGGAGCAAAGACTACCTGCTGGCCGTCCGCGGTAACAGGCATCGCCTTCGAAACCGCTGCAGGATCAACTTCTATTCCGTGGGCCTGCACCATGGCAAGTGACATGGATGCGCCAGCCGCACGGAGCGAGTTCTTGAAGGATGCAGGAACACCCCCGGCAAGGGACTCCACCAGCTCGTTCATGTTCTCGATAGCTCCGCCTTGGGCACCAACTCCTCGCGGAGGTGACCGAGAACGCCCTTGTCCTTGGAGAGCATATCTTGAACATCGGCGCTGTGGTCCTCGACTGCTGAAAGCGCACCCGCCAAAGCATCGTCGCGGCGGAGGGCCTGAGGATCGAAGCTCAAACCGCTAGCATCTGTACACAAACCAACACATGGATATAAACATCAAAGCCAACGGCAAACACCGAACAAGAGAACAACAATGATACCCAACCAAGGTACCTGAGAGGGCTTTGGCAATCAAGAAAAGCTGTTCTCCGAACAACTTCTCCCTGGACGCAATGGAGGCACATAGATCCTCTTCACGCCTCTGTGCCTCGTCACGCGCCACGATTGCCTCATCGCGACCCTTCACAGCCACGGCGAGTGTTTTCTCCAAGGTGGCGGCGTCACGCAGGAGGGCATTATGTTCAGCTACAAAACAAAAAAGGATTGACTATCAGTCGACTATATAAAAGGAGAAGAAGAAGAAGTGCAGGACACTCACTCTCAACCACGCGATGACACGTCTCCAGCATTGCATGCTGGCGGCCCATCGCAAGCACTTGCTCCGCCAAGTGAGCGACCTCCTTCAAAAGGAGCTATCGGATAACAAAGGATCAGCAGAAGCCATCGACTGCAACATCAAAAAGAAGAAAATCCTACACTTACATGATCCTCCAATGACTCCAAAGTCGTTTGGTGCGCAGTCATCCGGGCAACCATTTGATGCTCCCCTGCATGAGGAGAACTGGAAGAGTTGTGCCCAGAGTGGGCTGCCAATGGAGGGGAAGAGCACGCTCGACCTCTTTCTTGGCCCTTGAGGTCGCGACTCCTAATTCTTTCAAAAATTGGACGTTGTCAGAAGATGACGACGCCTCTTGACTGCAAGACAAAATCCACATCAAGAAAAGGCAAATCTAGAGACGAACCAACAAGGGCAAAACAGAGAAGAACAAACAAACTAGAAAACTTACCAATCAAACTTGTCAAAGTCAAAAATGGGATCCCCCGATTCTGACAAGGACTCCTTGGGCAATCGCATCTTCTTGCGAGAGGATGGTGCCACAGTGCTCACAGGAATGGTAGGGATTGGCGACTCCGCACCACCACCTGCACCTTCTGGAGTTGAAGGAGACGATGCATTGGAATCCTCGATGCGTGAACGCTTGCGAGTATCCGGACTACCGGACTCGGGGGCTTCCTCCTCCGCATCAGATGGGACGGTCGACTCTGACTCGTCCTCTTCCAAGGATTCACGGGGGATAATCCCTTCAGAAAGAGGGGGCATACAAGGTGACACCACCCAATCCTGCATACAGACAACAAATTCAGCAAAAAGCAAGTAAACAGAAAAGAAGCAATCAACAAACTAAGCTACTACGTAGCACAATTGTACCTCAGGAGGAGGGTTCGAAGCGTCAAACGAAGGAACGACTGGCTCGCTAGGGAGCACATCCTTGACGGTGTATGTGGTCACCAGTCGAACCCTTTTATCTATCTCACTCGCGGTATGCCATCGGCAGACACGCGAGTGGCATCGTCAGCACCAGCCCACTGAAACACGGGGTGGACTCTGGCCTGCAGGGGCTGGATGCGACGGCGCAGCCACGTGCGAATGAGTGCGCAACCTCCTTCCTCTTTACCTATGCGACTCTCAAGGTCGCAGACGCACTCGTACAGCACATCTGTCTCCGCGGGATCGCTAGGCATAACTACATTCTTCCAGGAGCGCCTCCTCTTGCATGGCGTCGAGGGGTCGAAGGGCGCGAGTCCGAGTGGTCTCTGTCGGCCTTCTGGTCGCAAACATAGAACCACTTGTCCCTCCACCCTAGGACGGACTTCATCAGTTTGATGTCAAAATAGGTGGCGGATGGATCGACGTGAATTCCGCAGCCGCCTACATCGTAGACTAAAGAGCCAGAAGAAGATTGGCGCTTCAACTTCAAGAGGCGCTTGACGAGGCCGAAGTGCGGCTCGATTCCGAGCCAGCACTCGCAAAGGGTGATGAAGCAAGAGATGTGGAAGATAGAGTTTGGGGATAACTGATGGAGCTGCAGCCCGTAAAAGCAAAGGAGGCCCCTGAAGAAGGGATGAAGGGGCAACGAGAGGCCGCGAATGATGAACGCCAAGAACATCACTCGAAAACCAGCATGAGGAGCGGGAATTATCTCATCGCTGGGGACGCGCGCGTCGGCGACTGTGGCGGACAGCACTCCGTCTTGGCGAAGAAGACAGAGATCAGAGGACTTGATGATGGAGGGACGCCACGCACCATTCGTGACGCGGGTGCCCATGCCCTTCTTCTTCCCACCGGTGGCGGTGCTGGTACCCACGGCACCGAAGCCGCCCTTCTTCTTCACCGCAGCAGCGGTAGCCGCGGAATCGGCCGCATCACCTCCCTTCTTCTTCCCCATTGCGCGACGGCGATGTGATCGAAGAAAATAGCTGGGAAATGCGTGGAGCTAGTCCAGCGCCGCGGAGGAAAATAGAGCAGAGAAAGCAATGGAGCAACGACAATGGCGATGAAGGCAGAAGATGAGCGAAAAGTAGATGTGAATTTTACCGTCATAGCACCACTACTTAACCCCTGGAAGATGCAATCCAACGGCTCAGAAAAACCCTACTGGATGCGTGGCAAACATCGTGCTAGACACGTGGAGGAGTGGAAACGCGAACCGTCCCCCCACTGCTCCCATTCCGCATGGAAATCGAGGAGGCGCAGTTAAAATAAAGATTATGCATGCCCAGTCAAATCAAAGTCAGGGAATAGGACCCACTGCTCATCACGTCCCGTCAAACTCGCTCACGCGGGCAACTGAGGTCATGAAATCGTTAGCACTGACATCATCAAAGCTACACAACAGAAGACTTCGACTACTTTAGTCCTTGCTCGAGTCTTCGACTCCACCAAGCACTCGGGGGCTACTCCCATAGGGAGCGCTGGTCGCGCATCCTATGATTTTTTCTTTTTCTTTTTGCAGGAACATGGACAATCAAGGCAAACCCAACCACTCGAAACACGGTTCGACCATGGACATGGGTTACTCCCATAGGGAGCGCCGGAAACAAATTCGACTGAAACAAGCAAAGAAAAGACGACAGCAGTCGCAAAAGTTTTTTAGTCCCTGCCTGAGTCTTCGACTCAACCAGGCACTCGGGGGCTACTCCCATAGGGAGCGCTGGTCGCGCACCCTATGATTATTTTTTCTTGTACATCGTACTGTGTGTTGATAACATCCACACTCGAAGTTTATGGCGACACCGCCTCATAATTTTCCTGAAAAGAGACCGCGTCTCCTGGGTCACCCGAATCGTCTCCGCGATGATAAAATTTGGATGCCGCGCTTACAGCGTGAAGATAAGACCTGAATAAGGCCTAGCAATGCATCTGCTGCGTACTACCAGAAATATATCCTTGCCTACAGGTACGATGAACATGCCTCGACGGACGTGTCGAGTTCTCACACCCATATAATTGGAATTCGACTCCTGTAAGACCTCCGTGGCTTGAGTCAAATTACACCAGCACTTTTCCGGATTCGAGTCCGGGGACTCGAGTTCGATTAGATTGCGTTGTTTCACCCTAAGGTGGTTAAATAATACCGATCCATCGGTTAAATCAGGCACGCACATCAACAATCCCTATGACATAAACAAAGCAGTCGAAAATATACTCATTCATGCACTCGAAAGACTTCAAAAAGTCCCCAATCGAATCTACGATTCCACTGGGCACTCGGGGGCTAATGACATGGGTATACCCTACAGGTACTCGAGCTTGGTATATACGGCCTGAATACAGTGGAAGCCCACGGTGTCGCCAAGGCCCAAGGGAGAACTCGAGTGACCTACGGACTCTCGATTGCTTGAAGAACAAGAAGAAGCTAAAGATAGAAAGTTCAAAGGGGAAAACCCTAACCTGTAACCGACTCGACCTGCTACCCGAGACCTAGCCTATCTATATAAAGGCTAGGAGGGGGCGGCGAGAAGGACACACGCAACTCTAGTTTCCATAACCCTTGCCAGATTGCATCTGCGCACCGTTGTAATCTTCGATTTCCTTCGATAATTCCACGAGCAGACAAGCAGGAGTAGGGACCTCTACGAGGCCTGGACCTGGGTAAATCTTTGAGTCCCCTGTGTGCTTGTTTTATAGCCGATAAATGTCTCCAGCACTCCCTCCTTCTCCAAAACCCAAGTCCATAACAATGGGCATTGATGAGTTAAACCCTCGTCATAGGGTATTTGGTGTTTTGATCAGTTGTGTTTTGCAGTTGTCCTGCTGGCGGAGGTGGTGTACCGATGGTTAACATGCCAAGTATGGATGCATATCCTTGTCTTGCTGCTTCAGTTGCTTTTGCACTACATAGCTCTCGCATTTTTAAGAACATTCGACCGTCTTTCATGAGGTGGTTGGGTTGTCTTCTTCCCACCGAGTCGACATAAAAGTGCATGTTGCAGGGCCCTTCCAATATTTGTATTGTGGACATGGGTGGGTCCCGAGCTTTTGGTTGATATCGCTGTGTTGACTAGCTTCCCCCGCCTTCATCCCTGTTGTGGAAGAACCCGCTATTGTAATTGTTATTCCTGTTGTTGGCTTCACCCGAAAAACTAGCTACGACGTAACTTGGTCTCGTGTTTCCATCATTGATTTGTCGCCTCCTGTCACTACCGCGCTTATCTCTATCTTCTTCGGGTGATCGTGTTCATTTGTTGTACATCGCGTCTTCTCCATCAGCCCAGTGGTTTGCTATGTCCATTAACCATGAAATTGTCTTGCGTTTAACTCGACCTAGTTCTTCTATGAATTCTCGGTGACGGAGGCCGTCGTGGAAAGCATCAATGGCTCTTTCGTCGGATATGGATTTAGCTATATTTTTTATGATGTTCCATTGCTGAATAAATGCTCTTATTGACTTTCCGGGCTTTTGTTTGCATGCCCACAATTGCTCTAAAGACGTCGGTTGTTTGAATGTGGACTGAAAGTGTCGGATGAACTTATTTCGATATCGTTCCAGCTACGAATAGAATCTTCGGGTAGTTGTATGAGCCATGACCTTGCAGCACCAGTAAGGTGAAATTGTAAACTTTGCATTGCGGTAGCTGTCGAGCCGCCCTGTAATTTGATAGTGGCCAAATAATCTACCAACCAAGCTTTGGGTTCTTGAAGGCCATCGTATTTTTGGCGGTAATGCAGAAGTTTAAAATCTTCAGGTACTGAAGTTTTCCGAATTCGCTGGGTAAAGCAGCTGGCTCCATAGAGTTCAAATTCGTCTTTGTTGTCACCATCGTGTTATCTTTGGTTGCGGTTTTAATCTATTGTGTTACTTCGTGGTTCCAGTCCTGAAAGATATTCCTGATGTGGGGATCGTGATCGTCGGGTGTGCCATGCTTGCCGAGGGCTGCTGCGACAACGTGGGGATATGTCGGGTTGATGCGTAATTCCTCGTTCTACTTGAGCGAGAGTTGCTCCTACCATGCCGAGGTTCATTAGGGCAGAACGGTGAAGAGCCACACGAGGATCATCGGGTGCGGGTTGAGTTATGATCATATATGTTTGTGCGGCCACAATAGTTGTTTGAGCTGTTTTTGCTTTGATGTTTCCTGCTTGATCTACTCACATAAATGATAGATCAAGGTCTCGGATCAATGCGTTCCTTTCTGTTTCAGGGATGTTCTGCAATCGAGATGTTCCCCTTCCTAGCGGTGCTCCTCCTGTTACGCTCCCACACATTTGGGTTGAGCTTAGGTGTGCCCGTCGTAGGCTGGATTTGTTGGCTAACCTCTTTCTCTCGTCGAGTTGCCTCTGCATCCTTAGTAGGTCTCACTTCTTGTGGTGAAGCAGGTATTGATATGCTAATAAATCTTCATGTGAGGTGTCTGCTGTCATTGGAACTACACCCGAAAATGCTTCCCTGGCCTTTTGCCATGCCGCCGCTAGTAGCCAAAGAGTTCACCTTTCTTCTCCGTTTGGTGCTTCTCTTCCTCCTGGGACTATGTAGTTGTTCATTTTTTCTCCCCCGTTTCCGTGGTCCCCTTCATTGCTATGATTTCCTGCATTGTCATCTAATAAAATATCATTGGGATCGAGAATAGGGTTACTGTTAGAATCACGAGGTGTCGAGGTATTCCTGTTGAACATGCACACTTCATGGCACGTCATGTATGGGCTCTTGTCATTGTCATCTAAACTGAGGGAGACACTGTCGGGTGGATCAGTGAAATCCGTTGTTTTCTGTTCTAGGTATGTTTCTGCCATCCTTATCCCGAAGTCGATGTTTTCACTGCTTTCCTTGGGTTCAGAGTTTGCTGGGCTTGTTCTACGTGGTGGAGTTAGTGGGGGCTCTGATCCGAAGTAGAGATTGCCATAAAGACCGTTAAGATCCCCCAGATATGCCTCATCTTGCTTGTTTCCTTCTGATGCTTCGATTTCTTCCATGATCTCCATGGAGGATCTGATAGATGATGTTGGTATCACCGTAAGCGCAGTCTTCTCCACCAGCGGTCAGTGCCGAAGAGTGTGATTCTTGGGGGTCTTCTACTTGGAAGTGGAAGCTTCCGATGATTAGATCGGATGCGCCGTTGAATTCAGCTGGTACTATCACAGGGGTGGGCAGATGTGGAACCACTTTTGTTGGATTGCTGTTTGAAAAGGAGGGTTCCGCCGAATCCATGGTTCCAGCATTCAAGATTTCCACGGACGGCGCCATTTGACGAGGCGTAACCGTGCAGTGTCCATGAAGAAGGACTTAGGGTTTCACGAAAAGAGAACACTGGGGATTTCGTCGGATGTCAGGAGAACAATGGAGTCAAAGTCGCCTGAATATCTGGTGAATCGCAATATTACAAATCGCTTGGGGATTGTTCGGTGTCCTCGTCTAAGCCTCTCCCGTCCTATATATAATAGACCGGGTCTCAAAGATGTACGCGGATAGGTTAAATATACATGATTACAATACCAACTCGATGTCGGTGCTTTTTCTTCTTTCCTAATACAACTACAGTCTTTGTCGGTTGCTCCTTTCGGACTATCATCTTGACTCTTCATGGACCGTATAACCTTCTTCAGGCCTAGATAATAAATCATAGGTATCTAAGTAATCATGCCTATGTCACGTGATAATACCGGGTGCTTGATCATGGGGAGCGTAGATCTCGGCAGTGTAGCATATGTGAAACTGAAAATCTGATCGATATCCTGTCTCCTAGCACATGGAGTTTTGGATGGCTGCATGTGCTCATGTGGATACATGCATCGAGTTGATGCAGCCCACGCGTATGCATGAGTTGAGGTGGCTGATTTCCTGCACGGCGCATGACGTCTCGAGTCTGCGAGTGGTCGCCAGTCGCCGACCTGTGCCCGTGGCCACCGCCGCGTGTCCAGGTTCTCCTGCGCCCTGCAGATCGATGTCGTCCCAGGCAAGTGTCGATGTGTAGCCAGGAGTCGCACGTGTGGCAGGCTAGCGGATTCAAGCCGGCGAGCCGATCAAATTTAGAGTCACCGGAGTCGTAGGAGAGAACCGATCTATAGTGTATTTCGTCGGAATTTGAGGATCGCGATACGTAGTACTCCCTCCTTCTCAAAACAAGTGACTTGAGTTTGTCTAGATTCGCATGTACCTATATACTAAAACGTGTCTAGATATATTCAAATTTAGACAAACCTACGTCACTTATTTTAGGACCGAGGGAGTATTATTTGGCTAACTGGATCTAATCTAGAAAGAAAAAAGGAATTTGATCTAGGATCTAATCTAAGAAACGATCTGATCTTCGATCGAGACCGGTTGCCGCGCCCTCGGGGAAAGAGGAGATTGATTCCCCAGGGGCGGTGCGCGATGCGGAAGTGGTGGAAGGTTTAGGATCGACGCCCTGAGTCTAACTGCTCTGATACCATGTAAAAAATATTGATCCCAGTATATTTTGTTGTATTGTAATGACTTTTATATAGAGTTAGGTGGAGACTTGGAGTACAAGATGTAGAGTCCTATTATTTCTAGCTATACACATATACCTACTTTAACACATACAAAAGTTGTTCTACTACATGTAGCATACCATGTGCTTCCAACAATAGTATTTTTTAATTTGTTCCCATAATATTTTCATAGCCTCCTGTCACGTACCATTTTCAACATTTACAACATATGAAGTTTCTTAATTAATTGGAACATAAGTTCGGATAAATTTCATGTTATTTTGATCGGTATAGATCTGTATTTATGCACGTGTTTATCCGGTTATTCTTGTCCATTTCCGTGTCCTATTTTCGACCCGACTCCGTAGTCCGATATAATCCATAGTCAAATCCGCATCTGGTTAATATCTGATTCGGTCCGAATCCGGATAATTAATATGGTAAAAGATATAAAAAGAGTAAAGTCCAGCTAATTGATACGCATCATCCTCTCTTTAAAACCCTCTGGATCGCGTGAAGAGGTATGTGCCAGTGATAGAAGGGTGGTGGGCCAGTGTGGGCTGCTCGTGGCTCAGTGGAGAGATGGTTGGGCTGCCACCTCAAAACTGCGGTTGGGCTGATGAAGCCAAATTGGCTGCTGCAGGCTCCCCCCTCTCTGTTTTGTTTTCCTGTTTTTTCTTTGTTATTTGTTTTAAACAATTTAAAAAACAACAAATTCACTTCAATTTCTTTTGAATTTTTCAGGGAATTGATAAGAGGATTTTTTGTAAAACATAGGCAAGAGGAAATCAATAAGTACAAGAGAAGAGGGTGCCCGTGCAACTTTCAATTTGGGTATTCATACAAGTTTTAGCACAAGTCTCTGCAGCATTTACTGTTAGAGATATGCCCAAGAGGCAATAATAAAAGTGATTATTATTATATCTTTGTGTTTATGATGAATGTTTATATTCCATGCTATAATTGTATTATTAGGAAACACTAATACATGTGTGTTTTGTAAACATATAAGAGTCCCTACTAAGCCTCTTATTGAACTAGCTTGTTGATTAATTGATGATCATGGTTTCCTAATCATGGACATTGGATGTGATTAATAACAAAGTTATATCATTAGGAGAATGAAGTAATGGACACACACCCATAATAAGCGTAGCATAAGATCAAGTCATTAAGTTCGTATTGCTGTAAGATTTTAAATGCATATTAACCTAATCCTTCGACCATGAGGTTGTGTTAATCACCATCACCGGATGGGTACTTTGATGACATCAAACACCGCTTCGTAACTGGGTGGTCATAAATGTGTCATTGGGTATTCTGAAAGTATGTGTTGAAGCGCATGGACCAAGATTGGGATTTGTCCATCCATATGACGGATAGATATACTCTGGGCCCTCTCGGTGGAATGTCATCTAGTTAGCTTGCAAGCATGTGACTGGGTCACAAGGGATGACATATCACGGAACGAGTAAAGAGTACTTATCAGTAACGAGGTAGAACTAGGTATGGAGATGCCGACGATCAAACCTCGGATAAGTATAGTATCGCGCGACAAAGGGAATTGGTTTCGTATGTAAATGGTTCAATCGATCACGAAGTCATCGTTGAGTATGTGGGAGCCATTATGGATCTCCAGGTCCCGCTGATGGTTATTGATAGGAGATGTGTCTCTGTCATGTCTGCATATTCACGAACCGTAGGGTGACACACTTAAGGTTCGAAGTTGTTTTAAGTAGATATAGAATATGCGTTGGATACCAAATGTTGTTCGGAGTCTCGGATTGGATTCAGGACATCACGAGGAGATCCGGAATTGTCCGGAGAATGAGATTCATATATTGGGGATCATTTTCTGAGTTAGAAAATGTTCCGGAGTATTTGTATGAGGATTCTAGAAGGTTTCGGAATGTTCCGGAAGGTTCTAGAAGATTTCTTGGAGTTTGCTTGAAAATTAAGCTAGGGATCAAGGAGTCCTGGTGGGTCAAGACAAGGAGTCGTGGGGAGGAGGACTCCTCCCCCCCTCCCCAATCCGCCGGCGCAAGGAGGTGGGGAGTCCTACTAGGACTCCCCCTCCCCAGGCGCCCTCCCTCCTTTAAATAGAAGGGGGAGGCGCCACCCCTTGCCCCTCCTCTACAACACCCAATCTCCGCCGCCTCTCTCCTCCTCCTTTCTTCTGCACAGGCATAGGCGAAGCCCTGCAGAATTCTCTACTCCACCACCACCACCACCACGCTGTCGTGCTGCTGGGATTCCGTGGAGAAGATCTACTACCTCCGCTGTTCGCTGGAACGAGGAGAGGAAGGTCGGCTTCGACTCCGCACGTGTGACCGACTGCGGAAGCGCTGCCGAAACGCCGCGCCAGAAGGATCGTCCACTTGACCGACTGCGGAAGCGCTGCTGGAACGCGACGCCGGAAGGATCGTCCACACGATCTTGAGATCCGCAAGTGATCGACTACATCAACCACGAGATCTAATCTCGTTAACGCTTTCGGATCTACGAGGGTTAGTTCCTATCTATCTCGTTGCACATGTCTAATAGATTAGATCTTGGCTTTTATCTAGATTAGATATGGGTTTTGTTCGTTCTTGCGGTAGAATTTTTTTGTTTTCCATGCTACGAACCCATCAGTGGTATCAGAGCCGTATCTATGCGTAGATCTGTTGCACGAGTAGAACACAATGTTTTTGTGGGCATTGATGCTTTTGTTGTCGGTGTCTTAGCGTGTACTTTGCATCTTGCAGCATGGTGGGATGAAGCGGCTTGGGCTAACATTACATGTCATCGTACATGAGACTTGCTCCACGATTGACGTGCAACTTGCTTTGCACAAGTGGCTTTGCGGGTGTCTGTCTCTCTAGCATAGTTAAGATTCAATTTACAATGAGCATCTGACAACACTTGTATCAACGTTGTGGTCCTTGTTCGTAGGTAAGATCGGTCTTATGCGAAAGCCCCAAACCACGTAAAACATGCAAAGAAAATTAGAGGCGTCTAACTTGTTTTTGCAGAGGTTTTGTGATGTGATATGGCCATCATGTGATTGTGATTGTATTTGATGTATGCAATGATCCTTGTTGTAATATGGCAACCGGCAGGAGCCTAATGGTTGTCTTTAATTCTGTTAAGACCTGCGTGTCTATTCATCTTGTAATAGCTTTATTCCAAGTAGTTGTAATAGTTGCTAGTGATGATAGATAACCATGAAGCGGCGCCACTGACCTTGACACAATGCTGGTGATGACGGAGATCATGTTCGTGCTTTGGAGATGGAGATCAAAGGCGCAAGAAGAAAGGGCCATATCATATCACACTAATTATGAATTGCCTGTGATGTTAATACTTTATGCATCTTGTATTGCTTAGATCGCGACGGTAGCATTATAAGATGATCCCTCTCACTAAATATCAAGTAATAAAGTGTTCACCCTTAGTTGGCACCGTTGCTAAGACTCGTCGTTTCGAAGCATCTCGTGATGATCGGATGTGATAGATTCTACGTGTGCATACAACGGGTGCAAGCCATATTTGCACATGCGGAAACTAAGGTTATCTTGACGAGCCTAGCATGTACAGACATGGTCTCGGAACACGGAACACCGAAAGGTAGAGCATGAGTCATATAAATGATATGATGAACATGAAGATTGTTCGCCGATGAAGCTACATCTTCTCCCGTGAAGATCGGACTTGGTGTAGTGGACTTGGTTCGTGTAATCACTAAGACAATGTGAGGGATGTTGTTTTGAGTGGGAGTTCACCTAGTTAGTTTAAGAATTAAATTTGAACTCAATTTGTCATAAACTTAGTCTAAACTACTTGCAAATTGTTGTAGATTATGGAGACCCCCTCCATCAATTTCAATGCGTTCCTAGAGAAAGAAAAGCTTAAGAACAATGGAAGCAATTTCACGGACTGGTTCCGTGGACTGAAGATCGTCCTCAGGGCTGGTCAGTTGACCTATGTGCTCGAAGCACCGCTAGGTGACCCACCTACAGATGATGCCACCGATGACGTAAAGAATGTTTATGCTACTCGGAAAAATCATTACTCCACAGTTCAGTGTGCCATCCTGTACGGTTTAGAAGCGGAGCTCTAGAAGCGTTTTGAGCACCATGACCCGTTCGAGATCATTAAGGAGCTCAGGCTAATTTTTGAGACTCGCGCGGCCATGGAGAGCTATGAGGCCTCCGAAAAGTTCTTTAACTATAAGATGGAAGAGGGAAGCTCCATTAGCGAGCACGTGCTCACTATGTCTGGGTACGCAAACAAGCTCCAAGAGTTGGGAATATCGATTCCTAATGAATTGGGGATTCACCGTATCCTTCAATCACTGCCACCAAGTTACAAGAACTTTGTGATGAACTACAACATGCACTGCATGAACAAGACGTTGCCTGAACTATCGTCCATGCTGAAAACTGTTGAAGTGGCGATCAAGAAGGAGCACCAAGTGTTGATGGTCAATAAAACCACCAATTTCAAGAGACAGGGCAAGCCTAGGAACAAGGGCAACTTCAAGAAGGACGGCAAGAAAGCTGCCGCACCTGCTAAGAAGCCCAAGGCTGTCCTAAGCCTGAAACTGAGTGCTTCTACTACAAGGGTGCTGGTCACTGGAAGCGTAACTGCCCCAAGTACCTGGTGGATCTGAAGAACGGCAACATCAAGAAGAAAGGTATATTTGATATATGTGTTATAGTGTGTATCTTACTAGTAATCGTAGTAGTGCCTGGATATTTGATACTGGTTCGGTTGCTCATATTTGTAACTCGAAACAGGAGCTGTGGAATAAATGAAGACTGGCAAGAGACGAGGTGACGATGCGCGTTGGAAATGGCTCTAAGGTTGATGTGATCGCCGTCGGCACGCTCCCTCTACATCTACCTTCGGGATTAGTTTTAAATTTGAATAATTGTTATTTGGTGCCTGCGTTAAGCATGAACATTATATCTGGATCCTATTTATTGCGAGACGGTTATTCTTTTAAGTCCGAGAATAAAGGTTGTTCGATTTATATGAGTAATATGTAATGCACCTGAGATGAATGGTTTATTCTTATTGAATCTCGATAGTAGTGATACACATGTTCACAACATAGATGCTAAACGAATAAAATTGAATGATAATTCTACATACATGTGGCACTGTCGTCTTGGTCACATTGGAGTGAAGCGTATGAAGAAACTCCATTCTGATGGACTTCTTGAATCACTTGATTTTGAATCACTTGAAAGATGCGAAGCATGTCTAATGGGAAAAATGACTAAGACTCCATTCTCTAGAATAATGGAGCGAGCTACAGACTTATTGGAAATAATACATACCGATGTGTGCGGTCCAATGAGTGTAGCATCGCGTGGTGGCTATCGTTATGTTCTCACTTTCACAGATGACTTGAGTAGATATGGGTATGTCTACTTTATGAAACATAAGTCCGAAACTTTCGAGAAGTTTAAGGAATTTCAAAGTGAAGTGGAAAATCATGGTAACAAGAAGATTAAGTTTCTGCGTTCTGACCGCGGAGGTGAATATCTGAGTTATGAGTTTGGCATGTATTTAAAGAAATGTGGAATACTTTCGCAGTTGACACCGCCGGGAACACCACAGCGTAATGTTGTGTCCGAACGTCGTAATCGAACTCTCTTAGATATGGTTCGGTCTATGATGTCTCTTACAGATTTACCGTTATCATTTTGGGGCTATGCATTAGAGACAGCCGCATTCACTTTAAATAGGGCACCATCTAAATCTGTTGAAATGACACCGTACGAATTGTGGTTTGGTAAGAAACCTAAGTTGTCGTTCCTTAAAGTTTGGGGTTGCGAAGAATATGTAAAGAAGTTACAACCTGATAAGCTAGAACCCAAAGCGGAGAAATGCTTCTTCATAGGATACCCTAAAGAAACAATTGGGTATACCTTCTATCATAGATCCGAAGGCAAAGTTTTCGTTGCAAAGAATGGATCCTTTCTTGAGAAGGAGTTTCTCTCGAAGGAGGTGACTGGAAGGAAAGTAGAACTCGATGAGGTTATTGAACCTTCTCTCGGATTTGAGAGTAGCGCAGCACCAGAAGATGTTTTTGTGCCGCCTGCACCAATTGAAGAGGAAGCTAATGATAATGATCATGAAACTTCAAACGAAGTTACTGCTGAACCTCGCAGGTCAACGAGGGTTCGTACCACTCCTGATTGGTATGACTCTGCCTTGAACGTCATGTTGGTGGACAACGTTGATGACCCTGCGACGTATGAAGAAGCTATGGTGAGCCCAGATTCCGACAAATGGCTAGAAGCCATGAAATCCGAAATTGGATCCATGTACGAAAACCAAGTGTGGACTTTGGTGGACTTACCGGATGGCCGTAAGGCTGTCAAGAACAAATGGATTTTCAAGAGAAAAACAGATGGTGATGGTAATGTTACCATCTATAAAGCTCGACTTGTCACGAAAGGGTTCCGACAAATTCAAGGAGTTGACTATGATGAGATATTCTCACCAGTAGCGAAGCTA
Organism: Avena eriantha; assembly: GCA_910589775.1. Classification (NCBI taxonomy): domain Eukaryota; kingdom Viridiplantae; phylum Streptophyta; class Magnoliopsida; order Poales; family Poaceae; genus Avena; species Avena eriantha. The sequence continues at coordinate 128,290,246 of OU342741.1, read as the reverse complement.
AAGTCTGTGAGGATTTTGTTAGCAATTGCTGCATATTTCGATTATGAGATTTGGCAGATGGATGTCAAAATGGCGTTCCTTAATGGTGACATTGAGGAAGAGTTGTATATGGTACAACCCAAGGGTTTTGTCGATCCTAAAGATGCTGAAAAGGTATGCAAACTTCAGCGCTCCATTTATGGACTGAAGCAAGCATCCCGGAGTTGGAATCAACGTTTTGATAAAGTAATCAAAAACTTTGGATTTATACAAACTTATGGAGAAGCTTGTATTTACAATAAAGTGAGTGGGAGCTCTGTAGCATTCCTAGTACTATATGTAGATGACATATTGTTGATTGGGAATGATATAGAACTTCTTAATAGCATCAACACCTATTTGAACAATAGTTTTTCAATGAAGGATCTTGGCGAAGCGGCATACATTCTAGGCATCAAGATTTATAGAGATAGATCAAGACGCCTAATAGCGCTTTCACAAAGTACATACTTGGACAAAGTTCTAAAGAAGTTTAGAATGGAAGATAGCAAGAAAGGGTTCGTGCCCATGTTGTTAGGTAAGACCTTGAGTAAGACTCAAAGTCTAGCTACGGCAGAAGATAGAGAAAAGATGAATAATATTCCCTATGCCTCGGCCATATATCAAAGTGATCCTGGAATGGAGCACTGGACAGCGGTCAAGAATATCCTAAAGTACCTAAATAGGACTAAGGATATGGTTCTTTCTCATGGAGGTGATGAACAGCTTGTTGTAAACGGTTACACCGATGCTAGTTGGAACACCGATCCGGATGACTCGAAGTCATAGTCGGGATACGTATTTATTTTGAATGGTGCTGCAGTGAGCTGGAGGAGTGCGAAGCAAAGCGTTGTGGCAAAATGTTCAACTGAATCAGAATACATAGCTACTTCGGAGGCTGCACAAGAAGCCGTTTGGATGAAGGAATTCATTACTGAACTTGGCGTGGTTCCCAGTGCGTTTGACCCGATGGCCATCTACTGTGACAACACAGGTGCCATAGCTAATGCACATGAGCCAAGGTCACATAGCAAGCTGAAGCACATCAAGCTAAGTTTCCACGTTATTCGCGAGTATGTCCGAGATGGTGACATAAAGATTTGCAAAGTACACACTGATCTGAATGTGGCAGATCCGTTGACTAAACCTCTCCCTAGGGCAAAGCATGCCCAACACCAGAACGCCATGGGTGTTCGGTATATTACCATGTAATCTGGATTATTGACTCTAGTGCAAGTGGAAGACTGTTGGAGATATGCCCAAGAGGCAATAATGAAAGTGATTATTATTATATCTTTGTGTTTATGATGAATGTTTACATTCCATGCTATAATTGTATTATTAGGAAACACTAATACATGTGTGTTTTGTAAACATATAAGAGTCCCTAGTAAGCCTCTTGTTGAACTAGCTTGTTGATTAATTGATGATCATGGTTTCCTAATCATGGACATTGGATGTGATTAATAACAAGGTTATATCATTAGGAGAATGATGTAATGGACACACACCCATAGTAAGCGTAGCATAAGATCAAGTCATTAAGTTCGTATTGCTGTAAGATTTTAAATGCATAGTAACCTAATCCTTCGACCATGAGGTTGTGTTAATCACCATCACCGGATGGGTACTTTGATGACATCAAACACCGCTTCGTAACTGGGTGGTCATAAAGGTGTCATTGGGTATTCTGAAAGTATGTGTTGAAGCGCATGGACCAAGATTGGGATTTGTCCATCCATATGACGGATAGATATACTCTAGGCCCTCTCGGTGGAATGTCATCTAGTTAGCTTGCAAGCATGTGACTGGGTCACAAGGGATGACATATCACAGAACGAGTAAAGAGTACTTATCAGTAACGAGGTAGAACTAGGTATGGAGATGCCGACGATCAAACCTCGGATAAGTATAGTATCGCGTGACAAAGGGAATTGGTTTCGTATGTAAATGGTTCAATCGATCACGAAGTCATCGTTGAGTATGTGGGAGCCATTATGGATCTCCAGGTCCCGCTGATGGTTATTGATAGGAGATGTGTCTCTGTCGTGTCTGCATATTCACGAACCGTAGGGTGACACACTTAAGGTTCGAAGTTGTTTTAAGTAGATATAGAATATGCGTTGGAGACCGAATGTTGTACGGAGTCTTGGATTGGATTCGGGACATCACGAGGAGATCCGGAATTGTCCGGAGAATGAGATTCATATATTGGGGATCATTTTCTGAGTTAGGAAATGTTCCGGAGTATTTGTATGAGGATTCTAGAAGGTTTCGGAATGTTCCGGAAGGTTCTAGAAGATTTATTGGAGTTTGCTTGAAAATCAAGATAGGGATCAAGGAGTCCTGGTGGGTCAAGACAAGGAGTCGTGGGGGAGGAGGACTCCTCCCCCCTCTCCAATCCGCCGGCCCAAGGAGGTGGGGAGTCCTACTAGGACTCCCCCTCCCCAGGCGCCCTCCCTCCTTTAAATAGAAGGGGGAGGCGCCACCCCTTGCCCCTCCTCTACAACACCCAATCTCCGCCACCTCTCTCCTCCTCCTTTCTTCTGCACAGGCATAGGCGAAGCCCTTCAGAATTCTCTACTCCACCACCACCACCACGCCGTCGTGCTGCTGGGATTCCGTGGAGAAGATCTACTACCTCCGCTGCTCGCTGGAACGAGGAGAGGAAGGTCCACTTCGACTCCGCACGTGTGACCGACTGCGGAAGCGCTGCCGAAACGCGACGCCGGAAGGATCGTCCACTTGACCGACTGCGGAAGCGCTACTGGAACGCGACGCCGGAAGGATCGTCCACACGATCTTGAGATCGGCAAGTGATCGACTACATCAACCACGAGATCTAATCTCGTTAACGCTTTCGGATCTACGAGGGTTAGTTCCTATCTATATCGTTGCACATGTCTAATAGATTAGATCTTGGCTTTTATCTAGATTAGATCTGGGTTTTGTTCGTTCTTGCGGTAGAATTTTTTTGTTTTCCATGCTACGAACCCATCATTTAGGAGCAACCGAAGAAATAATGCATATGTGAAAGAGATTGGATAGGTACATTAACTCACAAGGTCGTTTTTGAGAATCTTGTAATGTGCACAGTATTGCTTCAACTCTTCAATACAAGCCTTTGAGTCGAATGTCTTGGGATCAATAATCAGTTCCTCCGATTTACCGGTGACATAGGTATGATTAATTGGATACCTATGATTTGCTACCCACGCCTGAAGAAAGGTTTACGGTCCATGAAGAGGCAAGATGGTAGCCCGAAAGGAGCAACCGACAAAGGCTATAGTTGTATTAGGAAAGAAGAAAAAGCATCAACATTGAGTTGGTATTGTAATCACGTATATGTAACCTATCCACATACAACTTTGAGACCCGACCTATTATATATAAGACGGGAGAGGCTTAGGCGAGGACACCGAACAATCCCCAACGATTTGTAATAGCACGAAATCCCCAACGTTCATTTTCCGCGAAACCCTAAGTCCTTGTTCATGGACATTGCCAAGGTTACCCCTCGTCAATTGGCACCGTCTGTGGAAAACTTGAACGCTGGAACCATGGATTCGGCAGAACTCTCTTTTCCAAGCAGCAACCCAACAAAAGCAGTTCCACACCCGCCGACCCTTGTGATAGTACCAGCCGAATTCAACGGCGGATACGATCTAATCATCGGAAGCTTCCACTTCCAAGTAGAAGACCCCTAAGAATCACACCCTTCGGCACTGATTACATCAGAACCGTCGGTGCAAAAGACTGCGCTTATGGAGGTACCAACATCATCTATCGGATCCTCCATGGAGGTTACGACAGAAATTGAAGCATCAGAAGGAAACAAGAAAGATGAGACAAATTTGGGGGATCTTGATGGTCTTTACAACAATCTCTCCTTCGGATCACATCCCTCACTAACTCCACCGCGTAGAACAAGCCCAGCAAACTCTAAACCTGAAGAAAGAAGTGAAAACGTTGACTTCAGGATAAGGATGACAGAAACTTACCCATAACAGAAAACAATGGATTTCACTGACCCACCTGACAATGTCTCCCTTAGTTCAGATAACAATGACAAGATCCCATACACGACACGCCATCAAGTGTGCATGGTCAACGGGAATACCTCGACACCGTGCAATTCTAACGGTAACCCTATCCTCGATCCCAATGATATTTTATCAGATGACAATGCAGGAAACCACAACAATGAAGGGGGCCACGAAAACGGGGGAGAAACAACGAACAACCGCATAGTCCCAGGAGGAAGAGAAGAACCAAATGGGGAAGAAAGGTGAACTCTTGGGCTACCAGCGGCGGCATGGCAAAAGGCTAGGAAGCAATTTTGGGTGTAGTTCCAATGACAGCCGATGCCTCACATGAAGATTTATTAGCATATCAATACTTGCTTCACCACAAGAAAAGAGACCTACTAAGGATGCAGAGGCAACTCGATGGAAAAAAGAGGTTAGCCGACGAATCCAGCCTACGACAGGCACAACTAAGCTCTACCTGAAGGTCTGGGAGCGTAACAGGAGGAGCACCGCTAGGAAGGGGAACATCTCGATTGCCAAACATCCCCGAAACAGAAAGGAACGCATTGATCCGAGACCTTGATCTATCGTTTATGTCAGTAGATCAAGAAGGAAACATTAAAGCAAAAACTGCTCAAGCAGCTATTGTGGCTGCACAAACATATCTGATCACAAGTCAACTCGCACCTGACGATCCTTGTGCGGCTCGTCACCGTTCCGCCCTGATGAACCTCGGCATGGTAGGAGCAACTCTCGCACAAGTAGAACAAGGAATTATGCATCAACCCGACATATCCCCACGCTGTCGTAGTAGCCCTCGGCAAGCGAGCCACACCCGATGATCGCGATATCCACATCAGGAACATATTTCAGGACTAGAGCCAGGAAGTAACACAAGAGATGTAAACCGCAACCGAAGATACCACGACGACGACAACGAAGATGACTATGAACTTTGCGGAGCCAGCTGCTTTACTCAGTGGATTCAGAAAACTTTAGTACTCTAAGATTTTAAACTTCCGCATGACCGCCAAAAATACATTGGACTTCAAGAACCCGAAGATTGGTTAGCAAATTATTTGGCCATTGTAAAATTACAGAGCGGCTCGACAGCTACCACAATGCGAAGTTTATAATGGCACCTTACCGGTGCTGCAAGGTCATGGCTCAGACAACTATATGAAGATTCTATTAGTAGCTGGAATGATCTGGAAGATAAGTTAATTCGACACTTTCAATCCACATTCAAATGACCTGCGTCTTTAGAGAAATTGCGGGCATGCAAACAAAATCCCGGAGAGTCAATAAGAGCATTTATCTAGTGATGGGACATCATCTAAAATACAGCCGAATCCATATCCAAGGAAAGAGCCATTGATGCTTTCAACGACGGCCTCCGTCGCCGAGAATTCATACAAGAACTAGGTCGAGTTAAACCCGAGACAATTTGACAGTTAATGGACATAACAAACCTGTGGGCTGATGGAGAAGATGCGCTATACAACAACGAACATGATCACCCGAAGAAGACAAAGACAAGCGTGGCAATGACAGGAGGCAACGAAACAATGACGAAAACACGGGACCAAGTTACGTCGTAGCTAGTTTTTCGGGTGAAGGCAACAACAAAAATAATGACTACAATAGCAGATACCACCACAACAGAGATGAAGGCGATGGAAGCTACTCAACGCAGTGATATCAACCAAAAGCTCGGGACCCACCCATGTCCGCAATACAAATATTGGAAGGGCCCTGCAACAGGAACTTTTATGTCGACTCAGCGGGAAGAAGACAACCCAACCACCTCATGAAAGACTGCCGAACGTTCTTAAAAATGCAAGTGCTATGCAATGCAAAAGCAACTAAAGCAGCTAGACAAGGATATGCCTCCATACCTGGCACATTAGCCATCGGTACGCCACCTCCACCAGCAGGACAACCGCAAAACACAACTAATCAAAACACCGAATACCCTAGGTCAAAGGGGGGCAAAGTCAATGATTCAAAAGGGCGTACATCCAATAGAATTAAGAAGCTAATCACAGGACAAGTCAACATGGTGGAGGTGGATCCACCAGCCACACTCGAGTATCTCCATTGGTTAGAATAGGAAATCACATTCAGCAGAGCTGATCACCCACGTCAAGTACCAAGACTGGGTTATTCGGCATTGATAGTAGAAGCACGAATTGGCGGGTTCGACATGAGTAGGGTCTTCATGGATGCAGGAAGCAACATAAACTTGATATACGCCAAAACACTAAGGGCAATGAACTACCCCTTGAAAAATCTGGCACCAACAGAAACATCCTTCCACGGCATCATACCAGGTAAACCCGAAATTCCTTAAGGTAAAATTTTCCTTGACGTCATTTTTGGATCCAAAGAAAATTTCAGGTGGGAAAAACTCGAGTTCGAAATCATGGACTGGCCATCACAGTATCACACGATCCTAGGAGGCCCAGCTTGCACAGAATTTATGGCAGTGCCGCACTATGCATACTTAGTCATGAAGATGCCAGTACCAAAGGGAATAATAACAGTAAAAGGAAGTTTCACACGTTCCAACAATTGCGACAGGGATTTCAATAAAATCTCTAAATCTTTCAGGATGGGAACATAGTTTGAGAATCTCAAAAAGGCAAAACCACAGAACCTCTAGCAGTAGCACGTGTCAATCCCGACCAGGCCTTTGTCACCGAGAAGACACAAAAGAAGTACAGATCCATCCCATCGACCTGAAGAAGAGAACATTTATGGCTTCCAACCTTGGTCCCGCATAGGAAAGCGTGCTCATCGAGTTCCTCCGTGAGCACTGGGAAATCTGTGCATGGCTAACTTCTGACATGCCGGGAATTCCTAGGGAAACTGTTGAGTTAGACGTTGCTAATGTATCTATAATTATTGGTGTTCCATGCTTGGTTTATACCTACTTTATTATGTTTTGTCCACACTTTGGAGTATTTTTATACACTTTCTTGGACTAACCTATTAACAAGATGCCACAATGCTAGTTGCTTGTTTTCTGCCGTTTTTGGTTCCAGGAAAGTCAGAAAATGAATATTCTCGGAATTAGACAGGACAAAAGCCAAAGTAAATATTTCACCAAGGGGGACACGGAGCCAGAAGACGAGACGGAGAGGGACCAGAGGCTGGCCACACCACCTGGCCACACGGCCAGGCCTAGCCCGTGCCAGGGGGTGGTGTGGCCTCCTAGGGCACCCCCTCGGCCTCCCCTTTCGCCTATATATTGTCTACGATAGAGAAACCCTAAGTACCCGATCAAAATCCCACGAAAGAGTTTGTAGCCACTGTCATCTCCATCCCTAGATCGGGAGGGATCTGAAGCTCTTCCCGGCACCCTGCCGGAGGGGAGAATTCACCCTGGAGGCCTTCTTCATCACCATGCAAGCCTCCAGTGTGATGCGTGAGTAGTTCATCCTTGGACTACGGGTCCATGTAGTGGTAGCTAGATGGTTGGTTCTTATCCTTTGTGCTATCATGTTTAGATCTTGTGAGCTCCGTTCATGATCAAGATCATCTATTTGTAATCATACATGTTGTGTTTGTGGGGATTCGATGGATATTGAGATGTTATTTTAGATTGATTATTGATTCTATCATGTATTTGTTATTTGTGATCTTGCATGCTTTCCGTTGTTAGTAGCTATCTTGGCCGAGTAGATGCTAGCAACTCCAAGAGGGAGTATTTATGCTCGATAATGGGTTCATGCCTCTAGTAATCTGGGGAAGTGACAAAAATCTCTAAGGTACTAGATGTGCTGTTGCTATTAGGGACAAAACAACAATCCTTTGTTCATAGAACAATCATATTGTTTACTTTACACACAATGCTTAATGCAATTATCTATTGCTTGCAACTTAATACCGGAGGGGGTTCAGATGATAACTTGAAGGTGGATTATTAGTCATAGATGCAGTTGGATTACGATCTATGTATAATGTTGTAATGCCCAATCAAATCTCAAAGGAGTCAAGATGATTAGTATATGCATGTATGCTTTCTCGATGTTTGTCAATTGCCCCGCTATAATTTGTTCACCCAACATGTCATCTATCTTGAGGAGAATCACCTCTAGTGAACTATGGACCCCGGTCCTTTCTTTTACCATCAACCTACAACTGTTTACTGTTTTCTGTTTAGTTTGTGCAAGCTATTACTATCTTCCACACAATAAGTTTAATCCTTTGTTTTCAGCAAAATTGGTGAGATTGACAACCTCACTGTAAGTTGGGGCAAAGTTGTGTGGTTGTGTTGTGCAGGATTCCGAGTTGGAAACAACAGCTTGGAGGTGTTTCCTTGCTCCTACTGGTTCGATAACCTTGGTCTCATAACTGAGGGAAAACTTGCTGCTGTGCTCATCATACCTTCCTCTTAGGGTTCCCCAACGAGCTCGATATATTTTGGGCCATCAAGCTATTTTTCTGGCGCCATTGCCGGGGAGTCAAGGACATCTTCACAAGGGGAGCCCCTCATAACCAATCTCTTTACTTTGTTGTTTGTGTTTTGCTTAGTTTATTTCTTCTTAGTTTGCTTGTTTCTTGATCAAAAACACACACAAAATAGTTGCACTAGTTTGTTTTTCTTTATTAACAACACAAAAAATGACTACTCTTGAAAACACTAAGTTGTGTGACTTCACAAGCACCAACAATAATGATTTCATGTGCACACCTATTGCTCCACCTGTTCCCGAAGCTACTGTCTTTGAAATTAAACCAGTTTTACTCAATCTTGTTATGAGAGAGCAATTTTCTGGTATTGGTACTAAAGATACTGCTGCTCATCTAAATAACTTTGTTGAACTTTATGAGATGCAAAATATAGGGATATAGATGGGGATATTATTAAGCTTAAATTGTTTCCTTTCTCTTTGAGAGGAAAAGCTAAAGAATGGTTGCATTCCCTAACTAGAAATAATATTGATTCTTGGACTAAATGCAAGGATGCTTTCATTGGAAAATACTATCATCCTGCTAAGATTATATCTATGAGAAGTGAAATAATGAAATTTAAACAATCTGATAATGAACATGTTGATCAAGCTTGGGAAAGAATGAAATCTTTGGTAAAGAATTGTCCCACTCATGGATTGACTACTTGGATGATTATCCAAACTTTTTATGCAGGACTGAATTATTCTTCAAGAAATCTACTGGATTCTGCTACTGGAGGTACCTTTATGACCATTACTTTGGGTGTTGCAACAAAGCTTCTAGATAATATGATGGTTAACTATTCTGAATGGCACACTGAGAGAGCTCCACAAGGTAAGAAGGTAAATTCTATTGAGGAAACCTCCTCCTTGAGTGATAAAACTGATGTTATTATGTCTATGCTTGTTAATGGGAAAGCTCATATTGATCCAAATCATGTTCCCTTAGCCTCTTTGGTTGCTCAAGAAGAGCAAGTTGATGTGAATTTTATAAGAAATAATAATTTTAGCAACAATACCTACAGGAATAATATTGATAATAATTATAGGCCATGTCCTCCCAATAATGGTAATGCTTATGGAAATTCCTACAACAATAATAGGAGTGCACCCTCTGAACTTGAAGTTATGCTTAATGATTTTATTAGTAAACAAACTGCTTTCAATAAAACTATTGAGGAAAAACTCTCTAATGCTGAAAGACATATAGCCTCATTGGCTGAAGCACAATCTTCCTTGAATAAAATGGCTACAAAAACTGAAACTATTGAGAATCTCTTTGCTACTAGTAATGTCATATAAGTTAGAATTGATGAAAATGTTAGACTATTAGCTGAATTGCATGCTAAGTGGGAAAGAGAAGATGAAATTGCTAGAAATATTAGTATTTCTACTATCACTACCACTAATGTTGAAGCTAGTAAACCCAATGGAACCTTTTCTAATAAAAATGCTAAAATTCTTCGAAACATGGGAAACAATAGCTCTACTACTTTAGATAATAATCATGATTTTTATCTTGATGGTTGCTATATTTCTGAAGTAATTTTGTTCCTAAAAGATTTCTCAAAGTGCTAATGCTAGTGCTATGAACATGGCCTTTACAAAACACATTACTGATGCTCTCATAAAGATTAAAGAAGAAAATATGAAACATAAAGCTTCTATTCCTATGAAACTAGAAGATGGTTGGGAACCCATCATTAATATGAAAGTAAATGATTTTGATTTCAAAGATTTATGTGATCTTGATAGTAGTGTTTCTATTATGCCTAGAAGGATTTATGATATGCTTGATTTGCCACCATTGGAAGATTGTTATTTAAATGTCCCACTTGATGATAATGCTAAAAAGAAACTCATGGGGAGTGTTAATGATGTTCTTATTATGGTTAACAACGCCTATGCCCCCGTTGATTTCTATGTTTTGGATGTTGAATGCAATGCTTCTTGTCCTATTATTTTTGGAAGACCTTTTCTTAGAACTATTGGTGCCATTATTGATATGAAAGAAGGAACCATTAAATATCAACTCCCAGTCAAGAAAGGTATAGAAAACTTCCCTAAGAAGAGAGAGAATATTCCTTTTGCCTCTCCTATTAAAACAAAATTTTCTCTTAATGCTTCCTCATTTGAGAATACTTGATTTCTTTCTTGCTTCTTATGCCTAACTTAAAGGCGTTAAAGAAAAGTACTTATTGGGAGATAACCCAAAAGTTTTAGATGAGTCTTGGAAGTTATTACCTCTGTAATAACCACTCCTTATCCTTTTTATTTTCTTTTTGTGCCAAGAGTAACTTCTAATGAGAGAGAAGTAATGCTTGGGAAAGTTGTTGTCCCGAAACAGATTTTTGTGCTTCGCTGTAAAAATTCTTGTAAAATCTCTGTACCTTGGTTTGAGCTGTGATTCTTTGTGCTTCTGACCCAGGTTGTTATCTAACTTTCGTTAGTTCAACAGTTTTCAATTTGAGCAACATAAGGTCTTCGAAAAAATTGGTTTTAACCTGCTGGTCTGTTTTGACAGATTTCTGCCATTATTTGCATTTGCTTCTTGTTGATTCCTTTTGGGTTCTTTTTGGGGAATTGAGCTTTTTGAGGGAGGTGCTACAGTGGCTTGTGTTTTAATGGAAGTTTTATTTGTGTTGGAACTGAACCCAAAGACTTATTATCTTGAGTACACTAATGTTGCTAATAAAGATTGTGTGAAGTTTTATATGAAGGAAAAATTTCAGGTGTATGGAAAGAATGATGTAATGAGATGAAGAATGGACTAACGCTGAAGCTTGGGGATGCCACCCGTGTCACCCCAAGAAATATCCAAGAAGTACAAGCGTCAAAGCTTGGGGATGCCCAAGGCAGGGCATCCCCTTCTTCATCAATAAAAATCTCAGGTTTCTTCCAAACACTTCATTTTTATTGTTTCATGCACAGTTGTGTTGTTCTTCGAGCGTCTTCATTTTCGTTTTTGGTTTTAGTTTAGTTGGTTTTCTTAGTTTTCTTGAATAAATTGGTTAGACCCCCTCATTCATACATTAGTTTTCAAATAAGTTTGGTTTGGATTGGAAAAGAGTAGGAAAAGTTCATGCTTAAGTGGTAAAAGGAGCTTGTTTTTGACTGTGGCCTATGCTTTGTCATGTCATGCATGATATTGTTTTGGCTTTATGCTTAGTGATTTTGCTGTAGCATGACATGTTATAAACAATTGAGATTGCTTAATGTGCCTTGAAAGAATCATGTGTTGTTTTAGCATATTAAAGCATAGTATTGTGGTATTCTCCTTTGATGCTTTATTTGGGTTGACTTGGCGCATGCTCACACCATGTTATGACTATCCCAAGTCACCATAGCCTCGATGATCATTTAGTTTTCGACTTGTAATATCACTTTATACTTTAATCAATGATGTTTTGTCCCTTTGCATGATTATGGCCATTATTGCTCTCTTAGTTGGTCGCTTCGAGTCTTTTGCTAGCCTCCATAACCAAGTGTGAGTTCCACTCATGCATCCAACTTCAAATAAAACCAAGTTATTCCAAAGATTCCACCATACCTACCTATTAGCATTTTCTATTCTAAGTATATTCATGTTATTATCTACCTTTTGAATTAAACTTGTTATGTGAAAATTAGCGATTAAAGCTCTCACGAACTTGATGGCACACTTTACTTTTCTTGCACTTAATAAACTTGAACCATTGCTTCATCTATGTTGTATATGCTTGCACTTATACGTTGGGAATTACCAGAACCATGTTGTCATGGGGAACACTTTCAACATTGCACTTGTATATTGTACCTAGTTGATATCATGCTCTTTTGTCTATGGATGTCGTCGGTGTGAAATGAAAGGGGAGCTTGTCAGTCCATTTAGTTATGTATGTGTGTTAGAGAAACGTCTGGGCCGCTGGTCTAATCCATGCCTAATCATGGTAGAAACCTGCTGTCAACACCTGGTTTTTTAAGCCAAGATGCCTGTTATGCCATACCTCGCAATCCCAGGATTACCATTTTTGCGAGACATAACAGATTGGATATCACAGTAAATCATCCATTACAAACCATAATAAGGTTTTACACAAATAAAGGATCTCATGATCCAGTCTTAATACAATCAAGCAGCGGAATAATAAAGCATAGTAGTGGGCTCCATCTTTAGGGTCACATGCAATGCTGACGATGGGAGATGATCCTAGTTGTCGTAGCCATCCTACTGTCCATCTTCCTGATAGTCCTCCTCATAGTCTGGCCACGGGAATAGCCAGGGACAAAGCCATGAGTACTCTTTAAGTACTCGCAAACTATCACTAACAAGTACGGTAGATCTAGTAGGAATCTTAAGCTCTAGGTTTATTTGCAAAAAGCCAGGTTTATCTAAACTAAGTTTAGAAGTAAAGAAAACAAATTTAATGTTCTAAATCACTTAAGTGGGAAACTAGTTTTCATATCCACAACCCTGTTGTGGTCAAGTCAAAATCATAGTTAACTTCACAAGTCATTTTGAAAACATCTGACGACGGAACAATATGGCCACTCCAACTATCCATGACCGTGGACGCGACTATTTGAATAGTTTGAAACTCTGCAGAACTGGTACACTTTCACCACAAAATTCGATACATCCGCCAGGGATAACCCTGAATCAATCATACTTAGTATGCGGATAATCAATCATAACCTTTCAATTACACACTCTGGTATAGGCACCTCCCCTATGAGCTTGGTGTAACATCCTAAAACTTCAATCCAAGGTTATTAAGATCCAAATCATCAAAATTATGGTTAACAAAAACTTTTCCAATTAAAAATATTCAAGCATTCATATGTGTGTGCATTTAATTAGGAGTTGATTTGAATTGCCATTATTAAGTGATCCATTGCTTGTAAAATGATTCTTAGGTGAAATAAACATCATCTAGATCTTTCCCAAACAAATCCCAAAGAAAAACAAATCAAAATGAATAAAAGAAGCAAATTGTCATTTGTGCCATTTTAATCAACATGCCTACTTTGGCTATTCCTAGAACTCAATTCTTAACAGAAACAAATGTGGATCTTTGCACCCCTTGCTAGTACATATCGTGATGTACCAAGGCCCAATTTGTGATCTGTCAAAAACTTTCAAACACTAATTTTAAATGACATTTGAAAATTGAATCTAGTATAGGCATCAAGATCACCCTATTTGAAAAACCACTCAAATGAGCTCCATTTTCAAAACCCAAGCAACCACAGATGCTTAAGCATCTGTCTAGCAACTCCACCAAAAATCATCCAAAAATTCAAAACTTGAGTTCTTGCGGCCATTTTTACAAACACATTATGGGCAGAATTCAAACCAAACATAAAACACTATTTGGAGTAGTGTTTGGACCAAATTGGTCTCCCATTTTGCAAACACAGCCACCCAGTGTACTCCCCTACCCCTCTCTAGCCCAGCAACCCACTGTGCCACGACCAGATGGTCATGGCCATTAAGGCCGAGCCCCATTTGGGCACCCCACCGGCGACAGCACGCCACAGCCGCCACCAGTGTCGTCCACCATGTCCAGGAGGTCGCTTGTGGTCCACCTCCACCGCCCAACCAGCCCCAGCCCGAGGACAGCGACCAGAGCAGCCAGGAACCGCCGCGCCCGCAGACTGTCAGCCATGCCGACGCCGCCCGCAGAGCGCGCACGGTCCCTGCTCAGCCAGACCCCGCCTCACTCCAGCCGCCCGCCTACACGATCCCCACCAGCCTAGGAAGCTAATGGACACGCCCATTCCCCCGACCGTGCCCCGTAGTCGCCGGCTGCCGTGAAACTCGCCATCGACAGAGACTTAGTGTGCGCAGCGCCACTCACCGCCCCTGACCACAAACCACTGCACACTCACCGCCGTGACACTCGCCAGGGCAACACCCACCGTCCTAGCGCACCGCCCACACCTCTAGCTCGCTGTGCCGTCGTCACCGGGGAGCACTGCCCATGCTCCTCTGCCGCTTAGCCACGCCTATAAAAGGAGGCCACCCCATCACCAATTCGTCACACCACTCTCATACCCACCCTCTCACAACACTCCCAGAGCACCACTGGAGCAAGCCGCCGTCTGCAGCGCCGGAATTTCGCTGGAGTCTGCCGCGGAGGAAGGAGAAGGGCGCCGTTGATCAAGGCCACCTCTCGGGACGCTGCCAGTACCAGGAGGATCGCCGTCGTCTACCAGTTCATTTGCCCGCCTCGCCGCAGTAGCTAGAGCCCTTGTATGCCCTCACCATACCCCCACCGAGCCGCTAGGGTTAGCCCTCGCCGGCGACATGTTCGTCTTCGACGACGAGCCCCAGCCGTCAATCAAGGTTTTAATCTAACGACCCACATCGCCCCGTACCGCTTCGCGTGTAAAGAGCCAATGACATGTGGACCCCCTGTCAGCTGTTCTCTATGCTGCGAAACGCCACTGGGCCGACCCATTTTCTTTCCCGCGCTAGCCCAGTAATTAAAATCTAGGTTTTTCTAATTTAGTTTGAACCTACCTAGCTCTGTCCCTTAGTTTAAAAATCAATTCAGAGAGATTTACAAATCCAAATGGAGTGATTCCAATTGTGTTGGAAAGCTTCTGAAAAGATATATCCAAGCCCGTTGGAATTAATTCATTTAGAGTTAGAGATCTCTCCTAGTAAAAATAACAAAACAGAAGCATTTGCACCTTGCAACATTTTTATAAAATCAACCATGTTAGATTTTGAGTTGATTCTAACTCTCAAAAATCACATTTCACCATACCTATCTGAATATATAATAATATTAAGGTTTGCATGCAGTGACTTTGGACTAGTACCAAAATAATGCTATATAGGCATTTCTAGTCAATTTAAATCACTAATTATTAAACTTAAACCTATTAAAATGTGATAAAATCTTTAAATCACATTCCCACATGTGAGAATGTGTGGTGAGGATGTGTGTCCACATGATCCTATATTTTAAGTGGTGAATATTAAATCTTAGTTATTTTTCAATGAGTAGAAATTACTTTTCTCAAATAAAAAGAATCAAACTAGTTAATAAAATCTTGTGATGCTTGTGATGGTAATAGATCATCAAATGTGTGCCTTAGAGTGCTAAGTAGACTTGTTAAGTATTGTTCGGTGATTGTGTACTCCGTATGTATTTATAGACGATAGTACCGACCAAGCTTTCGAGGAGGAGGATTTCTACCGGTAGGAAGATGAAGAAAACTTCAACTACTACACTACCCAAGGCAAGCCATCATTAACAATGCAAGCTAACCCTTGCAAGCTAGATAACCTAAGCCAAGGCATTAGGCATGCTTTGGTGATATCATTTGGATTTATACCTAGTCCAAGATTTAATTCCAAGCTTTACTTCTTTACTTTACCAAAGTCCTTTACTTGTTTTGAAGGTAGCATAAAAAGTATAAAACTTAACCTATCTAGATAACTTTAGATGTCATTCTATGGCATGAGATTGATCCCATCTTTCCACCTTAGTGAACACTCTTAACTTAGTAGTTTAGAGTAGATAAAAACTTGAGTCACTTTAGATGGGAACACTTGGTGAAAATGAATTGTGAAAACCTTAGAATGACGAGTCATTCCATTGAGATGTTTTGACATGTGTTGAGAAACACAAATGGTTTATGATGATGAAAATGTTGAGCCTGAGCCTTGACCCTTTTATAACACTGCTGGTTGGATTCAGATGCGATACCATTCCAAATTTACTGTACAACCACAATACCTGAATTGGGTAAGGCTTAGCCGGAAGTTTACATACATTAGTATTAGTTCCCTCACGGGAGAGGTTTGAGCTGAGGCTATCACTCAATGTTATCCACCTATGCAGTGCCCAAGATGACAGATGGTCATGGTTGGGAGGCCATGCTCATATGAGAGGTGCTTATACTAGGGTGTGTAAAGGAAAGGTTATGTTTGATTATCTGCATACTAAGTATGATGATTCTGGGTTATCCCTGACAGATGTATCGAATCTTGTGGTGAAAGTGTACCACCTCTGCAGAGTATCAAACTATTCGAATAGCCGCGTCCACAGTTATGGATAGCTGGAGTGGCCATACTGTTTCATTGTCAGATGTTTTCAAAATGACTTATGAAAGGAATGATGAATCTTGACTTGACCACAAAAGGGTTGTGACAATGACACTAGCTTCCCAACTTAAGTGATTCTAGAACTTTATTTTAACTTTCTTTGTTTCTGAACTTAGCTTAGGTTTCAAACTTAACTTTATAGTTAAACTTAGAGTTAGCACTTTATCTTAGTACTATCGTACTTGTTAGTGGTAGTTTGCGAGTACTTAAAGAGTACTCATGGCTTTTGTCCCTAGCTATTCCTATGGCCAGACTATGAAGGAGACTATCAAGATGATGGCCAGCAGGACGGCTATGATAACTAGGACTATCTGCCTCCGTCAGCATTGCCTGTGCCCCTGAAGATGGACCCCACCGCTACGCTTATTATTTATTCCATTGCTTGTTGTATTAAGACTAGATCATGAGATCCTTTATTTGTGTAGGACCTTATGTATGGTTTGTAATGGATGATGTACTGTGATATCCAATCTGTTATGTCTCGCAAAAATGGTAATCCTGGGATTGTGAGGTATGGCATAACAGGCATCTAGGATTAAAAATCCAGGTGTTGACACTTGGCCTCCTAGACATGGCCATCTGCCATCCTGGGCACTCAATAGGTGGACACACATCAAGAGGTAGCCTCAGCTCAAACCTCCTCCGTGAGGGAACCCATATTAATGCATATAAACTTCGGGCTAAGCCCTACCCAATTCAGGTATTGTGGTTGTACGGTAAAATTGGAATGGTATCGCATCCGAACCCAACCATTAGTTTTTGTAAAGGGCTAAGGCTCATGCCTCAACATTTTCATCATCAAATCCATTTGTGTTTCTCACCCATGTCAAAACATTTCAATAGAATGACTCATCATTCCAAGGTTTTCATAATCATTTTCACCAAGTATTCCCATCTAAAGTGATCAAGTTTTATGCTTAGCACTAGCCACTAAGGTTAAGAGTGTTCACTAATGAGGGGTGCCAATCTTCAATATCATGCCATAGAATTACATCTAAGTATAACTAAGTTTTATACTCCTTATGCTATCTATACTAAAAGGAAAGAACTTTAGTAAAGTAAAAGAATAAAGCTTGCAAGTAAAACTTGGGATGGGTGTAATCAAAATGGTATAACCAAAGCATGCCTAATGCATCTTGCTTAGGTTAATACTTGCAAGGGTTAACTTGCATAAGGCTAGCTTGCCAATAATATCTTGGCTTGATTGGTGCAGTGATTGAAGTTCTCTTCTTCATCTTCTTGGTAGAACTCCTCCTCCTCGTATCCTTGGTCAGTACTATCGTCTATAAAGGAATACGGGGTATACAATCACCAAACAATACTTAATTACTTCTATTTAGCACACTAAGGCTCACACTTGATGATCTAGCATCATCACATGAATTAAAGACTTAGTCTTGTGTATTTTATTTTAGAAAAGTAATTTCTACTCATTGAAATTAATTAAGATTTAATATTCTCCAAATAGAATATGGGATCATGTGGACACATGTCATCCCCACATATTCTAATACATGGGAATTTGATTTGAAGTGTTGTTCACATTTTATAAAGTTTAAGATTATCATTTAATATATTTAAAGTGACTAGAAATGCCCTAATAGCATTATTTTGGTACTAGTCCCAAGTCACTGCATGCAAACCTAAATATTTTTGCATATTAGGATAGATATTGTCAAATGTGATTTTTGAGAGTTGGAATCAACTCAAAAGCTATTATGGTTGATTTTTGAAAAATGTTTGAAGTTGCAAAAGTCTCTGTCTTGTTATTTTTGCTATAGATTATCTCTAACTCCAAATGATTTAAATACAACGGTCTTGGATAAATAATTTAATTAACTTTCTAGTAAAATTTGAATCATGCAATTTGGTTCAGTGAAACTCTCTAAATTGATTTTTGAATTTGTGGTGAGAAACTAGTTAAACTAAAATGGAAAAACAATCATTTGAATTTCCAGGCCAGCGCGGGAAAGTTAAACGGGCCGGCCCAGCTACACTACGCGGCACAGCGGGCTGCTGACCGATGGGGTCCACCAGTCAGTGACTCTAATTACACGAAGCGGTATGGGCGAATCTAAGTCGTGCGATTAGAAGGCAGATCAACAACCGAGAGTCATCGTCGACGACAAACAGCTCCAACGAGGAAAATGACCTAGCGTGGCGGTGGGGTCTGGCGGGCCTCACCTGGGCTCCATCTAGGGTCAGCAATAGGAGCGATGGATGTGGTATACGACAACGAGGCTAGGCATGGTCACGACATGGCTTGGGGTGGTCGAAATCGACGGCGCCCTTCTCCTCTAGCAGCGGCGGGCTCCGGTGAAATTCCAGCATGGTGGTGCTTGCCTTGCTCCGGGAAAGGGTGAGGGAGTGTCTGTGAGTAGTGGGGAGTAGAGTGGTGTGGAGAATGGAGGCGGGGGTGGCCTCCTTTTATACTACGGCGAGGGAACCGAGCGGTGCGGGCGCGAGCTCGATGGTGGCGTCGCTATAGGCGGCTATCGGTGTGGCTGAGGTAGGTGGACGGTGCGGTGCACCCTGGCGGTTCTCACGGGCGTAATGGCGAGGCTTGGGGCGGCGTGGTTTGGTCGGGAGTGTGCGGTGCTCTACGCAGGCGCAGAGGTGTTCGCGGCAGCGTGCGGCAGCTGCGGGTCGCGCGGAGGCGAACATGGTTGTCTGCTAGGTTGGGGTGATCATGGCGAGCATGCGCGTGCGCGGCGAAGGCAAGGCATGGTCTGGGCGAGCTGGTAGGGCGCGGCGAGCTGGTGCTCTCTAGACATGGCATAGAGAGGCGGGGCGTGGCGTAGCTAGGGTGGTCTAGGCTTGGCTGGGGTCGAGGCTGGGACATGGGGTCGCGGTGGATGCTCGCGTGCTTCCTGGACATCATGGCTGGCTGCGGCGGTGTCTACTGTGAGCTGACCGTGGTCAACCGGCGATGACCACAAACGGGCGATGCTCCACTATGCAAACGGCGAAGGGGGATGTTGTCCACTGCTTGGTTAGATGTGATGACCCACAAGTATAGGGGGTGTATCGCAGTATTTTCGATAAGTAAGAGTGTCGAACCCAACGAGGAGCAGAAGGTGCTGGCTAGTGGTATGGATCAGGAATTCTCTACAAATACTTAGCAAATGGATTTTTAGGGGTTTTCGATAAATCAAGTAAACAAAGTACGAGTAAACAAAAGATAGTAGGAATAAATACAGCAAGTGGCTCAATCCTTTATGCAACAAAGGACAAGCCGGTTGTATTTTTTAAGATAACCAAACGTTCTCGAGGACACACGGGAAGACTGTCAAGTGCTTTCGCTTCATATAGTCGATTAATCTTCTTTAGCTTGCTAAGTGTTGTGTGGGTGAACCTGTGCTAATGTACTGCCCCATCCAAGACTAATACATACTTGTGATTATACCCCTTGCAAACATCCGTAAGTACAAGAAAGTAATTAAGGTAGAAACCTGACCACAACTTTAAACTCTAAGACACTTACGTCCCTTGTGCAATGGTTTCCTAACGGGGGTTCAGGTTTCTGTCACTCCGGCAACCCCTATGATTAGTAGCCAAATACACAATGCATTCCCCTAGGCCCTTATAGGTGAAGTGTCATGTAGTCGACGTTCACACGACACCACTAGAATAAGTACACCACAACTTAAATAACAATCTATTGAATCTTTCTCAACGCAACTCCACTACTAACAACAAGACTTCTCCCATGTCCTCAAGAACAAAACGAACTACTCACAAGACATCATATAGATCATGATCAGAGATGGAATAATGATGTATAACAATCTGAACATAAACAATAATTCAATTATTCACTCAATAGCATCAACTACAAAGAGTAATCAACACCGGGAAAGTTTCCCCTATGAACTATAGCAAGATTCAACCAATTGTTACAGCAATATGGAGATGGTGATGAGGGTGCTGATGGTGATGATGATGATGATGATCCCGATGAAGTCCAACTTGATGGTGGTGTTGATGGATACGATCTTCCCTCTCCGGGAAGGAATTCCCTCGGCAGAAATCTGTCTGCCGGAGAGATCTTTCTCTCTCGGTGTTTTCCGTCCCGCAGAGGCGGCGGAATCTTTCTGTGGTCGCTCCCCGAGTCTTAGGGTTTTGTGGGGATGATATACGCCAGAGGAGAGAGGCTGGAGTGGGCCAGGGCGGCCACACCATGCCTGGGCCTGCCCGCGCCATGGGGTGGTGTGGGCCCCCTGTGGCCCACCTCCACTCCATCTTCTGGCACCCCGAGTCTTTTGGAAAAATAGGATTTTCCGTATATTTTCCTGGATTTTATGATCTTCACGAATTTTGCCTCCAAACAGCACCTTTTCCATAAGAATCCTGACTGCAGCGGTCCATGCTCCAAAAGTCATCAACCATCCAAAAATAGATGAAATAACATAAGTATCACCTCTCAATACGAAATATATCAATGAATAATAGTGAATTAAGACATAGAATAGTGATGCAAAATGGACGTATCAAGATGCTGGCGAGACAAGGGAGTGAAGAGGGGACACTTGGGTGGTGGATTACTTCTCAGAACATTGAAGTTAGGCAGAGGTTAAATTAGTGTAAGCAAGGTGTTTGTGGAAATGGCTGCATGAAACTTGCTTTGGAAATTTTGATCCAATTTTTTTGAGTGATCTTAAGTTAAGCTTGAGAGTCTATGTTTTCTTGGAGAGGTCAAGGGGAATTGATTTGAAGGGTTTTTGAAAAAGTGTGATCTTAACACATACACTTGATTCAATTTTCAAATGTCCTTTAAATAGATTTGGAGAATGTTTTTGTAAGTTCGTAAAGTGGGCCTTGATACACTTTTACTTGGTCTAGCAAGGGGTGAAAAGAAATTGAAATGTTTCTGTTAGACTTTCTCTTCTAGGAACACTCAAAGTGGCAGTGGTTAACTTTAGTCAAAATGACCATTTGCTTTATTTATTGCTATTAGATTTCTTTTTCTTTTGATTTTGTTTGGAATTGGCCTAGATGATGTAGTATTCATCTTTAAACCATTTCACATCATTTGTAGCAATCAAGCATGGCATTTTCAAACAATCACACATTAATGCAAAACTAACATGCACTCATATTCATTTTCTTAATAAAAGTTTTTGTTAACCCTAAATTGGGGTGATTAGAACTTGATAATCTTGATAGAAGTTTTGGGGTGTTACAAACCTTCCCTTCTTAAAAAAAATATCGTCCTGAGATTTAAGAAAAACTAGGAACTAAAGAGATCTGGAAACTCAGTCCTAATATAATCTTCTCGCTCCCAATTAGCTTCTTCTTCAGTATGGTTGCTCCACTAGATCTTGAGAAACTTTATACTCCGGGTCCTAGTGGTTCTGAAGGCTTCTTCCAATATACGGATGGGTACTTCACGATACGTCAAATCCTTGTTGATATCTATGGCTCGGTGATTGATGTTCTTGAAATCTTTGGTCTTCTCCAGAACTTCTAGGCATTTGCAAAGTAACGAGATATGAAACACATCATGGATGGCTTACATCTCCTCTGGCAGTTCTAGTTGATAAGATACTTCTCCTCGACCATTCAAAATTTTTATGGGTCCAATATATCTGGGGGCTAACTTTCCTTTCAGTTGAAAATGTTGCATTCCCTTTAAGGGTGACACTTTGAGATACACAAAATCTCCGACATTGAAAGTCAGGTCTCTACATTTCTTGTCAGCATAACTCTTCTGTCTGGATTGGGCAGTCTTGAGGTGCTCACGGACTTTGTGAACCTTCTCTTCGGCTTTTCGTAGGATGTCGGGTCCAAAAATCTAACTCTCTCTTACTTGCGACCAATTCAAAGGGGTACGACACTTTCTTCCATACAAGAACTCAAATGGGGCCATTTGCAAACTGGCTTGATAACTGTTGTTGTATGAGAATTCTGCAAAAGGCAGACAATCTTCCCATTCTAATCCATACTCTAGAACACAACCTCTCAACATATCTTCTAAGATATGGTTGACTCTTTCAGTCTGTCCATCGGTCTGTGGGTGATAAGTTGTGCTGAAATTCAACTTGGTTCCCAATCTTTCCTGGACTTTCTACCAAAATCTTGAGGTAAATTGGGTTCCTCGATCCGATACGATGGTCTTAGGGGTTCCATGCAAACTGACGATTCTAGCAATGTACAACTCTGCTAGCTTCGAACTCTGGTAGGTTGTCTTGATAGGTATAAAATGGTCTACCTTGGGAAGTCTATCAACTATGACCCAAATAGAGTCATTTCCCCTACTAGATGTAGGCAAACCGGTGATAAAGTGCATTCCGACAGAATCCCATTTCCATTCCGGAATCTGCAATGTTTGCAAAAGTCCTGCGGGTCACTAATGTTCTGCTTTGACTCTCTGATAGATATCACACTTGGCTATGTAGCTTCCGATTTCTCTCTTCATCTTGTGCCACCAAAATTGCTTCTTCAAATCCTGATACAGCTTTGTTCCTCCAGGATGGATAGAATAAAGAGTATCATGATCTTCCTGCATGATAACTTGTTTTAACTCTGAATCTGCTGGCACACAGATATGTCCTCTGTACCACAAAACTCCTTCTTCATCTTCGATGAATCCGGGTACCTTCCCTGGACTGATACGACGCTTGACTCCGTCGATACTTGCATTTCCTTTCCGCGCTTCCTTGATCTGACTGTCAAAGTGGGTTGAAGTTCAATGCTAGCTAAAAATCCTTTGCTAACTAGCTCCGTTCTAAACTGCTCCTACTCTTCATGCAAACTTGGCTGAGCTTCTTTAATCATGGTGTTTAATCTACACGGTAGTCTGCTAAGAGCATCCGCTACCACATTGGCTTTGCCGGGGTGATAGTGAATGTCAAGGTCATAATCCTTGATTAACTCTATCCATCTCCTTTGCCTCATATTCAGCTCCTTCTGAGTGAAAATATACTTCAGACTCTTGTGATCTGAATAAATCTCACAGCGGTTACCCATAAGGTAATGACGCCATGTCTTCAATGCTAAAACTACGGCTGCTAGTTCAAGATCATGGGTCAGGTAGTTTTGCTCATGCTGCTTCAGTTGCCGGGATAGATATGCTATGACTTTGCCTTCTTGCATCAACACACATCCGAGACCAATCTTGGATGCATCACAATACACATCAAAAGCCTTCTTGATATCAGCAATAATCAAGATTGGGGCTGGAATCAATCTCTTCTTGAGTTCTTGAAAACTTGCTTCACATTTGTTGGTCCATTCAAACTTCTTATCTTTCTTCAACAATTGGGTCATCGGTCTTGCGATGCTCGAAAATCCTTCAACAAACTTGCTATAATATCCCACTAATCCGAGAAATGCACGAACTTGGGTTTGGGTGGTTGGGGCTTTCCATGCTTCAACATCTTTGATCTTGGCGGGATCGACAATGACTCCTCCTGCCGACACAATATGTCCTAGGAATCCTACTTCCTTCAACCAGAACTCACATTTTCTAAACTTGGCATACAACTCATGTTCTCTAAGGGTTTCAAGGATGGTTCTCAAGTGTAGCTCATGGTCTTCTTCTGAGTTGGAATAGATTAGAATATCGTCGATAAAAACAATGACAAACTTATCCAGGAAGTTTATAAAAATCATATTCATGAGATTCATGAAATAAGCAGGGGCATTGGTTAATCCAAACGACATGACCGTATACTCATACAATACATATCTGGTGGTAAAGGCAGTCTTTGGAATATCCGTTGCACAAATCTTGAGTTGATGATAACCAATTCTAAGATCAATCTTAGAAAACACTCTGGCACCAGTCAACTAGTCAAACAGATCCTCGATCTTCGGCAGTGGGTACTTGTTCTTGATGGTGACGCCATTCAACTTTGGTAATCCGTGCACAAACGGTTACCTCCATCTTTCTTATCCACAAACAAAACAGGCGATCTCCATGGCGATGTGCTTGGTTGAATCAAACCTTTTGCCAGCATAGCATCAAGTTGCTTCTTCAACTCTACTAATTCAGATGGGTTCATGCTATAAGGTCCCTGAGCTATGGGTCCAGTTCCAGGAATTAGTTCAATGATGAACTCGATATCTTGATCTGGGGGCATACCGGGCAATTCATCTAGGAATACGTTAGGGTATTCACAGACTACTCTGACTTGGTCAAGGGTTGGTTGGGCTAAACTCTTGTTGCACTTGGATTTGTGGGGCAAGGTTTCAGATACATGCTCTACTGATACTCTAGAGCTACTGGTCATGGTTATGGCTTTCTTGGCACAGTCGATCAATCCTTTATGTTTCGACATCCAATCCATTCCTAGTACTACTTCCAAACCTTTGGTTCCAAGTACTATTAGATTGGCATAAAAATCTATTCCATGGATTCTGATAGGTACATCCTTGCAAATTTTTCTAGCTTTGGTGGTGGAACCAGGTATTTGAACTATCATAACATGCTTCAATTTGGTGGGTTGAATCTTACCAGTGCATGCAAATTCTTCTCTAACAAATGAGTGCGATGCTCCAGAATCAAACAACACTCTTGCTGATACTGAGTTAACGGAAAACATACCCAGCACAGCATATGGCGCTTCCTGAGCTTCTTCGGCATTCATGTGGAACAGACGGCCGTTGCGGTTGAGCGAGTTCCCTAGGGAAAATCTCCCTCCAGGATGAACACGACATTGCTACTAAGCAGGTGCATTCACATTGGTGGCTGCTGCAAGCTTCTTGGGGCACTCGTTGGAGTAGTGACCCTTGACTCCACATTCAAAGCAAGTAATTTGGGACTTGTCTTTGGCTGCAACAGGCACAACATTGCTTCTAGTCCTTGGGGCAATATTGTTGTTGTTGTTGTTGGACTTGGCCGGTGCACGGTTGAAGTTATGTGAGTTGCCGGGGTTGCTATTGTGGTTTCCTCTAGACTTCAAGTTTCCTCCGCTATGATTGGGGTAGCTTGAACAGGACATAGGGGGTCTATTGTTTCTCGGGGCATATCCTGCAAACGGGTTGGGGCGACACTTTTGGGTATGGTTGGATCCACTCTGGTGCATCATCCTGCGCTTGCGGTTGTCATTGTCTTGGTTGATCTTCCCTCCATCTAGATGGCGGAATCTACTAGTTCTTCGAGATCTTCAAAACGGATGTTGACTAGAACAGTCTGCATCTCATCATGCAATCCATTCAGGAACCTTTCCTTCTTCTTGGCTTCAGTGTTGATCTTATCAGGGGCATATCTAGCTAGCGGCATAAATTTGTCACGGTACTCAACTACCGTCATCCTTCCTTGCTTCAGTTCTCTAAACTCATCTCTCATTCGGGTGACTAAACCTTGCGGCACATGGTTCGACTGAACTTGATCTAGAAGGCTTCCCAAGTCTTCACCTGACCGTTGTTCATGGTACGGGTGCTATTCCACCAGGCTCTTGCATCTCTTGCCAGGTAGTGGGTGGCAAACAACACTTTCTCATTGGCTTCCACTCTGGTGACCTCAAGGTTGTTCTCCATGGTTTGCAGCCAGTCATCAGCATCTAAAGGGTCTTTAGACTTACTAAATATAGGGGGATTGGTATTCAGGAAGTTCTTAAGCTTGGATCCATGGTGATCTTGGTTTCCATGGCCTTGATTATTGTGGGCCATCTGAGTTTTCTATTGCAGGGTGGCTAGGTTTTCTTGGCGTTCGGCACTACTAGCTTCACGATCAGAAACTAGCATCTAAAGAATCTGCAACATCGGGTCCTGAGATGAGCTGCTTCCTCCAGGGTTTCCACGAGTCATCTGAAGATTGAGATAGATAATGAGATAAGAGGGAAGTTTCTAAGGTTCATGGTTTTGTTTCAAAAGCTTTAAACTTTGAGTTTGACTCGGGTTTTGTAACTAACAACTCCTTCTCATTCATTCATTCATTCATTCAAAGCACACAATACAAACACACACCACACACAAAGGAAAACAGATGGTTTTAAGAACCATTCTGTGAAACTAGGATACAGTGGGACCGGTACAACTCATTCCTACAGTAGTGATCAAGTGCATCTAGTCATCATCGATGAAGTCGGAATCATCATCATCAGTGTGGAACTCCATGGCATCATCCTCCATATAGTCATTATCATCACTAAGGTAAGAGTAAAGATCTCCCTGGATATCTTCACCTTCCTCCTCCTCCTTTGCTTCCAGCTGGATTTCCTGCTCACGGATGGTGTTCTCGAGGTCGGCCACCTTCTTGCAAAGACGAGCGATGGTGCGATCCTTCTTCTCGCGCTGACGATGAAGTGATTGGCGATCCTTGACGAGCATGGCAAGAGTCTGGTCCTTCTTGGCGGCAATGGCAAGGTTGTGGTTGGCATAGGCTCGAGCATTGTCCAATTCCTTTTGCCTATCATATAGGAGGAAGTCAGGGCTTTCCACCTGGCACTTCAACTCTACGTGACTTGGCATCTCTAATGGCATTCCCGTAGAGTCACGCCTTGTGAAGTGCCCAAAGCGAGTTCCTTGGATCAAGTTGATGTTTTTCCCACATAGACGGGGAAGTTCTTCATGCATAGCCCTGGCTAATCCATCTAGCCAGTTGTTCTACTGATCTCAGGAAGGGGTGCCTCCATCTTGCCTCTGAGATCTGCAACTATCATCCATTGTAGATCTCCCCTGGGTGCTCCTTGAGTTGAGCTCCAAAGAATTCCGGATGCGGGTGTTCCAGATACTCTAACAGTGCATCTAGATCCCTCTCAAAGATCAGTTGGCCTCCGTTGCCCAACTGGTAGAACTTGCAATACTGAACTTCCATCTATAAGAATTTAGGATGAGTAAGTTAGGGAAGTGATCAAGTGTGTCAAATTTTATGTAGAAATGTAAGAAGTTTTGGAGGAGCATGAATTTTTTTGAAAGAATTTCAAGGATAAGAGTGGGAATAGGTTTTCATAAATACTCACTTCTTTTGTTTCGAAACTACGTTTTTGGTTTGGACGTCCATTCTAACTAGGGTCTCCTATGGTCAGGATGGCTCTGATACCAACTTGTCAACACCCGGTTTTTTAATCCCAGATGCTTGTTATGCCATACCTCGCAATCCGAAGATTACCATTTTTTCGAGACATAACAGATTGGATAGTACAGTACATCATCCATTACAAACCATAATAAGGTTTTACACAAATAAAGGATCTCATGATTCAGTCTTAATACAATCAAGCAGCGGAATAATAAAGCGTAGTAGTGGGCTCCATCTTCAGGGTCATAGACAATGTTGACGATGAGACATGATCCTAGTTGTCGTAGCCGTCCTGCTGTCCATCTTCCTGATAGTCCTCCTCATAGTCTAGCCACGGGAATAGCCAGGGACAAAGCCAGGAGTACTCTTTAAGTACTCGCAAACTATCACTAACAAGTACGGTAGTTCTAGTAGGAATCTTAAGCTCTAGGTTTATTTGCAAAAATCTAGGTTAATCTAAACTGAGTTTAGAAGTAAAGAAAAAAAAATAATGTTCTAAATCACTTAAGTGGGAAACTAGTTTTCATATCCACAACCCTATTATGGTCAAGGCAAAATCATAGTTAACTTCACAAGTTATTTTGAAAACATCTGACATTGGAACAGTATGGCCACTCCAACTTTCCATAACCACGGACGCAACTATTCAAATAGTTTGACACTCTGCAGAGGTGGTACACTTTCACCACAAAATTCGATACATCCATCAAGGATAACCCTGAATCAATCATACTTAGTATGCGGATAATCAATCATAACCTTTCAATTACACACTACTGGAGAAAGGTTTATAGCCTCCAGGTGGTTAGTGACAGGCAAAATTGTGGCTACTTACTAGTGACAGATAATGATAAGCATGTCACTAGTACAAAACATTAGTAACAGGCGCATACAATTCACTCTCACTAGTACTTTTATGGAGGCTGGCTGAACCGAAAAATTATTTAGTGATGGACGTATATAAATGCCTGTCACTAAGAATGCTAGGAGTAGTGAAACGCCAAACTTATGCCAGACACTAGTATTTTTCGTGGAGACCGGCTAAAAAGGACAATTTATTAGTGACATGCATCTCTAAAAGTCTATCACTAATAATATGTCATATTTTTTTTGCCAGCCGACCTGACTAGACGGTACCACTGCGTGGCTCTCGGCCAGCCCACCCACGCGCCTAGTCCTCTTGCCAGCCCACCCACTCGCGTCCTCTCCCTGTCTGGCCCACTTAGGTGAGCAACCTCTCCCTGCACCGCGCTCGGTCGACGACAGGGAATAGAGAATGTGGTTCCGTCAAAGTTCCAATTATCTTGACTAATCTATCTCCACTAATATAAAAAGGCCCCGACCAGCAGATCCAGTACATCTCAATCATATAATTATCAAAATGAGTGGTTTTGAGTAGTTTAGATTAGCTTCAACACATGGTTAGACAGATGCCTAGACCACGTACGCACGCACGCCCAAAGCATGGACGCAAGTCAACACATTAACTCATTAAGTACTAAAAATAAATCTCTCTCTCAAAAAAAGCCCACAACTCACTCCAGGTAGAAATTGCAGAACTACTTCACCGTATAGCTCCCCCGCCATAGCCGCCACCGTCGTAGAGCTCCCCACCACCCGGCAGAGCCGTCACCGCTGTCGCAGAGCACCCCCACGCCAAACGCCGCCGCCGCTGCAGAGCACACTCGTCCCAGGCGCCAGCGCCGCCGCATAGTTCCCCCGCGCTAGACGCCGCCGCTGCAAAGCACCCTCATGCCAAACGCATCTGCCGTCCCAGAGCCAGCTGCTGCCGCCACCGCAGAGCCCCCCGTGCTAGACGTTGCTGCCGTAGAGCACATCACGCCCTCAGCTGCCAAGCTGCACGCCAGGTCTCTGCACGCTCGATGCCGCACTGTAGCAGTAGTCCGTCTATGCCCATCTCGGGCACGTTCGTCTCCCTAAACCAAGGTATATTAATATATGAGGTGCGTACGTTTCATTACCTTGCTTGTTGAATCCCCTCTAGAGTACATCATGGTATAATGTAGACCATTTGATTTTTGTTTTAAGTTGATGGACCATGAAATAGGAAATTATATAGCAGTAGCCTACACACGGGCGACTTCACCTTAAGTATTGCACCTGTGGTATCAAACTCAACGGATGACAATCAGGAAAGGTTGCAATCTGATAATGCGATGGCAGTTTATTTGCAAACGGGGATACAACAATTCATTCAATGCCTCGCATGAGTTTTTGTGTCTTATAGAGTGATAGAAGCATATGTGGTTAGCTAAAATCATAGCATTTGATTTAGTAGGATTGCTTTTTTGAGGTAATATAGGAGACTGGGAAGTTCCATTCTTCATATCCAACTAGTTCAAAAAGTTATGTTTCCGTAGATATACTCAGAAATAACTAAATGACATTACAAGAATGGACATTTTTTATAGGTTTGTTTCGGGAAGTACCATTCCCTATGGATTTTATGCGTTTTAGTGAAGTTGTCTGAGTACAAGTTAATGTGAGTGTCTGTCGGTAACCAAAACACCCCTGCACTACCAGCGGACTCCCTTTGAGATAAAAAAACCTAGGATAGAAGTGATGGAATGCGAGCTCGATAAATGTGTAATTTGTGTTTGTTTTGTTGCATTTGAATCTAAGATCGAGGTATGAGTTCATGAAAAAGTACATTGGTAAACTGAACAATATAGCTTGGCTGACAATTTTTAGTTCTATTTATTTAAAACATCCTACTCAAGTTAACCTTTTAGCAATTTCTGAATAAGGAGTGAGTTTGGATATGTAAAAATGTGTTTGTGTGAAATATTTACAATTTTAGCATAGTACTTATCAACTTGAGTTATTGTTTCATTTTCTCAAGAGAAGAGTTTTGTCATTTTCCTTTGTTTTGTGAGATCTCGACTAAATTTGCAATGCATGGTCTGTCAGCTTTTCTTCCCGTTTCTTGATGATTTGCTTGCTCAGTTAAACTGATAGCACGTGGTAGAGCCATTATCATTAGCTGGCTCTATTTGACAGAACAATAGTCTGAGCTTACAATTTGCAATATGATTTTCCCTTAAATTATTTGGTAGGTCTATTTGGATTACCTCAATTGAGGCATTTCTTTATTTCTTGATCTGAACTGCCGCTGATAGCTAACTATGTACTATCCAGTTTACTAGCAACGTTTCCTACATTTAGAAGGGGTGTTCTAATTTTTTGGTTCTTGAGATACACCTAACTAAATTCATATCAACCAGCACATGTTCATTTTGCTTATTTATGCACTGCTCCAGTTAGTAGCAGGAATGCCGGTATCTTTATGTATCACAATTAGAAAACTTTGTGATATCTTTGATCATTTTGATTCAAACATGCAAGATGCTTTAAGCGTCTCTGGACTTCAAACCTGATTGGTATTAGGTGTGATTATAGTCATCTTAATTAAAGAAGTGCCAATTTCATGATAGGCCTGGTACTACGATTTACAAAATTGTTTTAGAATATGTATTATGTTCGTTTCCTTTTCAGTTCCTTGCTATCCATGATAACTGAAGTTCTTATGCAGTTACTATACCACAGCGACCTTCCTATCTTATGAACAACCAGCTCAGATTTCCCTAAAACATGGTTAGACGTCTAACCATCCCATGCCTAATCCACTCCGGCTCCCAGTTGTCCAAAAAAAAGCCAGGTTGTCCGCATGCCCCTCGCACACTAATGTCCCCCACACCGATGCCATGATTTGGGGCAGAGTAACACCCCCACGCCGACGCTACGATACTGCACATCGCCTCTCTGCCTCCACCCACACTGCCGCAACTGATGCCTTTGGCATTGGCGCCACCGACGCCGCACTGCACCTATGTTCTGTCTATCTTGCGACGACCACAACAAGGTGAATCATCGAGCACCGCATCCAAATCTTCACAATTGTTATTGTTTTGATCTATCCGTGTTTTTCATTCCAGCCGCTCAGCCGAATCCTAACAAATGAACCCAACGCCAAAATTGAAGGTAAATTCCTGAAATTTGTGTTTTTCGTATTTTGTGTACGCATGATGAAAGAACCAATTTGGAGTATCTGCACAACACAGGCATGTATAGTACATTCCTGGATGTAATTTGTGTTTGTATTAAGAACTGAGAAATTATAGCATAAGTGGCCACGTGCGAATCTAATTCTGAGCTCTTGTACATGTATTAGATTAATTGCCTCCAGGATACGAAGCATTGGTATGCTCACTAAGTTTTGCTCCAATTCACATGTATCTTTATTAAACAGCGAACACAAATTGAGTCTCTCTGGAGATGGAGTTAATCATTTATTTTCTTATTTAATCAAGTATGTGCCCGATGTTGATTTTATACTTCTCACTGAAGAGAAAATTTAATTTTCATTGTGCTAGTGATAATGCCTTACGATTTTGTTCATGTAAATATTTCTATAGATCTTATGCAGTTGTTCAGTAATGATTTTGTTCGTGTGCCTCCTGATTTCAGTCTGCTGAAGGAAACAAATGTGCCACTGATGGATGAGAGATAAGAGTTTATTCAGTACAACATGATCCTTTTAAATATCATTTTAATATTTGTGGCTGTGGATTCGTGGAGGTTTTCATTTGTTCATTCAACATCATATAGCGATAATCTTTAACTATTGCACTAGATTTTGGTTACTGGTTTCTTGAGGTCGTTTGTAGTCAAGCACTGCTATCAACCTCCCCCACCAGCTAGATGTCATTCCTTGATGCCAACCCATCCATCATGTTGGTTCGGCATAATCCTTGTTGAAATTATTCCCATTAGGAAGTTCGACTTACCCAATGAAAAGGTGGTCTGCCCCGACTCAGTTTTCAAGTAAGAAATGAAGTGGTATAATTCTATATTGAGCTTCTGCCCTGTGTAAACTTGAGTATAGTAATGTCTGGCTATATTGCTACTACTACTTTTAATTTTGAGCTTCTGCCCCATCATATGCATGATGCAATAAGTCGGTGTCTGATGTTTTTGTTTATTATACTATTGTTTTTGTTATCCATAATCTCTATACTCTATGGATGCAATTCGCCCGTCCGGTAGATGAGGCGGACATACGACTAGCTAGATCATGGAATGATTTTTTAAACATTAGTGAGTATGTGATTAAGTGATTAACAAACCAGCTGGATTACCTACATCCCTACTGTACTGTATCATTATCCTTGTTTGTATGCTCATAGTATAATAATGCCATTTGTTCATCTGTGGTACCAACCTGGAGTGCTCACAAATATATGCTCATTTCCTTGTGTATCAGGTTAAGCACGTCATCAATATCCTACGCGATTGGATTCAGGTCCATACAAGGAAGACATAATGAAAGAATTTGCCCCACATTGAAAAGATCGAAACGTAGAATAGTGAAAGGAACTTGCAACTATGCATATGGCCATAATACATGTACTATGATGGTGCTATTTTTTGGAGTTCAAACTGTTTGCTAGATAACTCGCCAAGAAAGTATTCTTCCTTAGTCTATGATAGATTGTAAGTTCTTGTGCCAATGTGTTAGCTATGCAAATATTATGTCATATTGGTTTATGTGCGTATCATTGGTACAATATTTTATTATGTTATCCGAAATATTCGTGGTTTTATATTCTTAATACATCTTATTATGCTATCTGAAATATTCGTGGAAAATACATTTAATTTTTTTATTGCCGAAATTCAAACTAGCGACGGGCAAGATAATGGCCATCTCACTAAAACACTCGTAGGTTTGTGGCCCTTGATCACAACCAGTGACATGCATCTTTTTTGCCTGTCACTAGTATACGCATACTAGTGACATGCACGTGTAAATGACTATCACTAGAGCACATACTAGTGAAAGGAACTTGCCTGTCACTAGTAGCCTCATACCAGTGACTAGTCATCAGTGACAGTCGCTTTGCCTGTCACTAATGGGCATTTTAGACCTGTCACTAATAGCCTATTCTGTAGTAGTGACACACTCTAGTATAGGCACCTCCCCTATGAGCTTGGCCTCCCAGCCATGGTCATCTGCCATGCTGGGCACTACATAGGTGGACACACATCAACAGGTAGCCTCAGCGCAAACCTCCTCCGCGAGGGAACCCATACTAATGCATATAAACTTCTGGCTAAGCCCTACCCAATTCAGGTATTGTGGTTGTATGGTAAAATTGGAATGGTATCG
Source organism: Avena eriantha (assembly GCA_910589775.1). Taxonomy (NCBI): domain Eukaryota; kingdom Viridiplantae; phylum Streptophyta; class Magnoliopsida; order Poales; family Poaceae; genus Avena; species Avena eriantha. The sequence goes on along the minus strand of OU342741.1, from coordinate 128,256,483 downwards.
CATCCGAACCCAACCATCAGTTTTTGTAAAGGGCTAAGGATCATGCCTCAACATTTTCATTATCAAATCCATTTGTGTTTCTCACACATGTCAAAACATTTCAATAGAATGACTCATCATTCCAAGGTTTTAATAATCATTTTCACCAAGTATTTCCATCTAAAGTGATCAAGTTTTATGCTTAGCACTAGCCACTAAGGTTAAGAGTGTTCACTAATGAGGGGTGCTAATCTTCAATCTCATGCCATAGAATTACATCTAATTATAACTAGCTAGGCCTAGTTTTATATTCTTTATGCTATCTATACTAAAAGGAAAGAACTTTACTAAAGTAAAAAAATAAAGCTTGCAAGTAAAACTTGGGATGGGTATAATTAAAATGGTATAACCAAAGCATGCCTAATGCATCTTGCTTAGGTTAATACTTGCAAGCGTTAACTTGCATAAGGCTAGCTTGCCAATAATATCTTGGCTTGATTGGTGCAGTGATTGAAGTTCTCTTCTTCATCTTCTTGGTAGAACTCCTCCTCCTCGTATCCTTGGTCAGTACTATCGTCTATAAATGAATACGGGGTACACAATCATCAAACAATACTTAATTACTTCTATTTACCACACTAAGGCTCACACTTGATGATCTAGCATCATCACAATCATCACATGAATTAAAGACTTAGTCTTGTGCATTTTTAAGATTTAATATTCTCCAAATACAATATGGGATCATGCACATATTCTTATACATGGGAATGTGATTTGAAGTGTTGGTCACATTTTATAAAGTTTAAGATTATCATTTAATAGATTTAAAGTGACTAGAAATGCCCTAAATGCATTATTTTGCTTCTAGTCCAAAGTCACTGCATGCAAACCTAAATATTTTTACATATTCAGATAGATATTGTCAAATGTGATTTTTGAGAGCTGGCATCAACTCAAAAGCTATTATGGTTGATTTTTGAAAAATGTTTGAAGTTGCAAAAGTCTTTATCTTGTTATTTTTGCTATAGATTATCTCTAACTCCAAATGATTTAAATCCAACGGGCTCGGATAGATAATTTAATTACCTTTCTAGCAAAATTTGAATCATACAATTTGGTTTAGTGAAACTCTCTGAATTGATTTTTGAATTTGTGGACAGAAACTAGTTAAACTAAAATGGAAAAAAAATTATTTGAATTTCCACGCCAGCGCGGGAAAGTTAAACGGGCCGACCCAGCTACACTATGCGGTGCAGCGGGCTGCTGAACGATGGGGTCCACTAGTCAGCGACTCTAATTATGCGAAGCGGTATGGGCGAATCTGAGCCATGTGATTAGAAGGAAGATTAACGGCGGAGAATCATCATCGACGACGAACAGCTCCGGCGAGGAAAATGACCTCCCGCGGTGGTGGGGGTCTGGCGGGGCTCACCTGGGCTCTTGCTAGGGTCGGGAATGGGGGAGATCGACGTGTTAGACGATGGCGAGGCTAGGCCTTGTCACGACAGGGCTTGGGATGGTCGAAATCAACGGCGCCCTTCTCCTCCAGCAGCGGCGGGCTCCGGTGAAATTCCGGTGCGGTGGTGCTCGCCTTGCTCTGGGAAAGGGTGAGGGAGTGTCTGTGAGGAGTGGGGAGTGGAGTGGTGTGGAGAATGGAGGCGGGGGTGGCCTCCTTTCATACTGCGGCGAGGGGACCGAGCGGTGCAGGCGCGAGCTCGACGGTGGCATCGCTACAGGCGGCTATCGACATGACTGAGGTAGGTGGACGGTATGGTGCTCCCTGGCAGTTCTCACGGGCGTAATGGCGAGGCGTGGGGCGGCGTGGTGTCAACACTCCGATTTTTAATCCCAGATGCCTATAATGCCATACATCCCAATCCTAGGATTACCATTTTTGCGAGACATAACAGATTGGATATCACAATACATCATCCATTACAAACCATAATAGGGTCTTACATGAATAAAGGATCTCATGATCCAGTCTTAATACAACAAGCAACGGAATAAATAATAAGCGTAGCGGTAGGGTCCATCTTCATGGTCACAAGAAATGCCGACGATGGAAGATAGTCCTAGTTATCATAGCCGTCCTGCTGTCCTTCATCTTGGTAGTCCTCTTCATAGTATGGCCATGAGAGTACTCTTTAAGTACTCGCAAACTATCACTAACAAGTAAGGTAGTTCTAGTAGGAATGCTAACTCTAAGTTTATTTGGGAAGTTAAGTTAAAAACCTAAGCTGAGTTCAGAGACAAAGAAAGATAAAATAAGGTTCTAGAGTCACTTAACTTGGGAAGCTAGTTTCATAGTCACAAACCTCTTGTGGTCAAGTCAAGATTCCTCATTCATTTCATAAGTTAGTTTGAAAACATCTTACGACGGAACAGTATGGCCACTCCAACTATCCATAATCGCGGACGCGGCTATTCGAATAGTTTGACACTCTGCAGAGGTGGTACACTTTCACCACAAGATTCGATACATCTGTCATGGATAACCCTGAATCATCATACTTAGTATGCAGATAATCAAACACAACCTTTCAATTACACACCCTAGTATAAGCAGCTCTCCTTTGAGCTTGGCCTCCCAGCCATGACCATCTGTCATCCTAGGCACTGCATAGGTGGACAACATTGAGAGGTAGCCTAATCTCAGACGTCTGCTGTGAGGGAACTAATACTAATGCATATAAACTTACGGCTAAGCCTTACCCAATTCAGGTATTGTGGTTGTACGGTAAATTTGGAATGGTATCGCATCGGAACCCAACCATCAGTTTTTGTAAAGGGCTAAGGATCATGCCTCAACATTTTCATCATCAAATCCATTTGTGTTTCTCACACATGTCAAAACATTTCAATAGAATGACTCATCATTCCAAGGTTTTAATAATCATTTTCACCAAGTATTCCCATCTAAAGTGCTCAAGGTTTATGCTTAGCACTAGCCACTAAGGTTAAGAGTGTTCACTAATGAGTGTTCACTAAAGGGCTAAGGCTCATGCCTCAACATTTTCATCATCATAAACCATTGGTGTTTCTCAACACATGTCAAAACATCTCAATAGAATGACTCATCATTACAATGTTTTCATAATCAATTTCACCAAGTATTCCCATCTAAAGTGATCAAATTTTGGTTTAGCTCTAAATTACTAAGTTAAGAGTGTTCACTAAGGTAGGGTGCTAATCTTCAATCTCATGCCATAGAATGACATCTAAGTCTTACTAGATAGGCCAAGTTTTATACTTTTTATGCTATCTATATACAAAGTAAGGAACTTTGGTAAAGTAAAACAAAGTAAAGCTTGTAAGAAAACTTGGGTTAGGTATAAGTCAAAAATATATAACTGATGGCTCAATGCACGGCGCCCAGAAAATTGCTTGATGGCGGTGTTGATGTAGAGCTTGTTGGGAACCCCAAGAGGAAGGTATGATGAGCACAACAGCAAGTTTCCCTCAGTTATGAAACCAAGGTTTAATCGGACTAGTAGGGGCAAGGAAACACCTCAAAGGTGTTAGTAGCTGAGCTTTGGCAGGACACACTACCGGTGCTAGTAGCAACGTGGAGACCTGCACAACACAAGCACAAAACTTTGTCCCCAACTTGCGATGAGGTTGTCAATCTCACCGTGTTTTGCGGAAAACAAAGGATTAAACGTATCGAATGGAAAGGAGTAAAAGTTTGCAGAAAGTAAACACAAAGCAGTAAAAGATTGTAGATTGAGTGTAAAAGACAAAGGACCAGGATCCATAGTTCACTAGAGGTTGCTCTCCTTAAGATAGATAACATGCTGGGTGAACAAATTACAGCGGGGCAATTGACAAACACCGAGAAAGCAATACATGCATATACTAATCATCTTGACTCCTCGGAGACTTGATTGGGCATTACAACATAATACGTAGACCGCCATCCAACTGCATCTATGACTAATAATCCACCTTCAGGTTATCATCCGAACCCCCTCCAATATTAAGTTGCAAGCAACATATTATTGCTTTATGAACTGTGTGTAAAGTAAACAATACGATTGTTCTATGAACAAAGGATTCTTGTTTTCTCCCTAGTAGCAACATCACATCTAGTACCTTAGAGATTTCTGTCACTTCCCAGATTACCAGAGGCATGAACCCACTATCGAGCATAAATACTAACTCTTGGAGTTGCTAGCATCTACTTGGACAAGATAGCTACTAACAACGGAAAGCATGCAAGATCTCAAATAACAAAGACATGATAGAATCAATAATCAATCTGAAATAGCATCTCAATATCCATCGGATCCCCGCAAACACAACATGTATGAATTGCAAATAGATGATCTTGATCATGAACGGAGCTCACAAGATCTAAACATGAAAGCACAAAGGAGGAGAAACCAGCCATCTAGCTACTACATGGATCCGTAGTCCAAGGATGAACTACTCACGCATCACACCAGAGGCTTGCATGGTGATGAAGAAAGCCTCCAGGGTGAATTCCCTTCTCCGGCAGGGTGCCGGGAAGAGCTTTAGATCCCTCCCGATCTAGGGATGTAGATGACGGCGGCTACAGACTCTTTCGTGGATTTTTGATCGGGTACTTAGGGTTTTCGTCCCGAGGGCATCATACAGTCGGAAGGGGAGGCCGAGGGGGTGCCTGGGCTAGCCACACCACCCCTTGGCGTGGGCCAGGCCTGGCCGCACGGCCAGGTGGTGTGGCCGCCCTCTGGCCCCTCTCCGTCTCGTATTGTGGCACTTGATGACATCCGAAAAAATAGGCACTTTGGCTTTTGTCCTGTCCAATTCCGAGAATATTCATTTTCTGACTTTCCTGGAACCAAAAACAGCAGAAAACAAGCAGCTGGCACTGTGGCTCTTGTTAATAGGTTAGTCCAAGAAATCATATGAAAAGTACTCGAAAGTTGGAACAAAACACAAGAAAGTGGAAAAAACCAAGCATGGAACATCAAAAATTATAGATACATTTCCAATGTATCAATAACCAAGCATGCTTAAGGCATCTTGCTTAGGTCATCTAGCTTGCAAGGGTTAGCTTGCATTTTTAATGAGGTCTTGCATAAGGATAATACTGGCAAGTGCTAGCTTGCCTTGGGTAGTGCAGTGGTTGAAATTCTCTTCTTCTTCCTCTTGGTAGAAGTCCTCCTCCTCGTAAGCTTGGTCGGTACTACCATTTATAAATACATACGGAATACACAATCACCAAACAATACTTAACTAGTCTATTTAGTACTTTAAGGCACTCATTTGATGATCTAGCATCATCACAAACATCACAAGTTTTAATGAACTAGTTTCATTTATTTTATTTGAGAAGAGTAATTTCTACTCACTGAAATTAACTAAGATTTAATATTCTCCAATTAAAATATGGGATCATGTGGACAGATGTCATCACAACATATGCTAATACATGGGAATGTGATTTAAAGGTTGGATCACATTTTAATAAGTTTAAGATTAATACTTAATGATTTAAAGTGACCAGAAATGCCTATATAGCATTATTTTGGTACTAGTCCAAAGTCACTTCATGCAAACCTTAATATTATTACATATTCATATAGGTATGATTAAATGTGTTTTTTGAGAGTTGGAATCAACTCAAAAGCTATTATGGTTGATTTTAGAAAAATATTTGAATGTGGAAAAGCTTTTGTCTTGTTATTTTTACTAGGAGAGATCTCTAACTCTAAATGATTTAAATCCAATGGGCTTGGATAGATATTTAAAGTACCTTTCCAACAAAATTGGAATCACTCAATTTGGTTTGGTAGATCTTTCTAAAATGATTTTCAAACTAGAGGACAGAACTAAGTTTACTTCTAAAAAGAAAAATATTCATTTGAATTCAATGGGTCGTGCGGGAAATAAATGGGCCGGCCCAGTTTACTCCACGCAGCGCCCGGGCTGGTTTTAAGTGGGGGCCCACCTTTCAGTGGGACAGGGGTTGCCGAAACGATATGGGAGGACGATGGCCACATGATTAGATCCTGGATCAACGGATCACATCTATCGTCCTCGCCGGAACAGTTCTCGACGGGGACGAACCGTAGAACGGTTGGTGAGGGTGAAGTGGGGGCGTACCAGGGCTCCAACGAGTGCGACGAGGCGGGTAAATGAATGAGTCGACGACGGTGGTTCTCCTGCTACCGGCGGCGTCCCGGGAGATGGCCTAGATCACTGGTGCCCATCTCCTCCTTCCGCGACAGACTCTGGAGAAATTCTCGCGCTAGGGGTTGCGGCTTGCTCCGGTGTGGCTCTGGGAGTGCTCTGAGGGGGAGTGGATGGGAATGGTGTGAGGAATTTGTGCTGGGAGGCGCTCTATTTATAGCGGGGCGAGGGGTGCAGAGGGGCATGGACGGAACTCGCCGGTGACGACGGCACAGCGAGCTAGAAGCTTGGGCGGTGGGCTAGGACAGTGGGCGGTGCCCTGGCGAGTGTCACGGAGGTGCGTGTGCTATGGATTGTGGTTAGGTAAGTGAGCAGCGTGGCGCGGACGATGTCTCTGTCGACGGTGAGTTTCGCGGTGGCCGGCGGCTATGGGTCACGGTCGGGGAAATGGGCGTGTCCTCTAGCTTCCTGGGTGGTGGTGATCATGTAGGTGGGCGGCGAGAGCGAGGTGGGGTCTGGTTGAGTCGGGGACCGTGCGTGCTCTACGGGCGGCATTGGCATGGCAGACACGTTCCGGGCACGGCGGTTCCTGACTTCTCCTTGGTCTGTCCTCGAGTTGGGGCTAGCCTGGAGGAGGAGGTGGACCACGACGACGCGTTGGGAAAGGTTGGCGAGGCTGGCGGCGTTAGGGGCGCGCTATCGCCAGTGAGGGGGTGCAAGGAGCTCAGCATTGATGTCCATGACTATTTGGTCGTGGGCACAGTGGCTGGCCGGGCTAGAAAAGATTAGGGGGTGCACTAGAGAGGTTTTGGTTGCAATGTGGGAGACAAGTTTGGCCAGAACACTGCTCACACTAGTGTTTTTGATTTTTATCTGATTTGTGCACACCAAGTGTTTGACAAAATTGCCAAAAGAAATCAAGTTTGGAATTTTGAAATGAAATTTGGTGGAGTTGTTTGTCACATGCTTAAGCATCTATGGTTCTTGGGATTGTGAAATTGAGTTCATTTGAAGGGTTTTTGAAAAAGTGTGATCTATGTACATACACTTGATTAAATTTTCAAATGTCATTTAAATTTAGAGTTTTAATGTTTTTGGAAGATCACAAAGTGGGCCTTGTCACATCACTACTTGAACTAGAAAGGGGTGCAAAGATCCACAATTGTCTCTGTTGGAAAATGAGTCCTAGGAACACCCAAACTGGGCTAGTTGATTAAAATGGCAGAAGTGACCATTTCCATTATTTATTCTTTTTGATTTCTTTTTCTTTGGGATTTGCTTGGGGATGATCTATATGATGTGTAATTCACCTTAGAGTCATTTTAAAACCAATAGATCACTCAATGATGGCAATTCAAAACAATTCCTATTTAATGCAACACACATACGCATGCTTAAATATTTTAAATGGAAAAGTTTTTGTTAACCCTAAATTGGATGATTTGGATCTTGATTAACTTTGATTAAAGATTTGGGATGTTACAAACATTCCCCCCTAAACAAAATCTTGTCCCAAGATTTAAGAAAGAAAACTAGGAACTAAAGAGATCTGGGAACTCTGTCCTAATGTAATCTTCTTGCTCCCAAGTGGCTTTTTCTTCAGTATGGTTACTCCATTGAATATTGAGAAACTTGATACTACGGGTTCTGGTGGTTCTGTAAGCTTCTTCCAAGATATGGATGGGCACTTCACGATATGTTAGATCTTTGTTGATATCAACAACTTGGTGATCGATGTTCTTGAAAACTTCAGTCTTCTCCGGCACTTCTAAGCAATTGCGAAGTAACGAGATATGGAACACATTGTGGATGGCTGACATCTCCTCGGGCAGTTCCAGTTGATACAATACTTCTCCTCGACGATTCAGAATCTTGAAGGGTCCAATGTATCTGGGGGCTAACTTTCCTTTCAGACTAAAACATTGGGTTCCCTTCAATGGTGACACTTTGAGATACACAAAATCTCCGACATTGAATGTCAAGTCTCTCCTTCTCTTGTCAGCATAACTCTTTTGTCTTCATTGGGCTGTCTTGAGGCGCTCACGGACTTTGTGAACCTTCTTTTTGACTTCTCGTAGGATGTCGGGTCCAAAAATCTGACTCTCTCCTACTTGCGACTAATTCAAAGGGGTACGACACTTTCTTCCGTATAAGAACTCAAATGGGGCCATTTGCAAACTGGCTTGATAACTGTTGTTGTATGAGAATTCCGCGAAAGGCAGACAGTCTTCCCATTTTGATCCATACTTGAGCAAATAGGCTCTCAACATATCCTTTATGATCTGGTTAACTCTTTCAGTCTGTCCATCAGTTTGCGGGTGATAAGCTGTGCTGAAACTCAACTTGGTTCCCAATCCTTCTTGGACTTTCTGCCAAAATCTTGAGGTTAATTGGGCTCCTCGATCTGATACTTTGGTCTTGGGGGTTCCATGCAAACTGACAATTCTAGCAATGTACAACTCTGCTAGCTTCGAACTCTGGTAGTTTGTCTTGACGGGGATAAAATGATCTACCTTGGATAGTCTATCAACGATGACCCAGATTGAGTCATTTCCCCTTGTAGAAGCAGGCGAACCGGTGATAAAGTCCATTCCAACGAGAATCCCGTTTCCATTCCGGGATCTGCAATGGTTGCAACGGTCCTGCCAGTATTTGATGTTCCGCTTTGACTCTCTGACAGATATCACATTTGGCAATGTAGCTTCCGATTTCTCTTTTCATCTTGTGCCACCAAAATTGCTCCATAAAATCCTGATACATCTTTGTTCCTTCGGGGTGGATAGAATAAAGAGTATCATGAGCTTCGTGCATGATAACTTTCTTCAGCTCCAAATCTACTGGCACACAGATACGTCCTTTGTACCACAAAACTCCTTCTTCGTCTTTGGTGAATCTTGGTACCTTTCCTGTACCAATACGACATTTGATTCCGTCGATACTTTCATTTCCCTTCTTGGCTTCCTTGATTTGACTGATCAGTGTAGGTTGAAGTTCAATGCTAGCTAAGAATCCCTTGCTAACTAGCTCAGTTCTTAACTTCTCCAAGTCCTCATACAAACTTGGTTGCTTCTCCTTGATCATGGTGTTTAACCTATATGGTAATCTGCTAAGAGCATCCTCTACCACATTGGCTTTGCCGGGGTGATAGTGAATGTCAAGGTCATAATCCTTGATTAACTCTATCCATCTCCTTTGCCTCATATTCAGCTCCTTCTGAGTGAAAATATACTTCAAGCTCTTGTGATCTGAATAAATCTCACAGCGATTACCCATAAGGTAATGACGCCATGTCTTCAATGCTAGAACTACAGCTGCTAATTCTAGATCATGGGTATGATAGTTCTGCTCATGCTACTTTAGTTGTCGAGACAGATAGGCGATGAGATTGCCTTCTTGCATCAATACACATCCGAGACCAATCTTGGATGCATCACAATACACATCAAATGGCTTCTTGATATCTGGCATAATCAATATTGGGGCTAAAATTAATCTCTTCTTGAGCTCTTGGAAACTTTCTTCACATTTGTCGGTCCATTCAAACTTCCTGTCCTTCTTCAACAATTGGTTCATGGGTCTTGCGATGCTCGAAAATCCTTCAACAAACTTGCGGTAATATCCTGCTAATCCAAGAAATGCACGGACTTGGGTTTCAGTGGTTGGGGCTTCCCATTCTTCAACATCTCTGATCCTTGCAGGATCAACAGCGACTCCTCCGGCTGACACAATATGTCCTAGGAATTGTAACATCCCAAAACTATAATCCAAGTGATCAAGATCCAAATCATTAAATTTAGAGTTAACAAAAACTTTTCCATTTAAAAATATTAAAGCATTCATATGTGTGTGTGTGCATTTAAATAGGAGTTGTTTTGAATTGCCATGATTAAGTGATCTATTAATTGTAAAATGATTCTTAGGTGAAATAAACATCATCTAGATCATTCCCAAACAAATCCCAAAGAAAAACAAATCAAAATGAATAAAAGAAGCAAATGGTCATTTGTGCCATTTTAATCAACATGCCTATTTTGGCTATTCCTTGGACTCAATTCTTAACATAAACAAATGTGGATCTTTGCACCCCTTGCTAGTACATGTAGTGATGTACCAAGGACCACTTTGTGATCTACCAAAAACTTGCAAACACTAATTTTAAATGGCATTTGAAAATTGAATCTAGTGTAGGTATCAAGATCACACTTATTCAAAAACCACTCAAATGAACTCCATTTTCAAATCACAAGCAACCACAGATGCTTAAGCATGTGACAAACAGCTCCACCAAAGATCATCTCAAAATTCAAAACTTGAATTCTTTCGGTCATTTCTACAAACACCTTGCAGACAGAATCAATTTAGCCTAACTATTACTGTTTTGATCAATTCTTGTCGAGCCATTTGGTTTGCATTGATCATTCTTGTCTCACCTGAGCCCAACCAGACCAAAACCCACCCTACTTCTAGCCCCTGGCGCCAGTGCAACGCTGCCCCGATGCCATGCTCATCGGCCAATGTTGCGAACGCAGAAACAGACCGCCAGCCCCTCTCCGCCGCTCCAGGAATCTAGGCGCCACCCTACCGCCGCCCACGGTCCACCCCATGGCCATTGCCAGCCACTGGACCACTCCCCAGCACCACCGCCCATTCTCTCTGCGCGCAGCCAGAGCGCGCCAGAGCGCCCTCACCGCCCCTCAACCCAATACTGTGCACGCCGCTCTGCCTCGACCCTAGCCACCCGCCAGACACGCCCGTGCGCCGCCGCGCTACCCATAGTTGCCGTGCCCCACGTCGAGCACCGCCTCTGTCTCCCAGAGCGTGGGACGCTCCCGACCAAATGCCACCGCCCCTAGCCGCACATTTAAGCCGTAGAGCACTGCCAGGAGGCAGGCCACCGTCCCCTACCTCCAGCCACGATAATAGCATGTTGTGCAGCCCTCGCTGGAGTCGCCAGCCCATCCCGTTCGGTCCCTTCGACGCCCTATAAAAGGAGGCCACTCCAGCACAAACTACTCACACCATCTCCCTCCCCTCTCTCCACTGATCCTTCCACCCCATCCCCAGAGCAAGGCGGGCCGCAGTTCGCCGGAATTTAGCCGGAGCTTGCTGCAGTAGAGGAGGAGAGGCGCCGTCGATTTCGTCCACCCCAGGAGCCACCGCGACCACGCCTGAGTCCACCGTCGACCGCACGTTCGATCGCCCCCATCGCCACGCTAGCTAGAGCCCTGGTATGCCCCCATTGCACCCCCACCGAGCCGCTAGGGTTAGCTCTCGCTGGCCCCCCCTAGATCTTCTTTTTAATCGCACTGTCCATGTTGCCCCGTACCGCTTCACGATTGATGTGCCGCTGACCTGTGGGACCCCCCTGTCAGTTGTCATTTGCACCGTGGACCGCCACTGGGCCAGCCCATTTCTTTTCCCGCGCTAGCCCACGATTTCAAATAAGTGTTTTTCTATTTTAGTTTGAACCCACCTCTGTCCATTAGTTCAAAAATCAATTCAGGAAGATTTACTGAACCAAATTGAGTGATTCAGATTTTGTTAGAAAGCTACTGAAAAGATCTATCCAAGCCCTTTGGATTTAATTCATGTAGATTTAGAGATCTCTCCTAGTAAAAATAACAAGACAGGAGCTTTTGCACATTCAAACATTTTTATAAAATCAACCATAATAGCTTTTGAGTTGATTCCAACTCTCAAAAATCACAATTAACCATACCTATCTAAATATGTAATAATATTAAGGTTTACATGCAGTGACTTTGGACTAGTAGCAAATAATGCTATATAGGCATTTCTAGTCACTTTAAATCATTAAATAATAAACTTAAACTTAATTAAATGTGATCCAACCCTTAAATCACATTCGCATATGTTAGAATATGTGTTGAGGACATGCGTCCACATGATCCCATATTTTAAGTGGTGAATATTAAATCTTAGTTATTTTCAATGAGTAGAAATTACTTTTCTTAATTAAAAAGAATGAAACTAGTTAATAAAAACTTTGTGATGATTATGATGATAATAGATCATCAAATGTGTGCCTTAGAGTGCTAAGTAGACTTGTTAAATATTTTTTGGTGGTTTTGTACTCCGTATGCATGTATAGACGATAGTACCGACCAAGCTTTCGAGGAGGAGTTCTATCAAGAGGAGGAGGAAGAAAACTCCAACCACTGCACTACCCAAGGCAAGCCTAGCACTTTAAGTAAACTGAGCAAGCTAACACTTTTAAGTATTATACTAGCAAGCCATCATTAACAATGCAAGCTAAACCTTGCAAGCTAGATAACCTAACCAAAGGCATTAGGCATGCTTTGGTGATACCATTTGGATTTATACCTAGTCCAAGATTTAATTCCAAGCTTTAATTTCTTACTTTACCAAAGTCCTTTACTTGTTTTTGAAGGTAGCATAAAAAGTATAAAACTTGACCTATCTAGATAACCTTAGATGTCATTCTATGGCATGAGATTGATCTTAGCATCCCCACCTTAGTGAACACTCTTAACTTTGTAGCTTAGAGCTAGATAAAAACTTGAGTCACTTTAGATGGGAACATTTGGTGAAAATGAACTATGAAAACCTTGGAATGATGAGTCATTCTATTGAGATGTTTTGACATGTGTTGAGAAACACAAATGGTTTATGATGATGAAAATATTGAGGCATGAGCCTTAACCCTTTTACAAAACTGATGGTTGGATTCGGATGCGATACGATTCAATTTTACCGTACAACCACAATACCGGAATTGGGTAAGGCTTAGTTGGAAGTTTATATGCATTAGTATTAGTTCCCTCGTAGGAGAGGTCTGAGCTGAGGCTACCTCTCAATGTTGTCCACCTGTGCAGTGCCCAAGATGACAGATGGTCATGGTTGGGAGGCCATGCTCATAGGAGAGGTGCTTATACTAGAGTGTGTAAAGGAAAGGTTATGTTTGATTATCTGCATACTAAGTATGATGATTCAGGGTTATCCCTGACAGATGTATTGAATCTTGTGGTGAAAGTTTACCACCTCTGCAGAGTGTCAAACTATTCGAATAGCCGCGTCCGCGGTTATGGACAGTTGGAGTGGCCATACTGTTTCGTTGTCAGACGTTTTCAAAATGACTTATGAAATGAATGGTGAATCTTGACTTGACCACAACAGGGTTGTGACTATGACACTAGCTTCCCAACTGAAGTGATTCTAGAACCTTATTTTATCTTTCTTTGTTTTTGAACTCAGCTTAGGTTTCAAACTTAAGTTTATAGTGAAACTTAGAGTTAGCATTTACACTAGTACTATCTTACTTGTTAGTGGTAGTTTGCGAGTACTTAAAGAGTACTCATGCTTTTGTCCGTAGCTATCCTATGGCCAGACTATGAAGGAGACTACCAAGATGACGGCCAGCAGAACGGCAATGATAACTAGGACTATCTGCCTTCGTCAGCATTGCCTGTGCCCCTAAAGACGGACCCCACCGCTACGCTTATTATTTATTTCGCTGCTTGTTGTATTAAGACTAGATCATGAGATCCTTATTTGTGTAAGACCTTATTTATGGTTTGTAATGGATGATGTACTGTGATATCTAATCTGTTATGTCTCGCAAAAATGTTATTCTTGGGATTGCGATGTATGGCATAACAGGCATCTAGGATTAAAAATCCGGGTGTTGACAAGTTCGTATCAGAGCCATCCTGACCATAGGAGACCCTAGTTAGAATGGATGTCTGAACAAAAACTTAATTTCAAAACCAAAGTGAGTATTTATTAAAAACTATTTAAGGTTCCTCAAAAATTCATGAAAAACTATTTATGAAAAACTTAATTTACCCTTGAGAATTCATTCTTTATCAAAAATTCATGTTCCTCAAATTCTTACATTACTACATAAAAATTGACACACTTGATCACTTCACTAACTTCCTCATCCTTAAATCTTGTAGATGGAGTCTCAGTTCAGCAAGTTCTACCAGTTGGGAAACGGAGGTCAGCTGATGTTCGAGAGGGATCTGGATTCACTGTCAGAACTCTTAGGACGCCCGCATCCAGAGTTTCTTGGAGCTCAACTTCTAGGACCCCCAGGAGAAGATTTACAGTTGCTAGTCACCGCTGATCTTCGAGGAAGCATAGAAGCACCAATGTCCGGGAGAATCCAGTTCTCTGTAAGAGAGAACAACTGGCTAGATGGATTAGCCAGGGCAATGCATGAAGCTCTCGCACGTCTATGTGCCATCAGTGTCAACCAAATACAAGGAACCCGTTTTGCTCACTATGCAAGACGTGACTTCATGGGAATGCCGATGGAGATGCCAAGTCACCCAGAGTTGAAGCGTCAAGTGGAGAACCTTGACTTCCTGTTGTACGATAGCCAGAAGGAATTGGACAATGCTAGGAAGTTCGCCAACCACAACCGTGCCATTGCCGACCAGAAGGCCCCGACTTTCTCACTACTTGTCAAGGACCGTCAGTCTCTTCGCCGCCAGTGCGAGAAGATGGATCATGCCATCGCCTGTCTTCGCAAGAAGGTGGCTGACCTCGAGAAGACCGTCAAGGAGCAAGAAGCTCAGCTTGCAGCAAAGGAGGAAGAAGAGGAGGGTGAAGATATCTAGGGAGACATGGATTCTTACCTCCGCAATGACGATGACTTTCTGGAGGAGGATGTTGTGGACTTCTATACCGACGATGAGGAATCTGACTTCATCGACAATGAGTAGATGCACTAGAGCACTGTCGTAGAATGAGATGTATCGGTCCCACTGTATCGTAGCTTGCATAATGGTTCTTAAAACCATCTGTTTTCCTTTGTTGTTGTGGTGTGTGTGTGTGTGTGTTTGTATCGTGTGCTTTGCTTGAATGAATGAAATGGAGTTAGTTGCAAAACTTGAGTCGAACTCAAAGTTTAGCTTTGAAACCAAAACCATGAACCTTAGAACTTTCCCTCTTACCCCTTTATCTACCTCAATCTTCAGATGACTCGTGGAAACCAAGGAGGGAGCAGCTCGTCACAAGACCCAATGCTGCAGATTATGCAGATGTTAGTTGCAGATCGTGAAGCAAGCAGGGTAGAGCGCCAGGCCAACTTAGCAACACTACAGCAGATAGCCCAGATGGCCCAAAACAACCAAGGGCATGGAAATCAGGATCATCAAGGATCCAAGTTAAAAAACTTCCAGAATACCAATCCACCAATCTTTAGCACTTCAGAGAACCCATTAGATGCTGATGACTGGTTGCATACGATGGAGAATAATTTGGAAGTAGACAGATTTGATGACAATGAGAAAGTTCTCTTTGTCACCCACTACTTGGCAGGAGACGCAAGAGCCTGGTGGAACAACATCCGCCTGATGAACCATGGTCAAGTGATGACATGGGAAGCCTTCAAGATCAAGTTCAGCCGCACCCACGTGTCGCAGGGTCTAGTCACCCGAATGAGGGTTGAATTCAGAGAGTTGAAGCATGGCAGAATGACTGTGGTGGAATACCGTGACAGATTCATGTCACTTGCAAGGTACGCCCCGGATGAGATCAATACAGAGGCCAAGAAGAAGGAGAGATTCCTAAACGGACCGCATGACGAGATGCAGACTGTTCTCGTCAACATCCTCTTCGAGGATCTCAAAGAGCTAGTCGACTCTGCCTTACAGATGGAAGGGAAGATTAACCTGGCAAACGACAACCGCAAACGTCGTATGATGCATCAGTATGGATCCAGCAGTCACTAGAAGTACCGTCCCAACCCCTCACCAGGATATGCACCAAGAAACAACCGACCCCCAATGTCTCGCCCAAGCTACCCCAACCGTAGTAGAGGCAATGTGAAGTCCGGAGGAAACAACAACAACTCCGGCAACACCAACAATTTCAACCATGCCCCTCCCAAGAGCAACAACACTGCACCCAGAAATGGCAGCAATGTTCTGCCTGTCGCAGCAAAAGCCAAGTCCCAGATAACTTGTTTCGAGTGTGGAGTGAAGGGCCAGTATTCCAATAAGTGTCCCAAGAAGACTGCTGCCACTGCCAATGTGAATGTCTCAGCTAAACAGCAGCGTCGTGTTCAACCAGTAAGAAGATTTGCCCTAGGGAACCCTCATAACCGCAATGGTTGTCTCTTCCACATGAATGCCGAAGAAGCCCAAGAAGCGCCAGACGTAGTGCTGGGTATGTTTTCTGTCAACTCAGTTTTAGTGAGAGTGTTGTTTGATTTGGGAGCATCGCATTCATTTGTCACCGAAGAATTTGCATGCACTAGTAAGATTCAGCCAACCAACTTGAAGCATGTCATGATAATAGTTCAAATCCCCGGTTAAACTACAAAAGCTAGAAAAATTTGCAAAGCTGTGCCTATCAGAATACATCGGATAGATGTCTATGCCAACCTAATCGTACTCGGAACCAAAGGATTGGAAGTAGTACTAGATATGGACTAGATGTCAAGGCATAAAGGACTGATAGACTGTGCTAAGAAATCCATCACCATGACTAGTAGCTCTGGAGTCACAGTAGAGCATATATCTGAAACCTTACCTCATCAATTCAACTGCAACAAGAGTCTAGCCCTACCCACCATAGACCAAGTCAGAGTAATCTGTGAATACCCCTACGTATTCCCAGATGAATTTCCATGTATGCCCCCGAATAGGGATATTGAGTTCATTATCAAACTAATCCCCAGAACCGGACCCATAGCCCAGAGACCATATAGCATGAACCCCTCAGAGTTAGTAGAGTTCAAGAAGCAGTTGGATGCTATGTTAGCAACATGCTTGATTCAACCAAGCGCCTCGCCATGGAGATCAGCAGTGTTATTCGTCGATAAGAAAGATGGAGGCAACCATTTGTGCACATATTACATGAAGCTGAATGACGTCACCATCAAAAACAAGTACCCTCTGCCAAAGATAGAAGATTTGTTTGGTCAGTTGACTGGTGCCTAGGTATTCTCAAGGATTGATCTTAGGACTGGTTATCACCAACTTAAGATTCGTGCAACGGATATTCCGAAGACCGCCTTTACTACTCGCTATGGTTTATACGAGTATACGGTTATGTCTTTTGGATTAACCAATGCCCCTGCTTATTTCATGAATTTCATGAATAAGATCTTTATGAATTTCCTAGATAACCTTGTCATTGTGTTTATCGACGATATCCTTATCTACTCCAAGTCAGAAGAAGAGCATGAGCAACATTTGAGAATCATCCTAGAAACCCTGAGAGAGCATCAGTTATATGCCAAGTTCAGCAAGTGTGAGTTTTGGCTGAAAGAAGTAGGATTCCTAGGACATATTGTGTCTACCGGAGGAGACTCTATTGATCCCACCAAGATCAGAGATGTCGAAGCATGGGAAGACCCAACCACTCAAACCCAAGTCCGTGCATTTCTCGGATTAGCGGGATACTATTGCAAGTTCGTAGAAGGGTTCTCAAGCATAGCACGACCCATGACCCAATTGTTGAAGAAGGAAAAGAAGTTTGAATGGATAGACAAATGTGAAGCCAGTTTCCAAGAGCTAAAGAAGAGATTTATATCAACCCCAATATTGATCATGCCAGATATCAATAAGCCATTTGATGTGTAGTATGATGCATCCAAGATTGGTCTCGGATGTGTATTGATGCAAGAAGGCAAAGTCATCGCATATCTTTCTCGGCAACTGAAGCAGCATGAGCAGAACTATCCGACCCATGATCTTGAGTTAGCAGCCGTAGTGTTGGCATTGAAGACATGGCGTCATTATCTGATGGGTAATCGCTATGAGATTTACTCAGATCACAAGAGCTTGAAGTATATTTTCACTCAGAAGGAGCTGAATATGAGGCAAAGGAGATGGATAGAGTTAATCAAGGATTATGACCTTGACATTCACTATCACCCTGGCAAAGCCAATGTGGTAGCGATGCTCTTAGCAGATTGCCATGTAGGCTAAACACCATGATCAATGAGAAGCAACCAAGTTTGTATGATGAGTTGGAGCAGTTTAGGACTGAGCTTGTTAGCAAAGGATTCTTAGCTAGCATTGAACTTCAACCCACGTTAATCAGCCAAATCAAGGAAGCCCAAAAGGGAAATGAAAGTATCGACGAAATCAAACATCGTATTGGTACATGCAAGATACCTGGATTCACTCAAGATGAAGAAGGAGTTCTGTGGTACAAATGACGTATCTGTGTGCCAGCAGATTCGGAGCTGAAGCAGGTTATCATGCAGGAAGCTCATGATACTCTTTATTCTATCCACCCCGGAGGAACGAAGATGTATCAAGATTTGAAAGAGAAATTTTGGTGGCACAAGATGAAGAGAGAAATCGGAAGCTACATCGCCAAGTGTGACATCTGTCAAGAGTCAAAGCAGAGCATCAGAGACCCGCAGGACTGTTGCAACCATTGCAGATTCCAGAATGGAAATGGGATTTCATCGGAATGGACTTTATCACCGGTTTGCCTACTTCTAGTAGGGTAAATCACTCCATTTGGGTCATCGTAGATAGACTGTCCAAGGTAGCTCACTTTATACCTGTCAAGACAACCTACCAGAGTTCAAAGCTAGTAGAGCTGTATATTGCTAGAATTGTTAGTCTGCATGGAACCCCCAACACCAAAGTATCGGATCGAGGAACCCAATTTACCTCGAGATTTTGGCAAAAATTCCAAGAGGGATTAGGAACCAAGTTGAATTTCAACACCGCTTATCACCCGCAAACTGATGGACAGACTGAAAGAGTCAATCAGATCCTAGAGGATATGTTGAGAGCTTGTGTGTTAGAGTACGGATCAACATGGGAAGAAAGCCTACCTTTCGTAGAATTCTCATATAACAACAGTTATCAAGCTAGTTTGCAAATGGCACCATTTGAATTCCTATACGGAAGAAATTGTCGCACCCCTTTTAATTGGTCACAAGTAGGAGAGAGTCAGATCTTTGGACCCGACATTCTCCAAGAAGCCGAAGAGAAGGTTCACAAAGTCCGTGAGCACCTCAAGACCGCCCAATCCAGACAGAAGAGTTATGCTGACAAGAGAAGGAGAGACCTGACTTTCAATGTCGAAGATTTTTTACATCTCAAGGTTTTGCCATTGAAGGGAACGCAACGCTTTAGTCTGAAAGGAAAGTTAGCCCCCAGATATATTGGGACCTTCAAGATTCTGAACCGTCGAGGAGAAGTATCATATCAAATGGAACTACCTGAAGAGATGTCAGCCATCCACAATGTGTTCCATATCTCGTTACTTCGCAAATGCCTAGAAGTGCCGGAGAAGACTGAAGTTTTCAAGACCATCGATCATCGAGCCGTTGAGATCAACAATGACCTGACATATCGTGAAGTTCCCATCCGTATCTTGGAGGAAGCTTACAGAACCACCAGAACCAAGAGTATCAAATTTCTCAAGATTCAATGGAGCAACCATACCGAAGAGGAAACCACTTGGGAGCGAGAAGATTACATTAGGACAAAGTTCCCAGATCTCTTTAGTTCCTAGTTTTCTCTCGTAAATCTCGGGACGAGATTTTGTTTAAGGGGGGAGTGTTTGTAACATCCCAAAACTATAATCGAAGTGATCAAGTTCCAAATCATCAAATTTAGAGTTAACAAAAACTTTTCTATTTAAAAATATTAAAGCATTCATATGTGTGTGCATTTAAATAGGAGTTGTTTTGAATTGCCATGATTAAGTGATCCATTAATTGTAAAATGATTCTTAGGTGAAATAAACATCATCTAGATCATTCCCAAACAAATCCCAAAGAAAAACAAATCAAAATGAATAAAAGAAGCAAATGGTCATTTGTGCCATTTTAATCAACATGCCTACTTTGGCTATTCCTAGGACTCAATTCTTAACATAAACAAATGTGGATCTTTGCACCCCTTGCTAGTACATGTAGTGATGTACCAAGGCCCACTTTGTGATCTACCAAAAACTTGCAAACACTAATTTTAAATGGCATTTGAAAATTGAATCTAGTGTAAGTATAAAGATCACACTTATTCAAAAACCACTCAAATGAACTCCATTTTCAAATCACAAGCGACCACAGATGCTTAAGCATGTGACAAACAACTCCACCAAAAATCATCTCAAAATTCAAAACTTGAATTCTTTCGGCCATTTCTACAAACACCTTGTAGAAAGAATAAATTTAGCCTAACTATTACTGTTTTAATCAATTCTTGTCGAACCATTTGGTTTGCATTGATCATTCTTGTCTCCCCTGAGCCCAACTAGACCAAAACCCACCCTAGTTCTAGCCCTTGGCGCCTGTGCAACGCCGCCCCAATGCCATGCTCGCCGGCCAATGTTGCCAACACAGCAGTAGACCGCCAACCCCTCTCCGCCACTCTAGGAAGCTAGGCGCCACCCTACCGCCACCCACGGTCCACCCCATGGCCACTGCCAGCCACTTGACCACTCCCCAGCACCACCACCCATTCTCTCTGCGCGCAGCCAGAGCGCGCCTCACCGCTAGCACGCCACAGACTGCCCCTCGACCCAATACCGTGCACGCTGCTCCGCCTCGACCCTAGCCACCCGCCAGACATGGCCGTGCGCCGCCGCGCGACCCACAGTCACCGTGCGCTGCGTTGAGCACCGCCTCTGTCTCCCAGAGCGCGGGACACTCCCGACCAAACGCCACCGCCCCAAGCCGCGCATTTAAGCCTAAGAGCACCACCAGGAGGCAGGCCACCGTCCCCTACCTCTAGCCACGACGATAGCACGCTATGCAGCCCTCGCCGGAGTCGCCAGCCCACCCCGTTCGGTCGCTTCGTCGCCCTATAATAGGAGGCCACCCCAGCACAAACTACTCACACCATCTCGCTCCACTCTCTCCACTGATCCTTCCACCCCATCCCTAGAGCAATGCGGGCCGCCGTTCGCTGGAATTTAGCCGGAGCTTGCCGCAGCAGAGGAGGAGAGGCGCCATCGATTTCGTCCACCCCAGGAGCCGCCACGACCACGCCTGAGTCCGCCGTCGACCGCACGTTCGATAGCCCCATCACCACGCTAGCTGGAGCCCTAGTATGCCCCCATTGCACCCCCACCGAGCCGCTAGGGTTAGCTCTCGCCGGGGACAACGATCCTCAGCCGTAGATCTTCTTTTTAATCGCACGGTCCATGTTGCCCCGTACCGCCTCGCGATTGATGTGCCGCTGACCTGCAGGACCCCCCTGTCAGTTGTCATTCGCACCGCGGAGCGCCACTGGGCCGGCCCATTTCGTTTCCCGCGCTAGCCCCCGATTTAAAATAAGTGTTTTTCTATTTTAGTTTGAACTCACTTCTGTCCCTTAGTTCAAAAATAAATTCAGGAAGATTTACAGAACCAAATTGAGTGATTCAAATGTTTTTAGAAAGCTATTGAAAAGATCTATCCAAGCCCGTTGGATTTAATTCATTTAGATTTAGAGATATCTCCTAGTAAAAATAACAAGACATGAGATTTTGCACATTCAAACATTTTTATAAAATCAACCATAATAGCTTTTGAGTTGATTCCAACTCTCAAAAATCACAATTAACCATACCTATCTAAATATGTAATAATATTAAGGTTTACATGCAGTGACTTTGGACTAGTATCAAAATAATGCTATATAGGCATTTCTAGACACTTTAAATCATTAAATAATAAACTTAAACTTAATTAAATGTGATCCAACCCTTAAATCACATTCCCATATGTTAGAATATGTGGTGAGGACATGTGTCCGAATGATCCCATATTTTAAGTGGTGAATATTAAATCTTAGTTATTTTCAATGAGTAGAAATTACTTTTCTTAATTAAAAAGAATGAAACTAGTTAATAAAACTTTGTGATGCTTGTGATGATAATAGATCATCAAATGTGTGCCTTAGAGTGCTAAGTAGACTAGTTAAGTATTTTTTGGTGATTGTGTACTCCGTATGCATGTATAGACGATAGTACCGACCAAACTTTCGAGGAGGAGGAAGAAAACTTCAACCACTGCACTACCCAAGGCAATCCTAGCACTTCAAGTAAACTGAGAAAGCTAACACTTGCAAGTATTATACTAACAAGCCATCATTAACAATGCAAGCTAACCCTTGCAAGTTAGATAACCTAAGCAAAGGCATTCGGTATGCTTTGGTGATACCATTTGGATTTATACCTAGTCCAAGATTTAATTCCAAGCTTTACTTTCTTACTTTACCAAAGTCCTTTACTTGTTTTTGAAGGTAGAATAAAAAGTATAAAACTTGACCTATCTAGATAACCTTAGATGTCATTCTATGGCATGAGATTGATCTTAGCATCCCCACCTTAGTGAACAATCTTAACTTAGTAGCTTAGAGCTAGATCAAAACTTGAGTCACTTTAGATGGGAACATTTGGTGAAAATCAATTATGAAAACCTTGGAATGATGAGTCATTCTATTGAGATGTTTTGACATGTGTTGAGAAACACAAATGGTTTATGATGATGAAAATATTGAGGCATGAGCCTTAACCCTTTTACATAACTGATGGTTGCATTCGGATGCGATACCATTCCAATTTTACCATACAACCACAATACCGGAATTGGGTAAGGCTTAGCTGGAAGTTTATATGCATTAGTATTAGTTCCCTCACGGGAGAGGTTTGAGCTGAGGCTACCTCTCAATGTTGTCCACCTATGCAGTGCCCAAGATGATAGATGGTCATGGTTGGGAGGCCATGCGCATAGGAGAGGTGCTTATACTAGAGTGTGTAAAGGAAAGGTTATGTTTGATTATCTGCATACTAAGTATGATGATTCAGGGTTATCCCTGACAGATGTATCGAATCTTGTGGTGAAAGTGTACCACCTTTGTAGAGTGTCAAACTATTCGAATAGCCGCGTCCGCGGTTATGGACAGTTGGAGTGGCCATACTATTTCGTTGTCAGATGTTTTCAAAATGACTTATGAAATGAATGGTGAATCTTGACTTGACCACAACAGGGTTGTGACTATGACACTAGCTTCCCAACTGAAGTGATTCTAGAACCTTATTTTATCTTTCTTTGTTTCTGAACTCATCTTAGGTTTCAAACTTAACTTTATAGTCAAACTTAGAGTTAGCATTTATACTAGTACTATCTTACTTGTTAGTGGTATTTTGCGAGTACTTAAAGAGTACTCATGGATTTTGTCCCTGGCTATTCCCATGGCCAGACTATGAAGGAGACTACCAAGATGATGGCCAGCAGGACGGCTATGATATGTAGGACTATCTGCCTTCGTCAGCATTGCCTGTGCCCCTGAAGATGGACCCCACCGCTACGCTTATTATTTATTCCGCTCCTTGTTATATTTAGACTGGATCATGAGATCCTTATTTGTGTAAGACCATATTTATGGTTTGTAATGGATTATGTACTCTGATATCCAATATGTTATGTCTCGCAAAAATGGTAATCATGGGATTGCGATGTTTGGCATAACAGGCATCTAGGATTAAAAATCCGGGTGTTGACAGGAATCCTACTTCCTTCAGCGAAAACTCACATGTGCTGAACTTGGCATACAACTGATGCTCTCTCAAGGTTTCAAGGATGATTCTCATATGTTGCTCATGCTCTTCTTCTGACTTGGAGTAGATAAGAATATCGTCGATAAACACAACGACAAACTTATCCAGAAAATTCATAAAGATCTTATTCATGAGATTCATGAAATAAGCGGGGGCATTGGTTAATCCAAAAGACATGACTGTATACTCGTATAATCCATAACGGGTAGTAAAGGCAGTCTTTGGAATATCCGTTGCATGAATCTTAAGTTGGTGATAACCAGTCCTAAGATCGATCTTAGAGAACACGCTGGCACCAGTCAACTGATCAAACAGATCCTCGATCTTTGGCAGTGGGTACTTGTTTTTGATGGTGACATCATTCAGTTTCCGGTAATCTGTGCACAAACGTTGCCTCCATTTTTCTTGTCGATGAACATAACTGGTGATCTCCATGGAGATGCGCTTGGTTGAATCAAGTCTGTTGCTAACATAGCATCTAGCTGCTGCTTCAGCTCCACTAACTCTGAGGGGTTCATGCTATAAGGTCTCTGAGCTATGAGTCCGGTTCTGGGGATTAGTTCAATAATGAACTCAATATCCCGATTAGGGGGCATACCGGGCAATTCATTTGGGAATATGTCGGGGTATTCACAGACTACTCTGACTTGGTTAATGGTGGGTAGGGCTAGACTCTTTTTGCACTTGAATTGACGAGGTAAGGTTTCAGATACATGCTCTACTGATACTCCAGAGCTACTGGTCATGGTGATGGCTTTCTTAGCATATTCTATCAATCCTTTATGCTTTGACATCCAATCCATTCCTACTACTACTTCCAAACCTTTGGTTCCAAGTACTATTAGATTGGCATAAAAATCTATCCCATGTATTCTGATAGGCACATCTTTGCAAATTTTTCTAGCTTTTGTAGTTGAACCAAGAATTTGAACTATCATGACATGCTTCAAGTTGGTTGGGTGAATCTTACTAGTGCATGCAAATTCTTCGGTGACAAATGAGTGCGATGCTCCAGAATCAAACAGCACTCTTGCTAAAACTGAGTTGACAGAAAACATACCCAGCACGACATCTGGCGCTTCCTGGGCTTCTTCGGCGTTCATGTGGAAGAGATGGCCATTGCGGTTGTGAGGGTTCCCTAGGGCAAATCTTCTTCCTGGCTGAACATGACGCTGCTATTGAGCTAGGGAATTCACATTGGTAGTGGCTGCAATCTTCTTAGGACACTCGTTGGAGTAGTGACCCTTAACTCCACACTCAAAACAAGTAATCTGAGACTTGTCTTTGGCTGCAACAGGCACAACATTGCTTCCAGTCCTTGGGGCAGTATTGTTATTGTTGTTGGACTTGGGCGGTGCACGGTTGAAGTTGTTGGAGTTGCCGGGGTTGTTGTTGTTGTTCCCTCTGGTCTTCACATTTCCTCCGCTACGGTTGGGGTAGCTTGGACGGTTCATCGGGGGTCGATTATTCCTTGGGGCATATCCTGCAGACGGGTTGGGGCGATACTTCTGAACATGGTTGGATCCACTCTGGTGCATCAGTCTGCGCTTGCGGTTGTCGTTGGCTTGGTTGATATTTCCTTCCATGTGGATGGCCGAGTTGACTAGCTCTTCAATATCATCAAAACGGATGTTGATTAACACCGTTTGCATCTCATCATGCAATCCATTCAGGAATCTCTCCTTCTTCTTGGCTTCTGTGTTGATCTCATCTGGTGCATACCTAGCAAGCGACAGGAATCTATCACGGTACTCTACTACAGTCATTCTGCACTGCTTTAACTCTCTAAACTCATCTCTCACGCGGGTGACTAATCCCTGCGACACATGGGTGCGGCTGAACTTGGTCTTGAACTCTTCCCACGTCATCACTTGACCGTGGTTCATAGTGAGGGTGCTGTTCCACAATGCTCTTGCATCACCTACCAGGTAGTCAGTGGCAAACAGAACTTGCTCATTAGGATCAACTCTGGCAACTTCTAGGTTATTCTCCATGGCCTATAACCAGTCATCTGCATCTAGTGGGTTCTCTGAATGGCTGAAGATAGGGGGATTGGTATCCTGGAAGTTTTTAAGCTTGGATCCTGGATGATCTTGATTTCCATGGTTCTGATTGTTGTGAGCCATCTGGGCGATCTGCTGCAGCGTGGTTAGGTTGGCTTGGCGCTATGCCCTACTAGCTTCACGGTCGGCAACTGGCATCTACGTAATCTGCAGCATCGGGTCTTGCGATGAGCTTCTTCCTCCTTGGTTTCCACGAGTCATCTGAAGATCGAGATAGATAAAGGGGTAAGAGGGAAAGTTCTAAGGTTCATGGTTTTGTTTTTCAAAGCTAAAACTTTGAGTTTGACCCAGGTTTTGCAACTAACTTCTTTTCATTCATTCAAGCAAGGCACACGATACAAACACACACACACCACAACATCAAAGGAAAACAGATGGTTTTAAGAACCATTCTGTGAGCTACGATACAATGGGACTGATACATCTCACTCCTACGATAGTGCTCTAGTCCATGTACTCATCGTCGATGAACTTGGAGTCATCATCGTTGGTGTAGAAGTCCATGGAATCATCCTCCAGATAGTCATCATCATTGCTGAGGTAGGACTCAATATCCCCTTGGATGTCTTCACCTTCCTCTTCTTCTTCTTTTGCCGCAATCTGAGCTTCTTGCTCCTTGATGGTCTTCTCGAGTTCGGCCACCTTCTTCCGAAGATGGTCAATGGTGCGATCCTTCTTTGCACGTCGACAAAGTGATTGATGATCCTTGACAAGCAATGAGAAAGTCTGGGCCTTCTGGGCGGCAATGGCTAGGTTGTGGTTGGCGAACTCTCTAGCATTGTCCAATTCCTTCTATTTGTCGTACAGCAGGAAGTCAAGGTTCTCAACTTGACGCTTCAACTCTGGGTGACTTAGCATCTCCAGCGGCATTCCCATAGAATCACGCCTTGCATAGTGGGCAAAGCGGGTTCCTTGGATCAAGTTGACATTCTGTGCGCAAAGGCGAGCAAGAGCGTCATGCATTTCCCTGGCTAATCCATCTAGCCAGTTGTTCTCTCTCACGGAGAACTGAATCCTCCCGAATGTGGGTGCCTCTATCTTGCCTCGAAGATCAGCAGTCACTGGTCATTGTAAATCTCCTCCTAGGGGTCCAGGAAGTTGAGCTCCAAGGAATTTCGGATGTGGACGGTCCAAATACTCAGATAGTGCATCAAGATCCCTCTCGAAGATCAGTTGGCCTCCGTTGCCCAACTAGTAGAACTTGTTGTACTGAGCTTCCATCTATAAGAATTTAAGATGAGGAAGTTAGTGAAGTGATCAAGTGTGTCAAGATTTTATGTAGTAATGTAAGAATTCGGAGGAACATGAATTTTTTTGAGAGAAAGAATCCCAAGGACAAGAGAGGAAATATGTTTTTCATAAATACTCACTTTGGTTTTTGAAACTAAGTTTTTGTTCGGACGTCCATTCTAACTAGGGTCTCCTATGGTCAGGATGGATCTGATACCAACTTGTCAACACCTGGATTTTTAATCCCAGATGCCTGTTATGCCATACATCGCAAACCTAGGATTACCATTTTTGCGAGACATAACAGATTGGATATCATAGTACATCATCCATTACAAACCATAATAGGGTCTTAGACGAATAAAGGATCTCATGATCCAGTCTTAATACAACAAGCAGCGGACTAAATAATAAGCGTAGCGGGGTCCATCTTCATGGTCACATGCAATGCCGACGATGGAAGATAGTCCTAGTTATCATAGCCGTCCTACTGTCCTTCATCTTGGTAGTCCTCTTCATAGTCTGGCCATGAGAATAGCCAGGGACAAAAGCCATGAGTACTCTTTAAGTACTCGCAAACTATCACTAACAAGTAAGGTAGTTCTAGTAGGAATGCTAACTCTAAGTTTATTAGGGAAGTTAAGTTTGAAACCTAAGCTGAGTTCAAAGCCAAAGAAAGATAAAATAAAGTTCTAGAATCACTTAAGTTGGGAAGCTAGTTTCATAGTCACAACCCTCTTGTGGTCAAGTCAAGATTCCTCATTCATTTCATAAGTCAGTTTGAAAACATCTGACGACGGAACAGTATGGCCACTCCAACTGTCCATAACCACAGACGCGGCTATTTGAATAGTTTGACACTCTGCAGAGGTGGTACACTTTCGCCGCAAGATTCGATACATCTGTCAGGGATAACCTTGAATCATCATACTTAGTATGCAGATAATCAAACATAACCTTTCAATTACACACTCTAGTATAAGCACCTCTCCTATGAGCTTGGCCTCCCAGCCATGACCATCTGTCATCCTAGGCACTGCATAGGTGGACAACATTGAGAGGTAGCCTCGGCTCAGACCTCTCCCATGAGGGAACTAATACTAATGCATATAAACTTCCGGCTAAGCCTTACCCAATTTAGGTATTGTGGTTGTACGGTAAATTTGGAATGGCATCGCATCCGAACCCAACCATCTGTTTTTTTATAAAAGGGCTAATGCTCATGCCTCAACATTTTCATCATCATAAACCATTGGTGTTTCTCAACACATGTCAAAACATCGCAATAGAATGACTCATCATTCCAAGGTTTTCATAATCATTTTCACCAAGTATTCCCATCTAAAGTGATCAAATTTTGGTTTAGCTCTAAATTACTAAGTTAAGATTGTTCACAAAGGTAGGATGCTAATATTCCATCTCATGCCATAGAATGACATCTAAGTCTAACTAGATAGGCCAAGTTTTATACTTTTTATGCTATCTATAAACAAAGTAAGGAACTTTGGTAAAGTAAAACAAAGTAAAGCTTGTAAGAAAACTTGGGGTAGGTATAAGTCAAAAATGTATAACCAAGCATGCTTAAGGCATCTTGCTTAGGTCATCTAGCTTGCATTGTTAATGACGGCTTGCATAAGGATAATACTTGCAAGTGCTAGCTTGCCTTGGGTAGTGAAGTGGTTGAAATTCTCTTCTTCTTCGTCTTGGTAGAACTCCTCCTCGTAAGTTGGGTCGGTACTACCATCTATAAATATATACGGAATACACAATCACCAAACAATACTTAACTAGTCTATTTAGTACACTAAGGCACTCATTTGATGATCTTGCATCAAATGAGTGCCTTAGTTTCATTTATTTTATTTGAGAAGAGTAATTTCTACTCACTGAAAATAACTAAGATTTAATATTCTCCAATTAAAAAATGGGATCATGTGGACACATGTCATCACCACATATTCTAATACATGGGAATGTGATTTATAGGTTGGATCACATTTTAATAAGTTTAAGATTAATTCTTAATGATTTGAAGTGACTAGAAATGCCTATATAGCATTATTTTGGTACTAGTCCAAATTCACTACATGCAAACCTTAACATTATTATGTATTCAAATAGGTATGGTTAAATGTAATTTTTGAGAGTTGGAATCAACTCAAAAGATATTATGGTTGATTTGAGAATAATATTTGAATGTCGAAAAGCTTCTGTGTTGTTATTTTTACTAGGAGAGATCTCTAACTCTAAATGATTTAAATCCAATGGGCTTGTATAGAGATTTAAAATACCTTTCCAAAAAAAATTGGATTCACTCAATGTGGTTCAGTAGGTCTTTCTGAAATGATTTTCAAACTAGGGGACATAACTAAGTTTACTTCTAAAAAGAAAAAGATTCATTTGAATTCAATGGGTCGCGCAGGAAATAAATGGGCCGGCCTAGTTTACTCCACGCAATGCCCGGGCTGGTTTTTCGTGGAGGTCCCACCTGTCAGTGGGACAGGGGTTGCCCAAACGGTATGGGAGGACGATGGCCGCGGGATTAGATCCTGGATCAACGGCTCACATCTATCGTCCTCGCCGGAACAGTTCTCGACAGGGACAAACCCTAGCACGGTCGGTGAGGGTGCAGTGGGCGTGTACTGGGGCTCCAGCGAGTGCGGCAAGTCGGGCAAACGAACGAGTCGACGACGGCGGTTCTCCTGGTACCGGCGGCGTCCCAGGATATGGCCTGGATCACTAGCGCCCTTCTCCTCCTTCCGCGGCAGACTCTGGCAAAATTCCGGTGCTACGGGTTGCGGATTTCTCCGGTGTGGCTCTGGGAGTGCTCTGAGGGGGAGTGGATGGGAATGGTGTGAGGAATTCGTGCTGGGAGGCGCTCTATTTATAGCGGGGCGAGGGGTGCAGAGAGGCATGGGCGGAGCTAGAATTTTGGGTGGTGGGCGGTGCCCTGGAGAGTGTCACGGAGGTGCGTGTGCAGTGGATTGTGGTCAGGATAAGTGAGCCACGCAGCACGCATCAAAGGCGAGTTTCACGGTGGCCGGCGGCTACGGGTCACGGTAGGGGAAACGGGCGTGTCCTCTAGCTTTCCGGAGCGGTGGTGATCATGTAGGTGGGCGGCGAGCGAGGTGATGTCTGGTTGAGTAGGGGAGCATGCATGCTCTGCGGGTCGCATCGGCATGGCAGACACGTTTCGGGCACGGCGGTTCCTGGCTTCTCCTCGCTCAGTCCACGAGATGGGGCTGGCCTGGAGGAGGAGGCGGAACATGAGCGATGCGTTGGGCAAGGTTGGCGAGGCTGGCGGCATTAGGGGCGGGCTGTCGTCGGTGAGGGGGCGCAAGGTGCTCGGCATTGACGTCCATGACCATTTGGTCATGGGCACAGTGGCTAACCGGGCTAGAAAAGAGTAGGGGGTGCACTAGAGAGGTTTTGGTTGCAATGTGGGAGACAAGTTTGGCCAAAACACTGCTCACACTAGTGTTTTTGATTTTTATCTGATCTGTGCACACCAAGTGTTTGACAAAATGGCCGAAAGAAATGAAGTTTGGAATTTTGAAATGAAATTTGGTGGAGTTGTTTGTCACATGCTTAAGCATCTCTGGTTCTTGGGATTGTGAAATTGACTTTATTTGAAGGGTTTTTGAAAAAGTGTGATCTAGGTACATACACTTGATTAAATTTTGAAATGTCATTTAAATTTAGAGTTTGAATGTTTTTGGAAGATCACAAAGTGGGCCTTGGCACATCACTACTTGAACTAGCAAGGGGTGCAAAGATCCACAATTTTCTCTGTTGGAAAATGAGTCCTAGGAACACCCAAAGTGGGCTAGTTGATTAAAATGGCAGAAGTCACCATTTCCATTATTTATTATTTTTGATTTCTTTTTCTTTGGGATTTGCTTGGGGATTATCTAGATGATGTGTAATTCACCTTAGAGTAATTTTACAACCAATAGATCACTCAATGATGGCAATTCAAAACAATTCCTATTTAATGCAACACAGATACGCATGCTTAAATATTTTAAATGGAAAAAGGTTTTGTTAACCCTAAATTGGATGATTTGGATCTTGATTAACTTTTATTAAATATTTGGGATGTTACAAACCTTCCCCCCTTAAACAAAATCTCGTCCCGAGATTTAAGAAAGAAAACTAGGAACTAAAGAGATCTAGGAACTTTGTCCTAATGTAATCTTCTCGCTCCCAAGTGGCTTCTTCTTTAGTATGGTTTCTCCATTGAATCTTGAGAAACTTGATACTACGGGTTCTGGTGGTTCTGTAAGCTTCTTCCAAGATACAGATGGGCACTTCATGATATGTCAGATCTTTGTTGATATCAACAGCTTAGTGATCGATGTTCTTGAAAACTTCGGTCTTCTCCGGCACTTCTAAGCATTTGCGAAGTAACGAGATATGGAACACATTGTGGATGGCTGACATCTCCTCGGGCAGTTCCAGTTGATACGATACTTCTCCTCGACGATTCAGAATCTTGAAGGGTCCAATGTATTTGGGGGCTAACTTTCCTTTCAGACTAAAACGTTGGGTTGCCTTCAATGGCGACACTTTGAGATACACAAAATCTCCAACATTGAAAGTCAGATCTCTCCTTCTCTTGTAAGCATAACTCTTCTATCTTGATTGGGCTGTCTTGAGGTGCTCACGCACATTGTAAACCTTCTCTTCGGCTTCTCATAGGATGTCGGGTCCAAAAATCTGACTCTCTCCTACTTGCGACTAATTCAAAGGGGTATGACACTTTCTTCCGTATAAGAACTCAAATGGGATGATTTGGATCTTGATTAACTTTGATTAAAGATTTGGGATGTTACACGTGGTTCGGTCGGGAGCGTGCGGTGCTCCACGCGGGCGCAGAGGTGTTTGCGGCAGCGTGCGGCAACTGCGGGTCGCGTGGCGGTGAACGGGGTTGTCTACTGGGTTGGGGTGATCATGGCGAGCATGCGCGTGCACCGCGAAGGCAAGGCACGGTCTGGGCAAGCTAGTCGTGCGCGGCGAGCTGGCCCGCTCTGGACATGGCACAAAGAGGCGAGGCACGGCGTAGCTAGGATGGTCCAAGGCTCGGCTGGGGTCAAGGCTGGGACAGGGGGTGGCGGTGGATGCTCGCGTGCTTCCTGGACATCATGGCTGGCTGCGGCGGTGTCTGCTGTGAGCTGGCCGTGGTCGGCCGGCGATGACCACAAATGGGTGGCGCTCCACTATGCAAACGGCGAAGGGGGATACTGTCGACTACTTGGTTAGATGATGGGGAGACATGGGAGTGAAGAGGGGACACTGGGTGGTGGATTACTGCTCAGAATAGTGAAGTTAGGTAGAGGTTAAATTAGTGTAAGCAAGGTGTTTGTGGAAATGGCCGCATGAAACTTGCTTTGGAAATTTTGATCCAATTTTTTTGAGTGATCTTAAGTTAAGCTTGAGAGTCTATGTTTGCTTGGAGAGGTCAAGGGGAATTGATTTGAAGGGTTTTTGAAAAAGTGTGATCTTAACACATACACTTGATTCAATTTTCAAATGTCCTTTAAATAGATTTGGAGAATGTTTTTGTAAGTTTGTAAAGTGGGCCTTCATACACTTTTACTTGGTCTAGCAAGGGGTGAAAAGAAATAGAAATGTTTCTGTTAGACTTTCTCTTCTAGGAACACTCAAAGTGTCCTAGTGGTTAACTTTGGTCAAAATGACCATTTGCTTTATTTATTCCTATTTGATTTCTTTTGATTTTGTTTGGAATTGGCCTAGATGATGTAGTATTCATCTTTAAACCATTTCACATCATTTGTAGCTATCAAGCATGGCATTTTTAAACAATCACAAATTAATGCAAAACTAACATGCACTGATAGTCATTTTCTTAATAAAAGTGTTTGTTAACGCTAAATTTGGGTGATTAGAACTTGATAATCTTGATTTGAAGTTTTGCGGTGTTACACCTGCAGCGTAACCATAATTAGCAATCTATGAAGCATTCTTCTTATAAAAAAGAGATAGAGATTGAGAAAAAAGAGAAAAAGAAAAAAAGATGAGAAAAGAGGAAAGAGAGAAAAAAGCACCATTTTCCCATGGTAAATAAGAAGATTGCTGAGATGCTCGTTGTCTGCTTGCCTTGTCATTTTGATATGGGGATTCATTCGTATCATCGGGCAAGGGGTACCCCGTTGGTGGTTCTCTATGATACACATGTACTTACTATGACAAGAAATTACCGGTAACTAAACTTGAGTAGCATGAGGAGCGGCCCTCGTATTCAAGGGACATGAGATTGCCAACTTATACTTTGTCAAGCATATACTCCATAGTTTGTTCACTTTAACCTTAATCACTTCAAGATGCTTATGATAGGGGCAATGAGAGCTGAAAGCTAATAAGTACCATAATTTTTGGAAGCTCTTTATGAGACTTGAATCCCTGCTTCCTTCCATGAAGGCCTTTCTTTTACTTTTATGTTGAGTCTCCATCTTATATCTTTATGCACCAATTGAGAGAGCATAGTGGCCATTCTTAGTTTAATGTGCATTGTCCTAAGACTTGTTGATTGATGCATAACTATGGTATTGCTTGTTCTTAAACTATTTGTATCTAGTCACCCTTATGAACTTTGAAGGTGTCCCATGCATTTATGTTTTGCTACACTATGAGGGACAAGCTAAATACCATTCTCATTATGCTTTCTTTATGTGAAACAACCAACGTCTTGCAAAGCATTATTATTCATGAATCTTTTGTTTGTGCCTTTTCATGTTACAACATAGTTGTTATGTCTTATTGTTAGAACTATATCTTTCATGCTATGTTGAAGTACTATAATCCCAACTATCAATATTTTACAAATAATTTGATCAAGTTTATGATGGTGCATGTCACCTCAAAAATTATTCTTTCTTTTTATCACTTACCTACTCGAGGACGAGCATGAGTTAAGCTTGGGGATGTTGATACGTTGCTAACGTATCTATAATTTTTGATGTTCCATGCTTGGTTTATATCTACTTTCTTATGTTTTGTCCACACTTTGGAGTATTTTTATACACTTTCTTGGACAAACCTATTAATAAGATGCCACAGTGCCAGCTGCCTATTTTCTGCTGTTTTTGGTTCCAAGAAAGTTAGAAAATGAATATTCTCGGAATTGGACGGGACAAAAGCCAAAGTCAATATTTCACCGAGGGGGACACAGAGCTAGAAGATGAGACGGATAGGGGCCAGAGGCCGGCCACACCATCTAGCCGTGCGGCCAGGCCTAGCCCGCGCCAGGGGGTGATGTGGCCGCCTAGGGCACCCCCTCGGCCACCCCTTTCGTTTATATATTGCCTCCGATCCAGAAACCCTAAGTAGCCGATCAAAATCCCAGGAAAGAGTCTGTAGCCGCCGTCATCTCCATCCATAGATTGGGAGGGATCTGAAGCTCTTCCCGGCACCCTCCCGGAGGGGAGAATTCACCCTAGAGGCCTTCTTCATCACCATGCAAGCCTCCGGTGTGATGCGTGAGTAGTTCATCCTTGGACTACGGGTCCATGTAGTATCTAGATGGTTGGTTCTTCTCCCTTGTGCTATCATGTTTAGATCTTGTGAGCTCCATTCATGATCAAGATCATCTATTTATAATCATACATGTTTTGTTTGCGGGGATCCAATGGATATTGAGATGCTATTTCAGATTGATTATTGATTCTATCATGTCTTTGTTATTTGTGATCTTGCATGATTTCCGTTGTTAGTAGCTATCTTGGCCGAGTAGATTCTAGCAACTCCAAGAGGGAGTATTTATGCTCGATAGTGGGTTCATGCCTCTAGTAATCTGGGGAAGTGACAGAAATCTCTAAGGTATTAGATGTGATGTTGCTACTAGGGAGAAAACACCAATCCTTTGTTCATAGAACAATCGTATTGTTTACCTTACACGCAATGGTTAATGCAATTATCTGTTGCTTGCAACTTAATACTAGAGGGGTTCGGATGATAACCTGAAGGTGTATTATTAGTCATATATGCAGTTGGATAATAGTCTATGTATAATGTTGTAATGCCCAATCAAATCTCAAAGGAGTCAAGATGATTAGTATATGTATGTATGCTTTCTCGATGTTTGTCAATTGCCCCGCTGTAATTTGTTCACCCAACATGTCATCTATCTTGAGGAGAATCACCACTAGTGAACTATGGACCCCCGGCCCTTTCTTTTACCATCAATCTACAACTATTTATTGTTTTCTGTTTACTTTCTGCAAGCTATTACTATCTTCCACACAATACGTTTAATCCTTTGTTTTCAGCAAAACCGATGAGATTGACAACCTCACTGTAAGTTGGGGGAAAAGTTTTGTGGTTGTGTTGTGCAGGATTCCGAGTTGGAAACAACACCTTGGAGGTGTTTCCTTGCTCCTACTGGTTTGATAACCTTGGTTTCATAACTGAGGGAAAACTTGCTGCTATGCTCATTATACCTTCCTCTTGGGGTTCCCCAACGAGCTCGATATATTTTGGGCCATCATTGAGCACGCTTTAAATTTAGATCCAAAAGGAAAACCTGTAAAGCAATCACTTCGTCGCTTTGCGGAACCAAAGCGCAAAGCTATTGGGAAAGAACTACATCGCCTCACTGATCTTTACTTCATAAAGGAACTGAAGAAAGCAGAATGGGTCGCAAACCCGGTATGTGTCCCGAAGAAAAACACCAAAGAGATGCGGATGTGCATCAACTTCACCACATTAAATAAACAATGTCCAAAGGATCACTTCCCACTGCCGCGAATCGATCAAATAATCGATGCAACTACAGGATGTGAACGTATTTCCTTTTTGGATGCATATTTAGGATACCACCAGATTCGGATGAAGGAGGAAGATCAAGAGAAAACATCATTCAATACACCTTATGGTGTATTTTGTTACACAACAATGCCCTTTGGCTTCAAGAACGCCGGAGCAACATATCAACGGTTGATGCAAAGTTGCCTGGGAAGCCAAATTGGCACAAACGTACAAGTACATATTGATGATGTCATAGTTACAACAAAGCAAGAATCATCACTTATCAAGGATCTCGAAGAAACATTCAAAAATCTCGATAAGTATTGCATCAAATTAAACCAGACAAAGTGTTCCTTTGGATTCCCAGCAGAGCAACTCCTCAGACATCTGGTATCAGCAAGAGGAATCGAAGCCAATCCCAAGAAAATAGAAACTTGACAATGAAAAAACCAAAAAATCTATGAGGTGTACAACAGGTTGTCGGGAGAGTGGTAGCACTTAGACACTTCATTGCTTGACCATGAGAAAAAGCACTACCATTTTATGCTCTAATGAGGAAGTCAGATAAGTTCGTATGTGAAGGGTTCACATCATAGAAAACAAAAAAATTCCTATGATGAGAACTATACGCCAAGATCTATCTACTAGATACAAGAAACAGGTGGATATACATCCATGGAGAACTTACCCTCGAAGACATCAAACTTTTGTTAACGAGTAGGAACTCGTGGATGATGTAGTCGTATGCTTGCCGATCTCAACATTGTGTGGAAGTCCTAGCGCCACAAACCAGCAGCGCATCCGCACTCGCACACACGTTCAGGCCACCGAACAACCTCCGCCTCCTCACTCCAGCGATGTAGCGGAAGCAGCAACTCCTTCCAGACAAAATGCCATCAAGAACATGTATCTCGCTAATCCGAGACCATGGGGAAATAATTCTAGAGGGGGAGAGAGATCCTTCACGGGGAGGTGTGTGGAAGAAGGGTGAGAGGGGTGGCCTTTTATAGGAGGAGGGGGGGTACCCCTCTCATGGCCGGTGAGCCATGGAGGTGACCCCTCACCTCCCCCATTCATGTGCTGGTAACCCCCTCCACATAAAAGTGACCCTTAACATTTTCTTTTAAAGTCTCCACTTTAAATGCATTAAATTTCTCCAAATTTAATGCTCTCTCATTTAATAAAACTCTTTTATTAAATTTATTCAGAATTTTGTAATTACTTTAATTAGCAAACATTCACATAAAACCCCCTACAACATTTCAATATTACATGCAGAACCAATTTCTGCAATTTCACCCGAAACAGTTTTGGTGTCTATTGAAATAATTCCAGCACTTTGCAATTCATTCTTCTGAAACATATTTACTCCAAATGGTGTTGATGTCCCTTAAGTGTGTCACCCTACGGTTCGTGAATAATGCAGACATGATCGAGACCCCTCTCAGATCAATAATCAGAAGCGGGACCTGGAGATCCATACTGACTCCTACACATTCTATGATGACTTCTGTGATCGTGAGAACCTTTAACATTACTAACTAAATACCTTTGTCTCACGATATATTACATGTTCGAGATTCGATCATCGGTATCTCCATACCTAGTTTGATCTTGTTACCGACATGTACTCTTTTCTCGTTCCCGTGATATAACATTCTAGTGATCTTATCACTTGCTTGTAAGCTAACCAATGTGATATCACCGAGAGGGTCTAGAGTATATCTATCCGTCATTGGGATGGACAAATACCACTCTTGATCCATAAGCCTCTACATAACACTTTCGTAGCACTGAACCTACCTTTATAATCACCCTTTCACGGTGTGACGTTTGATGTTATCAAGATACTCTTCTAGTGTTAGTGATTAACATGATCTCATGGTCTAAGGACTAGGATTACTTTGTTAGATGTTATAGAAATATAAACACAATGACTTTGATCGTAATGCTATACTTCGGATGAATGTTCATCACATCATTCCACTAATGTTGTGACCTCGTTATTAACAACATCCAATGTCCATGATCAGGAAACCTTGATCATCTTGTTAATCAACGAGCTAGTTTATAAGAGAGGCATAACTAGGAACTTTCCTTTTGTTTATTAAACACACATGTATTAACGTTTCCAAATTAATACAATCATAGCATGTAAAATAAACATCTATCATATACTTGGAATATGTATAATAACAACTTTATTATTGCCTCTCAGGGCATATTCCCTTTAGTATGGACCGAAGAAGCTCAGCGCGCTTTTGAGGACCTCAAAAAGACACTATCGACGCCCCCGTCGCCGTGTCTCCACGAGGAAAAGAGCCACTACTTCTTTACATTGCCGCCAAAAATTAGGTGGTCAGCATGCTCCTAGTCATGGAGCGACCCGGAGAAGGAAAAACCCATGGTGTTTAGAGGCTAGTTTATTTGTTGAGCAAAGTCCTCTTGCCATCCAAACAAAGGTACATGCATTACCGAAATTAGTATATGGAGTATTTATGACAACACGAAAGTTACGCTAGTATTTTTCGGAACATCCGATCATAGTGGTCAATGAAGCACCTATGTCAAACATCCTCAACAATCCAGAAGAAACTTGGCATGTCTCTCTATGGGGCATCGAATAAATCCCCTCGGGGCATCACGTACGAGAAGCGTAAAGCGATTAAATCGCAAGTTCTACCTGACTTCATGAAAGAATGGACCGAGCTGCAATGTGCGGGTCCATCTGATCTTTCTAGCGCCTGGACAATGTACTTCGATGGATCAAAAAGAATGGAAGGAGCAGGGGAAGGAGTCATATTGATATCACCGCAAGGCGACAATATGCGATATATACTTCGGATGAGCTTTGCAAACACATCCAATAATGAAGCTGAATATGAGGCCTTGTTGCATGGCATGTGGATGGCTAAAGCTTGCGGTGCAACTCGCCTAATATTTTTGGTGATTCTAATCTTGTAGCACAACAAGCAATGAACAAGTGCGATGATGTCAGCAACAACATGATTTCTTACCAAGATCTCTACGGCATAATGGAAGCTCAATTCGATAGATGTGAAGTATCGCACATAGGAAGAGCAAGTAATGAAGAAGCCGACAACAATTTGGCAAACATCGGGTCCCTGTGCTTACCAGTGCCACCCGGTTTTTTTTGGAAGAAATATCTGAGCGTTCTAACAAACCAAAAAGAGTTTCCGAGGTCATGGATCCCAAGACAGGAAAAAAGAATAAGCCGAGAAAAGACTCGGGGGCTTCATCAGCCAGTACAAGCATAGAAGAGAGTCTTGAAGAAGAACTAGAAATTGATGAGGTCATGATAATTGAACCTACCTGGATGTAGCCATACATAGCTTATATGACTCATGGAGAACTACCCGAAGATGTGAAAGAAGCCCGACGAATCACTCGGAGATCGAAAGCCTTCAGGATAATTAAGGGAGAGCTATATAAAAGAAGTATTTCGGGAGTGTTGCAGCAATGCGTCACACCTGAAGAAGGGAAAACTATACTCTAGGAAATACATGAAGGAATTTGTGGTCAGCATGCTAGCAGCTGAGCAATTACGGCCAAAGCATTCAGGGAAGGATTTATTAGTTCACATTAGTTCAAGATGCAAAAGACATAGTTAGAACATGTGAAGCATGTTAATGATTCACAACAAAACCTAGAGCACCTGCCACTGAATTAAACCATATACCTTTGGCTTGGCCTTGCGCTAAATGGGGACTCGATATGGTAGGCAAACTTCACAAGTCATCTCTAGGAGGACACGTCTTTCTGCTAGTAGGATTCGACAAATTTACTAAATGGATAGAAGCAATGCTGATCACAAATCAAGATGGATCTTCGACTGTGAATTTTATACAGTCCATAGTATTTTGGTTCATCGTGCCAAACAACATCATTATAGACAATGGAACCAACTTTACTTCCAATGAGTTTAAGGAATACTGCGAGGAGATGTTAATCAAGGTAAGCTACGCTTCAATGGCTTATACGCAAACCAATGGACAAGTGGAACAAGCCAATGCTTTAGTAACTGTTGGCCTCAAGAAAAGGTTGCTTGCACCACTCAACAAAGCGAAAGGGGCGTGGGTTGATCAGTTACTATCTGTTTTGTGGTGTTTGTGAACCACCCCTCATACTACAACACAAGAAACACTCTTCTTTCTGGTCCACGGTGCTGAAGCTGTCCTTCCAATCAAAGTTTCACATGAATCTCCTAGAGTAGCTGCATATGATGAAGATAAGCGCTCAAGCGTGACGTTGATGCACTCGACAAAGCTCGAGATGATGCCCTACAAAGAGCTACTATATATCAGCAAAACTTGCGCAATTATCATGGATGACGAGTATGTCCAAGATCCTTTGCAGTAGGGGACCTAGTTCTGTGCCTCAGGCAAGATGGCCATCGAAAGCTAGAATCACCTTGGGAAGGACCCTACATTGTTTCAGAAGTTATTCATGGAGGAGCATATCGTCTACAAGACAAGAAGACATGAGTCAAATATTCCAATCCATGGAACGTCGCATAGCTACAGCGTTTTTACGCTTAAGATTTTATGTTTACATACAATACAATAAAGCCTACGACCCAACTTTTCAAGCCAGAATATCTAGGCCAACGGCCAGGCGGCAATTCACCAAAATAGTGTATCATCAGTTGCGCCATATATATAAAGGTAAGTTTTTTGTACCTTCAGTTCTTGTTCATATCAATTCAAGGGATTTTCTATTGTTCTAATCATATTAATAAGCAATTATGATCCTATGTCTAGATACAGGCATCCGAACATAGCCTTAGGGGCTATTCCCATCGAGAGCGTTGACGCACACCTGATATAAAAATCATGCATGACAAGCAAAGACAATCATCTCTTAAAATTCTATGAGTTTTACATTAATGTATCCTCAAAAGGCTACTCCCATTGGAAACTCTCACAAAATATCAAAGTGTCTGATAAAATTCAGAAATATTGGCAACCTAGCAGGAAAGCCGACATAAATCAATATATAAGAAAATCTCGGATCGCACTCGAACGTGACAAAACTCTGAATGATGTGTTCAAAAACATCAAGGTAAGACCCCGGGATTCATCCTGTGTGGCCTGGTAATCGCACAAGAATGCACTATGCCAGTAATATATCCGTATCTATGATGCGATGAAAAATCCCGATAGACGTGTTGGGTACCCGATAAAATAGAACTAGGATTTAGTATTCGGTGAGACCTCAGCGGCTCGAACTGAATTACGCTAGTAATAAATTTCGAGTTCAGGCCTGGGGACTTGAATTTGATGTAGGACAACCTTGATTTTGCCTAGGCGCAATTAACTGATTCCTGATCCGTCGGATGCATCTGGCTTGTTGTACCAAATCCCTATGAAATCAAAAGTAGTAAGAACAAAGGAAAAAAAACTAAATGACTCTTTGAGACTCAACCTGAATCTGCGGGTCAAGTAGAGTCTCGGGGGCTACTTACATATGTATGATTACTTGGGTACCTATGATTTGCTACCTTGACCTAAAGAAAGGTTTACGACCCATGAAGAGTCAAGATATGGTAGCCCAAAAGGAGCAACGGACAAAGGCTGTAGTTGTATTAGGAAAGAAGAAAAAGCACCGACATTGAGTTGGTATTGTAATCACGTATATCTAACCTATCCGCATACAGCTTTGAGATCCGGCCTATTATATTTAGGACAGGAGAGGCTTAGGCGAGGACACCGAACAATCCCCAAGCGATGTATAATAGTGTGATTCACCAAATATTCAGGCGACTTTGACTCCATTGTTTTCCTGACATCTGATGAAATCCCCAGCGTTCTCTTTCCGCGAAACCCTAAGTCCTTCTTCATGTACATTGCTGAGGTTACCCCTCGTAAACCAGGGTAGCAAAAACACGGTGAGGTGATGCAACAAAATAACTAAATGAAACATAGTAAAAGACACAGTCTTACTCACCGTTATGTGCTGCGTAGAAGCATTTTTCTGACGCAAACTTTTTTAGAAATAACATTTGCCCCATGGTTGAACTTATCAATCTAGACATTCATCACCTCACTGTCAAGGTTTCTTTGTGGCTGAAAATATGATCGGAAGGCCTTGTATGAGGTAAAGTAGCATCCAAACTCCACAAAACATCTACTACAAAACAATAACAGGAAAAAAGAATAACAACAAAATTAGTTATCAGTTGTAGCAGAACATGTACCCTAGTAAAGCTGCTAATTTTACATGCTTGAGGTACTATGTTTAAATAGCAAAAACACATGAAAAGGAAAAATAAAGTATCAAACAAATTATCGTAAAGTAGTAGATAATTTATTATAAAGTAGCAAAACACAAGAACTACTGAAGCAAATTCTAAAAATGATAGATTTCATGATGCATTCTCTTTTGATAGGAAAAAACATGAAAAATAAAGCAAATTAACAAATAATTACCCTAAAGCAGTAAACTATTTAGTGTAAAGTAGCAAAAAAAAGTACTGAAGCATGTACACAAAAAATGACATGTAAACAAAAAATGCAGACTCATGCCACCTTGTATTTTGGCTAGCTCTTGAATTTTCGACCAATTTTGACAAACTCGGAATAGATAAGATCTATATCTTAATAGTACTTAATCTTGTTTAACTTTGGAGGTGTAAGCTCTTCCTTGGAAGACCTCTTAAACCTTGTATTTTTCTGATGTATCACAAAATGGGAACTTGCATCTTTAGCATTAGTGACAACACCTGCAACCAAAATAGAGAATTTGATGCATCTAGAAAATGTCCAGAAAAACCAACATGAACACATGACAAAATATGGAAATTTGTAATCAATAGACAAAAGCAAAAATGCCTCATGGTAGTCTCATTGGGATCAACCAGCATCATAAGCTCACCCAAGATAGATGTTGCTTCACCATTCTTAGAGGCTATAAAAGATGTCGCAATATCACCCAAACGATGAACAAGGATCGTGGCAAAAAAAGTTGGATATAATAATTTGTGCAGAACTAAATCGATAAGAATAACACAAAAAGAATCTACCAAAACAAGAAAACAACATACAAGCAACCACTGGTTTCTCAGCACAAGCCATATCAGAAGCATCAGTCATAGCAGCGTTTGGTTTGTCACTCGGGAAATCTAGTGTGGTGTGGTGTTAAATTCCTCATATTCCCTGGTCCTAGGTTCAAATAGATCGAATGATGGAGGGTCAGGACTATTGTAACTTGCTTGTTCACTTATACTATTATGAGGATTGTAACACCACGATGACCTGGCATGGCTATCAACATTTGGTTACTCAGTATCATCAACTCCCATGGTTGATGAATCCAAAATGATTTATGTTTGTGGAAACTCTGTGACGCTAATTTGTGCAATGATGACCCACAAGTATAGGGGGTGTATCGCAGTATTTTCGATAAGTAAGAGTGTCAAACCCAACAAGGAGCAGAATGTGCTGGCTAGTGGTATGGATCGGGAATTCTCTACAAATACTTAGCAAACGGATTTTTAGGGGGTTTGATAATGCAAGTAAATAAAGTACGAGTAAATAAAAGACAATGAGAATAAATGCAGCGAGTGACCCAATCGTTTATGCAGCAAAGGACAAGTCAGTTGTATTACTTAAGATGACCAAATGTTCTCGAGGACACATGGGAATATTGTCAAGTGTTTCGCTTCATATAGTTGATTCATCTTCTTTAGGTTGCTAAGTGTTGTGTCGGTGAACCTGTGCTAATGTACCGACCTTCCTAGGACTAATACATACTTGTGATTATACCCCTTGCAAACATTTGTAAGTACAAGAAAGTAATTAAGGTAGAAACCTAACCACAACTTTAAACTCTAAGACCCTTACGTCCCTTGTGCAATGGTTTCCTAACGGGGGTTTAGGTTTCTGTCACTTCAGCAACCTCTACGATTAGTAGCCAAATACACAATGGATTCAACTAGGCCCATATAGGTGATGTGTCATGTAGTCGACGTTCACATGACACCACTAGAAGAAGTACACCACAACTTAATTAACAAACCATTAAATCTTTCTGAACACAACTCCACTACTAACAACATGACTTCTCCCATGTCCTCAAGAACAAAATGAACTACTCACAAGACATCATATGGATCATGATCAGAGATGGAATAATGATGTATAACAATCTGAACATAAAAAATAATTCAATGGTTCACTCAATAGCATCAACTATAAAGAGTAATCAACACCGAGAAAGTTTCCTCTAAGAACTATGCAAGATTCAACCCAATTATTACAGCGAGATGATGGTGGTGATGATGGTGCTGATGGAGATGATGGTGGTGATGATAATGATCCCGATGAAGTCCAGCTTGATGGTGGTGTTGATGGCGACGATCTCCCCTCTCCGGGAAGGAATTCCCCTGGCAGAATTTTGTCTGCCGGAGAGATCTTTCTCTCTCGGTGTTTTCCGCCCTGTAGACGCGGCGGAATCTTTCTGTGGTCGCTCCTCGAGTCTTAGGGTTTCGGGAGGATAATATACGCCAGAGGGAAGAGCTGGGGGTGGACCAGGGCGGCCACACCACCAGGTGGTGCGGCCTAGGATGGCCCGCGCCAGGGGTGGTGTGGGCCCCTATGGCCCATCTCCACTCCCCCTTCTGGCTATCTTCGTCTTTTGGAAAAATAGGATTTTCCATGTATTTTCCCAGATTTTCTGATCTTCGTGAATTTCGCCTCCAAACAGCCCTTTTCCATTAGAATCCTGAGTGCAGCGGTCCATGCTCCAAAAGTCATCAGCCATGCAAAAATAGATGAAATAACGTAAGTATCATCTCTTAATATGAAATATATCAATGAATAACAGTAAATTATGATATAGAATAGT
The DNA here is from genome assembly GCA_910589775.1 of Avena eriantha. NCBI lineage: Eukaryota > Viridiplantae > Streptophyta > Magnoliopsida > Poales > Poaceae > Avena > Avena eriantha. The sequence continues at coordinate 128,211,943 of OU342741.1, read as the reverse complement.
GATGCAAAATGGACGTATCAACTCCCCCCAAGCTTAGACTTTGCTTGTCTGCAAGCGAAACTGAACTCAATAAACATGACCTCAGGTTTATGGAGTGAAGAGTCTATAAAAGAATACAGACAAGAAACATCACATTCATCAATACATAGATCATAATAGAAGACAACTTACTATTATATAACTTAACTTGCAATAGGTAAAGGAAACACAATAAAGATACATAAAGTAGATCATAATTGGTAATGCCAAACTTCTCTTGGTCGAAGAATGGTTGACAATTTCAGGAGTTCACAAATAAATAGTTTTTCAATGATAGTTTTCAAAGAAGTAAACACCAAGATAAGAGCAAAGTGAAAAAAAGGAACATAAGAGACATGATTGAATAAATCATCATATGAATGAATGAAACACAACAACTCAAAATACTTGCTGAGATAGAAGGGAATAGGTTTACTGAGTCAACTAAAAAGTAAAAGAAAGGGCCCTTCGCAGATGGAAGCAGGGATTTCAAGTTTCATAAAGAGCTTCCAAAAATTATGATACTTATTAGCTTTCAGCTCTCATTGCCCCTATCATGGTCATCTTTAGGTTATTAAGGTTAAAGTGATCAAATACGAGGATATGCTTGGCAAGTTGTAAGTTGAAAATCTCAAGTCCCTTGAATACGAGGGCCGCTCCTCATGCTACTCAAGTTTAGTCACCTGTAAGTTCTTGTCATAGTAAGCACATGTGTATCATGGAGAACCACCAACGGGGTACCCCTTGCCCGATGATACGGAAGAATCCCCATATCAAAATGACAAGGCAAGCAGACAACAAACATCTCAGCAATCTTCTTATTTACCATGGGAATATGGTGCTTTTTTCTCTCTTTCCTCTTTTCTCATCTCTTTTTATTTTTCTCTTTTTCTCAATCTCTATCTATTTTTTTATAAGAAGAATGCTTCATAGATGCTCATTATGGTTACGCTGCAGGTTTCCACCATGATAGCATGGATTAGACCAGCAGCCCAGGCATTTCTCTAACACACATGCATAACTCCATGGACTTACAAGATCCCCTTTCATTTCACACCGACGACATCCATAGACAAAAGAACATGATATCAACTACGTACAAAGTAGCAATGCAATGTTGAAAATGTTCCCCATGACAGCATGGTTCTGCTAATTCCCAACTTACAAAGCGCAACCATATATGCAACATAGATGGGCACAATGGTTCAAGTTTATTAGATGCAAGAAAGTAAAGTGTGCCATCAAGTTCGTGAGAGCTTTAATCACTAATTTTCACATAACAAGTTTAATTTGGAAGGTAGATAAAAACATGAATTTACTTGGAATAGCAATAATGCTAATAGGTAGGTATGGTGGACACAAATGGCATATGTTTTGGTTTAAGGATTCGATGCACGAGTAGAATTCCTCTCAGTGCAGGTTTTTGGCTAGCAAGGCTGGGTAGCAAGTATAAGAGTTGAAGGAAACAAACATACAAATGATAAAAAAATAATGCAATCTTCCTTGGAAGCACAAAAGATCTTAACTAGAGAATACAAAGCTTATGGGCAAATCAAGTAAGAAAGATGATGAAATTATAATTCTTTAAGAGTAATTTTATCTTTTTTTTCATTCAACTCTCAAAAATAGTGTTGCTACTGACCGAGCCAGGTTTGCCAAAACCAACTAAATTAACTCAATGATCCCACAGTGATACAAATACTAACAACAAGATCAATCATATAACCATGAATTGAAAACTAATATAAGATATGCAAAAGAGTAAATGATGGAACTTCTCATTAATAATCCATAACGGCAAAACACACCAAAGGATACATATCTAACGAGAGAGGGAACACTTCCATAATGCAAACCATCCTACACGATAACTTCTCTATTCATGATATGACTCTACTAAAACGGTAAAAAGATAGAAGATAGTGATGAAATATCGCGACACTCCCCCAAGCTTGGAACAAACCAAGGGGATGCCAAAACCTGATGACGAATTACTCATTCGGTGGTGGTGTTCTCTCATTGTTGTCAGACTTCCAAGGTAAGGGCTCCCCATCAACAAAAGACATCCTGGTCTCCATCATCCTGAACCTAGCAGTAGCACTTATGCGTTTAAACCTAACCTCATACTCATAGTTTTGATTTTGAACGTCGTAGAGATGTGCTTGCAGTTGGTTGGTTGTTTGGTGGAGTGAGAGGATTTCATCCTTGAGCTCAGCAGTCTCCTTTTGGTGCTCGGTGATGAGTTCAGAACAAATCTTATGGATGATATCCACTTCGCGTTCCGCCATCTTCTTGTACCTAAAGACTTCTTGCTCCAGCGCTTCCATCCTGTCCTCCAGACTTCCTAGCGCTTCCATCCTGTCCTCCAGACTTCCTTCACCTTTAGGGCCTTGAAATTCTTTTATCTGTACCTCCCCTTCTTCAAGCAACAACTCCTTGGGATGAATCTTCAACTCGCAGAAGTATGGGTTGATGATATCCGCTGAGGAATCTTCCTTGGCTGATCCAGGGGAAGACATTGTGGCTCTAAAACTGGGGCTCTACTTGTCAGAAACAGATTGAAACGAAAACACGATGAGAACACGACATACGAACCTCGGGGGATCCAGGGGATTATATATTACGGAGTTTTATAGTAAAAGGAAGGTACTGGGAGAAAACGGGTCGGAGACGGAGTCTGAGGTGGCCACACCACCTGGTGGCGCGGCTAGGGTGGCCCCGTTCCACAGGGTGGTGTGAGCCACCCTGGCACTGTTTCCATCCCCTTTTGCTTCGTTGCCTTCCATATTGGATAAAAACTGCAAAAATATAACTGGACAGATCTTTCGCGGAACTTTTCTTACCAGAACTATTACCTATTTGAAAACTGACTATGCAGGGCTCTGAATTTGGTTTTTAGTAGATTCTTTCGGAATCACCACTTGAATAACATCAATATCTTCATCTTCATACACATATTACTTGAGTCATGAAACTTCTCTTTCTTATGACACCATTTTCTCCACTAACCTAGAAATTTCTTTCACACAAAACTCCACACAATTCTCATTAGCAACATTAGTATAAGTGAAGTGATAAAACCTCTTAGGTCCAATTTCAACTGAAATCCAGCAAAACATAAACTACTGTAGCAACTCCTTCCGAATACCCAAAAATAATCCAAAAAGGAAGTCGTTTTAAGAAGCAAATGCAAGAATGGCAAAATCTGTCAAAATAGACCATCAGGTAAAGATCAATTTTTCAAAAATCTTCTGTGCTCAAATCAAAAAGTGCAAAACTAACGAAAGTTAAATAACGACTTGGGGTAGAAGAAAAAAACATTACAGATCAAACTGACATACAGAAATCTCTCTCGAATTTTTACGGTGAAGCGCAAAAATATGTTTCGGGAAAGCAACTTCCCAAATATTACTTCTCTCTCATTAGAGGTTGATCTTGACACAAAAACCAAACAAAAAGGATAAGGACAAGTTATTACTGAAGTAATAACTTCCAAGACTCAAACAAACAAAAGCAAACTGAAAGCAAGAATAAATTGGATTGTCTCCCAAAAATCTCTTTCTTTATAGCCATTAAGATGGGCATATGATAATTTTAATGATGCTCACAAAATAGAACGGGAGCATTAAGAAGCAAAAATACACGTGTTTAATTCTAACCCACTTCCTATGCAAGGGAATTTTGTAAGAAAACAAGTTGTTGAAACTAGAGGCTGCAAGCATAAGAAGGCAAAACAAGTGCAACATAAAGACTTTAAGCGTAAAACGAGGAAACTTGATATTATTGAGATGCATAAGAACACTTTTTCCTCTCTCATAATAACTTTCAGTATCATGCATAAACTTAACAATATAACTATCACACAGACCATCGTAGCAATGATCACTTATTCTAACAGAAAACACAGGAATATTAGTTCTTATAACACTACTTTGTGAAACAATATTAGAGGTATCCTTACAAAGGATAGTGTGTCCCTCTTCTACATATTTAGTGACAAAGTCTTTCACATTTGCTATTATAGTCTCATCATCCATTTGTTTATTAGGTTCAATAGCTTTATTTGTACTTTCATTAACCATACTAGCTATCATAGAATGTTCCTTTATGTTAACTGGAAAAGGCATTTTCTCAATGTAAGGTTTAGGTAAAACATGATTAGTAGTATTAACTTCAGTATTTCTTGCAGGAACACAATTAGCAGCATCTGTATAAGGTGCATGATACTTAGTCCACTTCTTTTTAGGCACTTCAATATAGGAAGCAAAAGCCTTAAAATAAGTTGCAATAGATTGAGAGTCTAGACCATAAGATTTTTAATATTTTGAAAGTCATCAGTTCCCATAAAGGATTCAATGCATTCAAAATCATAATATATACCTGACTTTCTTCCTTTGTCATTATCCCATGATTCAGCAATATCTTGAATACGGTCCACAAGATCCCATTTAGCTTCTTCTTCCATGTGAGTGAATGATCCAGCAGAAGAAGCATCCAATAAATCCTTATCATGTAGAGGGAGCCTTACATAAAAGTTATTGGTAATAATATTGTTGGGAAGCTCATGAATGGGATATTTGAGCATTAGTAACTTCAATCTCCCCCAAGCTTGAGTTGTACTCTCTCCATCAAGAGGCCAAAAGTTGTATATTTGATTCCGATCTTTATGAATCTCACTAGGAGGATAAAACTTTGAATAAAAGAGAGGCACTATTTCCTCCCATTTAAGAGCCTAACCATTCTTCAGTAGCTTATACCAGTCCTCAGCTCTTCCTTTCAGCGCTAATGAGAATAACTTCTTATTAACTTGATATGTAGTAATACCTGCACACTTGAAGAACCCACATAATTCGTGTATAAAGAGAAAATGATCACCGGGATGGACAGTTCCATCCCCAACATAGTAGTTATCCATAACACGATCAATAATTCTTGTAGGTATTCTAAAAGCATCATTCTCAGCAGGTGGTGGTTCATCTACTACCTTAGAAGTGGTAGTAGCATCACGAAATAAGAAACTCAGTGAATTATCCATATTGAAAATAAAGCAACTAACAGAAATAAACAATACTCACAGTAGAATTTTCCTTTACCAATTCCACTCTCCAATATCGCTTCACTCCCTGGCAACGGCGCCAGAAAATAGTCTTGATGACCCACAAGTATAGGGGGTGCATCATAGTATTTTCGAGAAGTAAGAGTGTCGAACCCAACGAGGAGCAGAAGGTGCTGGCTAGTGGTATGGATCAGGATTCTTTGCAAATACTTAGCAAACGGATTTGTAGGGGTTTTTGATAATGCAAGTAAATAAAGTACGAGTAAATAAAAGACAATGAGAATAAATGCAGCGAGTGGCCCAATCCTTTATGCAACAAAGGACAAGCAGGTTGTATTACTTAAGATGACCAAACGTTCTCGAGGACACATGGGAATATTGTCAAGTGCTTTCGCTTCATATAGTTGATTAATCTTCTTTAGCTTGCTAAGTGTTGTGTGGGTGAACCTGTGCTAATGTACCGACCTTCCTAGGACTAATACATACTTGTGATTATACCCCTTGCAAACATCTGTAAGTACAAGAAAGTAATTGAGGTAGAAACTTAACCACAACTTTAAACTCTAAGACCCTTACGTCCCTTGTGCAATGGTTTCCTAACGGGGGTTCAGGTTTCTGTCACTCCGGCAACCCCTACGATTAGTAGCCAAATACACAATGCATTCCCCTAGGCCCATATAGGTGAAGTGTCATGTAGTCGACGTTCACATGACACCACTAGAAGAAGTACACCACAACTTAATTAACAAACCATTGAATCTTTGTCAACACAACTCCACTACTATCAACATGACTTCTCCCATATCCTCAAGGACAAAACGAACTACTCACAAGACATCATATGGATCATGATTAGAGATGGAATAATGATGTATAACAATCTGAACATAAACAATAATTCAATGGTTCACTCAATAGCATCAACGACAAAGAGTAATCAACATCGGGAAAGTTTCCCCTAAGAACTATGCAAGATTCAACCCAATTGTTACAGCGAGATGATGGTGGTGATGATGGTGCTGATGGAGATGATGGTGGTGATGATGTTGATGATGATCCCGATGAAGTCCAGCTTGATGGTGGTGTTGATGGTGATGATCTCCCCTCTCTGGGAAGGAATTCCCTCGGCAGAATTTTGTCTTCCTGAGAGATCTTTCTCTCTCGGTGTTTTCTGCCCTGTAGAGGCGGCGGAATCTTTCTATGGTCAATCCCCTAGTCTTAGGGTTTTGGGAGGATAATATACGCTAGAGGGGAGAGCCAGGGGTGGACCAGGGCGGCCACACCACCTAGTGGCGTGGCCTAGGCTAGCCCACGCCAAGGGGTGGTGTGGCCCCCCTGTGGCCCATCTCCACTCCCCCTTCTAGCTATCTTCGTCTTCTGAAAAAATAGGATTTTCCATGTATTTTCCTGGATTTTCTAATCTTCACGAATTTTGCCTCCAAACAACCCTTTTCCAACAGAATCCTGACTGCAGCGGTCCATGCTCCAAAAGTCATCAACCATGCAAAAATAGATGAAATAACATAAGTATCATCTCTTAATATGAAATATATCAATGAATAACAGTAAATTATGATATAGAATAGTGATGCAAAATGGACGTATCATGCAAGCACATCATCCTATTTTGTTGTGATGTCCTACTCCTCATCCTCTGGTATTGCACTCATTTTCTCATCATCCTCTCACTCTTTATCTTCATCATTCTCCTCAAATCGATCATCATTGTTTTGCCTTTGATCAGCATATAATGAGAAATTTGTTGGGAACATGACGCTTGGGCCATCTCCGTCTTTAATTGCTACATCAATCTCAACAAACAATCCAACCATTGGGATTGCATGTGTTTCAGCCTGATGTCTACGCACGCTTCTATTCTTGTAGAGAGTGTTGGGCCTCCAAGTGGAGAGGTTTGTAGAACAGCAGAAAGTTTCCCTTAAGTGGATCACCCACGGTTTATCGAACTCAGGGAGGAAGTGGTCAAAGGTATCCCTCTCAAGCAACCCTGCAATCAAGATACAAGAAGTATCTTGTGTCCCCAACGCACCCAGTACACTTGTCAGGTGTATAGGTGCACTAGTTCGGCGAAGAGATAGTGAAATACAAGTAATATGGATAATTATAAGTGGTAATTGCAATCTAAAATAATAGTGGCAGCACGCAAACATATAACAGGACTGATTGTAAACGGTGTTTCAATGCTTAGAAATAAGGCCTAGGGATCATACTTTCACTAGTGGACACTCTCATATAAATATCTTCTCTTCATTATGCTACCATGAATTACTCCCCGGTTCGACGATGTAGGGCCATAACAACACACCTTAAAGTTCGCATTCCCTTTCTAGATAACCCCTCACTATCACCTTGAGCACTAGATGGTTCCAACAAACACCACAATCTCATAGAGACATCCAACCCAAATTATACTCATGATAAGTACATATGTAACCATAGCCAAAGTGCCACACGGTGTGCACACTATCAACTTCACACACATGGGGATAAGAAGAGATTAATTAAAGCACTTGAGTAGCAGAATAGATCCTAGATTACAAAGCTCATGATCTCAATGAGATCACGCATAGAGAGAGAGATGAACACATAGCTGCTTGTAGAGCTCTTAGCCTCGAGAGATAACAACTCCCTCCTCATGATAGGAGTCAGCAACAGCGATGGAGATGGCGGTGGAGTCAATGCAGATGGATCCGGAGGAAATTCCCCGTCCCGACAGGGTGCCGAAACAGAGACTTTTGTCCCCTGAATCTCCTCTTCGGTGGTGGCGGAGCTGCGGAACTTTTCGTGGAAATCTGATCGGGTCCTTAGGGTTTTCGTCCCGGGAGGCTTTTATAGGCGAAAGGGCAAGGTCTGTGGAGCACCAGGGTGCCCACACCCCCTGGTAGCACGCTCCCAGGCCACGCTGCCACCAGGTGTGGTCGCATTGGTGCGCCACTTAATCTCCCCTTCGGTCTCCGTATGGCTTTGGGTAAAACATTGACTTTGGCTTTTGTCCCGTCCAATTCCGAGAATATTTCTTTACTAACTTTTCTGAAACCAAAAACAACAGAAAACAAATGTATAAAAATACCTCAAAGTGTGAACAAAACATAAGAAAGTAGATATAAAACAAGAATGGAACATCCAAAATTATAGATACGTTTACGACGTATCAACATCCCCAAGTTTACTCATGCTCATCCTTGAGTAGGTAAGTGATTAAAAAATAATTTTTGAGGTGACATACACCATCACAATCTTGATCAAGGTATTTGTAAAACATTGATAGCTGGGATCAAAGTACTCTAAACATAAGCATGAAAGATAGAGTTCTAACAATAAGACATAGCAACTATGTTGTAACATGGAAAGGTACAAACAATAGATCATGAATAACAATGCATTGAAAGACGTTTGTTTGTTTCACATATAGAAAACATAATAAAAGTGGTATTCAGCTTGTCCCTCATGGTATAGCAAAACATAAATGCATAGGACACCTTAAAAGTTCATAAGGGTGACTAGATACAAATAATTTAAGAGCAAGCAATATCAAAGTTATGAATCAATTAACAAGTTTTGGGACAATGCACATTAGACTAAGAATGACCACTATGCTCTCTCAATTGGTGCATAAAGATAGAAGATGGAGACTCAACATGAAAGTAAAAAAGAAAGGCCCTTCACAAAGGGAAGCAGAGATTCAAGTTTCATAAAGAGGTTCCAAAAATTATGGTACGTATTAGCTTTCAGCTCTCATTTCCCCTATCATAAGCATCTTGAGGTGATTAAGGTTAAAGTGACACAAATATGAAGATATGCTTGACAAGTTATAAGTTGAAAATCTCATGCCCCGTGCTTACGAGTACCGAACCTCATGCTACTCAACTTCAGTCACAAGTAAGTTCTTGTCATTGTAAGTACATGTGTATCATAGAGAACCGCCAACGGGGTACCCTTTGCCCCATGATACAGGAGCTATCCCATATCAAAATGACAAGGCAACAGACAATGAGCATCTCAGTGATCTTTTTATTTGCTATTTGCATAGGTTTTTATTGAGGATGCTTCATACAATGCTCACTATGGTTATGCTACAAGTTTCCACCATGATTAGGCATGGCTTAGGATAGTCGCCCAGGCATTTCTCTAACACACATACAAACTCAATGAGCTTACAAGCTCCCCTTTTATTTCACACCGTCGGGATCCATAAGCAAAAGAACATGATATCAACTGAATAATAAGTGCAATGTTGAAAGCGTTCCCCATGACAACATGGTTATGCTAATTCTCAACTTATAAAGTGCAAGCATATAAGCAACATAGATGGACACAATGGTTCAAGTTTATTAATTGCAAGAAAGTAAAGTGTGCCATCAAGTTTGTGAGAGCTTAAATCACTAATTTTCACATAACAAGTTTAATTTGGAAGGTAGATAAAAGCATGAATATACTTGGAATGGTGTAACAATCCATGCATGTGAATTTATAGTGGACTCTTTGGAATAACTTGGTTTTCTTGGGGGTTCGATGCATGAGTGGAACTCATACTTGGTACAGGTGGAGGCTAGCAAAAGACTAGGAGTGACCAACTAAGAGAGCAATATGGCCATAATCATGCAAAGCGACAAAACATTATTAATTAAAGCATAAGGTGATATTACAAGTCATAATCTAAATGATTATAGAGGCTAAGGTGACTGGTTCATAGTCTTAACATGGTGTAAGCAGCTGCCAAGTCAACCCAAATAAAACATCAAAGGAGAATACCACAATATTATGCTTTTGTATGCTAAAACAACGCATGATGCTTTCAATGCACATTAAGCAATCTCAATTGTTTGGAACAAGTCATGCTACAACAATAATCACTAAGCATATGGTCAAAGCAACATCTAGCATGACATGATAAAGTCTAAGTCACAGTCAAAACAAACTCCTTTTGTACCACTATAAGCATGAAACTTCCTACTCTTTTCCAACACCAATCGACTTATTTGAGAATAAGAAAACTAAAGCTAACACAGTGCTAGCAAAGGAGAACACTCACACAACAATAAGAGTGAAAACTAGAGTGTTCTAGGCAATGAATAACAGGGTGTGTCTCTCTCCAAAGAAGTGTGTTGGGATCCAACCGACTTATTGCGGCAAGGAAAGCAAAATAAAACTAAAAACAAAGACGCTCCAAGAAAAACACATAGTGCATAAGGTAATAAAAATAAAGTGTCTTGAAAGAAGACCTGAGATTATTGATGAAGAAGGGGATGCCTTGGGCATCCCCAAGCTTTGACGCTTGTACTTCTTGAATATTTCTTGGAGTGACACGGGTGGCGTCCCCAAGCTAGAGCTTTTGTCCATACTTCATCTCATCACATTATTCTTCCCTACACTTGAAAATTTCCTTCATACAAAACTTCACACAATCTTCATTAGCAACATTAGTGTATTCAAGATAATAAGTCTTTGGGTTTAGTTTCAACACAAGTAAAACTTCCATTAAAACACAAGATACTGTAGTAATTTCTTCTAAAAGCTCAAGTGATTAAAGAGAACTCAAAGAGAAATAGATTAAGAGGCAAATGCAAATAATGGCAGAAATCTGTCAAAACAGACCAGCAGGTAAAACCTGATTTTTTCTAAGACCTTCTGTTGCTCAAATCAAAAAGTGCTAAACTAAGAAAAGTTGGATAATAACCTGGGTCATAAGTAAAAAAATTACAGCTCAATCCGACGTACTACAATTTTTCACGATTTATTGCAGTGATGCACACAAATCTGTTTCGGGACAGCAACTTCCCCATATCTTACTTCCCTCGCATTAGAGGTCATTCTTGGCACAAAAACCAAACAAAAAGGATAAGGAGAGATTATTACAGAGACAATAAATTCCAAGACTCAACAAAACAAAAATAAACTGAAAGTAAAAATATAATGGGTTGTCTCCCAAAAGCTCATTCTTTATAACCATTAAGATAGGCATGATAATTTCGATGATGCTCACATAAGAAATATGAATTGAAGTAAAAGGGAGTATCAAGAAACAAATATGGAACAAATTTAACTCTAACCTACTTCCTATGAAAAATAATCTTGTAAAGAAACAAGTCATGAAAGCTCAAAGCAACAGGCATAGGAAAGCAAAACAAGTGCAACTTCAAAATTTTCAACATAAAGAGGGGAGCCTTAATATTATTGAGATGCATAAAACCATGTTTCCCTCTCTCATAATAACTTTTAGTAGCATCATGAATAAAATTAACAATATAACTATCACATAAAACATTCTTATCATGAGCCACATACTTAAAAGAATTAATACTCTCCACATAAACATTGTAACACCCTCAAATCGGCCCTATGCAAGTTTTAGCCCTTTCCGCCAAACCCGCATAGAAACGATTCAAGGACGCCCACCAGGCACTTTCGTGCGGGTGGAAAACGAAGTAATACCATTACACAACAGTCCTCGATGGGACCCACAGAACAGATATATATACAACAACGACTCCACGAGTCAACTTTACAGATATACAATACAAAGATCCAAATCACCTTGAAAACGATAGAGCGTCCGACTACGGACAAAATGCATATGGGGCTAAGAGCCCTGAAGAATAACCAATGGCGTCCATAACCCTGCCCAGGCCAAGCCGGAAGGATAACCCTGCTAACGACGGCAATCGCAAACCTACTAAAACAAAAGGGGTGCCGACAAAGGGCAAAGGAAAAAGAGGAGCGTCAGTACTGAGGCCAGTACACGGCGAGGCTAGAATTCGGCGGCTCTCGCCTACATAGGTATGGTAGGCTGAAGCGGCAGCACAGCGGCACTAAACAACCTATAGAGACTTGATACAACTGGCGGTTATCAGAGAGGGATAAGAAAGACCTATCCGGATCCAACCTGAAGCTAACACCAAACAAACCCATCCTGGTATTTTTCCCCCCTCGAGACCAAACGACGAAGTCGGACCAAGGAACTCACACAGTTGGCAATTTTACTCATTTCGTTATAGTTGCAGCAATTACTAATCAGATATAGATATTAGGTGTGATCCTTGTAGCATAAGTAGTGGGCAGTTTTAATCACCATTCCGTTGTCGTTGGAACATTTACTAGTCAGATATAATCGTCCTTAGGAATCCCCAAAACCCGGCAGTGGTTGACACTTTTATCACGTTCCATTGGAGTTGCAATACTTACTGGACAGGTATAGTATGTCACAAAACAACCCAGATCCACCAGTTGTTGGCATTTTTAATATCCATTCCGTTATACTTGAGCTGATTACTAGTCACATATTAAGTCAAATTTATAGCACTAATTTAGTTATGCTTGTCTATGATCGAGATACTGTGCTCCAAGTCGTCCATAACCGCGGACACGGCTTTCAAAAAGTTTTACCCTGCAGGGGTGCACAAATAGCAACACACACTCAATCAACCTCGGAAAAACCAACTCAAAACCCAACGAGGCATTCACGACAAAGCGATCACAGGATTTAGAAATATTTCAGGGGGCCACCCCACTAAGCTACCCGCAACGAAGTTGGCCGGCTCCGGAACGGACCCAGGGTTTGTGTGGACGGCTGTAAATGACTGGGAACCTGAAAGTGTGACTGGGCTTGTCGATACAGTGAAAACGTGTCACGATCCTAAACAGTACAGATGCTCCACGCACAATCGTAAATAAAGCAGTAACATGGCATAAGTACAGGATAGTAATAAAACCCCAAACTAGTTTGTGGCCCCAAGAAATAGAAATGAATCAAGCTCTGGCTCAGGGGGTCCATAAGGGCTTCCGGATGTGGATAGTGAGAAAAATCAAGGAACATGTATCAAGTACTCGGGGTCCTACGGGACACAAGTGAGCGTGGAAGAACCAAATAACATCTATTGCCCACCGATGCCTCTGCATTAGTTATATCTAGCATTTTAATAGTTGTAATTAAAATCATGATCATCTCCACCAATAAGCATCTCCACCGTTAAGCATCTGCCAACCTTCCAACAATTGTGGTACTTGACAACACTATATCGCACCTTAGCAAGCACTATGACTCGCAAGGCCAGCTATCTACCAAACACAGGTAATAGGAGGTGTCCATGGCCATATAGGAGCTGCACGGGATAGAACTGGGGTGCGGAAACTAAAGCATCGTGACACGGATAACAATAGATCAACAGGAGGAAATAAAGACTAAATGCAAAATAGGTAGAAGGGGGAGAGATGCTCAACTGGGAAACACTGCCGAAGGATCATATCTAGAGAACTTGTCGAATCTCACAACATCTCATCGGCCTAATCCGCGAAGAAGAAAACACTAGAAGAAACACCGGATGTAATATTTAATACTACGGCAGAAGATCCGGCATGATTATGATATGATGCGGATGCGGTGCAATTAGGAAATATTAAGCGGAACCGGGGTCTCGATAGTTAATTAAATGGTTCCAGTTATTTAGATACCCCGCATTTTAAATGTTGCATTAACAGGGCGAAACATGGCATCGGATCACTACACCAATTTAAATGGCGACGATATAAGACTAGAAAAGCCCTCATATAGTCTCCATGTTTAATTATTAGGTGAGTCAACAAAGTACCCCCAAACCACAAGATGGGATGTAGGCAAGCATGAACAATTTAATATGCAACAATTATATATGACATTTATAAAATAGGGATAGGTAGGGGTCACACATGGGGTTCGGCAGATCTTGGTTACGGGGTTCAGGGGTTCGGTCTCAGGGTTCGACGGGGATCGATCTCGCATCCGAGAAGAAGGACTTGGTTCGGCGTCGAGGCGCACCGGGTTCGCTCTGGTCGATGTCGATCTTGTCGTCAATGGCGAACTTGAGTAGATCGCGTACCAGGGTCTTTGAATCCGGGAAGTAGATCTTGTCGCACGGTGCCCGGGTAGGCGAACTTGGTGGGTTGGGGACGATCTTGTCGGGTCCGCGTATCGGGTCGGTCTTGGCGTTCGGGAAGAAGAACTTGGCGTCCCATGGCGATCTTGGCGTTCTTCCGGTCCGGGTCTTGGTGTCCGAGAGGAGGTACTTGATGGTTCCGAGAAGGAGGTCCCAGCGCTTCGGATCAGTCTTCAGGGTCTCGGTCATCGGATCTGTGAAGGAGATCTTGGCGTGCCGAGGGTTCGCGCTGCATATCTTGGTGTTCCGTGAAGAACTTGTCGGGGTAGATTAAAGGAAGTTCTTGTTGTTGTCACTTGGCGTCGATGGTACATCGGGTGCAGCCGGGTTTGTTATGGTCTTCGCATGGTTCCATGTTCCTTCTTCAGAGGTATCGGGCAACGAGAAGATCTTGGTGGTGCCAACCTTGGACACACAGGATCAAACCCTCGGAACACCAATCGCTTCGCTAGCTCGCAAAACACACACAGGCAACAGCAAGCTGCAGATGCGTGCTACAATCGGGGCTCAACCTATCCGTCTCTTGACCAGAAGCACCACATCGAGAGGCAGACGTGACGCCGGGTCTGGTAGGAACCGCGCGCTGGTGGACGCACTTCTCCAGGGGTGCATCACGAGGCAGCAGTTCTGCAGAGAGGAGGCCTCGATGCTGCAGATCTCGGGCCCAGGCGAGCGCGGGCTAAGGCGGCGCGGCTGGGGGAGAAGCAGAGGCCGCTCGCGGGGTGGAGATGGACATCGGGCGGCGGCGGTCTGGGATCTGGCGGCCGAGAGGATCATCGGGGAGCGAGGCGCAGGGGCGGAACCGAGGCGAGGAGGGCCATGGCGGCGGACAGGGGCGGTCCAGGGACTTGGGGGTCATGGCCGTGCTGCCGTCGCGGTTCTGCGAAGGGCCTGGGCTCGAGTGGCAGTTGACGGGCCGGAGCCGGGGCGAGGCCGGCGCAGGGGTCGGTGAGGAAGGGTCCATGCGGCGGCGGAGGGCCAAGAGGCAGCCGGGCGAGCTCGGCGGTGGGGATAGGCGACCGAGGGTGCGGGAAGGCCCGGCGGCGCCAGAGAGGAAGGTGGAGGCGGCGGGGAAAGTGGAGAGGGGAGGTAGCTATGGGTAGCGGAGGGCGCGGCCGGCGGGGTAGGTGAGGACGGGGTGGAGCGGACGTCGTGGGGAGGATGAGGAGGTGGCCGCGGGGTGCAGGTGGCCGGCAGGGGATCGAGCCGGGGGAGGAAGGAGGCGCAGGTGGGGTGAGATGCGACGGGGTTGGGGCCACGTGCGGGAGCGGTGAGCGGGCAAGGCAGGTGGGGGAAGTGGTGGGCCAGGAGGCGCAGATTCTGAGGCTGTCAGGGTGGGGCCTAGCAGTGGGGCCGGCAGGTGGCGTGGGGGAAGTGTGCGGGCGGGAGGGGCGACGCGCGGCTGGGCGGGAAAGATGGCCAGGTGGCGGCTGGGTGGGGGTGGTTGGTAGAGGCTGCAGGGTGGCGTCAGATGGGGCTGGGGTGAGGTGGCAGGCGGCAATTGGTGGGAGTGAGGTGGCTGGGGGCTAGGTAGATTAGGATTAGGTAGGGATGGTTTAGAGTTAGGGTTTGGAGGTGGCCGGCCGGGCTTTCGGGCCTAGCGGGCTGCCTCCTAAAAATAAAAGAAAATTTTATTATTTAAAACGGGACTTTTGAACACCGTTGGTAGACAAAACGAAATATTCCGGACAAGCCCGGTGTTTTTGATTTGAATTAAAGACGGGGTATTTAGAAAACAAAAATAGTCTTTTCGAAAATAGTTGTAGACAAAACCATGCAAGATGATGACGATGCTCAAATGCAATGTGGCATGATGACCTGAGCATGCGGTCATGACGATGCAATGCACAAAAACAACGTGATTTTCTAGTAGTGGTTTTGCGGGGCGCCACAATTCGACACCACTAATAATGGATCTCGCCCTCGAGATCCGCCTCGTGGTACCGGGAAGAAGGTCGGCGATCTGAATCTTCTTGCTTCGTGTCCTTCCTCACGACACCACTAAGAAAGGTTCCTTCTTCGTCTTGAATCGGCGACACCACCGACAAGGGGTCATTGCTCGCGTTCGTTGAGAGAACACCGCGGGAACAAAGGGCGAAGGTAGAGGTATCAACAAATAAAGCCACCTCTAACTTCCGTGGATGGAGTAAAATTGCATTGATCCTCCAATTCAATGTACAAAGCGAATTATAAGAGTAGTGGTATGGTCATGACTCCATCCCGCACTCAAAACATTACTCTGTACACGAATAGTTGAATTATGCAATCAACTCTCGAAAACAGACTTAAGATCTCGACAAACGAGATTTGGAAACAAGGAGTGAGGCACACTCTGTACCGGATCTGGCGTAGATGTTTTTGTCGCGTCGGAAAACACCAAAAGACACAAACAAGGAACAAAGTATGGTACCACAGATAAAGGATCTCTCAAATAGCATGAAGTCCGGATGTAGAAGCACCGTTACCAAAGGAGGAAGCGAAACCCTGAAGGTACGACGGAAACCCAACCACGAGAATTCCTGGACTCGAAGAAAGGAAAGAGAGCAGATTCAAAACATGCAGAGGTGAAGGGGAGAACAGCAGAGGGGTAAGTAGTAAAACATACCTAATCAGATCTATCCAACCGACTTTGCAAAATAGTTTTGACAATCTACTTCGGCCGTTAGCTAGGTTATCCTACAGGCTGGACTTGTGGGGTATCGAAACTTCTGTGCTCTGATACCACTCTGTAACACCCTCAAATCGGCCCTATGCATGTTTTAGCCCTTTCCGCCAAACCCGCATAGAAACGATTCAAGGACGCCCACCAGGCACTTTCGTGCGGGTGGAAAACAAAGTAATACCATTACACAACAGTCCTCGATGGGACCCACAGAACAGATATATACAACAACGACTCCACGAGTCAAGTTTACAGATATACAATACAAAGATCCAAATCACCTTGAAAACGATAGAGCGTCCGACTACGGACAAAATGCATATGGGGCTAAGAGCCCTGAAGAATAACCAATGGCGTCCATAACCCTGCCCAGGCCAAGCTGGAAGGCTAACCCTGCTAACGATGGTGATCGCAAACCTGCTAAAACAAAAGGGGTTCCGACAAAGGGCAAAAGAAAAAGAGGAGCGTCAGTACTGAGGCCAGTACACGGCGAGGCTAGAATTCGGCGGCTCTCGCCTACATAGGTATGGTGGGCTAAAGCGGCAGCGCAACGGCACTAAACAACCCATAGAGACTCGATACAACTAGCGGTTATCAGAGAGGGATAAGAAAGACCTATTCGGATCCAACCTGAAGCTAACACCAAACAAACCCATCCTGGTATTTTCCCCCCTCGAGACCAAACGAGGAAGTCGGACCAAGGAACTCACACAGTTGGCAATTTTATTCATTTCGTTATAGTTGCAGCAATTACTAATCAGATATAGATATTAGGTGTCATCCTGGTAGCATAAGTAGTGGGCAGTTTTAATCACCATTCCGTTGTAGTTGGAACATTTACTAGTAAGATATAATCTTCCTGAGGAATCCCCAAAACCCGGCAGTGGTTGACACTTTTATCACATTCCATTGGAGATGCAATACTTACTGGACAGGTATAGTATGTCACAAAACAACCCAGATCCACTAGTTGTTGGCATTTTTAATATCCATTCCGTTATACTTGAGCTGATTACTAGTCACATATTAAGTCAAATTTATAGCACTACTTTAGTGATGCTTGTCTATGATCGAGATATTGTGCTCCAAGTCGTCCATAACCGCGGACACGGCTTTCAGAAAGTTTTACCCTGCAGGGGTGCACAAATAGCAACACACACTCGATCAACCTTGGAAAAACCAACTCAAAACCCAACGAGGCATTCACGACAAAGCGATAACAGGATTCAGAAATATTTTACGGGGCTACCCCACTAAGCTACCCGCAACGAAGTTGGCCGGCTCCGGAATGGACCCAGGGTTTCTGTGGACGACTATAAACGACTGGGAACCTGAAAGTGTGACCGGGCTTGTCGATACAGCAAAAACGTGTCACGATCTTAAACAGTACAGGTGCTCCACGCACAATCGTAAATAAAGCAGTAACATGGCATAAGTACAGGATAGTAATAAACCCCAAACTAGTTTGTGGCCCCAAGAAATAGAAATGAATCAAGCTCTGGCTCAGGGGGGCTCCATAAGGCCTCCTGGATGTGGATAGTGCGAAAAATCAAGGAACAGGTATCAAGTACTCGGGGTCCTACGGGACACAAGTGAGCGTGGAAGAACCAAATAACATCTATTGCCCACCGATGCCTCTGCATTAGTTATATCTAGAATTTTAATAGTTGTAATTAAAATCATGATCATCTCCACCAATAAGCATCTCCACCGTTAAGCATCTGCAAACCTTCCAACAACTGTGGTCCTTGACAACACGAGATCGCACCTTAGCAAGCACTACGACTCGCATGGCCAGCTATCTACCAAACACAGGTAATTGGAGGTGTCCATGGCCATATAGGGGCTGCACAGGATAGAACTGGGGTGCGGAAACTAAAGCATCGTGACACGGATAGCAATAGATCAACAGGTGGAAATAAAGACTATAAATGCAAAATAGGTAGAAGGGGGAGAGATGCTCGCCTGGGAAACACTGCCGAAGGATCATATCCGGAGAACTTGTCGAATCTCACAACATCTCATCGGCCTAATCCACGAAGAAGCAAACACTAGAAGAAACACCAGATGCAATATTTAATACTACGGAAGAAGATCCAGCATGATTATGATATGATGCAGATGTGGTGCAATTAGGCAATATTAAGTGGAACCGGGGTCCCGACAGTTAATTAAACGGTTCCAGTTATTTAGATACCCCGCATTTTAAATGTTGCATTAACAGGGCGAAACATAGCATCGGTTCACTACACCAATTTAAATGGCGACGATATAAGACTAGAAAAGCCCTCATATAGTCTCCATGTTTAATTATTAGGTGAGTCAACAAACTACCCCCAAACCACAAGATGCGATGTAGGCAAGCATGAACAATTTAATATGCAACAATTATATATGACATTTATAAAATAGGGATAGGTAGGGGTCACACATGGGGTTCGGCAGATCTTGGTTATGGGGTTCGGGGGTTCGGTCTCAGGGTTCGACGGGGATCGATCTCGCATCCGGGAAGAAGGACTTGGTTCGTCGTCGAGGCGCAACGGGTTCGCTCTGGTCGATGTCTATCTTGTCGTTGATGGCGAACTTAAGTAGATCGGGTACGGTGTCCGGGTAGGCAAACTTGGCGGGTTGGGGACGATTTTGTCGGGTCCGTGTATCGCGTCTGTCTTGGCGTTCGGGAAGAAGAACTTGGCATCCCATGGCGATCTTGGTGTTCTTCAGGTCCGGGTCTTGGTGTCCGAGAGGAGGTACTTGATGGTTCCAATAAGGAGGTCCCGGCGCTCCGTATCGGTCTTCAGGGTCTCGGTCATCGGATCTGTGAAGGAGATCTTGGCGTGCCGAGGGTTCACGTAGCAGATCTCGGCGTTCCGTGAAGAACTTGTCGGGGTAGATTCGAGGAAGTTCTTGTCGTTGTCACTTGGCATCGATGGTACATCGGGTGCAGCCGGGTTCGGTATGGACTTCGCGTGGTTCCATGTTCCTTCTTCAGAGGTATCGGGCAACGAGAAGATCTTGGCGGTGCCGACCTTGGACACACAGGATCAAACCCTCGGAACACCAATCGCTTCGCTAGCTCGCAAAACACACACAGGCAACAGCAAGCTGCAGATGCGTGCTACACTCGGGGCTCAACCTGTCCGTCTCTTGACCAGAAGCACCGCAGCGAGAGGCATACATGACGCCGGGTCTGGTGGGAACCGCGCGCGGGTGGACGCACTTCTCCAGGGGTGCATCACGAGGCAGCGGTTCTGCAGAGAGGAGGCCTCGATGCTGCAGATCTCGGGCCCGGGCGAGCGCGGGCTGAGGCGGCGCGGATGGGGGAGAAGCAGAGGCCACTCACGCGGTGGAGATGGACATCGGGCGGCGGCGGTCTAGGATCTAGCGGCGGAGAGGATCATCGGGGAGCGAGGCGCAGGGGTGGAACCGAGACGAGGAGGGCCATGGCGGCGGACAGGGGCGGTCCAGGGACTTGGGGGTCGTGGCCGTGCTACCGCCGCGGATCTGAGAAGGGCCTGGGCTCGAGCGGCAGTTGATGGGCCGGAGCCGGGGCGAGGCCGGCGTAGGGGTCGGTGAGGAAGGGTCCACGCGGCGGCGGAGGGCCAAGAGGCGGCCGGGCAAGCTCGGCGGTGGGGATAGGCGAGCAAGGGTGCGGGGAGGCCCGGCGGCGCTAGAGAGGAAGGTGGAGGCGGCGGGGAAAGTGGAGAGGGGAGGTAGCTGCGGGTAGCGGAGGGCGCGGCCGGTGGGGTAGGTGAGGACGGGGTGGAGCGGGCGTCGTGGGGGCGGATGAGGAGATGGCCCGGGGGTGCAGGCGGCCGGCGGGGGATCGAGCCGGGGGAGGAAAGAGGCGCAGGTGGGGCGAGATGCGACGGGGTTGGGGCCGCGTGCGGGAGCGGTGAGCGGGCATGGCAGGTGGGGGAAGTGGTGGGCCAGGAGGCGGATTCTGAGGCTGTCGGGGTAGGGCCTAGCAGTGGGGCCGGCAGGTGGCGTGGGGGAAGTGTGCGGGCGGGAGGGGCGACGCGCGGCTGGGCGGGAAAGATGGCCAGGTGGCGGATGGGTGGTGGTGGTTGGTGGAGGCTGCTGGGTGGGGTCAGATGGGGCTAGGGTGAGGTGGCAGGCACCAATTGGTGGGAGTGAGGTGGCTGGGGGCTGGGTAGATTAGGATTAGGTAGGGATGGTTTAGACTTAGGGTTTGGAGGTGGCTGGCCGGGCTTTCGGGCCTGGCGGGCTGCCTCCTAAAAATAAAATAAAATTTTATTATTTAAAACGGGACTTTTGAACACCGTTGGTACACAAAACGAAATATTCTGGACAAGCCCGGTGTTTTTGATTTGAATTAAATACGGGGTATTTAGAAAACAAAAATAGTCTTTTCGAAAATAGTTTTAGACAAAACCATGCAAGATGATGACGATGCTCAAATGCAATGTGGCATGATGACATGAGCATGCGGTCATGACGATGCAATGCACAAAAACAACGCGATTTTCTAGTAGTGGTTTTGCGGGGTGCCACAAACATAGTCATTCTTATTACTCATAGTGGGAGCACAATCAACAAAATAGCTATCATTATTATTCTCATCACCAAAATCATCAAATATAGGAGGCATATTGTAATCATAATTAATTTTCTCCTCAATAGTAGGTGGACTGAAAATATCATATTCATCAGTGTAATCATCATATATTGGAGGCATAGTATCATCAAAGTGAATTTTCTCCTCCGTGCTTAGGGGACTAAAAATATCATTTTCATAAAAACTAGCTTCCCCAAGCTTAGACTTTTCCATAGCATTAGCAATAATGGTGTTCAAAGAATTCATACTAATAACATTGCTATTAACACGCAAATAAAGTTCCATAGGTTTTAAAATTTTCTCTTCAAACACTTCAAGTCCTAACTCAAGATAAATACTATAAAGCTCTCTAATTTTGTTGTTGTTTTCCATTAAGCCTAACTAGTGAAAATAAAAACAAGAAACAAAGAGATATAGCTTTGAGCACTCACACACCAGCAACAGTACTAGAAGATATCTTAGTAGCTAGAGGATGTGAGTATCTTTTACCTTACCTCCCCAGCAACGGCGCCACAAAATAGCTTGATGGCGCGTTCTTGACGTGGGAGCTTCTTCTTCTTTAATCCCCAGCAACGGTGCCAGAAAATAGCTTGATGTCTACACACGCTTATATTCTTGTAGACAATGTTGGGCCTCCAACTCCAGAGGTTTGTAGAATAGCAGCAAGTTTCCCTTAAGTGGATCACCCAAGGTTTGTCGAACTCAGGGAGCAAGTGGTCAAAGGTATCCCTCTCAAGCATCCCTGCAATCAAGATACAAGAAGTATCTTGTGTCCCCAATGCACCCAGTACACTTGTCAGGTGTATAGGTGCACTAGTTCGGCGAAGAGATAGTGAAATACAAGTAATATGGATAATTATAAGTGGTAATTGCAATCTAAAATAATAGTGGCAGCACGCAAACATATAACAGGACTGATTGTAAACGGTGTTTCAATGCTTAGAAATAAGGCCTAGGGATCATACTTTCACTAGTGGACACTCTCATATAAATATCTTCTCTTCATTATGCTACCATGAATTACTCCCCGGTTCGACGATGTAGGGCCATAACAACACACCTTAAAGTTCGCATTCCCTTTCTAGATAACCCCTCACTATCACCTTGAGCACTAGATGGTTCCAACAAACACCACAATCTCATAGAGACATCCAACCCAAATTATACTCATGATAAGTACATATGTAACCATAGCCAAAGTGCCACACGGTGTGCACACTATCAACTTCACACACATGGGGATAAGAAGAGATTAATTAAAGCACTTGAGTAGCAGAATAGATCCTAGATTACAAAGCTCATGATCTCAATGAGATCACGCATAGAGAGAGAGATGAACACATAGCTGCTTGTAGAGCTCTTAGCCTCGAGAGATAACAACTCCCTCCTCATGATAGGAGTCAGCAACAGCGATGGAGATGGCGGTGGAGTCAATGCAGATGGATCCGGAGGAAATTCCCCGTCCCGACAGGGTGCCGAAACAGAGACTTTTGTCCCCTGAATCTCCTCTTCGGTGGTGGCGGAGCTGCGGAACTTTTCGTGGAAATCTGATCGGGTCCTTAGGGTTTTCGTCCCGGGAGGCTTTTATAGGCGAAAGGGCAAGGTCTGTGGAGCACCAGGGTGCCCACACCCCCTGGTAGCACGCTCCCAGGCCACGCTGCCACCAGGTGTGGTCGCATTGGTGCGCCACTTAATCTCCCCTTCGGTCTCCGTATGGCTTTGGGTAAAACATTGACTTTGGCTTTTGTCCCGTCCAATTCCGAGAATATTTCTTTACTAACTTTTCTGAAACCAAAAACAACAGAAAACAAATGTATAAAAATACCTCAAAGTGTGAACAAAACATAAGAAAGTAGATATAAAACAAGAATGGAACATCCAAAATTATAGATACGTTTACGACGTATCAACATCCCCAAGTTTACTCATGCTCATCCTTGAGTAGGTAAGTGATTAAAAAATAATTTTTGAGGTGACATACACCATCACAATCTTGATCAAGGTATTTGTAAAACATTGATAGCTGGGATCAAAGTACTCTAAACATAAGCATGAAAGATAGAGTTCTAACAATAAGACATAGCAACTATGTTGTAACATGGAAAGGTACAAACAATAGATCATGAATAACAATGCATTGAAAGACGTTTGTTTGTTTCACATATAGAAAACATAATAAAAGTGGTATTCAGCTTGTCCCTCATGGTATAGCAAAACATAAATGCATAGGACACCTTAAAAGTTCATAAGGGTGACTAGATACAAATAATTTAAGAGCAAGCAATATCAAAGTTATGAATCAATTAACAAGTTTTGGGACAATGCACATTAGACTAAGAATGACCACTATGCTCTCTCAATTGGTGCATAAAGATAGAAGATGGAGACTCAACATGAAAGTAAAAAAGAAAGGCCCTTCACAAAGGGAAGCAGAGATTCAAGTTTCATAAAGAGGTTCCAAAAATTATGGTACGTATTAGCTTTCAGCTCTCATTTCCCCTATCATAAGCATCTTGAGGTGATTAAGGTTAAAGTGACACAAATATGAAGATATGCTTGACAAGTTATAAGTTGAAAATCTCATGCCCCGTGCTTACGAGTACCGAACCTCATGCTACTCAACTTCAGTCACAAGTAAGTTCTTGTCATTGTAAGTACATGTGTATCATAGAGAACCGCCAACGGGGTACCCTTTGCCCCATGATACAGGAGCTATCCCATATCAAAATGACAAGGCAACAGACAATGAGCATCTCAGTGATCTTTTTATTTGCTATTTGCATAGGTTTTTATTGAGGATGCTTCATACAATGCTCACTATGGTTATGCTACAAGTTTCCACCATGATTAGGCATGGCTTAGGATAGTCGCCCAGGCATTTCTCTAACACACATACAAACTCAATGAGCTTACAAGCTCCCCTTTTATTTCACACCGTCGGGATCCATAAGCAAAAGAACATGATATCAACTGAATAATAAGTGCAATGTTGAAAGCGTTCCCCATGACAACATGGTTATGCTAATTCTCAACTTATAAAGTGCAAGCATATAAGCAACATAGATGGACACAATGGTTCAAGTTTATTAATTGCAAGAAAGTAAAGTGTGCCATCAAGTTTGTGAGAGCTTAAATCACTAATTTTCACATAACAAGTTTAATTTGGAAGGTAGATAAAAGCATGAATATACTTGGAATGGTGTAACAACCCATGCATGTGAATTTATAGTGGACTCTTTGGAATAACTTGGTTTTCTTGGGGGTTCGATGCATGAGTGGAACTCATACTTGGTACAGGTGGAGGCTAGCAAAAGACTAGGAGTGACCAACTAAGAGAGCAATATGGCCATAATCATGCAAAGCGACAAAACATTATTAATTAAAGCATAAGGTGATATTACAAGTCATAATCTAAATGATTATAGAGGCTAAGGTGACTGGTTCATAGTCTTAACATGGTGTAAGCAGCTGCCAAGTCAACCCAAATAAAACATCAAAGGAGAATACCACAATATTATGCTTTTGTATGCTAAAACAACGCATGATGCTTTCAATGCACATTAAGCAATCTCAATTGTTTGGAACAAGTCATGCTACAACAATAATCACTAAGCATATGGTCAAAGCAACATCTAGCATGACATGATAAAGTCTAAGTCACAGTCAAAACAAACTCCTTTAGTACCACTATAAGCATGAAACTTCCTACTCTTTTCCAACACCAATCGACTTATTTGAGAATAAGAAAACTAAAGCTAACACAGTGCTAGCAAAGGAGAACACTCACACAACAATAAGAGTGAAAACTAGAGTGTTCTAGGCAATGAATAACAGGGTGTGTCTCTCTCCAAAGAAGTGTGTTGGGATCCAACCGACTTATTGCGGCAAGGAAAGCAAAATAAAACTAAAAACAAAGACGCTCCAAGAAAAACACATAGTGCATAAGGTAATAAAAATAAAGTGTCTTGAAAGAAGACCTGAGATTATTGATGAAGAAGGGGATGCCTTGGGCATCCCCAAGCTTTGACGCTTGTACTTCTTGAATATTTCTTGGAGTGACACGGGTGGCGTCCCCAAGCTAGAGCTTTTGTCCATACTTCATCTCATCACATTATTCTTCCCTACACTTGAAAATTTCCTTCATACAAAACTTCACACAATCTTCATTAGCAACATTAGTGTATTCAAGATAATAAGTCTTTGGGTTTAGTTTCAACACAAGTAAAACTTCCATTAAAACACAAGATACTGTAGTAATTTCTTCTAAAAGCTCAAGTGATTAAAGAGAACTCAAAGAGAAATAGATTAAGAGGCAAATGCAAATAATGGCAGAAATCTGTCAAAACAGACCAGCAGGTAAAACCTGATTTTTTCTAAGAAGTCTCTTGTGTCCCCAACACACCCAATACACTTGTCAGGTGTATAGGTGCACTAGTTTGGCAAAGAGATATTGAAATACAAGTAATATGGATGATTATAAGTGGTAATTGCAATCTGAAATAATAGTGGCAGCAAGCAAACATGTAACGAGACTGATTGTAAACGGTGTTTCAATGCTTTGAAACAAGGCCTAGGGATCATACTTTCACTAGTTGACACTCTCATATAAAAATCTTCTCTTCAGTATGCTACCCTAAACTACTCTCCGGTTGGACGATGTAGGGCTATAACAACACACCTTAAAGTTTGCATTCCCCATCTAGATAACCCCTCACTATCACCTTGAGCGCTAGATGGTTCCAACAAACACCACAATATCATAGAGACATCTAACTCAACTTATACTCATGATAAGTATTTATGTAACCTTAGCCAAAGTGCCACATGGTGTGCACACTTTAAACTTCACACACCTAGGGATAAGCAAAGATTAATTAAAGCACTTGAGTAGTAGAATAGATCCTAGATTACAAAGCTCATGATCTCAATGAGATCATGATAGAGAGAGATGAACACATAGCTACTTGTAGAGCCCTTAGCCTCGGGAGAGAACTACTCCCTCCTCATCATGGGAGTCAGCAATGGCGATGGAGATGGCGGTGGAGTTGATGGAGATTGATCCGAGGGCACTTCCTCGTCCTGGCAGGGTGCCAGAACAGAGACTTCTATCCCTCGAATCTCCTCTTCGGTGGCGGCGGCACTACGGAACTTTTCGTGGAAATCTGATCGGGTCCTTAGGGTTTTCATCCTGGGAGGATTTTATAGGCGAAAGGGCAAGGTCAATGGAGCACCAAGGGGCCCACACCCCTTGGTGGCGCCCCTCCACCCCCCCAGGCCGCGCCGCCACCAGGTGTGGTCGACCTGGTGCGCCACTGAAAGAACATTTCATGTTTTCCTGTGTTTTGCGTGTTAGATAACAATACTGTGGAGATTATTCATGTGCGCTAAGTGTGCGGGAAGCTTTGGGGGGTGGATTATCCGCCCCACCAAGGGCCAGATAATCTGGCCTACCTCATTGCTCAAAGGATGCCAAGGCACGTCGCTCGGAGTCTGGTCGGATTTTCTCCTGGAAAATCCGAACTGCGGCGGTTTTTTCTTCCCCATGCCGGATAATCCGGTTGTCGCATGGGCCGGATAATCTGGCCCCCAGATTTTGAGCAAAGCATGCCAAGGCGTGTCGCTCGGAGTCCGGTTAGAGTTTCTCCCGGAAAATCTGAAATGGGGCGGTTTTTCCTCCCCGGGCCGGATAATCTGGCCTTCACATGGGACCGGATAATCCATCCCTAGAAGTTGATCAAGGGCAAGCTCGGCGCGACGCTCTGATAGGGGGGTGGACTATCTGCCGGATATTCCGAGCCTGGGCAGAGTTTTCCCCAGGCCAGATAATCCGGCCCTTACTTGGGCTAGATAATCCGGCCCCCAAAGTCTCCAACGGCTGGTTTTGGAAGGGGGTATAAATACCCCTACTTCCCCAATGTTCAGAACTCTTGATTCATTCGAAATTGTTCAGACACAGTGCAAGAGCTCCCATTCTAGATCTCCCACTTCAACCACTCGAAGGCTTCGATCTTTGGGGGAATTGAAGGAGGAGAGGATCATCATCGTCATCACGAATCAAGTGCATCAACTCCTCTCCATTCATTTGGAGAAATCCCTGATCTAGTATTCTTGTCAATATCTAGATCTTGTTCTTTGTTATTGATAACTTGTTCTTGTGGCAGCTTGTTATCATTACGGGAGTCTCCAAGTTGATTGTGGAGTTGTGCCCCGCTAGTTGTGTAAAGGTGCTGGTACCCACCTCGAAGGGTCCCTATAGTGGAAAGGTGGATCAGGCCTTTGGTGGTGGGATCCATCGAAGAACAGGTGAGGCCTATTGTGGCGTCGTGGTCTTAGTACCGCCCACCCCTCCAACGCAGACATACTTCCCTTAACAAGGAAGGAACTGCGCTCAAACAAATCCCGTGTCTCTGCATGCTCCACTTCGGTTTACCCGTTCCTCTTCCACTCACTCTTTACTCGCTAGTAGATAGGTTTGCATATAGGGAAATTCCACCTAATAGTATATCTAGAGAATTTACCCTTTGTGCTAAGCCTAAAATTGAAAAGGCATTAAAATTTGAAGTAGAACCTATGCACCCCCTCTAGGTTCCCATACGATCCATTTCAATTGGTATCAGAGCCCCGGATCTTAATTCGGGCTTAATCGCCTAAGAGTAGTATGGGTACCAAGGGTGATGGGAATGAGGTTGTGGATAAGGTCACAATGGATGACCTCAAGACGTTGGAAACAACCTTGTTGAAATCCTTTGAGGCCAAGATGGAGGAGAATCAAATGATTGCTCGCCTCACATCATCCATAGCCCCATCTCCATCCTCCTCTGAGGCAGCCACACCATCATCTAAGGAAAAGGCTAACACCGGATCCAAGGATGATGATGTGGAAGGTGAAAAACTTAACGGTTCCACCTCTAAGAAGGGAAGTGGTAAGGAGGAATATAGTGAGGTTCGTCACGTATATTCCCCCGACCCACCTATCCCTCATCCTCATATATAAACAATAGGGGTGATCCACCCAAGCTCACTGCATCCTCTTTCAATCAATGGAAATTCTTAATGAAGTCTCATGTTTGCAGCTCCTCTATTGAACTTTGGAGGATTATTGAAGAGGGTCTTTATATTGGAGATCAAACCAACCCGACAAGAAGAGAAGTCGTGGACAGCCAATTGAATGCCACTGCTCTCCACATGATACAGCTTGGTGTGGGTCCCAAGGACATGCCCCACATTGAACATCTCAACACAGCTAAAGAAGCTTGGGATGTCCTCACTAATCTCTTTGTTGGGAATGAAAGCATGAGAAGGAATAGGTATGATGCCCTTAGTAATGAAGTTGAGGGATTCTACATGTTGGATGGTGAAAACCATAAAGACATGTATAGAAGGCTCAAGGGCATCGCAACAACATTTAGAAAGCATGGAGCCACTCACATTGATGATGCGTGGATAAAAACGAAACATGTGAGTGCCTTAATGCCTTTCGAGCGAATGGACTTGAAGAGCATGCAAGGTAGACATAACTACCATCAAATGACATCCAATGAGATCATGCAAGAAATGGCGTCATTCAAAGTGGCGGCAAAGAATGTTGAAGATGCCCGTGCTCGGGCCATTGGAATTCAAAAGGGTGTCAATGTTTCTCTAAAAGCTAATGTTGTTGAGCAAGAGGAGGATGAAAGAGCGTTTGATGGGGCCTCCATAGACTGCCCTGATGAAGTCAAACATGCTCATGGTGAGTACATGGCATTTTACGCAAGGAACTTTTGGAAGGACCCTGCCAAGGCCAAGTCGGAACTCGAGCGCAAGAATGGGTCGAGTGGAAGAAGAGAAAGCGGCCCAAAACTGAGAACGTGCTACAACTGTGGAGATAGGCTGCACTTTGTAGCCGAGTGTCCGTATCAAAATAGAGAAGACAATGGTGGCAGGCTCATTCTTAAAGAAAAATCCAAAGCACCTAAGAAGAAGCCATTTATTAAGAAGAATGGCCCCTACAAGAAGCAATCCAAGATCGTCTTAGTGGCACAAGACGAATACTCCTCTGCAAGTGAAGATGAAGAGGATGAAGAGGATGAAGATAGTTCTCACGAGGTGGCTGCTATAGCCACCACATCGACTCCATCATCTCACTTCGACTCGCCAAACGAGAACGTCATCAACAACAACGCCACTTGCCTAATGGCAAGAGGGTACGAGGGCTATGTTTCCGGTGGTTCTAAATGGGTACTCGATAGCAGTTGCATGAGTCATATGACTAGAAGCAAGGAGATCATCATGGAGATGTGACCAAATCATGATCATATAACCGTCTCCTATGGTGACAAGTCAAAATCTAAGGTATTGGGTCTTGGCAAAAGTTGTGGTGGCTCAAGATATCTCTCTCGTGGACGTCATGCTTGTTGAGACCCTCGGGTACAACTTACTTTCAGTTCGAGTCCTTGGTAAGATGGGCTTTGCAGTTTATATTGATGTTGATTTGGTGGTACTCTTGTGGAGCAAGTCTCTAAAAGTCGCTTTCGTGGGATATGTCGAAAATGACTTGTACGTGGTGGACTTTTCGGGGAAAACCACTACAAGCCCGATGTGTCTTTTCGGCAAGGCTAACGCAGGTTGGCTATGGCATCACCGACTAGCCCACGTCAATATGAGAACTTTGCAAAGTCTCCACAAGGGTGGCCACATCCTTGGACTAAAATAAAATGTCTCCTTTGCCAAAGATCGTGTTTGAAGGGCTTGTGTTGAAGGGAAAATGCATGATTCTCATCATCGTAGGAAGACTATCATCTCGTCAAAAAGGATTTTAGAGCTCCTACATGTGGACCTCTTCGGACCTCCATCTCATGCAAGCCTCGGTGGGAAGAAGTACTGTCTTGTGATCGTTGATGATTACTCAAGATACACTTGGGTGTATTTCTTCAAGTTGAAGAGTTAAACTCAACAAACGGTCATCGACTTTGCCAACGAGGTTCAACGTCAACACAGCGTCCCTATTCTGGCTATAAGAAGTGATAATGGCTCTGAGTTCAAGAACTATACCTTAAATGAGTTTCTAAGTGAAGAGGGGATTAGACATCAATATTCCGCTGCGTACACCCCTCAACAAAATGGTGTAGCCGAGAGGAAGAATCAGACTCTAATGGAAATGGCAAGGTCAATGCTAGCCGAATTCAAGTCTCCATATAACTTCTGATCTGAAGCAATCTGTACCGCTTGTCATTCATCCAACCGGTTATACCTCCATAAGATCTTAGAAAAGACTCCGTATGAAATACTTACCGGTAACAAGCCAAACATCTCATACTTTCGGGTATTCGGGTGTAAGTGTTTCTTTCTCATCAAGGGAGTTCATTTATCTAACTTTGAATCAAAGGCTATAGAAGGTATTTTTGTTGGTTATGGTGCCGAATCCCACACTTATAGAGTCTACAATAAGCTCTCCGGAACTGTTGTAGAATCCTATAGTGTGGTATTCGAGGAAAATGGTTCCCGTGCGGAGCAAGTTGGTGTTTGTGATACAGATGTTGAAATACCCCAAGATGCCATAAGAAGAATGGGCATGGGATTTTTCCGCACCATTGAGGACCCCTTGTGGCGGATCGGGAAGGACAATGCTCTACTCATGTAGAGCCCTCATCTACACATACGCAACATGTTCCAACCACGGGAGCGATTTCTACACCATCTCCATCAACTGCTAAAGGTCAGGATGTTCTAGAAAGCTCCAGGCCGGATTATCCGGTGGACACCGTATTATTCGGCCACCCTGCTCCTGACGACCATATTGCTCCTGGTGCTGAAGATATCGATGCACGCTCCAGGCCGGATTTTCCGGGAAGCCCCGGATTATCCGACCCCTCGCCAGTTCAAGCAAGCCCCACGCATCCTGATGAAGCTGCTACAAGTACTCCCAGGCCGGATTATCCGGCCTCTCCATTGGCCAGATTATCTGGCCCTGACTCACCTTTTGTTCAGCAGTCTCCTGTTACGGCTGCTAACTCATCTCAAGGGCACGCTTCATCACCACCTACTATTATTATCCCAGATTCTAATCAAGGTCGAGCAAATGAGTCCAATGAAGATTCAAGTGATGAAACTACTCCACCAAGAGACAACAAACTTATTGAACTTCGTCGCAAGGCTCGGCTTGATGGGAACCTTGAGTTAAGGGGTCACACCCTTGACAAGGTTGTTGGTGATCTTCGACGAAGGGTTTCTACCAGAAGGGAATTGGCCAGTTTTGGTGAGCATCAAGCTCACATCTCAATGATGGAACCCAAGAAGGTCTTTGAAGCTCTTGAAGATCCGGACTGGGTTTTTGCTATGCATGAAGAATTGAATAACTTCGAGCGCAACAAGGTCTAGAAACTCGTGGAGAAACCCAAAGATTTTCGTAATGTTATCGGCACCAAATGGATATTTAAAAACAAACAAGATGAGAATGGCATTGTTGTGACGAACAAGGCAAGACTTGTGGCACAAGGCTACTCTCAAGTTGAGGGCATTGACTTCGGTGAGACCTATGCTCCAGTAGCTCGCCTTGAGTCCATCCGTATCCTTCTTGCTTATGCTGCCCATAACAATTTTAAATTGCAGCAAATGGACGTCAAGAGTGCTTTACTTAATGGTCCTCTACATGAGTTGGTATATGTAAAGCAACCCCCAGGCTTTGAGGATCCTAACTTCCCGAACCATGTCTACAAACTCGATAAGGCACTCTATGGCCTTAAACAAGCCCCACGTGCGTGGTATGAGCACCTTAAAGAGCTTTTGCTAGACCGTGGCTTCGAAGTTGGGCAAATCGATCCCACTCTTTTTACTAAGAAGGTTAAGGGTGAGCACTTCGTATGCCAACTATATGTAGACGATATCATCTTTGGTTCTACTAATAAAGCTTTTAATGATGAATTTTCAAAGCTTAGACTAACAGGTTTGAGATGTCTATGATGGGGGAATTACGGTTCTTTCTTGGATTTGAGATCAAGCAACTTAGAGAAGGAACATTCATCAATCAAGCAAAGTACATCCAAGACATGCTCAAGAGATTCAAGATGACGGATCTTAATGGTGTCGCCACTCTGATGCAAACAAAATGTCATCTTGAACTTAACCCACATGGTAAAGATGTGGACCAAAAGGTATACCGGTCCATGATGGGCTCTCTTCTTTACCTCTGCGCATCTAGAACCTATATTGTGTTGAATGTGGGGGTGTGTGCAAGGTATCAAGCAGCTCCTAAATAAAGCCACTTAGTGGCGGTCAAGAGGATCTTTCGATATTTGGTTCATTCCCCTAACTTTGGTCTCTGGTATCCCAAGGGCTCCAATTTCTCTCTATGTGGTTATATTGATTCAGATTGGGCTGATGATAAGGATGATCGGAAATCCACTTCTGGAGCTTGTCAATTCTTGGGAAGATCTCTTGTGTGTTGGTCATCTAAAAAGCAGAATTGTATCTCTCTCTCCACCGCCGAAGCTGAATATGTTGCTGCTGCTAGTGCTTGCACTCAGTTATTGTGGATGAGG
This sequence comes from Avena eriantha, assembly GCA_910589775.1. Taxonomy (NCBI): domain Eukaryota; kingdom Viridiplantae; phylum Streptophyta; class Magnoliopsida; order Poales; family Poaceae; genus Avena; species Avena eriantha. The sequence goes on along the minus strand of OU342741.1, from coordinate 128,179,188 downwards.
CAAACTTTAAACGAATACGGTGTCAATTGTGACAAAGTGCCTCTTTTATGTGATAATGAAAGTGCAATCAAAATTGCGTACAATCCGGTACAACACACAAGGACAAAGCATACTGAGATTCGGAATCATTTTATTCGAGACCATGTTGCTTGAGGCGATATTGATCTATCTTTTGTGAGCACGAAGAACCAACTTGCTGACATTTTTACGAAGCCACTTGATGAAGCAAGATTCTGCTACTTGAGGAATGAGCTAAATATCATTGATTTCAGGAGTTTGTCTGGATTACCCATGCACTCACTCGTACATCTCAGTCTTATTTGGTCTAGGTGTGGGCATGGATATAGGGGGAGTGTGGTCCTAATTCATTGGGTTAACCCTCCCCCCATAATGCCAAAAGCAAGATAAATCATTTCTCTTAATATCATTTTGTGATATGTGAGCTTATTGATGAGTATTGGTCGTGAACCCAAGATATATCTTCGTGGTGTCACACCATACACTCCAACAAGGTGGCTTTGGCCACCTCCCTCTCCCTTGAGGAGAATTGGATTTTTATGGATATTTTTGGTTGTTTTTGCTCTCTCATGTTCTTATGGGAATCACACTCAATCTTGGCTCTTATTTGATTTGGATCTTGCAATTTTGAGTGTCTAGTACCATCTCAGTTTGGTTTTCTTAATCCGAAGCCTTTCCCTACCCCTAAGCCATCTATTCTTGCATGCAAGTCCCTTGTACACCTTGTGGGGGTGTTGTTTGGAGACGCGCGGGCCTGAATCTATGTACTACAGAATTTCAAATTTGAGGCCGGATAATCCGGCCCAAGTGTAGGCCGGATAATCCGGCCCTGGCGGATTTCGTCTTAAAGGGCAGGGATCGGGGGAAGGGCTCATAACGAGAAGCACTTCTCCCCCAACCCTCTCCTCCTCCTCAGCCGCCGCCTGTCGTCCCCTACCCTCCCCGGAGCCTCTCCGGCCACCGGATTTTCCGGGCCTCCTGGGATCTTCTTCACCGCGCCTCCGGGTACCTTCTCCTCCGTGTTCTTGCTCCAATGAGTGAGGGTAACTCCCTCTCTCCCCATCTTTGGCTAGATGTGTTATTTGTGGGGTGGCACGCTATCTAGAAGGATGTTGTTTTCGCATAGAAATCGTAGTCTTGTAATTTCTAGGCCCGATCTACTTTTTTGCATTCAATCTAGGTGAATTCGAAAATTTCTGCCAGGGCCGGATTATCCGCCCCTGGCCAGGCCAGATAATCCGGCCTGATAGATTCAACTCTGGTTCAATTTCACCATGGAGTGTGCATTGAGTAGATTTGTCTTATGAACTTTTTGACTACTTTTTCCATGCTCTCTCTCGGACTTGTGTGTATGCTTATCCCCATGCTATCACTCTTGTTCTCCTCACAGGTGGTTCCAGTGTTCCCAAGACCTACAAGCGCCGCCCTCGCGGTAAATACTTCCGGGACGACGGACAGGGTAACTTAGTGGACGAGGTTGAGTTGAGGAGAAGAAAGAACGAAGAGAAGCGAATGGCTGAACAAGCAAAGAGAACTAGAAAGAGAGTGTCCAAAAGGAAGGGCAAGGAGCCCAAGATCAACTACAAGGCTTTCGATGCAGTCACCTATTCCTCCATCCGTCATAGTGATTTTATTTCCAGAGTTACCTCGTGATGATGAGCTGGAGGATGCTCGTTTTTGGTGTGCTGAGCAGAAAGATATTTATGAAGATGTGTATGCCAGGCTGAACATTAGGCCTATGCACCCGCTGGTTCTTGCTGAGGATTTGGAGAAGGCCCACCTTGTGGATGCAATGTATGTGGCTGAGAGGATGGGGTTGCACCATCTCATGTCTCTCTAGTGCTCTTATGACTCTGAGGTGGTGAAGCAGTTCTTTTCCACTTTGGTTATTTGTGGAGATGAGCGTCGCACTATGAAGTGGATGACTCATGACAGGCCTATGTCTGCTGATTTCCATGTGTTTGTTGAGGTTCTTGGATACTCTTTCCGTAGTAGGGATAGAGCCAGTGGCCACCGCATTATCACCCAGCTGAAGCCCAACAAAGATGCAGCTCTCTCTCCTTGCACAGTGGACAATGGCATTGTGGGCACTCTGGCTGGTCTTGCTCCTATCTATGCTGCCTTATGGGACTCTTCCGTGGCTCCATCACTCCGAGTGGGGGCAACAATGAAAGCATCTGTGGACACCTTGTCCAGCTCCTTCAGTTTTCTCATGAGGTTGGCTCGTGCGAGGACAAGTCTGTGCAGTACAGGCTAGATGTCATGGACTTCATCTACCATGAATTGACTGATGTTATGTTCAACCGTCTGTCCATCCCCTATGCACCCTATATTATGATGCTCATACGGCACCTACTTCCTTCTGAAGACTTCAACATTGATTTTGTGCATAAGGCCAAGAAGATCTACACCAAGGTTCGGAAGACCTCTCACCCCTCCTCTGATCCTGAGGGTCTCATGAGGGATGCTCGCAGGCCTCCAGTGCCTCTCGTTGCTCGTGAGATCAAGTAGCTGAACTGGTTCCAGCGACACATCCTTTGCATGGGCATGGACACACGCAAGGGTCAGTACGAGGCGTACAAGAAGCGCCATGAGTTGGCTCACTCTCCGCAGCTCATCCTTCACCATGTGTCAGGTGCGTCTGGTGACCCCCCGGCTCCTACACCTCCCACACCATATGCTCAGTGGAACTCTTCTTCTAGGCTGAACTATGGAGAGCTGGAGAGTCACTTGTTCCCCTCTGCGGCCGCTGCTGATGATGAGGATGGTGACACCGAGGAGCTTGAAGATGAGGACGAGGACGAGAATGAAGACGAGGACGAGGACGAGGATGAGGACTACGAGTGATCCCTTGGGGCGCTAGCATCGCTCTTCTTCCTTTTTGGCGTCTCGATGCCAAAGGGGGAGAAGTAGTTCTATTAGGATCATTCGAGGATTTGCATGGGTCGGGCATCAGCACTTGCATTTTTCTATTCATCGTTTTCTCGCTTATGCCCATTTAGCGTTGAACTTTAAATTTGTGATTTGTGGTTTGTTTGAGACCCTTTGTCAGTGGTTGTCTGGATTTATCTCATGGATTATGCTTATGGATCCGTCTATTCATATCCTATTATGCTGGAAATCTTTATCAAGGAAGGCGCTCATATTGGTTATCATGTTGATAATTGAGGATATTTCAAGGATTCCTCTCTTCTACCTCGGTGGTATGATTATATTGCTCATATGTCTATGGAATAGATCCACCTATTTGTGTGCATGTGTATTCAAATGCAAAATTCTAATATGCACACATTGAGGGGGAGTCTCTTCCATGTTTTTTTTGCTGGTTGTCTTGTGATCCTTTCCTGCAAATCCTAGTATTGTCATCTAACACCAAAAAGGGGAAGATTGAACGAACATTTCATGTTTTCCTCTGTTTTGCGTGTTAGATAACAATACTGTGGAGATTATTCATGTGTGCTATGTGTGCAAGAAGCTTTGGGGGCGGATTATCCGCCCCACCAAGGGCCGGATAATCCGCCCTACCTCATTGCTCAAAGGATGCCAAGGCGCGTCGCTCGGAGTCTGGTCGGATTTTCTCCCGGAAAATCCGAACTGGGGCGGTTTTTCTTCCCCAGGCCGGATAATCCGGCTGTCGCATGGGCCGGATAATCCGGCCCCTAGATTTTGAGCAAAGCAAGACAAGGCGCGTCGCTCGGAGTCCGGTCGGATTTTCTCCCGGAAAATCTGAACTGGGGCGGTTTTTCCTCCCCGGGCTGGATAATCCGGCCTTCACATGGGACCGGATAATCCGGCCCCTAGAAGATGATCAAGGACAAGCTCGGCGCGACGCTCTAATAGGGGGCGGACTATCTGCCGGATATTCTGAGTCTAGGGCAGAGTTTTCCCCAGGCCGGATAATCCGGCCCTTACTTGGGCTAGATAATCCGGCCCCCAAAGTCTCCAACGGCTGGTTTTGGAAGGGGGTATAAATACCCCTTCTTCCCCAATGTTCAGACCTCTTAATTCATTCGAAATTGTTCAGACACAGTGCAAGAGCTCCCATTCTAGATCTCCCACTTCAACCACCCGAAGGCTTCGATCTTTGGGGGAATTGAAGGAGGAGAGGATCATCATCGTCATCACGAATCAAGCGCATCAACTCCTCTCCATTCATTTGGATAAATCCCTAATCTAGTATTCTTGTCAATATCTAGATCTTGTTATTTGTTATTGATAACTTGTTCTTGTGGCTACTTGTTGTCATTACGAGAGCCTCCAAGTTGATTGTGGAGTTGTGCCCCGCTAGTTGTGTAAAGGTGCCGGTACCCACCTCGAAGGGTCCCTATAGTAGAAAGGTGGATCAGGCCTTTGGTGGCGGGATCCATCGGAGAACAGGGTGAGGCCTATTGTGGCGTGGTGGTCTTAGTATCGCCCACCCCTCCAATGCAGACGTACTTCCCTTAACAAGGAAGGAACTGCGGTCAAACAAATCCTGTGTCTCCGCGTGCTCCACTTCGGTTTACCCGTTCCTCTTCCAGTCGCTCTTTACTCGCTAGTAGATATGTTTGCATATAGGGAAATTCCACCTAATAGTATATCGAGAGAATTTACCCTTTGTGCTAAGCCTAAAATTGAAAAAGCATTAAAATTTGAACTAGCACCTATTCACCCCCCTCTAGGTGCCCATATGATCCCTTTCAGCCACTTCGTCTCCCCTTTGGTCTCCGTATTGCTTCGGGTAAAATATTGACTTTGGCTTTTGTCCCGTCCAATTCCGAGAATATTTCTTTACTAACTTTTCTGAAACCAAAAACAGCAGAAAACAGGCAACTAACACTGTGGCATCTTGTTAATAGGTTAGTTCCAGAAAATGTATAAAAATACCTCAAAGTGTGAACAAAACATAAGAAAGTAGATATAAAACAAGCATGGAACATCAAAAATTATATATACGTTTACGACGTATCACACCCCGACATAAAGGTTCTTTACCATTCCATCTACATCATAGGCAAAAAATGGCCTAGTGCTTCTCGTACAAGTTCTTGAAACAAGATGGAACCTGCCAGCAAACACAAGAAACATGTGTGAAAAAATATAGAGATAGCCATGCTATAATAAAAACAAATTGGGTACCTGAAGCATATAAATTGGTGTGACTAACCTATCACCCACCCCTAAGTCGTCACTATAGAACGTAAAGTGCAACTATTTCTCTAGCGGGCTTGGATTTGCCATTCGTCGTCGCAACATATGAGTGACAAATCCTCAAACAGTGTGGTTTATAGGTATTCTATTAAGCTTATTTTGCATGTAGGTAGAAAAAATTGGGGTAACTTACACTCCACCCACTCCTCTAAATGTAAAGTGCAACAACTTGTCTAGCGGCTCAAAATTGTCACCCTTCACCACTATCATAGTGTACGGGCGATGAATCCTCAAAGTGTGTTAGGCTACCGAGGCTTTCTTGCTCATTGATGCAACCACTTCAACAATAACTCAGCCTTGGTGCCCTAACACCTAGGCTAACACAAATTAGGCTATTATAGACGTCAGAACATCGTCCAAACTATGAGCAAGATCATGACGTAAAAGTTAGATATAATAATTTGTGCACAACTAAATCTACAAATGGAACACAAAAATAATCAGCCAAAACAAGAAAACAACATACATGCATCCACTAGTTTCTCAACACAAGCCATTTCAGCAACATTAGTCATAGTAGCATTTTGTTTGTCACTCGAGAAATCTAGTGTGGTATTAAATTCCTCATATTCCTTGGTCTCCGATTCAAATAGATTGAATGGTGGAGGATTAGGAGCATTATACCATGCTTGTTCACTTATACACTTCTGTGGGATGTAACGCCATGCCACGACGACCTAGATGGTCTATCAATAGTTGGATGCTCAGTATCATCAACTCACATGGTCGATGAATCCAAAATGACTATTTTTTGTGGCAATTACAAGACTCTGCTTTGTGTGAGCACATGATCCTCTTTTTCTACGATGGTCTGCTCCTCATCCTCTGGTGATGTGCCTGTCTCCTCGTCATCCTCTTTTGCAGCGACAACCTGCTCCTCACCCTCTGCTAATGTTCTCATATCCTCATCATCCTCTTCTGCTTCAGACTCAACACCTCTTCCTCTTTCTCTTCATCCCGCTTCTCATATCGATCATCATTGTTTTGCCCTTGATCAACATCTAATGAGGAATAGGATGGGAACACGACGCTTGGGAAATATCCTTCTTTAACTATTGCATTAATCTCAACCAACAGTGTAGCCATGCATTGGGACTGTGTGCGTTTCAGCCCAACAGAAAGGTTTTTCATTGTTCCATCTACATCAGAGGCAAACATGGATTTGTGCTTCTCGTACAAGTGATCGAAACGAGATAGAACCTGTCAGCAAAATCAATTAACATGTGAGACAATCCTCGAAGTATGCTAGGGTACCGAGCCTTTATCGCTCGTTTGTGTCAAAGATGACTCAGCCTTGGTACCCTAACACTTAGGCTAACGCGTTGAACTTGAAATGAAGACACATGACAAATGCTACAAATCATGGCTTAAAATAGCTGCTGCAAACATGGTAGAAGTGCACAGAAACCTAAGTTAGAAAACCATGTAAATTAATATAGCAAGACTGTAACAACAATGCATTATCCAAAAATTTAGAACAAAGTTGTAACAAGACAAGGTGGTGCAAACATGGTACAAAAAACACCTAAGGAAGAAAAATATGTAAACTGAAGTAGCCAAAAAGGAACAATAATGCGACATTTTTTTTTAAACAAGTTATGTACAAAAAAGGAGATGTAAAAACATGGAATCAAACAAAGCACCTAAGGTAGCAAAAATTGTAAAATAATGTAGCAGGAATAGAATAGTAAAGCAACAAAAAAGAATTTAAAAACAAGCTGGAACCAAAACAAGGTGTTGCAAACATGCTAGCCAATAAAAACATCTAAGGTAGATAAATTATAAAGTAATGTAGCAAAAGAAAACAGAAATGAAGCATTTGTTGTACCTCTAGTTCATGACTACTAGGAAAATTAAGCCATTCATTCAGCAAGGAAGAAGGATTAACTTCAGTTTCTTCGACCTGAGGAGGTTGGCTGAAATGATCATTGACAACACCAATAACATATGGAATTTTGGACAATGGTACAAACTACACACAATGGGAAGATATTAAGAGAAATTTGATGGGTTCGTAGCATGGAAAACAAAAAAATTCTACCGCAAGAACGAACAAAACCCAGATCTAATCTAGATAAAAGCCAAGATCTAATCTATTAGACATGTGTAACGAGATAGATAGGAACTAACCCTCGTAGATCCGAAAGCGTTAACGAGATTAGATCTCGTGGTTGATGTAGTCGATCACTTGTAGATCTCAAGATCGTGTGGACGATCCTTCCGGCGTCGCGTTCCGGCAGCGCTTCCGCAGTCGGTCAAGTGGACGATCCTTCCGGCGCTGCGTTTCGGCAGCGCTTCCGCAGTCGGTCACACGTGCGGAGTCGAAACAGACCTTCCTCTCCTCGTTCCAGTGAGCAGCGGAGGTAGTAGATCTTCTCCATGGAATCCCAGCAGCACGACGGTGTGGTGGTGGTGGTGGAGTAGAGAATTCTGCAGGGCTTCGCCTATGCCTGTGCAGAAGAAAGGAGGAGGAGAGAGGCGGCGGAGATTGGGTGTTTTTTAGAGGAGAGGCAAGGGGTGGCGCCTCCCCCTTCTATTTAAAGGAGGGAGGGCGCCTGGGGAGGGGGAGTCCTAGTAGGACTCCCCACCTCCTTGGGCCGGCGGATTGGGGAGGGGGGGAAGAGTCCTCCTCCCCCACGACTCCTTGTCTTGACCCACCAGGACTCCTTGACCGCTTCCTTGGTTTTCAAGCAAACTCCAAGAAATCTTCTAGAACCTTCCGGAACATTCCGAAACCTTCTAGAATCCTCATACAAATACTCCGGAACATTTCCTAACTCAGAAAATGATCCCCAATATATGAATCTCATTCTCCGGACAATTCCAGATCTCCTCGTGATGTCCCGGATCCATTCCGAGACTCCGAACAACATTCGGTCTCCAACGCACATTCCATATCTACTTAAAACAACTTCGAACCTTAAGTGTGTCACCCTACGGTTCGTGAATATGCAGACATGATAGAGACACATCTCCTATCAATAACCATCAGCGGGACCTGGAGATCCATAATGGCTCCCACATACTCAACGATGACTTCGCGATCGATTGAACCATTTACATACGAAACCAATTCCCTTTGTCACGCGATACTATACTTATCCGAGGTTTGATCGTCGGTATCTCCATACTTAGTTCTACCTCGTTACTGATAAGTACTCTTTACTCGTTCCGTGATATGTCATCCCTTGTGACCTAGTCACATGCTTGCAAGCTAACTAGATGACATTCCACCGAGAGGGCCCAGAGCATATCTATCCGTATATGGATGGATAAATCCCAATCTTGGTTCATGCGCTTCAACACATACTTTCAGAATACCCAATGACACCTTTATAACCACCCAGTTACGAAGCGGTGTTTTGATGTCATCAAAGTATCCATCCGGTGATGGTGATTAACATAACCTCATGGTCGAAGGATTAGGTTACTATGCATTTGAAAGCTTATAGCAATACGAACTTAATGACTTGCTCTTTATGCTACGCTTACTATGGGTGTGTGTCCATTACATCATTCTCCTAATGATATAACCTTGTTATTAATCACATCCAATGTCCATAATCAGGAAACCATGATCATCAATTAATCAACAAGCTAGTTCAACAAGAGGCTTACCAGGGACTCTTTTATGTTTACAAAACACACATGTATTAGTGTTTCCTAATAATACAATTATAGCATGGGATGTAAACATTTATCATAAACATAAAGATATAATAATAACCACTTTATTATTGCCTCTTGGGCATATCTCCAACAAAATTAACGGGAGAAGACAAAATAACAAAACTGCAAGTACATAGTTGAAAAGTTCCCTACATCTTGCTTCACCAAAACAGTAGTGTTATTGACAATATTCCTGGCAAGATCATTTTGAATCAGGAAAGTAAAGTCACTGGATTTCACTGAGCATATTCTTGGCAATGACTTGTCAAACACGTGGTCATTTGGTGGGAACTCCAAGAAATCCATGTAGCCAATCTTTAAGAAGGCAGAACACACACAAGTATGGCAACCCAAAAAAAAACAATGATTCGAAACGTTCATAGCATAGATGAGGGATAACATACCTCGAGAAGGACAAATGGACTAGCGATCCATAACTCAAAATTCTTAGAAACATTTGGTAGAACTAGTTTCTGAGGCTTCTTCTTCTGAAATATTGACCATTGGTCTCATATCTAACCTCAGTAAGTGCTCATACCATCCATACTCGTGATTTTTAGTTGGGTCGACCATACTAGAAAAATATTCAAGTTAATACGGTTGGAACTTTTAAGGGAAACCACGATAGACAAGCAAAGAAGACCCAAAGCTTGAATTGTGGTTACATCATCCATTGCTTCCTAGCCCTTCAGGACCTTTACTGTGGTAGCTATCTCAACCCTGATGCTGCCAGTTTTGTAGACATCCCGAAGCTCTTCATGCAAAGTTTTATTCAACAACTCGACTGGCTTGTTTCCGCACCGAATTCCAAACACCTTCCTCACCATATCTTTCATGAAAACCATTGTATTCTTCCGCAACTTGTACTCACGCAGCCAAGGAGTTGCATTGGCAGTAATGAATCAATAAGCTCATTAGGAATTCTAAATGGTGCCACATTCAGTAATGCCTTGAATGCGCTCTTATTTTCTATCATAGCTCCCATTGCTGGAGCAATAGTGTCTGCAATGTTTTGCAAACCCTTCATAGCAAACCGACCCTTCGACATCCACATTTGCTTCATGCCTTTCTTCGCAACCTTCATCTTGCCATCCAGCGCAACCTCCTACGCAGCATGAGGAAACGAAAATACAATTTAAAACTCCAAAAACACATTGTAGCAAATATCTATAAGCTATCATCAACACCTTCACCTTGAAAAGCTACTGAATAATAGAATAAATGTAGCAAAGTTCTAGCACCTAAAACTAAACAAATCTAGTGAACATCATGCACGTCCAAAAAGATATTGAAACCTACCATAATGTATCAGATCCTAGCATAAGGTAGCAAACCCTAGTGACATAACACATGTAGCAAATTTCCAAATTATACCACTAAAGAGTACACAAACTAGTGATAGGGCACACTGCCCTTAAAAAGCTACTGAACACCTAGCATATTGTAGCAAAAATCTAGCAACATCTAGTGAAACCTAGCCTAATGTAGCATATCCTAGCATAAGGTAGCAAATCCTAGCAAATGAAAACTAGCAAACACTAGTGAACAAGGCACATGCACCTTGAAAACTACTGAAACCTTGGCATAATTTAGCAAAATCTAGCCACTAAAACCTAGCAATATCATGTGAACAGAGCACAACAACTAGGGAAATATACCAACCGAACACTAGCATCCAAAAAATCAAACCGAAGTGGAGACATCAAGATTGGAGAACAAAGTGGATGGTGAAGCATTTGAACTCACAACCAAATTTCTGGCGCTAGAGGTGGACCCTCCCACCATGGTGTTCATCGACGGTGCTTCCATGCTCCACATTTCTCCCCTACAGACGAATCAGTGCTAGGGTTTCAACATGGAGGCAACCGAATCGGGCACGAATGTTTGCTCGCAAGGCTCAGGGGAGAGTAGAAATAGAAGGAAGAGGGAGAGAAACCAACCGAACTAGGGAAGCGTCCGACGTCGTTCCCGGAATAAGCAGTCGTCGACGGCGCGGGGGGTCACTCTGTCGTCGCCTCCCTCTCCGCTTGTGTCACCCCGCCCCTTCTGCCAGTAACTGCCGTAGCGAGGGACACACGGGTCTGGAGGAAACGATGACACAATGTGTAGCAAAGGGGAGGGTCACAATCTGTTTGGCACGGTGATGTGGCACACTAAGGATGGCTCGATCGTGGGGGATCCGACGGCCTACAACCAGGATGACAGAAGACGTGTATTATTTCCCTAAATTCAAACTCGTGCTAGGCTTGGACCCTACAACATGCACTCAACTAGTCAAGTCTGAAGAACAAAAACAGCAAATCCATGGCTAAATTTATGGAATGTATATATTGTCGTGTTCACTAGTACTCTCTTCGTTTAGAAATATAAGACACTTTAGCTTTGTAAATCAAATGTATCTAGACGTCTTTTAGTGTATAAATTCGTAGAGCTTCGGAGTGAATCTATATACTAAAAAGCGTTTAGATACATTTATTTTATAAATTAAAAAGTCTTATATTTCTGAACGGAGGAAGTAGCACGGATCTCGATGCATGACAGAGTGACGTTCTCGTAAAAAAAAGATAGAAAGAGGGGGTGCTGTGAGTGCAACGGGCTGAAACTTCCCATTTTCCGGCCGGCTGAAAGATACGCTTGTCCCTAGAAAATTTGGCAGCAGATAGATTATTCCTGACAGTTCCATTAATTGCTCCACTTGTCAAATTAGTTATTCCTTAACTGCATCTTTCGTCATGGTCTAGCGGCGGTGTTTACAATTTTCCAATCAGTCGCAGCATCAACTGAGGTGAGCATACAGAAATACTCCTAGGTAAGCTCCCTTGCTTCCTGTCGGTTGGCGGCTATATGAACTTTATTTTGATCTTATATTACTCTAATTAAAGGCCCTCTTTGTACCGTAGCGATTCACTCTGTACTCAATTCCACCCAGCGACTTTAACGAACAATCTCCGATGTAATGTAAGCGGAACAGCTGCCCATATATATGCCGCGGCTTCGTCCAAAGAAAAAAGAACAATATCTGCTCCCTTCTTCATGCTGCACGCGATACAGTATTAAAACCTCTCCATCCAGTACTAGTGGCTCGTCCCCACGGAGTCGCCACCAACCCGTCCTCGCCCTCTCTCTCTCGGCTACAGTGTTTTGAGAGTCGTTGGGAGCTTGCTGGGCCGATCCAACGCCTTCCTCGCCGGTGCCGCGGGTAGAGGGGAGCGGAGGAAAGACGCCGGCCGTCCTTTAGTAGCTAGGAGTAGTTGTGCGCCTCGGCGCGGTAGTTTGGGCGCTATGCCCGGTTGTGGAGCCTTGGATCCAGGCGGGATCTGGGCTGTAGGGCTCACTGTCGTTGCCTTCTTGCTCCTCTGGTCGGAGCAGTGAGTGGAGGAGGCGGCCGACACACCTTCTAATAAATATCCCGCCGTCTTCTGCTCTCTGGCGTACGTCGATCCCGTCTTCCTCTTCCGCTCTCTGGCCGGCCTTGGTGGCAAGGGGGGCAGCGGCAGGAGTTGGGATCTCGACGGATCTGGAGGCAGCTAGAGCTTTGCTTCGTCGGTGCGTGTGCGCGGCACCGGCAGGCTGCCTCTGGTGTCTTCTTCACCTCCTTCTCCTCTTCCAGCCGTCCTCAGTGGCGAGGGGATGGGAGAGCGGGTGAACAAGCTCACTGGCAGCTCCGAGTTCTTCACCAAGCGTGGTCGCCGCTACCTATGCTGCACTGCGGCAGCTCCTGTCCACCCGGCCGGCCTTGGCGGCGAGGGGGTGGCCTTGGGCTTGCCTCGGTTGGCGTGGACTTGTGACGGCCCTCTCTGGGAGCCCCTGGAGTTTCGGCTCTCTCCGGCGTTTCATCCGCGGCAGCGCTGTCTAGCCACCGCGACTCGAGGCCACAAGGATGGCCAAGCCGAGCTCGGCGCTCAGGACTGCGCGAGTCTTATCCTCTTCGTGAGGTCTTCCTGCCTTGCTTCTCCGGCATCGAAGTCCCCCATCCAGCCAAGTGCTTTCGTCCTCGGCCGGAACTGGGGTGGCGCCGGCGAGGCTCGGCGAGCTGTCAGCGACATGCTTGGATCCGATTGGTTGGAGGAAATCTTTGCTAGGGTGTTGGTTGTAAAAGATAGGGACCATATTGTAATTTTCCATTCTCTTGGGCCTATTTGTAATATCCCCACCGCTGTATGAAACTCCAGGTCCTTCTGGACCTTATCGGTTTAAAAAAAAATTGACACATTAACTAACCGAGGATGTCAAACGTTCGATCTTCGAGGCGAGGATACCCTCGATCGCCACGTTGTCTCTTCTCACGATTAGCTTGCAAGCTGTTGTCATAGTGACACTGGATCTAGTACTAATTAATACAGTAAGTATCGCGTGCATAACACAGCAAACGTTAATAATCCCTTTAACCATCCCCCTCCTCTCTCGATCTAGCAGACACATTCAGATCAGCAACCATGGCTAGTGGTGGCAAGCTTGCTGCCCTGGCTCTGCTAGCGTTGCTTGGTTGTGTAGCACGCCCATGCGGAGCGAGCTACGGGTATCCCAACCGGTTGCTGTCCAGCCCGAGCCCACCGCCGCCCGGTCCGGTCGCTGCTCCGGCGGTGCTCGCCGTCGGCCACTACAACCAGACGTGCTACCAAGCGGAACGGATCGTGCGGGCCGCCGTGAAGAAGGCGGTGTACGCCAACCGCGGCATCGCCGCCGGCCTCATCCGCCTCTTCTTCCACGATTGCTTCGTCCGGGTACGTATTTACATGCCCGATGGGGTATATACTACTCCTACTCCGTATATGTTTGTGCTGTACTTAAGGACGACCTTTAATTTCTGCACGTTTCAGGGCTGCGACGCGTCGATCCTCCTCGACGAGACCCACGCCAACCCGCTGCCGGAGAAGCTCGGCAGACCCAACTACCGCAGCCTCCGTGGCTTCGAGGTGATCGACCAAGCCAAGATGGCGCTCGAGAACAAGTGCCAGGGCGTCGTCTCCTGCGCCGACATCGTCGCCTTCGCAGCGCGCGACGCCACGATGTTCCTCAGCAACGGGACCGTGCAGTTCGACATGCCGTCCGGCCGCTTCGACGGCCGCGTGTCCCTCACGAGCGAGACCCTCCCCAACTTGCCTTCGCCCTTCGCCGACCTCAGGGTGCTCAGGACAATGTTCGAATCCAAGGGGCTCAGCCTGGACGACATGGTCACTCTCTCGGGCGCTCACACCGTCGGGATCTCACACTGCTCGTCCTTCGCTGACCGCCTTCCGCGCAACGCCTCGGATCCCTTGGCCATGCACTCCACGTTAGCCGATTCGGTGAGGAAAAAGTGCAGGAGCGGCAGCTCCACGGTGGATCATGACTTCAAGACCCCCCGGGATTTGGACAGCCAGTACTACAGGAACGTGCTCGACGGCAGAGTGCTGCTCCAATCGGACGCCGCGCTCATGTCGTCGTCGGAGACTGAGGCCAAGGTGCGCTTCCACGCCTACTATCCTTGGGTGTGGGCCGGGAGGTTCAAGGCCGCCATGGTGAAGATGGGCCGCATCGAGGTGAAGACCAGCGCCAACGGGGAGATCAGAAAGCACTGCCGGTTCGTCAATGCTCCAATCACTGAAAGAGTATATGTTCCGTCAGCTGACTCCTGATGCCAGTATGCCACTGACCACTCAGGATGAGCTCGTGCCTTTTTTATGAGCTGTTTCGGATTTTATTTCCACTAGCACAGAGCCCGTGCGTTGCTACGGTTATATTAAATCAAATGAACAATATTTTATATTGTTTAACTTCGTATGTCAATCGAATTCAAATGAAGGCTTTTGTATCTAGACTTTTATACTGTGTAATATTGAAAATCATAGAATATCAATTTTAAAACGTGCAATAATGAATCATATGATGATTTAAATCGTTCCACGACGCGTAGAGAAAGAGACATGGTGGTGTCATTCTCCACCAATTTCTTCCACAAAGAAGAAAATGGAGACATCAACAAAGATGGCACGAGATCCTTCACCCATCCCAACCAGTAGAAACATTGACCCACGACAGTATATAGCCCGACTCCAGGACGACGCTCTCGTGGGTGTAAAACGGGTGTCGGCATCAAGCGTTGACACTCTCCGCCGCATGTGCAAGTGCCGTACGGCGTGTCCCTTAGATCGAGTATGATGTGGTACTGTTCTGTTAGAGAAATGTGCTTCCAACATAATTGGAACATAGGTCGATGGAATCAGCATCTCAATGATTGCTAGTTTAGCCTGTCACACGGGTTCAAAAGGAAAAATTCTACATGTTCTTAATCGAGTATGCCAATGTACTTATATCTCAATGTACTACAGTAGAGGACAACCAATGCACTTCATCCGCGTGAGCTCATCGTTGGCAAGGTTCAGAGAAATAAATGGATGAAGCCGTTAGAAACTGAAGCCAGTACACAATTTACAAATCAAACACTCCGAGGCGACGCTGCTATCCCAGGCCCCATAGTTGGCGCTCATGTCCTGTCCAGCATGAGGCAGTGCTCCTATCCCCGGCGCCGCTCGGCAACCTCGAACCTGTGCTGGTCCACGTACATGCTGCATGCGGCCATGCCCCTCGAGCCCCTCTTCTGCGTCCGCCTCTACATCCGGAGGCGGATGAGAGGGATGCCCGCACTGGCAGTGTTCTCGTTGAGCTCAGACAGAGCCGCACAATCTGGTCTGGTCGGTGGTTGGTTACTAGTATGGGATGCATGTCGTTGGGGAAGTGGTCCGGAATCCATGGCGGTGAGGTACTGGTCGGGACTTGAACTGGCCATGGGAGGACCTGGAGCTTGGGGCTAGGAAATTTGGCTCTCTTCGGCCCCGTTCCACTGTACGGAGGAAGTGTAGGTAGCCAGTGGCTGGAGATCAGCGCGGTGGCTGGGCTGGTGGCCATACGGTTCGATTCAGAAGATAGGAGCGGGTTTGTTTGGATGGAGAGCCTCCGGCGAGGTCATGCTAGGCCCGGCCATGTCCTCGGCCGCGAGTAACGGCCGCCGGCGAGGTCATGCTAGCTAGGGTGCGGATGAGCGCCGCCGCCGCCTAATATGAGATCTTGGGGTTCACGGCCTGACGGTTCGGCCCGGACGCAGAGAAGGGATTGCGTTCGGCTGTTTTTTCCGAAAGGATGTGTTTGACTTACGGGTGGCACCGATTGCTAATTATCTCCGATTTATAGGGGTAAAATTGTCCAAGAACGAACAAAACCAAAGAAATAGTTCTGCTTTTATTTGTAGGTATATTAGTACGTATATATAGCACAGCGCTCGTGCTTTGCTACGGCTTGATTTAAATCTTGTAAATTTCATTTTTCATATGTTTTGCAATGATCACATACATAAGCTAAATACTTTAATTCATTATGTATCCCAAATTAGACTTCCACCACGCTCGAACCCAACACCTTCTTGGCCACCGAGGAGCTCTAGATCAACCGATGCCTGCTATTATCTTCAACTAATGTCAACTCATGATTTACCGAAATTTAGCAGTTATACACAAAAGGTCAACATCTTTATCACTGTGCGCATCCTTGACTACTCCCCTTCCCCAACTTAACGCCATGGATGTTTCTCGCCTCCTTCCAACCTCATGCCCCAGCCTCCATGTCCTCTGCTCCCTGTCCCCTACGTCCTCGCACCCCATATTTGTACCTCCTCCCCAGATGGTGGCGCCGCGTCCCTTCTGCCGCCGACGCATCGGCCTCCCTTCCCATCGTCTACGCAGCCGACTCCCTTCTAGCCGATGACTCAGGCATGGACCCTCCGGCCGCTACCTTTGGCCGCCACAGAAAGTAGAGGTGTGAGGGCGTACTGAGAGAGAAGAGGATGATGATTACTTAAAACCAATTACCATCGGTATGAATCACGTCTGCTGAAGGCGATGTATTCATATGATGTAGGAGCAGGGGAAGGTCGGCCCGATGTGGAGAAGGGGATGTGGTGGACGTGCGCAATATGGAGCAGGGAATTGGTGGCCGCGCGCGATGTGGGGACGGGAGTGGACGAAGTGGAGGTAGGTGGCTTGCGGGGCCCCGCCTCCGGCCCACCCGCCTGTGCGTAGCAACGCGGAGGGATCGAGGAGCCCCTCTTTGCTCGGGAACGATGAGGTACGGCTATACCGAGCCCACGCCTTAGTTCCCTGTCTGGGTTGCAATCCTGGCCAACGGGCCGGCCCGGCACGACCCAGGCACGGCACCGCTTTCGCGGGCCTGGCACAGCCCGGCCCCTATCGGCCCGCCAAGGTCGCGTGCCGTGCCGGGCCGGCCCGCGTGCCCGGCTGTGCGGCCCCGGCGTCTGGCGGGCTGGCCCGCGGCACGTGTGGCCCGCCGGGCCGAAAACGGCCCATTTTGCTGTTTTACATGTTTTTCTTCGATTTGTGTCCGGAAAAATGCTAAAAAATGTCTAAAAATTGCAGAAAAATAGTGAAATGACACAAATTATCATATGGGATAAAAAGTGAGTTATTAATGTTGCCTCATTAAAAAACCTTACATCCCTAGTAAGGAAAAAGAGTACAACCCGCTCGAAAAGAAAAAGATACATCGACTAATTAGTTCCCTCCGTCTTACCTCTGGTGAGACAAAACATGCCTATGCAAGTGACCACTTCCACCTCCACGATGCAATGTGAACAAATGGCCGCATCTTTTGCACCTAGCTCTATTCACTTGTTTACCATCTACCTCACACACTTCTTCATTGAAGTGCTCCCAAATGCGGCTTATTCTTCTTGGTGGATGGGGTATTGGTGGATTTGCTCCAAAGTTCCACTGATTGAGATTTGGGTCAGCAGCCATGTGGTGTGAAGAATGAGAGTGGTGGTGTGAAGAATAAGAGTGGTGGTGTGGGAATGAATGAGAGGGTGGGTTGCTCTATTTAAAAGGAAAGAAGTGAGACCAAGGGGCATTGGGGCAAGGGCAATATGGAGACAAGTTTGTATGGGGATAAAAATTGGCCTTTATTATTAGCTGCCTCATCAAAACCTTCCATCCCTAGGAAGGGAAAAGAGTACAGCTGGCTGTAAAATGAAGAAAAAATTACAGAAGAGATTAAAAATTACAAAGAGATTAAAAAATCCTATATCAAGTTTCTTCTTGGTCTTCAGTCCACCGCATAGCTTCAAACAAGGCTATCAGTTCTGGGTTCTCGGTGGTGTGCTGGGCTCTTCGTCTGGCTAGTTCTCCATCTTTCACAGACATCAGTGTTTTCACCATCTCTGGGGTGAGACTAGTTCTTCTATCATCAATTATCCGTCCAGCTAGACTAAAAGAAGACTCTGATGAGACCGTTGAGACGGGCACCGATAGCACATCCCGTGCTAATATGGAAAGCACCGGATATGTTGACCTTTTATCCTGCCACCACTGTAGTATATCGAAGTCGTCGTCATCATCATCACTAGTAGCAACTACTGGACTGTTGAGATACTTTGCTAACTCCCCGCCGCCTTGAACCATGGGAGTTTGTGTGGAAGAGCTCGGCGTGGTCGTGGAAGTACCAAATATTTTTCCCCACACTTTTTTCTTACCCCTACCGGCTGTTGGTACCGCCGGAGGTCTGTGTAGCAATGCTGTGCCATACTTAACCTCATACTTACGATAAACTTCCTGCAGCTTATCCTTTATATCAAGTGAATATTGATCATAGCTAACATTTATGGTATAACTTAAGAGCGACAGAACACCACTAAACCCTTCCATTTTAGCCCTAGGATCCAAAATAAATGCGATAGCATAGAGCAAAGGTATAGTTTTCCAATATTTGAGAAATTTTTGTTTCATGTTATGGACAGCTACTAATAAAGTAGTATCATTTTCATACTCTTTCAGATGTTGGGAAATTTCTAAAATATGATGCACAATCATATGAGATGTAGGATAATAAACCCCAGATAAAGTAATAGTTGATTCATTAGATGTACCCAGAAACTTATAGATCGATTCAGCAACGTGCCAAGTATCATCACCAAGTAGATGATACCCGTCTTCTTGCAAAAAATGTGCATTAACAAATGCGGAAAATTGAGTCTTGTCACGTATAACTAACTGAAGCATCAGATATGTAGAGTTCCATCTAACTGGCATGTCTAGATGAAGACCATGGCATGGTACATTAATAACAGCACAATAATTTCTATAACTTCCAAGTCTAGTATTAGAAGCATTCAACCATGATATTCCCATACGCAATCTCTCAATGTGCGGTTCTAGATCATTTAAAGCACTTTTAGCAATAAGATTAATTATATGACAAGCACAACGTTGATGAAGCAGAATTTTGATGCATATACTTCAAATGTAGGAATGAGGGTATCCATCGCCGTAGTATTTGCAGAAGCATTATCCAAAGTTACTGCAAATATCTTATCGGCAAGACCGAACTCACTAAGAACTTTAAGTATAGCATGGGCAATGTTCTCACCATTATGTGATACATCAATTAACTCAAATCCTATTATCCTTTTATTTAATTCCCAGGATGAGCTAACATAATGAGCAACAACAGTAATATAATCTTGCTTAGCACGACCACTCCAAATATCAGAAATTATGGGGACTGAGAAAGTTGACGATCCTAATTCTTCTTTTACGGCGGCAAGACCTGCCTTAGCTAGCTTTTTCATGTCCCTAGTTGTAGTTTGTCTAGAGACCGGTGTAAAACTAGGAGTGTGAGCGGTTCTAATATATTCGACAAAACTAGGAGACTCGCCAAATCCTAATGGTAAATCATTCACGGCAATTAATGTTGCAAGAGCCTCTCTTTGACGAGTCGCATCATAGACAAATATACCTCGGGGAGTGCCGTCGGGGTTGAAGTTGATCCTGCTCTGGATCGCCGCAACTTGTCCATCTTGCTTGGCGTGGGTCGCCAAGTGCCTCCTCATGTGGCCGTGGCCTCCTCCCTTTTGCAGAGCAAATTTGCTCGAGCAACCCGGGTGCAAGCACCGAGCTCTCATCTTCGTCACACCATCGCCGTCAACATATTCTTCTTCCTCATAATGCTGCCAGATCTCCGAGGTTTTTTTCCGCCGCTTGCTACCAAAAGCGGTGGAATTTTGGCTAGCACTAGCACTACTAGATATATCGGGAGAATGTGTGTATGTTGGTGTTGGATGATCGGATTGAGTATATGGAAATTGCATGGTGTCGATGTTGTCGTTGCCACGGAAGGGAGAAGTATTGAAGTCGAGAGGAATCTCGACCCCCAACTCATTGGCATTGAAAGTAAACTGGTTGGGATTAGCCATTAGAGATGTGTTGGATGGTGTGGAGATTGAGAGGGGTGTGCTGCCCTTTTTATAGGAAAAATTTGATGAAATTCGGACCAAAATAGCCTTCCAAATGACCTAAAACCCTAAAAATACTCAAAAAAGGGACCAAAATGCCCCCAAACCCTAGCCCAAAGCCTCCCAACTGCCAAAAACGGCTACCCCGCTCCCCCCACTCCACCTGGGTCCCACCGAATTCAAAATTTTCGGCCCCCCCGCCCCCCCGCTCCCCCCTCGTGGCGGGCCGCCGGCGTGCCTGGCGTGCCGGCCCGCGTGCCGCTCGCGTGCCCGGCCAGGCGGGCCGTGCCGGGCCTGGCCCGCGTGCCCAGGGAGGTGGCCCCAGCACGGCACCCGCGTGCCGCGGGCCGGCACGGGCCCGTCAAGCCACGTGCCGTGCCGGGCTGGTGCCGGGCCAAATCAGCGTGCCACGGGTCGGCCCGCCCCAGGCACGGCCCGTTGGCCAGGATTGCTGGGTTGTAGTCCTCTATCCAGCGCGAAGGAAAAAATAACTAACCGGTATCTAACTTAACAATGGAAGAGGTGGATAAATAGGTAGTTTTGTGGAGGGTAAAATCGTCTAAAAAAAGCTGGATGACAGAAGCGTTCCATCCTTTATTATTAGGTACTAGCACCAATGCCGTGCGTTGCTACGGGTTGAATTTTATTGTGTTTGCACTCAATCGATAAGACGCTGCACCGAATAGGGTTCCTAGAGTGTTGGCTGACTTAACTGGGTCAGGGTTGGAAAACAAAACACCAAACTAACATCGACTTCAGTTACGCATCTCCGTCTCATAAACACTATAAAACACACTACCTCACCCAATTTAAAATAGAAAGTACCTGCCACAAAAGGATCAGTCCCAATATGTTCGTACCATGGTTGAGACGCCAGGGTTCATACACGGTGTATCTTAGAAAGAAATATTGATGACGAAGGAACTTCCACTCTTAGCACTCATCGGGCATCACGGGGGACTCTGCTCGCCCCCCTCTATCATGAGGTGCTCCTGTTGGTTTTTTACATGAGGGAGGGATATCCTTAATCATTGTCTCGCACCAAGATGTACATGTTGTGGCTATTTCTACCACGGCGGGTCAAACAATTAGGCATTAATCATTATACCAGTTTATATTTGGAGCATTTTGTTACAAATATATTTTCTGTCTCAATTTATTTGGAAGCATATTTCCACACACAATAGAAGGCATATCTCTTTAGATTTAATAGAATGTAAGAAATGTCGGTCAATTAATTTTTAGAACCAAGGAAAATAAGAAAAATCAATTGGTACTGTTGGTAGACACATCTACTACATTTTGCATCCAACAACTATTTTTCATTTCTTAGTGGACTATTTAACGATGACCCAACTGGTCCTATTACGTACCCCAATGAGAATCGTGAACCATTTCACTGGATGTATTTTAGTGCTCCTAGCTATACATTTATCTCTACATCTCTGTAGTTTGACCGGCATCCAATGAAATCCCTTTCTCTAAAAAATATATTTATCTTCTCTATTCTCTATACCAGCGACTTGGCTTACTACCTAGTCAGACCTAATGATCCACTTCCCTCTTCCAGGAAGCTGGCTGTACCAAATAGACGGAACAGTCCGTGCATCACCGAAGTCTAGGGAGCTGGTCTGAACCAGGCGAGGAGTGGCTGCTCGATGGCGCTCTGAATTTCTGTAAGATTTTCTTCGAGTATAGACACAAAAGGATGGTTGCAACGGCCTGACCTGGTCTGTAAGTTCGCCGCTGAATCTGCAATTTTGCATAATGTGGTCGGATACAAATGCGAGAAGAAACTCAATCTAATTTGATTCCACGAGTCGCGAAGGAAAGCGTTTGAAGTTTGAACCCAGGACTCCTGATTGTAACCGTCTCCTCGCGCCTTGTTTTTCTAGCTTTTGCACGTGTGGTGCTAACTTGTAAGTCACGTCTTACCAAGAGTCCAGGTTGTCACCGTTAACTCGGTGTATCAGTTGCCATATACTTGAATCGGTAAATAAATGGTAGCGTGGGCCGAGACCAGGTATGTGACAAACAAAGGCGTATTTGATGTTGGACCAAAGCGCATTGTGACGGACGAGGAGAGAAACCTTAGCTCTAATAATATTAGGTATGGATAGATTGATGTAAATTATTGGAAAGGATTATCTCTTAGTCGATTGAGAATTTCTAATTTCTCGGTCGGATAGCTCCAAACGTATATAGTACTCCCTCCGTCCCAATGTAACTGATTTGGGTTTGTCTAGATTCGTATATATCTAGGCTTAAAACATGTCAAGATACTTATGAATCTAGACAAATTGAAATCACTTAGTTTGGGACGGAGCGAGTACATGCATTTAACCCTTTGCGTGGTGAGTTTGTTAGTGATGATTTGGGTTGCGGACATCTCGCTCTCGCGTCTCTCGCCCCCCGAGGGCGCGGGACACCGCCAACCAACCTCGGCCGCCAACCACCCCCTCCACCTCTTCTCCCCCGTCGCCGCCGCCGGTGGCGGCGAACTGCCCTTCCCCGCGTCGGTGCGAGCGGGTCGGGGCCCGAGTTCTCTTCGGCGATGGTGCCCCTAGGGAGGCGATGGTCCGCGCGACAGCGGGTGTCGTTGTCTTGGGAACGGCAGTACATAAGAAGGTTAGATAGAGGTGCGGGGACTAGCAGGGAAGCTATTGACGGCGTCCGCAGGCGGGATTGGATACAAGCAAGCGTAGCGGGACGTAGGAAGTATCCAGGTTCGAAGCCCTCGTGGTGAGGTAAAACTCCTACTCCTGCCGATCTGACTATGAGCGATATACGAACTACAAGTGCTCCTCGAGCTGTATTCTCTAGATACTATCTTAAATGCACTGAGACCAACCCTTTCTACTGAGGCCTTTCCTCTCCTTATATAGGCAGAGAGGCAATGGTCTCACTGGCCAATCCGACTGGCGGGCCACATAGGTGGGTCCCAGCCAGCTGGTCATCTACAGTATCCGGTACAACCATGTGCCATCAGAGTACAAGCGGTATGGCTGTCGTGGGCACAGTGAACGCTGTGCGAGCCTGTCGTCAGCATCGGGCCACTGTTCCCACGTCATCCCCGTAAAGTCTTCGGTATGGCCGAGTAGTTGCTAGTCTTGTCGTCGTACAGGGCGTACCGTGCACTGCTCCACACGTCGCCCTGTCTCCTTGATTAGTTCCGGCTATGCTTCTATAGCCGGCTGCTCCTTGCCGCTCCGGCTACCTCATGGTAGCCGGCCCGACTTGCCCTGTCGGGCTGCTCCTCGCCGCTCCGGCTACCTCACGGTAGCCGGCCCAACTTGCCCTGTCCGACTGTCGTGTTTCTTGCCTGGTTGGGGTATCCGGAGGTCATCCCCCTGACACTAGCCCCCGTGCGCGTGTGAATTTCGCCCATGGGTGAAATGTGCGCATGCTCCCTCTTCGTTTTGAATTTCTGATCGGCTATGCCTGGCGGTTGCGCTACCCGTGACGTTAGTGCTGACGCCGGCCATGCGCACATGCGCCATCATTACTCTGTGGCGGGCGGTGTAACGTCCCTTCGCACGTCGCCTCGGGAAACTGTCGCGTGACGCTTCGGTTCTTGCTCCGGGATCTTCTGCGCACCCCGCGTCTACACACAGGATCTGGGGCGGCGGTTGGGGTGGGAAACGTCTCGATGGGTGCCGCGTGGTGCTACGGACGGTTGCCCTTCCGAGCCTTTAAAGGGGCGCCTGGGGAGGGCAGTTCCCCTCCTTCGCTTCCCCCGCTCCCAGTTGCCTTTCTCTTCTCCTCTACGCTCCTGCCTTCCGCGCCTCATCACCATTGCCGCTGTAGCCCGTCGCGCCGCCCGTTCGTCGTCGTTGGCGGTACGGGCCACCGCCACTCATCCGCCACCGCGCGCTCTAGCGAACCGGAGATGGCCGCTGAGCGTGGAGCGTGGTGTGGCTCCTCCGTCACGGAGGACCACATCCAAAATTACCGCGCCACCCGCGTCCTTCCGTCGGAGGAGGAAGTGGCGATGATGCTCGCGCCGGCGAGGGAGGAGTCGCCGGATCTAGCGGAGGGAGAACAGGTGATCTTCCTCTCGCACCTGGCGTGCGGGTTTGCGCTACCGGTGCACCCGTTCTTCCTCACCTTCCTCGCCTTCTTCGACCTCCGCCTCCACCATCTTGGCGCCAATGCAATCGGCACGCTGGCGCACTTCATCACGTTCTGCAAGAGCTACCTCGGGATCCAGCTAGATCTCGGGCTCTTCTGCCAGCTCTTCCGAGTCCGGCCGCAGGTGCAGTTTATGAAGGGGCCGCTGGTCGTCTGTGGTGGCGCCTCCATCTACTCCCGCACGCAGACCGGCTACCCAAAGTTCTGGCTGCACGACACGGTACGACTGTGGCAGCAGTCGTACTTCTACGTCAAGAACCTCACGGCCATCGATCGGATCAACCTTCCGGCGTTCCAGGACGTGGAGTCTAGCTGGCAACACTAGGACCTGAAGGTCTACGGCGAGAAGGAGGTGTCGGATGAGATGCTGAAGCGCATGCGCACCCTCGTCACTGCCGGACTAACCGGCATGGACATCACCTTCAGCTGGATGTCCCGGCTGATGATGCCGCTGTAGCAGCGAGCGCACAAGATGTGCTTTTACTCTGGCTGGCTGGATCCGACCCGGCTGTCTCGCCGCGACCCCCGCTACCACAATCTGAAGGAGTGGGTGTGGACGATTACCAAGGAGCGGCTGCCGGAAGGCTGGGCCTTCGGGCTGGTGCCCTATAGTCGAGACAACCGCGCGCCCCGAGTAAGTTCTTCCAGTCGAAATTTCTTTTGTATCTCTTGCCCTTCTTTTTGTTTATCCGACTGATCTCTTGTACTCGGCAGATCTTCCCTTGTTTCCTTCGTGAGGAGGGTGATGCTCCTCTTCAGACGTTCATGCCCGACTTGCCCGAGCCGCGCGCTCGGCGGTCTGGCGAGGAATCGGATGGGGATAGGGACACCTTCCCCAGTCGGAACGACGAGCCGGCCGCCGATCCCCACGCGGAGATCGACGAGGAGGAGGAGGCCGCGCCGGCCCCTGATCCGGCACGGCACCTCGCGACGGACGACGACTCCAGCCGGTTTGGCGCTGGCGGGAGCGGCTCCAGCCGCTCTAGTGCCAGTCGGCCTGCCGCGGAGGAGCCGGCTCCCAAGAGGAGCCGGACCGGCGCCCTTCCCCCGAGCCGCCTTGGACGGAAGAAAGGGCCGCCCCCGGTGGTACATGGGTATGTCTTTCTCCGGGTTCCTTTACCATCTTCTGTTTTCTTTCGTTTTCTGCCTTCTTGCCATTGGCTTATTTGCTTCTTTTTCCTTCTTCTTTTCTTCTGCCTTTTCAGCACGCTGGTCTCCTTTGGAGCCGTGAGCCCGGCTCGAGCGCCGACTAGATCGCCGCCGCCCGTGACGCCTACGTCGAACTCCGTCCCTCCTTCCTCCGAGGCACCCCCTCTCCCGCCGCCTCGAGCTAAACCGGCTGCCCCAGCCGAAACAGGGGGTCCCCAACCAACCACGGTGGTCCAGCCGGAAACGGTCGTGGCCACCTCGAAGGGCGGGGACGACTCTTTTGCGGGGACGTGGGGGGCGTCGACCGTCAAGGAGCTCGTGGTTGTCGGCGATGACAACTCCGACGACGAGCCGGGGGAGGAGTCCTTGGCCACCAATGCGGTGGTTGCAGCGAAGGAGTCCTTGTCCACGGCACCTCGCGACGGACGACGACTCCAGCCGGTTTGGCGCTGGCGGGAGCGGCTCCAGCCGCTCTAGTGCCAGTCGGCCTGCCGCGGAGGAGCCGGCTCCCAAGAGGAGCCGGACCGGCGCCCTTCCCCCGAGCCGCCTTGGACGGAAGAAAGGGCCGCCCCCGGTGGTACATGGGTATGTCTTTCTCCGGGTTCCTTTACCATCTTCTGTTTTCTTTCGTTTTCTGCCTTCTTGCCATTGGCTTATTTGCTTCTTTTTCGTTCTTCTTTTCTTCTGTCTTTTCAGCACGCTGGTCTCCTTTGGAGCCGTGAGCCCGGCTCGAGCGCCGACTAGATCGCCGCCGCCCGTGACGCCTACGTCGAACTCCATCCCTCCTTCCTCCGAGGCACCCCCTCTCCCGCCGCCTCGAGCTAAACCGGCTGCCCCAGCCGAAACAGGGGGTCCCCAACCAACCACGGTGGTCCAGCCGGAAACGGTCGTGGCCACCTCGAAGGGCGGGGACGACTCTTTTGCGGGGACGTGGGGGGCGTCGACCGTCAAGGAGCTCGTGGTTGTCGGCGATGACAACTCCGACGACGAGCCGGGGGAGGAGTCCTTGGCCACCAATGCGGTGGTTGTAGCGAAGGAGTCCTTGGCCACCAATGTCGTGGACGAGACGCCTCCTCCGCTGCCTCGCTGACGGATCTCGTCGCCACCCTCGAACTAGTGGTGAAGGAGATCCGGATGCTCGAGGCCACAACCGGCGGGAACCGGTCCTTGGAGCAGAAGCTTGCTACTGCCAACGGAACCACCCGGAGTAAGTGTTCTTCGTCCGGAATCATTCACCATCTCTCTCTCTTTTTTTACGATAGCCGGTTTTGCTGCAGCTATCCTTGTGTGTGCTCAGAGCGAGATCAATCGCTTGAAGAAGGCGAACGACCGGCTGAGCAAGTCCAACTCCCTGTTGCGGCTACAGAACAAGGATGGGCATGCAAAGGTAGACGGTCTGGAGGCCACCGTCAAGGAGCGTGACGCCTCGCTTGCCAGCCGGATCGACGCCTTCAACCTTCTCGAGGCCCAGAACAAGGACCAAGAGAAGGAAATCAAGCGGCTGTCGACGAAGGAGAAGGCCCTGGTGGAAGAGCTGATGCAAGTTGGTCATACGGCTAAGGGTAAGTTCCCCTTTTCCATCTTCTTTGTATTTCCGGATCCGGTAGACAGATCTAACTATCTTTTCTCTGACAGTGTTTTAGCCCGGCATAGACCTGCTGGCGTACAACCAGCTGCAGGAGAACTGGCCTGGAGCGCAGCCGACGGCCCAGGAGCTCATCGTTCTTCTTGGCAAGGAAGCTGCCAAGCTCCGCCAAGCGGCATAGGCCGTCTTCTTGTTTCTGTGGCCGGACGCTCTAGTCCTGGAGATGATGGCGCAGCCGGCCGCGAAGGTGGGAGAGGTACCCGCTGCCATGGACCGGCTACAAGACTTGGTGGCGCGAGCCGGAGGGGAGATGGCTCTGGCCCTCATGCTCTCGTGGTACAAGGATGCCTGCGTCGAGAAGATCGACGGAGGCACTCTTGATAGGCTTTCCAAGACCTAGTTTATAGAATGATCCCTTGCACATTGAGCAAGAACTTATCTGATCAATTGGATTCTTTATTTATTATAGAATATAATATTGAAGGTCAAAAGACGGCATCAACTTTTACAAATCACCAAGAAGAGTTGACTTGGGGGAGTCTCTTTGTCAGCTTCTTGTTTGAGAAAAAGAGTAGTGACTCGCTTGATTGAGATTTATAGGAAAAAGAGTTGCGAACGAAATCCTACTCAAGACCTTTCTTGTTCCTTGCTCCCATGGATCGATACTAGTTCCGCGTCGGCGCCGACCTTGCCGCCATCCGCTAGGCCCATCCGGAGCTCCGGGGCTCCGCCATCAAGATCGCCGATTACATGGATCCCGACGAGGTGCTCACCGACTCGGAGTCCGTCGGCACTCCGAATGCGGAAGCTTCGACGCGGCCGGCTAGGGACACCGGAGCTAGGTCGACTGCCGCGCCTCCTCCTCCGCCCGAGGCTGCTGCCAGCCAAGGCGCTCCACACGGCAAGGGCCCTGCCGTTTAGCTATCGCCCCGGGATGGCGGGTGTACTTGTTTATCTTGTCTTGTTTTGAAACTTGTCTATCTGTACCGGCTGCCTCTGGCGCCGGGTAAACTCATGGGAGCTTCGTCTCCTTTTCTTTTTAATGCTAGTCTGACTTGTCCTGGATTGCTTTTAACTTGTGTTGCTTTTATGTTCTTTCAATATTTTGCCGGCTGACTTCGCTCGGCTGAATGCCTTTAGCCGGGGGAGCTGCGATTCCAGTGGGTGCGCGTCAGCGCACCCACTAGGTGTAGCCCTCGAGATTCAGAGTAGCTAGCATAGCCAGGTACTTCGGATCTTCTTTCTTTCCTCAAGTCGTCTAACTTCATCCGACTAGACGCATCTTAGTCGGTTTCTTCCGTTGGCTGAACACCTGCAGCTGGGGGAACTAACATTCCAGTGGGAGCGCGCGAGCGCACCCACTGGGTGTAGCCCCCGAGATTCGGAGTAGCTGGGTTAGCCAGGTACTTCGAATCTTCTTCGTCTTCTCTTGCTCCTGCCCTTATCCTCACCTAGGCTCCAAATACCCGGCTAAATGCCCTTAGCCGGTCGGGAAACTACAAGATTCCACTGGGGGCGCGCAAGCGCACCCAGTGGGTGTAGCCCCCGAGATTCGGAGCGCTTGATGAAGGCAAGGACTTCGAATCTTCTTCTCTTTTTGTCCCGAATTCCGACTCGGAGTAGTCGCACAAAAATATACATACACGTACATTCTCACTCGTTAATAGGTTAGTCTGCTAAACTATAACCGGGAGGCGGATTTGTTTTTTGAAAACTAGCTTGCGCCTTTCTGGACACTTAGTCGCTTTCCCGTGTGCTCTGCTGTTTTCACTGCGTCCTTGCCGGGCAGTCAGGTTGCCGTCTACAGCCGGAATCGAAGGGAGCTGACAGTACATCGCACACGGTACTAACGGCTTAGCAACCAGATTGTCTTAAGCTAGATGCGAGACCGGGACGCCCGATCTATCGCGTCTCCTCTCCGTTTTTCATGTGGGATGCCTCGGGCTTTTGCTCTTGCTAGCTGGATAGCCGTGTTGCGGTCTATAGCTGAGACGAAGAGTGGGCCTCTGACATCATCGCACACTACTCAGCCGGTTTGTTGACTTAGCAGGTCGGGCCAGCTGGCAAGCCCCCGGGTAGGGGTTGCCGGAGCCGGAAAATCTGAACTGGAAACCAGATGTATACACATTTCTAGTAAGGAGCCCCCGAGCATCTCGTAGGGGTCCGCATTTTCATTCATAGGGTTTGTGGGATACATACACTATTGGGTGACTAGGTGTAAAATGGGTGTAGCAGGGCCGCGTTCCAGGGACGCTCGGTCTCCTCGTCTGATTTGTCCATCTTGTTCTTCTGCGGCTGATGCATGTCGATGAGGTAGTAGGAGTCGTTAGGCAGCGCCCGGCCGACGATGAAGGGGCCCTCCCAGGGTGGCGACAGCTTATGCATGCCCTTCGTGTCCTGCACCAGCCGGAGAACCAGGTCGCCTTCGTGGAACGCGACAGGGCGGATCCGGCCTGAATGGTAGCGGCGTAGTCGTTGCTGGTACAGGGCCTGTCTGGACAATGCCAGTTTGCAGGCCTCCTCGAGGAGATCCACACCATCTTCCCGTGCCTCCTGGTTGGCCTTTTCATCGTAGAGGAGCTTGCGCGGAGAGTCGAACTCGATATCCGCGGAGAGGACAGCTTCCGATCCGTAGACCAAGAAGAACGGGGTGTAGCCGGTTGATCTATTTGGCGTGGTGCGGAGGCTCCATAGCACAGCTGGAAGCTCCTCGATCCAGCATCCGGGCGACCGCTCCAAAGGCTCGATGAGGCGTGGCTTGATGCCGGCTAGCACTAAGCCATTTGCCCTTTCGACTTGCCTGTTGGACTGTGGGTGCGCGACGAAAGAGAGGTCCAGCCGGATGCCCTTGTTGCTGCAGAATCGGGCAAAGGCCCCCTTGGTGAAGTTCGTGTCGTTGTCAGTGATAATGCTGTTGGGGTAGCCGAACCGGTTGATGACGTCGGCGGAGAAGGTGACGACTATCGCCCCGTCTAGCTTCCGGATGGGCTTGGCCTCAATCCACTTTGTAAATTTTTCCACCGCCACCAGCAAATGGGTCATGCCTGCGCGTGCCCGCTTGAAGGGACTAGCCATGTCGAGGCCCCAAACAGCGAAGGGCTAGGTGATCGGTATGGTCTTGAGGACCGAAGTCGGCATATGCCTGAGCTGCCCGAAGCGCTGGCACCCGTTGCACGTGCGGACTAGCTGTTCGGCGTCCTCGAGGGTGGTGGGCCAATAGAAGCCATGGCTAAACGCCTTGGCGACTATCGCCCTTGACGAAGCGTGGTGCCCGCACTCGCCCTGGTGGATGTCCTTGGGTAGCCGGTAGCCTGTGTCCACATCGACACACCTTTGGAAAATGCCGGATACGCTACGCTTGTACAGTTCTTTGTTGATGATGGTGTACGTGCGCGCGCGGCACCGGATTTGCCTGGCCTCCACCTCGTGATCTGGAAGCTCCCCGTTGGCGATGTAGTTCATGAAGGGTTGTTCCCAGGATGGTATTTCCCGGATGACGAGGATGCCCCGCTCTCTGGTTGATGGTTGGGGGGTCGTCCGGATGAGGTACTCTGGGTGGCAGCCCCCGAGCCACTTGACGAGTCGGCAGCCCCCGGGTCTTGCAAGCCAGAGGGCATAGACTTGCCAGAGCCAGCACGGGACTTCTTTTTTGGAGGTTCTGTCGGCTCTGCATCTCCCGCCCCGTCAACCGGAGTGCTCCCTGCCCATATGATGGAATCCGACTTGGGGGACGTGTTGATGGAGGGCTTGCGCAGGTGCTCCAGGGAGACCCCAGGTGGGATCGCCTGCCTAGTGGATCTGATTCGTGCGAGCGAATCGGCTGCCTCATTGTTGGCGCGAGGGACGTGATGAAATTCACATCCGTCGAAAGAGGCGCTGAGCTTCTGTATGTGGAACTGGTAGAGGGCCATATTTGCATCGCGAGCGTCCCATTCTGCGGATACTTGCTGCACCACCAGATCCGAATCGCCGAAGCAAAGGATCTGGTTGACACCAATCTCTTTGGCTAGCCAGAGGCCGTGCGCTAGTGCCTCGTATTCGGCTACATTGTTGGATGCCTTGAAGTGGATCTATAGGACATACTCCAACCAGCCTCCTTTGGGCGAGGTGAGCACGATGCCGACTCCCAAGCCCCCGAGCATCTTCGACCCGTCAAAGTGCATCTTCCAGTGGTCCGAATCTGGAATCGGTGGGAGGTATTGGGTCTCGACCTAGTCGACGAGAAAGTCCGCCAGCGCCTGTGACTTGATCGTGAGCCCGGGCTCATACTGGATGGAGTAGGCGGCGAGCTCGATGGCCCACTTGGCGACTCGGCCGGTGGTGTCTTTGTTGCCGATGATTTCCGAAAGGGGTGCGGTGCACACGACCTTAATCGGATGCTCCTGGAAATAGTTTGTGAGCTTCTTGCATGCTAGGTACACACCGTGGCACATCTTCTAGTAGTGGGGGTAGTTCTGCTTGGAGAGGGAGAGAACCTCGCTGAGGTAGTAGGCGGGCCTTTGAACCGGCTGAGCCTTGCCTTCCTCAGGGCGCTCCACCACCAGGACCACACTGACGACCCGACTGATGGCTGCTATATAGAGCAACATCGGCTCCTTGCTAGCCGGCGTGGCTAGAATCGGCGCTGTGGGTAGCATGCGCTTGAGGTCGTGAAAGGCGGCGTCGGCTTGCAAGGTCCAGGAGAACTTGTCCATCTTCTTCATCAGCTGGTACAAGGGGAGTGCCTTCTCTCCCAACCGGCTGATGAACTGGCTGAGGGAGGCCAGGCATCCGGTGAACTTCTAGACTCCGAGCAGGGTCCTAGGCGGCTGCATCCTTTCAATGGACGCGATCTTTTCTGGATTCGCCTCGATCCCTCGTTGCGATACGAGGAAACCAAGTAACTGGCCGTATGGGACTCCGAAGACGCATTTCTACGGGTTCAGCTTCATCTGGTACTGCCGAAGATTGCCAAATGTCTCTCCCAGATCTTCAAGGAGGGTGTGCTTCTCCTTGGTCTTGATGACCACATCGTCCACATAGGCGTGCACGTTTCGGCCTATCTGCGAGTGCAAGCACTTCTGCATGCAGCGCTGATAGGTAGTGCCTGCATTCTTCAGACCGAAAGGCATGGTTACATAGCACAAAGCCCCGTAGGGGGTGATAAATGATGTCTTAATCTGATCAGCCGGGTTTAACCGGATCTGATTGTAACCGGAATAACAATCTAGAAAAGACAAAAAATCGTAGCCGGCCATGGAATCGATGACTTGATCGATACGGGGCAATGCGAATGGATCTTTCGGGCATGCCTTGTTCAGGCTGGTGTAGTCGATACACATGTGCCTTTGTCTTGTTCTTCTTCAACACCAGGACTGGGTTCGCCAGCCAGTCCAGGTGGTACACTTCCATGATGAACTCGGCTGCAAGGAGCCGGGTGATCTCGTTACCAATAATCTTCCTCTTCTCCTCTGTGAACCGGCGCAGAGGTTGCTTGACCGGCTTGGCATCCGGTCGCACATGGAGTGAGTGCTCAGCGAACTCCGTCGGTACAGCTGGCATGTCCATGGGCGACCATGCAAAGATGTCCCGATTCCCACGGAGGAAGTTGACGAGCGCGGCTTCCTATTTGCTGTCCAAGTTGGCACCGATGGTGACGAACTTGGTCGGGTCGGAGGGGTCGAGCAAGATCCTCTTCGTCTCCTTTGCCGGCTGGAAAGCTCCTTCTCCAACCGGCTTACTGCTAGCCGGTATGTCTTGCTAGGCCATGGCCACGTTGCGCATGATCACGCGCTTTTTGTCGGCTATGATGGGGGCCTCTGCCAGTTTGGAACCGGCTGAGGCGCACTCTATTGACCACATGAAGCAGCCGGCGACGGTGATCATGCCGTTGGGTCCCGACATCTTCGTCTTGAGGTATGTGTAGTGGGGGACGGCCATGAATTTGGCGAGGGCGGGGTGCCCGAGGAGAGCGTGGTAGGAGCTCATCAGGTTTACCACCTCGAACCAGATCGGTTTGCGGCGGAAGTTCTCCTCTGTCCCGAAGATGACGTCCAGCTGGATTTTACCCAGCGGGGCACAAGCCAGTCCTGGCAGTACGTCATGGAACGTTGTGGTGGTCGGGCGCAGGTTGCATTCGCGAATGCCCAGCTTCTCCAGCGAAGACCGGTAGAGGAGGTTGAGGTTACTGCCTCCGTCGACGAGGACGCGAGAGAAACAGCAGGTGCGCTCGTTGGAGATGATGAGGGGATCGAGTACCATGGCGTAGCCCCCGGGAGTCGGCAGCTGCTCCGGCTGGTCTTCTCGGCTCCATGTGATGGGGGTTTCCGACCAGTTCAGGTACTGGGGGACCAGAGAGATGATTTTGTAGTTGAACCAGGGATTTGAACTATCATGACATGCTTCAAGTTGGTTGGGTGAATCTTACTAGTGCATGCAAATTCTTCGATGGCAAATGAGTGCGATGCTCTAGAATCAAACAACACTCTTGCTAAAACTGAGTTGACAGAAAACATACTCATCACTACATCTGGTGCTTCTTAGGCTTCTTCGGTGTTCATGTGGAAGAGACAGCCGTTGCGGTTGTGAGGGTTCCCTGGGGCGACTCTTCTTCCTAGTTGAACACGACGCTGCTGTTGAGTTGGGGCATTCACATTGGCAGTGGCGGCAATCTTCTTGGGACACTCATTGGAATAGTGACCCTTCACTCCATAGTCGAAACAAGTAATCTGGGACTTGTCTTTTGCTGCCATGGGCACAACATTGCTTCTAGTTCTGGGTGCAGTGTTGTTGTTGTTGTTGTTGCTCTTGGGAGGTGCACGGTTGAAATTGCTGGTGTTGCCGGGGTTGTTGTGGTTTCCTCTGGACTTCACATTTCCTCTGCTACGGTTGGGGTAGCTTGGGCGAGACATTGGGGGTCGGTTGATCCTTGGTGCATATCCTGCAGACGGGTTGGGACGGTACTTCTGGTGGCTGTTGGATCCACCTTGGTGCATCATACGACGTTTGCGGTTGTCGTTGGCTTGGTTAATCTTCCCATCCATCTGAATGGCAAAGTCGACTAGCTCCTCGAGATCCTTGAAACGGATATTGACGAGAACCGTCTGCATCTCATCATGTAGTCCGTTCAGGAATCTCTCCTTCTTCTTGGCCCCCGTGTTGATCTCATCAGGTGCATACCTAGCAAGGGAGAAGAATCTGTCACGATACTCCACTACAATCATTCTGCCTTGTTTCAACTCTCTGAATTCATCCCTCATTCTGGTGACTAGACCCCACGGCACGTGGGTGCGACTGAACTTGATTTTGAAGGCTTCCCATGTCATCACTTGACCATGGTTCATTGTGCGGGTGCTGTTCCACCATGCTCTTGCATCTCCTGCCAAGTAGTGGGTGGCAAAAAGAACTTTCTCGTTGTCATCAACTCTGGATACTTCTAAATTGTTCTCCATTGTCTACAATTAGTCATCAACATCTAGTGGGTTCTCCGAAGTGCTAAAGATTGGGGGATTGGTATTCTGGAAGTTCTTCAGTTTGGATCCTTGATGATCCTGATTTCCATGGCCTTGGTTGTTTTGAGCCATCTAGGCGATCTTCTGCAATGTTGCTAGATTAGCTTTGCGCTCTGCCCTGCTTGCTTCATGCTCGACAACTAGCATTTGCATAATCTGCAGCATCGCGTCCTGCGATGACCTGCTCGCTCCTTGGTTTCCACGAGTCATCTGAAGATTGAGATAGATAAAGGGGTAAGAGGGAAAGTTCTATGGTTTTCATTCAGATAGATAAAGGGGTAAGAGGGAAGATTGAGATAGAGAAAGGTTTCAAAGCTAAAACTTTGAGTTTGACTCAGGTTTTGCAAACTAACTTATTTTCATTCATTCCAAACAAGCACACGATACAAACACACACACACCACAACATGAAAGGAAAATAGATGGTTTTAAGAACCATTCTGTAAGCTACGATACAATGGGACCGGTACTCATCACTCCTACGATAGTGCTCTAGTGCATCTACTCATCATCGATGAAGTCAGAGTCATCATCGTCGGTGTAGAAGTCCATGACATCCTCCTCCAGAAAGTCGTCATCATTGCTAAGGTAGGAGTCAATATCCCCTTGGATATCTTCACCTTCCTCTTCTTCTTCCTTTACGACAAGCTGAGCTTCTTGCTCCTTGATGGTCTTCTCGAGGTCGGCCATCTTCTTGCAAAGACGGTCGATGGTGCGATCCTTCTTTGCATGCTGGCGGCGAAGAGACTGACGATCCTTGACGAGCAGTGAGAAAGTCTGGGTCTTCTAGGCGGCAATGTCAAGGTTATGGTTGGCAAACTCTCTAGCATTGTCCAATTCCTTCTGTCTATCGTACAACAGGAAGTCGAGGTTCTCCACTTGATGCTTCAACTCCGGGTGACTTGGCATCTCCATGGGCATTCCCATAAAGTCACGACTTGCATAGTGAGCAAAGCGGGTTCCTTTGATTTGGTTGACACTAAGGGCACACAGACGTGCGAGAGCTTCATGCATTACCCTGGCTAATCCATCTAGCTAGTTGTTCACTCTCACGGAGAACTGGATCCTCCCGGACGTTGGTGCTTCGATCTTGCCTCGAAGATTAGCGGTGACTAGCCATTGTAAGTCTCCTCCTGGAGGTCTAGGAAGTTGTCCCAAAAACTCCGGATGCGGGTGTCCCAAGTACTCCGATAGTGCATCAAGATCCCTCTCAAAGATCAGCTGGCGTCCGTTGCCCAACTAGTAGAACTTGTTGAACTGAGTCTGCATCTATAAGAATCGAGGATGGGAAAGTTAGTGAAGTGATCAAGTGTGTCAAATTTTATGTAGTAATGTAAGAACTGGAGGAAAATGAATTTTTTTGAGAGAAAGAATTCCCGAGGGTAAGAGAGGAAATAGTTTTCATAAATAATCACTTTGGTTTTTGAAGCTAAGTTTTTTGTTCGGACGTCCATTCTAAGTAGGGTCTCCTATGGTCAGGATGGCTCTGATACCAACTTGTCAACACCCAGATTTTTAATCCCTGATGCCTATTATGCCATACATCGCAATCCTAGGATTACCATTTTTGCGAGACATAACAGATTGGATATCACAACACATCATCCATTACAAACCATAATAAGGTCTTACACAAATAAAGTATCTCATGATCCAGTCTTAATACAACAAGCAGCAGAATAAATAATAAGCGTAGTGGTGGGGTCCATCTTCAGAGTCATAGGCAATGCTGACGATGGAAGATAGTCCTAGTTATCATAGCCGCCCTGCTGTCCTTCATCTTGGTAGTCTCCTTCATAGTCTGGCCATAGGAATAGCCAGGGACAAAAGCCATGAGTAGTCCTTAAGTACTCGCAAACTATCACTAACAAGTAAGGTAGTTCTAGTAGGATTGCTAACTCTGAGTTCATTTGTAAAGTTAATTTTGAAACCTAAGCTGAGTTCAGAAACAAAGAAAGATAAAAGAAGTTTGAAAACACTTAAGTGGGAACTTAACTGTCATAGTCACAACTCTGTTGTGCTCAAGTCATGTCACAATTCATTTCATAAATTGTTTTGAAAACATCTGACAACGGAACAGTATGGCCACTCCAACTGTCCATAACCGCGGACGCGGCTATTCAAATAGTTTGACACTATGCAGAGGTGGTACACTTTCACCACAAGATTCGATACATCTGTCAGGGATAACCCTGAATCATCATACTTAGTATGCAGGTAATCAAACATAACCTTTCCTTTACACACTCTAGTATAAGCACCTCTCCTATGAGCATGGCCTCCCAACCATGACCATCTGTCATCTTGGGCACTGCATAGGTGGACTGTTGGGGATATACTTTCCGGGTATCCTCACAGTTCCTCACTGACCAGGGTGGCCCACTTCAGGTTAGAGCTTTGCTTCACGGGCGGCCCAGTTAGAGGGAGAAGACGGAGTCCAATCCGGCTACGGGAAGGCCCAGAAGACCTACCGACTTAGGCCCATAATGTTACTTGTAGTTCAAGATGTACTCTGTAACCAACTCTTAGTCGTAGCCAGATTGATCTCTCCTGTAAACCCTAGGTCGGATATCTATATAAGCCGTCCTAGGGAGAGCCTTTAGGGCATAACCTCAATAGTCTACAATCTCAACTCGCACATGCGATACCCTTGTAACCCATATTCCCGCTCTGCCGTATTACTAGATTGCTAGCAGGAGTAGGATCCGTCCAAAGCCGGCAGATTCGAACCTGGGTAAACTTGTGTGCTCACCGTCTCAGAATACCGTACGTCTCACCCCCCTCTCTTCCGCACGCCTCGAGGACCCCCTCATGGCGTACTTGTCATCAATCCAACGACAGTTGGCACCCACCGTGGGGCAAGTGAGCTTCGGATCTGCGTTCCGAGCGGAATCTGCAAGAATCAGAATCGGCGAGACCATCGCCGTTGGTCACATCCTCTACGCCAGCGACGTCCCTCTCATCGTTCTCGACGAGACTTGGATTTCGGATAGGGAGGCCGTGATTGCCTATACAATCATGTCTTTTGGCAAGATCGATGTTTACATCGGTTTCGCTGAACCTGCCCAACCCACCCCAGCGGTGATGATAGAGGCAGAAGAATCTTCCGGGTCCCCTTTGTCCGCAGAGGCGGCAGAGTTCCGGATCTCAGAAAACCCTAATCCCACCCATCCCGCACCAGTTGCGGAGATAGTGGAGAAATCTGAGCCTGAAGAAGACCTCAGGGTCCAAGTAGAATTTGGAGTGGATCTCCCTGAAGAAGCTGGACCCCAGATCGACCCACCCGTGGAAGTAGAAATCCAGGAGGGGCATATCAACGACACTGATTCCGGCTCAGACAGGCCTTTCCTCAGGTACACACTAAGACGTATGATACTGCAAGGCGCTAGCGCAGATGCAATCCTCGAAACCATTAAAAGTTTTGATATGGCTGATCGCGAAAGCCGCAGGTACCTCAGGAAGCACGCATCGCACTTCGTCGGATATGTTGGATCCGGATCCGGCTCTGCCGATGCTGGAGAAAACACCGACTCGGTGCTGGAGGCAATTGGAACAAACGCCGACGTTCCCGCATCATCGGATGAATCTATGACGTCGGCAGATTTACGAAAGTTCTCCTCGGAATATGAAGAGGAGTACAACTCCAAAGGTGCAGAAGAAGGAGAAGCCATGGATGAAGGATCCGGGGAACACTCTCCCAAAGCGCAGGATGACATGGACGTCAGAGATAATCCCGAGGTCCAGATGTCCGAAAGTACCGATCAGAGCTTGACTCCGGGAAACGGACCCAAAGCCGTCTTTGCTGCCGGCGCTCCCAAGAAGGCAACGAAGCAGAACAAGACCCCGGCAAAAGACCCCCTCATAGAGGAGGTAATCGCCGAGGAATACAAAGAAGACTCGGATGGAGCACTTATCCCAGACGAGCCGAAAAAAGAAGCATCGGTGGATGGGCACGTGATCACTGAAGGTGCGCGTAAACTCATCGATGCCGCATTAACCACACCTATCCCTACAGCTGCAGAACTTACTGCAGATGAGCTGGACGAAAGGGCCCAGGCCCTAGAAGCGCGTCGTCAATGAAGCCAAAAACATCGAGGTAGAGAAGAAGCGCATGTCAAACAAGGAGTACATGTCTCGTCTACATCAGAAGACACGGAAGCGTCACATAGATGTCAACCAATTCCCATGTGTCCGTGCCGTCCTTTTTGGAGATGAGATGGGGAAGCCACTGAAGGATAGCAACGGAGATTGGGTTTACCCAACACCAATGCAAAATACCATGGCAGCTCGCGAAATTCTATCGGCTAATCCAGGACCAGAGGAGATATGTTTGGGTATCAAGCTACTCAATAAGGGACTGGAGCAGCAAAAGGTCGCCCTGTCTGGAAGTCAAAAGCTGGTCTCGGATTCCAACCAATGTTGCACAGATCCGGCATGGGCTGACGTAAGATCCCACTATGTTTGGGCGCAGTATCGTTACCCCGAACGTAGGGAAGACAATTATTCAAGAACCGGATCGTCCGGGCAGCACCGTAGAGCTACACATAACTGGAGCAACATCGCTCCAGTGGCCGAGAAAGACGCGATCGCTGCACTGAACCCGAGGAATCCTCCCCGAAAGGGAGAAGATAAAGAGAAACGTCGGGAGGAGGATTGTTAGAGAATGCCACCTCCTAGACATGAAAACCGTCCGGCTGAGCCTCACCACGGTGGGAACGACGGACGAAGGAACGACGGAAACCATGCTGGCACAAGCCGGCAGGGGGCTCGTCATAGCCAAGAACCTCCCCGGAACCGGAATAATGACGCTCCGGATGGAGGCTGGCGATCAGCCGGAAACAACCCAGCTACACCACCCTCTCCACAGCACAGTTATCACAACATCCCCCAAGGAGGTCAGGGAGGACGACATGGTGGAGGAGGTGGTGGCAGAAGCCGAAGTCTGGCTCCAAGGCACCGCAGCCACAGCCGACATTCGGGACGATCCCTATCCCCAAACGACGCAAGGCACATGATCAACTCCAATATAGAGGCTCGGCGCTACGAAAACGATGACGTATATGTGGGCCCAAAATGCTTCGGACCATGCATCAGAGAGCTACAAAGTTCTCGGAAGGATTCGCTATCTCAAGACATATCCAAGCCTACGATGGCATTGCTCGGCCAGACACCGGGTTACAGGATTTCTTCCAAGCTTGCTGCATCACCAAAGGCGGAAACAGCCTGGTCGCAACCCGATATCTCCCACTCATGTTGCGGAAGACGGCACGATCATGGCTCAATGAACTTCCGGGGAACACCATCCACAACTGGTATGATTTACAAAGTGCGTTCTTTCGGAATTTCGAAGGCACATATCGGAGGCCCTGTACGGTTGGAGACCTACAACGTTGCACCCAGAAAGCCGGAGAAACTTGCCGGGATTACCTCGGACGATGGATTGACACCAAGAACTCCTGCGAAGGAGTAAATGATCAATCTGCGATTGAAGATTTCATCGCAGGTCTCCCAATTGGTTTACTGTGCCATCGCTTGAAGTGTGACAAGGTTACTAATCTAGGAGAGATGATA
The DNA here is from genome assembly GCA_910589775.1 of Avena eriantha. Classification (NCBI taxonomy): domain Eukaryota; kingdom Viridiplantae; phylum Streptophyta; class Magnoliopsida; order Poales; family Poaceae; genus Avena; species Avena eriantha. The sequence goes on along the minus strand of OU342741.1, from coordinate 128,139,107 downwards.
GAAACAGCAAGGAAGTATGCAGATGCTGACGACGATGCAAAGGGATTACTCAATGTCCTGGCTGTGCCTCAGTCGGCAAAACAACTAAAGCAACAAGCTCAGCAGCGCAAAAATACCTCGGAAGAAAAACCCAACGCGGAGACTGCAGTAGTCACTACTGTTTCCATGTCTGGAGGACGAGGAGGACGTGGCGGAGCCCGCGGGCGTGGCCGTGGGACATCAAGGGTCCAAGGTAGAGGAGAGCAACAACCAGGCAAAACCTACACTTGGGCCGACATCGCCAATAACCCATGTGTGCATCACTTGGACGCCAATGGGGGATCGTCCCACACCAACGCTGAGTGTCGTTTTAACGATGACATCAAGAGAGATGATACCGCGGGCTACAAAGCTAAGCGGAAGAAGGGAAAGAAAAATCCTGAAAAGGACAAAGAGACCAAGGAAGATTTCGACATGGAGGAAGCCGATGCTTCAAATCCCAAGTCGGAAGGGAAGAAAACTTTTCCCACCAAGAAGGACACTTACGTCACCTTCCTCGGATCTCAACCAGCAAAGGTCAAGCAAGCAGTTCTCCACGAGCTCAACGCAATAGTTCCGGCTGTCCCTCAGTATTTGGACTGGTCGGAAGTGGCAATAACGTTTGACCGCGCTGATCAACCGCCTAAGCTACATAGGCGAGGAAAGTACGCCTTAATCGTCAATCCACTTATTGACGGTTATGGTTTCTCCAAGACCCTCATGGACGGTGGTAGCAGCATCAATATTCTCTACGTCGAAACGCTACGCCGGATGAAGATCTCGGAAACACAGCTGAACCATAGCTCTGTGATCTTTCACGGAGTTGTCCCAGGAAGGCAAGCTAATTCCCTGGGAGAGATCACTTTGGATGTTACTTTTGGAACACCAAAGAATTATCGGACGGAGGCACTTTCCTTCGAAGTGGTCCCGTTCAAGAGCGCATACCACGCTATATTCGGACGTCCGGCTTACTGGGCTTTTATGGCTCGTCCGTGTTACATTTACAATATGAGGAAAATTCCAGGTCCCAACGGCGTGATCATCATCAAGGGAGACCCGAAGAAGGCGCGAGAGTGCGAGGATGGAAATGCCGCCTTTGCCGAAGCCGTGCTGCACGTCCAGGAGTACCAGGAGATCAAGAAGAGCATAGATCCATCCGAGATGCCCGCGACGAAGAAGGAGGTGACAAAGCCAAATCCAGAGTTCAAGGCATCAGAAGAGACGAAGCAGACGCCATTGAAGGATGATGACCCCTCCAAGGTGACCCAGATAGGCATAGGCCTAAGTAGCGCATAGGAAAGCGCGCTCGTCAAGTTCCTCCATGCAAATCAAGATATCTTTGCATGGCAGCCATCTGACATGACCGGATTACCTAGGGAACTTGCCGAGCACTCTCTAAATGTAAACCCAAACGCTAAACCCGTCAAACAGTCCTTACGACGGTTTGGTGATTAAAAGCGTAAGGCAATAGCTAAGGAACTAGCGCGGCTTGAATTAGCCGGATTCATAGAAGAGGTCATCCATACTGATTGGTCGGCCAACCCTGTAATGGTCCCTAAAAAGGACACCACTGATTTAAGGATGTGTGTTGATTATACTGCCTTGAACAAGGCTTGTCCAAAAGATCCGTTCACTCTGCCTAGAATTGATCAAGTTATCGATTCTACGGCAGGCTCGGAACTCCTCTGTTTTCTCGACGCATATTCCGGATATCACCAAATCCGGATGAAGGAATCTGAAAAAGTCAAAACTTCATTCATAATCCCCTTCGGAACCTTCTGTTTTGTTACGATGCCCTTTCGGCTAAAGAACGCAGGAGCAACGTACCAATGCACGATGCAGCGTTGCCTCCATGACCAACTCGGACGCAATGTACATGCATACGTGGATGATATCGCGGTCATGTCCAAAAAGAAGGAAACGTTGATTTCCGACTTGGAGGAGACGTTCGCCAATTTACGAAAATACAACATCATGCTTAACCCGAAGAAATGCTTCTTTGGAATACCAGCCAGAAAATTGTTAGGTTCCATCGTGTCTCAAAGAGGCATAGAGGTGAACCGCGACAAAATCAAGGTTATTCTCAATATTTCCAGGCCAACTCGCCTGAAGGACATACAAAGGTTAACTAGTTGCATTGTTGCGGTCAGTCGATTTGTAAGCCGGCTTGGTGAAAGAGCCGCACCATTATACAAACTCCTGAAGAAGACCAAGGATTTTTTCTGGACTGACGAAGCTGAAGCTGCACTACAAGACCTGAAGAAAGTACTCTCATCTGCTCCTATCCTTGCAGCACCAGAACCTCAGGAACCGATGTTGCGTTACATTGCTGCGACAAATAAGGTTGTCAGTATAGTTATGGTGGTGGAGAGACCAGAGGAAAATCAAGAGCACCTGGTGCAGCGTCCGACATACTTTGTCAGCGAGGTCCTGACAGAATCAAAACAGCGGTATCTGCACTATCAAAAGTTGGCTTACGGTGTTTTTCTAGCATCATGTAAGTTACGACACTATTTTCAGGAGCATACAATTACCGTGGTGAGCAAAGCTCCCATGAGAGCTTGCAGCTTTCGATATTGAGTACAAACCCCGGACAGCAATCAAATCCCAGATCATTGCCGACTTTGTCGCTGATTGGATAGAGACCAAGGAGAACATGGTCCTCCCTGTGTCGGAATATTGGACCCTCTTTTTCGATGGGTCTAAGGCTCGAGGGGCTCGGGGGCTGGCGTGGTGCTCAAATCACCCCAAGGAGATAAACTTTTATACGTGTTGCAGATCCACTTCACAGCGACAAACAACATTGCCGAGTATGAAGCACTGCTGCATGGAATCCGGATTGCTAAGGATATCGGCATCCGACGTTTCATGTGTTACGGAGATTCGGATCTTGTTGCTCAGCAAGTCTCGGATATTTGTGATGCAAATAAGCACATGGCAGCATATAAAGTTGTCGTGGATGATCTATCTAAATCGTTCGAAGGGTTTGAAGTCCAACACATCCCTCGAGAAGAAAACGAGGAAGCAGATGCACTATCTCGAATAGGCTCCGCGTGGAAAGAGGTCCCGGATGGCGCATTTTTAGAGCACCTCAAAGTTCCCTCGATAAAGGGAGTAGATGAGGAATATCCGACCAAATCGGACTCACCTTTGATAGCAGTTCTGGCTGTAATTCCCAGTTGGACTCAACCCTACCTCGATTACTTGGTAGATGGCAAATTACCCGAAGACGAGGTGTTGAGCCGACAGATTATCCAACGAGCAAAAGCCTATACTATTGTTAAAGGTGAGCTCCATAAACGGAGTGTTTCTGGGGTTTTTCAGCGCTGTGTATCTCCGGAAGAAGGAGTGGAAATCTTAAGGGAAATCCACGAAGGCGAGTGTGGTCACCACGCTGCAGCCAAATCTTTAGTGGCAAAAGCTTTTCGACATGGATTTTTCTGGCTAATAGCTCAGGCATATGCCGAACGATTAGTCAAGACATGCAAAGGCTGCCAAAAGTACGCCAAGCAAGCTCATGTTCCGGTTGATCAGCTGCGAACAATACCTATAACATGGCCTTTTGCGGTCTGGGGGCTTGATATGGTAGGACCTTTTAAACGAGCTCCAAGTGGATTCACTCACCTCTTAGTGATGGTGGATAAATTCACGAAATGGATTGAGGCTAAACCTGTCACTAGTTGTGATGGAGAAACAACCAAAAGATTTGTCGAGGATGTTATAATCTGGTATGGTTATCCACATAGCATTATCACGGACAACGGGAGCAACTTTTCCATGGGAGAATTGGCTGAATTCTGCGACGAGCAAAGTATCCGGCTCGACATTGCGTCAGTCGCACATCCACAGGTTAACAGACAAGTCGAAAGATCAAATGGTTTAATTCTACAAGGCTTGAAACCAAGACTCGAAGCACCACTGAGACGTGCTGCGGGGGCTTGGGCAGAGGAACTACCCTCTGTAATTTGGAGTTTACGAACAACCCCGAACAGGTCAACATGATATACACCTTTCTTCTTGGTCTATGGCGCAGAAGCAGTTCTTCCTAGTGATTCATATTCTCCTAGAGTGGCCGCGTATATCGAAGAGGATGCCAAGATTTCTCGACAAAATGATCTCGACTTAGTCTTTACTTTGGTTATTTGTCTGATTGCTGGATGCAGGTATTTTCCGAGTAGTGAATTGTTGGTACTGGAAGCCGGCTTTGTTTCCGAGTTTAAACTGGTTTAGCAATTGAGCTCCGTTGCTCGACAAAGTTTCCGGCTGAAGGTTTAGCTAGCTCACGAAAGGGATGAGGCGGAAAGCCAGATAAACGATAAGTAGAGACGAAAAGTTCCAAGTGCTTATGAAAACATTTTAGGCACGCAAAAAATCTAAGACAAAAGTGCTGAATAGATAAAAACTTAGCACTAGAAAAAGTCATAGTACTTAATATTTACAAGTGCATCATGTTCTTTCACAGAATAATACATAAGTTTGTGGTCTATGATGCAGGAGGAGATGAAGGATCTGTCAGCTCGGTGGTAATTGCGCCTTGATATTGTTCTGAGATGTCCGGATCCGAGGTGGTCCGTTCATCGTCGGAAACTTCTTCGGCTTCTTCTGCAGGAGGAGGCAGGGTATCTACGCGGGTGAAGAAGGGGACCTCGTAGCTGGTCAGGTCAGCTACGTGGCACCCATATCCGGCGCAGGAGTGCATGATGGCTTGAAGGTCCTGCTCCTGACCGTCTTCGTCTACCTTGCAGTACCCTCTGGTCACTTGCCATATCTCCATGTTTCCATGGTGGCTCATGACCATGGTGAGAGCGTTCTGCGAAGCAGTCCACGCGTAGGACATGTTCCAGTCCCGAACAAGCTGCGGCATCTCCTTGGCCTTCTCCCGTACCTGGAAGTCCGACATGCTTGGCATGTCTGGAATCCTGAGAGACTCGCCAATGTCCTCAAGGGACTGGCGGTAGTCATGAAGAAGATCACCGACTTGGGTAAGCCGGTAAGTGCGGGGCTCGGACGAGGAGGAGTTCGTCAAGTTCAGAGGACCTATACACAAAACAAGTTAAGAAAAAAACCGACAATGATAGAAGTCGAAGAAAAGATAAGTCAGAGAGGGGAAACATACCAAGAATGACGTCGTCAATCTTGGCCTTCTCCTCCCAGAGACTCTGGAGTTCAGACCAGAGCGCCTGGGAGATGTCCTTCTCTCTGCCAAGCTCATTCATGAGGTCCGAGATAACTTTATCTTGAGCGGCAATCTTGCGATCGCGCTCTTCAGTGGCCATGGAGGAGGATTCCAGGACTTGAGCTATGCTCGTTTCACGATCCGCCTTGAGCTTATCCAGCTCTTGGCGAAGTCCCTTGTTCTCCACCACCAACGTTTTGAGGTTCTCGGCCCCTTCAATCATAGCGATGGATTGTTTCACCAACGCTGTAAGTCAAAAAGAACAACAGTTCAGAAAAATTCGACATTGAAAAAGCAAAAGACAAGGTTTGAATCTCGGAATGTTTACCTTCGGCTTCATCCTTGGCTACCTTGAGCTCAGCATTTTTAAGCCGGAGAGCTTTGATCTCTCTCCGCTTTCACAGACATTGGTTAATAATTCCTGGTTATAGGAACATACTTTCTGTAAGTCAGAATACCCAAAGTCAGAAAGCTACTTAAGACTCGGGCTAATATTTTTTGCTAAATATCAGCACGAGCCTTGGGGGCTACACTAGTTCGTTCTTTGGCATCCTAATGAAAGCATAAACCCGGATTTCTATATCCTACTTCATGCTTGGGGGCTAGAGGATATGATATAACATAATGTAAAAACAAGAGATCGAATTCCGACTTACATATTGCTCGCGGGTGAGTTTGTCTAACCCCGCGTTCAGTTCAGCTGCCACCTTCTCGGCGTGGGTAAGAGGAATTACTGGGGATGTTGGAAGCTCGCTAGTCCTGATTCTCTCGTCGCGAAGGCGGACTTGAGCGAGAAGGTCAGAGAACTTGACGTCCTCTGCTTCTTGCGCTTCCTCTTCGGGGGAAAGATGGCTTTTGTCCAGGACTTGCCTGGCCAGCCGCTGGATCTCCTCTGCAGATTTCCGGGATAAGCCAAACTTGGCAAGTCCGGGATTGCTGAGGAGGTTGTCGGCGAGGACTTCAGCCAAGGGATCATTACCCGAAGAGGGTTCACCCTTATCTTGAGCTGACGCACCCACGGTGACGTCAGTGTGTGACCCAAGGATCATAGGCGCCGTTGGAGGAGCCGGATCTTCTGCAACAACCGGAGAAGGAGTAATCGCCGGTGTTGTAGAAGGTTGAGGGGCAGGAGTTGGAGGAGCCGTGGCAGGGGAAGCTATGGTAAGCTTCGTTTGTCGCAAGGGCTTCGAAGGAATCCCTTCCCCTTGCCCTTGATGATTGATTTTGCTCTGAGAAAGTAGTAAAGTCGGAAACATTACATCTCGGAAAGAAACTTGATTAAAGTACAAAGGCGAAAATGTTGTGACGAAAGGTTACCTTTTCACGACTGGCACCTCCTTTGTGCCAACTGCCACTGTCGGAGCTTTACGCTTCTTGAGCGCAAGATCCCGCAATGGCACTACTTCGGTCTCCTGAGAAAACTCAGGAGGATATCCTTTGAGTGGAGCAAGCTCCGACTCGGGGAGGTCAGCAAGCTGAAAACAGGAAAGCATATCAGCATTGCAGTATATAACTTAAAGATTAAAACACATAAAAGGTGTACCGATGGAAGCTTACCGACACTACGGGGTTTTCCGCCGTGTGCATATCCAGAGAAACCTCCGGAATTGTCCTCTCGATCCGCTCCCTGATCAGCCACTTGATCGGACTTATGTAACCCTGGGCGGTGTAGGCTTTGGGGCTGATGCGGAGGGAATCTTTTTTGGAAGACGTGATGGAGTGCATCAGTCTATCCCCGTGGCACTGAAGTGGCTGGATCCGACGTGAGACCCAACAATGGACTAAGTCAGATCCCTTCATACCCTTGTGCTTGATCAAATACTCGATCTACCTCTTAGCGAGGATCAGACCGTCGGTGAGAGCCGGAGCAGCCTCGTCCCAGGAATGCTGGGCTGTGGAGGCTCCGTCGACAAAAGCCGGCAAAGCAGTAGCTTTGCCGGGAGCCGGAATATCCCTATGGTAGAAGAAAGTGGCTGGCCATTGTTTGACCGAGTCATTGGCAGAAATTTGGGGATATGCCCGGTCTCGTCTAACAGAAAAACTAATGGTACCGGTGATATAAGGAACACCGGAAGTGATGGAATTTCTCCGGACATGGAAATAGTACCGGAAGAGAAGCAAACTCGGCCTAATGCCGAGAAAGCCCTCGCAAAGCGCAGCATACAAGCTCATTTCTAGAAGAGAATTGGGAGGAAGATTGTGGAGTTGAACTCCATAGTGATCTATCACCTCGGAGAAGAACTCCGAGGGAGGAAAGGACAAACCTCGGTCAAGATGGGTGCCGAAGTGGACACGCTCGCCCTTGCGCGGGTTGGGGATGGTTTCGCCGAGGCCGGTCCGCCAGTCGCCGGCGGCGAGAAGCCCCTCCTTCTCCATGTTCTTGAGGCCTGCCTCGTCGAGGGCGCAGGGGATCCAGATTCTCGGGAAACTCTCCTTCTCCGCAGCTGCTTCCGCCGCTGCCGCCGCCAAACCAGAGGAAGAAGAAGATGAAACCATTTTTCTCTGGTGTAAAAGGTGAACTTAAAGTGGCGGCGCTAGGAGCTCTGTGGGAGGAGGACGAGGAGGCTCTAGGCGCGCAGGAGGATGGGGAAGGAAGGAACGGCCAAGGACTGGTGGAGAGAAGAAGAAATCTAAACCCCTTATATCCACCTACCTGCGCCAAGATTCGTGCAAACGCTACAGTGTAACCGCCACGCGTCGTGGAAAGAACTGGGAAGGGCCCGCACGATGATTGCGTCGCCTCGATCTCCACGCACGCATTGAAATGGCGCCTCGGTTCTGCGAACCGCGGACCCACCAACGGTCGTGCTGACGGAACGTTTGTCAGATGACGTGACTTGACCATGCTTGTGTCAGGTGGCGTTATAGACCAAGTTCCGGCTTAGTTTAAAAGCGAGCTGGAAAATCCCAGTAACCAATTGAAAGGTCCGACTTACTTTTAAGACCCGGATCGTATTTTTTGTTGTGAAGTTTCAGGAACCCTTCAAGATTCTGCAAGCCGAAGATGAAGCTAGACGATGATAAAATCCGACTTTGGATCTTGGAGGCCTCTGGGGGCTGCTGTTGGGGATATACTTTCCGGGTATCCTCATAGTTCCTCACTGACCAGGGTGGCTGACTTCGGGTTAGAGCTTTGCTTCACGGGCTGCCCAGTTAGAGAGAGAAGACGGAGTCCAATCCGGCCACGGGAAGGCCCAGAAGACTTACCGACTTAGGCCCATAATGTTACTTGTAGTTCAAGATGTACTCTGTAACTAACTCTTAGACGTAGCCAGATTGATCTCTCCTATAAACCCTAGGCCGGATATCTAAATAAGGCATCCTAGGGAGAGCCTTTAGGGCATAACCTCAATAGTCTACAATCTCAACTCGCACAGGCGATACCCTTGTAACCCATATTCCGGCTATGCCGTATTACTGTATTGCTAGCAGGAGTAGGATCCGTCCAAAGCTAGCGGATTCGAACCTAGGTAAACTTGTGTGCTCACCGTCCCGGAATACCGTACGTCTCACCCCCCTCTCTTCCGCACGCCTCAAGGACCCCCTCATGGCGTACTTGTCATCAATCCGACGACATGGACAACATTGAGAGGTAGCCTCAGCTCAAACCTCTCCCACGAGGGAACTTATACTAATGGATATAAACTTCTGGCTAAGCCTTACCCAATTCATGTATTGTGGTTGTACGGTAAAATTGGAATGGTATCGCATCCGAACCCAACCATCAGTTTTGTAAAAAGGCTAAGGCTCATGGCTCAATATTTTCATCATCATAAACCATTTGTGTTTGTCAACACATGTCAAAACATCTCAATAGAATGACTCATCATTCCAAGGTTTTCACAAGTCGTTTTCACTAAGTATTCCCATCTAACATGAATCAAGTTTTGGGTTTAGCTCTAAACTACTAAGTTAAGAGTGTTCACTAATGTGGGATGCTAGTGTCAATCTCATGCCATAGAATGACATCTAAGTGTAACTAGATAGGTCAAGTTTTATACTCTTTATGCTACCTTTAAACTAGTAAAGGACTTTGGTAAAGTAAGGAAAGTAAAGCTTGTAAATAAAATTTGGAGTAGGTATAAGTCAAAGGGTATAACCAAAGCATGCCTAATGCCTTTGCTTAGATTATCGAGCTTGCTAGGTTTAGCTTTCCAATAGTATCTTGCATTGTTAATGATGGCTTGCCTTGTGTAGTGCAGTGGGTGAAGTTTTCTTCCTCCTCCTCTTGGTAGAACTCCTCCTCCTCGAAAGCTTGGTTGGTACTATCGTTTATAAATACATGCGGGGTACACAATCACCAAACAATTCTTAACTAGTCTACTTAGCACACTAAAGCACACATTTGATGATCTATTATCATCACAAGCATCACAAGGTTTAATTAACTAGCTTCATTCCTTTTATTTGAGAAAAGTAAATTTTTACTCATTGAAATTAACTAAGATTTAATATTCTCCAATTAAAATATGGGATCATGTGGACACATGTCATCACCACATATTCTAACATATGTGAATGTGATTTAAAGGTTGGATCATATTTTCATAAGTTTAAGTTTAATAATTAATGATTTAAAGTGAGTAGAAATACCTATATAGCATTATTTTGGTACTAGTCCAAAGTCACTGCATGCAAACCTTAATATTATTACATATTCAGATAGGTATGGTTAAATGTGATTTTTGAGAGTTGGAATCAACTCAAAAGCTATTATGGTTGATTTATAAAAATGTTTGAATGTGGAAATGCTTATGTCTTGTTATTTTTACTAGGAGAGATCTCTAACTCTAAACGATTCAAATCCAACGGGCATGGACAGATATTTTCATTACCTTTCCAAAAAAATTGGAATCACTCAATTTGGATTTGTAAAACTCTCTGAATTATTTTTTGAACTAAGGGACATAATTGATTTTAAGTCTAAATAGAAAAACCTAATTTGAATTAACTGGGTCAGCGCGGGAAACTAATTGGGCAGGCCCAGTGACGCTCAGCAGCGCAGAGAGCGACTGACAAGGGGGTTCCACCTGTCAGTGACACTTAAAACCCGAAGCAGTACGGGGAGATCACGACCACACGATTAGAACACAGATCTACGGTCCACGGTCGTCGTCGACGACGGACTTGTCGCCGGCGAGACGGAACCCTTCGTGGTCGGTGGGGGTCTACTGGGGACGTAACAGGGCTCCGGCTAGTGCGGCGAGGCGGGCAAACGAACTGGTGGACGATGGCGAGCTCAAGCGAAGTCGCGGCAGGGGCTGAGGTGGACAAAATCGACGACCACGTCTGCTCCTCTGCAGCGGCTACCTCCGACAGAATTCCGGCAATGTGCTGCTCGAGCGGCTCCGGCGAGAGAGGGGAAACGGTCAGTGGAGAGAGGGGAGTGAGATGGTGTGAAGAAATGGTGCTGGCGAGGCCTCTTTATATAGGCTTGATGGTGAGGCAGTGAGGTATGGGCGCGGCTCGTCGGTGACTGCGATACAGGGGGCTATAGGCGTGGGCGAGGTAGGCGAACGGTGGGCGGTCTGCTGGCGCTCCTCTATGGCATAATGGTGACGCTAGAGGCGGTGGAAATTGGTCGGGAGCTTCCCGCGCTCTGGGAGACCGAGGCAGTACTCGACACGGCTGATGACCCACAAGTATAGGGGATGTATCGCAGTATTTTCGAGGGAAGTGAAACCCAATTTATTGATTCGACACAATAGGAGCCAAAGAATATTTATAAGCCTTAACAACTGAGTTGTCAATTCAGCTGCACCTGAAAAAAATCTTGCTCATAGCAGTTTATCAGTAGCAACCGTTTTGTAGTAGGAATAGTAAAGTAACAACAGTAGTAAAGCAAAGACAGTAGTAACAAAAGCAGTAAACAGTGGGACTCAAGTGCGGTAGGCATAGGGATGGATGGCGCGCGTTTCATGGACAAGACAATTCACATAGCAATCAGAACATAGGGCAATTGCAGATAAATAAGATAAAGCATCCAAGTACTAGACAATCCTAGGCATGTGTTCCATATATAGTCATACGTGCTCGCAATGAGAACTTGCACAACATCTTTTGTCCTGCCAGCCCGTTTGCAGTGGGGCCTCTAGGGAACTACTGGCAATTAAGGTGCTCCTTTTAATAGGGCACCGGAGCAAAGCATTAACACTCCGCGAACACATGTGATCCTCACATCAAAGCCTTTCCCTTTCGGTTATCCCGATTTCTTTCACTTCGGGGCCAAAGGTTCCGGACAACAACGTGTGTATAAAACTTGCAGATAAGACCAAGAACAATACTATCATAGTGAATCAATAACATGTTCAGATCTGAAATCATGGCACTCGGGCCCTAGTGACAAGCATTAAGCACAACAAGTCGCAACAAAGTCATAAAGCACTAATAAAAGATACTAGGCACCATGCCCTAACAATCTAATGCCATTACATGAACGATCTCATCCAATCCCTACCATCCCCATAGCCTACACGGGGGATTCCTCACTCATAGATGGGGGAAACATGGATGGTCGATGGAGAAGCGATGGTGATGATGATGGCGATGATCTCCTCCAATTCCCCGTCCTGGCAGGGTGCCAGAACGTAGTTTCTGGCACTGTTTCGTGGAATCTGGTGGTGGTGGCGGGGCAGAACTCCTTCTGGAAAAACGTTGAACCCCCCGAAATTTTTAGGTCAGAAGGCTCCTTATAGGCGAAGAGAGAGGCCGAGGGGGTGCCTGGGGGGCTCACACCACCCCTTGGCGTGGCCTGGCCTGGCCCGCGCCACCAGGTGGTGTGGCCACCCCAGGGCTCTTCTCCGTCTCGTATTCTGGCTCCTGGAGTCTTCGGGTGAAATAGGATTTTTGGCATATTTTCTGAGATTTTTCCTGATAGTTGATTTTTGGCACAAAAAGTAGACACCAAGGCAATTCTGCTGAAAATAGCATCAGTTCGCATTAGTTGTATCCAAATCACACAAGTAGAGGAGAAACAATAGCAAAAGTGTTCAGGAAAGTAGATACGTTTTGGACGTATCAACTCCCCCCAAGCTTAGCTTATTGCTTGTCCTCAAGCAATTCAGTTGAAAACTGAGTGCGATAAAAGAACTTTGACGAACACATTTGCTTCATATGATGTAAATATTCTCAGCAATGTGATAAACTACTTAGATAATTCATAATAAAGAGTATGCAACCGAGTCTTCTTAATAGTTATTGCAAGCTATGAAGAGATTCTAGCTCAAGAATAATAAGTAGCATGAAGAACGAACATAAGCAACATTAAAATGCTCATAGAAAGGTATGATAGAGTGGTATCTCGCTTGCCTTTGATTATGAATGACAAGGCACCTCTGAAGTTCAAGTGATGACTAGAAGTAAAGATATCAAAGATACGAGCATCAAAGTCATAACACAAATAATCAAGTGATGGAACAAACACAAAGAATGACAACTATGCTCTCAAGAAGGTGCTCAAAGAATATGTGGAGACTCAACAAGTAGAAGAAAAAGGTTTTAAATAATTTTGAAAGGCTTCCAAATGCTGAAAGTATGGTACTCATTAGCTTTGACCTCTCATTGCCCCTGTCATAAGCATCTTTAAAGTGGTTAAGGTGAAAGTGAGGTCCAATCTGAGTTATATGCTTGACAGACTATAAACTGAAAATCCCAAGTCCCTTGAGTACGAGGGCCGCTCCTCATGCTACTCAAATTTAGTTACCGGTAAGTTCTTGTCATCGTAAGTATGTGCGTATCATTGAGAACCGCCAATGGGGTACCCCTTGCCCGATGATACGGAAGAATCCCCATATCAAAATGACAAGGCAAGCAGACAATGAGTATCTCAGAAATCTTCTTATTTACCATGGGAAAATGGTGCTTTTTTCTCTCTTTCCTCTTTTCATAAAACTCTTTTTTTCTTTTTCTCAATAGCTATCTCTCTCTTTTTTTATAAGAAGAATGCTTTATAGATATCATTATGGTTACGCTGCAGGTTTCCACCCTGTCAGCATGGATTAGACCAGCGGCCCATGCGTTTCTCTAACACACATACATAACTCCATGGACTTACAAGCTCCCTTTTTATTTCACACCGATGACATCTGCAAACAAAAGAGCAAGGTATCAACTGGGTATATATTTACAAGTGTTGAAAGCATATAAAGTGTATATTTACAAGGTTCTGCTAATCCCTAGCCTATAATTTGCAAGCATATAACTTTCATGGAGAGTTCACAAAGGTTCAGGTTTATTAAGTGCAGGAAAATAAAGTGTGCCATCAAGTTCGTGAGAGCTTTACTAACTAATTTTCCCATAACAAGCAAACATTTTATTCGGAAGAAAACAAGGCACATTGAATATGCATGGAGGTAGCAAATGATGCTAATGGGTAGGTATGGTGGACAATTTGGAAATATTTGGTTTAAGGAGTTGGAAACTTGAGTAAAACACTTAGTGGAAGTGAAGGCTAGCAATAGTAAGGGAGCGACAAACGAGAGAGCAATAGCTATCATTATCATGATTGCAACAAAACAAGACTACTCATGGCATGAAAGTGATTCAAGATCCTCAAGGCAAAATAATTCATCAAGGCTTAACTGATTATTACAGTCATAAGCATGCGTGAGCATGTGCCTAGTCAATCAAATGAAACATTCAGAGGAGGATACCATGGTGTCATCCAATTTATGAATAGAGTAATGCAAGCAAACATTCATAAGACATGCTACAAACTATTAGCAAGCTGGAGATAATCATAAGAAAGCAAGAACTACTAAGAAACCAAAGAAAACATACAATCTACATGAACGAACTAAGCATTCCCACAGTGATGAGTATATGTACAAAAATGAAAACAAATAGAGTTCGTTACCAGCCTCTTACCACGCCTCAAGTTGTCATTAATCCTCATTATTTCTCTTCGCTTGTGTGGCTTGAATAATAATATGAAATCAATATTCCACTCAGAACTGCCGAACCCTGTAGCAAACTCACAAAAAACCAAAGAAGAGCGACAAATATTTTTGGTGTTTTCGATTTTTAAACAAGAACCAAAAGGGAAAAATAGAGCAAAATCTTTTTGGATTTTTCGAATAGTTCAAACAGAGCAAAAAGGGAAAAGCAAACCAAGGCAAAAAGAAGAAGCAAACCAAAGAGAAACAACAAAAATATTTTTGGTCTTTTTGTGTTTTTAGAAAGCAAAAGCAAAGAAGAACAAAAACTAAAAAAGAGAACGAAAACATGAATATACAAAGTACCGACGCAACATGATATGGAGATGAGTGCGGTGTCGGCGTACCTCCCCCCAAGCTTAGGCTTTTGGCCTAAGTGGGTATCAATCCATGTACGAATAGGGGTTCCAAGCGGGCGGATCTTGGTAAGAATGGTCGTAGCTGGGCCCATGAGAAGAAGAGGAAACTCCCCAATCATAAGTGGGCTGCTAATATGAAGACTCTCCCTCATTCGAGGGCTGGATCGAATCATCCGTGACCTCCCTTCTAGTGTCCTGCTCATGCTGGGAAAGCTCTCCCAGGTACGTGTCAAGCTCCTCCTCAGTCAGGGACCATCCTTCCCTGTTATCAAGGTTAAACAAAACAGGTGCAGGCAAAAGAACAACACGCTCGGACTTGCTCTTTCTCCAGCCAGCCTTGAGAAAGGTTATTTATAACTCACTCAAACTAGCCCACGAGGAAATAAATTTATGCTGTATCATGGAATTAAAATGAAGCCTCTCTAAGGGAAACTGTAGGTCTAGATGATGAGGCACTAAACCATGCAATGCTAGCAAACAAGAAGCAATGAGGCCTCCACAAATTCCACCTTTCTCATGGCTAGCAGCGAGACGGAAAGCTATCAAAGCACCCAAGTTGTAAGATCTATCTCGTTTAAGAGCAGCAGAGATAAATACTAGATCAAACGAAGATAACTTATTGGCAGTTTTCCTAGCAAGAACACACTTGACAATAAAGTAGGCAAAGTAGCGAATGGAGGGAAGATCAATGTTACGGATTTTTCCACTCTCCTTCGAGAAGCTACTCCCTTGGAAAATTTCTGCATATAAATCCATGAGTGGTTCAGGTCTCTCTTTAATCTTCCTACATGATCCCCAATGAGGTACCTTAATAGCTGCACAAAAATCATCAAGAGAAAGGTCGACAAGTATATTGTAAATTTTGTAATGGACCATGGGGTTAGGAAAAGAGTGACTAAATTTGAAGTCTTGCACCACAGACATGGTTAGCTTCACAAATTGACAAGGTTCATCTTCCAAAAAGTGCTCTAACCCTGCATTAGAAACCAAAGTGTGGAAATCTTGTAGAATTCCTGCAGCTCTCATGAACTCAGAGCATGGATAAATGGAGGGAAAAACTTCCTCCTCCTGATGGACCTTCATGACCTCAGGCACCCAAATCTCATGTTGGTTTAGGTGGGTTTCACTCATCTTCTATTCTGAAATTTAAACACCTATTACACAAATGATTGCAAAGTAAATATAATGAAGGATTCTACTCATAGGGACTTGCAAGAGGCCTAAACATGCATCAAAACTATATCTCTAAGCATCAAACAAGCTTACGAGCCCTCATAACCAGTCACCTACAGCAGCAAAATACTCAACATATAATCCATTAAACACAAATCTACTTGGACAAGGGGAGGAGTCACATACCAAGGAACAATTGCTCCAAATTTCAGCAAGAAAGATGGGCTGAGAAAGGAGATCTAAGAAATTGAGAGCAAGCACAAAGAGAACACGATTTTGAGCTATGAACTGGAGCTTACTCGGGAGAGAGAAGAAAGTGGCAGGTGAGAGAAGTAGTGGGGGGCCAGGGGTGGCCCACACCAGGGCATGGTGCCACCTAGGGCTGGCCGCGCCACCACATGGTGTGCCTGCCTGGTGGGCCCCCTAGTACCTACCAGGTACTCCTCTGCCCCCTTTTTCACATAAAAAATTAATATGAATTTTCTGGAATTTTTCGAGACACTTTATTTTTGGGCACTTTTCAGAACTAGAAGAATGATTTTTTTGACAGACAAATTTTTTTCTTTTGGAAACATGATGCAAGGACAAAACAAGGCTAGAACTACATAAGTTCTAGCATGCAAGCAGCTAACAACACAAAGAGAACTAAATGAAAGCAAAAGCTAAAATGCAAAGGATAGAAATGAACGGAGATAATCATAATGAAAACATTGTTTTTTTCAATGGAATCCTTTTGTTAGCAAGGTTGATCAAGTCTTGCTACCAAAACAATTGCATATGAGACAAAACTTTGTACTCCACTAATGATTATGTTACCTTAACCTTGATAGCAATGGTCCCAATCATAATAGTTTCAAATTTTTCTCTTGGTATGGGACAATATATTTCTCCAACTTGAATGCCTTCAACATGTTCAATTGAATTCAGGCCGTAAGTCCTTTCAATCTTCTTGGGGAAATAGACAGTATGTTCCTTGTCATTAACATTAAAGGTCACCTTTCCTTGATTACAATTAATAACAGCTCCTACAGTATTAAGAAAAGGTCTCCCAAGAATAATAGACATATTATCATTTTCAAGCATTTCAAGCACAACAAAATCAGTTAATATCAAGCAATTATGAGCCACCTGAACATGTACATCCTCACATATACCCACATGAATTCTGGTAGATTTATCAGCCATTTTCAAAGATATATCAGTTGGTATCAATTTTTCAAGTTGAAGCCTCTTATAGAGAGAGAAAGGCATAACACTAACTCCAGCTCCCAAATCACACAAAGCAGTTCTAACATAACTATTCTTAATAGAGCAAGGGATAGTTGGAATCCCTGGGTCTCCAAGTTTCTTAGGAACCTTACCATTGAAAGAATAATTAGCAAGCAAAGTAGAGATTTCTTCATTAGGGATCTTCCTTTTATTCGAGACAATATCCTTCATATACTTTGAGTAAGGAGGCAATTTAATAGCATCGGTCAAAGGAATTTGCAAGAATAAAGGCTTCATCCATTCACAAAACTTATTATAGTGGTCATCTTCCTTTGACTTGTGTTTCTTATCAGGGGAAGGCATAGGTTTTTGGACCCAAGGTTCTATTTCACTACCATGTTTCTTAGCAATAAAATCTTCTTTGGTGTATTTAGTATTCTTAGTGTGGTTTTCAGGTTCTTCTTCAACTTTTTCTTCATTAGGAACAACATTTTCTTCATTACCACTTTCAGTTTCAGCATCAGAGATAGATATACTATTAGGATCTATAGCAGGTTCAGAGGGTTCTACAACAGTTTTATGTTTCTTTTTCCTTTTCTTACGAGTAGAACCACTGTTTTCAGCTTGTTGAGAATCCTGCTCAATTCTTTTGGGATGCCCCTCAGGATATAGAGGATCTGGGTAGGAGCACCACTTCTAGTTCTAATTTCATAAGCATGTTTTTCTTTAGCAGCATTAACTAGCAAGTCGTTTTGCACTTTAACGAGTTGATCTATTTGAGTTTGAACCATTTGAAAGTGTTTAACAATCATTTTAACATCATTAGAGGTTCTTTCCACAATTTCTTTCAACTCAACAATAGCTCTAGTGTTTTCCATTAGATGATTTTACACCCTTTTATTAAAGTTATCTTGCTTAACAATAAAGATATCAAATTCTTCTAAGCATTGATCGGGAGGTTTAGAGTAAGGGATATCACCTTCATCAAAGTGTTGGAGAGAGTGTACCTCAGTACTGGGTGAGTAGGGAATATGCTTACATAATTCTTCTATAGGAGGTAAATTCTTGACATCTGCTGCTTTAATTCCCTTCTCCTTAAGACATTTCTTAGCTTCCTTCATCACTTCATCATTTAATTCAATAACTCCCCTCTTCTTTGATGTTGGAATAAGCACGGGAATAGATGGTTCGGGTACAATTACTTCAGGTATAGCTTGTTTAGGAGGATTCCAATCTTCATAATTCTTGCTTATTTTAGCCATTAATTCCTCAGCTTCCTTTGGAGTCCTATTCCTGAAAACACAATCAGCACAACTATCTATGTATGTCCTAGATTCCTCGGTTAGTCCATTATAAAATATATCAAGAAGCTCATTCTTAGGTAAAGGAATTCCATCCTGTGCATGAATCAAAGCACAATCCTTGCCCAAGATTCGGGTAATACCTCCTTTTCTCCCTGTTTAAAATCAAAAAGTTCCTGCAAAATAGCATGTCTAGCACTAGGAGGAAAATATTTATGCAGGAAAGTACTAATCAAGCACTCAGGGCTATCAATAGATCCAGGAGGTAAATTAGTAAACCACGTTTTAGCTTCTCCTTTCAGTGAAAAAGGAAAAATCTTAGCAAAAAAATAAGTACGCATCTTAATATCATCAGAAAACAAGCCACTCATAGTAGAAAGTTCATTCATATGTGCTACTGCACTTTCATTCTTAGTCCCGCAAAAAGGTTCTTTCTCGACAATAGCTATGTAAGATAGATCGAGAGAGAAATCATAATCTTCATCTATAATGTTTATGGGAGAAGCAGCAAATTTAGCATCAAGAGATAATTTGGGTCTAATAGTACGGCTCTCAAGGAGACTCTTAGCAGCGCTCCTATCATGGGTGTTCCTACATTCTTCAATAAACTCATCAGTCATCTCAACATAATCTTCTTCAGCATCATAACTCTTACTAGACTTAGGTGAGCTAACAGGTGTGGCAGTGCCTTCATTAGGAGTTTCAGTATTTCCAGCTATAGTTCTAGCAATTGTACCATCTAGGAAAGGACCTAATGAACCACTTTTATCAAGCACAGTAGAAGCAGCATCATAAGTATCAGAAGTTTCAGATTCAGCAGTAGTAGTAGTGTGTGTAGCATGTGTATATGGTGGTGTAAGGAACTTACTCAAAACAGACGGTGAATCAAGAGCAGTAGACGTGTTCAGAACCGTACCTCTTCTTGTAGTGGATGGTAAAATAGGAACCTTGCCATCACGAGACTTACCCATGATGGATGAGTAGAAGCGAACAATAGAGAATCCAAGTGAACTTGATAAATAAAGCTATGCTCCCTGGCAACGGCGCCAGAAAATAGTCTTGATGACCCACAAGTATAGGGGGTGTATCGCAGTATTTTCGAGGGAAGTGAAACCCAATTTATTGATTCGACACAAGGGGAGCCAAAGAATATTTATAAGCGTTAACAACTGAGTTGTCAATTCAGCTGCACCTGGAAACAATCTTGCTCACAGCAGTTTATCAGTAGCAACAGTTTTGTAGTAGGAATAGTAAAGTAACAGCAGTAGTAAAGCAAAGAGAGTAGTAACAAAAGCAGTAAATAGTGGGATTCGAGTGCGGTAGGCATAGGGATGGATGGACGGGCGTTGCATGGACAAGACAATTCACATAGCAATCAGAACATAGGGCAATTGCAGATAAGTAAGATAAAGCATCCAAGTACTAGACAATCCTAGGCATGTGTTCCATATATAGTCATACATGCTCGCAATGAGAACTTGCACAACATCGTTTGTCCTGCCCTCCCGTTTGCAGCGGGGCCTCTAGGGAACTACTGGCAATTAAGGTGCTCCTTTTAATAGAGCACCGGAGCAAAGCATTAACACTCCATGAACACATGTGATCCTCACATCAAAGCCTTTCCCTTCCGGTTATCCAGATTTCTGTAACTTCGGGGCCATAGGTTCCGGACAACAACGTGTGTATACAACTTGCAGATAAGACCAAGAACAATACTATCATAATGAATCAATAACATGTTTAGATCTGAAATCATGGCACTCGGGCCCTAGCGACAAGCATTAAGCACAACAAGTCGCAACAAAGTCATAAAGCACTAATAAAAGATACTAGGCACCATGCCCTAACAATCTGATGCCATTACATGAACGATCTCATCCAATCCCTACCATCCCATAGCCTACAATGGGGGATTACTCACTCATAGATGGGGGAAACATGGATGGTCGATGGAGAAGCGATGGTGATGATGATGGCGATGATCTCCTCCAATTCCCCGTCCCGGCAAGGTGCCAGAACGGAGTTTCTGGTACTGTTTCGTGGAATATGGTGGTGGCGGCGGAGCGGAACTCCTTCTGGAAAAACGTCGAACCCCCCGAAGTTTTTAGGTCAGAAGGCTCCTTATAGGCGAAGAGAGAGGCCGAGGGGGTGCCTGGGGGGCCCACACCACCCCCTGGCGTGGCCTGGCCTGGCCCGCGCCACCAGGTGGTGTGGCCACCCCAGGGCTCTTCTCCGTCTCGTATTCTGGCTCCTAGAGTCTACGGGTGAAATAGGATTTTTGGCATATTTTCCAGGATTTTTCCTGATAGTTGATTTTCTGCACAAAAAGTAAACACCAAGGAAATTCTACTGAAAACAGCGTCAGTTCGCATTAGTTGCATCCAAATCACACAATTATAGAGGATAAACAATAGCAAAAGTGTTCGGGAAAGTAGATACATTTTGGACGTATCAACTCCCCCCAATCTTAGCTTATTGCTTCTCCTCAAGCAATTCAGTTGAATGGGGGACAAGGGATCAATTGGCAATAGTATTAGTTAGGCCAGAAACTTTCTGCCTGCCAACTGTTCGATCAAATGGCCGCTTGAAACTTTTATTTGAATGTTGAGCTGATTTTTGGTGGACTGGTGTATCTTATGCTTAAGCATCTTGATTTGCTTGGGATTTTGAAATGGAGTTCAATTGAATGGTTTTTGAAATAGTGTGATCTTGATACATACACTAGATTCAATTTTCAAATGTCATTTAAATTTAGAGCCCAAAAGTTTTTGGGAGATCACAAAGTGGGCCTTGGCACATCACTACTTGTACTAGCAAGGGGTGCAAAGATCCACAATTTTCTCTATTTGAAAATGAGTTATAGGAACACCCAAAGTGAGCTAGTTGATTAAAATGGCAAAAGTGAGCATTTCCATTTTTTTATTCTTTTTGATTTCTTTTTCTTTGGGATTTGCTTGGAGATGATCTAGATGATGTGTAATTCACCTTAGAGTCATTTTACAACCAATGGATCACTCAATCATGGCATTTCAAACAACTCCTAATTTAAATGCACAACCATATGAATGCTTAAAGATTTTTAAATGGAAAAGTTTTTGTTAACCCTAAATTGGGTAGATTTGATCTTGATTGACTTTGGATTAAGTTTTGGGATGTTACACGTCGTGCCCATACGCCATCACAAAGATTCTCGAGATCCGATTGATACCTTTGATCCGAATTTATGGATGAAGTGTAATCGTTTTTCCTAGTAAACCTAGTTTTAATCGAACCTTGGGAAATAATGATAAATTGGAATTAAATGAGACACGTCTACAAGACTTGTTTGTTCATTTTACCTTTGTTTAGCAGACCTTTCTAGTTTACTTTAGAACATTGTTTGTTGCAATGGATGGAGATAGGCCAGTGTGGAAGATTCACCTACAACTGCACATCATATCGGATAAAGATAGTAATACACATACTCATGTGTAATGATTTAATTAAGATAAAATTTGTGGGCAACACATCCTGATATAGTAGAGCCTCTCTGAGTCAGAGGCATATCAATAGTCTTTTGATCCAACCATTGTACTGCGGAATACTGGGCTACAACAATTATTAAGTGAAAACACATATCGAGGTCTTAAGAAGTGATGTTGTTATTGTTCCAAAATGGATCACTAAACTAAGACCATACTCCCCGTTCTGCCACTAGGTTTCCTACGAGATCGCCACTCACCAAGTATCTAACCTCAAGCCTTTATCTATCTCTATGATCTTGGGTACCTACAAGTCCGTAGATCGAGAGAAGAGACAAAGAAGCAAAAATACAAATCTCTAATCAATCAATACACAATACTCCCATGATTTTGATGCACATTACTACTCACTCATATCAATAAGATCAAGTATAGAAAACATTATGCAAAATTCTTAGATTGAAAACAAATATTCTTACAATGTTTGCCAAATCACAAGGAGATCTCAAGAACAAGCTAATGGCTATGGCTATGGAGAGGATGGAGGACGGAGAGGATGAACTACAACAGTGGATCTCCTTCAGTGGTGTTGTAATGCAATCAGAGAATGGCATCCCTCTGTGTGGCGGCTGGGACCTCAAATATATAGGCGCATTCACAAAAGTTGTAGGGTTTGACTTGACGAAGCCGCTGCCAGCTAGTATGGGCAGGCCGTACGGGCGGACCTTGCCCATACCAGTGGTTGATAAGATTTTTGGAGGCTGGGTTTCGACCCTGGTTTGCTTGGCCGTGTAGACAACCTCAAAATCTTAATTAATAGCTCCTGATTTCACCTTAAAAGTGTGATTTCCTGCACAACACAATTCAGAACAAATGATTCTACATCTTTGCACTAATTAGTCATTAGTAGCATGGCTAGAGAGATTCTCGGTCATTTGTTTAACTAAAAATGTGATTTAAACATGGATAAAGATGGCTATTTTCACAGCCATCAACTTCCCCAAAGCTCAAACCTTGACAGTCCTCGAGCAAGAAAACAACAAAGTTATAAAGAACTCGGTATTTAAACTGAAATAACGAGAGTGTGAATTCACTTACGGTTGGTAGTCATATGCATCCATCACTTCTTCCATTTGAAAAGCTCATCAAAGTTAGAGAGATGCTAAGAATACAATACAAGCTTCGATAACTCAAAACAATCAAAGTAGAGTTTAATATAAGTATAAATAACTAGAAGTGTAACAATCATTCCAATTCCTCTAGTTAACTCTCAGCTTGCCAAGGAACACTGGAATATTTCATAATAGCAAAATTAAGTAAGAGAGATCATGTCATGAGTAGCATAACAGTAAAGTGTCTTATTGACGCTCACGTCAATAAACCAAGACTATCAAAACACTATTGTTCTAATCAGTGTATTTCAAGAAAATTCATAGAGTATTAACAAGACCATGCCAACGACTGTTTTGTGTGGATCTTTATTTTTCAAAGATAATTATCAACAAGGATCATTGAGTGATTCTTTTAATAATGGTTTGCACAGCCTTCAAGAGTACCAATACTTTTTCCCATTACGGTAACAGGTGTTACCCATGTCATCAACTCATAACCAAAATCAGCGGTTGTACCATTGATCGTTTGTAGGCCAGCGGAGTTGTTGGCATCCAAAGGTGTGCATAAAAAACATATAAACTTTAAATAGTATCACATTTTGATCCACAAGGTTTAGCTTTGGCATGAATCAGAATTACCACTAGACTTCATTTCAATCAAATAACTCATTTCAAGAGTGCCATCAAGTCTATAACAACATCTATGGAGTTAAGTATCTCCAAAGGTAAACTCTTAATACAATCATTCATCAAACAAGTCATAAATTGGAGACTTCTTCTTGTTATACTCATTTGGCAATATTACTTAGAAGTCAATACTAAGTTAACTACAAGAACTAGAGCAAAAGCTTTGACAAATAATTACTCACATAAATAAAAATCTTTACTCTAACTATTTCGAATTACTCCCACTAGCATAACATCTTAACAAATCAACCAGCTAGGATAAACATTTCAAAACTCTAAAGTGGGAGACATAGGACATATCTATCATGAGTTACTTCATAATTCTCTTCCTTATGGGGATTTTTCCTACAAAACTCAAATCATATCACTCTCATAATAATATTGAAGCAAAGAGGAAATAGGCAAATCCACTTTCACGAAAAAAGGATAAAAGGAAAATCATTTTGTATTTTTGAGGATGAGGATTAAAGAATAGAAAAACTTGCGACCAAGCAAGAAACTAAGAAAAGAAAAACAAACAAATAAATAGAAAACGAAGAATGAAAATCGAAAGAAAAAGCAAAGTGTTGGAACAAACCAACACGAGTGTTTCAAAGCTCACACGGAGCTGGAGTACAAGCTTATTATTACACAAACATAAATATCTTAATAGGTGGTGTAGTAGTTTGGTGGTTGCTGGTCTTGTTCGGCTCCTTGTTTTACTTCTTCATCTTATCCTTCTTCACGCACTTGTTCTTCTTGTTGGGGCAGACTTGCTTCAACATGTGGGTCAAACACACAAATGTGCATCCTTGATAGAGAACAAACCATTAGGCAAAGGAGCCGGGATCAAGTGATCAGCTCCAGGTATATCAAGAAAGTATCTACCATTGATTTAGAAACCATGCCACAAGCTCTTAGAGTAGGGAAATCGAGACATAAAACACCTTTGAACGGTTGGATATTACCTAGGTTGACGTGAAGTGCTCGAGCAAGAACGGTGACAACTCCTCCATATATGGGACCACGGGATTGAAGAGCTTGATGATTAAGATAAAACACGAGAAGGGCACCAAAATTTGACGTCAAGTTATATTTTGGAATATCATTTCTTGCAAGGATTATCATGTCCTCTTCATTGGCTCTAGTAAACTCACCATTGCCTACAAAGTGTTAGCAATAATGTAGAACAAATAACAAATAGTAGGATGATTAATTTGATTTTCCATGGGTGTGTTTTCATGGATTCTCATTTTTTTAAAGTGCTCCAAGGATGCAGGATTAAGAACAATGTTGGCGGAGTGTATGTCGGTGGTGTTGTTGGCAAACCCAAAATGATGAGCCCATTGGTCGACAGTTAAGGTATAGTCACGGTTCATAAGGTAGAAATTGATGCAATCAATTATTGGGCTATACTCCTCGGGGCAGTATTGTGGACCCACCATATGCATCAAGGTACTGGGGAACTCAAGTGTCAAGTGGCGATATGTGGCAGCATCCTGAAAGATAAAGTGATACAAACCAATATTGTTGCAAAGTAAATCAAAATCATGATGAATGTCTAGTTGGTTAAGGATATAAGGACACACCCACTTGGTGAACTTGATTTCTTGATTCTTGAGACGGTTGAAATGAGTGAGTTGGAACTCCTCGATGAACTCGATGCCAAGTGACTCGGGGGGTTAGCACATCAACGGGTGGTGCGGCTTGTTTCGTAGTCACTACACGTATACATCTTCTCATGTTCATATAAAAATATAAATAAAACTAATTAAGAATTGGTTCCAATAGAAACAAAGAAAAAGTAATCCTCGACACTTCTTATAAAAGAATCCCCTCTAAAAACAAAACTAAGCATGCTCATAATCAAGGTTAGCTCAAGAACAATACCTAAGTCTAGATTGATAAAGGTGAAAGATTGAGCAAGGTTTTGATCAAATAAGTTAGAGATCGAAGGAGAAACATACCATAGATTGATGGGGTGCGAGGAATCGAAGAAAGAATGAGTAGAATTGAAGATCGAGTGGAGGTTGTTTGGAGTTTGAAGGAAGAAGAAAGAGAGATTATGTTTTTAGGTTTTAGGTTTACCTCCTCCTGGGGTTGATATCGCGTCCAGGTATGTGGTACGGGAGGGAGGTACATACAGAGCCCGTCCATACAGAGTGTATTACCTTGGGGTCAATGGTTCCTTTAGGCAGCACACTCGGTATGGGTGCCCGCATTCGTGCTGCAGGTCATTAACTGCTCAGATCATCTACTTCAAACATGATCACTTAAACGCTATGAATCAATACACAATACTCCTATGTATTAGATGCAAATAAACACTAAGAGGTTTCACCCCAACCCGCAGCCCGTAAGGACTACTCACTCATATTAATAAGATCAATGATAGAAAACATTGTGCAAAATATTTAGATTGAAATCAAATATTCTTATAATGATCACCAAATCATAAAGAGATCTCAAGTACAATCTAATGTCCCACAATCTTCCTATGCAACAACCCATGAGAAGTAAAATAGTAATAAGCAAAGTCTAAACTTAACATAAATGTTGAGCTAACCAACCTTTATCTACCTGCTTTTTTCGCAGGAATACAAATGTTGATCTCAAGTTGATCTAAATTCTAAGGATACATGGTTGATCAATATAAATATACTATTCACATTTCAGATTATGTGCCTTCACATTTACACAAACAATACATATAAGGAAAGTCATAAACCATGAATTATGGTATTATCCTGTAAATCCATGAGATAGAATTGAAGTATTGCCTATCAATTTTCAGTCAGAATACTTCCAAAGTGATGGACAATTTCCATTCATATGCATAGTTCTCCTAGGAAGAGTGTGATCACTATAGGTTAGTATACTAAGAATTGAAGAGGAAAACCATTTATACTAATTATATATAGACTCATACTTAGCTGAACATATGCTCTGCATGGATGGAAAACTAAAAGATCAAGAAATAAAGAAAATGTTATATATGTAAGGATTGTGGAGTAACACTAATGATGGCATGCCCTCTTGCTTGCATCACATTCTTGACTCGTTCCCTAAGAGAAAGTTGGCAGGGTTTCTATACCAGTGAAGATCATTCAGATGTGTGCGCATACCAATAAATTTAGCAAGCAGCCATCCCCAAAGAAATATGAAGCAAACAACTAAAACTATTTAAAACTGCAATCCTACCAAGGAAACTCTAATGTAGACTTCATCATCCATTGCTAGTAGTATTAAACAAAAGAAATGAAAAGTGACAAACTTATTCTACATTTTCTTTGAAGCAAACCAGAAGGGAATATGAAATAGGACATCATCACCTTGTAAATTTCCCTTTAATGTATATAAATAAAAAATATGGAAGTTGCGTATATACGTATTAGTCATTTCTCATATCTAAGTACTAGGAAAAGACTCACAATGTTTTAGTCATCCTGCATCAATACAAAAAATTATATGTTAACTCTGATCTTTGAAAGCAGTTGTAGAAATTAAGTAGTACTATGACTATACATGTTAAATAGCTAATATTCTAAGATCCAAGCTTCGTTAGCTATAAAATATCTTATAAAAGTATGTAGCAAAAAATTAGTACTTCTGAATCCATCGTTAGGATGGGATCTTACCCTTGTCCCACCTTTGCTTCCATGGCATCTGTCGGAGGTTTGTCCTGTGAAGGAAACTAGGGTCTAAAGATCCCTTGGTTTTATAGGGGGTTGAACACGACAGAGCAACTCGGCGATGGCTGCGGCGACGGAGCAAGCACACGACAGAGAGGTGACATGGGACCCTCATGAGGAGGTAAAACCCCTACTCCTGCTTTGTTGTATTGCTCGCGTGCTTCGCGTGATCTCAAGTATCGACCCCTTCTAAGGTAGGAGAAAGACTCTTATATAGGACGGCGATGGGCCTCTTCCCCTGGTCCATGGGTGGGAAGTGTCACCATAGTGCCACTCCTTGAGGTCTCAGTCTACATTACAGGACCGCTTTTCGGTGGACTAAGTCTTGGGCGCCGGGAGCTTCTCCGTCCCCCATAGAGCGTCCTCCTTTTAGCGTCACTTGTCTTCATCCGGCGCCGCTCGCTTTCCTTCTTGCACCGAAGTAGCCAAGGATGGACCTCCTCCTGCTGAGGCCGTCCATCCAGCCAGTCAGGACCTTGTCTGCCTCGCTTTTGACCAAGGCCCTGACTTTGGGACCGCATCATGGAGGCATCCAATGCCACCATTGTTCTTGTCATCTTCCTGTGATGGGTGCTTCCACACCCGACCCGAGGTGTCGTAGATCTAGGCCCTCTTGTTGGGGATATCCTGGGCGGATTTCCCCTCTAGAAGCCTTCCGGAGGGTCTGGCGAGATGCCTCTTAAAAGGGAAGCATCCCTTCCCTCCCGAGGAGTGCTAGAATCCCGCCATGCAAGCCAGTCATGGGCGGATCAAGGGTACCCCCTGTACTAGGTATCCGATAGTAGCCCCCGGGTGTTTGGCCTGCATGCCACGCCCATGGTGATGAAGGTTCAAGCGGCCATTCTGGTGGCTGGCGCTGCGGGAGACGTGTGCCGGTCCAGTTTCCCGAGATGCCTTCTCAGAAGGTGCGCACCCGTCTGGATCCAATCTCGGCTTATAAGTGTTGGGTAGCCCTTTCACGCCGAGATCTAATCTTCTCTGCCTGCTTCCTCGCACTTCTCTCCCCCGGACAACCGCCAACACTTGCCACGCACAATGTCTCGTCGGGGAGCTGTGGCTGCGGTGAAGGGGAACCTGCCGCCGGCTAGCCCCTCTCAAGGCGAAGAGGAGGAGGAGATGGGGGTGGTGCTGATGCCTTCCACAATCCGGACGGACTCTGGGCTAGACTGATTCCACTCACAGCTCGCCTCCAACTGGAACAAGTGGGGGAGACCCCAGTGTGGCCCAGGTCGGTGGATCCAGCGAGCCTTTTCTGCCTCGTGCGCCCGTTCTTCTATCACACCATCATCGTGGGGCTGATTTTGCCATTCTCCCCCTTCTTCATGGCGGTTCTAGAGCACTACCAGATCTATGGCCTCCACCTGCATCCCAACTCTATCACTACCCTTGCCATCTTTGCCTACTAGTGAGAGATATTTGTAGGGGTGAAGCCTTCGGTGGCGCTATTGTGCCAGCTGTATGCTCTTCACGTCACCTCCACATCCCGCATAGCCCGTTGCGTCTCCTTCATGAAGGAGGGGTCGTTCGGGCCCCATATGGGTTGGTCTAAACGCGTGGAGGACTTCTCAAAGTGTTGGCTCCTTATGGATGTGTAGGAGGACATCCCCTGCCTCTTGCCTCCCGCCGCGCTGGTCGAGAAGGTCCGCAACTGATGGTCTATGGCGAACCTGGAGGGGAACAAGGTTGATTCCCTGGTTCCCCTATTGAGCTGCTCAACTCCTTAGGTCTGACGGGGCCTCTAGTTGCCATGGAGTTCCTTCGCCTTAGGTTGCTCTGTTGCATAAGCATAGCAAGGATCTGTGGGACTTCGCCGTGCAGGACCACCTGACCCTAGGGGACGGTGTCACCGATGACCCTTTCATGGCGGGGTTTATCCACGAGATCCTACACAACTCTACCGCCTCCGAGCTTCCTGAGAAGGTTTTCCCCCTCTGCCTTGATCCTCGTAGAGCAGAGATCTGGGCCTCGCTTCCTCAGTTCAATGAGTGGGGTATTCTTCCTCCCGGCCACACAGGCAAGCGTCTGAATCCCTTGGATGCAAACTCTCCCACCGCAGACCCATCTGAGGGACCCCCAGGGCCACTGCGAGGGAGGCTGCGGGCACGGGAAACTCCGTTAGAGAGGTGGACCGTTAGCAGGCGCCTCGAAGGAAGCAAACCTGGGAGGAGAGTTCCCCTATCGAGGGAGTCGTGTCGAGAAGTGGCGGATCTTGCCCTTCAGGGCCCTTTGTTCCCCTGGCACGAGCCGGGGTAACTGGGGCATGCAGCCCCCAGCCGGGTATGCTACAAGGTAAGCCGTTAGACGTCCCTCCTTCCTTTCAAAATCCTTGAGTTGCATCTCACCCGGAGGGCCTCTACAGCAAATTCCGCCCGCAAAAGCAACTGCAGCTAAAGCGAACCTCTACCTGGAAGGTTCGGCTGGTGGTGCACCCCTTGGACCAGCCTAGGGAGGTCATGGCTCAATGCACGGCGCCCAGAAAAATGCTTGATGGCAGTGTTTATGTAGAGCTCGTTGGGAACCCCAAGAGGAAGGTATGATGAGCACAACAGCAAGTTTCCCTCAGTTATGAAACCAAGGTTTAATCGAACAAGTAGGAGCAAGGAAACACCTCAAAGGTGTTACTAGCTGAGCTTTGGCAGGGTGCACTACCGGTGCTAGTAGCAACGTGGAGACCTGCACAACACAATCACAGAACTTTGTCCCCAACTTGCGATGAGGTTGTCAATCTCACCGTGATTTGCGGAAAACAAAGGATTAAACGTATCGAATGGAAAGAAGTAAAAGTTTGCAGAAAGAAAACACAAAGCATAAACAGTTTATAGATTGTATGTAAAGTAAAGGACCGGGATCCATAGTTCACTAGAGGTGGCTCTCCTTAGATAGATAACATGCTGGGTGAACAAATTACAGCGGGGCAATTGAAAAACACCGAGAAAGCAATACATGCATATACTAATCATCTTGACTCCTTTGAGACTTGATTGGGCATTACAACATAATACATAGACTGCCATCCAACTACATCTATGAATAATAATCCACCTTCAGGTTATCATCCGAACCCCCTCTAGTATTAAGTTGCAAGCCACAGATTATTGCTTTACGAACTGCGTGTAAAATAAACAATACAATTGTTCTATGAACAAAGGATCGTTGTTTTCTCCCTAGTAGCAATAACACATCTAGTACCTTAGAGATTTCTGTCACTTCCCCAGATTACCAGAGGCATGAACCCACTATCGAGCATAAATACTAACTCTTGGAGTTGCTAGCATCTACTTGGCCAAGATAGCTACTAACAACGGAAAGCATGCAAGATCTCAAATAACAAAGACATGATAGAATCAATAATCAATATGAAATAGCATCTCAATATCCATCGGATCCCCGCAAACACAACATGTATTAATTACAAATAGATGATCTTGATCATGAACGGAGCTCACAAGATCTAAACATGAAAGCACAAAGGAGGAGAAACCAGCCATCTAGCCAGTACATGGATCCGTAGTCCAAGGATGATCTACTCACTCATCACACCGGAGGCTTGCATGGTGATGAAGAAGGCCTCCAGGGTGAATTCCCCTCTCTGGCAGGGTGCCGGGAAGAGCTTCAGACCCCCCCAATCTAGGGACAGAGACGATGGCGGCTACAAACTCTTTCGTGGATATTTTGATCGGGTACTTAGGGTTTTGGTCCCGAGGGAAACTTATAGGCGGGACGAGAGTCCGAGGGGGTGCTGGGGTCGGCCAGACCACCCCCTGGTGCGGGCCAGGCCTGGCCGCGCGGCCAGGTGGTGTGGCCGGCCCCCAGCCCTTCTTCGTCTCATATTCTGGCACTTGATCCCTCCGGAAAAATAGGCACTTTGGCTTTTGTCCCGTCCAATTCCGAGAATATTCATTTTCTAACTTTTCTGGAACCAAAAACAACAGAAAACAGGCAGCTGGCACTGTGGCTCTTGTTAATAGGTTAGTCCAAGAAATCATAATAAAAGTACTCCAAAGTGGATAAAACCAAGCATGGAACATCAAAAATTATAGATACATTTGCAATGTATCAACATCCCCAAGCTTAACTCCTGCTCGTCCTCGAGTAGGTAAGTGATAAAAACAAATAATTTTTGAGGTGACATGCACCATGAAAACTTGATCAAAGTATTTGCAAAACTCAATGCTGGGATCATAGTACTTCAATCATAATATGAAGGCAAAGTTCTAGCAATAAGCAAAGAAACTATGATACAACATGAAAAGGCACAAACAAAAGATTCATGAATAACATGCTTTGCAAGACGTTTGTTTGTTTCACATAAAGAAAACATAGCATAATAGTATTCAGCTTGTCCCTCAATAGAGTAGAAAATATAAATGCATAGGACACCATCAAAGTTCATAAGAGTGACTAGATACAATAGTTTCAAACAAGCAATAACAAGTTATGCCTCAATCAACTAGTCTTGGGACAATGCACATAGAACTAAGAATGGCCACTATGCTCTCAAAGTAGTGCATAAAGATAGAAGGTGGAGACTCAATATAATGGTGGAAGAAAAGCCTTTGTAAAAGGAAGTAGGGATTCAAGTCTCATAAAGAGCTTCCAAAAATTATGGTACTTATATCTTTCAGCTCTCATTGCCCCTATCATAAGCATCTTGAAGGTGATTAAGGTTAAAGTGACACAACTAAGAGGATATGCTTGACAAGTTATAAACCGATATCTCATGCCCGTTACTTACGAAGACCGATCCTCATGCTACTCAACTTCAGTCACGAGTAAGCTCTTGCCATTGTAAGTATATGTGTATCATTAAGAACCGCCAATGGGGTACCCCTTGCACATGAAACGGGAGCTTTCCCATAATCAAAATGACAAGGCAAGCAGACAATGAGCATCTCAGTGATCTTTTTATTTTCTATTTGCATAGGTTTTTATTGAGGATGCTTCATAGAGTGCTCACTATGGTGATGCTGCAAGTTTCCACCATGATTAGGCACGACTTAGGCTAGCGGCCTAGGAGTGTCTCTAACATACATACAAACTCCATGATCTTACAAGTTCCACTTTTATTTCACATCGCCGGGATCCGTAAGCAAAAGAACATGATATCAACGGGGTACACAGTACAAGTGCAATGTTGAAAGCGTTCCCCATGGTGCATGGTTCTGCTAATTTTAACTTATAAAGCGCAAGCATATACGCAACAAAGAAGGACCCAATGGTTCAAGTTTATTAAAGGCAAAAAGTAAAGTGTGCCATCAAGTTCGTGAGAGCTTTAATCACTAGTTTTCTCATAACAAGTGAAAGGTAAACAAAAGCATGAATATACTTGGAATAGCATAAGCTAGTAGGTAGGTATGGTGGACTCTTTGGAATAACTTGGTTTAGGGAGTTGGATGCATGAGTGGAACTCATACTTTGTTGTGGAGGCTAGCAAAAGACTGGGAGCGACAAACTAAGAGAGCAATAATGGCCATAATCATGTAGAGCGACAAAACATCATTGATCAAAGCATAGAGTGATACTACAAGTTGAAACTAAAGGATCATAAAGGCTATGGTGACTTGAGATAGTCATAACATGGTGTGAGCATGCGCCAAGTCAACCCAAATAAAGCATCAAAGGACATTACCACTATATTATGCTTTAATATGCTAAAACAACGCATGATTCATCCAATGCACATTAAGCAATCTCAATTGTTTATAACAAGCCATGCTACAGCAAAAAATACTAAGCATAAAGCCAAAACAATATCGAGTATGGCATGAAAAAGCATAGGCCACAGTCAAAAATGAGCTCTTTTTACCACATAAGCATAAACTTTCCTACTCTTTTCCAAACCAAACCAAACTATTTGTAAACCAAAGTGTGAAAGAGGGGGTCCAACCAAATTATTCAGAAAACTAAGAAAACGAAGCAAACTAAAAAAACAAAACAAAAACGAAAAAGAAGACGCTCCAAGAGAAACACAACTGTGCACGAATTAATAAAAATGAAGCGTTTGGAAGAAACCTGGAATTTTTATTGATGAAGAAGGGGATGCCTTGGGCATCCCCAAGCTTTGACGCTTGTACTTCTTGGATATTTCTTGGGGTGACACGCGTGGCATCCCCAAGCTTGAGCTTTAGTCCATCCTTCATCTCGTTACTCATTCCTTCCATACACCTGAAAATTTTCCTTCATACAAAACTTCACACAATCTCATTAGCAACATTAGTGCACTTAAGATAAATAAGTCTCAAAGTTCAGTTATAACACCAAATAAACTTCCATTAGAACACTATCTACTGTAGCACTTCCCTCAAAAAGCTCAATTCCCAAAAGAAACTCAAGAAGGAACTAACAAGAAGCAAATGCAGAAAATGGCAGAAATCTGTCAAAACAGACCAGCAGGTAATGACGAATTTTTTCGAAGACCTTCTGTTGCTCAAATAAAAAAGTGTTGAACTAACGAATGTTAGATAACAACCGGGGACAGAATCACAAAAAAATTACAGCTCAATCCGACATACAGAGCTCTCTCAGGAATTTTTACGGTGAAGCATAGAAATCTGTTTCAGGACAGCAACTTTCCCAATCATTACTTCACTCTCATTAGAGGTTACTCTTGGCACAAAAAGCAAATAAAAAGGATAAGGAGAGGTTATTAGAGACTTAATAACTTCCAAGACTCAACTAAAACTCTCGGTTTGTCTCCCAACAAGTACTTTTCTTTAACGGCTTTAAGTTAGGCATAAGAACCAAAGAAAGAATCAAGTGTTCTCAAATGAAGAAGCATTAAGACCAAATTTTCTTTTTAGAGGAGAAGCAAAAGAAATCTTTTCTCTCTTTTTAGGAAAGTGTTCTATACCTTTCTTGAGTGGGAGTTGATATTTAATGGTGCCTTCTTTCATATCAATGATGGCACTAACAATTCTAAGAAAAGGTCTTCCCAAAGTAATAGGACAAGAAGCATTGTATTCAACATCCAAAACATAGAAATCAACGGGGACATAGGAATCGTTAACCATAATAAGAACATCATTAAGACTCCCCATGAGTTTCGTTTTAGCATTAGCATCAAGTGGGACATTCAAATAACAATCTTCAACAGGAGGCAAATCAAGCATATCATAAATCCTTCTAGGCATAATAGAAACACTACTATCAAGATCACACAAAGCATTGAAATCAAAGTCGTTCACTTTCATATTAATGTTGGGTTCCCAACCATCTTCTTGTTTTACGGGAATATAAGCTTTATGTTTCATCTTTTCTTCTTTAATCTTTATGAGAACATCAGTAATGTGTTTTGTAAAAGCCATGTTCATAGCACTAGCATTAGGACTTTTAGCAAGCTTTTGTAGGAACTTAATAACTTCAGAGATGTTGCAACCATCAAGATCAAAATCAACTTTATCATTTAAAGTAGTAGAACTATTACTAGCCTCAACATTAGTGGTGGTGATAGTAGAAACACTAATGTTTCTAGCAATTTCATCTTCTCTTTCCCACTTAGCATGTAATTCAGCTAATAGTCTAACATTTTCATCAATTCTTACTTGTATGGCATTAGTAGCTGCAAAGGGATTCTCATTAGTTTCAGGTTTAGCAGCCATTTTATTCAAAGTAGATTGAGCTTCAGCCAAAGATTCTATATTTCTTTCAGCATTAGAGAGTTTTTCCTCAATAGTTTTATTGAAAGCAGTTTGTTTACTAATAAACTCTTTAAGCATAACTTCAAGTTCAGGGGGAGCACTCTTATTATTGTTGTAAGAATTTCCATAAGCATTACCATTGTTGGGAGGATATGGCTTATAATTGTTGTTACCAAAATTGTTCCTATAAGCATTATTACCATAAGTATTGTTGCCAAAGTTATTATTTCTTATGAAGTTCACATCAACTTGCTCTTCTTGAGCAACCAAAGAGGCTAAAGGAACATTATTTGGATCAATATGGGCTTTCCCATTAACAAGCATAGACATAATAATATCAATCTTATCACTCAAGGAGGAGGTTTCTTCAACAGAATTTACCTTCTTACCTTGTGGAGCTCTCTCAGTATGCCATTCAGAATAATTAACCATCATATTATCCAATAGTTTTGTTGTAGCACCCAAAGTGATGGTCATAAAGGTACCTCCAGCAGCCGAATCCAATAGGTTCCTTGAAGAATAGTTCAATCATGCATAAAAAGTTTGGATGATCATCCAAGCAGTCAGTCCATGAGTGGGACAATTCTTTACCAAAGATTTCATTGTTTCCCAAGCTTGAGTAACACGCTCATTATCAAGTTGTTTAAACTTCATTATTTCACTTCTCATAGATATAATCTTAGCAGGAGGATAGTATTTTCCAATAAAAGCATCTTTGCATTTAGTCCAAGAATCAATACTATTCCTAGTTCAGGAATTCAACCATTCTTTAGCTTTTCCTCTCAAAGAGAAAGTAAACAATTTCAGCTTAATAATATCACCATCTATATCCCTATGCTTTTGCATCTCACAAAGTTCAACAAAGTTATTTAGATGGGAAGCAGCATCTTCATTACCAATACTAGAAAATTGTTCTCTCATAACAAGATTGAGTAAAGCAGGTTTTATCTCAAAGAAAGTATCTTCAGCCATAGGTGGAGCAATAGGAGTGCTCATAAAATAATTGTTGTTGGTGCTAGTGAAGTCACACAACTTGGTGTTTTCAAGAGTAGTCATTTTTTTGGGTTTTCAAATAAGAAAGCAAACAAGTAAAACTAATTTTTGTGTGTTTTTTGAAGAACAAAACAAGCAAACAAAGCAAAAAAGAAATTAAGCAAAACAAAAACAACAAAGTAAAGAGAATGGTTATGAGGGACTCCCCTTGTGAAAATGTCCTTGACTCCCTGGCAACGACGCCAGAAAAATGCTTGATGGCTCAATGCACGGCGCCTAGAAAAATGCTTGATGGCAGTGTTGATGTAGAGCTCGTTGGGAACCCCAAGAGGAAGGTATGATGAGCACAGCAGCAAGTTTCCCTCAGTTATGAAACCAAGGTTTAATCAAACAAGTAGGAGCAAGGAAACACCTCAAAGGTGTTACTAGCTGAGCTTTGGCAGGGCGCACTACCGGTGCTAGTAGAAACGTGGAGACCTGCACAACACAATCACAGAACTTTGTCCCCAACTTGCGATGAGGTTGTCAATCTCACCGTGATTTGCAGAAAACAAAGGATTAAATGTATCGAATGGAAAGAAGTAAAAGTTTGCAGAAAGAAAACACAAAGCAGAAACAGTTTATAGATTGTATGTAAAGTAAAGGACCGGGATCCATAGTTCACTAGAAGTGGCTCTCCTTAGACAGATAACATGCTAGGTGAACAAATTACAGCGGGGCAATTGAAAAACACCAAGAAAGCAATACATGCATATACTAATCATCTTGACTCCTGTGAGACTTGATTGGGCATTACAACATAATACATAGACCGCCATCCAACTGCATCTATGAATAATAATCCATCTTCAGGTTATCATCCGAACCCCCTCCAGTATTAAGTTGCAAGCCATAGATTATTGCTTTACGAACTGCGTGTAAAATAAACAATACAATTGTTCTATGAACAAAGGATCGTTGTTTTCTCCCTAGTAGCAATAGCACATCTAGTACCTTAGAGATTTCTGTCACTTCCCTAGATTACCAGAGGCATGAACCCACTATCGAGCATAAATACTAACTCTTGGAGTTGCTAGCATCTACTTGGCCAAGATAGCTACTAACAACGGAAAGCATGCAAGATCTCAAATAACAAAGACATGATAGAATCAATAATCAATATGAAATAGCATCTCAATATCCATCGGATCCCCGCAAACACAACATGTATGAATTACAAATAGATGATCTTGATCATGAACGGAGCTCACAAGATCTAAACATGAAAGCACAAAGGAGGAGAAACCAGCCATCTAGCCAGTACATGGATCCGTAGTCCAAGGATGATCTACTCACTCATCACACCGAAGGCTTGCATGGTGATGAAGAAGGCCTCTAGGGTGAATTCCCCTCTCCGGCAGGGTGCCGGGAGGAGCTTCAGACCCCCCCGGTCTAGGGACAGAGACGACGGCGGCTACAAACTCTTTCGTGGATATTTTGATCGGGTACTTAGGGTTTTCGTCCCGAGGGAAACTTATAGGCGGAACGAGAGGCCGAGGGGGTACTGGGGTCGGCCAGACCACACCCTAGCGCGGGCCAGGCCTGGCCGCGCGGCCAGGTGGTGTGGTCGGCCCCCAGCCCTTCTCCGTCTCGTATTCTGGCACTTGATCCCTTCCGGAAAATAGGCACTTTGGCTTTTGTCCCGTCCAATTCCGAGAATATTCATTTTCTAACCTTTTCTGGAACCAAAAACAACAGAAAATAGGCAGCTGGCACTGTGGCTCTTGTTAATAGGTTAGTCCAAGAATCATAATAAAATTACTCCAAAGT
Organism: Avena eriantha; assembly: GCA_910589775.1. Classification (NCBI taxonomy): domain Eukaryota; kingdom Viridiplantae; phylum Streptophyta; class Magnoliopsida; order Poales; family Poaceae; genus Avena; species Avena eriantha. The sequence continues at coordinate 128,101,568 of OU342741.1, read as the reverse complement.
TGGAACAAAACACAAGGAAGTGGATAAAACCAAGCATGGAACATCAAAAATTATAGATACATTTGCAATGTATCAGGAGGTCCAGGTTGCACCGGCTACGCCTGGGAGAGGGCATCAACCTTTCTACCACGCACAATCTCTGTCACTTCCTCCCAGTGCCGTTGGTGGTAGAGGTTGCCAAAGTGAGTGAGGGCCGCCACCGGGGCTCCCCCTGAAGCCGCTTTCCTGGTCGAGGACGGGGTCGTGGATGCTACGCTAACAACAGACATGATCGTTGCTCCGGGGTCGTCGGGGAGCGCGGTTCCCATTGGCTCGGGACCTGCTCCTGACTAGTGTTCAGGTGGCCTTGAGCTAGACCTAGTCCAAGGTCCGGAAGGCAACGTGTCTCCTGGCCAGGCCCCTTGACTCCTGCACGCTGGTCGGATACCCCTAAGGAGACTACTTCTGACGAGTGGTACACTGAGGCTCAGGAGCTGGTTGTGGTGGAGACAGGATACTCCCCCCGTGCCGAGCTCCTGGGTAAGCTTGTTTTTGGCGTACGCGCCAAGATGGACCACTTCCTGGCTACCGTGGTCCGTGAGGACAGCCAGTTGATCCTGGACCGAGGGCAGCTTGTCGGAGCCCGGAAGGCGGTGGAGTCTAAGTGGGAGTGAGCTCGCCTCGACACGGAGCGTGTGCTCTGAGATGCCTCGACATGAGCGGTGAAGATCATCGCTGATGCCGAGGCCCAGGCCTCTCAGCTCGGGGATGCCTTGTCTACCTGTGAGAGAGGCGTCTCCACTCGGGAGGCGACAGTGGCCCTGCGCTAGGGGCACTTGAGGCTCAGTCTCAATAGGTTGACGCCAAGTTGTAGGAAGTCTGGGTATCCCTCGCTCGGGAGCTGGAGGAGAGCTTGAGGCGCCGTGACGCCCTTGAGGTGGAAGAGAAGCTTCTGAAGGGTTCACTTCAGGAGGTCGAGGACCTTCGATGTGAAATTAAGGCTCTAAAGGTGACCACCGCTTGCTGCTACCTGGGCTTGCGAAGAGCGCGAGAGAGAGGCTCGCGAGGTGCTGGGGTCCCAACGTAAGTCCTTCTCCTCCCTTGCTGAACAGGGCCCCACGATCGTCGCTCTCCTGGGAGTCGAAGGTTTCGTCGCGCCAGAGCTTCATGCTAGCCACAAGGTCGAGGCGTCCCTAGAGCTTGCCCACAGGGTCTTGAGCCCCTTAAGCATGGCGGCTCAAGGCCAGGATAACTTCATTTCCTCGGAGTGCCAGGAGATGTTGACTACTATAGGGAGGTCCCTCTTCACCAACATTCTATAGCTGTCGCCTGACAATCGGCAGCCGTGTCGACCACTCCCAAGTCTTGAGGCAATCGGCAGCCGTGTCGGCTCTCGAAGAGAGTTTCACCCCGCTCGTTGACCTGTTGATCAAGGCGTTTCCGTGCAGGGTAGGTAATGAGGAGGGATCCGAAGCCGATGGCTCGGACGACTCTACCACTGAATAAGAAGAAGGTATCGACAAGGCGAGCTCCAATGGCACTACTGTGGTGGCTTGATTCTTGTCCATGTAATGCTCGTGAAATGCTTTGAGACCTGTGATAACCCACAAGTATAGGGGGTGTATCGCAGTATTTTCGAGGGAAGTGAAACCCAATTTATTGATTCGACACAAGGGGAGCCAAAGAATATTTATAAGCCTTAACAACTAACTTATCAATTCAGCTGCACCTGGAAACAATCTTGCTCACAGCAGTTTATCAGTAGCAACGGTTTTGTAGTAGACATAGTAAAGTAAAAGCTGAGTAATAGCAGTAGTAACAGAAGCATTGCAGCACAGTAGGCATAGGGATGGATGGACGGGTGTTGCATGGACAAGAAAATTCACATAGCAAACAGACATAGGGCATTTGCAGATAAATTAGATAAAGCATCCAAGTACGAGATAATCATAGGCATGTGTTCCATATATAGTCATACGTGCTCGCAATGAGAACTTGCACAACATCTTTGTCCTGCCAGCCCGTTTGCAGCGGGGCCTCAAGGGAAATACTGGCAATTAAGGTGCTCCTTTTAATAGAGCACCGGAGGAAAGCATTAACACTTTGTGAACACATGTGATCCTCACATCAAAGCCATTCCCTCCGGTAATCCTGATTGATGTCACTTCGAGGCCATTATTTCCGGACAACAATGTGTGTATACAACTTGCAGGTAAGACCAAAAACAATACTATCATAATGAATCAATAACATGTTCAGATCTGAAAACGTGGCACTCCGGCCCTAGTAACAAGCATTAAGCATAACAAGTTGCAACAAAGTCAAAAAGCACTAATAAAAGATACTAGCCACCATGTCCTAACAATCTGATGACATTACATGAACAATCTCATCCAATCCCTACCATCCCCATAGCCTACAGCGGGGGATTACTCACTCATAGATGGGGGAAACATGGATGGTCGATGGAGAAGCGATGGTGGCGATGATCTCCTCCAATTTCCTGTCCTAGAAGGGTGCTAGAACGGAGTTTCTGGTGCTGTTTCGCGGAATCTAGTGTTGGTAGCGAAGCAGAACTCTTTCTGGAAAAACGTCGACCCCCCTGGTTTTTAGGTCAGGAGGAAACTTATAGGCGAAGAGGGAGGCCGAGATGGCAGCCGAGGCGGCCACACCACCCCCAGGAGCGGCCTGGCCTGGCCCGCGCGACCAGGTGGTGTGTGCCCCTCGTGGCCCTACTCCGTCTCGTCTTCTAGCTCCGGGAGTCTTCTGGTGAAATAGGATTTTTGGCATATTTTCCGGGATTTTTCCTGATAGTTGATTTTCTGCACAAAAACTAGACACCAAGGTAATTCTGCTGAAAACAGCGTCAGTCCATGTTAGTTGTATCCAAATCACACAAGTTTAGAGGAGAAACAATAGCAAAAGTCTTTGGGAAAGTAGATACATTTTGGACGTATGAAATCCCCCAAGCTTAGCTTATTGCTTGTCCTCAAGCAATTCAGTTGAAAACTGAGTGCGATAAAAGAAACTTTCACGAACACATTTGCTTCATATGATGTATATATTCTCAGCATGTGATCAACTACTTAGGAAATTCATAATAAAGAGTGTGCTACTGAGTTTACTTAATAGTCATTGCAAGATATGAAGAGATTCCATCTCAAAAATAATTAGTAGCATGAAACATAAACATAAGCAACATTGCAGTGCTCATAACAAGGTATGATAGAGTGGTATCTCGATTGCCTTTGATTGTAGAGCAAACATAAATGCTAAGGCACCTCTGAAGTTCAAGTGAAGACTAGAAGTAAATATATCAAAGATACAAGCATCAAAATCATAACACAATTAATGAAGTTTTGAGACAAGCACATTATACTAAGAATGAAATCCATGCTCTCAAGAAGGTGCTCATAGAATGTGTGGAGACTCAACAAGGAAAACGAAAAAGGTTTTGAAAAGTTTGAAAGGCTTCCAAATGCTAAAAGTATGGTACTTGTTAGCTTTGAGCTCTCATTGCCCCTATCATAAGAATCTTTAAGTGGTTAAGGTTAAAGTGACACAACTAAGAGGATCTGCTTGACAAGTTATAAATCGAAGTCTCATGCCCCTTACTTACGAAGACCGATCCTCATGCTACTCAACTTCAATCACGAGTAAGCTCTTGTCATTATAAGTATATACGTATCATAGAGAACCGCCAACGTGGTACCCCTTGCACATGATACATGAGCTATCCCATAATCAAAATGACAAGGCAAGTAGACAATGGGCATCTCATCGATCTGTTTATTTACTATGTGCATAGATTTTTATTGAGGATGCTTCATAGAATGCTCATTATGGTTATGCTGCAAGTTTCCACCATGATTAGGCATGCCTTAGGCTAGCTGCCCAGGTGTTCCTCTAACATACATACAAACTCCATGATCTTACAAGTTCAACTTTTATTTCACACCGTCGAGATCCATAAGAAAAAGAACATGATATCAACGAGGCACTAAGTACCAGTGCAATGTTCAAAGCATTCCCTATGATACATGGTTCTGCTAACTTCAACTTATAAAGCGCAAGCATATACACAACAAAGAAGGACACAATGGTTCAGGTCTATTAAGTGCAAGAAAATAAAGTGTACCATCAAGTTCGTGAGAGCTTTACTAACTAACTTTCTCATAACAAGCAAACATTTTATTCGGAAGAAAACAAGGAATACATAATATGCACGGAATAACAAATGATGCTAATAGGTAGATATGGTGCACACTTTGGCAATATTGGTTTTGGGGAGTTGGATGCACGAGTAATGGTTATACTCAGCACAAGTGAAGGCCAGCAATAGAGAGGGAGCGACAAACAAGAGAGCAATAACTGTCATAATCATGCTTGCAATAAAACAAGACTAATTATGGCATGAAAGTGATTCAAGACCCCTGAGGCAAAATAATTCATCGAGGCTTAACTGATTATTATAGTCATATGCATGCATGAGCATGTGCCAAGTCAATTTAAGTGAAACATTCAGAGGAGGATACCACAATGTCATACCAATTTATGAATAGAGCAATGTAAGCGAACATTCATATGACATGCTACAAACTATTAGAGAGCTAGAGCTAATCATAAGAAAGCAAGAACTACTAAGCATCCATAAATAACATACACCCTACATGAATAGACTAAGCATGCCCACAATGATGAGTATATATACAAAAATGAAAACAAATAGAGTTCGTTACCAGCCTCTTACCACATCTCAAGTTGTCATTAATCCTCATTATTGCCCTTCACTTGTGTGGCTTGAATAATAACATGAAAACCAAAGTCCACTGGGGACTGCTGAACCCTGCAACAAACTTCACAAAACCAAAGAAGAACAACAAATATTTTTGGTGTTTTTGAGTTTTAAAACAAGAACCAAAAAGGCTGAACAAGCAAAGAAAAATCTTTTTGGGTTTTTCAATTAATCAGAACAAAACCAAACGGAAGAAGCAAACCAAAGCAAAAAGAAGAAGAAGCAAACAAGGAGAAACAACAGAAATATTTTCGGTCTTTTTGTGTTTTAGAAAGCAAAAGTAAAGAAAGAACGAAAACTAAAAAGAGAAAACGAAGCATGGATATACAAAGTACCGACGAAACATGATATGGAGATGAGTGTGGTGTCCGTGTACCTCCCCCCAAGCTTAAGCTTTTGGCCTAAGTGGGTATCGGTCCCAAGCTGGCCAAGATGAAGTGTCTCCGTGGTACGACGAGGAGGTACCCTCGTCCTGGTATGAGCTCCAGGACGCGCCACCGTAGTGCGCAGAGTAGTCGTAAGAAGGCACATCCTCCGAGTGCTGCCTGTGGAAACCAAGCAAGCGGAGGTGCTCGTCCACCTCCTCATTGGAGCGCGATCACGGCCTCCTGTGGACAGTGAACAAAGTAGATTGCGGCAAAGGGATCTCCCTTTCATCCCCGTCAAAAAACAACATCCTGTATACTAGACTATCCATATCAGAGTTAGCAGTGATGAAGTGATGTGTTTTCATGGCAGCAAGGTCAAGCCTTTGTGGTGCCAATATAGTATCATTCGGATCCATTGAAAGCTCTAATGCATTGACCATACGTGAAGGGATGATGCCCCCATAAATAGTTCCCCTAGCAGCTAGGCGGCGAGTAATAAGAGAGCCAAGATTATACCGAGTATCATTGTTAAGCACAGCAGCAAGGAAGGCTAAATGATAATTGGAAATATTACTCGTATTCTCCCTACCAAGAATGCTAATAGCAAGATAATAGGCAAAATATCTAAGAGCTGGGAGTTGGATGTTTCTTATCTTCCCACACTAAGCTACACGGTCATTGTCATTGGTCACCCCTCGATAGAGCTCCATAAAATCAGCGGGTCGCCCTTGAATCTTCTTCACGGTCCCTGCCATGCTTACACCTATAATGCTGCAAAATCTTTCCAATCGCATAGTAAAAGGCAGATTATAAATTCTGAAAGAAACAGTTGATTGATAGGGAGTGTTAGTGAGAACGAAACTCTCAATGAAAGTTTTGGTGAGCACGGCATATTACTCACTCTCGTCTTGCATATATGAGGTGAAACCAACCCTCTAAATCAATAGCAATAAATCATCAAGAATCCATGCAGCTTGTAAGAAGGTAAAACAAAGAAAAGTATATGGGTGAGAATCCCCATCATCTCCTTCATTACCAAAGCGAGGTGCAATGAGATCTTTGTGGTATGAAGGCCTAAACTGAGAGGCTGATCATGAGGGCCTTAACCTCCTAGGTGTGTACCTCTCAAATATTTCTCCAAATGTGTGGTTGTCCATCTTTAATATTCTGAAATTTAAACATCCATTAAACAAGTAGTTGCAAAGTAAATACATAATGAAGGGCACTACTCATAGGGACTTGTAAGAAGCCTAAACATGCATAAAAATTATATCTCTAAGCAATGACCAAGCTTACAAGCTCTCATAACCTGTCACCTAAAACAGCAAAATACTCAAGATGTAATCCACTGAACACAAATCTACTTGGACAAGCGGAGAAGTCACATACCGGAGAACAAATGCTCCAAATTTCAGCAGCAAAGATGGGCTGAGCAAGGAGATCAAAAAATTGTGGGCAAGAACAGCAAGAACACGATTTCGAGCAAAGAGCTGGTGTTTTCTCGGGAGAGAGAAGACTGAGGCAAGTGAGTGGAGGGCCAGGGGTGGCCCACACCATGGCTAGGCGCGCCCCTGGGCAGGTCGCGCCACCAGGTGGTGTGCCTGCCAGGTGGGCCCCCCTAGGTCCCTCCAAGCACTTCTCTGCCCCTTTTTTCACGTAAAAATTTAATATGAATTTTCTATAATTTTTAGAGACACTTTATTTTTGAGAAATTTTCAGGTATAGATGAATGATTTTTCTGCAGAAAAACGATTTGGAAAAGATGCAATGCAAAATAAAGCAAAAGCTACAGAAGTTCTAAGACACTCTAATATGCAAGCAACTAGCAAAAAGAAAAGTAAACTAAACAAAAGTAAAAACTAAAATGGAAAAAGTAAAAGTAAACGGAGATAATCATGGTGAAAACATTGTTTTGTTCAATGAAATCCTTTTGTTAACAAGGTTGAACAGGCACATCCTCACATATACTAACAGGAACAGTAGTAGATTTATCAGCCGTGTGCAAAGATATACTGGTTGGTATTAGTTTTTCCAGTTAAAGTCTCTTATAGAGAGAAAAAGGCATAACACTAACTCCTGCTCTCAAATCACACAAAGCAGTTCTAACATAACTATTCTTAATAGAGCAAGGAATATTTGGAATCCCTAGGTCTCCAAGTTTCTTTGGAACCTTACCGTTAAAGGAATAATTAGCAAGCAAAGTAGAAATTTCTTCATTAGGGATCTTCCTTTTATTAGAGATAATATCCTTCATATACTTTGAATAAGGAGGCAATTTAATAGCATCAGTTAAAGGAATTTGCAAGAATAAAGGTATCATCCACTCACAAAACTTGTTATAGTGTTCATCTTCCTTCGACTTGTGTTTCTTATCCGGGAAAGGCTTAGGTTTTTGGACCCAAGGCTTTCTTTCACTACCATGTTTCTTAGAAACAAAATATTCTTTAGTGTATTTAGTATTCTTAGTGTGCTTTTCAGGTTCTTCTTCAACTTTTTCTTTATTAGGAGCATCATTTTCTTCATTACCACTTTCAGTTTCAGTATCAAAGACAAATATACTATTAGGATCGATAGCAGGTTCAGGAGATTCTACAATAGTTTTACGTTTCTTTTTCCTTTTCTTAGGAGAAGTACCACTATTTTCAACTTGTTGAGAATCCTGCTCAATTCTTTTAGGATGCCCTTCAGTATATAGAGGATCCTGGGTAGCAGCACCACTTCTAGTTCTAATTTCATAAGCATATTTTTCTTTAGCAGCATTAACTAGCAAATCTTTTTGCACTTTAATAAGTTGATCTATTTGAGTTTGAACAATTTGGAAGTGTTTAACAAGCATTATAACATCATTAGAGTTTCTTTCCACAATATCTTTTAATTCAACAATAGCTCTAGAGTTTTCCATTAAATGATTTTGCACCCTTTTATTAAAATTATCTTGCTTAACAATAAAAATATCGAATACTTCTAAGCATTGATCGGGAGGTTTAGAGTAAGGGATGTCACCTTCATCAAAGTGTTGGAGAGAGTGTACCTCAATAGTGAATGAGTGGGGGATAGGCTTACATAATTCTACTATCGGAGGTAAATTTTTAACATTTGCAGCTTTAATACCCTTCTCCTTAAGACATTCCTTAGGTTCCTTCATCACTTCATTATTTAGTTCAATAACTCCCCTCTTCTTTGATGTTGGTATAAGCACAGGAATAGTTGGTTCAGGTATAGTTGTCTTAGGTGTAGCTAGTTCAGGAGGACTCCAGTCTTCATAATTCTTGCTTATTTTAGCTATTAATTCCTCAGCTTCCTTGGGACTCCTATTCCTGAAAACACAATTAGCACAACTATCCAGGTATGTCCTAGATTCATCAGTTAGTCCATTATAAAATATATCAAGAAGTTCATTCTTAGGTAATGGACATCTAGCCTGTGCATGAATCAAAGCACAAAACCTTGCCCATGATTCAGGCAATATCTCTTTTTCTCCCTGTTTAAAATCAAAAAGTTCCTGCAAAATCGCATGTCTACCACTAGGAGGAAAATATTTCTGCAGGAAAGTACTATTCAAGCAATCAGGGCTATCAATAGATCCAGGAGGTAAATTGTTAAACCAAGTTTTAGCTTCTCCTTTTAGTGAAAAAGGGAAAATCTTAGCAACCAAGTAGGTGCGCATCTTAATATCATCAGAAAATAAACCAGTCATAGTAGAAAGCTCAGTCATATGTGCGACCGCACTCTCATTCTTAGTCCCACAAAAAGGTTCTTTCTCAACAATAGCTATGTAATATAGATCAAGAGAGAACTCATAATCCTTATCTTTAATGTTTATGGGAGATGCAGCAAACTTAGCATTAGGAGACAATTTGGGTTTTATAGTACGCCTCTCAAGGAGACTCTTAGTAGCACTCCTAGCATGGGTGTTTTGACATTCTTCAATAAATTCATCGGTCATCTCTATATAACCGTATTCAATATCATACCTCTATGTAGACTCAGGTGAACTAACAGGTGCAGTAGTGTCTTCATTAGGAGTTTCAGTATTTCCAGCTATAGTTCTAGCAATCGTAGCATCTAGGAAAGGACCTAATGAACCACTCTTATCAAGCACAGTAGAAGCAGCATCATAAGTATCAGAAGTTTCAGATTCAGCTGTAGTAGCATTTTGTGTAGCATGTGTATGTGGTGGTGTAAGGAGCTTACTCATAACGGATGGTGAATCAACAGCAACAGAGGTTTTCAGAACCGTACCTCTTCTTGTAGTGGATGGTAAAATAGGTACCTTGCCATCATGAGACTTACCCATGATGGATGGATGGCAGCGAACAATAGCGATTCCAAGTGAACTTGATAAATAAAGCTATGCTCCCTGGCAACGGCGCCATCAAATAGTCTTGATGACCCACAAGTATAGGGGGTGTATCGCAGTATTTTCGAGGGAAGTGAAACCCAATTTATTAATTCGACACAAGGGGAGCCAAAGAATATTTATAAGCCTTAACAACTGAGTTGTGAATTCAGCTGCACCTGGAAACAATCTTGCTCACAGCAGTTTATCAGTAGCAACGGTTTTGTAGTAGCAATAGTAAAGTAATAGCAGAGTAATAGAAGTAGTAAAAGTAAAACAATAGTAACAGTAGGATTGGAGCGTGGTAGGCATAGGGATGGATGGACGGGCGTTGCATGGACAAGACAATTCACATGGCAAACAGACATAGGGAATTTGCAGATAAATAAGATAAAGCATCCAAGTACTAGATAATCATAGGCATGTGTTCCATATATAGTCATACGTGCTCGCAATGAGAACTTGCACGACATCTTTTGTCATGCCAACCCATTTGCAGCGGGGCCTCAAGGGAACTACCGGTAATCAAGGTGCTCCTTTTAATAGAGCACCGGAGCAAAGCATTAACACTCCGTGAACACATGTGATCCTCACATCAAAGCCATTCCCTCCGGTTATCCCGATTGCTGTCACTTCGGGGCCATTGGTTCCAGACAACAATGTGTGTATACAACTTCCAGGTAAGACCAAAAACAATACTATCATAATAAATCAATAACATGTTTAGATCTGAAATCATGGCACTTGGGCCCTAGTGACAAGCATTAAGCATAACAAGTTGTAACAAAGTGAAAAAGCACTAATAAAAGATACTAGGCACCATGCCCTAACAATCTGATGTCATTACATGAACAATCTCATCCAAGCCCTACAATCCCCATAGCCTACAGTGGGGGATTACTCACTCATAGATGGGGGAAACATGGATGGTCGATGGAGAAGTGATGGTGGCGATGATGGTGATGATCTCCTCCAATTCCCCGTCCCAGCAGGGTGCCACAACGGTGTTTATGGTGCTGTTTCGCGGAAACTGGTGGTGGCGGCGGAGAGGAACTCTTTCTGGAAAAACGTTGACCCCCCCGGTTTTTAGGTCAGGGGGCAACTTATAGGCGAAGAGGGAGGCCGAGGGGGTAGCCGAGGCGGCCACACCACCCCCAGGCGCAGCCTGGCCTGGCCCGCGCGGCAAGGTCGTGTGGGCCCCTCGTGGCCCTACTCCAGCTCGTCTTCTGGCTCTAGGAGTCTTCTGGTGAAATAGGATTTTTGGCATATTTTCCGGGATTTTTCTTGATAGTTGATTTTTTGCACAAAAAACAAGACACCAAGGTAATTCTGCTGAAAACAGCGTCAGTCCATGTTAGTTGTATCCAAATCACACAAGTTTAGAGGAGAAACAATATCAAAAGTGTTCAGGAAAGTAAATACGTTTTGGACGTATCAACCTGACATTTCTTTGCTAAGACTTACCTTTCCAGCTATGATGCCTTAATCGTCTGTTGTCGCTTTCTAGCCATACGAGGGAGTGGCCGTGCCCTGGCCTATAGATCCCTCCTAGAGGCGGTCTTTAGCCTTTGCGTCCTGCGGGGACCTATTGAGGGTTTTCTCGTAGGCCGCCTTGCCTTCTTGTTCAAGAGAGGATTGCGATGATTGTACCTGTCCCTTAGGCCCCTCAAGGAGGTGGCCGTGGGCTCTGTACATTCAATTCTGTTTCGGAAGTCCCTCGAGGAGGTGACCGTTGATGGGCTCGGTTCCTGCACCAAAACAGGGTAATTGCAGTACTTTACAGTAGCAAATATTTAAAGAGTTTGTCCCTCGAGGAGGTGACCGTTGATGTCCACATTGTCAATGTGACCACGTTCGCACCCAAACCGTGGTTTGGAATAGCCTATTCTATAAGTTGATAGGATAAATGAATTTAAGATGTTTAATAATAACTACTACCAGGACTGGAAGAAAACTAGAACAAAAGTAAAACTGAAAAGAGGTGAATGCACTGAGATGAAATATTAATGCTATGATTCCTCAAGTAATGTTGCGTATACCGGTTTGCATGATAAGTGCTTATGGAATAGCTGTTAACTATAATTATGGCGGTCGCTCATATATCGTTGTCTCCCACTGTTGGTAAGTGGCAACTAGACAACTCAATTGTCCACACCCTCTTCGGACACGGCTCATCTCGTAAGAGAATAGTGTATTAAGGTAACAAGACCAATCAAGGTCAACTAGAGCAAAGGCATTAAGTTCTATGGACAACCATACTCCTAAGCAAGTGTGCTAGTCACAAGATATCCCATCTGTAACTTTGGGGTCAAGCAATTCGCAACACTATACCTATCTATATCATGAGTGATGTTGAGGGAATTCTGGGCGGTAGATCCTAAGCTGCTATTGCCTCCGCAAATCACTTATAGCAAATAGCCTATTAGTTCTACCCATGGACTTGTCAGGCACCCATGGAAGAGTAGAGACTAATGATAAGTTTTGTGACACTCCATGAATCCCTAGTAAATTCCTCAACAATGGATTGGACGTCTCCAATCACTATAATAATATCATGAATAGAACAATGTAAAGAGAAAGCACAAACATTTTAATTAACAAGAACACACCACACTTCAATTACTCAAATCATCATAACATTAATAAAAGGGAGTTCAAGCCATGTTACAACCCATTGCTGACTTGTGTAATAACGACCTCGTTGGGGAACCCCAAGAGGAAGGTATGATGAGCACAACAGTAAGTTTTCCCTCAGTTGTGAAACCAAGGTTATCAATCCAGTAGGAGCAAGGAAACACCTCAAAGGTCTTGCTAGCTGGACTTTGGCAGGGCGCACTACCGGCGCCAGCAGCAATGTGGAATCCTGCACAACACAACCACATAACTTTGCCCCCAACTTGCGATGGGGTTGTCAATCTCACCAGTTTTGTTGAAAACAAAGGATTAAACGTATCGAGTGGAAGAAAGTAATAGTTTGCAGAAAGTAAACAGAAAGCAGTAAACAGTTGATTGTAGATTGATGGTAAAAGAAAGGACCGGGGTCCATAGTTCACTAGTGGTGGCTCTCCTTAAGATACATAACATGTTGGGTGAACAAATTACCGCGGGGTAATTGACAAACATCGAGAAAGCATACATGCATATACTAATCATCTTGACTCCTTTGAGATTTGATTGGGCATTACAACATTATACATAGACTGCCATCCAACTACATCTATGACTAATAATCCACCTTCAGGTTATCATCCGAACCCCCTCCAGTATTAAGTTGCAAGCAACAGATAATTGCATTACGCATTGCGTGTAAATAAACAATACGATTGTTCTATGAACAAAGGATTGTTCTTTTCTCCCTAGTAGCAACAGCACATCTATTACCTTAGAGATTTCTATCACTACCCCAGATTACTAGAGGCATGAACCCACTATCGAGCATAAATACTAACTCTTGGACTTGCTAGCATCTACTTGGCCAAGATAGCTACTAACGACGGAAAGCATGCAAGATCACAAATAACAAAGACATGATAGAATCAATAATCAATCTGAAATAGCATCTCAATATCCATCGGATCCTTGTAAACACAACATGTAGGATTACAAATAGATGATCTTGATCATGAATAGAGCTCACAAGATCTAACCATGATAGCGCAAAGGAGAAGAACCAGCCATCTAGCTACTACATGGACCCGTAGTCCAAGGATGAACTACTCACACATCACACCGGAGGCTTGCATGGTGATAAAGAAGGCCTCCAGGGTGAATTCTCCCCTCCGACAGGGTGCCGGGAAGAGCTTCAGATCCCTCCTGATCTAGGGATGGAGATGACAATGGCTAGAGACACTTTCGTGGAATTTTGATCGGGTACTTAGGGTTTCTGTATCGGAGGCATCTTATAGGCGAAAGGGGAGGCCGAGGGGGTGCCCTGGGTGGCCACACCACCCCCTGGCGCGGCCAGGTGGTGTGGTGGCCCCTGGCCCCTCTCCGTCTCATATTCTGGCTCCATGTCCCCCTCGGTGAAAAACTGACTATGGCTTTTGTCCCGTCGAATTCCGAGAATATTCATTTTCTGACTTTCCTGGAACCAAAAACAACAGAAAATAGGAAGATGGCACTGCGGCTCTTGTTAATAAGTTAGTCCAATAAAGTGTATAGAAAGTACTACAAAGTGTGGAAAAAACATAAGAAAGTAGATAAAACCAAGCATGGAACATCAAAAATTATGGATACGTTAGCAACGTATCAACATCCCGAAGCTTAACTCCTGCTCGTCCTCGAGTAGGTAAGTGGTAAAAGAACGAATAATTTTTGAGGTGACATGCACCATCATAAACTTGATCAAAGTATTTGTAAAACATTGATAGCTAGGATCATAGTACTTCAATCATAACATGAAAGACAAAGTTCTAACAATATAGCAACTATGTTGTAACATGAAAAGGCACAAACAAAAGATTCATGAATAATAATGCTTTGCAATATGTTTGTTTGTTTCACATAAACAAAACATAGCATAGTGGCATTCAACTTGTCCCTCATAGAGTAGCAAATATAAATGCATAGGACACCTTCAAAGTTCATAAGAGTGACTAGATACAAGTAGTTTAAGAACAAGCAATATCAAGTTATGCATCAATCAACAAGTCTTGGGACAATGCATATTGAACTAAGAATGGCCACTATGCTCTCAAAGTAGGTGCATAAAGGTACAAGGTCGAGACTCAACATAAAAGTAAAAGAAGGGCCTTCATAGAAGGAAGTAGGGATTCAAGTTTCATAAAGAGCTTCCAAAAATTATGGTACTTGTTAGATTTCAACTCTCATTGCCCCTATCATAAGCATCTTTAAGGTGATTAAGGTTAAAGTGACACAACTAAGAGGATATGCTTGACAAGTTATAAGCCGAAATCTCATGCCCCTTACTTACGAAGACCAAACCTCATGCTACTCAACTTTAGTCACAAGTAAGATCTTGTCATTGTAAGTACATATGTATCATAAAGAACTGCCAACAGGGTACCCCTTGCACATGATACATGAGCTATCCCATAATCAAAATGACAAGGCAAGTAGACAATGAGCATCTCAACAATCTTTTTATTTGCTATTTGCATAGGTTTTTATTGAGGATGCTTCATAGAGTCCTCATTATCGTGATGCTACAAGTTTCCACCATGATTAGGCATGGCTTAGGCTAGCGGCCCAGGCGTTTCTCTAACACACATAAAAATTCCATGATCTTACAAGTTCCACTTTTATTTCACACCGCCGGGATCCATAAGCAATAGTGTTGGGGATATACTTTTCGGGTATCCTCACAGTTCCTCACTGACCAGGGTGTCCCACTTCGGGTTAGAGCTTTGCTTCACGGGCGGCCTAGTCAGGGAGAAGAGGCGGTGTCCAATCCGGCTACGAGAAGGCCTAGAACACTTATCATCTTAGGCCCATAGTGTTACTTGTAGTTCAAGATGTACTTTGTAACCGACTCTTAGTCATAGCCGGATAGATCTCTAATGTAAACCCTAGGCCGGATATCTATATAATCCGTCCTAGGGAGAGCCTTTAGGGCACCCCTTACAATCACAATCTCAACTCGCACAGGCGAACCCTTCTATGAACAAAGGATCGTTGTTTTCTCCCTAGTAGCAACATCACATCTAGTACCTTAGAGATTTCTGTCACTTCCCCGGATTACCAGAGGCATGAAACCACTATCGAGCATAAATACTAACTCTTGGAGTTGCTAGCATCTACTTGGCCAAGATAGCTACTAACAACGGAAAGAATGCAAGATCTCAAATAACAAAGACATGATAGAATCAATAATCAATCTGAAATAGCATCTCAATATCCATCGGATCCCCGAAAACACAACATGTATGAATTACAAATAGATGATCTTGATCATGAACTGAGCTCACAAGATCTAAACATGAAAGCACAAAGGAGGATAAACCAGCCATCTAGCTACTACATGGATCCATAATCCAAGGATGAACTACTCACGCATCACACTGGAGGCTTGCATGGTGATGAAGAAGGCCTCCAGGGTGAATTACCCTCTCCGACAGGGTGCCTGGAAGAGCTTAAGATCCCCACCGATCTAGGGACAGAGATGACGGCGGCTACAGACTCTTTCGTGGATTTTTTGATTGGGTACTTAGGGTTTTCCTCCCGAGGGCAACTTATAGGCGGAAGGAGAGGCCGAGGGGGTGCTGGGGTCGGCTAGATCACCCCCTGGCGCGGGCCAGGCCTGGCCATGCGGCTAGGTGGTGTGGTCGGCCCCCAGCCCTTCTCCGTCTCGTATTCTGGCACTTGATCCCTTCCGAAAAAATAGGCACTTTGGCTTTTGTCCCGTCCAATTCCGAGAATATTCATTTTCTGACTTTTCTGGAACCAAAAACAACAGAAAACAGACAGCTGGCACTGTGGCTCTTGTTAATAGGTTAGTCCAAGAAATCATAATAAAAGTACTCCAAAGTTGGAACAAAACACAAGAAAGTGGATAAAACCAAGCATGGAACATCAAAAATTATAAATACATTTGCAATGTATCAGGAGGTCCAGGTTGCACCGGCTACGCCTGGGAGAGGGCATCAACCTCTCTACCACGCACAATCTCTGCCACTTCCTCCCAGTGCCGTTGGTGGTAGAGGTGGCCAAAGTGGGTGAGGGCCTCCACCGGGGCTCCCCCTGAAGCCGCTTTCTTGGTCGAGGTAGGGGTCGTGGATGCTACGCTGACAACAGACATGACCGCTGCTCCGGGGTCGTCGGGGAGCGCGGTTCCCATTGGCTCGGGACCTGCTCCTGACCAGTGCTTAGGTGGCCTCGAGCTGGACCTAGTCCAAGGTCCGGACCACGTGTCTCCTGGCCAGCCCCCTTGACTCCTGCACGCCGGTCGGATACCCCTAAGGAGACTACTTCTGATGAGTGGTATAGTGAGTCTCGAGAGCTGGTTGTGGTGGAGACAGGATACTCCCCCCATGCCGAGCTCCTGGGTAAGCTTGTTTTTGGTGTACGCGCCGAGATGGACCACTTCTTGGCTGCCGTGGTCCGTGAGGACAGCCAGTTGATCCTGGACCGAGGGCAGCTTGTCGGAGCCGGGAGGACGGTGGAGTCTAAGTGGGAGTGAGCCCGCCTCGACACGGAGTGCGTGCTCTGAGATGCCTCGACACGAGCGGTGAAGATCATCGCTGATGCTGAGGCCCAGGCCTCTCAGCTCAGGGATGCCTTGTCTACCTTTGAGAGAGGCGTCTCCACTCGGGAGGCGACATTGGCCCAGCGCTAGGGGAGCTTGAGGCTCAGTCTCAATAGGTTGACGCCAAGTTGTAGGAAGTCCGGGGATCCCTCGCTCGGGATTTGGAGGAGAGCTTGAGGCGCCGTGACGCCCTTGAGGTGGAAGAGAAGCTTCTGAAGGGTTCACTTCAGGAGGTCGAGGACCTTCAATGTGAAATTAAGGCTCTAAAGGAGACCAATGCTTGCTGCTACCTAGGCTTGCGAAGAGCGCGAGAGAGAGGATCGCGAGGTGCTGGAGTCCCAACGTAAGTCCTTCTCCTCCCTTGCTGAACAGGGCCCCACGATCCCCGCTCTCCTGGGAGTCGAAGGTTTCGTCATGCCAGAGCTTCATGCTAGCCATGAGGTCGAGGTGTCCCTAGAGCTTGCCCACAGGGTCTTGAGCCCCTTAAGCATGGCGGCTCAAGGCCAGGATAACTTCATTTCCTCGGAGTGCCAGGAGATGTTGACTACTGTAGGGAGGTCCCTCTTCACCAACATTCTATATATGTCGCCTGACCTCGACCACTCCCAAGTCTTGAGGCAATCGGCAGCCGTGTCAGCTCTCAAAGCGAGTGTCACCCCGCTCGTTGACCTATTGATCAAGGCGTTTCCGTGTAGGGTAGGTAATGAGGAGGGATCCGAAGCCGATGGGTCGGACGACTCTACCACTGAATAAGAAGAAGGTATCGACAAGGCGAGCTCCAATGGCACTGCTTTGGTGGCTTGATTCTTGTCCATGTAATGCTCGTGAAGCGCTTTGAGACCTATGATGACCCACAAGTATAGGGGTGTATCGCAGTATTTTCGAGGGAAGTGAAACCCAATTTATTGATTCGACACAAGGGGAGCCAAAGAATATTTATAAGCCTTAACAACTGAGTTATCAATTCAGCTGCACCTGGAAACAATCTTGCTCACAATAGTTTATCAGTAGCAACGGTTTTGTAGTAGCAATAGTAAAGTAAAAGTTGAGTAATAGCCCTAGTAAAAGTAAAACAGTAGTAACAGAAGCATTGTAGCGCGGTAGGCATAGGGATGTATGGATGGGCGTTGCATGGACAAGATAGTTCACATGGCAAACAGACATAGGGCATTTGCAGATAAATAAGATAAAGCATCCAAGTACTAGATAATCAAAGGCATGTGTTCCATATATAGTCATACGTGCTCGCAATGAGAACTTGCACAATATCTTTTGTCCTGCCAGGCCGTTTGCAGCGGGGCCTCAAGGGAACTACTGGCAATTAAGGTGCTCCTTTTAATAGAGCACCGGAGCAAAGCATTAATACTTTGTGAACACATTTGAAACTCACATCAAAGCCATTCCCTCCGGTTATCCTGATTGATGTCACTTCGAGGCCATTATTTCCGGACAACAATGTGTGTATAAAACTTGTAGGTAAGACCAAAAACAATACTATCACAATGAATCAATAACATGTTCAGATCTGAAATCGTCGCACTCGGGCCCTAGTAACAAGCATTAAGCATTACAAGTTGTAACAAAGTCAAAAAGCACAAATAAAAGATACTAGGCACCATGTCCTAACAACATGATGCCATTACATGAACAATCTCATCCAATCCCTACCATCCCATAGCCTACAGCGGGGGATTACTCACTCATAGATGGGGGAAACATGGAGGGTCGATGGAGAACCGATGGTGGCGATGATCTCCTCCAATTCCCCGTCCCAGAAGGGTGCCAGAACGGAGTTTCTGGTGCTGTTTCGCGGAATCTGGTGGTAGTAGCGAAGCGGAACTCTTTCTGGAAAAACGTCGACCCCCCTGGTTTTTAGGTCAGGAGGCAACTTATAGGCGAAGAGGGAGGCCGAGATGGCAGCCGAGGCGGCCACACCACCCCCAGGAGCGGCCTGGCCTGGCCCGCGCGACCAGGTGGTGTGTGCCCCTCATGGCCCTACTCCGTCTCGTCTTCTGGCTCCGGGAGTCTTCTGGTGAAATAGGATTTTTGGCATATTTTCCGGGATTTTGCCTGATAGTTGATTTTCTGCACAAAAACTAGACACCAAGGTAATTCTGCTGAAAACAGCGTCAGTCCGTGTTAGTTATATCCAAATCACACAAGTTTAGAGGAGAAACAATAGCAAAAGTGTTTGGGAAAGTAGATACATTTTGAACGTATGCAATCCCCCAAGCTTAGCTTATTGCTTGTCCTCAAGCAATTTAGTTGAAAACTGAGTGCGATAAAAGAAACTTTCACGAACACATTTGCTTCATATGATGTATATATTCTCAGCATGTGATCAACTACTTAGGAAATTCATAATAAAGAGTGTGCTACTGAGTTTACTTAATAGTCATTGCAAGCTATGAAATGATTCCATCTCAAAAATAATAAGTAGCATGAAACATAAACATAAGCAACATTGCAGTGCTCATTAAAAGATATGATAGAGTGGTATCTCGCTTGCCTTTGATTGTAGAGCAAACATAAATGCTAAGGCACCTCTGAAGTTCAAGTGAAGACTAGAAGTAGACAATGGGCATCTCATCGATCTTTTTATTTACTATGTGCATAGATATTTATTGAGGATGCTTCATAGAATGCTCATTATGGTTATGCTGCAAGTTTCCACCATGATTAGGCATGCCTTAGGCTAGCTGCCCAAGCGTTCCTCTAACATACATACAAACTCCATGATCTTACAAGTTCCACTTTTATTTCACACCGTCGAGATCCATAAGCAAAAGAACATGATATCAACGAGGTACTAAGTACCAGTGCAATGTTCAAAGCATTCCCCATGATACATGGTTCTGCTAACTTCAACTTATAAAGCGCAAGCATATACGCAACAAAGAAGGACACAATGGTTCCGGTCTATTTAGTGCAAGAAAATAAAGTGTTCCATCAAGTTCGTGAGAGCTTTACTAACTAACTTTCTCATAACAAGATAACATTTTATTCGGAAGAAAACAAGGAATACATAATATGCACGGAATAACAAATGATGCTAATAGGTAGATATGGTGGACACTTTGGCAATATTGGTTTTGGGGAGTTGGATGCACGAGTAATGGTTATACTCAGCACAAGTGAAGGCCAGCAATAGAGAGGGAGCGGCAAACAAGAGAGCAATAACTGTCATAATCATGCTTGCAACAAAACAAGACTAATTATGGCATGAAAGTGATTCAAGACCCCTGAGGCAAAATAATTTATCGAGGCTTAACTGATTATTATAGTCATATGCATGCGTGAGCATGTGCCAAGTCAATTCAAGTGAAACATTCAGAGGAGGATACCACAATGTCATACCAATTTATGAATAGAGCAATGCAACAAACATTCATATGACATGCTACAAACTATTAGAGAGCTAGAGCTAATCATAAGAAAGCAAGAACTACTAAGCATCCATAAATAACATACACCCTACATGAACAGACTAAGCATGCCCACAATGATGAGTATATATACAAAAATGAAAACAAATAGAGTTCGTTACCAGCCTCTTACCACATCTCGAGTTATCATTAATCCTCATTATTGCCCTTCACTTGTGTGGCTTGAATAATAACATGAAAACCAAAGTCCACTGAGGACTGCTGAACCCTGCAACAAACTTCACAAAACCAAAGAAGAACAACAAATATTTTTCGTGTTTTTGAGTTTTAAAACAAGAACCAAAAAGGCTGAACAAGCAAAGAAAAATCTTTTTGGGTTTTTCAATTAATCAGAACAAAACCAAACGGAAGAAGCAAACCAAAGCAAAAAGAAGAAGAAGCAAACAAGGAGAAACAACAGAAATATTTTCGGTCTTTTTGTGTTTTAGAAAGCAAAAGTAAAGAAAGAACGAAAACTAAAAAGAGAAAACGAAGCATGGATATACAAAGTACCAACGAAACATGATATGGAGATGAGTGTGGTGTCCGTGTACCTCCCCCCAAGATTAGGCTTTTGGCCTAAGTAGGTATCGGTCCCAAGCTGGCCAAGATGAAGTGTCTCCGTGGTACGGCGAGGAGGTACCCTCGTCCTGGTATGAGCTCGAGGACGCGCCACCGTAGTGCGCAGAGTAGTCGTAAGAAGGCACATCCTCCGGGTGCTGCCTGTGGAAACCAAGCAAGCGGAGCTGCTTGTCCACCTCCTCTTTGGAGCACGATCATGGCCTCCTATGGACAGTGAACAAAGTAGATTGCGGCAAAGGGATCTCCCTTTCATCCCCGTCAATAAACAACATCCTGTATACTAGACTATCCATATCAGAGTTAGCAGTGACGAAGTGATGTGTTTTCATGGCAGCAAGGTCAAGCCTTTGTGGTGCCAATATAGTATCATAAGGATCCACTGAAAGCTCTAATGCATTGACCATACGTGAAGGGATGATGCCCCCATAAATAGTTCCCCTAGCAGCTAGGCGGTGAGCAATAAGAGAGCCAAGATTGTACCGAATATCATTGTTAAGCGCAGCAGCAAGGAAGGCTAAATGATAATTGGAAATATTACTCGTATTCTCCCTACCAAGAATGCTAATAGCTAGATAATAGGCAAAATATCTAAGAGCCGGGAGTTGGATGTTTCTTATCTTCCCACGCTGAGGTACGCACTACTAGGAAACATGCTGTAGGTGAACCCCTATTCTGTGGCGCACGGAAGGCCATGCGCCACAAAAACTAATTTTTGTGGCGCACGAGTGCCAGTGCGCCACAGAAAGCAACAAATTCTGTGGTGCACGGGCACGGATGCGCCACAGAAAGCGCCACTTCTGTGGCGCATCCGTGCCCGTGCGCCACAGAATTACAGAGGGCCCCACTCCAATCATTGTCGCTGGCCAGGCAGCCAACTTCTGTGGCGCATCTGGGCCAGCGCGCCATAGAAATGTGGCTTTTCTGTGGCGCATAACACCACGTGCGCCACAGAAAAGTGCACTTATGTGGCGCACTGTCCCAGATGCGCCACAGAAGTTGTGCACATGGCCCAATATCTGTGGCATCTCCCACCTTCTTCCACCCACTCCATCCCCTTCTCCTACATACCTCTAGCTAGCTCGACCCCCTTCTCTCTCCTAGGACATTTTGCTCATATTTTGCTTTATTTTGTGTGTTTATCCTAGATTTGTTGGTATATATTTGGTGAGGGTGAGCCTCTCCATAATCTCCTCCTCTCCCACATCTCACCGACCGTGTTCTCGTCCGGGATCTACTAGGTGAGTATAGCTTGGAGAGACATGCATATGCATGTTTTGGCGTGGCGGTGTGTATGTATGTTTGTTGTAGGGGAAGAGCTTGTCGCGCGCGGGCGTTTTGCACGACCGGATTCGTATGGTGATACGATGCTTATGCTATGCAAGAAGCTTTTTGGCGTGGCGCATGCATATTTGGATATGTGCGAATATTCTTTTTGTTGTTGCTTGTGCCGGCGTGGTGCATGGATGTTTGCCGAAACGTTGATTCATTTCCGTTTCGGGAAATTTTTGCACCACCCATATGTCCTAGTTTTAGGGGAGGTCATGCCAAATTTTTCCGGCGACCATGCATATGCATGCGTGTGTGTGTGTCGTTCTGTGGGTGTGTGTGCACACGCATGTTGTGGTATTAATAAACATACTTTCTCGCAGGAAATAATTAACCATGGTTCTCGCGATGGACTCCGGTCGAATCGCCAGATACAAGAAACACGCGAAGGAAGACATGATTCGGTGGAACATGCGCCAGATAAGATGCCCCTGTCGATCATGCAAACTCGATAGGTGGATCGACCCTGATTCCGGAATACTGGAGCAGCACCTTCTCAGACGCGGTTTCTTCGAGCCGACAGCAAATGGTGCGGGTGAAGACGAGGGAGGGCGGCGAGAAGACGAAGAGTCTCCCGGACAAGACCATAATAATGATGAAGGAGATGCCAGCGGAGAAGATCATCATGACGAAGAAGATGGATCCGCGGACACGGAGATCCCTCGATCGGCCTTTCAGGACATTCATGTTCAAGAACTGCTCCACAAGCAGACGAGAAACTCCAGGGCTGCTGAAAGGGAGAAAGCCAAGCTGGCGCAAATGAAGAAAGACGGGATGACTCCGTTGTTTCCTGGATGCCAGCCCCAGGATACACGCTTGCAAGTAACGCTTGATGCTCTGGAGCTGAAGTCGAATAACAAATGGACCGACACTAGCTTCAGCGAGAACATGGAATTCTGGCACGACCGTCTTCCGGAGTGGAACACATTGCCACGTAGTATCGAGGAGGCCAAGAAAGTCGTGTGCCCTCTTGACCTACCTCACAAGAGATACCACGCCTGCATCAACGATTGCATAATGTATCGGGACGAGTATGAGAACAGCACGACATGTCCGAAGTGCGGCCACGGGCGGTACAAGGTTGGGAAAAAGAAGGTTCCTCGAAAGGTGGTATGGTACTTTCCTATCACTCCCCGTCTGCAGCGGTATTACGTGAACGCTAAGGAAGCAAAGCTCATGCAATGGCACACGGAAAGGGAGAAGCCCGAAGAGGATCCGGAGAAGGGCTATATCCTGACACACCCTGCAGACGCCACCTAGTGGCAAGCATTGGACCTCACCTTCCCAAAGAAGTTCGGGGACGACGCAAGGAACGTCAGGCTGGGTATGAGCACTGATGGACTCAATCCGTTTGGCAACCAGAGTAGCACGCATAGCACCTGGCCCATGTTTGTATGGCCTTACAACCTTCCCCCGTGGTTGTGCACGAAGCAAAAGTACATACACATGTGTATTCTCATTCAGGGGCCGAAACAACCAGGTGTCGACATGCATCTGTATCTCGGGCTGCTGAAAGAGGAGTTAGAATTGTTGTGGAATATTCCACCCCGTATGTGG
Organism: Avena eriantha; assembly: GCA_910589775.1. Lineage (NCBI taxonomy): Eukaryota > Viridiplantae > Streptophyta > Magnoliopsida > Poales > Poaceae > Avena > Avena eriantha. Next base: position 128,077,993 of record OU342741.1, on the reverse strand, counting down.
GACGCCTACAAGGAAGATTATTTTGATATGAGAGTCGCGTTTCTCACGATGGTGCACGACTATCCTGGTTACGCATATGTAGCTTGCCAGGTCGGCCACGGATTCTGCGGCTGTGTCAGGTGCATGGATAATACCCCGCATCTCCAGCTACCAAGGGATCCCGGGTCTTCGAAAACCGTGTTCCCAGGTGCTCAAAGGTGGCTTCGCCCGGATCACGCGTGGAGGAAACGCGGTGATCTGTTCAATGGTAAAGAGGAGCCTGACAGAGCCCCGCTGCCGAAGAGTGGCTTAGAAATCGACGAGCTTTTGAAAAATTGGGAGGAGTGCCCTTCGTCGGGAAAAATGAAGCGACCGAGGGCGCTAGAGCCGTTGCTGGGTGTATGGAAAGCCAGGTCTGTTTTCCACGACTTGGAGTACTGGAAGTACCTCCACACGCCACATTCCCTCGATGTCATGCACATTACGAAGAACATTACGGAGATTCTGCTTGGCACTCTTTGCAATTCGGAAAAGGGCAAGGATGGGGCGAAAGCAAGATACGACCTGAGATATCTTGGCATTAGGAAAGAACTACAGGCCCCCAGTAGTGGTGATGAAGCCGACGATGATGATGATGATCAGACGGAAGGGACTCAATGTCTCCACAAAAGGGCTAAGAAGAACTCTGTGGTGCTTCCAGCTGCATGCTACACGCTTAGTCCGGAGGAGCTCGATCAGTTTTTCAGGTGCCTCCTAGGAGTCAAAGTTCCTCACGGTTACTCATCGAAGATAAGCAGATATCTCGACGCAGCGAAGAAGAGGTTCACCGGGATGAAGTCTCACGACTGTCACGTGCTGATGACGCAGATACTACCCATCGCGATCCGAGGGATAATGGATGAGCACGTACGTGATACGCTGTTTGGCCTGTGCAACTTTTTCGACGTCATCACCAGGAAGTCGATCGGCGTGAGGCAGCTCCAAAGGCTACAGGAAGAGATCGTGGTGATACTATGCGAGCTCGAAATTTACTTCCCGCCCGCATTCTATGATATTTGCGTGCATCTATGTCTCCATGTCGTTGATGACATCAAGCATCTCGGCCCGACGTTCCTGCACAACATGATGCCGTTCGAAAGGCAGAACGGTGTCATGAAAGGATACGTTCGCAGCAGGGCCCGTCCAGACGCAAGCATGGCCAAGGGCTTCCTAACATACGAGTGCATCACCTTCTGCCAGAATTATATAAGGAGCGAGGATGAGGATGTTGGTCTGCTAACCAGGACACACCTCGGTAGGCTCGCTGGAGAGGGTCACCGCGAGGGGTCCCGCTCACTCCATGTCGGCATCGAGAATCGACGCGACGACTTTGACAGGGCTCACCGGGTCGTGCTACAACACTTGACATTGATCGAACCTTGGGTGAATGAGCACAAACGCATAGTCGAGCAGAGTAACATCGACCTGGGCCGAACGAGGAAGAATGGAGACGTAACTAGAGAGCACAACTCGAGCTTCGGCCGCTGGTTCAAGAAAACACAAGAGCTTCTCGCAAAGACCATAACACCGTCTACGGAAGAAGAAAAACTCATATTTGCCTTATCACGGGGCCCCGGGCAAAACGTAAAGACCTATCAAGCGTACGACATCAACGGTTACAGATTCGGCACCGAGGAAAAGGACAAGAATAGCGAATACCAAAACTCAAGAGTAACTATGCTATCTTTCGCCGATGACGAGGCTACTATCAAGAAATGGTACTTCGGAAGGATCGAGGAGATTTGGGAGCTCAACTACTGTGGAGAGACGGTGCCAATGTTCCGTGTGAGATGGGCCAAGAACGTCGAAAAAGAAGGCCGGTATTTCACCACCATGGTTATACCCGATGCCAAGTCAAAGAACGCATCCGCGAAAAATGAGCCATGGGTACTCGCCAGCCAAGTTGACCAATGCTTCTTCATCACTGACCCGTCAAGACCTAGCCGTGTTGTCGTGAGGAGGGGCAAGAGGAGCATCATCAGAATGCAAGGAGCCGCCAACAAGGAAGACTTGGATAAGAACGGTGATCCGAAGATCGAGGAGGAATTCGACAAGCACTTTGACATGCCTACTACTAGTAAAGTAAGAAGGAAGACCTCCCTACCCACCAAAGGTTGTCCGTTCACGCGAAGAAATCTCAAGGTGGTTGGCATAAAGTATTCAACCGCCAACAAGAAGGGCAAGAAGATTGTGAAGAGACGCTAAAGCTAGCTAGCTTGGAACCGGGACGAAGAAAGACTTTTTTGTGTATCACATGTGTGTCTATGTGAGAGAACAAGCATATATGTATGTGAGTGATATATGTATGTGAGTGATATATGTATGTGAGTGATATTTAAGGATATGGAAATAGAAAATCCCTAGTGTTTTCTTTCATTAAATGTAATTAACTAAAATAATTTAAAAAAAGTTAAAAAAATGTGGGGCAACTAGGATTCGAACCTAGCCACCCCAGGTTCTAGGTTAATAGCAGCAAACCACTGGGTTAGTTCTCTGTTGTTGTCAATATAGCAGTGACTTTCTTTTTATTTAATCTAGTCAAAGAATTCTGTGGCGCATCTATTGGTGGGATGCGTCACAGAAATCTACAATTCTGTGGCGCATCTGTTGGTCGGATGCGCCACAGAATGTTTACACTTAGCAAAAAAACGATACCACTCTCCCTTCCCCTCCCCCTCTATCAACATTGCCACTCGATCTGTCGTCCCCCTCCCACGCCGCCATCCCCCTACCACGCTGCCGTCCCCCTCCCGCGCCGCACCGGAGGAGCACTGGAGCGGCCCACCACGCCGTCTACGCTGCCACCGGAGGAAGAGCACCACGCCAGGAGGAGGAGGCCCGCACCAGGAGGAGGCCCACGCCGTCGACCTCGCGCCCGCACCCGTGCAGGAGAGAGGAGGAGGAGGCCCGCACCAGGAGGAGGCCCATGCCGTCGACCTCGCGCCCGCACCCGTGCAGGAGAGAGGAGGAGGAGGCCCGCACCAGGAGGAGACCCACGCCGTCGACCTCGCGCCCGCACCCGTGCAGGAGAGAGGAGGAGGAGGCCCGCACCAGGAGGAGGCCCACGCCGTCGACCTCGCGCCCGCAGCCGGAGCACCAGCCGGTAAGGCCCCCTCCCCCTTCCTCCTCCCCCTCCTCCTACTCGTTGGCTAGGGTTCTTTAGGGTAGATTAGGTTCTTTAGGGTTCATTGAGTACATCCATTCAGTACAAGATTTGAGACCATTACTTGTGAAATTAGAATCTGCTAATTTGTGAATATGCTATATTAAGACATTAATTTGTGAATCCACTATATTGGCTTCTGCTGCCGTGGGCTGCTACTGTGCTACCTCCTTCTTGGAGTGTGCATAGTAATAGCCTATGTAGCATGATCTACTGCTATGCCCTAGCCAATGATGCATAGACTGACGCTTTAGAAGTGAATGTTGGCTTATGAAAGATTAGAAAGCTAAAACTAGACTTTAAACATGAACAATGATCTGCTACTCTGTTCTTTAAACTAGACTAGACTAAATAATGATCTCCTACTCTGTTCTTTAAACATAAACTAAACTAGACTTTAAACTAGATTAGAAAGCCAATGATCTGCTACTCTGTTCTTTCTACATGGAATTTAATCCAGAGACTAAAAAGTGAAAGCTAAAACTAGACTTAATCTGGTGGCGGTGGTGCTAGGGTTCTTTAGGGTAGATTAGGTTCTTTAGGGTTCATTGAGTACATCCATTCAGTACAAGATTTGAGACCATTACTTGTGAAATTAGAATCTGCTAATTTGTGAATCTGCTATATTAAGACATTAATTTGTGAATCTGCTATATTGGCTTCTGCTGCCATGGGCTGCTACTGTGCTACCTCCTTCTTGGAGTGTGCATAGTAATAGCCTCTGTTCTTTAACCAAGAATGTTCACTAGCATAGCCTTTATGCTAACCTGAGAGTATTCCCCACCAAAATCTTAATTTTCTTATATGATAAGAACATCTATGCAACTAGATCTAGCTAGTGATCTAGTGAGTTTCTACCTTGATGCATGAGGTTGCTTGTTTATCTTGGTTAGCTCAACCTAGTGATCTGGTCTTGAGCTTGTTAGCCTTCTCCTCCTAGAACTGGTTCAGGCTTGATCTTGATCATCCCCATGACCTAGCTTCTAGATGGCCTCCTCAAGCAACCAGAGTGTTGGTGATTTGTGTGGATCGATATATGGTTATTTGGATGCTAAGCAGAATGATTCCTGGTGATTTGATGTTAAGCAGAATGATTCCTGGTGATTTCCTGGTTATTTGGATGCTAAGCAGAATGATTTCCTGGTTATTTGGATGCTAAGCAGAATTGTATCTATTCATGACCTGGGGTGCTACTAAGCACCATATGGGGTGATATATATATGTTGGGGGGGATATGTTTTTGCAGGGATTTCATTGAGTCCCATTTCTCCCGGAATGTTGATTAACTTCCGTTTTGGTTGAGAAATGGGCACTCCTATGTAGTAGAAAAATTAGCAAAGGTCATGCCGAAATTTTGAATTTTTGGGCATGACCTTTGCTAATTATTCTACTACCTAGGAGTGCCCATTTCTCAACCGAAACAGAAGTTAATCAATATTCTGGGAGAAATGGGACTATACTATATTTTTTTGCCTTTTGTGCTAACTTTTTGCCTCATTATATAAAGCGCAAATAAACATGTCGGGAAACGCGGATGAGCCTGGCACTTCTAAGCAGATGGGCATTGAAGAACAAGCGAGAGGGCACAACAAGTCATTCTGGAACGAGGAGATGGAGGAGGCGGAGGCCGCCGCTGGAGTTGCTGGTTATGAGGGTGGCCGGGAGGAAGCCGCCGATGATTATGAGGGTGGCCGGGAGGAAACCACCGATGATTACGGCACCACCGATGGCCGGGAGGACGACGACACCACCGATGGTGGCGACCACGACGCAAGTGGGAGCGGCACCAATCCAACCGCCGGGAAGAAGGCGGCGAGGCCAAGGAGGCCCCGGAAGGCGCAAGTGCTCGCCAACGTCACATACGAGTTCACTTCTGTCTCGGAATCTGGCCTACCATTAGAGCCGAAGAAGGCGGCCTCCGGGTTCAGCATGCAAATAGGGTGCATCGTCCGGGAGAGTGTTTCAATCAACACTAAGGACATCAGAAGCCCGGAGAATATGGCTATACTCCAAACCATGCTCGATAAGCTTCACCAAAGATACAAGTTCCTGGACGAGGACTCCAAAAAAAGGGCGGAAGCTAATGCCATCACGAAGATGAGCACCGCCTTGAGCAGCTGGAGATTCCGGTGAAGAAGAAGATTAACAAGGGTGACAGTTGGGAGAAGATAAGTAAGGAAGAGCCGCATCTCCCTAGAGAAGACTTCGATGCATTGAAGGAGTCCTTCAACACGAAGGTGGCTCGAGAATGGACCGCCTGGGGGAGGGAAATGCAAAAGCTGAACATAGGTAAGCACCATCTCGGAAGCGGTGGCTACCAAGGAAAACAGCCGATTTGGGAGAAGGAGGACAACGAGTATATACGTCTGGGAAAAGACAACCCGTGGTACAAAATAACGGATGTACAGGCGAGGAACTATGTCCGGTCCCGCTACTTCCTCGACTAGAAGACCGGGGAATTTGTTACCAATGATCCGACCGTGATGGCCTTCGAGGAAAAGCTGGTAAGGAATTTCATTACCGCTTATATCTCGAGTTGATCTAATTAGATAACGGAGACAAAATTCTAATTGGGTTCACCTTAATTTCCTTTTCCCGAAGGACGAAGCGTTGAAGGATTTGGCTAAGAACCCGCAGTCGTCCGAGGGGTCTACAGAGCCGTGGGACACGGCTTTCAACCGGGCGACAAACGCAATGAAGAAAAGGAAGTTAGATCTCCCGCCGACGTCAGCTGGCCGTGTGTCCGGCTTTGGTTTGAACATGAAGGTACGGGACTACTACGATTCGGACGCCAAGTCCAAAAAGGCGAGGAGGGTGACGGGCGCGGCACGCGCCGAGGTTGAGCAGCTGAAGAAGCAGGTGGAGGACCTACAACAGGTCAAAGCGCAGTTGCCCGACATAGTGGCGTCCCAGGTCAACGAGATGATAAAGTCGTTGATCCCCCCTAATTTGTGGGAGGGGATAAGTGCTTGGAATGCGAGAGGTCAACAGGGGCCGATACACGTGCCCGCCTGCACCGACAGCAACTCGAGCAGGAACAGGCCTGCCTCGCCGGAACTCGTGACCCCACAGCCCAACGCCGTCGGGCCGTAGCCGCTCCTCCAGTTGGACGCACCCGACCAGCCGGCCGAGGATGATAGGGCGGCGATGCACGATGATGCACCCGAGCAGCCGAAGATTGATAGGCCGCCCGCCGCCCTTGTCTCCACATTAGCCGAGCTCGACGCCATCATAGTGGTAACTAATTAGTTAGTCTGCGCGTAATTTTTTTTAACTATGCCTTTGATGACTGTCATCTCATCATCCCAAACATGTTTTGACTCAGGACATGCCTTGCGTAGTGCTGCATAGCGTGGTGCCCGTCGGTGAGTTGAAGGAGGTTGCGGCGGGCCAGGTGATTCGCCCAAAGAGCACGGAGGTTATGCAAAACGTTAAAATGGGCAAAGACATCATGAGGGTCACTTTGACTTACATAGTGCCGGAGTACCGCGACATCCTCCCGCCCTTTAACCCTCCGGGAGCCAAGGACAACACTCCCCTCCACAAATGCACCAATTAGGTCATGCCATGGCCGAAGTCCCAGATTCGTCTTGGGGGGGGGGGGGGCGGGGGATCTTGTGGGGCCAAAGCTTCCCACAGGCGGCACCTCGGTCCGCCGGCCCATGCCCATCCGGCCCTCGGTGAAGCGCGCCCCGAAGGAACCGGTGGTCGCTGCCGCTACCACCGCCAAGAAGAAGCTTAAGGTACTGTCGGTCGTCGTCACCCGGGAGGAACTGGTTCTCGTCGCTAACACCAACCGCCACCAAGAACTGTTGGGACGAAAACCGTTACCGCGCCGACCATCCAAAACCAAGGCCGTTGCACCTCAACCGCCGGCATCGCAACCGCTGCCAGTAACTAAGGACGTTGACATGGCACCACTTGATCATGATGACGGCCACTACCATGACAATGATGACCACAACTATGACAATGATCAGGATGAGGATGTCGACGTCGATGCCTACATCAACACTGGCGCCTGCAGCAAGGATGTATATGCCTCCTATTGAGGTTGATGAAGAAGCCTTCCATGGTCACGACGATGAACCTAGGCGTCCCAATGCAGTACCCTTGCAGCGCCAGCTAGTCTTCAAGGGTTTATCTCAGGAAGAAGACACGCCTCTGGAGGCCGGCGATGCAGCTATACAGAAACCGGCTACCATTTTCAGCCCTACCACGCTGAAAAAGACGGTCAACGAGGTAGGGGTAGCACCCCCAGAACAAGCTGACAAGAAGAAGAAGGCCAGGAAGAGGAAACCTAAAACTTCCCCGGGTGCCTCTATGAGCCAGCCAACTCAGAAGATACGGCATGACAGCGTGATACCACCCTGTCCGGATGGCTTGACGCGAGTTCATGAAGCTGGGAAACCAATACTACCTCCTGATCTGCTACGCTTGGCAAGTGGATCAATGCACTCTTTGCATAGTCATATCTTATATGTTGAGCAAACCCTTCTCAAGGAGAAAGATCCAACTTACCCGGTGTGCTTCGTCAACGTGCCAGAGGACCCAGACTTTGTCCATGAGGAACCCGCAAGTCTGTTCTTCATAGCATACGAGGATGTCTTCAAACTGTTTCACCTCAGACGGCTGGACTATAACTTGGTCCGCCTATTCTCGATCAATCAACAGTTGAAGATCAAGAGAGAGTTACTCCCGCAAGTCGAGGTAGCGGATCCCTACTACATGCGTGACAGCCAGCTGGTGGAAGGTTCAGCGACACGGACCCAGGCGGTGGAGTACCTTCAGAATTTCATGCTCAGATACAAAGAGAACACCATTCTTCTGTCCGTCTTTCCCGAGTAAGCACACACATCCGTTCGTCGCCGTCGTAACTAATGCTTTCTTGTAGATTTCTTCCATTGCTTATCCTTTCCAACATTCGTTTCAATTGTGTTGAGCAGGGACTACTACTCTGTAACCATCGCCATTTACCCGACGTATTCAGTAGCCCAGTATTTCGACTCGTCAAACACCACGTACAAGAAAAACTGGGCCAGAATAAAAGCTGTTCTCGATGATGCTATGGAGGGATACTTCCAAAAGGGAGGCACCTTCGTAAAGAAAGGGGAATTTGTCAAGACGGATAAAAGACACGGGTTCAAGCACGTGACCGAGTTCCCCTGCATCAAGCAGCCGGCTGGCAGCGTGAGGGATAGCTTCTACGCCCTCCATCACCTTCACGGGTTGGTCCGGCATGCAGAGCAGATCAAGTGCCCAGACACTGTCCGAGAGTGGTCTGCAAGATATATAGGGGAAATCAACGATGCTGATCTTAGAGAACACTTCCATCGTATCCAAAGGAAGTTATCGGAGATAATCAAGGAAGATGTCGAAACCATGGGGGTGCTTAAACGTACGCCGGAAGCCGTCTCAGAGGGCGATAAAAAACTCCTAGATGCGCAGGGTGATCGAAGGACGTGGACGACGAAAGACTGCTACAAACCGTTCCCGGCACCGTCCGGCAAGTAGGCTCAATGATCATGGACACATGTGTGTATTGTGTCGTGTTCCCAGGTGTCGTGAACTATAATTTCTTTGTAATAATTTGTATCGACGGATGTGTGTGTGTGTTTTGTCGTATTTTATCGTTGAACTTGCTTCTATGATATCGATGCAATATGTCTTATATGTTGCATTATGCACTAATATATGCCTTGTGTCTATAGAGATGACGTACTACGTGGTGTTCGAGGGTCGGGTTCTAGGGATCTACGAGGAGTGGGAGGACTGTAAGAAACAGGTGCACAAGTTCAGCGGCAACTACTACAAAGGATACGCGACTAGAGAGGAGGCGGAGGCCAAGTGGAGGAACTACCGGTCGAGGAAGAACAAGAACAAGATGAAGACCGCGGTCGTGCTCATGCTCTTGCTCACCATCGTCGGGGCTCTACTATATTTCAACATAGTGTAGGCGGCGGTGACCACTTCATTTGTAACTTTAGATGATGAACTAATTTATACTTGTGTAAAAATGTGGCACTTATGACTATATGTATGCATGTATGTTGGGATCTAATATTTGATGACATAGTAATGTATATGTTTGCATCTACTGTTTGTCCAGATTATTATTTACTATCTATGTATAAATCCTGTATAAAACCTGTATATGCACTGTATTTTGGGCTGTGTTAGAAATTAAAAAAAATACCAAAAAAACATTATGTGGCGCATCTTGTAACGTTTCTGTGGCGCACAACATTCTGTGGCGCATGTGTGCATATGCGCCACAGAAAGCACACTTCTGTGGCGCACGGGACCACATGCGCCACAGAATTACCAATTTAGTGGCGCAAATTCTGTGGCGCACGAGGCATGCGCCACAGAAACCTATTTACGTGCACCACAAATAAGGGTTTCCCTAGTAGTGACGCGGTCATCGTCATTGGTCACCCCTCGATAGAGCTCTAGAAAATCAGCGGGTCGCCCTTGAATTTTCTTCACGGTCCCTACCATGCTTACACCTATAATGCTGCAAAATCTTTCCAATGGCATAGTAAAAGGCAGATTATAAATTATGAAAGAAACAGTTGATTGATAGGGAGTGTTAGTGAGAACGAAACTCTCAATGAAAGTTTTGGTGAGCACGGAATATTGCTCACTCTCGTCTTGCATGTATGAGGTCAAACCAACCCTCTGAATCAATAGCAATAAATCATCAAGAATCCATGCAGCTTGTAAGAAGGTAAAACAAGGAAAAGTATATGGGTGAGCATCCCCATCATCTCCTTCATTACCAAAGCGAGGTGCAATGAGATCTTTGTTGTATGAAGTCCTAAACTGAGAGGCTGATCTTGAGGGCCTTGACCTCCTAGGTGTGTCCCTCTCAAATATTTCTCCAAATGTGTGGTTGTCCATCTTTAATATTCTGAAATTTAAACATCCATTAAACAAGTAGTTGCAAAGTGAATACATAATGAAGGGCACTACTCAGAGGGACTTGTAAGAAGCCTAAACATGCATCAAAATTATATCTCTAAGCAATGACCAAGCTTACAAGCTCTCATAACCTATCACCTAAAACAGCAAAATACTCAAGATGTAATCCACTAAACACAAATCTACTTGGACAAGCGGAGAAGTCACATACCGGAGAACAAATGCTCCAAATTTCAGCAGCAAAGATGGGCTGAGCAAGGATGTAAGATCTCACCATGATAAGGTAAGATCCCTATGATTGCAGTGCTAGTCCTTGGATCGAAAAGCTAGCACCCACAGTTTAAGATGAAGTACACAGAAACAAAGGTCATTATTAAATCGCACTTCCAGGAGTATAATAGTTCTTACAACTCACTTAGCCCAAGGCTAAGACACAAGTTCACATAACATATAATAATAATAGAGTCTTTAGTCTTCATGTGCCACAGGCAAGCATGTCGAGTGTAGACTCGCAACCCTACTCATCATCAGAGTAACCTGCAACATAATAAGTTACAGCCACAAGGGTCAATACATTTGGAATTGTATTGGCAAGTGATACCAAAGATACTTAGTATAATCCAACTACTACATGAATATATGGCTAAGTGGGGTTAAGGCTGGCTTTGCTAAAATTAGTTTAACTTATAGTTTTTGAAGAAGTTTTTCATTCAAGCTATAAGGTACCAATGATAGACATCACTGAACCTTTATCCCTGTTCACCCACAAGTTTTAACTTAGAGAAATTTGGATGAGGGTATTATTGAACTACTTCACTGTCTTGAGGCTCAGAAGTTGTCCATGACCGAGGACATGGCTAAGTACTTAGTTTTATCCTCTCGAGAGGTGGTGCACTTTCCCCACAAGACTCGACATGCATCGAGACAAGACCTTTCAGAAGCAATTCCTCAGACCACCACGGACGCGTTCCATCCTATCACATCTACCACCTTCTGTCCGTCTGGCTCAGTTCTTGCAACTTAGTTGGTCAAGGCAGAGCCCATATGCCATGTGGTTGCACTGGAAGCTTCATGACAAGAATGTCTCCAATCTCTTTGTTCCTGGGTGTCCATCCACAAGTGTGATACGCCAGCTGACCATAGACACGGCCCCCGAGTAACCACTCAACATAATCCAAGCAAGTCTCAATCCACCCAGGTGTTTCATTAATAATAGTTGTTTTCTTAGTCAAACAAAAATAATATCTTTCCATACTATCTTGATATGTATTTTCCACCCACAAATTCTACTAGAATAGCTAAGCATTCTAGCATACAAAGTCATTTAACTAGGGGATACTACCAAGATATAATCTATAGGATAGTATAATAACATAGGAATAATTCTATCATGTTAAGATCTACCAAAATATCACTAGTGCAATAGTGAAAATAATAGGACATGGGATGAAATATCACTTGCCTTGGTAGCTAGGGGAATAGGTACAATCCTCACAGCAACAAACTTCACAATCCACACAATCTACACAAGATTAATACAACAACAATAATTTAATCAATAAAACAATACAAAAACATGAATGCATGGTAAATGCAATGATATGATCATAACTCTATAATTTACAGAGTCTACAGTACTGAGGATAGAATACCTCATCTAAAGCAAAATACTCCTAAAAAGGTTCTGCCTATAATTCCATTTTTCTAGAGGCAAAAGTGTGAAATAAGGCCTCCATAAAAAGGTCTCATTTTTCTAAATCCATAAACACCAAATTTTTATTTTCCTGATTTGTAGATCAAAAGTTATTGAATTTCTAAGTTAAATACTAAACCAGTCTAATTTTCTATTTAAACGAAATAGCCTAGCGACGTGGCGCTTTCCTATTGGCTAGTACCGGTTCGGCCGGATTGACCGCTGTGGGCCGTCAGATTTTAAGTGACTACGGAAGGATCTGATTAACCCGTACCGCTTCGTCTGCGTTCTAATCCTAGCCGCAGACGTGAGATCTAATGGTCCCTGGTACCTGGCCGGGAACGGGCGGCGCTGACCAGCTGCGCGCGGCGGCGAAGCGTCGGCTCACGGCGGTCCGGTGGTTCTATAGGGGCAAGGATTCCGTGGACACATACCAGAGGTCAGGGAGGTCGTGGCGGTCTCGATGGAGGTTACGGTGGCGTGGGGGGTGCTCTGGCTTAGCTCTGATTCCTCGCCGGAGTTGCGTTGCCGGCGGAACTCACGGCTCAGCGACGGAGATGACGAACTGGGGCTCAAACCAGCCAGCAAGGGGGTCAGTGTGATGCACACGGATCAGCACGACCTAGCAGAGACCAAAAAGGGGCGGCGGAAACCCTACCTTCACCGGAACGAGCAAGAGAAGACACGTGGCTCGGTCAGTAGGTGCGCCAGGACATGGGGAAATAGATGGGATAGAGGTGAGGGCGCCGGGTGGCCTAGACTCACCGGAATCATCGCCGAAGTGCTGTCAGTGAGCGGCGTTCGAGCTCGAAATTTGGGGAGCCTGGGGGCTCTCCAGGGGTCGAGACTGGGGGAAAATGACGAGGAGGGGGTGAGGATTAAGTAGGAGCAATCACTGGGGAAATTATTATGCGAAACGGCCGGAATCAAATCGATTCGTAAACGGCTGACAAGGGGGGGGGGTTTGCTCGACGGCGGGGTTGAAGACGACGGGGTGGTGGGGTGACGTGGCCTGGGGCCGGCTTGTCAGCAAGAGGGGGTAGCCAGGGGCGCGGTAAGAAAGCGGGGGAGAGGGAAAACACCGGGTGGGCTTAATGGGCCAGATTGGGCCAAATTGCTGTTGCTGCAGTTTGAATTCTTTCCCTCCTTTTCCTTTTCTAATTCAGTTTTCTCCAAAACTTTTGATTTAATGATTCAAATTGATTCAAACCAATTTGTGAAAATTTGTAAAAACTCAAACTAGGTCTTTAGGGTATTATAAAACATATTTACCCTCCATTTTAATCCAAAGTACTTATTTGCAATAGTCCTGCCGGTTTTTGATGTTCTGCCTTTACACGACTACACACGTCGCATAGAGCAATGTGTTCCGCTATATCTTTCTTTAGATTATTCCACCAAAATCTTCCCTTAACATCCATATACATCTTGGTGTTGCCAGGGTGAATTGAATATGGTGAATTGTGAGCTTCTCGTAATATCAACTTCTTAAGTTCCAGATCCTGTGGAACACATATACGTTTTTCCTACCATAAGATTCCTTGTTCATCTACATGGAATCCTTTTGCCTTCCCTTCACTAACTTTACTTTTGATTTCATCTATTTCTTTGTCCAACTTTTGGGCTTCTTGAATTCTATCCATTAGTGTGGGCTGCACCTCCAAGGATGCAAGGTATCATTCAGGCACAATTTCGAGTCTCGGCTCTCTAAATTGGGCACACAACTCCTCCGGCAACTCTGCTTTGTTGAGGCCATTCACATAAACCTTGTGGCTTAATGCATCGGCTACAACATTTTCCTTTCCAAGATGGTATTGCAAACTTAAGTCATAGTCCTTGATAAGTTCTAGCCATCTTCTTTGCCTCATGTTGAGCTCTTTCTGTGTAAAAATATATTTCAAACTCTTGTGATCGGTGAACATTTCACAACGCTTTCCCATAAGATAATGCCTCCATGTTTTTAGTGCATGCACAACTGATGCCAACTCTAGATCATGAGTAGGATAATTTACTTCATGATTTTTGAGTTGCCTTGATGCATAGGCTACAACTTTACCTTGTTGCATCAGTACACCTCCCAGTCCTCGGTGAGATGCATCGCAATAGACCTGAAAATCTTTCTCAAGATCTGGCAAACATAACACTGGTGCTGACACCAGTCTCTTTTTCAATTCCTGAAAGCTGGTTTCACAAGATTCTGTCCAATTAAACTTCTTCTCCTTCTTTAGCAGATCAGTCATGGGTTTTGCTATCTTAGAGAAGTTTTCAATGAACCTCCGATAGTATCCTGCCAGACCAAGGAAACTACGGACTTCTTTAACTGATTTAGGAGGTTCCCATTCTGTCACAACTGCCACTTTTGCTGGATCAACAGCTATACCACTTCTAGATACTATGTGCCCAAGAAAACCCACTTCGTTCAACCAGAATTCACATTTACTGAACTTGGCATAAAGTTTATGTTCCCTGAGTTTCTCAAGAATCAGGCATAGATGTTCCTCATGTTCTTTGTTGCTTTTGGAGTATACCAACATATTATCGATGAATACCACTACGAACTTGTCAAGGAATTCCATGAATACTTTATTCATCATGTTCATGAAATAGGCTGGTGCATTAGTTAATCCAAACGGCATCACTGTATATTCATACAACCCGTATCTAGTGGTGACTGCAGTCTTGGGTATGTCATGTTCTCTAATCTTTAGTTGAATGTATCCTGATCGGAGATCAATTTTTGAGAACACACATGCTCCCTCTAGTTGATCGAAGAGGTCATTTATTCTAGGAAGGGGGTACTTATTCTTTATGGTCACTTCATTAAGTGAACGATAATCTATGCATAGCCTCTGACTTCAGTCCTTCTTTTCAACAAACAAGACTGGTGCTCCCCAAGACGATGAGCTTGGTTTGATAAATCCCTTTTCCAGTTGTTCTCCTAATTGCTTCTTAAGTTCTTTTAACTCGTCAACTGACATCTTATAAGGTCTCTTTGCTATAGGCCCTGTTCCTGGCAGTAGGTCTATTAGAAACTCCACATCCCTATCTGGTGGCATGCCAGGTAACTCTTCGGGGAACACATCTGGGTATTCCTTCACTATTGGCACACTGTCTAGGCTAACCCCCTTAAGAGAATTAACCTTGCTCCCCTTGGGTTCAAAGTTAGACTTGAACCTGATCCTTTTCTTTTCTGGGGTGGTAAGCATAACAGTCCGCTTGGCACAATCAATCACCCCTTCATAACGGGTCAACCAGTCCATTCCTAATATGACATCTAATCCTTGGGACTCTAGGATTATTAAACTAATCGGGAACTTGTGTTTTCAATTTCTAGGATGATCTGTCGGCACCCAGAATTTACTATCATTTCTCCTCCCGGAGAACTTACCTTAATAGGACATCCAATAGTTTCAGTGGTGAGTCCATTTTTGATTACAAATGCTCTTGAAATGAATGAATGCGATGCGCCAGTATCGATAAGGATAAGTGCAGGAAAGGAATTAATCTTGAACTTACCAATCACAGCATCAGATCCTTCTTGGATTTCCTCCACATTAATGTGGTTCACATGCCCCTTTTGGAATGGGTTCGGCTTGGCCCCATCAGTCTTCTTCTCTGGACATTCATTGGCATAGTGCCCAGTTTTCTTGCATTTGAAACATTCTACCTGACTTATGTCTTTCTTTGCTGGCTGATTGTGACGATTCTGTCCATTTTGGTTTCCATGGCCATGACCATTGTGGTTGTTCCTGAATCCACCTTTGTTGTGCCCATGATGATTGTTTCCATCATGGTTGTGGTTGTTGTTACGATAGTTATTATGATTCCCATTTTTGTGAAATCCTGAACTCCCACTTCCTTCACCATGAGAGCGCTTGTGAGGAGATCCTGATCCATACTTATCAAAATGGTGTTTCCTCTTTCTACCCTCCACTTGTTTCATTTTGTTTTCCAGGATGGTAGCTTTATCACACAAGGACTGATAAGTTCGAACATATGCAATAGATAGTTGCATAGCAATCTCATCATTCAGCCCATCTAGGAACTTCTCCTTTCTCTTTGCATCAGTGTAAACATCGTCGGGTGCATAACGTGACAAATTATTGAACTCTTCGATGTATTCAGAGATACTACGGTGGCGTTGCTTGAGGTTATGAAACTCCTTTTTCTTCAACCCCATTATTCCAGCAGAGATGTGAGTGGTGCGAAATCCATCTTCAAACATTGCCCAAGTCACTTCCTCAATAGGGTGGGTAATTTGGAAATTATCCCACTAAGCAGCTGCATGACCTTCCAACAAGTGTGCTGCAAATCTGACCTTTTCAGCATCTGTGCACCCAACCGTGACTAGGTCCTTATTTATAGAGCGTAGCTAGTCATTTGCTACCATGGGGTCAGTGGTACCCGAAAACTTAGCAGGTCTCAGCCTTAGAAATCTGGTCAGCATATCCAGGGGCGGTGGATTATTCTGGTTGTTGTTATTGTTATTATTGTTGTTGTTCTGATTCTGGGTTGCCATGAATTGAGTCATCATTTGCATCAACTGGGTCTACGCAGCCATCATCTGTTGCATTCCATTGCCATTGTCATCCTCGTTGTTGCGTCGGGGAGGCATCTGTGGGTTTAATAAGGGTAAGTAATGATAGATAACCCCAAATAAAACAACAATCAATCAAACAAGCACATGCGAGTTCAACATCACAGTAATGACAGAGTTTGCAAAATAACATACTAGCATAGTCACCCACAAGTCGGTATGACTTATGCAACTCAATAATAATAGACGATAGGTAGATGGAATAGCATCACTACTCCTCCATGTCGACTTCCTCCTCCACTAGTGCAAGCCCTGCTGCTCCGAACCCTGCCTTGTATTCCTCCAAGCTGTGGTCAAGGCGTCAATCTTTGTCTGTAGCTCTCTCTTCTGAGTGCGTAGCCTCTCTATCACCTCGTGATCCGCTTCCAGCTCAATGCCCTCAAGCTCTAACTCAGTCTCCAAGTCTCTAATCTTCTTGTTCTTCTCCTGAACTCTCTTCTCTTGGCTCTTGAATTTCTTCTCTTGGTCTTCAAACTTCTTCTCCATTTCCTTGATTCGATTTTCCTGCTCTAGGAAGGCCTTGTCCTTCTCCTTAAGTTGGACTCGTAGTTCATCATTGCTAAGCATTACATTAGTCCTATCAGTATCAAGGTGTCTAATGAGGCTCTCTAAGTCCTGGAGGTAGTGACGCACGGGCTTGATAGACTCCTTAGTGGCCTCATCCAATACAATAGGCTCTCCATCCTCGTCGCGCCTCCCAAAGAAATGGAAGTAGTGGCTCTTGATCTCAGAAGAGTGACGTCCACATAGGCGTCCCAACAGCTCCTGCATAGCGACGTCAAGGCCCCTCTCCATGTCATCATGGAGTATCTTGAAGGTAATTTCCCCAGTTTGGGGCTCCGTCTCACGTCCTGGCTGGGTAACTTTGAATCCCCATAAGTCCTTCCTCTGAAACTTCCTCAGCTGAAGTCCCTGAATGGTAGCGATTGGAAGAGCGAGCACTTGGACTAGCTCCAATAGGCGAGTCCCAAAGCGAGTCCCCTTGAAATCCTTGGCCGTGCTGTAGACAAAATTCGGCATCTTTTGCATAGTATGGAGAAAATTAGTAACACACAATAGAAGAAGTAAACGCAAGTCACAATTTAAGAAAATCAACCAACAGAACATTCCAAGTAGCAATACATTATTCAACTCAAGCACAAGGTTCTAGACATAACTTATTTTTGCCATACCACATAAGTTGGTATGATCAAAATACTAACGTGATAAAACGCCAAGGGTGGTGGTCCAACTAATATTTCACTCCTTAACCAAGGGGGCAATCTGGGCATCCTTGGCAGCAATCTGCTTGTCTTGGTCACATAGCTCTAATGCTAGGCCTATGATATCCTTACTTAGGCGTCTCGCTGTGGCCTTTGAGTCTTGGACAAGACGCTTCTCCTCCTTGAGATCTTCCTGGGTATTGAGCATTCTATACTTGAGTCTCTCCCCAAGTTCCTTAATAGCTCTCCATGCAGCATTCCATGCAGAGTCAAAGAATGACGGGTGCATTTCAGAGTTGGTGAACATGCAGAATCCCGTACTCTTGGAATCGTCCTCCTTGTCTTTGTACAAATGGAGTTGCACCCACCAATACTCTTGTCCTTCGTCTATCACAGGAAATCCCTTGTACACAGCTTCACCATTCATTCCCAAGCCAAGCATGAGGTTCTTGAGTATATTGGGAAATTCTGTCTCACACTCTAGGGTCATAGTCATCAGTGGTACCTTCTTGACAGATTCATTGATGGTGGACATCTACAAAAATATATGAGAAGGATGATTAGGAAAAGTTTTATGAGGTGAAAAGACAAGTGTAAGGTTGGAATATAGAGTTTCCCTAAGGGTTTTCTTTAGTCTAATCCATTCTAGGGTCACGATCCTACAGGCAACACAGTGCTCTGATACCATCTGTAAGATCTCACCATGATAAGGTAAGATCCCTGTGATTGTAGTGCTAGTTCCTGGATCGAAAAGCTAGCACCCACAGTTTAAGATGAAGTACACCGAAACAAAGGTCATTATTACATCGCACTTCCAGGAGTATAATAGTTCTTACAACTCACTTAGCCCAAGGCTAAGACACAAGTTCATATAACATATTATAATAATAGAGTCTTTAGTCTTCATGTGCCACAGGCAAGCATGTCGAGTGTAGACTCGCAACCCTACTCATCATCAGAGTAACCTGCAACATAATAAATTACAGCCACAAGGGTCAATACATTTGGAATTGTATTGGCAAGTGATACCAAAGATACTTAGTATAATCCAACTACTACATGAATATATGGCTAAGTGGGGTTAAGGCTGGCTTTGCTAAAATTAGTTTAACTTATAGTTTTTGAAGAAGTTTTTATTCAAGCTATAAGGTACCAATGATAGACATCACGAAACCTTTATCACTGTTCACCCACAAGTTTTAACTTAGAGAAATTTGGATGAGGAGATTATTGAACTACTTCACTGTCTTGAGGCTCAGAAGTTGTCCATGACCGAGGACACGACTAAGTACTTAGTTTTATCCTCTCGAGAGGTGGTGCACTTTCCCCACAAGACTCGACATGCATCGAGACAAGACCTTTCAGAAGCAATCCCTCAGACCACCACGGACGCGTTCCATCCTATCACATCTACCACCTTCTGTCCGTCTGGCTCAGTTCTTGCAACTTAGTTGGTCAAGGCAGAGCCCATATGCCATGTGGTTGCACTGGAAGCTTCATGACAAGAATGTCTCCAATCTCTTTGTTCCTGGGTGGCCATCCACAAGTGTGATACGCCAGCTGACCATAGACACGGCCCCTGAGTAACCACTCAACATAATCGAAGCATGTCCTAATCCACCCAGGTGTTTCATTAATAATAGTTGTTTTCTTAGTCAAACAAAAATAATATCTTTCCATACTGTCTTGATATGTATTTTCCACCCACAAATTCTACTAGCATAGCTACGCATTCTAGCATACAAAGTCCTTTAACTAGGGGATACTACCAAGATATAATCTATAGGATAGCATAGGATAGTATAATAACATAGGAATAATTCTATCATGTTAAGATCTACCAAAATATCACTAGTGCAATAGTGAAAATAATAGGACATGGGATGAAATATCACTTGCCTTGGTAGCTAGGGGAATAGGTACAATCCTCACAGCAACAAACTTCACAATCCACACAATCTACACAAGATTAATACAACAACAATAATTCAATCAATAAAACAATACAAAAACATGAATGCATGCTAAATGCAATGATATGATCACAACTCTATAATTTACAGAGTCTACAGTACTGAGGATAGAATACCTCATCTAAAAGCATAAGAAATACTCAAAAATAATTTAGAGAACAATTTTTGTGAGCAAAATACTCCTAAAAAGGTTCTGCCTATAATTCCATTTTTTCAGAGGAAAAAGTGTGAAATAAGGCCTCCATAATAAAGGTCTCATTTTTCTGAATCCATAGACACCAAATTTGTATTTTTCTGATTTGTGGATCAAAAGTTATTGAATTTCTAAGTTAAATACTAAATCAGTCTAATTTTCTATTTAAACGAAATAGCCTGGCGACATGGCGCTTTCCTATTGGCTGGTACCGGTTCGGCCAGATCGACCGCTGTGGGCCGTCAGATTTTAAGTGACTACAGACGGATCTGATTAACCCGTACCACTTCGTATGCGTTCTAATCCTAGCCGCAGACACGAGATCTAACGGTCCTTGGGACCTGGCCGGGAACGGGCGGCGCTGACCAGCTGCGCGCGGCGGCGAAGCGTCGGCTGACGGCGGTCCGGTGGTTCTACAGGGGCAAGGAGTCCATGGACACATACCAGAGGTCAGGGAGGTCGTGGCGGTCTCGATGGAGGTTACGGTGGTGTGGGGGGTGCTCTGGCTTAGCTCTGATTCCTCGCCGGAGTTGCGTTGCCGGCGGAACTCACGGCTCAGCAATGGAGATGACGACCTGGGGCTCAAACCAGCCTGCAAGGGGGTCAGTGTGATGCACACGGATCAGCACGACCTAGCAGAGACCAAAAAGGGGCGGCGGAAACCCTACCTTCACCATAACGAGCGAGGGACGACGGCGGCAGAGGAGTTCGCCAGACTTGGTCCGTGTCGTCGATCTGGGGCAAGAGAAGACATCTGGCTCAGCCAGGACATGGGGAAATAGATGGGACAGAGGTGAGGGCGTCAGGTGGCCTGGACTCACCGGAATCGTCGCCGGAGTGTCGTCAGTGAGCGGCGTTCGAGCTCGAAATTTGGGGAGCCTGGGGGCTCTCCGGGGGTGGAGACTGGGTGAAAATGACAAAGAGGGGGTGAGGATTAAGTAGGAGCAATCACTGTGGAAATTATTACGCGAAACGGCCGGAATCAAATCGATTCGAAAATGGCTGAGAAGGGGGGTTTGCTCGACGGCGGGGTTGAAGACGGCGGGGTGGTGGGGTGACGTGGCGTGGGGCCGGCTTGTCAGCGAGAGGGGGTAGCCAGGGGCGCGGTAAGAAAGCGGGGGAGAGGGAAAACGCCGGGTGGGCATAATGGGCCAGATTGGGCCAAATTGCTGTTGCTGCATTTTGAATTCTTTCCCTCCTTTTCTTTTTCTAATTCAGTTTTCTCCAAAACTTTTGATTTAATGATTCAAACCAATTTGTGAAAATTTGTAAAAACTCAAACTAGGTTTTTAGGGTATTATAAAACATATTTACCCTCCATTTTAATCCAAAGTACTTACTTGGACTTAATAGGTAATATAGCATTTTCTTTGGTTCCATTTTCAAAACAATTCATAACTTTCTAACCATGGCCCAAAATTGCACCAAATTTTTGGAGGACAATTCTAAATGCAATGCAAAAACATGCTATGATGATATGAGTGCAATGATGATATGAATGCAAAAACATGCTATGGGCAGGCCGCGCCACCAGGTGGTGTGCCTGCCTGGTGGGCCCCCCTAGGTCAATCCAAGCACTTCTTTGCCCCTTTTTTCACGTAAAAATTTAATATGATTTTTCTACAATTTTTCAAGACACTTTATTTTTGAGAAATTTTCAGGTATAGATGAATGATTTTTCTGCAGAAAAATGATTTTGAAAAGATGCAATGCAAAATAAAGCAAAAGCTAGAGAAGTTCTAAGACACTCTAATATGCAAGCAACTAGCAAAAAGAAAAGTAAACTAAACAAAAGTAATAACTAAAATGGGAAAAGTAAAAGTAAACGGAGATAATCATGGTGAAAACATTGTTTTGTTCAATGAAATCCTTTTGTTAACAAGGTTGATCAGGTCTTGTTACCAAAACAATTTTATATGAAACAAAACTTTGTATTTCACTAATGACTATGTTACCTCAACCTTGATAACAATGGTCCCAATCATAATAGTTTCAAAAAAAATCTTGGTATGGGACAATATATTTCTCCAACTTGAATGCCCTCAACATGTTCAATTGAATTTAAACCATAAGTCCTATCAATCTTCTTGGGAAAATAGACAATATGCTCCTTGTCATTAACATTAAAAGTCACCTTTCCTTAGTTACAATTAATAACAGCTCCTGCAGTGTTAACAAAAAGGTCTCCCAAGAATAATAGACATATTATCATCTTCAAGCATTTCAAGCACAACAAAATCAGTTAATATCAAGGAATTATGAGCCACTTGAACAGGCACATCCTCACATATACCAACAGGAACAGTAGTAGATTTATCAGCCATTTGCAAAGATATACCGGTTCGTATTAGTTTTTCCAGTTAAAGTCTCTTATAG
The DNA here is from genome assembly GCA_910589775.1 of Avena eriantha. Lineage (NCBI taxonomy): Eukaryota > Viridiplantae > Streptophyta > Magnoliopsida > Poales > Poaceae > Avena > Avena eriantha. The sequence continues at coordinate 128,055,854 of OU342741.1, read as the reverse complement.
AGAGAAAAAGGCATAACACTAACTCCTGCTCTCAAATCACACAAAGCAGTTCTAACATAACTATTCTTAATAGAGCAAGGAATATTTGGAATCCCTAGGTCTCCAAGTTTCTTTGGAACCTTACCGTTAAAGGAATAATTAGCAAGCAAAGTAGAAATTTCTTCATTAGGGATCTTCCTTTTATTAGAGATAATATCCTTCATATACTTTGAATAAGGAGGCAATTTAATAACATCAGTTAAAGGAATTTGCAAGAATAAAGGTATCATCCACTCACAAAACTTGTTATAGTGTTCATCTTCCTTTGACTTGTGTTTCTTATTCGGGAAATGCATAGGTTTTTGGACCCATGGCTTTCTTTCACTACCATGTTTCTTAGCAACAAAATCTTCTTTAGTGTATTTAGTATTCTTAGTGTGCTTTTTAGGTTCTTCTTCAACTTTTTCTTTATTAGGAGCATCATTTTCTTCATTACCACTTTCAGTTTCAGCATCAGAGACAACTATTAGGATCGATAGCAGGTTCAGGAGATTCTACAATAGTTTTACATTTCTTTTTACTTTTCTTAGGAGAAGTACCACTATTTTCAACTTGTTGAGAATCCTGCTCAATTATTTTAGGATGCCCTTCAGTATATAGAGGATCCTAGGTAGCAGCACCACTTCTAGTTCTAATTTCATAAGCATATTTTTCTTTAGCAGCATTAACTAGCAAATCTTTTTGCACTTTAATAAGTTGATCTATTTGAGTTTGAACAATTTGGAAGTGTTTAACAAGCATTTTAACATCATTAGAGGTTCTTTCCACAATATCTTTTAATTCAACAATAGCTCTAGAGTTTTCCATTAAATGATTTTGCACCCTTTTATTAAAATTATCTTGCTTAACAATAAAAATATCGAATTCTTCTAAGCATTGATCGGGAGGTTTAGAGTAAGGGATGTCACCTTCATCAAAGTGTTGGAGAGAGTGTACCTCAATAGTGAATGAGTGGGGGATAGGCTTACATAATTCTACTATCGGAGGTAAATTTTTAACATTTGTAGCTTTAATACCCTTCTCCTTAAGACATTCCTTAGGTTCCTTCATCACTTCATTATTTAGTTCAATAACTCCCCTCTTCTTTGATGTTGGCATAAGCACAGGAATAGTTGGTTCAGGTATAGTTGTCTTAGGTTTAGCTAGTTCAGGAGGACTCCAGTCTTCATAATTCTTGCTTATTTTAGCTATTAATTCCTCAACTTCCTTGGGACTCCTATTCCTGAAAACACAATTAGCACAACTATCCAGGTATGTCCTAGATTCTTTAGTTAGTCCATTATAAAATATATCAAGAAGTTCATTCTTAGGTAATGGACATCTAGCCTGTGCATGAATCAAAGCACAAAACCTTGCCCATGATTCAGGCAATATCTCTTTTTCTCCCTGTTTAAAATCAAAAAGTTCCTGCAAAATAGCATGTCTACCACTAGGAGGAAAATATTTCTGCAGGAAAGTACTAATCAAGCAATCAGGGCTATCAATAGATCCAGGAGGTAAATTGTTAAACCAAGTTTTAGCTTCTCCTTTTAGTGAAAAAGGTAAAATCTTAGCAACCAAGTAGGTTCACATCTTAATATCATCAGAAAATAAACCACTCATAGTAGAAAGCTCAGTCATATGTGCTACCGCACTCTCATTATTAGTCCCACAAAAAGGTTCTTTCTCAACAATAGCTATGTAATATAGATCAAGAGAGAACTCATAATCCTTATCTTTAATGTTTATGGGAGATGCAGCAAACTTAGCATTAGGAGACAATTTGGGTTTTATAGTACGCCTCTCAAGGAGACTCCTATCATGGGTGTTTTAACATTCTTCAATAAATTCATCGGTCATCTCTATATAACTGTATTCAATATCATAGCTCTCTGTAGACTCAGGTGAACTAACAGGTGTAGTAGTGTCTCCATTAGGAGTTTCAGTATTTCCAGCTATAGTTCTAGCAATCGTAGCATCTAGGAAAGGACCTAATGAACCACTCTTATCAAGCACAGTAGAAGCAGCATCATAAGTATCAGAAGTTTCAGATTCAGCTGTAGTAGCAGTGTGTGTAGGATGTGTATGTGGTGGTGTAAGGACCTTACTCATAACAGATGGTGAATCAACAGCAACAGAGGTGTTCAAAACCGTATCTCTTCTTGTAGTGGATGGTAAAATAGGTACCTTGCCATCACAAGACTTACCCATGATGGATGGATGGCAGCGAACAATAGTGATTCCAAGTGAACTTGATAAATAAAGCTATGCTCCCTGGCAACGGCGCCATCAAATAGTCTTGATGACCCACAAGTATAGGGGGTGTATCGCAGTATTTTCGAGGGAAGTGAAACCCAATTTATTGATTCGACACAAGGGGAGCCAAAGAATATTTATAAGCCTTAACAACTGAGTTGTCAATTCAGCTGCACCTGGAAACAATCTTGCTCACAACAGTTTATCAGTAGCAACGGTTTTGTAGTAGCAATAGTAAAGTAACAACAGAGTAATCGAAGTAGTAAAAGTAAAACAGTAGTAACAGTAGGATTGGAGCGTGGTAGGCATAGGGATGGATGGACGGGCGTTGCATGGACAAGACAATTCACATGGCAAACAGACATAGGGCATTTGCAGATAAATAAGATAAAGCATCCAAGTACTAGATAATCATAGGCATGTGTTCCATATATAGTCATACGTGCTCGCAATGAGAACTTGCACAACATATTTTGTCATGCCAACCCATTTGCAGCGGGGCCTCAAGGGAACTACTGGTAATCAAGGTGCTCCTTTTAATAGAGCACCGGAGCAAAGCATTAACACTTCGTGAACACATGTGATCCTCACATCAAAGCCATTCCCTCCGGTTATCCCGATTGGTGTCACTTCGGGGCCATTGGTTCCAGACAACAATGTGTGTATAAAACTTCCAGGTAAGACCAAAAACAATACTATCATAATGAATCAATAACATGTTTAGATCTGAAATCATGGCACTTGGGCCCTAGTGACAAGCATTAAGCATAACAAGTTGTAACAAAGTCAAAAAGCACTAATAAAAGATAGTAGGCACCATGCCCTAACAATCTGATGTCATTACATGAACAATCTCATCCAAGCCCTACAATCCCCATAGCCTACAGTGGGGGATTACTCACTCATAGATGGGGGAAACATGGATGGTCGATGGAGAAGCGATGGTGGCGATGATGGCGATGATCTCCTCCAATTCCCTGTCCCGGTAGGGTGCCAGAACGGTGTTTATGGTGCTGTTTCGCGGAATCTGGTGGTGGCGGTGGAGAGGAACTCTTTCTGGAAAAACATCGACCCCCTCGGTTTTTAGGTCAGGAGGCAACTTATAGGCGAAGAGGGAGGCCGAGGGGGTAGCCGAGGCGGCCACACCACCTCCAGGCGCAGCCTAGCCTGGCCCGCGCGGCCAGGTGGTGTGGTCCCCTCGTGGCCCTACTCCATCTCGTCTTCTAGCTCTAGGAGTCTTCTGGTGAAATAGGATTTTTGGCATATTTTCCGGGATTTTTCCTGATAGTTGATTTTCTGCACGAAAACTAGACACCAAGGTAATTCTGCTGAAAACAGCATCAGTCCGTGTTAGTTGTATCTAAATCACACAAGTTTAGAGGAGAAACAATATCAAAAGTGTTCGCGAAAGTAGATACATTTTGGACGTATCTACTTGACATTTCTTTGCTAAGACTTACCTTTCCATCTATGATGCCTTAATCGTCTGTTGTCGCTTTCTAGCCATACGAGGGAGTGGCCGTGCCCTAGCCTATCGATCCCTCCTAGAGGCGGTCTTTAGCCTTTGCGTCCTGCGGGGACCTATTGAGGGTTTTCTCATAGGCCGGCTTGCCTTCTTGTTCAGGAGAGGATTGCGATGCTTGTACCTGTCCCTTAGGCCCCTCAAGGAGATGGTCGTGGGCTCTGTACATTCAATTATGTTTCATAAGTCCCTCGAGGAGGTGACCGTTGATGGGCTCGGTTCCTACACCAAAACAGGGTAATTGCAGTACTTTGAAGTAGCAAATATTTAAAGAGTTTGTCCCTCGACGAGGTGACCGTTGATGTCCACATTGTCAATGTGACCACGTTCGCACCCAAACCGTGGTTTGGAATAGCCTATTCTATAAGTTGCTAGGATAAATGAATTTAAGATGTTTAGTAATAACTACTACCCGGACTGGAAGAAAACTAGAACAAAAGTAAAACTGAAAAGAGGTGAATGCACTGAGATGAAATATTTATGCTATGATTCCTCAAGTAATGTTGTGTATACCGGTGTGCATGATAAGTGCTTATGGAATAGCTGTTAACTATAATTGTGGCGGTCCCTCATATATCGTTGTCTCCCACTGTTGGTAAGTGGCAACTAGACAACTCAATTGTCCACACCCTCTTCGGACACGGCTCATCTCGTAAGAGAATAGTGTATTAAGGTAACAAGACCAATCAAGGTCAACCAGAGCAAAGGCATTAAGTTCTATGGACAACCATACTCCTAAGCAAGTGTGCTAGTCACAAGATATCCCATCTGTCACTTTGGGGTCAAGCAATTCGCAACACTATACCTATCTATATCATAAGTGATGTTGAGGGAATTCTGGGCGGTAGATCCTAAGCTTCTATTGCCTCCGCAAATCACTTATACCAAATAGCCTATTAGTTCTACCCATGGCCTTGTCAGGCACCCATGGAAGAGTAGAAACTAATGATAAGTTTTGTGACACTCCATGAATCCCTAGTAAATTCCTCAACAATGGATTGGACGTCTCCAATCACTATAATAATATCATGAATAGAACAATGTAAAGAGAAAGCACAAACATATTAATTAAGAAGAACATACCACACTTCAATTACTCAAATCATCATAACATTAATAAAAGGGAGTTCAAGCCATGTTACAACCCATTGATGACTCGTGTAATAACGACCTCGTTGGGGAACCCCAAGAGGAAGGTATGATGAGCACAGCAGTAAGTTTTCCCTTAGTTGTGAAACCAAGGTTATCAATCCAGTAGGAGCAAGGAAACACCTCAAAGGTCTTGCTAGCTGGATTTTGGCAGGGCGCACTACCGGCGCCAGTAGCAACGTTGAATCCTGCATAACACAACCACATAACTTTGCCCCCAACTTGCGATGAGGTTGTCAATCTCACCGGTTTTGCTGAAAACAAAGGATTAAACGTATCGAGTGGAAGAAAGTAATAGTTTGCAGAAAGTAAACAGAAAGCAGTAAACAGTTGATTGTAGATTGATGGTAAAAGAAAGGACCGGGGTCCATAGTTCACTAGTGGTGGCTCTCCTTAAGATAGATAACATGTTGGGTGAACAAATTACAGCGGGGGTAATTGACAAACATCAAGAAAGCATACATGCATATACTAATCATCTTGACTCCTTTGATATTTGATTGGGCATTACAAAATTATACATAGACCGCCATCCAACGACATCTATGACTAATAGTCCACCTTCAGGTTATCATCCGAACCCCCTCCAGTATTAAGTTGCAAGAAACAGATAATTGCATTACGCATTGCGTGTAAATAAACAATGTGATTGTTCTATGAACAAAGGATTGTTGTTTTCTCCCTAGTAGCAACAGCACATCTAGTACCTTAGAGATTTCTGTCACTTCCCTAGATTACTACAGGCATGAACCCACTATCGAGGATAAATACTAACTCTTGGACTTGCTAGCATCTACTTGGCCAAGATAGCTACTAATGACGGAAAGCATGCAAGATCACAAATAACAAAGACATGATAGAATCAATAATTAATCTGAAATAGCATCTCAATATCCATAGGATCCCCGCAAACACAACATGTAGGATTACAAATAGATGATCTTGATCATGAACGGAGCTCACAAGATCTAAACATGATAGCGCAAAGGAGAAGAACCAGCCATCTAGCTACTACATGGACCCGTAGTCCAAGGATGAACTACTCACGCATCACACCGGAGGCTTGCATGGTGATGAAGAAGGCCTCCAGGGTGAATTCTCCCCTCCGCCAGGGTGCCAGGAAGAGCTTCAGATCCCTCCTGATCTAGGGATGGAGATGACAACGGCTAGAGACACTTTCGTGGAATTTTGATCGATTACTTAGGGTTTCTGTATCGGAGGCATCTTATAGGCGAAAGGGGAGGCCGAGGGGGTGCCCTGGGTGGCCACACCACCCCCTGGCGCGGCCAGGTAGTGTGGTGGTCCTGGCCCCTCTCTGTCTCGTATTCTAGCTCCGTGTCCCCCTCGGTGAAAAACTGACTATGGCTTTTGTCCCGTCGAATTCCGAGAATATTCATTTTCTGACTTTCCTGGAACCAAAAACAACAGAAAACAGGCAGCTGGCACTGTGGCTCTTGTTAATAGGCTAGTCCAAGAAAGTGTATAGAAAATACTCCAAAGTGTGGAAAAAACATAAGAAAGTAGATAAAAAACCAAGCATGGAACATCAAAAATTATGGATACGTTAGCAACGTATCAACATCCCCAAGCTTAACTTCTGCTCGTCCTCGAGTAGGTAAGTGGTAAAAGAACGAATAATTTTTGAGGTGATATGCACCATCATAAACTTGATCAAAGTATTTGTAAAACATTGATAGCTGGGATCATAGTACTTCAATCATAACATGAAAGACAAAGTTCTAACAATAAGACATAGCAACTATGTTGTAACATGAAAAGGCATAAACAAAATATTCATGAATAATAATGCTTTGCAATATGTTTGTTTGTTTCACATAAACAAAACATAGCATAGTGGCATTCAACTTGTCCCTCATAGAGTAGCACATATAAATGCATAGGACACCTTCAAAGTTCATAAGAGTGACTAGATACAAGTAGTTTAAGAACAAGCAATATCAAGTTATGCATCAATCAACAAGTCTTGGGACAATGCACATTGAACTAAGAATGGCCACTGTGCTCTCAAAGTAGGTGCATAAAGGTAGAAGGTGGAGACTCAACATAAAAGTAAAAGAAGGTCCTTCATAGAAGGAATTAGGGATTCAAGTTTCATAAAGAGCTTCCAAAAATTATGGTACTTGTTAGCTTTCAGCTCTCATTGCCCCTATCATAAGCATCTTTAAGGTGATTAAGGTTAAAGTGACACAACTAAGAGGATATGCTTGACAAGTTATAAGCCGAAATCTCATGCCCCTTACTTACGAAGACCAAACCTCATGCTACTCAACTTTAGTCACAAGTAAGATCTTGTCATTGTAAGTACATATGTATCATAAAGAACCGCCAACGGGGTACCCCTTGCACATGATACAGGAGCTATCCCATAATCAAAATGACAAGGCAAGTAGACAATGAGCATCTCAGCAATATTTTTATTTGCTATTTGCATAGGTTTTTATTAAGGATGCTTCATAGAGTGCTCATTATCGTGATGCTGCAAGTTTCCACCATGATTAGGCATGGCTTAGGCTAGCGGCCCAGGCATTTCTCTAACACACATACAAATTCCATGATCTTACAAGTTCCACTTTTATTTCACACCGCCGGGATCCATAAGCAAAAGTGTTGGGGATATACTTTTCGGGTATCCTCACAGTTCCTCACTAACCAGGATGGCCCACTTCGGGTTAGAGCTTTGCTTCACGGGCGGCCCAGTCAGAGAGAAGAGGCGGAGTTCAATCCGGCTATGGGAAGGCCCAGAACACTTATCAACTTAGGCGCATAGTGTTACTTGTAGTTCAAGATGTACTTTGTAACCGACTGTTAGTCATAGCCGGATAGATCTCTCCTGTAAACCCTAGGCCGGATATCTATATAATCCATCCTAGGGAGAGCCTTTAGGGCACCCCTTACAATCACAATATCAACTCGCACAGGCGAACCCTTGTAACCCATATTCCGTCTCTACCGTATTACTGGATTGCTAGCAGGAGTAGGATCCGTTCAAAGCTAGCGGATTCGAACCTAGGTAAACTTGTTGGCTCACCGTCCCGGAACACCATACGTCTCACACCCCTCTCTTCTACACGCCTCGAGGACCCCCTCATGGCGTACTTGTCATCAAACCGACGACAGTTGGTGCCCACTGTGGGGTAAGTGAGCTTCAGATCTGCGTTCCGAGCGGAATATGCAAGAATCTGAATCGGCGAGACCATCACCGTAGGTCGCATCCTCTATGCCAGCGACGTCGCTCTCATCGTTCTCGACGAGACCTGGATTCTAGCTAGGGAGGCTGTTACTTCCTAGACCATCATGTCTTTTGGTGAGATCGATGTTTACATCGGTTTTGCTGAACCTGTCCCACCCACCCCAGCGGTGATGATAGAGGCAGAAGGAATTTCTGGGTCCCCTTTGTCCACGGAGGCGGCAGAGTTCCGGATCTCAGAAAACCCTACTCCCACCCAGCCCGCACCAATTGCGGAGATAGTGGAGAAATCCGGGCCTGAGGCAGACCTGGCGGTCCAAGGTGAATTTGGAGTGGATCTCCCTAGAGAGACCAAATCCCAGATCGACCCACCCGCTGAAGTCGAAATCCATGAGGAGCATAACAACAATGACGGTTCCGGCTCTGACGACGCCGGGACGGACAGACCTTTCCCTGAGGTACACGCTGCAATGCATGAGATGCAAGATGCAAGCATATATGATATTCTCGAGACCATCAGTCGTTTCAAGGAAGCCGATTGCGAGAGCCGCAACTATCTCAGGAGGCACGCGTCACACTTTGTCGGATATGTGGGATCCGGATCCGGCACTGCCGATGCTAGAGACAACACCGACTCTGTACTAGAGGCGATCGGAACAAACGCCGATGTACCCGCATCCTCGGATGAATCGATGACGTCAACAAATTTCCGAAAGTTCTCCGCGGAATATGAAGAGGAGTATAACTCCAAAGCTGCAGAGGAAGAAGAAGCCATGGATGAAGGATCCGGGAAAACCTCTCCCAAAGCGCAGGACGACATGGAAATCGGAGATAATCCCGAGGTCCAGATGTCCGAAAGTACCGATCAGAGCATGACTCCGGGAAACGGACCCAAAGCCAGCTTTTCTACCGGTGCTGCCAAGAAGGCAAAGAAGAAGAACAAGACCCCAGCAAAAGATCCTTCGGCAGAGGAGGTGATTGCCGAGGAATACGAAGAAGAGTCGGATGGATCACTTATCCTAGACGAGCCCAAAAAAGAAGAATCGGTGGACCGACACGTGATCACTGAAGCTGCACGTAAATTCATCGATGTAGCATTAACCACACCTATCCCTACAGAAGCAGAACTTACTGCCGAAGAGCTGGATGAAAGGGCCCAGGCTCTAGAAGCGCGTCGTCAACAACTCCTGGATGACGCCAAAAACATCGAGGAGGGTAAGAAACGCATGGCAACTGCGGAGAAGTACATCTCTCGGCAGCATTGGAAGACTCGGAAACGTCACACACGTGACGATCAATTCCTGGAAGTAAACAAGGTTCTCTTCGAAGGAGACCCAGGGATGCCTCGTCGCGATAGCAAAGGAGATCAGGTGTATCCAACACCGGTACAAAACACTGTTGCGGCACGAGATATCCTATCAAATAATCCAGGCCCAGAGCAGGTTCGATTGGGCATTAAGTTACTCACCAAAGGTCTAGAATAGCAAAGGGCTATGGAATCCGGAAGCGCAAAACTGGTCTCCAAATCCGACCAATGTCGCACGGACTCAGCTGGAATGATATAAGGCCCAGCATGTTCCGGAACAACATCATTGTTTCGACAAACGAGAAGACAACTACTCTAGAACCGGATCATCAGGACAGGACCACAGAGCTGCATGTGACTGGCGCAATGTTGCTCTAGCCACTGAGCAAGAAGCAATTGTTGCACTGTATCCGAGAAACCCTCCCCGGCGAGAGTCGAACGATCATAGGGGAGAAGACAAAGAAAAACGTCGGGAGGAGAACCGTCAAAGGATGCCACCTCCTAGAACCACAAACCGTCCAGCTGAGCCCCACCATGGTAGGAGTAACGGACGAAGGAATGACAGAAACCACACGGAGTCAAGCCGGCAGGTGGCTCGTCACTAGGAAGACCCTCCCCGGAACTGGAATAATGACGCTCCGGATGGAGGCCGGTGATCAGGCAGAAATAACCCAGCTGCTCCACCCTCTCTGCCAAGTAGCCATCACAATGGCTCCCAAGGAGGCAAAGGAGGGCGTCGTGGTGGAGGAGGTGGTGGCAGAAGCCGAAGTCCGGCTCCAAAGAACCGCAGCCATAACCGTCACTCGGGACGATCTTTATCCCCAAATGATGCAAGGCACATGATCAACTCCAATATAGAGGCGCAATGCTATGAAAATGATGACATATACGTGGGCCCAAAGTGCTTTGGACCACGCATAAGAGCTACAAGATTCCCGGAAGGATTTGCTATATCAAGACATATCCAAGCCTACGACGGTATAGCTCGGCCAGATACTTGGCTACAGGATTTCTTCCAAGCTTGCTGCATCGCCAAAGGCGCAAACAGCCTGGTCGCAACCCGATATCTCCCACTCATGTTGCGAAGACAACACGATCATGGCTCAATGAACTTCCGGAGAACACCATCCACAACTGGTATGACATGCAAACTACGTTCTTTCGGAATTTCGAAGGCACATACTAGAGGCCCTGTACGATCGGAGACCTATAGCGTTGCACCCAGAAATCCAGAGAAACTTGCCGGGATTACCTCGGACGATGGTTCGAGACCAAGAACTCCTGCGAAGGAGTAAATGACCAAACTGCGATTGAAGCTTTCATTGTAGGTCTCCCAATTGGTTTACTACGTCATCGCTTGAAGTGCGACAAGGTCACTGATTTGGGAGAAATGATAGAAACAGCGAGAAAGTATGCAAATGCTGACAACGATGCAGAGGGATTACTCAATGCCTTAGCTGTGCCATAGTCGGCAAAACAACAAAAACAACAAGCTCAGAAGCGCAAGAATACCTCGGAACAAAAACCCAATGCGGAAACGGCAGTGTTCACTGCTACTTTTGGGTCTGGAGAACGAGGAGGACGTGGCGGACACGGTCGTGGGACTTCGAGAGTTCAAGGTAGAGGAGACCAACAACCAGGAAAAAACTACTCTTGGGCCGACATTTCCAATAACCCATGTGTGCATCGACTTCCTCTATGTCGGAAGGGAAGCTGATGCTTCAAATCCCAAGCTGGAAGGGAAGCTGATGCTTCAAATCCCAAGCCGGAAGGGAAGAATCCCGAAAAACTACTGTTGGGCTGACATTTCCAATAGATCCATCCGAGATGCCAGCAATGAAGAAGGAGGTGACAGAGCCAAATCCGGAGTTCAAAGCATTGGAGGAGACGAAGAAGGCGCCGTTCTTGGGGATATACTTTCTGGGTATCCTCACAATTCCTCACAAACTAGGGTGGCCCACTTCGGGTTAGAGCTTTGCTCCACGGGGACCCAGTCAGGGAGAAAAGACGGAGTCCAATCCGGCTATGGGAAGGCCCAGAAGACTTACCGACTTAGGCCCATAGTGTTACTTGTAGTTCAAGATGTACTCTGTAACCGACTCTTAGTCGTAGCCGAATAGATCTCTCCTGTAAACCCTAGGCTGGATATCTATATAAGCTGTCCTAGGGAGAGCCTTTAGAGCAACACTCAATAGTATACAATCTCAACTCGCACAGGCAAACCCTTGTAACCCATATTCCGGCTCTGCCGTATTACTGGATTGCTAGCAGGAGTAGGATTCGTCCAAAGCCGGCGGATTTGAACCTGGGTAAACTTGTGTTCTCACCGTCCGAAACACCGTACGGCTCACACCCCTCTCTTCCGCACGCCTCGAGGACCCCTTCATGGCGTACTTGTCATCAATCCGACAACAGTTGGCGCCTACCGTGGGGCAAGTGAGCTTCGGATCTGCGTTCCGAGCAGGAATCTGCGAGAATCGGAATCAGCGAAACTATCGCTGTCGGTCACATCCTCTACGCCAGCGATGTCCCTCTCATCGTTCTCGACGAGACTTGGATTCCGGCTAAGGAGGCTATGACTGCCTACACCATCATGTCTTTCGGCGAGATCGATGTATACATCGGCTTTGCTGAAACTGCCCCACCCACACCAGTGGTGATGATAGATGTAGAAGAATCTTCTGGGCCCCTTTGTCCGCGGAGGTGGCAGAGTTCTGGATCTCAGAAAACCCTAATCCCACCCAGCCCGCACCAGTTGCGGAGATAGTGGAGAAATCCGAGCCTGAAGAAGACGTGGCGGTCCAAGTCGAATCTGGAGTGGATCTCCTTGGAAAGGCCGAAACCCAGATCGACCCACCTGCTGAAGTCGAAATCCAGGAGGAACGTATCAACGACACTGATTCCGGCTCTGATGACGCCGGGATAGACATGCCTTTCCTAAGGTACACGCTGCGAGGCATGATCGCGAGAGCCGCAGGTACCACAGGAGGAACGCGTCGCACTTCATCGGATATGTTGGATCCGGATCCGGCTCTGCCGATGTTGGAGAAAACACCAACTCTGTGCTGGAGGCAATTGGAACAAACGCCGACGTACCCGCATCCTCGGATGAATCGATGACGTCAGCAGATTTCCGAAAGTTCTCCGCGGAATATGAAGAGGAGTATAACTCCAAAGCTGCAGAGGAAGGAGAAGCCATAGATGAAGGATCCGGGGAACACTCTCCCAAAGCGCAGGATGACATGGAAGTCGGAGATAATCTCGAAGTCTATATTTTTGAAAGTACCGATCAGGCATAGACACAATTCCTGAGACCATCAAAAGTTTCGACGAAGCTGATCGCGAGAGCCGCAGGTACCTCAGGAGGAACACGTAGCACTTCGTCGGATATGTTGGATCCGGATCCGGCTCTGCCGATGCTGGAGAAAACACCGACTCTATGGTGGAGGCAATTGGAACAAACGCCGACGTACCCGCATCCTCGGATGAATCGATGACGTCAGCAGATTTCCGAAAGTTCTCCGCGGAATATGAAGAGGAGTATAACTCCAAAGCTGCAGAGGAAGGAGAAGCCATGGATGAAGGATCCGGGGAACACTCTCCCAAAGCGCAGGATGACATGGAAGTCGGAGATAATCCCGAAGTCTATATGTCTGAAAGTACCGATCAGAGCTTGACTCCGGGAAACGGACCCAAAGCCGTCTTTGCTACTGGCGCTGCCAAGAAGGCAAAGAAGAAGAACAAGAAGAACAAGACCCCGGCAAAACACCCTCTACCAAAGGAGGTGATTGCCGAGGAATATGAGGAAGACTCGGATGGAGCCCTTAGCCTAGGAGAGCCGAAAAAAGAAGAATCGGTGGATGAACATGTGATCACCGAAGGTGCGCGTAAACTCATCGATGCTGCATTAACCACACCTATCCCTACAAATGCAGAACTTACTGCTGAAGAACTGGACGAAAGGGCCCAAGCCCTAAAAGCGCGTCGTCAACAAATCCTGGATGAATCCAACAACATCGAGGAGGAAAAGAAACGCATGGCAACTAAGGATTACATGTCTCGGTTGCATCAGAAGACACAGAAACATTACACGCGTGACGGTCAATTTCCGGAAGTGAGCAGCGTCCTCTTTGGAGGAGATCCAGGGATGCCTCGTCTCGACAGCAAAGGAGATCTGGTGTATCCAACACCGGTACAGAACACTGTCGTTGCTCAAGATATCCTGTCAAATAACCCAGGCCCAGAACAGGTTCGATTGGGCATCAAGCTGCTAACCAAGGGTCTAGAGCAACAGATGGCTGCGAAATCTGGAAGTGGAAAACTGGTCTCCAAATCCGACCAATGTCACACGGACTCAGCCTGGAATGATATAAGGCCCCAGCGTGTTCTGAAATAGCATCACCGTTCCGACCGATGGGAAGATAACTACTCCAGAACCGGATCATCAGGACAATATCATAGAACTGCACATGACTGGAGCAACGTCGCTCCAACGGCCGAGCAAGAGGCCATTGCTGCAATGTATCCAAGGAATCCTCCCCGAAGAGAGTTGAACGATCCAAGGGGAGAAGATAAAGAGAAACGTCGAGAGGAGGATCGTCAAAAAATTCCACCTCCTAGACATGCAAGCCGTCCGGCAAAGCCTCACCATAGTGGGAACGACAGACGAAGGAACGACAGAAACCATGCCGGGACAAGCCGGCAGGGGGCTCGTCATAGTGAAGACCCTCCCCGGAACCGGAATAATGACGCTCCGGACGGAGGCCGGCGAACAGCCAGAAACAATCCAGCCGCCCCACCCTCTCCACCAAGCAGTTATCACAATGGCTCTCAAGGGGGACAAGGAGGACGATGTGGCGGAGGGGGGTGGTGGCAGAAGCCGAAGTCCGGCTCCAAGGCTCCGCAGCCATAGCCGACATTCGGGACGATATCTATCCCCGAACGATGCAAGGCATAGGATCAACTCCAACATAGAGGCACGGCGCTACAAAAACGATGATGTCTACGTGGGCCCAGAGTGCTTCGGACCACGCATCAGAGCTACAAGATTCTCGGAAGGATTTGCTATCTCAAGACATATCCAAGCCTACGACGGCATTGCTCAGTCAGATACCTGGCTACAGGATTTCTTCCAAGCTTGCTGCATCGCCAAAGGTGGAAACAGCCTGGTCGCAACCCGATATCTCCCACTTATGTTGCGAAAGACGACACGATCATGGCTTAATGAACTTCCAGAGAACACCATCCACAACTAGTTTGACATGCAAAGTGCGTTCTTTTGGAATTTCGTAGGCACATACCGGACGCCCTGTAAGGTCGGAGACCTACAACATTGCACCCAGAAGGCCAGAGAAACTTGTCAGGATTACCTCGGATGATGGATCGACACCAAGAACTCTTGTGAACGAGTAAATGATCAAACTACAATTGAAGCTTTCATTGCAGGTCTCCCAATTGGTCTATTGCGTCATCGCTTGAAGTGTGACAAAGTCACTGATTTGGGAGAGATGATAGAAACAGCGAGCAAGTATGCAGATGATTATGACGATGCAGAGGGATTACTCAATGCCCTAGCTGTGCCACAGTCGGCAAAACAACCAAAGAAACAAGCTCAGAAGCGCAAAAATACCTCGGAAGAAAAATCCAACGCGGAAACGGCAGTGGTCACTGCTACTTTCGGGTCTGGAGGATGAGGAGGACATGGCGGAGGCCGCGGGCGTGGCTGTGGGACTTCGAGAGTCCAAGGTAGAGGAGACCAACAACCGGGCAAGACCTACTCTTGGGCTGACATTGCCAATAACCCATGTGTGCATCACTTAGACGCCAATGGGGGCTCATCCCACACCAACGCTGAATGTCGTTTCAATGACGACATCAAAAGAGATGACACCGGGGGCTACAAAGCTAAGCGGAAGAAGGGAAAGAAGAATCCCTAAAAAGATAAAGAGACTAAGGAAGATTCCGACATGGAGGAAGCTGATGCTTCAAATCCCAAGCCGGAAGGGAAGAAAAATTTTCCAACCAAGAAAGACACTTATGTCACCTTCCTCGGATCTCAACCAGCAAAGGTCAAGAAAGCAGTTCTACATGAGCTCAATGCAACAGTTCCGGCTGTCCCCCAATTTTTGTACTGGTCAGAAGTGGAAATCACGTTTGACCGCGCTGATCATCCGCCAAAGTTGCACAGGCAAGGAAAATACGCCTTAATCGTCAATGCACTTATTGACGGTTATGATTTCTCCAAGACCCTCATGGACGGTGGCAGCAGTATCAATATTCTCTATGTTGAAACGCTATGCCGGATGAAGATCTCGGAGACCCAACTGAATCACAACACTGTGATTTTTCACGGAGTTGTCCCAGGAAGACAAGCTAATTCCCTACGAGAAATCACTTTGGATGTTACCTTTGGAACACCAAAGAATTATCAGATGGAGGCACTTTCCTTTGAAGTGGTCCCGTTCAAGAGCGCGTACCACGCTATATTCGAACATCCAGCTTACTGGGCTTTTATGGCTCGTCCGTGTTACATTTACAATATGATGAAAATTCCAGGTCCCAATGGCGTAATCACCATCAGGGGAGACCCGAAGAAAGCGCGAGAGCGCGAGGATGGAAATGCCGCTTTTGCTGAAGCCGTGCTGCACGCCCAGGAGTACCAGGAGATCAAGAAGAGCATAGATCTGTCCAAGATGCCCACAACGAAGAAGGAGGTGACAAAGCCAAATCCGGAGTTCAAGGCATCAGAAGAGACGAAGAAGATGCCATTGAAGGATGATGACCCCTCCAAGGTGACCCAGATAGGCGTAGGCCTAGATAGCGCATAGGAAAGCGTGCTCGTCAAGTTCCTCAAAGCAAATCAAGATATCATCGCATGGCAGCCATCTGACATGACCGGAGTACCTAGGGAACTTGCCGAGCACTCTTTAAATGTAAACCTGAACGCTAAACCCGTCAAACAGTCCTTACAACGTTTTGGCGATGAAAAGCGTAAGGCAATAGCTAAGGAACTAGCATGGCTTGAGTTAGCCGGATTCATTGAAGAGGTCATCCACACTGAGTGGTCGGCCAATCCTATAATGGTCCCTAAAAAGGACACCACTGATTTAAGGATGTGTGCTGATTATACTGCCTTGAACAAGGCTTGTCCAAAAGATCCGTTCGCTCTGCCTAGAATTGATCAAGTTATCCATTTTACGGCAGGCTCGGAACTCCTCTGTTTTCTCGACGCATATTCCGGTTATCACCAAATTCGGATGATGGAATCTGACAAAGTCAAAACTTCATTCATAACCTCCTTCGGAACCTTTTGTTTTGTTACGATGCCCTTTGGGCTAAAGAACGCAGGAGCTACCTACCAGCGCACGATGCAGTGTTGCCTCCACGACCAACTCGGACGCAATGTACATGCATATGTGGATGATATTGCGGTGATGTCCAAAAAGAAGGAAACACTGATTTCAGACTTAAAGGAAACATTCGCCAATCTACGAAAATACAACATCATACTTAACCTGAAGAAATGTTTCTTTGGAATACCAGCCGGAAAATTGTTAGGTTTCATCGTGTCTCAAAGAGGCATAGAGTTGAACCGGGACAAAATCAACGCTATACTCAATATTTCCAGGCCAACTTGCATGAAGGACGTACAAAGACTAACTGGCTGCATCACTGTAGTCAGTCGGTTTGTAAGCCGGCTTGGTGAAAGAGCCGCACCATTATACAAACTTCTGAAAAAACCAAGTATTTTGTTTGGACCGACGAAGCTAAAGCTGCACTACAAGACCTGAAGAAAGTACTCTCATATGCTCCTATCCTTGCTGCGCCGGAACCACAGGAACCGATGTTGCTCTATCTTGCTGTGACAAACAAGGTCGTTAGCATCATCATGGTGGTGGAGAGATTGGAGGAAAATCAGGAGCACATGGTGCAGCGTCCGACTTACTTTATCAGCGAGGTCCTGACAGAATCAAACAGCGGTATCCGCACTACCAAAAGTTGGCTTACGGTGTTTTTCTAGCATCTCATAAGCTATGACACTATTTTCAGGAGCATCCAATTACCATGGTGAGCACAGTTCCCATGAGAGATATAATCAAGAATAGTGACGCCACAGGATGCGTCGCCAAATGGGGCATAGAGCTTTCAGCTTTTGATATTGAGTATAAACCTCGGACAACAATCAAATCCTAGATCCTTGCTGACTTTGTCGCTGATTGGACAGAGGCGAAGGAGAATATGACTCTTCCTGAGTCGGAATATTGGACCCTCTACTTTGATGGGTCTATGGCTCGAGTGGGCTCGGGGGCTGGCGTGGTGCTCAAATCACCCCAAGGAGATAAACTTCTATACGTGTTGTAGATCCACTTCACAGCGACACATAATTATGCCGAGTATGAAGCACTGCTGCATGGAATCCGGATTGATAAGGATATTGGCATCCAACGTTTGATGTGTTACGGAGATTCGGATCTTGTTTCTCAACAAGTGTCGGATATTTGTAATGCAAATAAACACATGGCAGCATATAAAGTTGTCGTGGATGATTTATCTAAATCGTTCAAAGGGTTTGAGGTTCAACACATCCCTCGAGCAGAAAACAAGGAAGCAGATGCACTATCTCGGATAGGCTCTGCACGGAAAGAGGTCCCGGATGACGCTTTTTTAGAGCACCTCAAAGTTCCCTCAATAAAGGGAGTAGATGAGGAATATCCGACCAAATACGACTCGCCTCTAATTGCAGTTTTGGCTGTAAATCCCAGCTGGACTCAACCCTACCTTCATTATCTAGTAGATGGCAAATCACTCGAAGACGAGGTTCTAAGCCAGCAGATTATCCGACGAGCGAAAGCTTATACTATAGTTCAAGGTGAGCTCTATAAGCGAAGTGTTTCTGGGGTTTTTTGGCGCTGCGTATCTCTGGAAGAAGGAGTGGAAATCTTAAGAGAAATCCACGAAGGCGTATGTGGTCACCACGCTGCAGCCAAATCTTTAGTGGCAAAAGCTTTTAGACACGGATTTTTCTGTCTTACAGCTCAGGCAGATGTCGAACGATTATTCAAGACGTGCAAAGGCTGCCAAAAATACGCCAAACAAGCTCATGTTCCGGCTAATCAGCTGCAAACAAAACCTATAACATGGCCTTTCGCGGTCTGGGGGCTTGATATGGTAGGACCATTTAAACGAGCTCCAAGTGGATTTACTCACCTCATAGTGATGGTGGATAAATTCACCAAATGGATTGAGGCTAAACCTATCACTAGTTGTGATGGAGCAACAGCCAAAAGATTTGTCGAGGATGTTATAATCCGGTATGGTTATCCGCATAGCATTATCACGGACAACGGGAGTAAATTTTCTATGGGAGAATTAGCTGAATTCTGCAACGAGCAATATGTCCGGCTTGACATTGCGTCAGTCGCACATCAACAGGCTAACGGACAAGTTGAAAGAGCAAATGGTTTAATCTTACAAGGCCTAAAACTGAGACTCGAAGCACCACTATGACGTGCTGCGGGGGCTTGGGCAGAGGAATTACCCTCGGTAATATGGAGTTTACGAACAACTCCGAACAGGTCAACCGGATACACACCTTTCTTCTTGGTCTATGGCGCAGAAGCAGTTCTTCCTAGTGATTTGATTCACACTTCTCCTAGAGTGGCCGCGTATATTGAAGAGGATGTCGAGATTCCTCAACAAAATGATTTCGACTTAGTCGAAGAAGTTGGCGTCGTTGCTGAAATGAGATCAACAGCCTATCAGCAGAAGTTACACAAGTATCATAGCCAGAGAGTCCGAAACAGATCTTTCAATAAAGGTGATTTGGTTCTCCGGCTTGTGCAACAAAGAAAGCGCAAACTTTCCCAAGTATGGGAAGGGACCTTCTTGGTTAGTCGAGTATTGCACAATGAATCATACTACTTAACTGACATGAGGCCAGTCAAAGAAAGACCTGCTACTAAGAAGAGAAAGAGAGCTGGAGGCAGTACAAATACGGATGAGTTAGACAGACCATGGAATATTACTCAGCTATGCCCCTTTTATTCTTAGTTTATCTTTCTTTGTAAACATATATATGTACATGTTCTGTGAGAAATAAAAGTCTTGGTTGCCTCAAGTTTTTTCTGAGAAGTTTTTACCATCTTATTTCCTAATGGTCATGTCATAGTCGAAAATCCCAGAATACTTGAAAGTACTTTATGCTCATGTTTGTTCTGGTTTAGATTTCCAATTCTAAAAATGCTACCTTCGGGTATAACCCTAATGTTTATAGTCTATACTTTGGTTTTTGGTCTGATTGCCAGATGCAGGTATTTTCCGAGTAGTGAATTGTTGGTACTGGAAGCCGGCTTTGTTTCCGAGTTTAAACTGGTTTAGCAATTGAGCTCAGTTGCCCGGCAAAGTTTCCGAGCAGAAGGTTTAATCGGCTCACGAAAGGGACGAGGCGAAAAGCCAGATAAACGATAAGTATATGCGAAAAAATTACAAGTGCTTATGTAAACATTTCAGGCACACAAAAATTTAAAGCCAAAAGTGCTGAATAGATCAAAAGCTTAGCACTAGCAAAATTATAGTACTACATATTTACAGACCCACCAGGTCTTTCAGAATAATACAAATGTTTCTGGCAATCTATGAAGCAGGAGGAGAGGAAGGAGCTGCCAGCTCGCTCGATACAACGCGTTGATATCGTTTCGAGATGTCCACATCCGAAATGGTGCGGTCATCGTCGGACACTTCTGCTGATTCTTCGGGAGGCGGAGGCAGCGTGTCCACGCGACTGAAGAAGGGAGTGTCATAGCTGGTTAGATCAGCTACGTGGCACCCATATCCGGCGCAGGAGTCCATGATTTCCTTGATGTCTTGCTCCTGTCCGTCTTCGTTCACTTTGCAGTACCCTCTGGTCACTTGCCATATCTACATGCTTCCATGGTGGCTCATGACCATGGTGCGAGCGTTCTGCGCTACAGACCACGCGTAGGACATGTTCCAATCCTGGACAAGTTGCGGCATATCATTCGCCTTGTCCCGCACCTGAAAATCCGACATGCTATGCATATCCGGAATCTTGAGAGCTTCGCCAATATCCTTAAGGGATTGGTGGAAGTCATGAAGTAGGTCACCGACTTGGGTAAGCCGGTGGGTGCGGGGCTCGGCGGAGGTGGAGTCCGTCAAGTTCAGAGGACCTATACACAAAACGGTTAAGAAAATCCGACATTGTAAGAAGTCAAAGAAAATAGACAAATCAGACAGATGGAACATACCAAAGATGATGTCGTCAACTTTGGTCTTCTCTTCCCGAATACTCCAGAGTTCAGCCCGAAGCGCCTCGGAAAGGTCCTTCTCTCTACAAAGTACGTTATTGAGATCCGAGATTCTCTGATCTTGAGCAGCAATCTTACGATCACGCTCGTTAGTAGCCATGGAGGAGGACTCGAGAACTTGAGTGATGCTCTTCTCATGATCCGCTTTGAGCTTACCCAGCTCTTGGCAAAGTTCCTTGTTCTCCACCACTAAGGTTTTGAGGTTCTCGGCCTCTTCAATCATAGCGCGGGACTGTTTCACTAGCGCTGTAAGCGAAAAAGAACAATAGTTCGGTAAAAATTTGACTATGAAAACGAGAAGACAAGGTTTGAGTCTCGGAATGTTTACCTTCGGCCTCATCCTTGGCAACTTTAAGCTCATCATTCTTAAGTCGGAGAGCTTTGATCTCTCTCCGCTTGTTGCAGACATTTTTCAACAAATCCTGGTTATAGGAATATACTTTCTGTAAGTCAGAAAACCCAAAGTCAGAGGGCTACTAAAGACTCGGGCTAATATTTTTACTAATATCAGCATGAGCCTTGGGGGCTACACTAGTTCGTTCTTTGGCATCCTAAGGAAGCATAAACCCGGATTATATATCCTACTTCATGCTTGGGGGCTAGAGGATATGATATGCAATAAAGGAATAATAGGAGTTAGAATTCCGACATACATATTGTTCGTGAGTAAGTTTATCCAAACTCGCATTCACTTCAACAGCAACCTTCTCGGCGAGAGTTAGAGGAGTCACTGGAGCAGTTGGAAGCTCACCGGCCCTTATCCTCTCGTTGTGAAGACGCACTTGTTCAAGAAGGTCAGAGTGCTTGATGTCCTCTGCCTCTTGCGCTTCTTCTTCGGCAGATAGATATCTTTTCTCTAGGCATTGCCTGGCCAGCCGCTGGATCTCTTCAGCAGATATCCGAGACAGGCTAAACTTGGCAAGCCCTGGATTGTTGAGAAGGTTTTCGGCAAAGGTCTCTATCGAGGGATCATTACCTGAAGAGGGTTCACCCTTATCTAAATCTGACTCACCCATGGTGATGTCAGTTTGCGATTCAAGGATCGCTGGCCCCGTTGAAGGAGCCGAATCTTCTGTGATGGCCGGCGATGGAGTAGTCACTGCATTGCAGAAGATTGGGGGTAAGGAGTCAGAGGAGCCACGGCAGGGGAGGCTATGGTCAGCTTCGTCTGTCAGAGGGGCTTCAAAGAAGTTCCCTTCCCCTAGCCCTTGATGAGCTGCTTAGCTTTGAGAATGTAATAGAGTCGAAAACATTACATCTCAGAAGAAAATTCGAGTAAGGTACATAAGAGAAAAGTTGTGTTGAAAGTTACCTCTTCACGGCGGGCACCTCCCTTGTACTGACAGCCACTGTCGGAGCCTTCCGCTTCTTAAGCGCAATGTCCGGCAATGGGACCAGTTCCGCCTCCTGAGAAAACTCTGGAGGATATCCCTCAAGTGGAGCAAGTTCCGACTCTAGGAGGTCAGCAAGCTGAAAAGAGGAAAACATATCAGTATTGCGATATAACTTAAAGATTGAAACACATAAAAAGGTTTATTGTTAAAAGCTTACCGGTACTACGGGGTTCTCCGCTGTGTGCATGTCTAGAGAAACCTCCGGGATCCTCCTCTAGATCCGCTCCCTTATCAGCCATTTAATCTGGCTTATATAACCTTGCGTGGTATAGGCTCTGGGGCTGATGCGAAGGGAATCCTTTTTGGACGACATGATGGAATGCATCAGTCGGTCTCCGTGGTACTTAAGGGGTTGGATCCGGCATGACACCCAACATTGGACCAAGTCGGATCCCTTCAGTCCTTTGTGTTTGATCAGATATTCGATCCGCCTCTTAGCGAGGATCAGACTATCACTGAGAGCCGGAGGAGCCTCGTCCCAAGACGGTTGGGCCGTGGAAGCTCCGTCGATGAAAGCCGGCAAAGCGGTGGTTTGCCGGGAGCCGGAACATCCTTATGATAAAATAAGGTGGCTGGCCATTGTTTGACCGAGTCACTGGCTAGAATCTTAGGATATGTGCGCTCACGTCTAAGTGAAAAGCTAATTGTACCAGTGATATAAGGAACACCGGCGGTGATAGAATTTCTCCAGACATGGAAGTAGTACCGGAATAAGGTAAGACTCGGCCTAATACCGAGAAAACCCTCGCACAAAGCCGCATAGGCGCTCATCTCTAGGAGGGAGTTTGGAGGAAGATGGTGGAGTTGAACACTATAATGATCTATCACCTCGGAAAAGAATTCCGAGGGAGGAAACGACAAACCTCTGTCGAGGTGGGTGCCGAAGTATACCTGCTCGCCGGCGCGCGGGTTGGGGACGGTCTCCCCGACACCGCTTCGCCAGTCGCTGGCGCGGAGGAGCCCTTCTGACCCCACGCCGTGGAGCTTTTCATCGTCCAGCACACAGGGGATCCAAACCCTGTGGAAGCTTTCCTTTTCTACCGCCGCCTCCGTCGCCGCTGCCGCCGCCAAACCGGAAGAGGATGAGGAAGCCATTTCACCGGTGCACCGGTGACCTAAGATGGTCGGCGCTGGGAGTTTTTGGGGAAAACAGAGGAGCTCTATGCGCAGGGGAGATTTCGAGGAAAAGGAACAGCAAAGGAACATGTGAAGAAAGGATAAGGAGAATCCTCACCCCTTATATCCACCTAACAACGCCAAGATTCGTGCTAATGGTACTGTATAACCGCCACGCATCGTGGAAGGAACTGGGAAGGACCCACACGATGATTACGTCGCCTCGATCTCCGCGTATGCATTGAAACAACACCTCGGTTCTGCGAACTGCGGACCCACCAACGGTCGTGCTGATAGGATGTCTGTCAGATGACGTGACTTGACCATGACTGGTGTCAGGTGGCGTTAGGAACCAAGTTCCATCTTAGTTTGAAATCAAGGTGGAAAATCCGAGTAACATGTTGATAGGTCCGGCTTATTTCTTAAGACCTGGATCGTATTTTTTATTGTGAAGTTTCAGGAACCCTTCAAGATTTTGCAAGCCGAAGATCAAGCTAGACGATGATAAATCCGACTTTGGATCTTGGAGACTTCCAGGGGCTGCTGTTGGGGATATACTTTCCGGGTATCCTCACAGTTCCTCACTGACCAGGGTGGCCCACTTCGGGTTAGAGCTTTGCTCCACGGGCGGCCGAGTCAGGGAGAAAATACGGAGTCCAATCTGGCAATGGGAAGGCCTAGAAGACTTACCGACTTAGGCCCATAGTGTTACTTGTAGTTCAAGATGTACTTTGTAACCGACTCTTAGTCGTAGCCGGATAGATCTCTCTTGTAAACCCTAGGCCGGATATCTATATAAGCCGTCCTAGGGAGAGCCTTTAAGGCAACACTCAATATTCTAAAATCTCAACTCGCACAGGCGAACCCTTGTAACCCATATTCCGGCTCTACCGTATTACTGGATTGCTAGGAGGAGTAGGATCCGTCCAAAGCAGGCGGATTCAAACATGGGCAAACCTGTGTGCTCACCATCCCGGAACACCGTAGGTCTCACACCGCTCTCTTCCGCACGCCTCGAGGACCTCCTCATGGCATACTTGTCATCAATCGGATGACAGCCGTTCAAGGATGATGACCCCTCCAAGGTGACCCAGATAGGCGTAGGCCTAGATAGCGCATAGGAAAGCGCGCTCGTCAAGTTCCTCCAAGCAAATCAAGATATCTTCGCATGGAAGCCATCTGACATGACCGGAGTATCTAGGGAACTTGCCGAGCACGCTTTAAATGTAAACCCGAACGCTAAACCCGTCAATCAGTCCTTACGATGTTTCGGCGATGAAAAGCGTAAGGCAATAGCTAAGTAACTAGCACGGCTCGACTTAGCTAGATTCATAGAAGAGGTCATCCACACTGAGTGGTCGACCAATCCTGTAATGGTCCCTAAAAAGGACACCACTGATTTAAGGATGTGTGTTGATTATACTGCCTTGAACAAGGCTTGCCCCAAAGATCCGTTCGCTCTGCCCAGGATTGATCAAGTTATCGATTCTATGGAAAGCTCAGAACTCCTCTGTTTTCTCGACGCATATTCCGGTTATCACCAAATTCGGATGAATGAATCTGACAAAGTCAAAAACTTCATTCATAACCCCCTTCAGAACCTTCTGTTTTGTTACGATGCCTTTTGTGCTGAAGAACGCAGGAGCTACGTACCAACGCACAATGCAGCATTGCCTCCACGGTCAAATTGGACGCAATGTACACGCATATGTGCATGCTATTGCGGTGATGTCCAAAAAGAAGGAAACACTGATTTCCGACTTGGAGGAAACGTTCGCCAATCTACGAAAATACAACATAATGCTTAATCTGAAGAAATGTTTCTTTGGAATCCCAGCCGGAAAATTGATAGGTTTCATCATGTCTCAAAGAGTCACAGAGGTGAACCGAGACAAAATCAAGGCTATACTCAATATTTCCAGGCTAACTCGCCTGAAGGACGTACAAAGACTAACTGGTTGCATTGCTGCAGTCAGTCGGTTCGTAAGCCGGCTCGGTGAAAGAGCCGCACCATTATACAAACTCCTGAAAAAGACCAAGGATTTTGTGTGGACCGACGAAGCTGAAGCCGCACTATAAGACCTAAAGAAAGTACTCTCATCCACTCCTATCCTTGCTGCGCCGGAGCCACAAGAACCGATGTTGCTCTATCTTGCTGTGACAAACAAAGTCATCAGTATTGTTATGGTAGTGGAGAGACAGGAGGAAAATCAAGAACACTTGGTGCAACGTCAGACTTACTTTGTCAGCGAGGTCCTGACAGAATCGAGACAGCGGTATCCGCACTATCAAAAGCTGGCTTATGGTGCGTTCTTAACATCTCGTAAGCTATGACATTATTTTTCAGGAGCATCCAATTACCGTGGTGAGCACAACTCCCATGAGATATATAATCAACAACAGTGACGTCACAAGACGCGTCGCCAAATGGGGCAAAAGCTCTCAGCTTTCGATATTGAGTACAAACCTTGGACAACAATCAAATCCCAAATCCTTGCTGACTTTGTTGCTGACTAGACAGAGACGAAGGAGAATGTGACCCTCCCTGAGTCGGAATATTGGACCCTATATTTTGATGGGTCTAAGGCTCGCGGGGGCTCGTGGGCTGGTGTGGTGCTCAAATCACCCCAAGGAGATAAACTTCTATACCTATTGCAGATCCACTTCACAACGACAAATAATATTGCCGAGTATGAAGCACTGCTGCATGGAATCCGGATTGCTAAGGATATCGGCATCCGACGTTTGATGTGTTATGGAGATTCGGATCTTGTTTCTTAGCATGTGTCGGATATTTGTAATGCAAATAAACACATGGCAGCATATAAAGCTATCGTGGATGATTTATCTAAATCATTCGAAGGGTTTGAGGTTCAACACATCCCTTGAGCAGAAAATGAGGAAGCAGATGCACTATCTCGAATAGGCTCCGCACGGAAAGAGGTCCCGAATGGCACTTTTTTAGAGCACCTCAAAGTTCCCTCAATAAAGGGAGTAGACGAGGAATATCCGACCAAATCCGACTCACCTTTGATAGTAGTTCTGGCTGTAATTCCCTGCTGGACTCAACCCTACCTTTATTATTTGGTAGACGGAAAATTACGCGAAGACGAATTTCTGAGCCGGCAGATCGTCCGACGAGCAAAAACCTAAACTGTGGTTAGTGGTGTGCTCTATAAGCGGAGTGTGTCTAGGGTTTTTCAGCGCTGCGTATCACCAGAAGAAGAAGTGGAAATCTTAAGAGAAATCCACGAAGGCGAGTGTGTCCACCATGCTGCAGCCAAATCTTTAGTGGCAAAATCTTTCAGACACGGTTTTTTCTGGCTTATAGCCAAGGCAGATGCCGAACGGCTGGTCAAGACGTGCAAGGGCTGCCAAAAATACGCCAAACAAGCTCATGTTCCGGCTGATCAGCTGCGAACAATACTTATAACAGGGCCTTTCGCGGTCTGGGGGCTTGACAGGGTAGGACCGTTTAAACGGGTTCGAAGTGGATTTACTCACCTCTTAGTGATGGTGGATAAATTCACCAAATGGATTGAGGCTAAACCCGTCACTAGATGTGATGGAGCAACAGCCAAAAGATTTGTCGAGGATGTTATAATCCGGTATGGTTATCCACATAGTATTATCATGGACAACGGGAGTAATTTCTCTATGGGAGAACTGGCCGAATTCTGCAACGAACAAAATATCCGGCTTGACATTGCGTTAGTCGCACATCCACAGGCTAATGTACAAGTCGAAAGAGCAAATGGTTTAATCCTACAAGGCCTAAAACCGAGACTCGAAGCACCACTACGACGTGCTACGAAGGCTTGGGCGGAGGAATTACCCTCTATAATATGGAGTTTACGAACAACTCCGAACAGGTCAACCAGATACACACCTTTCTTCTTGGTATATGGCACGGAAGCAGTTCTTCCTAGTGATTTGATTCACACTTCTCCTAGAGTGGCCGCGTATATTGAAGAGGATGCTGAGATTTCTCGACAAAATGATCTCGACTTAGTTGAAGAAGTTTGCGTGGTTGCTGAAATGAGATCAATAGCCTATCAGCCGAAGTTACGCAAGTATCATAGCCAGAGAGTCAGAAACATATCTTTCAATAAAGGCGATTTGGTTCTCTGACTTGTGCAACAAAGAAAGCACAAACTTTTCCCAGTATGGGAAGGGCCCTTTTTGGTTAGTTGAGTATTACACAATGGTTCGTACTACTTAACTGATATGAGGCCATTCAAAGAAAGACCTGCTACTAAGAAGAGAAAGAGAGCTGGAGGCAGTACAAATCCGGATGAGTTAGACAGACCATGGAATATTGCTCAGCTACGTCCCTTTTATTCTTAGTTTATCCTTCTTTGTAATCATATATATGTACATGTTCTATGAGAAATAAAAGTTTTGGTTGCCTCAAGTTTTTTCTGAGAAGCTTTTACCATCTTATTTCCGAATGGTCATGTCATAGTCAAAAATCCCAGAATACTTGAAAGTACTTTATGCTCATGTTTGTTCTAGTTTAGATTTCTGATTCTAAAAATGCTACCTTCGGGTATAACTCTAAAGTTTCTATTTGTCTGATTGCCGGATGCGGGCATTTTCCGAGTAGTGAATTGTTGGTACTGGAAGCCGGCTTTGTTTCCGAGTTTAAACTGGTTTAGAAATTGAGCTCCGTTGCTCGGCAAAGTTTCTGTCCAGAAAGTTTAGCCGGCTCACAAAAGGGACGAGGCAGAAAGCCAGATAACCGATAAGTATAGACGAAAAAGTATAAGTGCTTATGCAAACATTTCTGGCACACAAAAATTTAAAGTCAAAAGTGCTGAATAGATTAAAACTTGGCACTAGCAAAAGTATCATACTGCATATTTACAGTCCCATAATGTTTCTCAGAATAATACATTTGTTTCTAGTAATATATGATGCAGGAGGAGAGGTAGGAGCTGCTGGCTTGCTGGACACATCATCCACGCCCGGATAACAATCCCAGATGTCCAAATCTGATATGGTTTGGCCATCGTCGGAGACTTTGACTACTTCTTCGAGAGGCGGAGGTGGCGTGTCCACTCGGGTGAAGAAGGGAGTGTCGTAGCTAGTTAAATCAGCTACATGTCACCCATATCCGGCGCAGGAGTCCATGATGGCCTTGATGTGTTGCTCCTGTCATTCTTCGTCCACCTTGCGGTACCCTCTGGTCACTAGCCAGATTTCCATGCTTCCATGGTGGCTCATCACCATTGTGAGGGCGTTTTCCACTGCTGATTGCGCGTAGGACATATTCCAGTCCCGGACGAGCCGTGACATCTCCTTGGCCTTGTCCCGCACCTGAAAGTCCGACATGCTATGCATGTCCGGAACCTTGAGAGCTTCGCCAATATCCTCAATGGATTGGCGGAAGTCACGAAGCAAATCACCGACTTAGGTAAGCCGGTGGGTGCAAGGCTCGTCAGAAGTGGAGTCCGTCAAGTTCAGAGGACCTATACATATAACACAAAAACGGTTAAGTAAATCTGACATTGAAAGAATCGAAGAATCTAGATAAGTCAAAAAGATGGAAACATACCAAAGATGACGTCATCAACTTTGGTCTTCTCTTCCCGAAGACTCCGGAGTTCAGCCTGGAGTGCCTCGGAAAGGTCCCTCTCTCTGCAAAGCTTGTCCTTGAGATCCGAGATTTTCTTCTCGTGGAGTGCAATCTTGCGATTAGGCTCCACGGTGGCCCTGGAGGAGGATTCGAGAACTTGAGCTATGCTCTTCTCATGATCTGCCTTAATTTGGTCTAGCTCTTGGCGGAGATCCTTGTTTTCCACCACCAAGGTCTTCAAATTCTTGGCCTCTTCGATCATAGCACAGGACTGCTTTACCAGTGCTATAAGGCAAAAAGAACAATAGTTCAGCAAAAAATATTCGACTATGAAAACACAAGACAAGGTTTGAGTCTCGGAATGTTTACCTTTGGCCTCATCCTTGGAAACCTTCAGCTCAGCATTTTCAAGTTAGGTAGCCTTGATCTCTCTCCGCTTATTGCAGATATTCTTCAACAAATCCTGGTTATATGAATTAACTTTCTGTAAGTCAGAATACCTAGAGTCAGAAGTCTACTGAAGACTCGGGCTAATATTGTTACTAATATCAGCACGAGCCTTGGGGGCTACACTAGTTCGTTCTTTAGCATCCTAAGGAAGCATAAACCTGGATTGTATATCCAACTTCATGCTTGGGGGATAGAGGATATGATATACAGTACAATAAAGAAAAACATGAGTTGGAATTCCGACTTACATGATGTTCATGTGTGAGCTTGCTCAGGCACATGTTCACCTCGGTGGTAACCTTCTCGGCAAGGGTGAGTAGAATAACAAGAGGTGGTGGAAGCACACCAGCTCTTAGTCCCTCGTCGTGAAGGCAGACTTGTTCAAGAAGGGCTGAGTACTTGACGTCCTCCGCTTCTTGTGCTACTTCTTCGGCAGAGAGATTGCAGCTTTCCAGGAATTGTCGGGCCAACCGCTGGATTTCCTCCGCAGATTTTCGAGACAAGCCAAATTTGGCAAGTCCCGGATTGTTCAGGAGGTTTTCGGCGAAGGTCTGCCGAGGGATCATTACCCGAAGTGGGTTCACCCTTATCTAAACCTGAGCCACCCATGGTGGCGTCAGTCTACGACTCAAGGGTCACTGGCCGGATCTTCTGCGACAACCAGCGATGGAATAATTACCGGTGTTGCAGAAGGTTGAGGGGCAGGAGTCGGAGGAGCCGTGGCAGGAGAAGCCATAGTCAGCTTCGTCTACCGCAGGGGTTTTGAAGAAGTTCCCTTCCCCTTGCCCTTGATGAGTTGTTTAGCTCTGAGAATGTGATAGAGTAGAAAACATTACATCTCGAAGAAAATACGAATGAAGTACAAAGGCGGAAGTTGTGTTGAAAGTTACCTCTTCACAACTGGCACTTCCTTTGTGCCGACAACCACTGTCAGAGCTTTGCGCTTTTTGGGCACAACGTCCGGCAGTGGGACCAGTTCCACCTCCTGAGAAAACTCCGGAGGAAATCCCTTGATAGGAGCTAGTTCCGACTCGGGGAGGTCGGCAAGCTGAAAAGAAGATAATATCTCAGTGTTGCGAAATAGCTTAAAGGTGAAACACATAAAAAGGGTTTACTATTCAAAAGCTTACCGGTACTAAAGGGTCTTCCGTTGCGTGCATGTCCAAAGAAAAGGCCAGAATCTTTCTCTCAATCCGCTCCTTAATCACCCATTTAATCTGACTTATGTAGTCATGTGGCTTTAGGCCCTTGGGGCTGATACGGAGGGAGTCTCGTTTCGACGTTGTGATGGAATGCATCAGTCGGTCGCCGTGGTGCTCGAGAGGCTGGATCCGGCGTGCCACCCAGCACTGGACTAGGTCGGATCCTCTCAAGCCCTTATGCTTCATCAGGTATTCGATCTGCCTCTTGGCGAGGATCAAATCGTCACTGAGAGCCGGAGGAGCCTCGTCCCAAGACGCTTGGGCCATGGCGGCTCCATCGACGAAAGCCGGCAAAGCAGTAGCTTTGCCGGGAGCAGGAATATCCTTATGGTAAGAGAAGGTGGCCAGCCACTATTTGACCGACTCACTAGCTAAAATGTGAGGATAAACACGCTCGCGTCTAACTGAAAGGCTAATCGTGCCGGTAATATAAGGATTACCGGCAATGATGGAATTTCTCCGGACATAAAAGTAAAACCGGAACAAAGTGAGACTCGTCCTAATGCCGAGGTATCCCTCACACAAAGCTGCATAAGAGCTCATCTCTAAGATGGAGTTGGGAGGAAGATGGTGAAGCTGAACGCTGTAATGATCTATCACCTTGGAAAATAATTTTGAGGGAGGGATAGACAAACCTCTATCGAGGTGGGTGCCGAAGTGTACCCGCTTGTCGGCGTGCGGGTTGGGGATGGTTTCGCTGAGACCGCTCCGCCAGTCGCCGGCGCCGAGGAGCCCTTCATTCTCCACGTCGTGGAGCTTCTCATCGTCGAGGAGACACGAGATCCAAACCGCACAGTTGCTTTCTTTCTCCACCGCCGTTGCCGCTGCTGCGAAGCCATCCAAGCCAGACGATGAAGATGAAGCCATTTCTCTGTTGCGCTGGTGACCTTGGATGGGCGACGCTAGGAATCTGGGAAGCAGAGGAGCTCTGTGCGCGGGTGAGAAGTGGAGGAGAGGAAACGATAAGGGAATAGGTGATAATGAGGAACAGGAAATCCTCACCCCTTATAACCACCTAACCGTGCCAAGATTCGTGCAAACGACACCGTGTAAACGCCACGCGTCGTGGAAGGAACTGGGAAGGTCCCACACGATGATTCCGTTGCCTCGATCTCCACGTACGCATTGAAATGGCGCCTCGGTTCTGCGAACGGCAGACCCACCAACGGTCGTGCTGACAGGATGTTTGTCAGATGACGTGACTTGACCATAACCAGTGTCAGGTGACATCAGAGACCACTTTCGGCTTAGTTTGAATATCAAGCTGGAAAATCCGAATAAAAGTACTTATAGGTCCGACTTATTTTTAAGACCTGGGTCGTATCTTTTGTTTTGAAGTTTCAGGAACCCTTCAAGATTCTTCAAGCCGAAGATCAAGCTAGACGATGATGAATCCGACTCTGGATCTTGGAGACTTCCGGGGGCTACTGTTGGGGATATACTTTCCGGGTATCCTCACAGTTCCTCACTGACCAGGGTGGCCCACTTCAGGTTAGTGATTTGCTTCATGGGCGGCCCAGACAGAGAAAAGAGGTGGAGTCCGATCCGGCTACGGAAAGGCCCAGAAGACTTACCGACTTAGGCCCATAGTATTACTTGTAGTTCAAGATGTACTTTGTAACCGACTCTTAGTCGTAGCCGGATAGATCTGACCTGTAAACCCTAGGCCGGATATCTATATAAGACGTCCTAGGGAGAACCTTTAGGGCACCCCCTACAATCACAATCTCAACTCGCACAGGCGAACCCTTGTAACCCATATTCCGGCTCTGTCGTATTACTAGATTGCTAGCAGGAGTACGATCCATTCAATGCCGGCGGATTCAAACCTGGGTAAACTTGTGTGCTCACCGTCCCGAAACACCGTACGTCTCACACCCCTCTCTTCCACATGCCTCGAGGATCCCCTCTTGGCGTACTTGTCATCAAACCGACGACAAAAAGAACATGATATCAACGGGGTACAAAGTACAAGTGAAATGTTGAAAGCGTTCCCCATGATACATGGTTCTGCTAATTTCAACTTATAAAGCGCAAGCATATATGCAACAAAGATTTACACAATGGTTCAAGTTTATTAAATGCAAGAAAAGTAAAGTGTGCCATCAAGTTCGTGAGAGATTTCATCACTAATTTTCACATAACAAGTTTAATTTGGAAGGTAGATAAAAACATGAATATACTTGGAATAGCAATTGCTAATAGGTAGGTATGGTGGAATCTTTGGAATAACTTGGTTTTAGGAGTTGGATGCATGAGTGGGACTCATACTTGGTTACGGAAGCTAGCAAAAGACTAGGAGCGATCAACTAAGAGGGCAATAATGGCCATAATCATGCAAAGCGACAAAACATCATTAATTAAAGCATAAAGTGATATTACAAGTCGAAAACTAAAGGATCATAAAGGCTATGGTGACTTGGGATAGTCAGAATATGGTGTGAGCATATGCCTAGTCAACCCAAATAAAACATCAAAGGAGAATAACACAATACTATGCTTTAATATGCTAAAACAACGCATGATTCTTCCAAGGCACATTAAGCAATATCAATTGTTTATAACAAGTCATGCTACAACAAATAATACTAAGCATAAAGCCACAACAATATCAAGAATGGCATGACAAAGCATAGGCCACAGTCTAAAACAAGCTCCTTTTACCTCTTAAGCATGAGCTTTCCTACTCTTTTACAATCCAAACTAAACTATTTGAAAACCAATGTATGAAAGACAGGGTCCAACCAATTTATTCAGAAAACTAAGGAAACCAAGCAAACGAAAAACCAAAACAAAATCGAAAAAGAAGACGCTCCAAGAACAACACGACTGTGCATAAAACAATAAAAATGAAGTGTTTGAAAGAAACCTGAGATTTTTTATTGATGAAGAAGGGGATGCCTTGGGCATCCCCAAGCATTGACGCTTGTACTTCTTGGATATTTCTTGGGGTGACACGCGTGGCATCCCCAAGCTTGAGCTGTAGTCCATTCTTCATCTCATTACTCATTCCTTCCATACACCTGGAATTTTTCCTTCATACAAAACTTCACACAATCTTTATTAGCAACATTAGTGCATTCAAGATAATAAGTCTTTGGGTTCAGTTTCAACACCAACAAAACTTCCATTAAAACACAAGATACTGTAGCACTTCCCTCAAAAAGCTCAATTCCCCAAAAGAACTCAAAAAGGAACCAACAAGAAGCAAATGCAAATAATGGCAGAAATCTGTCAAAACAGACCAGAAGGTAAACATGAATTGTTTCGAAGACCTTGTGTTGCTCAAATCAAAAAATGTTGAACTAACGAAAGTTAGATAACAACCTGGGGCAGAAGCACAAAAATTCACGCCTCAAAAAGGTGTACATCGATTCTACACGAATTTTACGGTGAAGCATAGAAATCTGTTTCGGGACAACAACTTTCCCAATCATTAATTCTCTCTCACTAGAGGTTACTCTTGGCACAAAAAGCAAATAAAAAGGATAAGGAGAGATTATTACAGAGGTAATAACTTCCAATACTCATCTAAAAATTTTGGGTTATCTCCCAATAAGTACTTTTCTTTAACACCTTTAAGTTAGGCATAGGAAGCAAGAAAAAGAATCAAGTATTCTCAAATGAAGAAGCATTAAGATCGATACCAGAAATATCTTCAACAAGGCAAGGTATCTCATCCAAATAAGTTCTAGAGGATCCTCTCTCAATGCTCTTGGGTTCACTATGTTCATCAAACGAGTTTTTATGAACAATCCAATCAGATTCTTTTATATGGCTTCATGCATTGCTACAAGTTTAAAAGGTATTGGTATCTTAATTTCCTCGCCATTAGATTCGGTTTTGTCCATCTTTTCTCATGTACCAATAACATCTACACATGAATCTAGCTTATTAAAACGTTCAAAGACTTTCCTAGCTTCCTTGGCAACATCATAGAATTCCTTAAGAAAAGTTTCCAGAATAAAATCTTTCTTTTCATGGTAATCAATTTCTTTAAGTTTAAGAAACATTACTTGCATTAAGGGGTTAAGGTTAACAAACCTAGCTTTAATCATGTGAACTAAAGAAGCTGCAGCAATGTCATAATTTGGAGCAAGTTCTGCAAGGGATCTATCCTCAATATCCTCGTGCTTACTAACATGATTAAAGAACTCTTCAATATTATCGTTCCCAATTATAGGGCCACTACCTATTGAAAGGTCTTTCAAGGAGAATTTAGGGATCAACATGGTGAGCTGAGAGGTAACAACTATAGAGAGACTTAATTTTTTGTGTTTTAATAAACAAAGCAAACTAGTGAAACTATTTTTTTGTGTTTTTGACAAAAGAAACAAACAAACAAAGCAAAAATAAACTAAGCAAAACAAAAACAACAAAGTAAAGAGATCGGTTATGAGGGACCCCCTTGTGAAGATATCCTTGACTCCCCGACAACGGTGCAAAAAAAGTACTTGCTGACTCGTGTGTAACGAGCTCGTTGGGGAACCCCAAGAGGAAGGTATGATGAGAACATCAGTAAGTTTTCCCCCAGTTATGAAACCAAGGTTATCAATCTAGTAGGAGCAAGGAAACACCTCAAAGGTGTTGCTAGCTGGACTTTGGCATGGCGCACTACCGGCGCTAGCAGCAACGTGGAATCCTGCACAACACAACCACAGAACTTTGTCACCAACTTGCGATGAGGTTGTCAATCTCACCGGTTTTGCTAAAAACAAAGGATTAAACGTATCGAGTGGAAGAAAGTAATAGCTTGTAGAAAGTAAACAGAAAGCAGTAAACAGTTGATTGTAGATTGATGGTAAAAGAAAGGACCGGGCTCCACAGTTCACTAGTGGTGGCTCTCCTTAAGATAGATAACATGTTGGGTGAACAAATTACAGCGGGGCAATTGACAAACATCGAGAAAGCATACATGCATATACTAATCATCTTGACTCCTTTGAGATTTGATTAGGCATTACAACATTATACATAGACCGCCGTCCAACTGTATCTATGACTAATAATCCACCTTCAGGTTATCATCCGAACCCCCTCCATTATTAAGTTGCAAGAAACAGATAATTGCATTACACATTGCGTGTAAAGTAAACAATACGATTTTTCTATGAACAAAGGATTGCTGTTTTATCCCTAGTAGCAACAACACATCTAGTACCTTAGAGATTTCTGTCACTTCCCCAGATTACTAGAGGCATGAACCCACTATCGAGCATAAATACTAACTCTTGGAGTTGCTAGCATCTACTTGGCCAAGATAGCTACTAACAACGGAAAGCATGCAAGATCTCAAATAACAAAGACATGATAGAATCAATAATCAATCTGAAATAGCATCTCAATATCCATCGGATCCCCGGAAAAACAACATGTAGGATTACAAATAGATGATCTTGATCATGAATAGAGCTCACAAGATCTAAACACGATAGCATAAAGGAGAAGAACCAGCCATCTAGATACTACATGGACCCGTAGTCCAAGGATGAACTACTCACGCATCACACCAGAGGCTTGCATGGTTATGAACAAGGCCTCCAGGGTGAATTCTCCCCTCTAGCAGGGTGCCGGGAAGAGCTTCAGATCCATCCCGGTCTAGGGATGGAGATGATGGCGGCTATAGACACTTTCGTGGAATTTTGATCGGGTGCTTAGGATTTTTGTATCAGAGGCATCTTATAGGCGAAAGGGGAGGCCGAGGGGGTGCCCTGGGTGGCCACACCACCCCCTGGCACGGCCAGGTGGTGTGGCGCCCCCTGGCCCCTCTCCGTCTCGTATTCTAGCTCCGTGTCCCCCTTAGTGAAAAACTGACTTTGGATTTTGTCCCATCCAATTCCGAGAATATTCATTTCTGATTTTCCTCGAACCAAAAATAGCAGAAAACAGGCAGCTGGCACTGTGGCTCTTGTTAATAGGTTAGTCCAAGAAAATGTATAGAATGTATATAAAACCGAGCATGGAACATCAAAAATTATGGATACGTTAGCAACGTATCACCCATCATAGAGATCATGATGGGGAAGGATGAAGGAGTAGCAGTGATGGAGATGGTGATGACGGCGTGGTGATGGTGGCATCGGCGTGGGGATGGCGGTGTCGTCCTTCTCATCCTCTTCTTGCTTGGATGGCTTGATGGAGATCTAGATCTTGGTGGAGCTGTAGAGGCTATAGGGGTGGCACGGCGGTAGGGCGCTGCCGTGGAGGCGGTAGATGGGATTTAGATCTTGTATACGGTGTATGGTGGATTCCTCCTCTCTTCTTTGACTCCTACCTCCTTTATATAGGCCGTGGGGGTGCCTAGGGTTCCCCCAATACCGTCATATGACTTAGGGAAGTTTCTGGAGCTTCCGGAGGGCGAAATCTCATCGTTTATGACCTTTTTGGCAACTATACGGCGGGAGTTATATGGCCAGAATTATTTCTCATGCCGTATAGTTGGTCATCAAACCATCAGTACTCTTTAGTATTTGGTCGCTATTTCTTCATACGAACTCTGTTTTGGGTGTTGTTGGGATCGTTGAGTTCGTATCATTCAGGGATACAACCCTGTTTTATTGGATCTTTATTTTGAGGAGTTGGAAAATTTCACTTTTCCAACACCTCAAATAGCTAAGTCTAGTCCATGCAGCTCCTCCATACTATGCTCTCTTTGTTCCTTTTGCCTTTGTTTTATACATAATCATCATCAACACCTACACACATGTCAAAGACAAGGAAGAGGGACAAAATTCTACCTAAACTACTAAATGTGCAAAGCTCATATGAAAGTAAATGGGAACTAGAAGTCATGCATATAAGGCATAGTTATAGTTAGATGGAGCATGATATGATAGGAAAATGACACAATTTATATTGCTAAAAAGTGTTGTATTATCACAACCATCAATTTCCCCAAGTTAGATCTTGCTCGTCCTCGAGCAAAAGGGATCAATAAATTAATTGATGTGATCTTGCTTATCATTGGAAATCAATGCACCGTATCCTTGTTTTTCCTGCAACCTCGAAGCAAGAGAGCACATAATCATACAAGACAACATAAGCTCAGTTATATTATTCCAAACTAGTAGAGATTAGTCAAAAACTTCTATGCCCTATGTCAAAGTTAAATCTAGCTTGCAGGTAAACTTGTGATCCTTCTATATGCACTTTATTGTATTTTTGTATTTTTATTTGTATATGGCAAAGCTGAACACGGTTAGTTGTCAATCATAAATAGAAATAGACTTTCCAATGCTGCCCACTCATGCCATCTATTAAAGTCTCTTAAGTGCAAACTTCAATTGTTGAGCTCATAGAAAATATATTTCTTAGTAATGAGACCATGCTAAAAGAGTGGTATATGTTCAATCGAGACTGTGTAGGCTAGGAAGGACACTTGTGACCATTACCAAGGTTTCCCTTTTTGGTATAATGATTTCTCACAATGGTGAGAGGAGTATTTCGACTTTTGCTTTTAACGTAGGCCCATGAGAATACCAATGCATACCCAAATATAGCATTTTTGCTACATATGTTGGGCAACTCATAGCCAAACTGCAAGGGTTTCCTCTTTTTTGATTGTCCAAAGGCCAGCAGAGTTGTTAGCATCAAATGTTGTGCGATAGTGGTGCAAGACATGCATAAAGCAATATCTCACTTTGATTTCCAAGAATTTTTTTTGGCATATGTAATCTCGAAACTTTGAAACATCATTTCTTATTTGACAACTCACTCAGTAAGCATCTTTTAAGACCATCATTTCCAACACTATGGGGTCGTGCTACTCCATAACCATTCACTTAAGACAATTCTGAATAGTGACAACTAGCAAGTTTCGAAGAACTTCTTTATTATATTTTTTCTTTTAAAAATGTAGAGAACATGGCAGTGTATATTAAGAGGATCACAATATTTTTCACAAGCTAGATAAAAGTTGAACAAGGTGCATCAAAGCTATGGCTTGTCTACTATGGGGCCTAACATGAGCAAGTATATCCCTTATATAAATATGAACAAAAACTCACCTAAGAAAGCATTCAAAAATAGAGAGATACATAATAGAATGAAAACTTTTTAAGATAAAGAACTTTGCACAAGACTCTACGCATGAAAAATAACCTCCCAAGCTAACAACTTTCCAAGTATCCACTTGAGAAGATCATGAAAACAAAAGAGAAAATGCAGTTATCAAAACAGAGTATAAGAAGTGGTTACCTCCCCAAGCTTAAGTTAAAGCAAGGGTGACACACTTTACTATTGAGGTTCTTTTAACCTCTACTTTGATGGACAAAGAATCTTTGCTTCAATGAATGTCTCATGATCCGGTGTATGCCTTCCTTAAGAACCTGGTAGGAACAAGACTAGGAAGAAGACAAAACATTTTTGTGTTTTTGAAGACACGGGTTTGGCTCACAAGTGATAAAAATACAAGTGCCACTGAGTCTGTTCATCAACCTAAACACCACACTTAAGTCAAAAAACTAATTCTAGAAGTGCGCTTCTCCTAGATTGTGATGAAGTGTAAGTGAGACAAAATATGAAACACGAGTGTGCAGCCCCTATGTGCTTATTTAAAAGAGGTTTGAGTTGGAAGGTTATACCATACTCTAATTGTTGAAAAGTTGAATTGAAGCAACCATGTGGCTCATGCGAGTGTTTGCATGGCTAGCACTACCATACACGTCGTCACATAAGGTTCAAGTCCCTGCGAAAATAACACACAAAATAAAATGTATCGGTTTTGTATACGAACATAGCTCATTTTCCCCACCGATAAAAGGAAAATAAAAATAAAACATGAACTTCTATAGAGATTTACAGTCTAGGAAGTTTCTTAGCTAGAACTTTTATTGCTTGTAGATATTCGGCTCCCCCTCGATCAAGGGAGAAGATCCCATGTGGAGATCGAGGTTTTTTTAGCAGAAGTAGGGAGAAAGTATATTGAAATTTTGAGACTGGGGTTACCTTCCCATAGCAATATTGTGGTCGTACCAACTATACGACCGGAACTATATGTCCAGAAAAATATTTCCCGTCATATAGTTGGTCGTCAGACTTCGAGTAATCTGAAATAAGAATTCTAAGCAGGTGTCGATATCTATATGGCGACAACTATACGGCCGGACCAAAAAGGTCCCGCAGTATAGTTGGTCGTTAAACCTTATGTATGCTAGAAAAGAATTGTAACGAAGGCATCGATAACTATACGACCACAACTATACAGCCGTCATTTTTATTCCCGCCATATAGTTGGTCGTTAAGCCTTCTGGAGTCGCCAAAATTTACCTGTTTCTTCGAGGATTCTTTCTTAACCTAAAACTTAGCCAAACACCATGTTTTGATAGAAAATTGACAGATTAAATTTCCGACCAACATTTAGCATGTATAAAATGGGGTTTAAGAACAACCGAGTTTATGCAACACATAGTAACAATAAATTCTACCTTTTGAAAACTTCAACAAGATTACTCTAATAGCAAGACGTGCGAAGAATAAAAGTGCCAATGCAACATGAATGCAACTAGATTCAAGACACAAAACTAAGAAAGACGCCTAATGACTTCCGGGTTGCCTCCCCGGAAGCGCTCTCTTTAAAGCCATAAAGCTAGGCTAGGATGCTCCATACATTACCCACCTGGATCCCAAGGGATATCGACTTGAGGTGAGGTTATACATACCAGCTTGGAGCATCTTGAAGTAGAGTTCGGTCCTAGTCGTACCCACTTACGGTGCATCGCCATCATGTAGATGAACTAGTTCTCACTTTCAAGCGAGTGTTGATGCAGCAATCTTGGTGAAAATGCCTCCATGTATAGCTGCAGTGAGAGGATTTGAGATTCATATAAAATTCTTAAATCTTTACCTTGGTTACCTATGTAGGGGAACACTTCATAGTATTATTTCTTCATAGTAGGGAGTTCAGGACCCTGCATGTTAGTATAGCAAGGTTCTATCTCTAGTTCATTATTATTAATGCTCTCCATATGAGTGTCTAGGCACAAGGCCTCCGCATAATTATTATCAACAGTTTTAGCATCATAAAAATCACTGCTAGAGTGAGAGGCATCACACAAAAAAA
Organism: Avena eriantha; assembly: GCA_910589775.1. NCBI lineage: Eukaryota > Viridiplantae > Streptophyta > Magnoliopsida > Poales > Poaceae > Avena > Avena eriantha. The sequence continues at coordinate 128,015,271 of OU342741.1, read as the reverse complement.
CTTGTAGTGTGACTCTCTTTGTCAACCTCACCTTTTTGTTCCTCCATTTCATCGACTAGTGTTTTAATAGCAATGATAGAATCAAAAGTAGGAGTCGAAGGTGTGAGCGGGTGATCAATCCATTCTTCCTCCTTGTGCTCCTTTTCTTCTTTGCTCTTTAGTGAGTCCTACAAAAGGTTATCTTTATCCATGGTGGTTTTAGACCGCTTCAAATAATATAATACCAATTCATTATCACTTAAATTATTGTCGCAAAATAGGAATATGAGGTATACTAAGTTAAAAACTCCATCAGGTGCTTCACTTTCAACATCAATACTTCCTAGTCTAAATACCATTTCAGATGCACCATTGAAAAGAAAGTATTCTAGTACTTCCAAATTTGCATAGGATTTATCTCTATTATAATTTGTTACAGTAGGATTATTGGAACACTCACATTGAAAATTAAGGTGGTCATTTGTTATACAAATTGTGAAGTAAGATCCATCATTAACACGCAACCATAATGAATGCATTTCCAATTGGTTCACCAATTTCTTTATCAGCTCATGTCTAGCAACCAGGCTTGATGAACTTGAATCCTTTAGCTCCTCCAATGCTTGTATTGTCTCTTGAACAAAATTTATCTCGGAAGACATGATTAGTAGCAACAGTTTTTATAAATTTTTGGTTTTCTATTTTTTTATTGTTTTCAATATAAAAGAAAGCAGTAATATAATGGCAACAAACTAAAATAAATTATGTGCAAGTAGATAACCAAACGCTTTGCTCCCCGGCAATGGCGCCAATTTGATGGCCTCAGTTCCTGCACCAAAACAGGGTTATTGCAGTACTTACAACAACAAATATTTAGAGAGTTTGTCCCAATGGGAGCTCGGCAAACACGACCCCGCAGCCATGTTGTCAATGCGACCATGTTCGCACCCAAAGCGTGGTTTGGAAATAGCCTATTCTATAAGTTGCTAGGATAAATACATTAAATATGTTTTGTAATAACTACTACTAGGACTAGAAGAAAAGTAGAACAAAAGTAAAACTGAAAAGAGGTGAATGCACTGATATGAAATATTAATGCTATGATTCCTCAAGTAATATTGTGTATCCCGGTGTGCATGATAAGTGCCTATGGTATTGCTGTTAAATATAATTGTGGTGGTCCCTCATATACTGTTGTCTCCAACCATTGGTAAGTGGCAACTAGACAACTCAATTGTCCACACCCTCTTTGGACATGGGTCATCTCGTAAGAGAATAGTGTATTAAGGTAACAAGACCAATCAAGGTCAACCAGAGCAAAGGCATTAAGTTCTATGGAAAACCGTACTCCTAAGCAAGTGTGCTAGTCGCAAGATATCCCATCTGTCACTTTGGGGTCAAGCAATTCGCAACACTATACCTATCTATATCATGAGTGATCTTGTGGGAATTCTGGGCAGTGCATCCTAAGATGATATTGCCTCCGCAAATCACTTATAGCAAATAGCCTATTAGTTCTACACATGGACTTGTCAGGCACCCATGGAAGAGTAGAGACTAATGATAAGTTTTGTGACACTCCATGAATCCCTAGTAAATTCCTCAACAATGGATTGGACGTCTCCAATAACTAGAATAATATCATGAATAGAAAATTTTAAAGAGAAAGCACAAACATATTAATTAACAAGAACACACCACACTTCAATTACTCAAATCATCATAACATTAATAAAACGGAGTTCAAGCCATGTTACAACCCATCACGGAGATTATGATGGGGAAGGATGAAGGAGTAGCGGTGATGGAGATGGTGATGATGGCGTGGTGATGGTGGTGTCGGCGTGGTGATGGCGGTGTCCTCCTTCTCCTCCTCTTCTTGCTTGGATGGCTTGATGGTGTTGATGGAGATCTAGATCTTGGTGGAGCTGTAGAGGCTATGGGGTTGGCATGGCGGTAGGGCGGCCATGGAGGTGGTAGATGGGATCTAGATCTTGTATATGGTATATGGTGGCTTCGTATCTTCTTTGACCCCTCCCTCCTTTATATAGGCCTTGGGGGGCCTAGGGTTCCCCCAATCCCATCATATGACTTAGGGAAGGTTCTGGAGCTTCCGAAGGGTGAAATCCCGTCATTTGTGACCTTTCTGGCAACTATACGGCGGGAGCTATATGACTGGAATTATTGCTCACGCCGTATAGTTGGTCGTGAAATCATCAGTACTCTTTAGTATTTTGGTCGCCACTTCTTCATACGAACTCCGTTTGGGTGTTCTTGGGCTCGTTGAGTTTGTATCATCGAGGGCTACAACCCTATGGTCTTGGATCTCTATTTTGAGGAGTTAGAAAAATTCACTTTTCCAACACCTCAATTGGCTAAGTATGGTCCCTGCAGCTCTTGTATTATATTGCTAAAAAGTGTTGTATTATCACAGCCATCAACCGTAGGACACATACTTTACCTGTATAGTCCCTCGGAGAGGCAACCGTAGGTTCCACACGTCGCCTAGGGGGTTATCTCAAGGGTCGCCCCGCTCGTCCCCTAGCGAGGAGGTCGCAGGGCTTATACATGTCCCGTAGGTCCCTCAAGGAGGTGGTCATAGGCTTTGTACGTTCAATTACGTCCCGTAAGTCCCTCGAGGAGGTGATTGTAGGACGTGTACTTTCCCTGTTTAGTCCCCCGGAGAGGCAACTGTAGGTTCTGCACGGCGTATGCTTTCCTTTCGCGTTTGTGTGAGTATTATCAAGCACCGGGAACCGTGGGTGAGGTGACTTATCGCTGGAGCTAGTCCGCAAGTTTAGAGCTCGACACTTTAGGCCCTAGTGCTGACCGAGGGTGGCTCCGTTGATAGACATCGTGCCTAGCCCCTGCTCATGTGGTGCGCGGGAGGGAGAAACACCATAGAAGAAACAAAGACAGAAATGAAGAAATCGTTGGGGGAAAATCTGAAAAAACGAGCCATCGTTCTTGAATTTTCACACCATTCAAGGGAGAGTTATTTATTACTGCCGCCGCCATGAGCAACTTGCGAAGGTGTTGGATGTTCAAGACATTGGGGATCAGGACTCCTTCCTTTATTTCTAGTCGCACTACGCCCGACCTCACGACGTGCGCGACCCGGAAGGGACCATCCCACATCAAGGAGAGCTTGTGCAGACCCTCGTGAGAGAGGACACGGCGAAGGACAAGGTCCCCCACTTCTAGGGTGCGCGCCCGTATGTTACGACAATGGTACCGGTGCAATGCTTGCTGTTATCTGGCTTCCTGCACATTGACTTTGTGGCGGGCTTCCTCGATGAGGATGAGGTCATCATGGTGCCGCCTCACTGAAGGCGAGCACTCGTGGGGAGCCGTGCTTGAGTTCTGTGGGGATGACAACCTTAGCACTGTAAACAAGGAAGAAAGGGGCCTCACCAGTAGGTTTGGTTCTGGTGGTACGGATGGACCACATCACTCCTAGGAGGGCGTCCAACCACCCTTGTCCGCACTAGTTGAGCTTTCGGCGGAAGCTCTTGGTCTTGGCCCGCTCCTAGAAGAATGCCGTTTTTTCGGTGGTACACACAATATCCTCGCTGTGGGACGCCGTCGGCACCTTGCCGCAGCCCCCGAGGCCTTGGTAGCCTGGGGAGACCTGTTATTGTCGGAGTCAGTCGCGACCTCCTTGCGCGCGGTTGCCGCCCCTTTGCAGGCCTACTTGAGGGAGCACACGGCTTCAACCTCGTCGTAGAGCGCCGTGATGGTGGTACCAGCGCCACCAAGCATCTTGACCAGGTTGTAGGCATTGTGAGTGACCGCCATGAACTTCGCCACCGTCGGGTAGCCTAGGATGGTGTTGTAGGGAAAGCAGATATGTGCGACGTCAAAGTCGATGAGCTCCATGCGGTAGTTGTCACTCGTCCCAAAGGTGACAGGGAGCCGGATCTCATAGAGGGGCGCGGTGGTGCCTACTGTGGCCCCCACGAACGACAAGGAGGGGCAGAGGGGCATGAACGCTCCTTCCGAGAGCACATTCAGGCCCGCCCCACCATCGATGAGTGTCTTGGACACCGCGACTCTGCCGATGGTTGGGGTGCAGACCATGGACACGAGGCCTACTAGGCAGGTGGAGCCAGGGTGATCCGCGACGCCAAAGGAGACCGGCCGATGCGACCACCGGAGAGGGGTGGCGGTAGTGCTAGGCCTCGCCACTGCCAATTCACAAGAGAACTGTTTGAAGTGTCGACTGAAGGTGGGAGCCTAGGAGCCTCCCAAGATGCAGGTGATGATCCCGGATGATCCCCTAGAAGGAGTGCTGCCCGGGCTGGCCTCTGCACGAGAGTTCACCGTGATGGCACTGACCGTTCGGAGGGTCTCAAAAGCGTGCCTTAGCCCCTTACCTGGCGCGCCAAATGTCAGAGATTTGTCCCGTGAAGGAAACTAGGGTCCACCGATCCCTTTGTGCGAGAGGGGGTTGAACACACGGTTGCAAGGAAACTCGAATATGGCTGCGATGGTGGAGAAAGCACACAACAGAGAGGTGTCATCAGTTTTTTACCCAGGTTCGGGACTCTCGTGAGGAGGTAAAGTCCCTACTCCTTCTTTGTTGTATTGCTCGTGTGCTTCACGAGGGTTCAATGGAGGATGAAATTCTAGGGTTTTTAGATCTCAAGGGTTGACCCCTTCTAAGGCAGGCAAAGGACTCCTATATAGGGTGACGACGGGCCTCTTCCCCTGATCCATAGTGAAGGGAATATGCCCGAGAGGCAATAATAAAGTTGTTACTATATGTATTCCAAATATATGCTAGATGTTTATTTTGTATTCTATAATTTTATTAATTTGGAAACGTAAATACATGTGTGTTTAATAAACAAATAGAAGGTCCCTAGTTATGCCTCTCTTATAAACTAACTCGTTTATTAACAAGATGATCAAGGTTTCCTAATCATGGACATTGAATGTTGTTAATAACGAGGTCACAACATTGGTGGAATTATGTGATGAACATTCATCCGAAGTATAGCATTACGATTAAAGTCATTGTGTTTATATTGCTATAACATCATACGAAGTAATCCTAATCCTTATACCATGAGATCATGTCAATCACTAACACTTGAAGATTATCTTGATAACATAAAATGTCACATCATGACAGGGTGAATATAAAGATGGGTTCAGTGCTACGAAGGTGTTATGTAGAGGCTCATGGATAAAGAGTGGGATTTGTCCATCCCGATGATAGATAGATATACTCAGGGCCCTCTTAGTGATATCACATTAAGATAACTTGCAAGAAAGTGATGTGATCACTAGAATGTTATATCACAGGACCGAGAAAATAGTGCATGTCAACAACAAGATAAAACTAGGTATGGAGATACCGATGATCGAATCTTGGACAAGTATTATATCGCGAGACAAAGGGATTTAGTTACTAGCGTTAAAGGTTCTCACGATCACAAGAAGTCATCATTGAATGTGTGGGAGTTAGTATGGATCTCTAGGTCCCGCTACTGATTATTGATAGGAGAGGGGTCTCGATCATGTATGCATTATTCGTAAACCATAGGGTGACACACATAAGGGATACCCACACCATTTTGAGCAAATGTATTCCAGACAAAAGAATTGCAAAGCGCTGGAATTATTTCAATGGACACCAGAACTATTTCAGGTGAAATTGGTTCTGCATGTGATATTGAAATATTGGATGGGGTTTTATGTGAATGTTTGTTAATTAAAGTAATTAACAAAATTCTAAATAAAATAAATAAAAGAGTTTTATTAAATGAGAGTTGCATTAAGTTTGGTGGGAATTTAATGCATGTGACTGGGATTTTTGAGTGGAGGAATTTTATGTGAGTGGGAGATCCATCCTCATGAATGAGGAGAATATCATTTTGCGGCCCGAAAGTTGGGTCGCCTGGGCAACACGGTACCCAAGTTCCCTGAAATCATCCGCGATGACTACAATTGGTGTGCCAAATACTCAGAGGGTCTTTTTCAGCACGAATTCAACTTTACGTTTCAATACAAAAAATAAGGCTAACGAACGTCAAGTTGGGGCCCCCTGTCAGTTCTCGCTGTTATGTCACTCCTGTCGCTTAGGTGTCAATTAGGATTGAAGCGTTGGCGCCTGCATCCATTTACGTGTCTTCTTCTTCCCCGGAGCAGCAATCTGTGGGGCGTCGCAGCCATAGCACGGAGCTGCTCGGCCCAGCTCTCCTCCTTGTAGGCTTGCAGCGTTGGCGCCTGCATCCATTACGCGTCTTCTTCTTCCCCGGAGCGGCAATCTGTGGTCACGGCCATTGCGTAGAGCTGGTACGTGACGAAGCTGCTTGGCCCCGCTCTCCTCCCCATCCCAAGTCGGAGCTTACCCTCACCATGGACGCACCCATGGCACGGTGCGGGGACAAGAATTGGTTTCCGGTGAGATCTATCACCGTGTCGACCATGCTCGGTTCTGTTTTCCTCCTCTAGGATCCAAGCTCGTCGTCGCCGTGGTTGCACCCGCACAAATTCTGCCACCTCTGTCGAGGTCCTGTGGTAGCTCAAGTTCTGCCATGTTGGACCTGTAAGCGAATTCAGAGCTGGGCGGCGGCAACACGTTGTTGAAACTGTAAGGAATTTGCTGAAGACTGTGTGCCACTCCAAGGTCTTCGGCTGATGCCTTCGGCTTCTGCCAACGTCCAGCGCCGATGTGAGATCATTTAGTTACATCAATACAAAAATTCGACCAATTTAACTTGTTGATGTATTCCTTGACAATTATAATATAATCGAGCACTAGAAATTTTTTGTAGTGTGCATGACCATGATCAGTAATATAATTGAACACTAGAAATTTAAGGGACTCCATATAAAGGAGTAGATTAATATAGAAGGTTCACCAGAGACACCACGAATATATGGTCTTACATGCCACACACAGGTAAGAATTAACTAAAACAAAATAAAAGCAGGGGCAGCAGCAGGAGGCCGGGACACGAAGACGCCTAGCAGGGCGGGGCATTAGCAGGAGGCAGGGACAGTCTAGTCGATGGAGTACAGGCCAGTCCTGAGATAATCCTAGAGGAATTTGCCATAGGCTACGTGCTGCGCCAAGGTAATCGGCCTATGGCTTCTGGCTCCGCCTCTGGCAACGCCCACCATGTGCTGGATCATGTTGTCGAGGTCCACATTGATTGCTCTGCCACAGAATGGGCAAAACAGTATCCCCAGCAGTAGAAACGGATTAGCCCACACCGTAACCGCCTTAGCACGTAGCGGCTCTTGTTGTACCTAGATTCCTTGCTATCATCCACTTCATCATCATCCTCATGTTGATTTTTAAGAACATAACTTAGAACTCATACATATGATTGAATTGTATTACAACTCAAGAATTAACAACATGTACATGTAAGACAATATATATGTGGATATCAAAGAGAAAGCATCTCAGCAATAGTTTGCTCAGTTCATAGATCATTTCATCTCAACACAATGACAATTAATTGCATCAGAGTGTATGTAGAATAAATCTAGGGGCCTCATAAGTTTCTTCAGGGATGGAGTGGGTGAACCAAGTAACAATTGCACTACCTATATTGTTCTTGTACATCACCCCAGGTTCAATAACTCATCCCTAAAAAAATCTGACACCAATGTGTCTGCCTCTCTTTTGTGACAAATTTGAATCATTGGCCACAATAAGAAATTGAAATGTAATCGTAAAAAACAATATTCAGGGATATACATAGTCAGGTACAAAAACAAGCCTCAATATTGTAATTATAAATGAAAACCAAACAATTGATCATCAGGTACATGTTAAACATACTTATGATCAAAACCATTCATATACATATGCATCATACGAATCATTAAAAGATCAGAAACAATTCAAGAATTATATATGTAGTTCAATATGAGAATAAATCTAGGGCCTCATAATTTGTTTCAGAGATGGAGTTGGTGAACCAAAGTACAACAACACAACCTATATTGTTTGTGTGCATTGCTGCCTCAGTTCAACCAACCCATCCCTAAAACACGACACCATCCTATGTGTCTCCCCTTGAACTCTTTTGGGGAAAATTTCAATCATCGGCCTCGGTGACAAACTGAAATGTAATTCTTATACACTATGAATGCATGGAATAGATAATTCAAATATCATACTTCTATGAATGTAGAATAAAGATTGCGGCCTCATAAGTTTCTACAGGGATGGCGTAAGCGAACCAAGTAACAATTGCACAGCTTATATTGATCTTGTACATGGCCCCATGTTCGCTAACTCATCCCTGAAAAATCTGAGACCAATGTGTCTACCTCTCTTTGGGGCAAATTTGAATCATTGGCCACAATAAGAAATTGAAATGTAATCGTACAAAACAATATTTAGGGATATACGTAGTCAGGTACAAAAACAAGCCTAAATATTGTAATTGTAAATAAAAAACCAAACAATTAATCTTCAGGTACATGTTAAAAATATTATGATCAAAACCATTCATATACATATGCATCATACCAATCATTAAAAGATCAGAAACAAATCAAGGATCATATATGTAGTTCCATATGAGAATAAATCAAGGGCCTCATAATTTGTTTCAGAGATGGAGTTGGAGAACCAAAGTACCAACAACACAACCTATATTGTTTGTGCGCATTGCTGCCTCAGGTTCACCAACCCATCCCTAAAACACGAAACCATCATACGTGTCTCTCCTTGAACTCTTTTGGGGAAAATTTCAATCATCGGCCTCGGTGACAAACTAAAATGTAATTCTTATACACTATGAATGCATGGAATAGATAATTCAAATATCATAGTTCTATGAATATAGAATAAAGATTGCAGCCTCATAAGTTTCTACAAGGATGGCGTAAGCGAACCAAGTAACAATTGCACAACTTATATTGATCTTGTACATGGCCCTAGGTTCGCTAACTCATCCTTGGAAAAATCTGACACCAATGTGTATGCCTCTCTTTGGGGCAAATTTGAATCATTGACCACAATAAGAAATTGAAATGTAATCGTACAAAACAATATTCAAGGATATATATATATGCATCATACAACGCATTCATAGATCAGAAACAATACAAAGATTATATATAGGTTCCATATGAGAAAACAATTAGGGCCTCATTTTGTTCAGCGATGGAGTCGGAGAACCAAAATACCAACAATACAACCTATATTGTTTATGTGCATTGCTGCCTCAGGTTGACTAACCATCCGTAAGAAAGCGACACCATCAGATGCCCTTGCACTATTTTGGGGCAAAATTGAATCATTGGGATCAGTAAGGAATATAAATATAATGTTATAGGCATGCTGTGTATCAAAATCAACACTCAACTAGCAAACTCAACTAGATGGCAGATGCGCAGATTGGGGTTTTGTGACTAGACGGATTGGGGTTCTGTGACTATATGGCAGATGCATCAATCGACCGATCGAACCATATATAGTACCCTACTTCAAGAGACAAATAATCTGTACACGATTGAGCAAATCCTATGTATGAACAGTGAAATATGCGGTTGTGACTAGAGAAGCTAGCAATGTAGTACCTCAGACTCCTCATTAGGGACCTCCTCCTCGAACTCATCATTCTCCACGATTGCGTCGAACATTTCTTGTATGGCGATGGGGTCGTTGATGTGGAGCACCGGATTGGCTCTGCCTGCCGCCTGCCCCCCATCCAGATCTGCCGCTAGAACCACGACGTTGTCGGCCACGATGTTGTCGGCCACTTGCTGCTCGGCAGCGACGGCTACTACCTGCTGCGCGGCAGCGACGGCTACTGGCTGGACGGATGAGCTCGCACCCTCGACGATGTGGCGACGAGCGGCGTTTGTGCCCAGAGAAGACGCCTCCGCCTGCTTGGCGATGACCGAGCCATCTACTGCTGCGCCTTCAAATGGCTTCACCCCCGGCTCGTCTCCACGTGTACGCTTCATGGCGCACCAAGGGAAGGAGGTAGTGCAAGTGAGGGAGCTTCAGCGCGTGCGGTAGGTGTAGATTGGGGTCTTGGGACTAGACAGACCGGGGGGAAATGACACGAGCACATGGAAGAAGAAGGTCGAGGGGGGTTATAAACACCGGACCGTTCGTAGTCCTCGAATGGACAGGTGTGGTGGGCAGCAGGCTACCCTGATCTCCACCTTTTTTTTGGGTTCCCTTTTTTTGAAACAGCCACGATTTCCACTTTAGAGCTGCATTGAAAACACGCTCATGGCAAACGTTGATTCCACTGCATGCAAGTGGCGCGGAACCAATTTCTAGCAACGTTAGATCTACTCGAGGGGATCCCTTGACTCATGGAAGTTACTAGCGGTAGGGCCCAGTTAGAAGTGAGATTGAGAGCATTGCGTAAAAATGGGATATGACTTATTAAAATCAAGTGGCAATAAATTGCAGCGTCCCTTCAACAACCATGCACTCGATGACCCCGTTGCCCTGTGCATGTGTTTTAGTAGCAGTAGTAGGATTTTCAGACTTGATTAAACGTGACATGACCACTCGACGACTTTTTCCATGGAAAACATCGTGTTCCTTCTTGTAGAGGGAAACGTCAAGATGGGGCATCGTCAAGACGGTAGCTCATTAACTGGCAGTTTGAAAGAGTACCCTTTTCCTCTCGCGCTAAACAGATATGTTTCATTTTGCCCAAATTGTTAGAAAATCTAGAGAAGATGCTCTCTTCGATAATTCGTTCCCTTTTGGACCTCTTTTTGCCTCTGATTAGGTAGCAAATCTAGAGCAGCAAATCACACCAGGCAGAATACATTCATTCAGAAAGCAAAACAAATGTAGACATAGCTGTTGGCAGCTAAATAGGATATAACGATAGAAAGTAGGTTGCTTAATGAGGTTCGATGCATTCATACAGAAATAGGATGCAAGCAAAATATAGAAAATCAAAAGAAGCTTCTTAGCAGCAGCAGCCGCCGTAGATGCAGATACATTCAAGGAAAGATCCAACCCGTCCTTCATGCGCCCACGCCTCTGCTTCCTCCCTTCGGCGCTTCCTCCATTTCTTGCTGCCCAGTCCCTTGATCTTGGGGGCCTTGGGCCTGATTGGAGGCATGCGACCCTCTTTGATGGCCACCCGATGGAGGTTTCGGAGGTGAATGCTAAGAGCCCGGTGTTCAGTGATGTAGACGTTGATGTTCACGATCTTGCGCTCGCCGCCTTCGTGGATGCCGGAGCCCGGGGCCTCTGCATGCTTCAGTAAGGAGTTGAAGACAGTGCCGGCGAGACGAACCCGGCAGAAGGGGCAGCGCCAATAGCCGCCCCTAAAGAAGGCGTCATATAGGCCGGCCCGCAGCCTCCTCAGCACCTGACGAGCCTTGGTGTGCATGGACTCGTCATCGCTGCAGACGTCGCTATCGGAAACCTATTGGAAGAAAAGGAAAATAGGGGAGTATATGATGTAAGAAGATCGAGCAATCAAAATGCGAACAAGCGAATCCTAATAAACCAAGATCTAGCATCAAACAATGGGAACTGTAGAAGAACGAGGGGAGGGGAGAAAACCCTAGTTACCTCTGACCATGGGTCGTCGATACCGGTGTCGTAGCGGTTTAGCGGAGCGATGTACTTATCTGGATCATAGGTTCCCCGAAAGTGCTTGATCTACTTGTGACCGGCGGGGCCTCCTCACCGGCGAGGGGCTCCTCTTCGGCGGCTCCGTCGGTAGCTGGGACGGGGGCCTAGATGTGAATGGCGGTTTCCATCGATGCCTCGACTAGGGCCTGGACAGGGACGACGACTGCTTTCAACGCGTCGAGAGGGACCGGCGAGGAGACGGGGGCCTCCTCGCCGGTGGCCTCGGAGGCGACGATGGCCACCTTATCCTCCTCGTCCATCACCAAAGCGGACGGGGTATTCTCAGGAGTTTGCGGATGTTGGTCGGACAGTGGAGAGGGTTGCGTGGGGAGAGTGAGCGGGAGTGAGAGTGGGTGTGTGGAGAGGGGCTCTATAGTTAAGGTGGATGGAAGAAAGGCATGTTTCCTTGCACCACCGTTCAACGCGCCGCACAGTCTACTGCACCGTGCACCTCGACACGCGCACGGTATGTCACGTTTTTTCCTTGGGCCATGCATGGTAGTTTTGTATTGAGCCGCATGCAAAGGGCGGATACACAATTTCTATGTACGAAGTTTGACATGGCCCTCAAATTGGCGATAGTTAAAAGTGGAAATGTAGAGGGGAAGGTAGGTGGCAGTACGGTGAGATTTGCGGGGTTGTGCTAGATCAGGTAGAGGGATGTGTTGATCACTGCGAGGGGCTTGATGAAGGCACAGACGTTAGGTCTCGTCAAGCTCAGCTCTTCAGCCTCCGGCTAGCGCGTGCAAGTTTCTTACGGTCGGGCCCAGTTGGAAGTGAGATTGAGAGCCGCTGCGTAAAAAATGGGATATGTCTTATTAAAATCAAGTGGTAATAAATTGCAGTTGTCCATCGACGACCATGCACTCAATGACACTTGCGTTGTGGCATAGTAGTAGCAGTAGTAGGCTTTTCAGACTTGATTAACATGACATGACCGCTCGTCGACTTTTTCCATGGACGACATTGTATTCCTTCTTGTAGATTTCTCGCTAAGGGAGACATCCGTGCTGTCTCACGCTGTACTATAAAGGGCACAACATGTGCAATGATCATCATTGGATCGCACAGAATCAACGGTTGGTGCGCACGATCCACGTGACAACTGTGAAAACCAATTAGGGAGTAGCAGACAGGGTGAGCACATGTTTGGGCTTCTACAAAAGATAGAGAGAGGGGCAAAACTGAGTAGTAACACATAAAACCAAGGGCAAAACTGAGTAGTATAAAAATGCAAAGTGAGTGTCTTGTACACTGAAATACATCTGGCATACATCAAATTATGCCAAGATAGATCCACTAGAGTTCATTGGATGTGTCTTCTTCTCACAAACCACATAAGGATACACCAGCGTCATTGCATGTGTGTTCTTCTCATGAACCACACCTAGTGTCATTGCATGTGTGTTCCTCTCACAGTGTACACATGGATCCACCAGTGTCATTGGGTGTGTGTTCCTCTCATGAACCATATCTAGAGTCATTGCATGTGTGTTCTTCTCACAAAGCACATAAGAATACACCAGTGTCATTGCATGTGTGTTCTTCTCATGAACCACAGCTAGAGTCATTGCATGTCTGTTCTTCTCACAAACCACATAAGGATCCACCGGTGTCATTGGATGTGTGTTCTTCTCACAAACCACACATGGATCCACCAGTGTCATTGCATGTCTGCTCTTTTCATTGACGACAGTTAGAGTCGTTGCATGTTTGTTCTTTTCATCAACGAAATATCACCAGTATCATTGCATGTGTGTTCTTCTCATGAACCACACATGGATCCACCCAGTGTGCTTGCATGTCTGCACTTTTCACAAACAACATATCACCAGTGTCATTGCATGTGTGTTCTTCTCACAAACCACATAAGGATCCACCAGTGCCATTGGATGTGTGTTCTTTTCACAAACCACATAAGGATCCACTAGTGACATTGGATGTGTGTTCTTTTCAGGAACCACACCCAGTGTCATTGCATGTGTGTTCCTCTCACAGACCACACATGGATCCACCAGTGTTAGTGCATGTGTGTTCTTCTCATGAACCATGGCTAGATTCATTGCATGTGTGTTCTTTTCATGAATCACACCCAGTGTCATTGGATGTGTGTTCCTCTCATAGACCACACATGGATCCACCAGTGTCATTGCATGTCTGCTCTTTTCATGAACCACATCTAGAGTCATTGCATGTTTGTTATTCCCACAAACCACATATGGATCCACCAGTGTCATTGCATGTGTGTTCTTCTCACAAACCACATAAGGATCCACCAGTGTCATTGGATGTGTGTTCTTTTCATGAACCACACCCAGTGTCATTGCATTATTGTTCCTCTCACAAACCACACATGGATCCACAAGTGCCATTGCATGTGTGTTCTTCTCATGAACCACATCTAGAGTCATTGCATGTCTGTTCTTTTCATGAACCACAGGTAGAGTCCTTGCATGTGTGTTCTTTTCACAAACGACTTAAGGATACACCAGTGTCATTGCAGGTGTGTTCTTCTCATGAACCACAGCTAGAGTCATTGCATTTCTGTTCTTCTCACAAACCACATAAGGATCTAGCGGTTTCATTGGATTTGTGTTCTTTTCATGAACCACACCCAGTGCCATTGGATGTGTGTTCCTCTCACAAACCACACATGGATCCACTATTGTCATTGCATGTGTGTTCTTCTCATGAACCACGCATGGATCCACTAAGTGTGATTGCATGTATGTTCTTCTCACAAACCACACATGGATCCACTAGTGTCATTGCATGTATGTTCTTTTCATGAACCACACCCAGTGTCATTGCATGTTTGTTCCTCTCATAAACCACACATGGATCCACCAGTGGCATTGCATGTATGTTCTTCTCATGAACCACAACTAGAGTCATTACATGTTTTTTATTCTCACAAACCACATAAGGATACACCAGTGTCATTGCATGTGTGTTCTTCTCATGAACCACACCAAGTGTCATTGCATGTGTGTTCTTTTCACAAACTACACATGGATCCACTAGTGTCATTGGGTGTATGTTCCTCTCATGAACCACATCTAGAGTCATTGCATGTTTGTTATTCCCACAAACCACATATGGATCCACCAGTGTCATTGCATGTGTGTTCTTCTCACAAACCACATAAGGATCCACCAGTGTCATTGGATGTGTGTTCTTTTCATGAACCACACCCAGTGTCATTGCATTATTGTTCCTCTCACAAACCACACATGGATCCACAAGTGCCATTGCATGTGTGTTCTACTCATGAACCACATCTAGAGTCATTGCATGTCTGTTCTTTTCATGAACCACAGGTAGAGTCCTTGCATGTGTGTTCTTTTCACAAACGACTTAAGGATACACCAGTGTCATTGCAGGTGTGTTCTTCTCATGAACCACAGCTAGAGTCATTGCATTTCTGTTCTTCTCACAAACCACATAAGGATCTAGCGGTTTCATTGGATTTGTGTTCTTTTCATGAACCACACCCAGTGCCATTGGATGTGTGTTCCTCTCACAAACCACACATGGATCCACTATTGTCATTGCATGTGTGTTCTTCTCATGAACAACGCATGGATCCACTAAGTGTGATTGCATGTATGTTCTTCTCACAAACCACACATGGATCCACTAGTGTCATTGCATGTATGTTCTTTTCATGAACCACACCCAGTGTCATTGCATGTTTGTTCCTCTCATAAACCACACATGGATCCACCAGTGGCATTGCATGTATGTTCTTCTCATGAACCACAACTAGAGTCATTACATGTTTTTTATTCTCACAAACCACATAAGGATACACAAGTGTCATTGCATGTGTGTTCTTCTCATGAACCACACCAAGTGTCATTGCATGTGTGTTCTTTTCACAAACTACACATGGATCCACTAGTGTCATTGGGTGTATGTTCCCCTCATTAACCACATCTAGAGTCTTTGCATGTGTGTTCTTCTCACAAACCACATAAGGATACACCTGTGTCATTGCATGTGTGTTCTTCTCAGGAACCACAGGTAGATTCATTGCATGTATGGTCTTCTCACAAACCACATAAGGATCCACCGATGTCATTGGATGTGTGTTCTTCTCATGAACCACACATGGATCCACCAGTGTCATTGCATGTCTGCTCTTTTCATTAACCACAGTTAGAGTCATTGCATGTATGTACTTTTCACAAACCACATATCACCAGTGTCATCGCATGTGTCTTCTTCTCATGAACCACACATGGAT